>CM038670.1:358085438-360485438 GCA_021605145.1 Aegilops bicornis
GTTACAAAGAAGGGATTAAGAAACTAAACTTGCCATGGAGAATTATTAAAATTTGCCATGATCCAAGAAATAATTTTGACATGGTTCATGATTAAAAAGAAATCCGTCGTCAATTACCTTAAAATGCATACTCAATGACTCAAATTTGCCATGGATCAAAAACTAAAATTGCCGTGGTGAATTATTTAAATTTGCCATGATACATGCACTAAAATTTACCATGGTTCATATAAAAAAAATTCATGGTCAAAATACTAGAATTGCCATGGTCAAAATACTAAAATTTTCATGATCTATAAACTAAATTTGCCATGATGAATTACTAAAAATTGTCATGATCCACCAATTAAATTTGCCGTGGTTAATTACTAAAATTGTCATGGTCAATTAATAAAAATTTGTCATGAAAAGTGTTAAAATACAATGGTAGCTTTAAATCTAGAAAAAAAACTAGATGAAACATATTATCGCAACTTTAGTGTAAACAGTATGGCAACTTCAGTGTAACATCATGGTAACTTCTAGCTAGAAAAAATCATCAAAACATATCAATATGGGATCTAGTTTTGAAGATCTCTTCGAGACAGATTTCATGATGAATGAATTTTTAATCAGATTTTTTATTTAAGAGATAAAACTATTTTTATGTCCGAAAAACCAAAAAGTTTTCACTGATGTCATCTATTTGATGTGGTAAAATGGATGGCTACGGCAGCGTTTGGACCATGTTGTTTCGTGCCCTACGTGTGAAACTTATCATTTGGGATAAAATTTTATTTGAATTCACTATGCTCCCTAATTTTGAAGCTCTCCCGTTTAATTGAAGTATTCAATTTTGGATTTGGTTCACGGCTTTGAGCGGGTCAACAATTTTTCAAACCAATCAGCACCAACCGGCCTATAAAAACATATCAACCCCATGCATCCTCTCACCACCTAGAAAAAAAAAGTGCCAATGTGATATTGCAGCATCAATTTAGTACAGGCTGCCACCCATGTAGAAAATTTTGACACATAAGTATGGACCGATTAGCTGATAACACCGAGTCACACCACGGAAGGCCACCAAAACACCACTATAAATATAAAAAAAACACTCCATCGTCTCCCCGACTCACCAAACCAAATACTCCCTCAGTTCCAAAATATAAGGTGTATTAGTTTTTTGGAAAGTGAAAGTCCTTTAACTTCAACCAAGTTCAAAGCCAAAAATATCAACATCCATAATAAATAAATAAAATATGAGAATTCATTTCATGATAAATCTAATGATACCGATATGATATTATGTATATTGATATATTTATCTACAAAGTTGGTCAAAATTAAAAAGGTTTGACTTATCAAAAAACTAATACTCCTTATATTTTGAAACAGAAGGAGAACAAAAATTATGAAAACCCAACAACACCAACGGTGCAGCAAAGCGCGCCCAACCCTTCTAGTTTAGGATTATATAAAGAATTTTGGTAGACTAGATTTAACCTTACCCTGAGAAATGAACAAACAATATGTAATCCCCGATTTATTTTGAACTGATCACCCAAGCTTTCAGTATACAGGTCGGGACATGCATGCTGCGTTCCCTTTTGAAGGGGTCCACCACAGGTCCAAAACAAGCATCGCTGCCATAGCAGCGTACATTGAGTATTAAGTATTAACTCTGCAAGCCTGGCATCCCAGTCACATGGGCCCACTTATCAGCCCCATCTTCTCGTAGCCAGGAGCACAATCTTGGAGCTAGGGGATGGGATCAATAAAGTGTGCTGGTGGTAGTTGGAGTACCTAGGCATGAAAAAAGAAAAATATCCACGGCCAACTATGACAATGGAAATGCAATCAAGGAGCAAGATTCATATTCATGCACACCCATCAACGGTGTAGGTCATGGCCATCCCAAGAAGCACCTGTTGGTCCTTCACGCGTCAAAAAACGACAATTTCCTGCAGGCTGAGGCGTTTGAAGAATGATGTATGTGGCCAAAGCCGTCCATGCCAACAGCGCTTTGGTGCAACATTTCATCGAGGGGGATAACAGCAGCATTGCTAGGAGCAGAGTGGAGCTGCAGGTGGCTAGGGCAGAAGAGGTAGCAACGATTGTCGCAAGGGTCACCCCGTGCCAGTTAGTTGGATGAACGAGGCTATTAGAACAAATGTGTTGATTGTGTGAGCTCATCAGATCAGAAGAATGATGTATTCAGCCAGAGCCAGCAATGCATGCTTCGTAGATCCCCTGTGAACCTCTATTTTCTTGGCAAGGATCCTGTGAACCTCTTCTTTTTAAAGTTTAAGGAGAATAAACTGCGGCGTTAAAGTAATTGAGTCTGTGTGCGAAAATGGATAGGAGCTCTCGGGTGCCATGCACCCTATATGAACAGTAAAATCGAAAAAAATACTAGTAAATAAAACTGAAATTTCAGGGTATCAAGCCAATTAGATTCATTCTACTCACGTCCAAGTTTCGTCAAGAAATGGTATCCGTGGTATTCTTAGTAAGAAAATACAGTCCGACCTATGATTCATTCAAACAGTTCTATTCATATAATCGAAGTTTCTGTCTTTTTTGCTGAGAATACCATGGATGTCTTTTCTTCATGAAACTTCACACAGGAGTAGAATGGTCGGCCAGGTTTGATATCCTCAAATTTTAGGATTTTTTTTCCTAGTATTTTTTTTTATTTTACTATTTATACAGGGTGCATGGCATCAGAGAGCTCCTAATCCATGTCCGTGTCTGTGCGAACATAACGCGAAAGTTTAAGCACTGCTAGTGGATTTCACTATGTACCAATTGGTGCGATGATTGTACCAGTTTGACTGCAGAACAGATCTCTCCTTTCATAATTAAGCTAACCATGCTTTAACATTATCACAGATTATGTGCATTCTCAGTTTTTCACTAATACGAACTAAATTTGCATAATTCATATTTGTTTATCGTCATTTCAGATAACAAACCAGGCAACACACCAGCGATAATAAAGCAATCGTCTCATAGTTACCTTTTCTTCTGACTGTGCCGTGGCTTCATGAAAATTCTCAGTTGTCTTCCCATTTTCAGCAGTACAGCTCTGGCAGAAAAAGTGTTCTCGTTTCTTTGCTTCTTTAATGGTCATTCCAATACAAGAAGGGTGAAACCTGAAAAACGAAAGCAGCAGTTATAACCTCAAGTTCAAAGGGACTCGAATTCCTGGAGGCAGATGATTACTTAGCACGCACAGATGCACCTACAGAGACCGGAATAGATGGAAAAGAAAACATATTTGTTTGAACAAACAAAAAATTATGGTGCACCCTATTTATGTACACACACTATTCAAGAACTAACCAGGCATACTCTGCACATTAAAATTACAAAATATATATCATTCTATATGTCCCGATTGACTAGCTTTTTGCCATCATTTAGAATAGACAAACACTAACAATTAGCTTAACATGCACTCGCAAGCAGTGTAAGGACTTGTTGACGGAAGGTTATAGAGTCAAGGCATTAATTTATGCAATGTCACCAATTAAATAAATTAAATTCTGGATCTAAATACAAAAACAATAGTCCCTCACAGGTAAATGAATGCACATGCTGCTGACTCATGCTTGTTATGGAAACATACCCTGAGTTATGGAAACATGGACATGGAAAATAGAATCACACAAGCTCATTTAATAATTCAGTTAGGCGCAATGGGGTCAGATATTTCAGCTAATAGTTTGTAATCACTCTCCAAAATTCCCTATATATGAGCCAGAAACTATAAAATCATTAAATCACATCCAGCTCCAGAATTTGAGCCAAAGCACAGTTCAGGGTCCTAATATAAAGAAAAATCAGAATGTTGTTTTTGGTATTTGGGGCTATTGCCCATCAAGGGGAGAGAAAGTGTGGCAAAAATAGAGTTGCACCTAGGGGTGGGCATATAACCCAAAACAAATTTAACCTGGACCAAAGCCGAAGTGACCGAAACCGAAACCTTTGGTACTGAGCTCGGTTAGCAATTTTAAAAAACCAAATTAAATTCGGTGATTTCGGTCTGTACCCTCGGTCCACCAAACTGACCGAAGCACCGACGCCCTACCCCTAATTCCTCTCTTCCCAGCTGCTGCACCCCGCAGAACTGGCACCGCCTCCTTCCAAAACGCTGCTCGTCCCAAATCGCCTCCTCCCAAAATCACAGCACAGATCAATCCTTGCCCTCCCCAAGACCGCAAGTCTCGCGTGCGTGATCTGTACCTTCCATGGCCGCTTGATTTCTTGTCTCCCAAGCACTGTATATGAGTTGTGAATCACTGCAGCCCGATGCATCACTGCGCCGCCTGCCCGCCCAAATCCCTGGCCCCGGGCCGCGACAACATCAGGTCGATTTCCGCACAGGAAGAAGAAAGTTGGCTGCTGCAAGCCATGGCAAGCGGCTAGACGGATTCTGTATCGAACCCTGCTGCTTGCCTGCAACATAAGTAGTTGAATTATATTCGGTCATATTCTTGATTCCATCCAGATCCAAGTTCATGATTTGATCCTAGTTGTGATGTGTACCGTCCTTGTCTGAATCAAGGTTTGCTTTGTGTTGTAGATGTCTTCAGAGATAGGAGTCTCATGCTATTGTTCCCATGGACAAGGAGGGTGAAATAAGGAGGCTTGAAAGCATATGGCTGCAAGATCAGAGATGTGTAACCATTTCGAGAAGATCAAGGTTGATGGTGTTTGCAGAAGGCAAAATGCAACTACTGCGAGACCGACATCGCCACTCATCCGATCATCAATGGTACATCTGCTTTGCACAAGCACTTTCGTGTTTGCAAGTGTAATCCTCATAAGAATATAGGTGAGACAAGCAAGCTGTGCTGCAAGTAAATCATCCATGAAGGTTGGAGAATAAGCAATAAAGCTTGAAGTTTAGAAGATGGGAGATTGGCAGATGGCAGCGGCGCAACACTACTGATCCAGTGCGCTTCCTGCTGCTTGTCTTCTTCTATTTCGTTTTATCAACTGAAGTGTTAAGTCAGACTTGTCAATGCTGTCGTGTGTGCTAAACTACAGCTGGTTTGCTGGTGCTATCTGTTGAGTCGAATTTGCTATGTTTATGCCCAGTTTATGTTAATTATCTCGAAGTTAGTCTCTGTCACTTGTTTACTGTCATTCTTGTTTGACAAGGAACGGTGTGGTACAGGGTATATGCTGGCAAAAATTTCTGTACATAATTTGCAGCTGATCGCCTGTACCAACCCAGCCATTTTTCTATACATAATTTGCAGTTGACCACCTGTACCAACCCAACCTGATCGCCTGTAAGTCTACATGTTGTCTGTTGGTGCAGCTTGCGACTGTCTTAGTTTACTTTTGGTGAGAGGAAATTGTGCGTCTATGCCAGACAACAGATAGCTACCAGCCCAGCTAGTATTAGCCGCTATTCTAGCCGACCAGACCAGCCCAGCGCCCCATCTTGCTAGCAGGCCAGCTATGCCAGTCAGCCAGCCCCATGCACGACGATCTGTCCGGTCCAGAACCGACGACCTAACTGAACGATCCAGGGACCAAACTCTCGGTTACGTTAAATAGTAGAGACCAATTGGTCCATATTTTCTGTGAACCAAAAATTACAAAGCACCGAACCGTTCTGTTCGGGGGAACCGAACACCCACCCCTAGTTACACAACATCAAAGCCGAAAATAGGTACCAAAATACTAAGTTCTTTTTGTACGATTAGCAGCAGTTCAGCTCTACTTGAAACAATGATTTATCGCCTACCTTTTATACCTCATGTCTAATGTCAAAAAGACAAGACACACACCTCCATTTGTACACAAAACAGAATGATACAAAATGCACCAGAGCGGAAAAGGTATAACTATGTCATCATGAACCAATTAGTACAAAATGCACATGGAATAGAGGTCATCAAAGTATCAAGGTGATGATGACCTTTTCAAAATGAACCACAACAGAATGATACAAAATGAACCAGAGGAACCGACACCCATGACTTTGAAAAGTTAATTTGTACTACGTCCGTAAAGAAATATAAGAGCGTTTAGATCACTAAAGTAGTGATCCAAACACTCTTATATTTCTTTACAGAGGGAGTATTTTTCAAATATATGATTTACTCACCAGTCAGAGCATTCCTCACATTGGATCATAAGGTCATCAGGATTGTACGGCATCTCACACTTGCAAAACCTGTCACATTGTACAGAAAGACATGATAATAACAGTAAACAAGAGATACTGATTCAAAAACTGTACAGAAATCAAACATGCAAATAAGGGAGGCACGCAACGCCTAGCAAGAAAGAGGGATTTGATTGAGATTACATACAAGAGTGGAAGAAAATAGACTTTGATCAAATATTATAAAACAAGAAGCACGATTTAATGGGACAACAAACTGCAACAACTTTTTCCCAAATATAGCTGCTATAGCAAACAAGGGATTACTCTTCGATTGTGGACAATATAAGCCTGATACACATGCTAAAGCATGCATTGTGTACCACGAGCCCAACACATGAAATGCCAACAACTGTTGACATAAACCTTGCATTTTTTATGTCCCTTCCTATTGCCTTACATGCAAGAAAATAGTTGTGTTGCCTCTTTAGGAAAATAACTAAAACAGGCCAATAGATGGGTTGTGAATATGCAAAAAATTATCATCATATCATCAAGGGTACAAACTGACAAGCTTTGGGATAAATATAGGCATCATTCATGAACAAAACTAGGAAAACTATTTATAGTCAATATCATCGTAAAGTTAGGAATGCATCACTTATATAATGAACTGCCATGCCAAAAAACTACTCCCTCTGTCCCATAATATAAGAGCGTTTTTGACACTGCACTAGTGTAAAAAACGCTCTTATATTATGGGATGGAGGGAGTAAATTACACAGTGCATTGAGTATCCATCTACCAACAATAAAACATTAGAGGTTGCATTGGATTCTTACACAGCTATACGGTCGGGCACGAAACTGCCAGATGCTGATTTGTAGTCAAAGCGACAGAAGAAGTCCTCGGCATTCACAGAATCAAGCTTTGTGTAGCTACGAAGCTGTGGACATTGCATTTTCCCTCTATTGTGTCAGCACTCTGTACATCATAGTGGTCAGAGAGGAATACCTCTTTGGAACCATGAAATGGTCGCCTCCCACCAATGGATTCTTCTGGACGATAGTACCATCGAACCCGCATACTCTAATATTTGTGCCTCGAGACCCTGCTGCCTCAATGGACTCAACTTTTGCCACATACGGTGGCTTTGATGTATCAGCTGATCTCATTAGCACACAGTCCCCGGCTGGAAGAAACACGTGGGAAAATCAGACAAAAGCCAGATCAGTCTTAATTGGTTCATTTTGAAAAGGTCATCATCAAAATATGAAGGTAATGCCGGATCACAATGAGATAGTGATATTATGGAGCATGGAAAAGTGAGGTCAATACAGCAAGACATACATTCAGCAATAAAATGGACATCAAAGCATCCATATTCTCATATCATTACACATCTGGATAGGTGCAAAAAGTAACGGTTCACTGTCCCTGTTTTTTACCTTCTGTGCAACATTTCTAAGACTCAAAAAATAGAATGTCAAAAGTATACATCCTACCACCCGGTGGTAGTTACCCTCACGTCTTAAATACTACCGTGTGATAGTATATATAATACTTTATCATTCTCAGTATGTTTATAAACTAGTATATCTAAGATTTTCAAGCGAGATCTATGAAAAACTTGCATGTCAATCCATACTTTTTAGTTTATTTTGAAAATACTTTCATATTTGTATGTATAAAAAGATAATACTAATAAATTGTACATACGACCAAAATATTGTTATACATACTACATACTACGCGTGCATACTCTCGGTTTTAACATATACTACATACAACATACAAAACTCATGTGAGGGTAACTACCACCGGGTGGTAGGAAATATTTGTCCAAATACGTCACATCCCCAATATGTCCTAATTTGTCCTGAAGTATTGTTATATATATGTCAGCAATACAGGGGCAGGCACCTCTCTCAAGATGGATAAGGCGGGTCATGATCACGTACCGAAGACAAGCGCCGGTTGGCACGGCTCGGGGCCTTGGTGGATGGACAAGCCCTGAGCACCAAGACCCCCGAGGTTCAGGTGACGTGAGCCATGACGATCAAGGCCAAGCGCCCGGCGGCAGTGTACCAGCTTTCCTCTTGGCGCTAAGGAGGCAAGCGCAGGCGTGGAGTCCCAAGGAATCAGCCAAAGGTTTCCATTTTGATGCAACAAAACCAAGACCGTCAGGACGGTAGGACGGAGGTCATCGCCGAGCCCACCGCGGCGTCACGACCAGAGGCTTTTGCAGGCGAAGACTACTTTTGTCAGGATAGCATGTACTAGCTGTCCCCCTTCAAATTTGGCCGTTGTGGGATCCCTTCCCGCCTACATTTGGGAAGAGGACCAAGGCCACTATAAATAGGACTTAGCCACCACCATAGACGGGGACGGATCATTCAGATCATCCTCACACCCACTAGCTCATCGAGCACAAGAACACCTCACCTCCTAAGGCTGTTCTACCATTGTACTAGTTCATCCTCAGCCCCTCGAGGCAATCCACCACCAAGCTGGAGTAGGGTATTACACCGCAAGGTGGCCCGAACCAGGATAAACTGTTGTGTCCCTTCTACATCCAGTTCGTCGAGCTAGGCATTGAGATTAGCGAGTAGGCAGACCGGGGAGGACGAGTTCTTCGCACGCACCCCAGAGTTCAAACCTCTCAAGGGTCTGCGGAACCCTGAATCCGACAGCGTGCGACGACGGCGGAGATGAAGTTCGCTCCATCTTATACAAACACACGGGGTGAGAGAGGTGGAGAGTATCGAGCGAGACGAGGGAAATTTACAGCCGCCCAACTATGATCGAACGGCAAAGGATGAGTATGATAATGACCCCAAAAAAATTGTGGTATGGCAGTTAGACATCTCGAAAGGAAAAATAAATAACAATATCTTTTTATACTTGTGTCGTAGTAAAAGTGTGTCAAAAAGGATAATTTCCATCCCTTGTACAACAAGCGTCATTGGTTGAAGTTGTGCCTAATTTACTAGCTAGAGAGAACATGGGTTCGAACCCTAGGAGACGCATCCATCGTTTCTTTTTTCTCGCCTCAAGAAGTGGTGGGGAAGGATCGTACTCGCAAGAAAAACCTGAAGCGGGGTGATGTGTACACTAGAAAAAAAATCAGGACGGGAGGAACAGACTCATCATGCAAGCAAACCGTTCGATAGAAATCAAGTGAAGATCAATGCTCTCATATCCATTGCAAATAGAATGTGGTGGATTTTAACACATGGTGGCTATGCCACCCCGTGTTCTCTCTGTTGAATGCATGCCTCGCGACCTGTGCAAACACTGTGCTATCATATTTCCTCTATCAGGATTCAATTAATGAAGCATGCCAATGATCACACTAATATGATTTCAGAAGAGCATGTGTCAGACTAGGGGTATCAATATATCAGATCATGAATACTTAACCTTCTAATCTTACTCAGATGTACAAAAATGCTATAACTTCCTATAATCTTCTTATAATAGTACAAAAAAGTTGATTAGTAAGACTTGGATTCCCTAAAAAAGTTCAACATGAATTCAAAAAGGACTCGAAATTAATGGATCCATGTGTATACATAGTATAAACACTTAATTTTGTTACTACTGGGTGCTAATGAACTCGTCTCAATGCAATTAGACAAATGAACGACTAACCAATGACAAACCTAAAATATGTGACACGAATCTCAAAGCCAGATCAGACGGCAGCTAGAGGGGTGGTATAGACCTCGGATGGCAAAGACATAATAACCATATATATGTATATGATTGCGCTATTCTAAGCATGAGTGTAAAATGCTTATTTTACACCACCAGTAACACAATACAGAAAATCTAGTAAAACAATGTACAAAATATAGTAATTCCAAAATAATAAAAAATACTCTCCAAGTTGGTAAGTTGCTACATTCTTTGAAAAATTACAATATTTGGTATACTATGTTACAATATTTTGTGTACTTTTTACTAGGGGTGTAGAATAAGTTATTCTACACTCAATACTTACCACAAAACTCGTTTAAGGTTTTGATGGTGTAGAAGTTTCCAAATCATGAAAAACATACTGCAGCATCACACCTATAATATATGATGATCCAGCAGAACAATTGAGAAAATATGACTTTATGTGCCCTGGACAAAAAAGCAGTGTATACATACATACATATATATATATGTATGTATATATATATATATATATCAAAGTGAGTTGAAATAATTGTTATTTTTATCGAGGGCGCATAAACTCATATTTTCCCAATCCATTTGTTCAATCATCTTATATTATAGGTGTGATGTTCCAGTATTTGTTTCATATTTTTTTGGGAACATTAACAAGCCTGAACAGGTTCCCCAGACACTATTGATACATAAAATTTTACTCAAGTATTAATATTATTTCATCATTTTTTCCTCGAGGGGTATATGCAACAACCATAAGCCAAACTAAAAGAGAAACAAATAGCAGCTAGAGAAAGCTTTGGTTTCATAAGTTGGCCCTATTCTCCCAAATACTCTGCTAGTAGTGTTTAAATTTTTGCTTTGTACACGTGTTATGTGCGTGGAGTTGGAGGTGGGAATTGGAATCTGATCGAAGGTGATAGCGAGGTTCGCCCTGAGGCGCGCGTAGCGACATGTTCCCTATCATGACGCTACAGGCTCAGAACTCTCAGGCTGGGGCAATTTTCTCTGTTTGTTGATTCATAACACAAAAGGGAAGCCTTGGCGCAGCAGTAAAGCTGTTGCCTTGTGACCATGAGGTCACGGGTTCAAGCCTTGAAAACAGCCTCTTGCAGAAATGTAGTGAAAGGTTGCGTACAAAAAACACAAAGTGGTCGACCCTTCCCCGGACCCTACACAAGTGGGAGCTACGGGAACCAGGTTGCCTTTGACTCATAACCCTAATACAAACCATCCTCCCTTTATATAGATCATAGAGATGAGAGATCACATAACTTCGAAAGCAAACCAAATCTTACCTATTTGGGAAGTAAAGACAACTTCCTAATAGAGATATATTTCCTAGGGATAAACTGTTGGTATTGTGGTTACAGACATACTTCTGTTTGTCCATCAGTTTGGGGGTGAAATGCATAACTGAGTTATAGTTTGACACCAGCAAGACGTACAATCTTGGTCCAAAAATCGCTGGTAAATACTGGGTCGCGACCACTGACAATGGACGACAGAAATCCATGAAGACGGACTATGTTAGCAAAGAAGGCCTTGGCAACAGAGTTAGCAAAGTATGAATGTCCCAAAGCAATGAAGTGGCTATATTTCGAGAAACCGTCGACAACAATCAAGATGACTGACTTACCACCAACCTTCCGAGGGCCCTCCACAAAGTCCATGGAAATGTCTATCCAAACATGCTGAGGGGCCAGAAGGGGTTGGAGAAGGCCACCGAGATGCAAATGCCCAGTCTTGTTGCGTTGGCACACGACAAAACACCGCACAATCTCCTCCACCACCGCTCGCATGGGAGGGATGTAAAAATTGTCACTCAATCGTGAAGTGTCTTTCGAACACCCTCATGACCTAAGTCATGGGCATCTGCCAAGAATGGAAGAAGGCAAAGTGAGGTCAGTGTGATGTAGACTCGTCCTTTATGGAGAATGAGGTCATTGGTGACGCTCCGAGCCCTGCAGCCATCCCTGCTTCAATGGTGTCACTTCGTGTTGTAAGGTCTGCAGTAGTGTCAATTTCCTGGCGCGGATCATCAAAAAGTTGAAACTGAGGACATGAGAGCAAAGACAGTCCAAGCTCACGCCTGGAGAGAGCATCAGCCACTGTATTTTGACGGCTTGGTAGATACTCCATAGTGAAGTCATATCCCAGCAGCTTGCTTACCCATTAATGTCGTGAAATGGTGGGAAGGTGTTGGTCAATCAAGACTTCGGGTTACAGTGGTTCGTTCTTATTTTGATGCTCCGGCCCCACAAGTACGGACTCCAACGCCACTAAACATTCACCAATCCAATCAGCTTACTCTCACAAGCTACTAGCTCGGCATGGCATGTGCCACCGCCCTGCTGAAGAAAGCAAGAGGTATGCCCGTTGGTGTACCAGGGCTTCAAACTCCATGCCAGATGCATCACAATCCACCAAGAACGGAGAGTCAAAGTGTGGTAGCTGCAACACAGGTGCTGCTGCAAGGCCCTGCTTGAGCGTGCAAAAGGCCGCATTGGCCCCTGAGGACCACATAAAGCCTTCTTTCTTGACGAGCTTGGTCGATGGAGCTGAGAGCACGCCGTGCTCCTAGATGAACTTGTGAGGGCACGGACACTTCATGGTTTTGACCATGCCTCCACCGCTTCCACCTCAGTAAGGTCCATAGTGACGCCGTTTGCTGAGATGATATGGTCCAAATAGGCCACCTTGCGCTCACCAAAGAAGCACTTGGAACGCTTCAGGAATAACTGACATTGCTGGAGGAAAAGCAAGACAGCACACAGATGACGAAGGTATTCTGTCCAAGACTTACTGCAGATCAAAATATCATCAAAGGAAACGAGTACAAATTTCTGAAGAGGAGGACAAAGAAAAACATTCATCAAAGCTTGGAGCGTGACTTGTGTGTTGGTGAGAGGCCAAAAGGCATCACCAAGAACTTGTAACGGCTGTGATGCGAGCGAAAGGCAGACATCTTGGCTCTGGCTCGTGCATGCACTTGATGATACTTGCTACGAAGACCAAGCTTGGTGAACAAAAAAGCACCGTTGAGCTCATCCACGAGCTCGTCGACAACCGGAATCTGGTATTTATCCTTGACAATACTGACGGTGTCCTGGATTGGGGTGCTAACCTAGCCGCCCCATGATCCTTGGGTTGGGCCGATGGGCCCTCATTCATGGTCAAGACGGACTTCGGAGGCCGTACGCAGGAGGCGTGATCAAGACTACCTCCACCAAAGACTTGACGTATACTCCAAGATTTCTCTTGCCGCCTTGCTCCTAGATACCAACCTTGTAACCCTAAATACCCTCCCTGGCGTGTATATAAGCCATAGGGTTTAGCCTGTAGAGGGGACATCAACGCAATATCATTCACCTAGCCCTAGAGTTAGACCACATATTAAGATCTCGAGGTAGATCAAATCTGTACTTGATACCTCTCAACTAATATAAACAAGAGCAGAGCAGGACTTAGGTTTTTACCTCCATCAAGAGGACCCGAACTTGGATAAAACATCGTCTCTCCATTCTTGTTACCATCTGTCCGAGATCCACAACTCGGGACCCCCTACCCCAAGGTCTGCCGGTTTTGGCACCGACACTGGTGCTTTTATTGAGAGTTCCGTTGTGCGATCACCAGAAGGATCGATGGCTCATCTGCAGATCAAGCTGCGCTTAACGCCATGGGAGCGCGACGCCCGCCAGCTTTTTGTGTCTGGCGGCATGATCTTTTGCGCCGACTCGACGGGTCATCTGGCCTCTGTCGAAAACTACGCCCCAGGTCGAATAGTGACCTTCGAAGGCCTCGAGTACACCGCGGATTCCCGCGGCGAACTTGTCCTGTCGGGATGGGCCCCCGGGCGAATTGAGAACTCGCCCGGCTCCGGAGGCTCGACTCCGAAACCGATCTCCGTCGCGGCGTCACCAGAAACCCCCGACGTAACTACTTCGGCTTGTCCCCTTACGATCTCCAGTCCGGACGTAGATCCGGCTCCCACCTCTGAAATTACATCAGGGTTAGAACTGACCTCGGCGCAGAATCCGGAATCACTCCTAGATCCCCTTCGCGCCGAAGGCGTTCGGCGCGTCAAGTTATACACTGGGCATACTTCAAGTCAGCCCCGCTTACAACCCAGCAATAAATCCCGAAGGGTCGTCTCACCTCAATGAGATGCTTGACCGTATCCAGAGCATGTCCGTCTCGGACAGCAAGACTTCGGTTTATGATCAGGTCGGACTTAAAGTCGACGATCCGGAAATTTACATCCCACCCACCACCCACCTAGTGGCCATGGTCAATGATTTAACCGACGTGCTAGACTACCGCAAGGCCACGGACATGGATGGAGATGCCAATGGCCCCACCAAAGACACCTCGCCTCTGGTAAACACCGGCAGGTGGACTGCTACATCTAGTTACGATGTCTACATGGTGGACACCCCCAATTCCCCTCCAAGACATCGGCGTAGACGCAGAAGAGGCAACAATGGGGAACCTAGCGGCAATAAGGCAACCGCCGTTGACGCGGCAGCCGGCGATGCCGACAACCCTAAGGAGGACCCTCAAACTTCCCCTACACGGAACGGCACACCCGAAGGACATCTCAAGGACTTAGATCCCGGCGACCTCTTTGAAGGGGCCGATGACAACTATATGCTGGAATCCGAGGAAGACAAGAGCCTCGACACCGAGGACTACATAGTCCCCGAGGACCCTTTCGAACAAGAGCGCTTCCGGTGGCGCCTCATTGCCACGGCTCGGAGCATGAAGCGCAAGCAGCAACAGCTGCAAGCCAACACTGACGCACTAAATGAGAAGTGGGTCAAAGTGCTCTTTGTCGTGGAAGACCGGCGCCGTAGCACGCCGAAATCATACCCACGCAGGCGTCTGCTGCCGCAGTTTAATGAGGAGTTAGCCACCGATGAGCCTGACCGACCCCCTAGAGGTCGGGACAGGTCCAGGCGGGAAAACCTCGACGCCCGGCCACCTCCACGCCGTTATGGCAAGGACCCCGTGGACTACTTAGACCCTCATCACGTTCGACGTCGTATTGAGTCAAACAGGGCACCTCCTTGGTCCATCTACGGATCAAGCGGATGCATGCCCGCGGGCTTGACGGCTACGATGCCTGGATAGACAGGAACGGACGTGCCCGAGACCAGGCCTACTCACGGCTCTCCCCCGACCTCCGACAAGATGCTCCTTGGTTCCGAGGTCTGGCCCCCTGCATCTCGCTTCACGAGCGTGGTAATGGAACATCAACTCCTCAAGGATTTAAGCCCATCAATATAGAATCATACGATGGCACCACCAACCCAGCAGTATGAATCGAGGACTTCCTTCTCCATATACACATGGCCAACGGAGATGATCTCCATGCCATTAAATATTTGCCGCTCAAGCTAAAGGGGCGACAAGGCGTTGGCTTAACAGCCTGCCTCCTCATTCTATTGGCAGCTGGGAGTCCCTTGAGGACGCTTTTCGGGCAAACTTCCAGGGCACGTACGTCCGACCTTCGGACACTGATGACCTCAGCCTTGTCACCCAGCAGCCAAGCGAATCAGCCTGGAAGTTCTGGAACAGGTTCCTCACCAAGAAGAACCAAATCATAGACTGCTCCGAAGCAGAGGCTATTGCCGCATTTAAGAACAATATCCGAGATGAACGGTTGGCCCGCCAACTCGGCCAAGATAAGACGAGGACTATGGCAGCCCTCACTTCGCTGATGACTCGCTTTTGTGCGGAAGAGGATAGTTGGCTCGCCCGCAGTACTCACAATGGCGAGGCAGGCACCTCGAAAACACGCGACGCAAATGGAAAGCCCAAGCGCAATAAAAATAAACGTGTATAAAAATGGCAGAAGCGATACAGAAGACGCTACAGTCAATGCGGGGTTTACCGGACCTAAATCCGGACAGAAAAGGAAGCCCTCTAAAGGGAACAAAGACGGACCTAGCCAGCTCGACAAGATCCTGGACCGGCCGTGCCAAATCCACGTCACCCAGGACAAACCAGCAACCCACACCAACAGGAATTGCTGGGTCTTTAAGCAAGTCGGCAAGGTAGCGACGGAGGGTCAAAGTCAAACCCAAAATCGCAGCGAAGACGAGGATGAACCTCGGCGTCCCAATAATGGAGGCCAAAAGAAGTTTCCCGATGAGGTAACAGAGGTCAATATGATCTATGTTACTCATATCCCCAAAAGGGAGAGGAAGCGTGTACTTCGGGAAGTCTACGCGTCGGAGCCATTCGCCCCGAAGTTTAACCCATGGTCGGCTTACCCGATCACATTCGACAAGCATGATCATCCGACCAGCATCAGGCATGGCGGAAAGGCGACACTCGTCCTGGACCCAATCGTCAATGGTTATCATCTGACACGCATCCTGATGGATGGGGGAAGCAGCCTCAACCTCATTTACGAGGATACGGTTAGGAAGATGGGCATCGACTCATCCCGAATAAAGCCAAGCACCACCACCTTCAAAGGTGTCATTCCAGGCGTTGAAGCCTGCTGTACCAGAACGGTCACTCTAGAGGTAGTCTTCGGCTGCCCGAGAACTTCATAAGCGAGGAGTTAATCTTCGACATCATCCCCTTCCGAAGCAGATACCACGCGCTCTTAGGGCGCACAGCTTTCGCACGCTTCAATGCAGTCCCACATTATGCTTATCTCCAGCTTAAAATGCCAGGACCCAGCGGCGTTATCACAGTCAATGGTAACACTGAACGCTCACTCCGGACGAAGGAGCAGACCGCGGCTTTCGCAGCCGGGGTACAAGTGTCCGAGGAGGCGGCCTGCAGCGATAAACGCACCACCAGCTCCTCGAAGCGCACGCGGGCTTGCGCAAATCGACCTCGGCCACGTACCCCCGCACCCTAAATAGGGATACAAGGCCATGTAAAGTGCATTTATGATATACTAAGAGATAGGGTGTCTGGTAATTGTTATTCGGAATATTGCATAGTTGTAAGTTGCATGCCATAACACAAATGCACAATAAAAGGGAATTTAATTGACACATAATCTAGAGAGGTAATCCTATATACCTAAGAGATTCACTCCCCTAACCTATTTATCTTAACATGCAAGCTATCCACCTCACCAAACAAGCCCCACACATGTATTACTTCATTTTCCTAGACATGCACCCATCCCACGTCAACGATCTAGCCAGGTAAGCAAAACTGAACATGTACATGCATGTCATTCGTCCAGTTTGGACCGTCCCTTTCTCTTTCCAATCATACATTAGCGACCGAGCCCTCTCTCTGATACAGAAAAAAAATATAACCGAGCCCTTTCTCTCAAAAAAAAGAAGAAACTTCTCCCCACCGCGTGAGGGCCCTCCTGCGACTCCGACCACCGTCAGCTCGCGTCCGACAGCTCTATGGTCGGATCGCCTCCAATCTTTCTCCACGGAAACTCTCCATATTCTTGACGCTAATTACTCTCCCACAATTGATTCCCATCTCCCTCTTCACCTTCTCCACTGAATGCCATTCTTCTACCTCCCATTACCTCTTTGCAGCAAAGAAGCAGATGAGTTTCATTCTCCCTCCTCACGGAGGAGTATCCCGATTCATTATGGGTGGCTCATCGGTTCTACCTTGTTGTGTATACTACAGGTCCCCGAACGGTCTCGTCTCAAGAGTTCAAGAAAGCGACTAGGAGTAGGCCGTGAGGATTCCACTATTGGTCACCCGAGCTCTCCGCAGATCGGGGAGGGAGATTAATAGGTGGATTTTGTTTAGGCGCAACTTGGATGTAGATCTTCCTTGGGGAACAAAAGGAAGACGAGGACAACAATCCAAAGAGGGTCAATGGTGAGGCACCAATTGACCATATACCAGGAAAGCCAGTGAGATTGATGGGATGAATCTGAAGTCTCTGTTGTTGAAACGCATCGCCTGTTGGCGCCGCACGTCGTAGCCACATCTGCAGTCATTGCCGTTGGTTGCGACCCGTTCCAATCCCCTTTCAATACCAGTTTTTTCCAGATCCCTCCTACCCGACTTCCTCTACTCTGATGCTTCTTTATTGTATCCTGCACTTGACTGTAAGTTAGTTTTCTTGCGCCTTCCTTGAGTTTTTTCAGAGACGAATCGAAGTTGAATTATGAGTCACACGTGTGTGTTATCATATAAGTATTTCCCAAACTCAATATATCAGAAGGTTATCAGCACTATAGTCCTCTATCCTTTGCAATAATATATGCATCGGACCAAATTCATCATTCATTTCAGTTCCTTAATCCTTGATCACTGTAACTTTATTGAGTCTCAAAGTCACTTTGTTCATTTATGTAATTTGTGCTTGATCTTAAACCATTGTCAATTGGAGATTTGGATTGAGTGATCAGTACTGCCACGGTTCATGACCATACAGTTACTAATTTTTTTGAGAAGAGAAGCTTTGATCTATACTTCTACTATTGCTTTTCCTGTCTGTGCAGATTCTGTTCTCGGTGTGTATTCTTTTCTAATGTCCATCAACGAGTTGTCTGATTAAAATCGAAGCAGGTTAGCCATCTTGCTTAGTATGTACTATTGTCATCTAGGAGTTTTTAGTCTGATGCATATATTCAAGAAGCTTGCAATTGCAAAAGTTTTTTCACAGCGCTAATACACACGCTACCAATTGTACTATGACCACATTCTTATTCTTCCAATTTATGGTTATGTTAGTCTTACATTTGTGTACTAAGTTCATCTCTCTTTGTTTTCAGCGCATATAACATATACAGGTGATGCTAAAACTGGTAAACAAAGATTGCGCTTACAAACTTCCAACACATGGTGTATTTTTGGGTATGTGCAGGTTGTCTTTCAGGCTAGTAAAAGTATTTTTATTGTTTTGGTCGTTTGTTGTAAATTGATTTGTATATATGGTAATATGGAATTTGGTTATCCCATTTAGTTTATAAATTCTCGCCATCATGTTTTGTTGTACATTTGTTGGTAGTACAATCAACTCTGGATAATTGCAAGAGAAGTAAACTATATTCCTTTTGGATTGCAACTATATATATCTTCTTTTTACAATATACCAAGTTTACTTACATTGGTTATTTTAATATGTATGTCTAAAGTAGAACGGAATTTCCACATTTCCTATGTGTCCTCTAAGAATGCACCGCATGAATTATGAGTATTGCATACTAATATCCTGCAGCAACGTGCGGGGAATCATCTAGTTCATAAAGGTCATAACAGAACAACAAAGCTTCCTATGTGTAACCTATTCTACCCAACTTAATTCGAGCGGACTGCATGTGCACGAGCACATAGACACACTATCCAACTTAAAATTTTGAAGATACAAAATTTGGCCACAGACATAGAAAACTTGAGTTTTAATGCGGAGCACTGTCATCGCTAGTAACCAATTGATCTATCATTTTGCAAAATTCAAAAAACACAGCAAAAATGATGTGTTAAAATGTCCTTTCAAGTTTCAATGTGCTAATTTCTTCTTGAGCTGGCTAGCAATCCAGCTTATCCCCGAAGTGAACAGAAAAAAACATTTCTTTGTTCACCATGGTTCAAACAACACGTCAACTAAAAATGTCCCAAGCAGTTCTCCGTTTCGCGACATTAACCCCCCCCCCCCTCCCCCCAGAGGAACAACAACAGATATAAGGCACCGAGACCAGCCAACCAGTACCACAAATTATTGCCGCAAAAACAAAATCCCACAAAAATAATCCGGAAAACTCAGGATCAGAGGGAGGAGATGAGCTGGGGGGAGAGCCTCACGCTTGATGACTTTGTCGGACCCCTTGATGGTGTAGGACTCGAGGATCTTCTTGGGCGGACGCGTCTTAGCCATGGGCTCGGCGGGACGGCGACGGCGAGAGGCGTGAGGAGCGGGGAGCTAGGGTTCGGAGAAGAATGGGGAAATTTTCTGTTGTCTACTACTCCAAACAGAGCCTCGGCCTTTTGGGTTCGAAAACGCCGAGGCGCCCTTTTTTACCGCCTCTGTGCGCTACCATTTGATTCTTGCAGTGAAAATTCGCTTGTTAAATCATTCGCGATAATTATTGCCGCCGCCAAGTGAACGGATGGGACATACTCCCTCGGTCTTTTTACTCTGCACATTGGATTTGCCGAAAATTAAATTTTGCTAAGTTTGATCAAATTTATATTAGAAATTATTAGCATCTATAATATCTAATAAATATAATATGAAAATATATTCCAAGATGAATCTAATGGTATTGGTGTTATTATGTGAATGTCTATAATTTTTTATATAAACTTGATTAAATTGAATGAGATTGACTTCAGACAAACCTAATATGCAGAGTAAAAAGAACCGGAGGGAGTACGGGCCGTCGCTGTGGATGGTCGGGAATGAAGCTGGCAGATTATAAGCGCAGTGACCGAACTAGCCTGACAAAAAAAGATGTTTAAAAAAAACTCTCTATTTTTCATAAATAGTTTGGATTGCTTACCACATATGTCATGTGGTAAAAAAATAGCTTGACGCAAATGTACTAGTTTTTTTAAAAAAATACGAGAAGACCGTAGAACAGGATGTTCTATGGTAATATTTTATTATTAATAAATATTTACATTACAAAAGTACTTAACAAAAATAGCAACTAAATCAACCAATTCCTTGTTTGGGTAACCTGATCAAAAATTATAACAAATGTTGTTCAGGCCATTCTTTAATCTGTTGTGCAATATCAGATCTTGCTCTGATCTCTGTTGCTTTTAAACCTTCTTGAAGATAGTATTTTCATCCCCCTATATGAGCTGGTGCTTGGCGGAAGATCTTATCATTTCGAACAAGCCAGCTGCTCTAGCAGGCTGTCACAATGTCATTGGGGAGGCGTTCAGCCAGAATACAGCATTCATCAAAGCTCGAGATGCCTCTGTTCTTTTGCGGGAGTAAGTGGTTCCAGTAGTGCATCGCAAAATTGCAGTCCCAGAATAAGTGAGACAGGGTCTCCTCCATATTGTCAGAACAAAGAGCACAATTATAGAACTGGAGAGGCATCTTTTTCCTCTTAAGGAGGTTTCTAGTATTTACTCTATCATGAAGTAGCAACTAGAAGAAAATTTTGTGTCAAGCCTATCTGAACTCTTCCATAACAGCTTGAAAAGATGATGAGTCCTAGATGGGCCCATGATGGATTTGTATGTTTGAATGGCTGAGAACTTGGGTGTGTTTTCTTTCAACGGGTTGATCTTGCATTTCGTTCTCAGCAAGAATATTTTGCAGTTCAATAAACTCATAGTATGCCTGGCAAGACAATGGCCTATAGAACAGTTCTTCCAATGAGTGTTGTACAGTCACCTGCTGAAGGGAGATGTTTACTTGAGTGGTGAAAGAAAATAACTCAGGGAATTTGTCCTTAAGTCTAGTTTGCATCCATCGATCATGCCAGAATTGGACTGTATCCCCCAAGCCAGCCTTGCATTGATACAATTGCTTGAACTTTGGAAACAATTTGAGAATATCCTTCCACCAAAAAGAGCCTAGCAGTCTCTCACCCGGCTGACTGTTGTTGTAGTATGCCTCCCAGACAATCTTGACCCATGGTGTATTCTCCTTATTGAGGAATTTATGAATGAATTTCATCAAAAGAGCCTGGTTATGTGTTTGAATCTCCAGAAATCCTAAACCTCCATGTGCTTTTGGCTGACACACCTTATCCTAAGAAATTAATGCAGGCCCCTGCTCTGTACTGCCATATTTCTTCCATAGACAGTGTCTGAGAAGTTTGTTGATGTGGGTGAGAACTGTTTTTGGAATAGACAGAGAACTCATGAAGTAGATGGGCATACTTGCAAAAACTGATTTAACCAAAACCAGTTTATCTCCAAAAGATAGGAGTGTGGAGCATCCCTGAAGCTTCTTTTCAATTCTATAGAGCATGGGGGTAAAATCTTCTACCTTAGGTTTGGAAGTACCTAAAGGCAGACCAAGATAAGTGAGAGGCAAAGTGCCAACCTGGCATCCCATCAAGTTTGACAACCTGTTGATTTTCTCCTCAGATGTGTTGATAGCAATCATAGTAGATTTGGAGTAGTTCACTCTGAGCCCAGTGAAGCCTGCAAAGTGCAGCAGCAGATTCTTAATGTGCATAATCTGTCTCTCTTCTGCAGGAATGACCAGGATGGTGTCATCAGCATATTGGATAACAGGGAAATTAGTGCAGGAGTGATGTACAATGGGAGCCTCAATCATGCCAGCTTGCATAGCTTCATTCAACATAGACCGCAAGATATCTGCAGCAAGTACAAAAATCAGAGGGGAGAGGGGATCTCCTTGCCTCACTCCTTTTTTGCACAAAAATTATTTGCCAGGAACTCCATTAAGGATAACTGAAGAATATCCAGTGCTATAAATCATTTTTATCCACTGAATCCACTTTTGCCCAAAGCCTTTTGCTTGTAGTATCTTGAAAATGGTGTCATGACTTAACATATAAAAAGCTTTCTCAAAATCCAATTTAAGTAGGATAATATCCTTCCTAGAGTGGTGGCACTGATGGAGATATTCAAAAGCCCATGCTAGACAGTCCTGAATGCTTCTGTCATTTAGGAAACCATATTGATTATCATGCACCACAGATAGGATGGCTTTCTGAAGTCTATTTGCAAGCAGTTTTGTGATGATTTTGAGTGTACAATTCAGCAGTTAGATGGGTCTGTAATCACTTGGAACAACAACAGAGTCTTTTTTAGGGATGAGGGTGATGAATGAGTAGTTGATTCTTTGCATATTGATGTTACCCTCATGGAAGTCTGCAATCAGCTTGTAGAAGTCAGGTGCAATAATTTCCCAACAAGATTTCAGAAATGCAGCATTGAAACCATCTGGCCCTGGAGATTTGTCACTAGGCATCTGTGAGATCACTTTATCAATTTCTTCTTTAGAGAAAGGGGCTTCTAAAGACTATAAATCCACATTAGCATTGATCAAAGTTTCCAGAATAAGTGGATTATCAGTGAATTGGGTAGTCCCTAGCCTTTCTTTAAAATCTTTAAAGAGGATGGCTTCTTTAGTGTGATGATCTTGATGTTCAATGCCATTCACATCCTTCAGCATGGCAATGTGGTTGATTCTGTGCTTAATAGTGGCCTTGGCCTGGAAGAATTTGGTATTAGCTTCACCAAACTGAATATTCCTGATGGTAGCTCTTTGTTTCCAATAGATCTTTTGCATATGAAGAAGAGAATCAAGATGTTTCATTAGAATAAATCTACCATTATGTTCCTCAACTGATAGCTGTCTCAATTCTTCAATATGATCATACATAAGAAAGACTTCATTGCAGTTGGAAATGGAGAGTTTCAGGTTTGAGCAGCTTTTAGACCAATTTTTCAGTCCCTTTCTGAGTCTCTTAAATTTAGTAGAAATGATCTTGGCACTATCAGTCTCAGAGACTTGTTGCTCCCAGATGTTCTTAACTACCTCTTTGAACTGTGGATGCTGAAGACAGAAGTTCTCAAATCTAAAGATCTTTGATTTGGGAATGGAAGTACCAATTTTAATGACAATAGGAACATGATCAGATGTTGTCCTAGCAAGAGGAATAGCCATGGTATTCGGATAAGATAAAGTCCATAATTCAGAGGTAGAACACCAATCAATTCTCTCAAGGAGAGGTGCATGTTGCTCCAAGTGAAACTTCTGCCTTTGAGGGGAATTTCAATCAGGGCTAATTTGTTAATGGCTTCATTGAAAGAGTACATATCTTGCATATTACACCCAATTCTATTTCTGTTATGTGGGTATCTGACATAGTTAAAGTCACCCATAACAAGCCAATTAACATCATCCTTAATTTTCAAATCTTGGAACCATGTGAGAAATTCAGATCGAGCTGGATTTTGGCAGGGCCCATAGACATTAGTGAGTAGGATATGTTCTCCAGACTGTTTGGAGGTGAAATCAATAGAGATTGAAAAATCATTTTTGTGAATGGCGAGGCCCTCAAACACTTGCTCATTCCACACAACCAATAGGCCTCCTGAGGCTCCTATTGAAGGGATAAAATCAAACTTGTTCAGCTTCTTATGGCAAAAATTCTTGAGGAAATGACTGTCAAAATGATCTTTCTTGGTCTCTTGAAGGCAAAGTATATCACAAGCAGATTCTGCAATTTTGTTAGACAAAGCTAACAATTTCTTACTGTCATTAATACCTCTGACATTCCAATTTAAAACATTCCAGGATTTAGCCATAGCAGAAACATAATCTTGACTACTGAACACATAACCAGTCTGTTACAAATAAGACTAGAAGAAACTGAGTCCACAACTTTAACCATCTGCTTGCAGAGCAAACTAGAGATCATCTTTACAAAAGGTTGACTGATCAACATAAGAACTTAAAAAGATTAAGACTAAGCTGTCTCCTTGGATTGGTTGTCCTTGGATCCAGCCTTCCTTGCAGTGGTCTTGAGCTTCTTGCCCCCATTTCTGATTTTCTCTTCAGCAGTGTCTTGCATATTCACCTTACAAAAAGAAGAGTTGAGGTTTTTAACAACTCTAGTTGGAATAGGTGGAGGCAAGGAGGTACAGGGCAGACAATTCTTATCCTTTCATACTGATTTTTTAAAGCCCTTGTTAAGTTCATGTAATCTAAAACTCCTCCTTACCTCAGTTTCCACGAGTGACAGCTTTTCTTTCCTCTTTCTATTCTTGTGAATGGCAGAAGTAGAAGAGGCAGTGGGTCCATTATTGTCCTTGACACTGTGAGATGGGGTGCTCACATTTTCCTGATCAACTTCCTGGGAGTCATCAGATGAAGGAGCAAAGAGATCAAAGGAAGTTGAAAAACATTTCTCAGGTATAGCAAAAGGTTTGCAGTGTTGTGATTCAGTTCCTTGAATGATATAACTCCAGACTTGAGGTGTAATGAATTTTTTTGCCCAGTCAAACTTATCTCTAGATAATAGTGCCACCGAAAGGAAATTAACCAACTCAAATGGTACTTGGATTACCTGTTTGCTGTCAGAAGTGGGAGCAAAGTGGGTTTTCCAAATGTGTGTCCCTTCCTTTCCTAGGATTGCTTCATCTGAAACTGCCTCTTTCTGAATAGAACTAGGTACTTCTCCCTTCTCCATGACAACAGGGTCTGCATCATAGGGTAAGTGGACAAAACCCACAAGAGTATTCTGTTCATGCTCTTTGTAAATAGGAACTGGGAAACCTGGTAGAGCAGACAAACTGGAGAGAGAAGACTCACCAATTTCCTTAGCTTGAAATACATTAGTATCATCTGTTGGCTGTTGCACCGGAGCAGTAGAGTCATTGAGAATATCATTGATGCCCTGAATGTCCACGGACTTTGCAGTTTCAGAAGTAGGACACTTCATAAGCTCAGAAGGCTGCTGGATTTGAGCAATGTTGGGTTCCCGAGGAGGGTGAGGAGTGAGTGGCCTTGCAGAAACCATGAATTCCTGATACATAGGATCCTCAGAATGATGGTTGTCATAATTGTTGTGTTGCATCATAATAGCATCCAAATTCTTTGTCGAGAGAAGTTTTCATAGGGCGAGCATTACGAGGGTCAACCGGTTCTTTGGACTAGTAAGTTACTGCATAACCGGTGGTTACTGTGGAGGCAATCATTGCACATGTTGGGACATATTCAGATCAGGTAAGGGAAGGACACCATGGGCAGCAGAAGGCCCATTAGCTGACTCAGCAGAAGGAGCAGAGTTATGTGAACCAACAAGTGACAGAGTAAGATCACTGTTGTTAACCATATCTGGCAAAGGCACCTGTTCTATCTCTTGCATAGGCTCCATCAAATCCTGTAGCTCTAAAAATTCTCCCTGATGCAGTTCTTGATCAATTAATGGATTTGGCTGAGGCAGAGCCCAGTGGCCCCATCCAGGCAACTCCATGTCTTCTTCTTCTTGTTCCAAGTCTGCATTATCAGGTTGCTGTAAAGCTAAGTTCAAGTTGGGCTGCTCTGCATCTTGATTCAGGTCTGGCAGATGAACATCATCATGTTCATGGTGTTGCAAAGGTCCTAGAAAATGATTGTGTTGGTTAGCATGAAAATGTGCCTGCTGAGGAACTGGGTGAGGATTACCATTGGGAGGGATTGGGTCCTCATCAGGTGGTTCAGCACCTAATATTATTTGTTGCAGGATAATCACAGGTACAATATGAGAACCAGACTAAAAATCTTCTCCTTCCCCAATCACAATACTTGCAGGGATATGTCTCAGTTCCTCCACTCTCACTTTAACCATCAGATTCACCCTAGTACTCTTGTTTCTATCCCACTCTATCAGTCTGCCAAAACCTCTGACCACATTGGCAACCTCATGCATGCATTTTCTACGAAAGGAAAGCCACATAACAAAAGTCAGACTTCTCTATTCATCACCAATCTCCTCCAGTTCAAACCCTCGTTGTGCTTTTGGAAGATGACATGAACATCCGTGAAGGCATGTGGACTGTTGAGCACTAAGTCATCTCGATCAAAGGTACTATCCAATCTAACATATGCTTGATCGAATGGACATGGACTGATTTCAGAGAAGCCCATATGCATAACCCCAGTGAGAAAATCAGCTAGAACTTCTCAGATAGTGTTGAAAGTTGAGGGAGTCCTGGATTAGGGGGTCCTCGGACAGTCGGACTATATACTTTGGCCGGACTGTTGGACTATGAAGATACAAGATTGAAGACTTCATCCGTGTCCGGGTGGGACTCTCCTTTGCGTGGAAGGCAAGCCTGGCAATTCGGATATATAGATCTCCTCCCTTGTAACCGACTTTGTGTAACCCTAGCCCCTCCGGTGTCTATATAAACCAGAGGGTTTAATCCATAGGACGACAACAATCATAATCATAGGCTAGCTTCTAGGGTTTAGCCCCTACGATCTCGTGGTAGATCAACTCTTGTAATACTCATATCATCAAGATCAATCAAGCAGGAAGTAGGGTATTACCTCCATCGAGAGGGCCCGAACACAGGTAAACATTGTGTCCCCGCCTCCTGTTACCATCCGCCTTAGACGCACAGTTCGGGACCCCCTACCCGAGATCCGCCGGTTTTGACACCGACATTGGTGCTTTCATTGAGAGTTCCACTGTGCCGTCATCATAAGGCTTGATGGCTCGTCTTGTTGTCAAGGACAACATCACCTCTGGGGGAGCCCTGGCTATAGGCCAAACTCTCCGACTAGGCGGCTTCGTCATGACCGCTCGTTCGGCCGTTGCGACGACGATGACTTCTCGGGTCATCAAAAATAGCCTCCACGTCGGCTCGGGATTCGCCGAGCAGATGGATCCAATGGAGCTCTCTTCCTTGAACGAGCTCTTGGATCGCATCGCCACCTTGGGAGTCGCTATGAACTATGATCGGATCGGGCTTAAACCCGACCAAAGAGAGATTAACTCTCCGCCGGTCACCCATCAGATAGCGGTGGTGGAGGAGCAACGCAGAGATTCTTCCTCTATCTTGAGGACAAACTATGTCCGATTCCCGAGCTCTCCGAGCGGATACCCGCTTCACGGGAGGACATGGCCCAAGCTTTGAACCTAGAATCGCAATGGGCCAGATCTATTGGGCAACATCCCGGAGCCTGAACTGCTAAGCTCGGAAACTCCTCCGCCCCTGGGTCTCAGATCGGGTCAGGGTTCGGATCTAAATCTACCCACCCACCCATATATAAGTGATCTTTCCAACATTAGACAAGAGCCCCAAGAGACAGTACATCACTATTGGGCCAGATTCCTCCTTGTAATGAGCAAGGTCAAGGACTGTCGCGAGGAAGACGCAATTTCATTCTTTTGAAAAAATTGCACGGACAAGGGAATCCTCAACGCCATAAGTCGCCATGACATAGCACACTTCGCTAACTTGGCGGCCATAGTACAGAAGTACTGTGCGATGGAAAGCGCCTGGAAAGCCCAAACAAAATTCTGGGATCCTCCGGCTCTACTAAAACCCCCGTCTGAACTAAAAGGGTGTACTCTCGTAAGTCACCCGATCCAATTACAAAGAAACAAAAGCCCACTATGTATGGAACCAGATTGGAGGGATGGCTCAATGGGCCATGCAAAATTCACAAGATACAGATACCATACCAACACATAGCCTTAGAGCATGTTGGATACTCTGTCAGGTGGCCAAGAGCGGCGAGGATATCCTCATCAACAATACAACAAAGCACCATCCCGTGGAAAATAACAATACAGTATTGACAGTCTTCGAGACCTTCGCCTCAAATAATAGGCGCAAGCGAGCACTCCGGAGCCTTGCTGAAGTCTGCCACGTGGCAGCAATAAATCCATGGAGAGATACGGCTATAACCTTCAATGCCAGTGACGAACCTAAATTCCGAATAGCCCGAGCACCAACCTCCTTGGTCCTTAGTCCAACTGTGGACGGCTTCCGGCTCACTAAAGTGCTCCTGGACGATGGCAGCGGATTAAACCTCATCTATGAGGAGACTCTTCGAATAATGGAATTAGACAAGAGCCGCATTGAGCAAAGCAGCACGACCTTCAGAGGAATCATCCCTAGTCGGGAGGCACGATGTGCAGGAAAAATCACACTAGATGTGGTATTCGGCACACTGCAGAATTATAGGTCCGAAGAAATCACATTCCAAGTGGCCCTGCTCAAGAGTGGATACCACGCCTTTTAAGGCGGAGGCATTCACAATCTTCCAAGCTATACCCCATTACGCTGCGTACATGAAGCTCAAAATGCCCGGCCCAATGGAATCATCACTCTAGCTAGTGATCCGGACATAGCACTGCTACCGAAAATAAAACCGCCAGACTAGCCCTCGAGGCGTTATCCAAGCCCTTGCGCCGAAGAACTAATCACACAAGCGCTCCACAAAGGATGGGGATGACGTGATACTCGACAAAAGACACAAGTCCTCCTCTTTTAAACCAGCGGACGAATAGTCAAATTCCAAGTCCACCAAACGGACCCTACAAAAACAACATCCATCGGGGCACAGTTAAACCCCACAGTAGACGCCGCGCTGTGGGAGTTCTTGCGCGAGAATTGGGACATCTTCTCCTGGCATCTTTCAGAAATGCCAGGAATCCCACGCAGGCTGGCCGAGCATAGCCTTAACATTCTGAAGGGGTTCAAGCCGGTCAAGAAGACTCTTCGGCGTTTCTCTGAGCCTAAGCGACAAGCCATGGGAGAAGAGCTAGCCAAGTTACTTGAGGCCGGCTACATTAGAGAAATAAAACATCTGGACTGGCTAGCAAACCTGGTGATGGTACCAAAGAAGGACAAATCCTGGCGCCCATGTGTCGATTTCAAAGACCTTAACAAGGCTTGCCCCAAGGATCCCTTCCCCCTCCCCCGCATCGATCAAATTATCGATGCTACCGCATGACACGACTCGTTGTGTTTCCTCGACGCATACTCCGGATACCATGAAATTAAGATGGCGGAGTCCGATCAAGCCGCAACGGCATTCATCACTCCATACTGCCCCTTCTGTTTTAACACCATGCCTTTCGGGCTCAAAAACACCAGTGCAACCTATCAACGCATGATTCAGACATGCCTGGAAACACAAATTGGCAAAATAGTGGAGGCATACATAGAAGACGTGGTCATTAAAACCGGACACGTCGAATCATTAATAGACGACTTGAGGTTCACGTTCGACAATCTCCGAACATATGACATCGAGCTCAATCTGGAAAAATGCGTTTTCGGCGTGCCCGCCGGAAAGCTCTTGGGCTTCATCGTCTCCAGTAGAGGAATTGAAGCAAATCCGGCTAAAATCCGAGCTTTGTCACAGTTGGCTATCCCAACAGACCTCAAGTAAATCCAAAAATTAACTGGTTGCGTGGCTGCCTTAAGCCGCTTTATCTCCCGATTAGGAGAAAAGGCACTACCCCTTTATCGCCTTCTTCGACGCACCGAACACTTCGAGTGGACGGATGCGGCCATGACCGGATTGGAAGAAATAAAAGCCGTTTTGGCCACCAACCCAATCTTGGCCGCGCCAAATGTCGGCGAACCAATGCTATTATATATAGCGGCAACACACCAAGTTGTAAGCGCAGTGCTCGTCGTCGAACGAGAGACGGACGGACATAAGTTCCCGCTTCAAAAGCCGGTATACTATGTATCCACTGTCCTCACTCCATGCAAATCACGGTACCCACATTATCAAAAGATAGCATACGCGGTCTTCATGGCATCCCGGAAATTACGACACTACTTTCAAGAGTGTTCGATTCACGGTGGCCTCTCAAGTACCACTCAATGACATAATAAATAATCGCGATGCCACGGGCCGGATTGCTAAATGGGCCATTGAGCTCCTCCCGTTCGACATAACATACAAGCCACGACGAGCCATTAAGTCACAAGTATTGGCTAATTTCGTCGCCGAATGGACATAAGCCGAACTCCCTAAAGAGTACGGCACGTACTCTAATTGGATCATGCACTTTGACGACTCTAAGATGCTGGCTGGTCTCGGGGCAGGCGTCGTCCTGACATCCCCCACCGGAGATACAGTCCAATACGTACTCCAAATATTATACACAGACTCCAACAATGCAGCAGAATATGAGGCCCTGTTGCATGGTCTCCGGATGGCAGTCTCCATGGGCATTCAACGCCTAGAGGTGCGTGGGGATTCGAACCTCGCAATATCTCAAATAAAAGGAGACTTTGACGCCAAGGACCCAAAAATGGCGGCTTACCGCAACGCCGTCCTCAAAATGCCAGCTCGGTTTGAGGGGCTTGAATTCCACCATGTGGTCCGGGAAAACAATCAAGCGACGGATATCCTCGCCCGCATCAGTGCTAAGCGCGACCCTGTCCCACCTAATATCTTCTTGAAAAGGCTGTTTAAGCCATCCGTGGTATGGGAAGGAGAGACCGGCAACAATAGTCCGGACCTGGCCACAACACCAGATACCGAACACTCTGACGTAATCGGAGGATCTGCCACCGAAATAACGCCATCGGCCCACGCGATTATGGCTGTCATCGCCCCGTGGACAGCGTTGCGTTGCGTTGCGTTGTGAGAGCTACGTTGAGGACCCACAACGTTGCATTGCGTTCTTAGCCTACCTAAATAGGCAAGAACTCCCTGAGGACCCAAACGAGGCACGTTGCGTTGTGCGGCGTTCTAAAGCCTATAAGGTCCACGAGGGAGAGCTTTATAAGAAAAGCGCTACGGGAGTACTTCAAAGGTGCATCTCCGAAGAGGAAGGACGACAACTTTTGGCAGAAATTCATGCTGGACTTGGTGGCCACCACGCCGCAGCTCGGGCCCTTGTAAGCAAGGCCTTCCATACAGGTTTTTACTGGCCGACGGCCCGAGCAGACGACAGACCTCGTAAAACGTTACGCTTGGTTGCCGCCTTTTTGCAAACCAAAGCCATATGCCACCTACCGCTCTCCAAACAATCCCCATTACTTGGCCCTTTGCGGTCTGGGGGCTTGATATGGTCGGACCCCTTAAAGGGGGAAGCCATAAGAAAAAATACCTATTGGTCATGGTGATAAATTCACCAAATGGATAGAAGCCAAACCAGTTAAAACGGCCAAGTCCGGACCAGTGATAGACTTCATATCCGGGGTTGTACACCGTTATGGCGTCCCCCACAACATCATCACCGATAATGGCTCCAACTTTACAGCCGACGAGGTAAAAACTTGGTGCGGCAACATGGGCATTAAGCTCGTTTATGCTTCCGTCTATCACCCCCAAACAAACGGTCAGGTCGAGCGGGAAATGGTCTCATTATGAGCAGCATTAAACCCAGATTAGTGCAATCCTTGAAGGAATCAGATACGCACTGGGTCGAGGAGCTCGACTCCGTACTATGGGGGCTGCGGACCACGCCGGATCGCACTACCGGATACACACCGTTCTTTATGGTGTACGGCGCAGAGGCGGTACTACCCCGCGACATAATTCATGACTCACCTCGAGTGCGCATGTACGAAGAGAAAGAAGACGAGCTTGATCGGCAGGATGCTTTGACGCCACGGAGGAGGAGCGTGACGTGGCAAAAGCCCGCTCCGCATTCTATCAGCAACAGGCTCGACGGTATCAAAGCAAAGAAGTACGGGCCAAAACGTATAACGTTGGCAAACTCGTTCTACGCCTACCAGAGAAGAAAAAGAACAAGCTCAAGCCCAAATGGGAAGGTCCCTTCGTTATTGACAAAGTTTTGACCGGGGGAGCGTACCGTCTGCGGGATGCATCGGACAATCGACTCGAGCCAAACCCATGGAATGCAGCCAGACTCCGAAGGTTCTACGCCTAGTGCCGGACTCTGTGTTTGTCTCCTTACCTCCGTCAATTTTTTTATATATCCGTTATCTGTATTTTCTTTCTTTCTTCCCTTTTTTCTTCACAGCCTTAAAAGGTTAAAATGTGTCTTGATTACACAATCTTGACGCGCTAGGCGTGCTCATTATACCCGGGGGCTTCTTATACAGAAGCTTAATATAACTATGTTTCTGGCTCTATGCCCCCCGCACATGTGTTACTTTTCCACATGTTCCTTTTCTTTGCCATTATGCATCGATATGACTTAAGTTTTGGCCAAGCTGGATTGCCTGGCTCTTGTGTTTATGCCCTACGTTCCCGTTAATTCGGCTAGGGCATAAGGGGAGCACCTCTGCGATTGTTACTGCCGGGTCAGCCGGATGTGTACCTCAGACTGGGTGAAGCCGAAAGCTAGCGTTCTTAAGGGAATATTCGGTCGATGAACAAAAGATGACTTTTATTTGTTGTAATACATGCCCCCAGATGTTTATATCCTGCGTCTCTTTTCGCAGTTCGGACATGCACATTAATGCATGCGTACTCTGTGGAAAGGAACCCTTAACGGAACTATTCTCCCTGGAAGATGTTTCTTACTATCCATGTAATATAACATAGCTAGTTGGGTACTTGTCTGTTCAAGCACTTATGACCCAACGCCTGGTTTCCATGCGTACCCCGGTTTTTACATAACTGAGTGGGTATTCAGATACACTCCGGACTGTCAGGTCCAGAGGTCGAAGCGAAAAGGTCCGCCATGGCAAATGATTTACAATTCGGCTAGGGATAATATATGTCACTTGAAGTACACAAATACTTAGAACGACTAAATTCTTCTTCTATACCATCCAACAGGCTGTCTAGCCTACAATCCTGTTGGGAATACTTTGCGGCTAATTTCACCTGGTCATACACCAAACTGACGGGGATCTCTTTCCCATCAGACCCCACAGGTCCGACCTCGGCCATGTGGTTCGGGTCAGCCTTGGTATATCGCGTCTTCACCATGGCCCAGACTTCCCTTGCACCTTGTCGGCAGGCTGATATCTTCCATAATCGGAAGTACCACCGTGCTCCCTTGAGCATCTCTACAAGCTCCCCATGCCTCCTGGCAGGGAGGCGGATGGCCACAAGGCTTGGGCAATGCCCTGCATCACCTGCTGTACTTGTTTGTGCAGTTGTGAGAGCTCTGGCAGAAGATCACCCGCAAACCCGGGCATCTCCTCCGCGGGACGACCCGTCAGCATACCTACAGATATAACTCTGTTAGCCGGTTTCTTCGCCGAACTCTATAAAAGTCCGTTCAAGTACTTACTAAAAATGCCGCGTCGAAGCCTCTTATTCTCCTTTACGGAGTCAGCAAGCTGGGCTCGAACATCTTTCAGTTCAACGCCCAGCCGGGTGTTGGCATCTTGGAGATCGTTTTTCTCCCGCCTAACCTGCGTAAGCACGCGCTCGCCGGCCTTTAGCTGTCGTTGTGCATGATGCTCATCCCCTCGCATGACCTCCGGATTCACTCCGAGGTCATCTACAGAATCTATTGTTAGATTTGCATGCATGCCGAATACTAACTGGTACATGTCATTCTTTTCGATAGAAACAAGTGTTACCAGATGGGGCCTTCTCGGCCTCCTTGATTGCGGCAACTGCGGCCCGTAGCTGGGCTTTGCACTCCTCCAGCTCTCGAGACAACTGGGTATTCTTCTCCGTAAGAACCTATGAAAACAACGATCCTTAAATCAGTTGTGCCAACTGTTTCAAGTCTCAGGGGTTACTGATATACATAATTATTAGATTTTCTTACCCGTATATCCTTTACATACTGGTCCGTGGCTCTGGCAAGACCATTCTGAGCAGCTCGGATGTACGCTGCCTCCCGAGTTGAAGGCATCGAACGCCTCTTGAGAGAAACAAGCGTCGCGGAGTATGGCCCGGCGACGCCTGTGATTCATGGCACTCTCCACTTCGGAATTCGTAGCGGATAGCTTATCCGCATCCTCTGTAGGAGGAACATCCAATGTTGGCCCCACATTAGCGTCTTCCGCTAAGTCTGGCTCTGGAGCCCGGCTGGTGGAGGCGTGACTGGCAGGCTCTCCGGATATGGTCCGGCGAGCATTTTTCCTGCTAGAAACATGGACGTTATTATATTTTAAAAGACGACAACCATGGAGCGGGGTTCTTTTTCATACCTCTGCGACAGCGTCTCGATCTGACCGCCTTCCTTTTAAGCCTACCGGTTTGATTGCTCAAGAATTCAACAAAATCAGCCGTCTTGAGAATGCAAAGGAAATTTGGGATACTTTGATTGATATGCACGAAGGTACCGACCGCCAAGGAATCCAAGTTGGATGTGCTTCAAAGTCAGCTTGACAAGTTCAAAATGAAGGATGGTGAAGATGTCGCTGAAATGTACTCTAGGCTTGCTCTTATCACAAATGAGATCGCTGGCTTAGGAAGTGAAGAAATGACCGGCAAATTCATCATCCTAAGAGCTTTGGACGGAAAATATGATATTGTATGCACATTGATCCAAATGATGCCCAATTACAAAGATCTCAAGCCAACGGAAGTCATTGGAAGAATTGTTGCTCATGAGATGTCACTCAAGGATAAGGAGGAGCTTCATAACAAGTCAAGTGGTGCTTACAAAGCCTCATGTGAAGCTCCCACATCATCAAGTGAGAAACAAACCTTCAATGAAGAACTGAGCCTAATGGTGAAGAACTTCAACAAGTTCTACAAGAGTAGAAGCAAAGAGAGAAGTTCCAAGTCAAGGTCCTACAATGACAAAAGATCTTCTAGTCGAGAGCGAAATTTCTACAATTGTGGAAGACCCTGACACTATTCCAATGAGTGTACGTCACCCTACAAGAGAAGAGAAGATTCTCCAAAAAGAAGAAGTAGAAGAGAAGAATCACCATCAAGAGAGAGAAGGAGTAGATATGATCGTTATGAACGAAGAACATCCCGGAGAAGCAAGGATTCGGAAAGGAAGGACAAGTCATCAAGGAGCTATGCAAAACGAAGACATCAAGCTCATGTTGGTGAATGGGTATCCTGGCCCGACTCGACAATCACTTCGAGAGAAGCTATCACTCCGATTTCGAATATACTCAAGATGAAGGTGTTGCCGGTCTAGCACTTGTGTCAACCAACTCCTACGACATATTTGATTCACCAAATGAAGGACTTGGAAGATGCTTCATGGCTAAAGGCCCAAAGGTATCACACCCCGAGTATGTTGATTTCAATAGTGATGAAGATGACTTGTTAGGTGATGATGATTTACTTGTTGACAACTCTAGTGATGAATACTATGATGTCAATTAATCATGCTAATCAAGATAAAACGAATGACAATGATAAGGAGAAGATTGAGTCTCTAACTAAAGAACTAAACACTCTTAAGTTAGCTCATGAAACTATCTTAGGAGATCATCGAGAACTTTTAAGGACTCATGAGAAATTATGGTTTGAAAAGCTCAACCTTGAGAAAGAGCATGAGTTCTTAAAGGCAATCAATGATGATCTTCGCAAGAAAAGTTCTTCTTACATTGCCAAGCGTTTGCTCTTATCCACTTACATGCCTCAAGTCAAGTCTAGTAACAAGAACAAGAAATATTCTTCCTCTAGTAGTAACAATAATCATGCTAAATCCAATGTTATTGCTTCTAGTAGTTCTCTTGATTCCACTAATGATTCTCTTAGCCAAGTTACACTTGAGCAAGAAAATAACTTATTGAAGGGAATTATAGAGAAAGGTGTTTACAAGAGCCTTGCCGGGAGTAAGCAATTCGAGGAAATTGTACGCAAGCAAGGAAGGCACCGGAAGAACCAAGGTGTTGGTTTTGAATGAAAGTTTAATGCCAATGGAGTTGAGTGGGAAGAAGATCAATATCCCAAGACGAGGTTTGTTCCTCAACAAGAGAAGTATGATCCTACTTCCTTCAAAGGGACACAAGCTCAAGTGATCTTCCACCACAAGACCACAAGCAAAAAGGCAAGGACAAGCTTCAAGAGGAAATTGATGCATTTGAAGAAGCACCCAAGGCCTTGGTCAAGTGGGTTCCCAAGACTACATCAAGTTCTACTTCATCAAGTACGACTACAACTCCAAGGATTCCCATCAAGATAATGTGGATCCCGAAGAAGAAGAACTAAAGAGTTCTTGAGGGTGACTCCGCCAACATACTTCACTCTTATCATTTTGGCAAGAACAAGTGCAATCAACTTCCACATCTTGCAGTAGTTCAAGGAGTCACAAACCCTCTTGTTGGTAAGACAAGGGACAAGGTAACCTAATGCTTTCATAGACATCATCTTGTGTGTGCATCACTCTATGTCTATGGATATCCAAGTTTGTTCCCTGTGGGACTAACCCGTGTAGGTATTGAAAGTGCAACTCACTCCAAAGGTTTGCTCCAAATGATCTACATCAACATTGAGCATCCACATCTTCAACACCTACATGAAGTCATCATCGACAAAACCCAAGGTTAGTTCATTCCTCTTAGGGGGATTTCACATCTAGGGGGAGCTTTACTCTAAGAATTGAGCTAAAGCAACTCTAATGGTGTGAACACAACAACACTTTATGTAAAAGCGGTAACCCCACTTGTGCTTAAACGATGAGTATGACCTATGATCAAATGTTCTCATTTGACTCCTAAGTCAATATTTAAAACTATACAGAGGCTAGCCAACTCTCTCCCAGGAGGCTCCCTCGATTTCCTGCTTCGTCGGCCGTTGGATGGTGGTTAAAATAGTCTTCTGCGTGATCTGGAACGTCGGATGGTTACTTGCTTTCGTTTTCACAGCGTGGTAACCTCGCATTGGCCAATGACGCGTGTGGGCTCATGCGATGTGCTGGTTGGCTAGGTCAACTGCTTCGTGGTGTGCGCACCTCGCCCTCGCGACGCCGCTGCGGCATCGCCGCGCCATTTGCGGGAGATCGTATGAGAGCCACACCCATTGGTCACCGCCAAGACAAACCCTACCCTTTCCAGCGCTCCCAGATCGATGCAGCTGCCTCCTTCTCCCTCTCTTCCTCCACCAACGCCGGCCGCCGCCACACCGCCATATCTGGCCCCGCTGCGGCCATGGCCTCTTCAAGAGGCACACCCTCCATGGTGCGAAGCAGCAGACTAGGATCCGGATGAGGAAGAGGAGATCCGGGCGCCCCAACGGTGGATCGATCGATGCCCGGATGAGGAAGAGGAGATCCAGGGTGGGTCGTGAGAAACGGAAGGATGAGACTGGGGAGCGAGAGAGGCGATTCTCCACCTACCAGCAGTAATGGCGCCGCGGCCGCCATTATTGCCACCACATCCTTATCTCCCCCCGTTTCCCAATCCCCACCCCCACACCCCCGAGAGAGCAACTGCATCCCACACCCCACGGCCAGATCCGACGAACTCGATGGTCGGTGGAGCACGATGTGGGGCGCGGGCGCGGCGACTGTGACATGCGCATCAGGTGGCGGCGCCGCTTCAGCCCCCGTCGCCGGTGGCGACGCTCCCGGAGATCGATGCGTCGTCGCCGAAAGCGATTGCGGAGATGCATCGGGTGGTGGCGGAGAGATTCCCAGTCCGCTCCAAGTGGCCTGAGATTTTCATGGAGATCCTGCGTCATGCGACGTTCGAAGAGCGATCTTGCTTTGCGGGCGACGACGGAGGGATGGACTACGAGTTCATCTTCTGGGCGATTCAGTCGGCGGATCCGAGGCAGGCGGCGAGACGGGCGCGCTTCAAATCGAGCTCTCCTTCAAGGCTCAACATCCGACCCCCGTCGGTGCTGCAAATCTCGCGCTTGCCACCGGAGGCGCTGCCGCCGGGGGCCGTGCTCCCCAGAGCTCCTTGAAGCTTCAGCAGCCCGGCGCATGGGCTCTGCAGGGTGTCCCCGCTCTGCAAGGGCGCATGAGGGTCAGGGGTTCCAACCTGGAGCCTCCGCCATGCCGGGTGACCGCGGGGAGAAACCCCATTCTAAGGTATGAAGAAGTCAATCTAAGTCTTGTCCTGATGTTGTTAACATTCAATATGCATGTCATTCAATTGGGGATTCCCAGATTTTTCTGGAAGGGGGAGTTCGTAGAATTTGTGAAACTGATGTGATTAGGAGGGTTGTCCCGTTGAGTACCCATGGTGAAATCTCGTCTTCCCCGCGCTCGCCGCGTTCCGTGACTGGTGCCCAGACTCCGGTGAAATGTTCTAAGTCTGATGAACTCGCTTGTGCGAGGAGAGCGGGACGAAGTTCAAACCAGCTGATTGTTGTACCAGAACCGAAACCCACCCCATCGCCGCTAATCACGGGATGTGTGGTTGGGAAGAAAGCGGGTTTTCGTGAGACGTTTTCGGGTCAGGCAAACGGTTCTGGAGAGGAGGTGGCAAACTTTTTCGGCCAGCTCTGGGTTATCCCCTCCCCGACCCACAGCCGCCGCCTACATAAACCTAGGCAGATACCGCCCAAACCCTAAATATGCTATCCCCAAATTGTTTTGGGTGAGAAAAGATCTCTTCCAATCAAGAAACTTCTCGGTCCAAGATTGCTTCCTGATTCCGTCTGTTGGTCCATTTGATCCTATCCCTACCATCTTCAAGATCTCCATCGAAAACCCTAGGTTCCCTAGATCGCTCATTTGAAGTTGTTAAGAGAGGATGGAAAACCGTGGTCGATGCCACAGAGGAATCGCCGATTTCTCCGGGAAGAAGCCCAATCCCCGTGAGGGAAATTACCGCCGCAGCCTACGAGCGCCAAGGGGAAACCAGTCACAGGGGCGACCAAGCTGAATCAGGTGAACCAAGCCCAAACTGCTCCTCCGGTTACCGCTGCCTCACCCCCTCTTCCTCCTCCTCCAGTGGTTCAGCCTCTAGATCCTAAATACAAAGAGATGGCCTGCTTCAATTGTAGTTGGCCTGGCCACTATGTGGGGAATTGCGTCGAGTCGAAAAAGTGCTTTATCTGTGCTGGGAATCATAATGTGAACAATTGTGCTGCGTGGGCTAAACCTCAACCTGCTGCCACTTATTTTGGTAGTGCTGCTTCTGGCTTGGGGTTCTATCACATTTATGGCTGCTGTATCTAGTTGGTTAAATTACAAAAATTGTGTTGTTCTTAAGGTGGTCAAAGGAGAGGTTTCTGCCTCTGAATTACTGACACTATTGAATGGAATTTTCTGTAAGAATAAGGAGTGGCCATGGCAAATCAGAGAGTTGGAAAGCAAGGAGTTTTTGTTGAGGTTTCCGCCTTGAAAAAATGTGGACGACCTGATTGAGTTCCCTCCTTTTGAGTTGCCTGTTGCTGGAGTGTCTGTTAAGATCTGTGAGTGGGAAGGTATGTTGGATGAGTTTGGGGCACTTATCAAGCCCTGGGTGCAGATTGATGGTATTCCACCCAAGTGGTGTGCATGGAAGGTGTTTGCCCAGACATCGCTTGCTTTGGTATCCTTGTGGATGTGGATTGGAATGGCATTTTTAAAAGTTTCTATGAAAAAATTCGAGTAAAAATTGCCTGTAGAGACCCAAGGAAAATTCCCTTTGAGAGATTGGTGGAGATGAAAAAGAAACTTTACTTACTATTTTTTACAGTAGAAGGATTTGAGCAGATTGATGAGAACAATGATGGAGATGATGATGATCCAGAACTGGACAATCTGGAGGGAAATGAGGAAAATAACAATAAAGATGCTGAAGAAATAGAGGGCATGGAAGAAGATGAGGAAGAGGCAATTGATGAGTTAGATAAGGCCAATTTCCCTTCCAGGATTGATAACCGAACCAACTCGAACAAAAACATATCTCAGGGTACTGCTTCTGCAGTGGAAAGACTTCCAATTAACATAGTCAATGCCATGCAAACTTTGATGTCAGAGGGCTTTGAGAACTTAACTCCAGTGAAAGTTTATGAAGATGAGAGTGATTCAAACTTGAGGTCTGAGAAAACTGATGTGCTGTCAGTCCATCTAGACTATTGTTCTGTACAACTTAGCAAATTTGAGATGGAGGAATCTGATGGGGAAGAGGATAACATTAACATGGATATGGAATGCTTACCAGAAGACCTAACGATGGCAATGAACTCAGTTAAGAGATCCCTACTTGATTCCCTGGAAAAGGCAGACATTGTGGTCAAGAAAAAAATCAACAACAATAACTCACCCACGTGGGGGCCTGTGCTTGCTAACAAACCAAAGACCAGAACTCATGGTAATATAAAGATCATGGATAAGGCAGCTGCATATATGAGGAAGAAGAATCTGGAGATTCCAGCCACCTTCAAAGGTAAATCATTTGCCAACACTGATCCTGATGAACTTGCTTCCTATACATCTAAAGTTGATTTGTGTATTGGTAATAATGAGGAGGAGCGAAAAGAAATCATTCTTGATATTATTAACAATGAGAAACTGAGGTGTTTACAATCTGCTGATGAAAATCCGGAGATTGTTCTCCCTGACAACTTAGATTTGATAGAGATAAATGACTACAACTCTGTCTTAGGACAAAAGGACACACCGAATGCTGATTCAGTTGGCACTGATGGCTCAGCTGTGGTTTGTCCTACCTTGAACACCAAGAAAAAGCCTTGTGGCTTATCCCACCCTTTTAAATTTAAATGATAGGAGCTTTTTGGAATATTTGTGGTTTAGGTCAATCTGGAAAAATTTAGTGCCAGGGGGATTTTATCTATAACAACCAAGTAGATTTTCTCTGTTTTTCGGAGACAAAAAGAGAGATCATTGATGATCATGTCCTCAAAAATATCTCTGGTAGAACTATATTTGTCTGGCACTATTTACTCCGTGAACACATTGGTGGGATCCTTATGGGTCTCAAGAGTGATCTTTTCGAAGTAATTGGCTTTATTAATAAGAAGTTTTGCATTGTTGCTACTTTGAAAAATAAATCTGATGGTTTTATTTGGCATCTTGTTGCTGTATATGGTACCTCATATAATGAGCTCAAACTTGAATTTTTTGCTGAACTACATGACGTCATGGATGGGCTCGATTATCCAGTGTTACTAGGTGGGGACTTTAATCTTGTTAGATCTACCGCTGACAAAAACAATGGAGTCATTAACAACCAGTTTACTTACCTCTTTAATGACTGGATTAACAAATGGTGTCTTATGGAAATCAATGTAGTTAATAGGAAATTTACTTGGAGTAATAATCAAGATAACCCCATTTTTGCAACCATAGATAGGGTTTTTGTTTCTTTGAACTGGGATGCCCATTTCCCCTTGTCAGTAGTTACTGCACTTCCTCGAGTGGGAAGTGATCACACACCATTGATCCTGGACACAGGAGCTCGGAGGGTTACCTCCCCGAGAATTTTTCGTTTTGAAAAATGGTGGCTTGACCATCCTGATTTTAAAAAAATGTTGATTGATACTTGGAATACCTCGGTCCCTGGTAAAACAGTCATAGATATTTGGATGAATAAAAGTAAACTATTTAGGAAGAAAGCCAGGGGTTGGAGTATTAACATTGAGGCAGATACTAAGAAGAGGAAGAGAGAGCTTTTGCTTGAATTTGACATTCTTGACATATTCACGAGAGGAACCAGATTGATGATGGAGATAAAACTAGGATGGAAGAGATTAGGAAGGAACTTGCTCTGATCTGGAGCAAGGAGGAAACTGCCTTATGGCAGCGCTCCAGAGATCGTAGGATTATTGACGGGGATAAGAATAATGCATATTTTCATGCCATGGCTAACCACAGGCATAGAAAAAAACATTTGTTCGAACTGATTGGGGAAAATGGCCCAATGTATACTACCCAGGAAATGCTAGAGGTGGCTACCTCCTATTATAAAAACTTGTTCTGTTTTGAGAACAAACATAATATCTGTCTTGGCCCTTCCTTTTGGGAGGAGGATGAATTAGTCACTCAGGAAGAAAATGATCACTTGCAAAAGAACTTTTCGAAGGAGGAAATTAAGGAGGCAATATTTGGCTCGTATGCCCATGGTGCCCCTGGCCCTGATGGGCTATCCTTCTTGTTCTACCAAACTTTCTGGGATGTTATCAAAAAAGACTTTATGGCTCTAGTCAGAGACTTTGAAGAGGGGAAGCTAGATTTACAATGTTTAAATTTTGCTCTGATTGTCCTCATCCCTAAAGAACCAGATGCCAAAGAGATGAAAAAATTTCGTCCTATTAGCCTGAGTAACGGTGGGATAAAAATCTTTTCCAAAGCTATGACGAATCGGGTCTCCCCTGTGGGACGTAGGTTGATCTCCTCTAACCAAACTGCTTTCATTAAAGGGAGGTATATCTTAGACAGTGTGGTCATGGCCCATGAAGTGATCCACGAGATTAAAAAATCAGGCTCTCATGGTCTGGTCCTCAAGTTGGATTACAAGAAGGCGTATGATAGGGTTAGCTGGGAATTCTTGTTTGATATGCTTCATTCAAGAGGGTTTGGCCCCAAGTGGATTACGTGGATTAAGATCACGCTTGTCAATAGCACATTCAGTGTGAGGATTAATGACACTACTGGCCCCTACTTTGTAGGTGGGAAAGGGCTCAAACAGGGGGATCCACACTTTCCTCTGTTGTTTAACCTTGTTGCTGATGTTTTTACAAAGATGCTTAAGAAAGCTACTTCTCAAAATCTAATTTCTGGGCTTCTGCCCCATGTGATTCCGGGAGGTGTGGTTAGTCTGCAATATTCAGATGACACCATACTCTTCCTTGAGGAATCTACTCAGAAAGCAATAAATTTTAAGTGGCTTCTGTCATGTTTTGAAAACCTATCTGGTATGAAAATTAACTTCCACAAAAGTGATCTTATGACTATAAATGTAGATGACACAGTTGCTAGTGAATTTGCTCAAATCTTCTGCTGTAAAAAAGGTTATTTTCCTATTATATATTTGGGAGTGCCTCTGCACTATGATAAATTAAAAAAAGAGGATCTTCAACCCATCATTGATAAGATCATCAAAGGGATCTCTGGTTGGCTGGGAAGATATCTTATCTATAAAGGAAAAATTACCCTACTTTGTGCTTGCCTTATTAGCATTCCTGCTTACCTGATGTCTATGATCAAATTTCCTAAACGGGCAATTAATGCCATTAATTCACAAATGGCTCACTTCTTTTGGGGAAATGTGGGTGATCAACACAAATACCACTTGGCTAACTGGGGCTTGATTACTGTGAAGAAGGAATTTGGAGGTTTAGGGTTCCTAATATCAAAGAGTATAATATGGCTCTGTTGGCCTCTTGGGGTAAAAGATTTTTTATCAACCCTGACTCTGACTGGTCTAAACTTCTTCTTTACAAATATAGAGTTAATTCTCCAAATCTCCTCTGGGCTAAAAGTGAAGGGGGCTCTACCTTTTGGAAGAGCATCACTTGGGCATTAGCTGCTGCAAAAACTTTTTATAAATGGAAATTGGGTGATGGTAAACTCATTAGTTTTTGGCATGATGTGTGGGTGGGGGATTGTTCCCTTAAAGTGCAGTTTTGGGACTTGTTCAGTATCTGCAATCAGGTGGATAGTACTGTAGCCCAAGTGTGGGACGGAAATAACTTGAAATTAACATTTAGGAGGTGTGTTGACAGGACTGGGATGATTCTGTGGGATCAACTAGTCTGCTTGATCAAACAATATCCTCTATCAGATGAACTGGACATCCCTATATGGGGATTAGAAACTAATGTGTCCTTTTCTGTTAAGTCTTTCTACAAGCAGATCAATTTTGGTGGGGTGGTTTCTAATGTTAGTACAAACATGTGGAAAATCCTTTGTCCACAAAACATCCATATCTTCTTATGGCTATGTATTCACAACAAAATATTGACTAGAGATAATCTTGCGAAGAGAAGGGAAGTGGATGACCTTTCCTGCTTGTTTTGTTCTGAACCTGAAACTGTTCAACATTTGATGTTTGAATGTGTGGTGGCCCGGCAAGTGTGGAACTTTGTTGCAGAAATTCTCAATATTGATAACATATCCTGTTTTGGTAAAGTTGAGGCCTTTTGGCACTTGCATAAGGATAAAGCTGTTCTGAATCTAGTAACACCTGCTACCTTATGGAGCTTGTGGAGACTAAGGAATGGATTTTGTTTTCAAGGGCGCAAGTGGAGAAATGTGAATTGCATTCTTGCAAAACTAAGTTGTTATTTGCACCAGTGGAAGGTTCTCTGTGACGATGGGCAAGCAGTCCTACTACAACGATGTCGGCATTCTGGGAACGGGGGTCCCCAGACTTGCCTACCTGCGGCCTGCGGCGTGGCTCAAAGGAGGCCCAGGACAGCCCATCTTCATCAACACAAGCTCAAGACCCTCGCGAGGGGCCAAGCCTCGCGGGGCGGACGACCAGGAGCTTCCTCAGGCACGACCTCGTCAGGCTGGCTCATGAGGAGGCGGAGAGTTCAAGGCGGGGTACCTCGCGAGGTGCCCATGATGCAAGCCATGACGACCAAGGGCGCCAGGCCGGGCGCCAAATTTCACGCAGCGTCCCTCCTTTCCTCTTTGGTGCAAAGGGAGCAAGCGCAGCGAGAGCATCAAGCAAAGGCATCCGCTTTCGATTGCAACAAGACCAAGACCAGCCCAACGGCCGGAAGGGAGTCATCGTGGAGCCCAAGCAGGCCTCATCACCAGAGCCGTAGGCAGACGAGGACCAACTTTAGTCAGGATATGTGTACCCATTGTTCCCCTTCAAAATGGCCAATTGTTGGCGCCCTTCCCGCTCAATATTTGGGAAGAGGCCCAGGGCCTTCACCTATAAATAGGAGTAGCCACACTCAGAGTAGGGGATCGAAACGATCGGCATCCAGATCCAGAATCCAGAGAAAGACAGAGACCCGATCCTCAAGCTAGAGCGACGGGACACCACCTAGTAGTTCATCACACCCACCAAGAACAGACCCTCGCGAGGCTGTTCTTCCTTGTATTGTTCCTCATCAGCCCCAGAGGCAATCCACCATGACACAAACTAGAGTCGGGTATTACACCACAACGGTGGGTCTTAACTAGTATAAATCTTGTGTCTTTTGTGCTGTTTCGCTTAGTAGTTTAGGTCCTCGCGATTCGGCGAGGTACGAGACGGTGGAGGGTTGATCTCCGTGCGCACTCCTGTGTTCGAACCTCAAGGGTCTCACGAACCCGAAATCCGACATTTGGCGCGCCAGGTAGGGGTGCGCCGGAATCCGCCTTCTGCCACCTCGTGTCCCGTCGCATCGTCATCACCATGTCCGGCGACCAAGCGGGCAACCCAGATCCTTGGGCGGCATGGCCCGCCCACGCAGAGCCAGCCACCTGGGCGACCCGTGCCCTGAGCAGCTCGCGGGTCCGCAGGGCGCTGGGTCACGGGCGATGCGACAAAGCTTCGACGGCTCTCACGCCGCTGGGCAGCGCGGTCGGCAAAGAAGGGCCTCCAATCACGCCACGACCACGTTATCGTATCACACCCGCCGAGCAAAGGCGAACTCAAGGGCCGCGCCACAAGTGGCCCGAGAGCTGCTGCAGCAGCAGATGCCGGAGAGCGGCCGACGCGTCAGCCGAGCGAGTGGCGGAGCTCTGGCTTCGCCGCCTCGGGGCTCACCCCTTCGCACCCAGCTTCCATCTCAGGCCCAGGCGGCCCGCACGGGGTTCCACGCGTGCTGCGGGCTCCAAAGCTACTCCAACACCGGCTGGTTGGCCAAGACGGGCCGGGCGGCGGGGTTGCCGCCCGCCCGCTGGAGAAGAAGGACTCGACAGAATTCCACGGCTCGGTGGACCGCCGCACCGCCACCCCACGATGGGCGCATCAAGCAGAGCCGCATGGCACGCCAAAGACTACGGCGTGGCCTTCGAGATGACGACGCCAGAAGAATACGTGCCCCACATGATGGACCAAGGGCACCCGCATGAGGGAGAACAAGGCTCACTCCTCAGCCCGAGCTGGGGGGATGTGGCGCCAGAAGCCGAGCTCTTCCAGGAGCCTCGAGACGGCCCCACTGGTCACGCCGGGGGGCGACGATTATTGGGTACCGCTACTTCCTCAAGAGCAAACATACGCTAATCATAGGTCGCAGGAGGTACAGGTCACCATGACGAGCGGCTGCCCCGCTCCCGCAGTCTCCTACCCCTCGGGAGGGGGGCGCAGGGGGCTGCCAGAGAGGGGCAGAGACCCGACATCACCACTGCGGCGTTCGGAGCAAGGCGTTCTCAGGAGGTAGGCCCTCTGCTGGGGAGGCGCCAGGCCTGCCTGGCCGGAGGACCCGTGGTCGTGGGGAACTGGCTGGCGACCGCTCTACCCCATCGGGCGGCGCCCTGGTTTCCGATTGCCGTTGATGGCACTAGAGTGTGGCGCAAGGCGAGGCCCTCGTCTGGCGATATGAAGCAAGGCTGGTACCTGTGAAGAAGGCCCAGTGCCTGTGAAGCTCGCCGCCCCGTGACACTCTCATGTAATAATGAGCGGGGCTGTACACGCCCCGGAGTCTTAGGGGTGCCGACCTCATGCCTTGGGGCTCCCTCCCACGCCCAGTGGCAGCACTTAGCTCCGCGCTGGTGAGAAGACGTCCAAGACTAGACTAGGTGCCGGACGCGGCTTTTCTTCTGCTTTCTTCGCCTTTCCATTCGGATTTGAGATTTGCGTGTGTTCGGGGAAGGGGTGCTTAGTCTCGTTCGAGCAAATCTCTCGCGTTTCGGTTACCACTCCGCCTCAGCTGCCTCCCCTCGCGAGCCCCTCGTGAGCCGGGCCAGGCCTAGCTTGCGCGCAGCCCAGCCTGTCGCCGCCGCGTCCTCTCCAGAGGGTTTTTACTGCAGATCCTATGGATTCGATCAGGAGACACTCAGGTCACCGCAGCCTCCCACAGGCTATCTCAGGACTCGTAAGAAACAAAGGTAAATCAGCCAACCCGCACGTCGTTTGGCCAACCACTCGGCGCGGCGTATGGGCGATGTAACACCGCTAACACGATGAACACAAGTTTTACATGAGGGCTCCTCCCAAAATGCTCTCACAGCCCATCGTGCCAAAACACGAGCTCTATTCATGCAGTAATGGAACAGGGACAATACATACTCGGTCGGATAAATCCCCAATGCGTCCTCGGGGAGCACCTCCCGAGCCGTTCTTTGGCGTGTTGGCCTCGCCGTCACTGTCTGCGGGTCATCGGCGGCGTCGTGGCCGTTCACCACGCCGCTTTCATCGGGCGGCCACGACCACACCGTCGTTGTCAAAGCGAAGGCAGGACAAGAGCATCTACATTGTCTTCCACCTGGCGCCAGTCGCCCGGACGGCCCGGGAATCGGGGCGATGGCTGCGTCAAAGTCGAAGTGGGGTCCATGTCCCGGAGATGGCTGAAGACACGAGAAAAGGCGTGCGGCAAGCACAGGCTCCTCTCCTCCACCAACCTATTGGCCTCGACCGATCCGCGCCTCCACCAAGCGCCACCACGTCGGTGAAGAATCAAGGTTGCCGCGTGAAGTTAACCGCGTGCGGCTCGCCAACCGCCGCCTCGCAGATATTACCCAAGGCTGCGTTGGCTCTTTCCCGGGCGTGGCGAGCATGGGGCCGTGCTCATGCTCCAGATTCGGCCACGACGATCTCGTCCGCGATACGGCGGCGACGGCCTCGGCCTCCTCCACCATGGCGAAGAAGAGCGCCGCCCTGAGAGGTGGTTGACTCCCCTGCGCCACCTCGAGGGCGGCCCGAAGAGCATCGGCCCGCCCGCGTCGCCTCCTCGAGCTTGGCCCTCAAGGCAGCAGTCCTGCCTCGGCCTCGGCCTTGATCAACCCCAGACTCTCCTCAAACTCGGCCGAGGTTGGCGGCGCCGTCTCACTCGGCGTCCGACCTCCTCGGGGCCAGCGGGCTTCCGTGCAGCGACCTCATCCTCTGCCCCGCGTCAAAGCGCTCCCTCATCTCAAGCGCTTCGTACTGGCGTGCGCTCGGCGGCTTCAAGCGTCAACGCCTCCTCATGCTTCTGGAGCTCCGCCGGGTCGCCGGAGTCCACCTTCATCGACGCGAGGGCTGCCTCGCGCAGCTCCACTTGCTCCTCCAATGAGTGACACCGGGCCAGGAGTTCCCGTGCCCGCTCCTCCGCTGCCTCTCGCCGCTGTTAGCTTCCGGGCCTCCTCGACGGCCGAGAATTGGCCTCGAGAGGCTGCCACGACGCCTTGGCCTCTTCATCATCAAGATCACGCTGGTGGCGCGCAAGGCGGCGACAGCGCCCTCGGCTCAGCGCCTCTCTGCGGCAGCGCAGGCCCTCGGCCTCAAGGCGCGTCTTCATCGACAAGCTCTTCACCAAGCAGGCTCACCGCATCGGCCGCCCTTCAAGAAATCCTTGGCGAAGGGCACGGTGCTCCCGGCGCGCTGCACGCCCTCCACACCATCAACCGCCAGCGGCGCCAGGGAGCCACGAATCAGCACTCCTCCCGGGCAGGGGGCTAGGGGTGGCACCCTCATGACGGCCGGGCGCGCAGCGCTAGAAGCCCGGCACACAGCCATCCCTGCACGAATGGGCGAGGAAGCGCCACCAATCGCCGTCCACGACCAGGCGAGAATCCCACGGCAGGCCAGCTATGCCACGGGAAGGCTCGCGAGGAAGGGTCGCGGGGCGCGCAGGGCCACGACGCGCCTCGGGATGGTTCACCTCCCCGGTCGCCCTCACCACAAGGGCTCCACTGCTTGGAGCACTCAAGGACGGAGGAGGGGGCAAAGCCGGGGGGGACGGCTCCTCACCCGTCTCCGTGAGCTCGGCAGGAAGGGGCCTGCAGGGCAAGGATCAGTACAAGCAGCAGAAGAATCAGGAGCTGGAGAAGGAGAAGGCTTACTCATCAGTGGCGAAGTACTTCCTACGCTCAAGAGCGACAAGGGTAATCATCGCCTGTGGCCTCCCTTCTCTTCCGGAGGGCCTCAAGTTCACGCTGAAACGACTCCAAGATTTGAGCGCAGGGTCAGCAGGCAAGGGAGAAGCATCAAGGCGACATGCGCTGTGGGCCCGCCGACGCCACAGACCGCTGGTCGCCTCACCAAGAGAAGCAGCTAGGGCCTCGGGGCTCCATCCGCTTGGGCGGCTGTATACCGCCTGCCGCCTCACCATGGCGGCATGAGCCTTAGGAGTTGCTCCTCATGAGCATCGCCTGGCCTGTCACCCCGGGCGGAGGTCCTTCGGCCTCTGGCGGCTCAGGCCTCCCCGCCCACTGGGCTTGAGGAGGAGCCGCCTGGGCCGACTGGAAGGGCTGTCACCATCACTGGATTCTCGCGAGGCCCCTGGAGACCAGCGGGGCGCGACCCCCATTCATCGAAGATAGGCATCTGGTTCACAAAATCACCCCTGTTCTGGCAGAGGTACAACAAGGCCCCCCCATGTCGGATGCCACCGGGGTTGGGGTCACCAACAGACTGTGGAGTACTTTCTCAACGCTCAGCGCCGTGTCTTCTTCCCAAGCCTCATACGATCACCAGTTCACCAAGGCCCACATCCGTGGGAATGGCGTTGGAGAGGAGCAACACGGCACATCAGGAACTCCTTCACCACCTTGGGCGCTGCCACAAAGAAGCGACCTCGAAACGCCAAGCGGCGCCAGACAAAGATGAGCCGAGGGCTTGAAAGCGCCTCCTGCCCCTGCTCGAATTGGGGACAAGAAAGTAGGTTGGCTCCGAGATAGGTGGGGCTGGGCACCCCCACATCCACGTACAACCACCTCTCGCGGAACTCAGCCGCGGGCGGAGGCAGGCTGAAGTCGATCCCTGAGGCCGCTGTCTCGGGCGCGGCGACGAAGCTCATGCACGCCGAGCATTGGGTGGGGTCGACAAGGCGCAGAGAGAAGAAGTGGCGCAGCAAGGCAACCGAAGGAAGGATGCCCATCATTGTTTCACAAACGAAGGCGAAGACCGAGAGGAGAGTGATGGACTCGGGACCCAGATGCATCATGTGGATCTGATAGTGGGAAAGCACGGCATTGAAGAAATCGAGAGAAGGGGAACCAGCCCGCCCACTGTATGCCAAAGAAAATACCGGACCTCGTTGACTATCCTTTCGATGGAGAAGTGGGACGCGGGCCAGGCCGTCGTCCTCCCGCATTCATTGAAGGTGGTGGCCAAAGCCGAACTAACCTTGCCCAAGCCCTCTAGATTGAGTATGATCGACGGGTCGACAGCGGAGGCCGCCGGCGGCGGCGAGCGAGGCGGAGGTACATGTTTCTTCCCTTTCCCCTTCTTCGTCGGAGCCATGGCGATTGAAAGGGGAGGGGAGATTCAAGATTGGATTGAAAATGGAAGTCGGAGTTCGAGAGGGGAAGGACAAGCGCACGAGCAGCAGAGAGGGAACGGATGTGTACAAAGAGCGTGTCCGCCTTAGCAAGGCACGAAATAAGGAGGCGTGGGGAACAAAGGTCACCACATCCAATCAACCGCCACGCTGGGCGCCTAAGGCCGCAGCTCGTTAGGGGTCTGGGCGACGCTCAGACTTGCCCTTTCGCCTCTCGCCGCTGCCAAGTCCGGCGCGCCATGGGCCCGGGGCTTATCGTGCGCCTCCGGGAACGGGCGCCCCTGTGATTTGCTCGGCTCAAGGCCTCACAAGGCGTGGCTCAAAGGAGGCCCAGTGACAGCCCATCTTCATCAACACAAGCTCAAGACCCTCGCGAGGGCCAAGCCTCATGAGGCAGACGACCAGGAGCTTCCTCGAGCACGGCCTCGTCGAGTGGCTCATGAGGAGGCAGAGAGTTCAAGGTGGTACCTCGCGAGGTGCCCATGACGCAAGCCATGACGACCAAGGGCGCCCGGGCCGGGCGCCACCAGCCTGGCGTCCTCCTTTCCTCTTTGGTGCAAAGGGAGCAAGCATGTGAGAGCATCAAGCAAAGGCATCCGTTTATTTGCAACAAGACCAAGACCAGCCCCAACGGCCGGAAGGGAGTCATGGTGGAGCCCAAGCAAAGGCCATCACCAGAGCCTTTGGCAGCGAGGACCAACTTTAGTCGGGATAAGTGTACCCATTGTTCCCCTTCAAAATGGCTAATTGTTGGCGCCCTTCCCGCTCAATATTTGGGAAGAGGCCCAGTGGCCTTCACCTATAAATAGGAGTAGCCACACTCAGAGTAGGGGATCAAACGATCAAAGATCCAGATCCGGAATCCAGAGAAAGACAGAGACCCGATCCTCAAGCTAGAGCGACGGGACACCACCTAGTAGTTCATCACACCCACCAAGAATGACCCTCGCGAGTCCTGTTTCTTCCTTGTACTGCTTTTCATCGCCCCAGAGGCAATCCACCACGCCACAAACTAGAGTAGGGTATTACACCACAACGGTGGGTCGAACTAGTATAAATCTTGTGTCTTTTGTGCTGCTCGCTTAGTAGTTTAGGTCCCTGCGATTCGGCGAGGTACGAGACGGTGGAGGGTTGGATCTCCGCGCGCACCCCAGTGTTCGAACCTCAAGGGTCTGCCGGAACCCGAAATCCGACAAACGATGCATCCTGCTACTGGACAAACGGCATGGGGAACTCCTCCGGATCGCCTGGAGATGAGGCTTGGGGCGACCAACTAAACAATCAGGGGCTCTGGGGGGCGGCAATGATCTTCTCTCACCGTCTGTGTTTATGGTGGTTTCCTCGTTAGCTTCAGTTTAGACTAATAGTTTGCGCCCCGAACATGGTTTCTAATCTCGGCTATAAGCATTTTATTTTGAGCTTGTTGTTACGCATGATCGCTGCCTCTGAACTTGTACTGTGTCTTTGTTTCGTGCTCGCTTCAATAAAATGGGCGGGGGGGGGCGACCCCCTTTTGTCTGGGAGGCTGATCTGGCCCATGAACACCTATGGGACCGGCGGACCGAGTCCCTTTTGGTTCGGCGGGGGGTGGAGGTCGCATGAAGAGCAAATCGAGGCGAAGCACACGAGCGGTTTACCCAGCTTCGGAGCTCTCCGGAGAGATAACACTCCTACTGCTGCATGTCTGAGTGTATTGAGTTCTTGCTCGGGAGCGCTGGAGTGCTACAGTACACACCAGCTGCTAACGAGACCGAGCGTGAGTGTTCTCTGGCTTCCTACCTTTCGAACCCCCCTCTACGTTGCGCATGGGCCTCCTTTTATATGCTAAAGGGGTCTCCGACAGGTGGCAACGTAGACAAGGGTAAAAATGGAAAAGGAGTGGTTGGTACAGCTACTTGTACAGTGTATCATACCTAACCCTAACGACAGGGGACAAAGGCATTAAATGCCCATCTACGCCGCCTCTAATAAAGGCGTAGAAGGACCGTTAGGGGCGCCACCACCGCCACGATGGCAATCTTGTCGGCGCCGCTTGCCACCGGCGCTCCGTGGCCGCCTGACCTCTTGCCACTGGCGCTACCGAAAGGTCAGGCGACACGTTAGTGGATGTCGAGCCTTGAGTATAGAGTGGTGATGCTGCATGACAAGCGCCTTTGCCGCGGTTGTTGTCTTGTTGCGTCCTAAGCTTGTCGCTCACTGGGCCTTCCCGACAAGCTCCTCTTGCCGGGCCTTGTCTCCTAGGTGCCTTGGGTGGCCTTCCCGGCAAGCTCCTCTTGCCGGGCCTTGTCTCCTAGGTGCCTTGGGTGGCCTTCCCGGCAAGCTCCTCTGCCGGGCCTTGTCTCCTAGGCTTGAATACTTTGTTCTTGAATGGCTCCAAAGGAACCATGGAGGACCTTGGCGGTCACCCGCAAGCCTTGCCATGGAGGGTTGCAATCGCCTGCGGCACAAGTTCGGGATACTAGGGTACCCCTACTCTAGTACACCGACAGGAGCCCCGGCTCGGGCCACACTGCAGTGCCGAAAGCGCTGTTGGGCTGTGCCCAAAACAGGCACGGCACGCAGCGGCCCGGGTTACGCCTGTAACTCACCCGGACCCACCACGCCTCCACAGGCAGCACGCTGGCCGAATGCGGCGCCGTGTGAGAGATCGTGGGTGGTTTCTTTATTCGAAAGACGGAACGTCCGCCTCCCTCTTTATAAGCAGGGAAACAGGGCAGTTCTACCATCTCGCCAGCTTCTTGTCCAATCTCGAAAAACCCCGCCGCTTCCCCTTCTTCCCAAGGCTGAAGAGAGAGCAGCCCGCCCCCATCGCCACTCAAAGATCACCAACGCCGCCGATCTCCCTCACCACCTCCGCCATGGCTCTGAAAGTCGACAAAGGGAAGGCCGTGAAGTCGCCGAGGCGCAGCTGCTTGCGCGCCGCGGAAGGAGCTGGTAATCTCCCCCTACCGCCGCGAGGGAGCCGAGGGAGTACTACTACCTCTTCTCGGTCGACGGAGACGCGAGCGCATCCGCACGAAGGCACTCCCGCTGCTGAACCGGGCTCGAATGGGTACCATTTCTTCGGCTGTTCTTATCGCGGGCTCGCCCGCCTTTCTCTCAATTTTTCTGCGATATCATGAACACCTACGGTTCCGCCTCCTTGACTTCACCCCCAATGTCGTTTCGACCATGGCAGTTTTCGACATCTCTGCGAAAACTTTGTCGGAGTCCATCCAAACGTAGCCCTTTTCCACCACTTCTTTATGCCCCGAGTTGAGAGAGGGAGCCTCTTTTCGGTGGGATCGCCGGATCTCGAGGACCGCAAGAAGGAAGCTTATCTGGAGGGAGAGCTCCGCAGCAAATGGGATGAGTGGAGAGCAGATCGGTGCTGGATTGTCGAGGAGAACCTGATCCGTTTACCGCCCAAATACCAAACCTCGGTAGTGCGCTGCAAGCGATTGGAGCAGTCCGCCTCGAAGACGCTTAGTCAAGATTGCCATTATCCGGATCCTACGCTCGAGGCTTGCCGGACCATCATGGCGCCAAGCGCAGATTTTCTTCGCCGCCGCATCACTTCGCAGGAGAGGAGGAGACCTACCGGGAGTTTCGGAACGTGGGCGGATATCATGAGGTCGCGCCTGGCCTCAACTTCAATTTCACTGCCCTGAACTGACGCGATGCTCTTGAGCTGTTCAAGCACGCATCCCGAGCATCCCGAGCCGCTCAGGTTGCCAAAGAATGTCGCCCCCAGTGCAACAATTCCTCGCCGATCGCATCCATGCAATGATGCCGCCAGCGACTCGCATGGAATCGTTCCAACCCGGCAAGAGCCTCGCAGATGACGCCGCGGCGAAAGTGTTCTTTGATACCGGTAGAAGTGCCGGTCCGCTCGATGAATGTAAGAGCCTCACCCGCGACACCACCGGCGATGATGATGCAACAGATCGCCACCAGCCGGAAGAGGCGGCAGAAGGCGCCGCGGTGAGTTCGGATTCACCATGGAGGAGGCAGAGGCAGCAGAGGCGGCAAGCCTTGTCGAGCGAGGGAGTTTGCCGGGCGAGGAAGAGCTTGTCGGCCTGGCCGAAGTCGAGCGAGCCAGCCGAGGGCGCCTCCTCCTCCTTCGCATACTTGCCGCGAAGCGGAGCCCCCAGCTTCCACCAAGAAGGCGCTCTCGCAAGGCCGGAGACGAAGCGGGCAGCAGACGGGTCATGCCGCCGCTACCACGCGACGCGCTTCCACCGCTGCAAGCATCAAGTTGCTGGAGCACCTCACGCCACTGCGGCAACTGGAGCGGGGCCCTCGCAGACCACCGCTTCTGCTTCCGCCAAGCGGCCAAGGGAACCTACTCCTCCGCCTCATCATACTGGAGGCGGGCCAGAATTTGATCTCTCCGTGCTCAGCTCTGACGAGGAAGAAGAAGAGTAAGATTCTTTGCAGCATTTGTAGTTCTTCGGCTTGTTGCTTTGTCTTGTATCTATTTTGCTTCACTCAACCCATTCCTTTTCGTGACGCCGCCTGCAGAGCGTCGAAGAGAGCCAATGCCCGGTGATTGTCATCGAGGACGAACCCACCGCGACAGCAGGAGGCGCGTCTGAGACCACCTTGCCGGACGCTGCAACTCTTCCTCAAAGCAGCCTCCCCAGCGCAGCCCCCAGCGTAAGTATATGGTTTACTCCCCATTAGGGCGTGCATGGGTGCCCTTTCTTTGCCGATATTCGATCGCTGATTTGTGTAGGAGCAGAGCAGCCTTACCAGAGTGCCTCAAGCCGCTCCCGACATGCCTTCGCCGACTACACCGCCAAGGAGGATTCCCGGCAAGGGAGCGTTCTCCCAAGGGAGACTTCTCCGGCAAGGGGCGCTTCTCCCAAGGGACAGCTCTCCCAAGAAGGGACAGCATCAGCGATCCCCTGATGGTGGAGACCATGACTGCAGACCCTAGCACATGTAATCCTCTTGCTTGAAAACTTTCCTTGTGTTCTTCTTCTTCTGATTTTCTTTTTGAATATTTGCTTGACTTTTCTTCATTTTCCGGTCGCCGATCCATTCGCCACAGAGCCAATGGAGACCGAGGTCACGGCGAGGAGGACGCTACGCGGCAACATCGACGACATCGCCGCCATCGGAGAAGAAGCCGGCGCTGACGAGCCCGCCGTGAAGAGGTCGCCAAAGCTGCCGCCACAGAAGCCGGGCGAGGGGTCCGCGATCGTGACCGACGGCCCCGAGGTCGCAGGAGCGCCAGCGCTTATGCCGACCGGGCCAATCCCTCCGCCGCAAGGGCAGCTGCCGGGTTCAAGAGCCCCAGCCCGCGCTTATTTGAAGGTCGGGCGATGGCGTCTTCATCAAGCTCCCATGGGCGCCGAGCTCTGTGGCGCGGCCAAGGAGAAACTTTTGATGAAGAGCTGCTCGCCTCACCGGATCGACGCTGGTCGACGACTCAAACAAAAGCAGAAGGCGAAGTTTGAGGAGGAGCACCACGCGAAGTCGTTGTCGCCTACCGGCCTCGACAAGCCAAGCTGGAACTCCGGAAGCGCTTTTGTCGCCAAGGCGGGAGCAGACATCGAGAAGCGCGCCATGAGGGAGCTCTGGGCTCAACCAGAAGCTCTCCGGCCCTGGCAGAGGAGCGGGAGCAGCTTTGCCGAGGAGCGCAAAGCCTTCCTCCTCGAGAAGGTCAAGTCAAGAGCAACAATGCTTGCTTGCCGAGAAGCTGCTCTCACAGGAAGGCGAAGTTGGCGCAGAGGAAGGTTAATCTTGACAGCCATGAGGAGGATCTAGCCACGCCATGAAAGCAAACATTTGGCGGGGCTCTCAAGGAAGCAAAGGATGCCGCCGCACGCCGAGGCCGCCAAGGAGGAGCCTGGAGACGAAGGTGATGCAAATGGAGGCCAATCTCAAGGAGAGCGGAGAGGAGCTTGCTGCACTCAAGCATGAGCGAGAAGGACGCTTATACTCTTGGCGAGCTGCAGGCTGCCTCGCCGAGAGGAGCAAGGAGCTTCAAGACCGCCAAGGACTCCAACGCAGCTTCTTGAGTTGAAGCCGACCACCTTGACTCGGCGCTGGACGGCGCTGGGAGCAGGAGGTGGCCTTGAAGGAGAAGATCAAGGCCGACGAGGCGCCTGGGCGAGTGCCGCCGCCGCCTGTAATACCTTTTAGGGAGAATGTGGAGCACCGGACCGAGGGTCTCGTGGATGTTGTTGCAGACCATCGGCTGTGGAGCTAGCGCACTGGGATGGAGGATCTTGGATATTCCTCCGATGAGCACCTCCGACCCAGCCGCCAAGCTCAAATTTTGTTCTTCAAGGGCGTGCAGGACGGCCCTCCAAATGACTTCGGAAGAAATCCCAAAGCAGCTGGCCGAGGAGTCGCGCCAGATTTGCGCTGGAGCTCTTCAAAAGGTGCCGATGAAGGTGGCCTTCCGCAACCCAGCCTCAACCTCACCAACGCCCTCAAGTCCTTGCCGCCGGATGTCGATGTGGAAGCGCTCAAGACCCTTGTCACACCCATCGTGATGGTGGTGAGCGGGATCAAGAGGGTTGAGGGCGATCGCAGAGATTAGGCCGCCCGTTTTTTTTTCTTGCCGCTGCTGGTCATGTTATGAGAACAAACTATTAGAGCTGCGACAAGCAATCTTGTAATATAACTCTATTCCGGGTAGCAATTGCTATGTTATTTCCTTTACTTGGTTCCTTCCTTTGTATGTTTTTGCCCTACGATTTTAGGGAAATTGTCACAGGCACTGGGTCATGAAGAGCGCTGAGTGGACGCCAAAGACTGTCTTTGGCGGTGCCATCTTGACAAGAAACCTTGTCGCAACTAGTCGCAGCTCACTTAAGTTGTTGAGCGGACTTGAAACAAAGTAAGGGCGCAACTAGTTACGAGTTGGTTCCTCCACGCATGTGTTTTCCATACAAAGTACGGGTCGCTCGAGGAAGATAACTTAAAATTTTAAAACTGAGTGCTCAAACTTTAGCAACTTAGCTTTTCTGTCGTTTGCTTCCCGTAAGGCTAGACTTCCTTGAGCGACGCTTGGTCCACACCATTATCTTCTCCTTTCCCCCCGGCAAACTTGTGGGCGAGGGAACCTTCCTTTCTTTGAGAAAGAGAAAGAAGAGAAAATAAAGATATGGAGCCTTATGGCTCGTTATTGCTTACTGGGGGTAGGTGCTGCACAAAGTGTCAGATAACGCATGCAAAATAGAAGTAGAAAGCATGAAATTGACAAGATGTGCGAAGCACATTAGCTTTACTTATGCACGGGGTCTGCGCCCGGCTTTGTATGAAGGATTACATGCAACATCGGCAAGACTTGTACAAAAGGTGGTTGCCGGAACAGGTTCCGGCAACCGCGCTTTTACGGGTAAAACTTACGAAGATGCTCAATGTTCCAGGAGTTTCTCACCGGAATGCCATCTTCGGTCCTCAAGGCGACAGACGGCGCCAGCCTAGTGACTCGCTTCACCCGGTAAGGGCCTTCCCACTTTGGCGTCAACTTGTTGGAATTCTTGGCGGATCGAACGCGCCGAAGAACAAGGTCGCCTTCCTCGAGGCTTCGGCATTAACTGCGGCTATGGTAGCGGAACAAAGCTTGTCGGGTATCGAGCAGCTCGTGATAAAGAAATCAAGACGATCCTCCTCAAGGAGCAGCGTGTCATCTTGTCGCAAATGCTCTTGCTCAAGCTCATCATAAGCGAGCACTCGAGGTGATCTCAGATACGAAGTTCCGTGGGGAGAACTGCCTCGCTCCATAGACTAGAGCGAAGGTGTGCGGTGGCTCGATTTGGCGTCATACGATCGACCAAAGAACCACCGGCAGCTCCTCGATCCAGCTTCTTTCCACACTTGTGCAGCCTGTCGAAAGTTACGGTCTTGAGTCTGCAAAGACTTCAAGATTCGCCCTCTCCGCTTGACCGTTACTTCTCGGATGAGCAACATAAGCGAAGGCAGAACCTTGGCGCCAAGATCTTGGACATATCGCATGAAGGTGCGGCTCGTGAATTGCGTGCCGTTGTCGGTGATGATCCTGTTAGGGATTCCAAAACGGCAAACAATCGACCTAAAGAACTTGATCGCCGACCGTGGCTGCCACCTTCCTCATCGCTTCCACTTCCGCCACTTTGTGAACTTGTCGATCGCAACGCATAAGTACTCAAAGCCCCGACAGCTTCGGGAAAGGGGTCGAGGATGTCGAGCCCCGCATCAAAAATGGCCGTGATAAAGGGATCGCTCGAGAGCTTGAGCTGGCTGGTGTATCTGCTGGAATGGAACCGCACGCTTCACACTTGGTTACTTGTGCAGTTGCATCACGGAGGGCTGTCGGCCAAAAGAAACCTTGCTTAACGCTTATGCGGCAAGTGCTCTGGCGCCAATGTGGTGACCACATATGCCTCCATGTATCTCTCGCCAACAGCTTTTGTCCGCCTTCCCGTGAATACACTTCAATTTCACACCGTTGAGTCTTCTTACATGCAGTGTGTTGTCGGCTAAACCGGGTACATACTTGATCGCCGGGCTACTCTTTCCGCTTCTTCTTGCTCTTCGGGAAGTTCTCCGTTCAAGGAAACGGACAATCTGCTGTGCCCATCTTTGGAACTCGCGGCTCGACAACAAGGACTAAAGGCACATCTCGCTGCGGGAACATCCGCTTCCACGGCGAGAACTCGCGGCTCACGGAGCTTGACGTCACGGAAGCTTGCCGGAGCAAAACTTGTCGGGAGCGTCTGCTTCAATGGAACAAACCCTAGGGCTTGCCGGAGCAACCGCTTCTCAAAGACCCTTTTGGTGTTGATCTTGAGGACCTTCTTGGCGACTTGAGGAAGCTGTCTTGGGAAAATAGTCACCAGAGATCAACTTCCTCTTCTTGCTCTGTCTGGTTGATGGCGTTATAGACGGTTGAGTCAGCTTGAGCACAAAAATCCCTGGTTCCATAGGTAACTTAAGTGCAGCGCACTTCGACAGGCCATCGGCAATGTCGTTCTGAGCTCTTGGAACATGTTCCATTTGCAGGCCGTCAAAGTGCTCTTCTAGCTTTCTCACTTCATCAACATAAGCTTCCATCAACGCATTCGATAACTCTTGTTCACTTGGCGGACGACAAGTCGTGAGTCACCCCCGACAATGAGCTTCTTGATCCCAAGGTTCATCTGCGATCTCGAGACCGCAAGCAAACCTTCATACTGCAGTATTGTTTGTTGCTTGCTCCTTGGGAAAGTGCATCTCGGACTACGCACTTGAGGTGCTCTCCTGGGTGCAACAAGTAGCACGCCAAGACCGGGCGCCTTTGCGGCGAGAAGGCACCATCAAAGTACATCAGCCACTCTTTGCTTGCTTCCTTGACGGGGGATGCTCGCTTCGAATTTCTTCATCTTGTGTTGGCGCCCATTCTGCTATGAACTCCGCCAATGCTCGCTTTGGATAGTTGAAGTGCTCTCAAACTTGAGGCCAAAGCTTGACAGTTCCAAAGTGCCCACTCGACAATCACCGCCTGCCTCTGGATTTTGCAAAGATCCTCTTGAGGAAAACGAGTGACGATCGTGGATCTCATGTGCCCGGAAGTAATGGCGCAGCTTTTCTCGAGGCCATGAGGAGGCCGAAAATCAATTTCGCACACCGTAGTACCTTGACCTAGCCCCGCAGAAGGGAACCGACAAAGTAAACCGGGCGCCGCACCATTCTTTTCTGCATCTTCTCATGCGTCTGCCAGAGATCCATCCTTGTCGGGACTAGAGCTTGCCGGGGTGAAGCCCCTCGCCGTCACCGCTGGATGCATCTCGCCATGGTTGCTAGCTCATCATCCGCCTCCTCCGCTACATTAACGCAGCACTAACCACTTGATTGGTTGCCGCTATATATAGCGCAACTTCTCTTGTGGCTTAGGTGCGACAAGTGTTGGAGTGGAGGATGTATCTCTTCAAGTCCCGGCGTAGCCTCCGCTTCGAGTCCATTTCATCGGACCTGCCTTTTTCAAAAAATTTAAAAATGGCGGTATGCCGCCAGCAGACCTAGAGATAAACCCGCCGAGAGCAGCCACGCAACCGCAAGTCTTCAGACATCCTTGACGCGCTTTGGTGCTTCAATCTGCTCAATGGCCTTGATCTTGTCGATTGGCTTCAATTCCCGTTGAGACCACGAAGAACCCGAGAAGCTTGCCGGAAGGGACTCCAAACACACACTTCTCGTGGTTGAGCTTGAGGTTGATCTTGCGCAGATTTGCAAAGGTTTCGTCTAAATCTTGAATCGAGTCGCTTTGTCCTTGCTTTTGACCACTATGTCATCCATGTAGGCTTCCACATTTCTGTGCATTTGCGGCTCAAAAGCGCCATGGACTACTCTTGCAAATGTTGAACCGGCATTCTTTAATCCGAAAGGCATCCGTAGACGAAATAAAGATGTGCCACATGTGGTGATGAATGCGGTCTTCTCCTCATCCTCTTCTCGCCATGAAGATCTCGATGATATCCTCGAGTATGCATCCGTAAATGAAAGCAAATCACATCCGCCGTGGAGTCAACAATTGTCGATGCAGCGGCAAGGGAAATGGGTCTTTGGGACAAGCTTTATTGACATCGGTAAAGTCAATACAAAGACTCCATTTCCCGTTTGCCTAACGATACAACTACAGGATTGGCCAACCACGTAGGGATGGAGCACTCCTCCGACAAGGCCCGCCGCTTCCAATTTCTTGATTTCTTCTGCGATGAATTCTTGGCGCTCCACCGCTGCTTCGACTTTCTCGCTTGACGGTCGCCAAGCATGAGGACAAACGGCAAGATGGTGCTCAATTACTTTCACGGGAACACCGGGATGTCGACGGTTGCCACACAAACACGCCGACGTTAAGCGCGCAGGAAAGCAACGAGCGCCTTCCTATTTAGGGTCGAGAGTGGCAATCGATGGTGAAGGTACCACCAGTGTCGCCCTCCTTGGCGGACACCTTCTTGGTCTCTGGTGGACCTGCCATCGTCTTCTTACGCTTCTTTGGTGGAGCTCGATGGTGCGTCCTCGACGGTAGCGGCACTCCGAAGAGGTGCGCTTGCCGGAGTGGGCATCGAGCTCTTGCCGGACTTGGTCTTCTTCTTCGCCCGGAGCTTCAGGCAAGTGGCTTGCAATCTGCTTTGCCGCTTCCCGGTAGATCTTGTTACGCAGATAAGAGCATCCTTCTTGCCGCCAGGACAAAGATGACACTTATCGGACTGGCATCTTCAAAGATGTTGTATGCATAGTGAGAGGCTGCCATGAATTTGGCGAGTCTTTGGACGGCCAAGTATCCCATTGTAAGGCAATGGAAAGTCAAGAACGTCAAAAGTGACCCTCTCGATCCTGAAGTTCAACTTCACGCCAAATGTCACCGACAACATGATCTTTCCCTTCGGCTTGCTCCTTCCCGGATTGATTCCTTGGAATGTGCCGGTCTCTTCGAGCTCGCCATCAGGGATCTGGAGTTTCTGGAGCACCGCGGAGGAGATCAGGTTCAAGCCGGCCCCGCCATCAACTAGCATCTTAGTGACCTTGAGGTTGCGGATAGTTGGTGAAACCAACATCGGCAAGCACCCGACCGCATTTACACGATCAGGGTGGTCCTCAATATCAAAGATGATAGGCGTCTTTGGACCATTTCGTAGGCTTGCGTGACTCGACGGATGGTTACGCCGCATTGACTTCCCGCATCCACCGCTTGAGCCGGGCGGTGTGAAGTATGCAGAGAAGCACCTTGCCACAACGCACGGGACCTCTCGTGGGCTTTCTGGAACTCCTGCTCATCGGTCTCGTCATCATCCATGTCTTCATCATCGTCGTGGTATTCATCCTTGTCGCGGCCGCGGGGAGGTCTGTCTCCTTGTCGCTGCTTGGCCTTGCCGCGGCGTCCTCCTCGGTCGGGACGTTTCTTGCTAGCTCCTTCAGCACCTTCCTGGGCCTTCTCCTTGTCGCGTCGTTCGTATTCAGCCTTCTGCTGCTCTACAAGCTGCTCGACCTTTTTGCAGCTCTGGAGGTCATGGCCCTTGGTGCGGTGGATCTTGCAAGATCTTGTTTGTTGGAGCCGTCACGCTTGTCGGCCATCGCCATACCAGCAATTGGTGCCGCTGCAACCTCCTTGCCGGAGCTACCGACTTTTGGCTTTCTTGGCGCCACCTCTGTTGTCGGACCGCTCAACAACTAGCACACCTTTTCCTTTCTTCTTCCTGTTGTTCCGCCCGGTTTTTTCTTTGCCGGGGCGGTCTCCTCACTATCGATCCTCCTGCTTCAAGATTCTCTCCGGGAGTCTCCTCCCTTCCTCAAAGACGTGCACATTTGTCGGCCGGGGCATATAGCTCACCGACGTCTCGATCTTGCACATCGCCATCTCCTCCCGCATCCTGCGGTTTCGCGACGCTCGATGGAACGCGCCGATTATCATGGCAGGTGGACATCTGAGATGTTGTGCCGTACGTGGTGAATCTCTGAATGTACTTTAGGGCTCTCCTTCCTTCCGGGCGGCAGATGAAGGTCGCTTTCTTAGCCATGGGGCTTGTGGTCACGCTGTAAAGGCGCCGACAAACCGATGGCATAGATCTTCCCAAGAGGATATGGATTTGTCCGGCAAGTGCATGAGCCTGGATCTGACATTGGGCTTGAGAACTAGCGGTATGTTGTTGGCTTGGATCTTGTCGTCTCGCCCCCCCGGCAGCTTGCACCGCGATGGTGTAGATGCTGAGGAAATCCGACGGATGCGTCGCCATCGCATTTCTCTGCACGTCTGGCTTGAAATTCTTCTTGCTTGGGCCTTTGGACTTGCCGCAGCTCATGAGTGAACGCAGGGCAACCTACCGCAGACGGCAAGTCGCTGGTTCCCCTAAGCGCATGCATGTCGACAGAGGGCCCAGCCGGGTCGCATTGATGCCGCTTCTTCGGGCGCCGATGCGAGTTCGAGCGTCCTTCTTGCCGTTGCTCGTGAAGAACTTGGCGCTGATCGCGACGAGCTCGTGGATCCGGCGATGCGGTGGAGTCGCTGTCGAGGTGGATCCGGCGAGTCGGCGATCTTGGCCTTCGGGCGGAGAGTGCATGGTGGTTGCACCCCATCGGTTTGCCGCCACCGGCTCGTGTTTGGCAGTCTGTCGCGGCAGCGATGCACTCGGCCGCCATGGAGCGTCGCCGCTGGCAAAGCCGATGAGACTCGAATGGTGGCCCTCCATTCATCGACCTTGTCGGCTGTTGGAGGGTAATCCAGAGCAGCTTGAGCTCTCGCCAAAGCTTCTGCTGGAGTGGTGGTGGCAAGTGGCGAGCGGCGCGAGGAGCGGATATGCTCGGACTTCTAACTATGTTAGAAGGAGCGATATCCCGCCCAGCGGCCGTGCCTCGCTTCGCGCGCCAGCATGTTGGCGTGCATGCTGGTCTTGAGCATCCCGAGATCCACCAGCTCGATCTTGGTCCAACGAAGCGTATGGCGTTAGGAATACCATGACGCTGCCGGTCCCGCGCCTCTGAGACGTGCGCGGTGCATGTACGGACGCCGAGGTTTGCGCAGGCTTGTCCTTGACTTGGCAGCACCGTGGGCTCTGCCGACGCTCCATTCTTCCGCCGGCGTCTACCCCACCACTCGCTTGCTCCGGTGGTGGTGGGTTCGATCAAGGACGGAACATCTGCCGCCGAAGCCTTCTTCTTTGGTGGCATGTCGATGAAGATGATGAAGATCTAGCTCGTGTGGACGCCGGATCAGGTTCACACAATCTCGACGCCCCCTACCTGGCGCGCCAAAGATGTCGGGGAGGCTGATTCCGCCCACGAACACCTATGGGACCGGCGGACCGAGCCCCTTTTGGTTCGGGCGGGGGCGGAGGTCGACGAAGAGCAGATCGAGGCGGCTAAGCACACGAGCGTTTACCCAGCTTCGAGCTCTCCGAGAGATAACACTCCTACCGCTGCATGTCCGAGTGTATTGAGTTCTTGCTCGGAGCGCTGGAGTGCTACAAGACACACCACCGCTAACGAGACCGGCGTGAGTGTTCTCTCGCTTCCTACCTTTTCGAACCCCCTCTACGCTATGCATGGGCCTCCTTTTATATGCTAAAGGGTCTCCGGCAGTGTGGCAACGTAGACAAGGGTAAAAATGGAAAAGGAGTGGTTGGTACAGCTACTTGTACAGTTGTATCATACCTAACCCCGACGGCAGGGACAAAGGCATTAAATGCCCGCTCACGCCGCCTCTAACAGTGCAGAAAGGACTGCTGTGGGCGCCACCGCTTACCACGATGGCAATCTTGTCGGCGCCGCTTGCCACCGCGCTCCGTCAAGACCTCTTGCCACGCTGCTACCGGAAAGGTCCTGTATGCGACACGTTAGTGGATGTGCCGGAGCGCAGTCTGAGTGGATCTGCCGCGGCAAGCGCCTTTGCCGCGGTTGTTGTCTTGTCGCGTCCGGAAGCTTGTCGCTCAGGGGCCTTCCCGGCAAGCTCATCTTGCCGGGCCTTGTCTCCTAGGTGCCTTGGGTGGCCTTCGGCAAGCTCCTCTTGCCGGGCCTTGTCTCCTAGGTGCCTTGGGTGGCCTTCGGCAAGCTCCTCTGCCGGGGCCTTGTCTCCTAGGCTTGAATACTTTGTTCTTGAATGGCTCCAAAGGAACCATGGAGGACCTTGGCGGTCACCCGGCAAGCCTTGCCGCGGAGGGCTGCAACTGCCCGTGCACAAGTTCGGGATACTAGGGTACCCCTACTCTAGTACACCGACACCTTTCTTTCAAAAAAAAGAAGAGGAGATCCAGGTGCCCCAACGGTGGATCGATTGATGCGAGGTGACAACGAGCTCCTCCGGACGTGGGGGAGCAGTGAGGCTGGAGATCCAGTCGGCGCATGCCCCACGGGGTTGGGGAGACGCCGGCAATAGGGGCAAGGGGCATCAGGTCAAGGCTGCAGGCGCCGGTCCCCAAGCCGCCTCAAAGCTCGCTTCCTCCTCCATCCTCCGCATCTCACCCATCTCGACGGATACGAGGCGTGCGGGCATGGAGGCGAGGTTCTCCAACAAGGGCGGAACCTCCAGGCAGAGAGCGACCCCATGGATCCGTCCCTGCAGGAGAGAAGGAAGGAGAGGAGACAGTCCATGGAGATGGGATGAGAACATCCATGGCCAGCCAATCGAGCCCCACCTCCGGTGCGCGACCCCATGAAGGATTTTGCGCGGCCGTCTTCTTTCGCCGGTCCGTGCCCTGGAAGAGCGACACCAGCCAGGTAGGCCTCTCCCTCCTCTCCATACTCCACATGAGGTGTGCAGGTCACCACCTTGACATATTGTCTCTGCTCTCGTGGTTCTGCCTTACTTGCAGCATGTGTGATGTGTGCGTGCTTACTGATGTGTGGCAATTTCTTAATTATAAGTCCGAGTTTATGCACTTTCTAGAAGGATGATGGTGAGGAGGGGCTACCTTTTCCTCGGAGAGGACCCTAACTGAACTTTGTATCGAAGCTTTGTGTTTGTGTTTCTCCTTAATCTGCGTGTAAATTCAGAGTTCTAATCACCATCCTGGTGCTTGCTGGTTTCAGGCATTGTATGAGAATGATGCAAAAAGCATGAAGAAAATAGAGCAGGTCGTGTGTCATCGTGCACGTAGTCTGCCTTCCGTTGGCGTGTGAGTACTTGCACTTGGACCTTTTTGTGAGTAGTACTAACTAATCTAATGATCTGATCATTGCAATCTAAGGAAAAAATAAATCTAAGTCATTTCCGATCTGAAGATCTGGGTATCAACTATTTGTGTTTGTGTCTACAAGCTTTTGATTTTCTGTCAGGTCTATTTTTTACTTGCAATGTTGCACCCTCTTTTCATTTCTTGTGAATATTTTTTGTTTGATCAAGACTGCACCTTTGGTTATCTACAGAGGAAGGCAAGGATAACTAGATTAAACATTTCACAAGACCCTCCCAATTATGAGCACTAACTCCTTTCAAGATATTACAAGTGTGGTTGATTACGGGAGATTGTCAGATGAAAAGAAGGTATATCCTTTATATTTATCTAGATGTTTAATTAGCTGCACAACCATACATGATTCTATAAGGAAACTATTTATCTTGATGATCTTGATATCCAGTCATGTATTACAGTATTAGTATAGGCTGTAATTTTTGGCTAGGAATCTATATATACAGAACCTAAATCAAGACTCAATATAGCACATATACTTGGCCGTTATCCTAAGAATATTAATCCACCTGGACTTTTAACTTGACTTCCAAAGAAGTTCTTAATGATCAAGCATTTTTGAGTTTTTAGTAAATTGAAATAATGTTGCACTTTGACAATACTATTCTGATTTTGCAAGTTAATAGAAATCCTTCAATTTCATACCACTTTTTTAATCGCACATTTGGATGATTGCGACAATATCTCTTCTCGGTATTCCGCTTGCATGTTTCCAGTTGAGACAATAACTAAGTTTAATAAGTAACCACTATATTATTTTCTATGTGTACACATGTTGTCGCTCTGCTTCAGTTATCCATCTCCACATTACGAGCCCGAGACTTCCATCACAACAAAATATATGTATCCAGGTAGTATCCAATATGTACACACAGGCTCCTCTCACAGGCCGACTAAGCTGATTGTAACTGAATGTGTGTGTGTGGCCGTGAAGCAGACTTTATCTTGGTGCGAGTATCGCCCCTTCAATGGTACAATTTTGGATACTATTTTCTTCTAGACGTATAGGTTTCTGCTGGTCCCATTGGCTGCTACATTTTAGTGATACGATAGCTCAATGTCATGCTCACCAATTGTTCTGTAAAAATGAAAAATTGACTTGACTGTATTTTGTACCTGTTTTAGTAATTAGATGACGTGATTATTTTCATTCTAGATATGGAAATATTCTAAGGATTAAGCTTTTTGAGACGTTAAGGTATCTGATGATTAATTAGCCTTTGTAAGATTTATGCACTCATGTCATACAACCTAGATAATTCTCCTTGGATCTCCATAATTTGTAACTGAATATAGATGTATACCGACAAAGAAATCCCGCTTTTAGTAATTAGTTGGATATAATTGATAATTCTTTGACATGTTTTTATGAAATGTCTGCTTAAATCAGCGTTAGATGCTCCCACAATCGATTACTTTTTGGATATGAATTATTACTATAAGAAGTATATTGGTTCTGTGTTTTCAGTTCTTACAATAAACAAATTATATTGTTTTCCACTAATCATTTCTCATGTAGTTTTACTCTGCAGTATGTATCTTTTGCTTCATAACTCATCTGTTCACAAGATTGATGCCTAGAAATTTCAGCCTTCCGTGCTAAATGCCGTCTGCTCATTTGTAACGGCATAGAGATAGGAACAAGCAATTCATCTTAAGTTTGAGAAAGTGGCGGACAAAAGAGAACTGGACTATTGTTGCTGAGCGCTAGCTCTGGCCGCATGATCATCTATATATATATAGTTTTCAACAGTAAATGTATCCTGATTGGTATAGCACAAATGGAAATCTTACTTTCTTCTAAAATCTTAATTTCAAGATGAACTGGAGAGGGGAATTTGTACTAAGTTTGGAATCTATCACAAAGAAGTGTGTATTTGCAGATTGATGTACAGTTATTAAGAAAGTTACATTTTTTCAGCTATTGTAAGCATCGAGAAGGAAGCATGGCTGAGAATTGCTCTGGCCGGAGTTGAATGTCTTTGTGATTTGAATACTACACGCCGACTTGCAGCCAATCTTTACATAGCCTATTATTTATTTCCTCCGTTCCAAAATAGATGACCCAACTTTATACTAAAGTTAGTATAAAATTGAGTCATCTATTTTGGAACGGAGGGAGTAGCTTTTATCTCTCACCTTCCGTTATTTTCATGTTAACACTGCCATTGGGGCAAATCTATATTGCTTATTGATCGGGTCTAGCTATAGGTAGAATTCCATGTTTCCTACACTGTATTATACCCATTACTAATTGAATGTTGATTACGACAATCTTAAGACATCCACCATAGTCGTGGCAACTCGAAAAACGTAAGCTGGAGAAATATCAAAATCACACGAAACCTCCCCTTAGCTAATACCATAAGGGTTCGATTGAGGCTCTCTGTTAACAACGCTTTGGTAAAAGTAAGTGTGTGGACGATGTTATAGTGAGCTACCATCACTTCTCATTACTGACTGTAATCAATATATATGTGTTTATGCCATAAAAGATGGATATTTGTCGAAGCCATTGTCGTCATGTAATTACTTGCAGATCAACTATATAGTTTTGTTCGGATTGTAAAGTGGAAACGATAAAACCCTACAACTCATGTGTGATTGTCATTTGATTATTTACTTCCTCAAGTAGTATGGATATGGTGTTGCCAGGATATTAAGTATATTCATGAAGTTGTATAAACCATGTTCTATGATTCACTTCTGTTATGCATATTTACTTTCCAGTTTTAGGACTGAAATCCATCCATTGTATTGAATTTGGTTGTATGGGCATTACCTATTTGACTTAGGCTTGCTTCATCACATATAGACTGCTTTTCTTTTCCCCACTGCTTGTATGGCCTAAAACTATCATGTATATGAGGCAAGTTATTAGCAATGTTTCACATTTTCTTACTTGCAATACTGTGCTTGCCTATTCAGGTGTTACAAGACCCAAATCATCGGAAAAACAACACATATAACACTTTTTCCTTTTGAACTTTGGTTACCCTTATACAAGCCCCCGTTCATTTTGTTTATATAGTGGTTAGAATAGTAACCATATGTGCTTGCTCAACACTGATAAATGGAATATTTTCAAAGCACGTATGGTGTGTTCGCAATTTGGCGCAACGGGAGATTACTGAAAAATACTCATTTTTTCAACATGACATGGTCTTGAAATGGGACTCTACTACCAAATTAAAATGTGTAGGTATATCTCATTGTAGATGACAAGTCTCTATTTTTATTAAAGGGGGTTAAATTTGTTATCATATATGCTTGCCCGCTACTAAAACAACTAAAACATGGAATTTCTTTTCATGTTGAACATGGATTCAGTGGGTCTCTGCGCCATTTGTTACCCAGCTGACGAACCGAGAAAGAAAGGAAGGGGATAGACAGTCTTCGCTCTCTCCGTCCCCTGCCGTTTCTTATTCAGCTCCTCATAGGCCACAGGCATCGCTCTACATGGGTTGGGCTAAATAACATATGGGCTATCCTAATACCTCCTGATCCCTATATCTCCGTATATGCACAACAAAGACATGTTTTTTTCTTAGGTTTCTTATCCTTTTCCCTCTTTTTTAGGAAAAATATGCATAGCGAGGTTTCTCATCATGATAACCATGTTTCCAAACTTGCTAAAAAATTACAACATGCCAACTTTACTCTCTCATCATAGTGCCCATATTTTCAAACTGAGATATTCATATTATGCAAAGTTTCCCTTTTCCAAGACTATTATTTAACAACGTAATAAACATGTTTAAAGAATAGCATGATTTAGATGAAGGTTCTTGCAGCATGAAACTATTTTCATCGACAACATGTCTGCAGCAGGTCTCTGCGTCATTTGGCGCAACGGGTCAACTAGTACTCATATATAGATGACCTAGTCATCGCCAATTGCTTGATAGATGCTAGAATTGGTTGTGCATGCTTTGCCACATATTTCATTTGCCATTTTATTGTGTGAGCATGTTGGTTGCATAATTTACTCATTCGAGGACATCCACTTGTTGTTTTGATTGCTTGGTTCCTTTTTCTTTTGCCAAGTGGATGGACAAGAATGCCTAAGAACCTTCTCTAGCTATCTATGCTTTTCTTGTCTCAAACTCTATTCATTCTACATCACAAAGTTTGATCAAGTCAAATTCGAACCACTCTGTGTGAGGAGCACTCGGAGTCCCCGATTCGTCATAGACTTAAACTTCCAAAACTTCTTTGTGCGTTTCGGTCTGACCAATTCATCCATTTCGTTCATACCGAGATCACTAAGTTGATCTAGGTTTTCAATCTCGGTGCAACCGATTTGAACTTTTCGGTCACACCGAGTTGTAGTAACTGCCTACAGTTATGCTTCTCGGTGCCACCGAGTTGTTCCACTCGGTCACACCGACAGTGTCAGGCTATATATATCCGCGGGCCAAAATTTGGAAATTTTTTCGAACCCCTTCGCCCGCGCTCAGCCTGCTCTACCTCCCTGGGTCTCTGGATCGTCCTCCTCATCGCCAGCTGCCTCCCACCGCTGGTCTCCGCTGCCGTCAACGGAAATCGACTACCTTGCTGTCAGAAAGGTGTCCATCGCTGCACTTAGGGTATGGACTTGATCCTTGTGCTAATCTCACTCTGATTCCTAGCACATTGTTTTGCCATGTATCTTGCCACGATTGAGATCACTCTATCCAACGAAATCACTCCATAGATTAGTTGTGGATTGAAAATTTAGGGTTAGGTTTTCGCCGAAACCATCTAGGACCGACCGAGTTGTTGAAATCGGTTCCACCGATTTGGCTAAGGCCATTGCACATGTGATTCTCCGTCTGACCGAGAATTGCAAATCGATGCGACCGAGTTCAATTCTTTGTGAAACCCTAGCAGTCTCGGTGCCACCAAACTGTGATTCGGTTTGACCGAGTTCACTAGTTTAGGTTCCAAAAGCTGCTTCGGTATCACCGAGTTTTCAAATCGGTAGATCCGAAATGCTTTCTGTGGAAAACTAAAACTAAGTTTTGACTCATTCTTTTGCAAAAACCTCGTACTTTGTGATGCTCATCCAATCTACCTCATCTATAATCTATTCATGTGGTCTGCGTCCGTTGTTTGCATCATGTCAGATCAGAGTGACAGCCAGAACAAGTCTGAGGAGCAAGTTCACATGAGTGAGGGCACTAGTCCCTCTAGCAGATATGATGAGGGCAGCAGGAGTACACCTAGCAACTTGCCTAAGGCAGCCACCAGGGCCAGAAACAAGAGAACCCCAGATTCTGAGGATGAGGACTATGTGGCTATTGAGGAAGAGGCCACCTTAAAGAAGAAAGTTCTGAAAAAGGAATATGGCACAGCTGCTGCCACTAAGCCATGTCTGAAGACTAAGATGCCAGCAAGAAGACAACCCATGTCTAAGGCAAGGAAAGTTGCCATAGGAGAAACTATGAAGTTCACCATTGAATCTGAAGAAGAAGCAGCTGGTGAAGATAAGAAGAAGAAGAGGGCCAGAACCACTACTGCAGAGTTCTTGGCAAGCCCTCAACGAGGAAGGATTCTGAAGAGGAAGAGGAAGAGATTGTTGCACCAGCTCCTAAAGCTCAAAAGCTTATGGGAGATGCTATAAGATCAGGGGCTGCTCCATCTAAGCCCAAAGAAGCTCCCAAAGCAGTTGCTCCAAAACCCAAAACTGCACCCAAGAGGAGTACAAGGAATATTCCAGCTGCAGAGAAGAACAAGGCCCCAGTGCCTGAAGCTGCTTTACAAGAAGAAGATGATGAGTCACAGGTCTTGAGGAAGTTGAAGCCCAAAATTCCAGATCACAACAATGCTCATCCAGTAGCCGAGGACATGAAGCTCAGGAAGGATGCAGGACTCAGACAGTGGAGATTGACTGATCCCTATGCAGTCAGGAGAAGAACTGCTGTGGACTACAGGTTCCATACAAAGGAACAACAAGACTTCTATGAGACTGTGTTGCTTGACAAGAAGCCTATAGTCTGTGATATAAGATGGGTGGACTGGAAGTATATCAAGGAAAATGAAGAACACTATCCTGGAGTCTATGATAGTTTCAAGTCTTGTGGAGTAGAGGACTTTGTTGGGCAGAAGCTCACAAAGTGGAATGACGAGCTTATTATGCAGTTCTACTCCACATCTCATTTCTACCCAGATGGAAGGATTATCTGGATGTCTGAAGGTACTAGGTACCAGTCAACAGTTGAAGAATGGGCAGAATTGATCAATGCTCCTGAGGAGAATGAAGATGACTTGGATGTCTATGCCAAGAAGAAGGATCACAACTCAATGGCTAGCATGTACAAGGAGATTCCTGATGCAGATCTTGAGACTCACCAATTTGGTTCTGTGAAACACTTGTCAGCCGTGCACGCCTACAATCAATTGGATTTTAAGGAACACATTGCTACCAAAATCGTGGAGATCACAGAATGATGAGAGGACATTCCATCAACTTGTCGCACATATTTGATGTCCCATGAAGTTCAAGTCATGAGCCTGATTGTGGAAACTATAAAGAGAACAGCTTGCAGATCAAGAGAAGTTGTGGGTATGCCCCACGGATCCGTGGAGCTAATCAACTCCAAGGTGGGCACCGCACATATCTTTTGGATAAGGAGCACCCGCCCATCTACCTGCACTTTGAGGACAACACTGTGGTGATGGATGGAAATGAACCAACTTGTTCAAGCACAAGCAAAGAGGGAGAAGGCAAGGTGAAAAGGCTGCAAATATGCCAACCATCGATGAGGCATCTCAAGATTATCTCAAGGGCAAGCAAGATCAGCTTGGCTACTTGATTGCCTCCACTCTGAGAATTGAGAATGGATTGGCCACCCTGACTCAAAACCAGGAGAGCTTGGAGAGGATCATGGAGCAGAAATTCTATGATTTAGATGCGAAGGTCAACGAGATACGGGCCAGTTGTTGAGCAACTTCAGGATGAAGTGCAGGAGAAGAAGGGCAAGTCTACCACTGATGCTTTTGCTAGAGTGCCCACAGGGCAGAGATCTGCTGCAATGCCAGTTACAGACACCAGAGCAACTTCATCTGCACCAGCTACAGCTTCAGTGCCACCAGCTCTAGCATCCACTCCACTAGCTCCATCTACATCAACTCATCCCTTCGTCCTTGGTGTTTTATCTACACCACCACCTAAAGACCAAGCTTGAGAGTCGATCTAGCACTATGCATTTTTTATGAACTTTTTGGTAACTTGTTGCCAAAGGGGGAGACATGTATAGATCATAGGCTTCGAGAGAGAGTGTTGCTCTTTGCTCTCTCTTGTTTTTGGTGGTTGAACTTTGTTATTTGCTTGTTTGAGATACTTTATGCTTTTGTGTGATACTTGGATGATCATGTGTTTGATCATATGCTACCTTAATGCTTGTTGGATGACATTATCCTTTTATATCCTCATATGATCATTCACTTTACTTGGTGATGAGTGCATGTATTTAATTATTATCATTTTGAGCGCTCCACCAAGATGTACATGACATGGAAGAGTAACCCATGATCCTAACTCATTGTGCATTTGCAGTCCAAAGCAAATCTTAAACTATGCACACATTTAGGGGGAGCTCTTGCTTTTCACATACTTCTCAAAGCGACAATGCTTTTCACTCTTATTATCATTTGTCGAAGCTTTGATCTATATGTTGTCATCAATTACCAAAAAGGGGGAGATTGAAAGTGCAACTATCCCTAGGTGGTTTTGGTAATTCCTAACAACATATAACTCATTGAGCTAATGCTATTTCAAGATTAATATTTCAGGAAATCTCAATGATTGGCATGGTATGGATGAGAAAAGTGGACCCCTCAAAATGCTAAGGACAAAAGGATTGGCTCAAGACTCTACTTTTTCTATTTTAGTGATCCAAGATCACCTTGAGTCTATAGGAAAAGCCAATACTATCAAGGAGGGATGAGGTGTTGCTTAATGAGGCTCTTGCTCAAAGTGCTTAGTGATATGCTCCAAAGCCCTCAACTACTTTCTCACATCCACATATGACCTAAACCAAAAGTCAAACTCGGCCCCACCGATTCTTTCTATTCGGCGCCACCAAGTTGAGATGTCATAGCCACTGCCACAAACCCTAGGCAAATCGGTCTCACCGATAGGGATCTCGGTCTCACTGAGATGGGATTGTAATCTCTCTATTTCCCTTCGTAAAGTTTTGGTCTCACCGAGATGAGCGATCGGTCCCACCGAGATTGCAATGTAAACTCTCTGTTTCCCTTTCGTAACATTTCGGTCTCACCGAAATGAGCGAATCGGTCCCACCGAGTTTACCTGACCAACTCTCTGGTTAGCTTATTACCAAAATTGGTCTCACCGAGTTTGTGTAATCGGTCTCACCGAGATTACATTATGCCCTAACCATATCGGTCCTACCGAGTTGCATGTCCGTTCCACCGAAAATCCTAACGGTCACTAGATTTGCTGAATCGGTCCGACCGAGTTTATCAATTCGGTCCCACCGAGATTGGCAAGTTGTGTGTAACGGTTAGATTTTTTGTGGAGGCTATATATACCCCTCCACCTCCTCTTCATTCATGGAGAGAGCCATCGTAACGAACCTACACTTCCAACTTGCATTTTCTCGAGAGAGAACCACCTACACTTGTGTTGAGGCCAAGATATTCCATTCCTACCATATGAATCTTGATCTCTAGCCTTCCCCAAGTTGCTTTCCACTCAAATCTTCTTTCCACCAAATCCATATCCTGTGAGAGAGAGTTGAGAGTTGGGGAGACTATCATTTGAAGCACAAGAGCAAGGAGTTCATCATCAACACATCATTTGTTATTTCTTGGAGAGTGGTGTCTCCTAGATTGGCTAGGTGTCACTTGGGAGCCTCCGACAAGATTGTGGAGTTGAACCAAGGAGTTTGTAAGGGCAAGGAGATCGCCTACTTCGTGAAGATCTACCGCTAGTGAGGCAAGTCCTTCGTGGGCTTACGACCATGGTGGGATAGACAAGGTTGCTTCTTCGCGGACCCTTCGTGGGTGGAGGCCTCCGTGGACTCAGGCAAACTGCTACCCTTCGTGGGTTGAAGTCTCCATCAACGTGGATGTACGATAGCACCACCTATCGGAACCACGACAAAAACATCTGTGTCTCCTATTGAGTTTGAATCCTCCAAACCCTTCCCTTTACATTCTTGCAAGTTGCATGCTTTACTTTCCGCTGCTCATATACTCTTTGCATGCTTTCTTGAATTGTGTTAAGATTGCTTGACTTGTCCAAAGTTGCTAAAATCTGCCAAGAACTAAAATTGGGAAAAGGATAGATTTTTATTTGGTCAAGTAGTCTAATCACCCCCCTCTAGACATACTTTCGATCCTACATAGGCCTATGTTGGTTATTCTGCAAAAAACAAAATAGCGGGGCTAGCCATTTTCAGAAAGGAAAAAAACAAACTGGGCTGGTCATGTGGTAAACATATGAAATAAAAGCCTGGGCTAGACGGGCCACAGCTCCCGCACAACCCAGTTGATACCCTTCTCCGTCACAAAAAAAACTACGCGCGCTGCTGGGTCCCTACTATCATCCTCACCATGTACAGTCATCTCCTTATTCCTGTCGGTTGTTGACCATGTTGACAACAAAGGAGGGCGGCGCCACGGAGAGCGAACCAAGGCGGAGGATGATGGTGAGGCCTTGGACGGGAACGAACAGGAGCCGGGGAATATGCGCAGAGTTTTAGGGTGCGATGTGGCCACAATGCGTGCGCGGCAGCACACCCAGCCGTGGGAGGCGGGAGCAGGCGGTCCCGCCAACGCTAGTTTGGCTTTGGCGGCTGGAGGAAGAAGAGACTGAAGAAACACGACAGATGTTGAATGTCAATCCAACAGTCTAGGTTACAACAATAGTTTGTTGGCTAAGCCGACACCAAGTAGCATACTTTTTTATATATAGGAAGAAAATAAAAACTGGGCTCGTTCGCCTAATAACATTCCCGAAACTGCGACCGTTCGATCTTGTGTAGCAACTAAAATTACAGGAAAATGCGTTTGTCTGTCGTCCTCCTCCCAGGGAATGTTCGCCACATAAGTGACTAGCACCCTTGGTTTTCAACTGAGAGGTCTTGGGTTCGAGTCCCAGGAACTCTCAATTTTGTCCTCCTTCCTTCCTCACAAAAAAAGAAATAAAATCAAAGACAAGAGAAGGCGCACAGAACAAGCTAGTGTACCAGTAAAGAGGCGTTGCTGAGTTTTAGAAAAAAAAGAGACGTTCTCCTGTAGCTGGTTCGAATCCAAACCTAGACTATGACTATATATGGTGCAATGCTACTCTGCAAGTAATGAAACTGACATATCCAATGTTTGCTTCTCCTCTTCTCTACTTACTCGGCTAGCATCGAAGCTCCGCCGCAAAGAACCATGTTCATTGGTTGCTCGTCCCACCGCTTCTTCAAAGCAGTAACAACCAGATATGCGCCAAGTCGCCACCCGTACCATCGCCTGTGGGTCTCATCACACCCCCGCCGGCACACACATCGTAGTCGGTTAATCTGAAGGAAATATGCCCTAGAGGCAATAATAAAGTTGTTATTTTATATTTCCTTATATCATGATGAATGTTTATTATTCATGCTAGAATTATATTAACCAGAAACTTGATACATGTGTGAATACATAGACGAAACAAAGTGTCCCTAGTATGCCTCTACTTGACTAGCTCGTTAATCAAAGATGGTTAAGTTTCCTAACCATACATATGTGTTGTCATTTGATGAATGGGATCACATCATTAGAGAATGATGTGATGGACAAGACACATCCGTTAGCTTAGCATTATGATCGTTTAATTTTATTGCTATTGCTAAAATGACTTATACATGTTCCTCTGACTATGAGATTATGCAACTCCCGAATACCGGAGGAACACCTTGTGTGCTATCAAATGTCACAACGTAACTAGGTGATTATAAAGATGCTCTACAGGTGTCTCCGATGGTGTTTGTTGGGTTGGCATCGATCAAGATTAGGATTTTTCACTCCGAGTATCGGAGAGGTATCTCCGGGCCCTCTCGGTAATGCAAATCAATATAAGCCTTGCAAGCAATGTGACTAATGAGTTAGTTACGGGATGATGCATTACGGAACGAGTAAAGAGACTTGCCGGCAATGAGATTGAACTAGGTACGAGGATACCGACGATCGAATCTCGGGCAAGTAACATACCGATGACAAAGGGAACAACGTATGTTGTTATGCGGTTTGACCGATAAAGATCTTCGTACAATATGTAGGAACCAATATGAGCATCCAGGTTCCGCTATTGGTTATTGACCGAAGACGTGTCTCGGTCATGTCTGCGTAGTTCTCGAACCCGTAGGGTCCGCACGCTTAACGTTTGATGACGATTTGTATTATGAGTTATGTGATTTGATGACCGAAGTTTGTTCGGAGTCCCCAGATGAGATCACGGACATGATGAGGAGTATCGAAATGGTCGAGAGGTAAAGATTCATATATTGGACGATGGTATTTGGACATCGGAAGTGTTCCGGGTGATACCGGGTCACCGGAAGTGGTTCTGGGCTACCCCCAGCAAAGATATGGGTTTAATGGGCCAAGTTAGGGAACACACGAGCCCACAAGGGGCTGGTGCGCCCCGTATCGGGCCAGCCACGTGGGGAGAAAGGGAAAGGAGGGGAGGAAAAGGAAAGTATGAAGTAGGACTCCTACTTTGTTCCCCTCCCCCTCCTTCCTTTCCCCCTTGTCCAAATATGGTAAGGAGGGGGGGGGGATTGGACTAGGGGCCCAAGTAGGATTCCTCCTACTTGGGTGCGCCCTAGGTTGCCTCCCTCCATCTCCCTCCTTTATATACGTGGGGAGGGCACCCCTAGAACACACATCAATTGTTCCTAGCCGTGTGCGGTGCCCCCATCCACAGTTACACACCTCGATCATATTGTCATAGTGCTTAGGCGAAGCCCTACGCCGGTAACTTCATCATCACCGTCGCCACGCCGTTGTGCTAACGGAACTCTCCCTCGGCCTCAACTGGATTAAGAACTTAAGGGACGTCATCGAGCTGAACGTGTGCTGAACAAGGAGGTGCCGTACATTGGGTGCTTGGATCGTGAATACGTTCGACTACATCAACCGCGTTACTAAACGCTTCCGCTTTCGGTCTACGAGGGTACATGGACACACTCTCCCCACTCGTTGCTATGCTTCTCCTAGATAGATCTTGCATGATCGTAGGATATTTTTTGAAATACTACGTTCTCCAACAGTGGCATCCGACCAGGTCTATGCGTAGATGTTATATGCACGAGTAGAACACAAAGAGTTGTGGGCGATAATAGTCATACTCTTACCAGCAACGTCTTAGTTTGATTTGGCGGTATTGTTGGATGAAGTGGCCCTGACCGACATTACATGACCACGTTCATGAGACTGGTTCTACCGACGTGCTTCGCACACAGGTGGCTAGCGGGTGTCAGTTTCTCCAACTTTAGTTGAATCGAGTTTGACTATGCCCGGTCCTTGTTGAAGGTTAAAACAACACACTTGACAAAAATCATTGTGGTTTTGATGTGTAGGTAAGAACGGTTCTTGCTAGAAGCCCGCAGCAGCCACGTAAAACTTTCAACAACAAAGTAGAGGGCGTCTAACTTGTTTTTGCAAGGCATGTTGTGATGTGATATGGTCAAGATATGATGTGATATAATTTGTTGTATGAGCTGATCATGTTTTGTTAAAGTTATCGGCAACTGGTAGGAGCCTTATGGTTGTTTCTTTATTGCATAAGATGCAAGCACCATATAATTGCTTTACTTTATCGCTATGTGATAGAAATAGTTGCAAAAGCAATAGTTGGCGAGACAACCATGTGACGACACGTTGATAGAGATCAAGATGATGGAGATCATGGTGTCATGCCGGTGACGATGGAGATCATGACAGTACTTTGGAGATGGAGATCAAAGGCACAAGATGATGATGGCCATATCATGTCACGTATTTTGATTGCATGTGATGTTTATATTTTATGCATCTTATTTTGCTTAGTACGACGGTAGCATTATAAGATGATCCCTCACTAAACTTCAAGGTATAAGTGTTTTCCCTGAGTATGCACCATTGTGACAGTTCGTCGTGCCGAGACACCATGTGATGATCGGGTGTGATAAGCTCTACGTTCACATACAACGGGTGCAAGCCAGTTTTGCACACGCAGAATACTCGGGTTAAACTTGACGAGCCTAGCATGTGCAGATATGGCCTTGGAACACTGAGACCGAAAGGTCGAACGTGAATCATATAGTAGATATGATCAACATAGTGATGTTCACCATTGAAAACTACTCCATCTCACATGATGATCGGACATGGTTTAGTTGATATGGATCACGTGATCATTTAGATGACTAGAGGGATGTCTATCTAAGTGGGAGTTCTTAAGTAATATGATCAACTGAACTTTAATTTATCATGAACTTAGTCCTGATAGTATTTGCATAACTATGTTGTAGATCAATAGCTCGCGATGTAGCTCCCCGTTTATTTTTGATATGTTCCTAGAGAAAAATAAGTTGAAAGATGATAGTAGCAATGATGCGGACTTGGTTCGTGATCTGAGGATTATCCTCATTGCTGCACAGAAGAATTATGTCCTTGATGCACCGCTAGGTGATAGACCTATTTCATGAGCAGATGCAGATGTTATGAATGTTTGACAAGCTCAGTATGATGACTACTTGATAGTTTAGTGCACCATGCTTTACGACCTAGAACCGGGAATTAAAAACTGTTTTGAACGACATGGAGCATATGAGATGTTCCAAGAGTTGAAATTGGTATTTTAGACTCATGCCCGTGTTAATAGGTATGATACCTCTGACAAAGTACTTTGCCTACAAGATGGAGGAGAATAGCTCAGCTAGTGAGCATGTACTCAGAATATCTGAGTACTACAATCACTTGAATCAAAAGTGGAAGTTAATCTTCCAGATAAGATAGTGATTGACAGAATTCTCCAGTCACTATCACCGAGTTACTAGAACTTCGTGATGAACTATAATATGCAAGGGATAACGGAAACAATTCCCAAGCTCTTCGTGATGCTGAAATCAGCGAAGGTAGAAATCAAGAAAAAGCATCAAGTGTTGATGGTTGACAAGACCACTAGTTTCAAGTAAAAGGGTAATGTAAAGAAAGGGGACTTCAAGAAGAATGGAAAGCAAGTTTCCACTCCCATGAAGAAGCCCAAAGCTAGACCTAAGCCTGAAACTGAGTTCTTCTACTACAAAGGATACGGTCACTGGAAGTGGAATTGCCCTAGATACTTGGCGGATAAGAAGGATGGCAAATTGAACAAAGGTATATTTGATATACATGTTATTGATGTGTACTTTACTAGTGTTTATAGCAACCCCTCGGTATATGATACTGGTTCAGTTGCCAAGAGTAGTAACTCGAAACAGGAATTGAAAAATAAATAGAGACTAGGTAAGGGTGAGGTGACGATGTTTGTTGGAAGTGATTCCAAGGTTGATAAGATCACCATCGCACACTCCCTTTACCTTCGGGATTAGTGTTGAACCTAAAATAAATGTTATTTGGTGTTTGCGTTGAGCATTAATATGATTGGATCATGTTTATTGCAATATCGTTATTCATTTAAGTCAAAGAATAATTGTTGTTCTATTTACATGAATAAAACCTACTATAGTCATACACTATATAAATGGTTTATTGAATCTCGATCGTGGTGATACACATATTCATAATATTGATGCCAAAAGATGCAAAGTTAATAATGATAGTGCAACTTATTTGTGGCACTGCCATTTAGGTCATATTGGTGTAAAGCGCATGAAGAAACTCCATGCTGATGGGCTTTTGGAATCACTTGATGCTTGAGAACCATGCCTCATGGGCAAGATGACTAAAACTCCATTCTCCAGAAAAATGGAGCGAGCAACTGACTTACTGGAAATAATACATACAGATGTATGCAGTCCGATGAGTGTTGAGGTTCATGATGTATACAAGTTATTTTCTGACCTTCACAGATGATTTGAGCAGATATGGGTATATCTACTTGATGAAACACAAAGTCTGAAACATTTGAAATGTTCAAATAATTTCAGAGTGATGTGGAGAATCATCGTAACAAGAAAATAAACTTTCTACGATCTGATCATGGAGGCGAATATTTGAGTTATGAGTTTGGCCTTCATTTAAAACAATGTGGAATAGTTTCACAACTCACGCCATCGGGAACACCACAGCATAATGGTGTGTCCGAACGTCGTAACCGTACTTTATTAGATGTGGCGCGATCTATGATGTCTCTTACCGATTTACCACTATCGTTTTGGAGTTATGCATTAGAGACAACTACATTCACGTTAAATAGGGCACCATCTAAATCCGTTGAGATGACACCGTATGAACTGTGGTTTGGCAATAAACCTAAGCTGTCGTTTCTTAAAGTTTGGGGCTGCGATGCTTATGTGAAAAAGCTTCAACCTGATAAGCTCGAACCCAAAACGGAGAAGTGCGTCTTCATAGGATACCCAAAAGTAACTGTTGGGTACACCTTCTATCACAGATCCGAAGGCAAGACATTTGTTGCTAAGAATGGATCCTTTCTAGAGAAGGAGTTTCTCTCGAAAGAAGTGAGTGGGAGGAAAGTAGAACTTGATGAGGTAATTGTACCTTCTCCCGAATTGGAAATAAGTTCATCACAGAAATCAGTTCCAGTGATGCCTACACCAATTAGTGATGAAGTTAATGATGATTCTCATGAAACTTTAGATCAAGTTACTACCGAACCTCGTAGGTCAACCAGAGTACGTTCCACTCCAGAGTGGTACGGTAATCCTGTGCTGGAAGTCATGTTACTAGACCATGATGAACCTACGAACTATGAGGAAGCGATGAGCCCAGATTCCGCGAAATGGCTTAAGGCCATGAAATCTGAGATAGGATCCATGTATGAGAACAAAGTATGGACTTTGATTGACTTGCCCGATGATCGGTGAGCCATTGAGAATAAATGGATTTTCAAGAGGAAGACGAACGATGATGGTAGTATTACTATCTACAAAGCTCGAATTGTCGAAAAAATGTTTTCGACAAGTTCAAGGTGTTGACTATGATGAGATTTTCTCACTTGTATCGATGCTTAAAAGTCTGTCCGAATCATGTTAGCAATTGCCGCATTTTATGAAATTTGGCAAAAGGATGTCAAACCTGCATTCTTAATGGATTTCTTAAAGAAGAGTTGTATATGATGCAACCAGAAGGTTTTATCGATCCTAAAGGTGCTAAAAAAGTGTGCAAAGCTCCACTGATCCATTTATGGACTGGTGCAAGCATCTCGGAGTTGGAATATACACTTTGATGAGTTGATCAAAGCATATAGTTTTATCTGCACTTGCCGTGAAGCCCAGATTTACAAGAAAGTGAGTGGGAGCACTACAGCCTTTCTGATAAGTATATGTGAATGACATATTGTTGATTGGAAATGATGTAATTTTTTTTGGAAAGCATAAAGGAGGTTTTGAAAGGAGTTTTTCAAAGAAAGACCTTGGTGAAGCTGATTACATATTGAGCATCAAGATCTATAGAGATAGATCAAGACGCTTGATAAGTTTTTTTCAATGAGTACATACCTTGACAAGTTTTTGAAGTAGTTCAAAATGGAACAGTCAAAGAAGGAGTTCTCGCCTGTGTTGCAAGGTGTGAAGTTGAGTAATACTCAAAGCCCGACCTCAGTAGAAGATAGAGAGAGAATGAAAGTCATTCCCTATGCCTCAGCCATAGGTTCTATAAAGTATGTCATGCTATGCACCAGTCCTATTGTATACCCTGCCCTGAGTTTGGCAAGGGAGTACAATAGTGACATAGGAGTAGATCACTGGACAACGGTCAAAATTATCCTTAGAAGACTAAGGAAATATTTCTCGGTTATGGAGGTGATAAAGAGTTCGTCGTAAAGAGTTACATCGATGCAAGCTTTGACGCTGATCTGGATGACTCTGAGTCTCGATCTGGATACATATCGAAAGTGGGAGCATTTAGCTAGAGTAGCTCTGTGCAGAGCATTGTAGACATAGTAATTTGCAAAATACATATAGATCTGAATGTGGCAGACGCATTGACTAAACCTCTCTCACAAGCAAAACATGATCACACCTTAGTACTCTTTGGGTGTTAATCACATGACGACATGAACTGGATTACTGACTCTAGTAAACCCTTTGCATGTTGGTCACATAGCGATGTGAACTATGGGTGTTAATCACATGGTGATGTGAACTATTGGTGTTAAATCACATGGCAATGTGAACTAGATTATTGACTCTAGTGCAAGTGGGAGACTGAAGGAAATATGCCCTAGAGGCAATAATAAAGTTGTTATTTTCATATTTCCTTATATCATGATAAAAGTTTATTATTCATGCTAGAATTGTATTAACCGGAAACTTGATACATGTGTGAATACATAGACAAAACAAAGTGTCCCTAGTATGCCTCTACTTGACTAGCTCGTTAATCAAAGATGATTAAGTTTCCTAACCATAAACATGTGTTATCATTTGATGAATGGGATCACATCATTAGAGAATGATGTGATGGACAAGACCCATCCGTTAGCTTAGCATTATGATCGTTTAGTTTTATTGCTATTGCTTTCTTCATGACTTATACATGTTCCTCTGACTATGAGATTATGCAACTCCCGAATATCGGAGGAACACCTTGTGTGCTATCAAACATCACAACGTAACTGGGTGATTATAAAGATGCTCTACAGGTGTCTCCGACGGTGTTTGTTGGGTTGGAATAGATCAAGATTAGGATTTGTCACTCCGAGTATCGAAGAGGTATTTCTGGGCCCTCTCGGTAATGCACATCAATATAAGCCTTGCAAGCAATGTGACTAATGAGTTAGTTACGGGATGATGCATTACGGAACGAGTAAAGAGACTTGCCGGTAACGAGATTGAACTAGGTATGAGGATACCGATGATCGAATCTCGGGCAAGTAACATACCGATGACAAAGGGAACAACGTATGTTGTTATGCGGTTTGACCGATAAAGATCTTAATAGAATATGTAGGAGCCAATATGAGCATCCAGGTTCCGCTATTGGTTATTGACCGGAGATGTGTCTCAGTCATGTGCATAGTTCTCAAACCCGTAGGGTCCGCACGCTTAACGTTCGATGACGATTTGTATTATGAGTTATGTGATTTGATGACTGAAGTTTGTTCGGAGTCCCAAATGAGATCATCGACATGACGAGGAGTCTCAAAATGGTTGAGAGGTAAAGATTCATATATAGGACAATGGTATTCGGACACCGAAAGTGTTCCGGGTGATACCGGGTCACCGGAAGTGGTTCCGGGCTACCCCCGGCAAAGATATGGGCTTAATGGGCCAACTGGAACAGACGAGCCCACAAGGGGCTAGTGCGCGATAGGGCCAGCCACGTGGGGAGAAAGGGAAAGGAGAGGGGAATGCAACTACGCTGATTATTTGGTTAGCCGAGGAATCCCAATACCAACAGGTTGGGGTGTTGGAAAAGTAACTGAAGGAACAACATAAGAGGAAGATGCAGAACAGAAGGTTAAAGATGCAGTTCCTCTGATCATGGCCAAGCAACAACTGCTGAACGGCGTTGACAACAATGAGGAGATGAAAGAGCTTGTGAAGACAATGGGCAAATTGCAGTGTATGTAGGATGCTTGTCTCTTTATTTGAAGTGTATGTAGCACTCGTGATGTATTCAGTGGCTATGACATGAGCACATTGCTGAAACTAGTAATGAATGAAACCTGTTTAGCAGGTTGGGCGTAGTGTTGTGAACATCTAATGATTTCTATTAACGGGAATCGGGGGGTATCCCCTTTTGTTCATAAATAAATAAATAACAAAGTCCCTTTTGCTAATAAATAAACAAATTAGCAGAGGCCCTGTCGGGTCAGCTTTGTTCCCATTCGAAGACGTCGAGCAAATTGCAGTCCAACAACGAACTATGTCATCAAATTCAAGTTTCATAGGCAAATATGAGTCCAACTCAACAACAATGTCATCATGTTTTATTCATACAATCACCAAACACAAATCAACATACGTAATAAGTGATGTTCTCATAGCAAAATACTAAACAACAAGTTCATCAGGTTTCAGTTGTCATAGCAAACAAAATTTCACATAGTAGATAAAAAAACGTCTTCTGACAGGCAAATACGACAAAAGCAATCTAATCATCATCTGCAACATCAACATCAGCATCAACATCTTTGCCATGTGTATCAGTCTGAATCGCAATTCCCCATAGTGTCATCTTCTTCTTCATCCTCAATGTCCTCGAACGTTGGCTTCTTCTTGATCAACTCTTGTATGTCCACAGCCCGATAGGCAATCTTTTCGCCAGCGTCATTAACGTGATGGTTCTCTAAGATATTAGGAACATCTGTGGAATCTTGTACATCAGGAGTAGTGTAAGCATCATCTTGTTGTGCAACTTCATTAAACGAATTCCTCTGCTCAATCCTTTGCAATACTCTCCAGTCATCGCTATGTGCAAATGTGTCTTCCAAGAAGAATATCTGTGTTGCTTGATTTGCCAAAATAAATGGCTTGTTGGTCTGGTACGCCGCCTTGACATTGATGGATTTGAAATAATCATCAGCTCTGGGTTTTGCGATCCTGGAAAATAGGTTATACCAACGACACCACAATAGAACCACACACCGATGAACCTCGAAACTGGAGATATACTGCAACTGAACAATGTCTGTTATGTTAGCATACATTTCAGTTGTCACTTCGCCATACTTATCCATGCTCATGATGGCACTATTTTGTGTCTTCCTGCCTTCGTCGCGTGCAAGGGTGTTGTAGTGCACATCTCCAAGAACGCAAGATTCATAACGTCTTACCCGAGTATCAGGACCCATTGCTAGTGCATAAAGGGCATCATCAACTGCCTGCCCATCCTCCCACATCTTCTTAACCTATGTTAGAAAATAGACAAGCTGATCATCTTATGTACTCAATATATTAAAAAAACTGATAGTGCAATTCAAAAGCTTACATGGCTCTTGAACCATTTCGCAAATCCTGCCATAACCAGTTTGTCAATGTTTCTTGGATTTTGCGGCAGTAACTCCTTTTTGTAGATGCTGCACAACATAGTGATCGCGTCAAACATCTAAATATATAAGAATGTATAAGCTGCAATACTTAGCACTTACTTGATATAAGGTAGTATCTCAGGGCAGTTATTCAACAAATACCAAACCATTTTGTCCAAATCTTTAGGTTTGTCATCTTGTCGACTCTTCCCTGTAACTCAAACAGAACAATCGAAAACATTGAGCCCGAGATTGTCTTCACCCACCTCTTTGCTAAGTTGATCAGCTGTTTCAATGTATTTTGAGCAGAATGTCAACGCTTCTATAGCAATGTAGGCCTCTGCAATGGAACCCTCGGGTCTAGCTCTGTTCCTAACATAGCCCTTGAAAGTGCCTAGCCGCCTTTCAATAGGGTACATCTAGCCATACTGTACTGGACCTCTAAGTAGTGCCTCATTAGGTAGATGAACATACAAATGCACCATCACATCAAAGAAGGCTGGAGGATATATCTTCTCAAGGTCGCATAGGATAGTTGGTATCTAGTCTCTAATACTCTGCAAAGCAACTATCCTGATAAATCTACTGAAGAGTTCCTCAAGAATTGTCCCAACTCAAGAATCGCTCAGATAAGTGAGGGCGGCCCAATCCTCTAAGGGTAACAGGTAAAACCCTTTGAAGTAGGACGTGGCGGTCATGAGTTTTCAACCCTTGTACCTTGTTTCCATCTCAGACTGGCTCTCCTTTCGTGGTTGGAAGCAAATCCTTGTGGGAATCTCACACGTGATGTGACCTTGCAGAATTATTTTCTTTTACCTTGTCCAAGACGCATACACACCGTGGTGCCATATCCCGTCGTTTGCCTTCATCTTGCACTGCAAACTCTGCCCCGATACCTGTGTGTCAAATCAATCCTAGATTTTAAGGTATCTTTCATCTTGCCTTCAATATTAGGAAGTGTGCCGATAATGCTGTCACATATATTTTTCTCGATGTGCATCACTTCAAGATTATGCCGCAGATCCAAATCTTTCCAATACTCCAAGTCCCACAAAGTGGACCTGAGGGTAAACAATAATCTCTCTTCCTCGCCACGCTTTCTTTTCCCGCTACCATTATCAGGATGGTTTCCTGGTGTAATATGCCTGACCTTCTCTAATTCCACTTGCAACTCATCGGCGGTGAGCCTCTTTGGCGCATCACGGGTTCCATGCTTTGCATTGAACACATATCTTCGGTATTTTGTAGGACGCAACTTGTCCTTGGCAAGGAAACATCAGTGTCCAATGTAACATATCTTGCTAAGTATTGCGTATGACAACAGATTCGTGTCACAACGAACACATGCATTGTAACCATGTGTCATTCGCCCTGACATAGTGCCCAAAGCTGGATAACCATGGATGCACCAAATTATAACAGCACGTAGAAAGAAACCAGCTAGTGGGCTGCTATATAGATCTCGAGTGAGAACATCCCTCCATAGATGTTGAAGTTCCTCCACAAGAGGCTCCATGAATAAATCAAAATCCTTTCCAGGACTTTTTGGACCTGGGATGAGCAAGGCCATCATGTAGTTTGATTCTTTGGTGAAGACATTTGGAGGCATGTTGTAAGGGATAACAAGCAATCGCCACATGCTATATGTGGCGCCTGGCCAAATGGGTTAAATCCATCCAAGCTAAGCCAAGTCTAATATTTCTCGGTCAAAGAAACTTTTGTGTTCTTGATTGAAGCTTTTCCAGTCACTACCATGAGATGGATGGCTCATTACATTCTGATTTCTGTACTCCTGGTTCCTAGAATGCCACAGTACATCCTCTCTTGTTTCAACATCATGAAACAACCTCTGCAATCTTGGTATAATTGGAAAATGTCTGAACATTATGAGGAATCCTCTTCACAACATCGCCATCTTTCCATCGTGATGATTTGCATTTTTGGCATTCACTTAAGTTGGCATAATCCTTCTGGAACATAACACAATTATTCTTACAAACATGGATCATATCATATCCAATTCCAACTGCAAGAAGGAAATTCTTCATTTTACTGTAGGTGTGTGGCAGCTCAGATGCATCTGGGAAAGATTTGCGGAAAGCAGCCAACATCGCATCGAATGATTTGTTGGTCATCCGCTCAGATGTCTTCACCTGAAGAAAGGTGACCATAGCTGAAAATACTGGTAGCTTATTTCCGGGGGTGACAGCCACGTTGCATTGTTCCAACATGCGGTCCCATCGTTTTTCATCTGCAGGTGAAAGTTCACGAAATGCACGAGCATTTCATAGAATTGTTTCAATAATGGTCAAACTCACTGGCTCCTCCACCACCACCACCTCCTCCTCTTCCACTTGAGCATCAGGCAGATCAAGATGGTGATCTGCTGCTTCCACATAGTCAGTAACATTGACGTTCACAGCTTCACCATGATGAACCCACCTAGTATATGTGACCGACATCCCATAAAAGTGTACATGATTTTGCACAGTTGATTGGGGTCTTGTAACTGAATGCATACAACTGCTACATGGGCAGAGCACATCTGATTTCGGACCACCGTACTCAGCTCTGATAAAGTTCATGAAGTTTTCAACCCCCTCGGCATATGCAGCGGAGAATCTTCGAGCAGAAGTTATCCAAGTCCTGTCCATCTGTTAGACGTACAAATTAGTTCTTCTACTAGATATTACAGGAAAAACATATATGCTTTTTTACAAAGTCCAGAAAAAATATCTAGGTCGATGTCTAAAGCTATGGCAAGATATTTGGACAAGCAGATCTAAGTAAAGAAATATATGTAAAGCTAATTCAGCAAACAGATTTGAGTGCTAAATTATGGCGGGCTGTTTTAGCAGTCAATGAGGCCGAGCACACAGCCATCAAAGGCCATCTCAGCAACAAAGATCGAGTATAAAACGGTGTAGAGCTATTTCACCTAACAGATTGGCTACTAGACCAGGGCAATCTACGTCACAATAAATATATGGAAGGATATTTTAGCAACTAATCAGGCTTGGCATGCCATCTCAGCTAAGCAGATTGAGTGTAGAACAGGGCAAGGAAGCTTCTTACGCAGAGCATATTGACTGTAAACTATTTCAGCCAATAGTGTGACTAACAATGTCTATAAGCTAACATTCAGCGCCACACCGACATGCACGGGGCCTCAGTCTAGAATGCGCGTACCATGGGAGAAGCTGACCACCGTGTGTCTCCACACGAACATCGCTAGCGGTGGCGGCGCTGACCACCGTGCGTCTCCACAAGAATGTCGCCAGCGGTGGTGACGCGGCTAGAGGACGACAGTCTATGAGAGCGTACTGTAGGAGCGAGAGGATCGCCGTGCGTCCCCTCGATGAACCATGGCCCCGACATATCGGCGCGGCGGGGAGGGCGGCTTTGGCGGAGCTAATAGAGTGGAGGGGGCCGGGGAGGGATTTGGGGAATATTATTAGCTAGTTGGCTGAAGGGCGGTTGAATTTGGGGTTTGGGGTAATTTTTTGGGGGCCAAGACGGTGGGCGGGGAGTTTGGCGATGGTTGATTTCTCCAAGTGCAGTCCCACGTGTCGTTGAAGAGGCAAGTCAAGCGCTGCCCGTTTGTGTGAGCCATGTGCAGGACCGACCGTGTGTGGGGTGTAATGCGACCGCGACAGGCGTGCTGTGAGTGTACCACCTTTTTCCTTTTTAAACTTGGTGCTTCGCCCCCTCAAAAAAAAAACTTGGCGCTTCGCGCGATCCATCTATACTACTACTAGTAATCCGGTAATCCCGACTAAAACGGCGCGGCCGGGTCTTTTCCTACGTGATATGCTGGGAGGTTGTCTTAGTTGGGTTTTTTAGGACGAGTAATGCTACACCTACGTAATCCCAGTTACGCAATTAACGTAATGTGAAACGTGTGAGCTGTTGATTGTAGATTGGGGGGAGGGAGGGTCCCACCACCATGAAAATCAGGGGGGAGAGAGAGAGGCAATTTACGTTAACCCTTTCGTAGGTTCCCATAGATGTAGAAATATGTGAAATGTGTGAATGTGTAGTGGACGTACTATTGGAGTTCCTAAGAGCATGGTAATAATATAGCCAGCTGATGGCTATGAGGAACCGCCATGTCATCTATAGCCATCATCTATATGCACCCGTACAATAATGTGGGCTATAAGGTTGGCTATTATATTATTACTTTTTTACATTTTCTCTCTATCTCTTTCTTCATATTTATTGCATTTACCTAGGAATGTGCATATAGCTAGGATCTTGCATGATAGCCCACTCCTCTTACTTTTTTACATCTCTCTCCACATAGGCAAAAGTGCCATGTAGGTGGGCTATAAGCCCACTATTGTACTTGCTCTAAGATAAATTGCGTATGTAGACCCTATGTGTTTATTTACTTCGCATGTTAGCTTTGTCTCGGGTCAAACCTTCTAAGTTTATACACACAAAAATGAATCATCATTCCATATACTGTATTTTCATACTCCTACAATATATCTTACTATTATTGTGAAAGTTCATATACACCGGACGAGATTAATGCAAACACGGCATATTTTCGTTACATTTCAAACTTTGATAGGACAAAAATAAATAAAAGGAACACGACACTAAACCTATTCTACAGCGGCGACCGACGTCCTCCATTTGCGATCTCCATGTACGGGGGCGGGGTTCAAGACCCGTGAAGTGAAGGTGCGGTCTCCGGCGAGGAAGAGTGGAACACGGGAGATGGACCAGCCAGTTGGCACACCATGCCCTGCCGCCTCCCATGCCCTACTCATCCTCGGAGGAGTCCACGACCCCGGCGGTGCCGGTGGATGTGAGGTCGATGATGATGGACGTGGACGGTCCGTCGCTTCACTTGCCACATGCGCCATCGAATGTTAGACGGCCGCCAGTAGGACGCGTGGCTGGCGGTGCTCCGTCGTTCGCCGCCGCCAGCAGGTGGCTACCGCCAGCGGTCTTGATCCGTTCCGGGTTACGCCAGACAGGCCGCAAGCGACGACTTGAGCGAGGGCGTTGACCTCGAGCTTCATCCCCGAAGACAAGCTCTCCCGCAGAGTTCACGCTCGCGGTCATGGTGGATGTGGTGCCAGGTAGCAGGACGATGCGCTATGGTGTGGAGTTTAGCTGGGCGTTGCCGCTTTAAGTAGCGCATTCCGGTGAGGCCAAAGCATCCAGGTGCGTCATTAAGTCGCCGGAGTTGGTTCCTCGGGCACCAAGCCTATTAATGACGGCATACGGACGGATGACATGATGCGGGCAGTTGGCGCCGGCCGGGAACACACCGTGCGATGGTGTGAGGGACGAGGGTTTTTGGTGTGCCAGGGTAGTCAGCTGCGGTCGTGGCAATGTTGGAGATGCCCTTTGCTCACATGCAATCCCCACATGTCATTGAAAAAGCAAGACGACCCGACATGGTCTCGTGTCCCGGGATGCGCTTGGCGGCTACAACACTCCGCGGACGCGTCGTGGCACGCGCGCACTTCGGTGCCCCGTGCATCCTCGATGAGTCGGGTGTTGATCAGCTGGTCGTGCCACAACGCTAACGCCACCCTCGGCACACTGAAGCCGGCCGTGTCCAGCGATGATGAGCGTGTCGCTCACCGCGGTTGCCGTGTCCAGAGGCGGTGCAGGAGTTGCGCCACGTTGCTGGCCCCCACGATCCACATGAACGGTTGCCGGCGGCGAGGAGGTCGTGAGCCAGCTCCTCCATTGGACTAGTCTGCGCCATGTCGTCCCGACAGGTGTGCCCACATGTCGGTTTCCTTGTTTTCCCGGCCAAATTCAAGCGTCAGTGCTCCATGTTGCGCATTAGGCACAGAACAGGTGGTCTTTGTGCCCTGGTTCAAATGTGGTACAATACCAAGTTGTTACCCTAGCCCCAAGTGTGGTGGTTTTGGGTACGGTACCACCTTTTTCCTTTTCAACTAGTGAAAGGTAACACTTGATTAAGTAGCCGGATGGTGTGCTAATGTAGGTGTCCGATTGTTTGAAGGAATAATTGAGGTGTGCCCGATCCGTGCCCGCATTTAGGGGTCCAACTTACCATGTTCTGGCAGTAGTAACTATACTAGTCCTCACAGATTTCTCTCTGTTTTTATTTACTCCGCATTTTAGCTTTGCTCAAAGTCAAACTTTGTAAACTTTTGACAAAGTTTATAGGCAGAAATAATAACATATACAATAACAAATCAATACCATTAGATTCATCATTGAATATACTTTCACATTATATAGATTTGCTATTGTAAATGTTCATATTTTTTCTATAAATTTGGTCAAATTTTATGAAGTTTGACTTTAGTCAAACCTAATATGCAGAGTAAATAAAAACGGGGGGAGTATCTTACTCCGTGACCAAGACGGAAGGGAAAACAAGACAACTTATTGTTTATTTGAGCCGTTCAAGTATAATCATGTGGCGTTGCTTATTTCTCATTCCTTTCCAACCCTCTTCTCCATCGATCTGCCGCCCTCCGGTCGAGTCCATCCTCTCGCATGCCTCATTTGAACATTCCGCCGAGTATCATTCGCATGTGGGCCTAGACCATGCTTGTATTTCCAATGTTGTAATTTGTCCGACATGCATATAGACAAACGGTTCGTTTAAAGTTTCACTTTGCCTCCACTACGTGTCGGTTCCCGTCTTAGTTTTGACATCCCATTCGGTTCATGCCCCAACACATCTTGAAGAAATTGATTGATGTTGAGAGATCAATTGCGTGTCGTGCAAGGAGATAAAGGTTTGGTCTATTTCTATGATAGAAATGACTCGCACGCTGGGGGGTTGGGGATCGAGGGGGTATATTGTACGTTCATAAGCGAAACGAACGTACTATACCCACCCTAGTCCTCTTTCATTCGATCTTCGGACCCCAAGATGAAACCGGGAGAGAACGAGTGGGTGCATGTGTGATACTTAAGGCGGATTCAAAATTTGAACCGGCGATCATAGCATCAGCAAACCATATATAAAGGGTATTCAATGTTCGTTTCGCTTTTGAACGTACAATATACGCCCTCCGATCCTTTTAGTTTACATATAAGTTTTATGTGTAGTCAAAGTATCTCTACTTTCATCAAACTTACAGAAAAAAGTATCAACATTCAACAACGCCCAATCAATATTGTTAGATTCAGACGTACTCTAGATTTGTATTCAAACAGAGATGGTTTCCAATTTGTTTTCAAACACGTGAATGTGCTTGGTCTCGCGCATGCTCTTCCTACTAGGATTTCGCCACGTATAGCCAGTCCAATAGTAACTTTTTTAAGCTCCCTGTCCAATAGTACTAGTGGAGTACTGACAACATCTGCAGTAGAGTATGCAGCGCTCATAGTACTAGTACTCCCTCCTTCCATTTATATAGGGCCTAATGCATTTTTCAAAACCGCATTTGACTATTGACAAGATTAATAGTACATGAGATGTATAATGTGAAAATTATATCATTGAAAGCTCCTTTCACATACGAATTTGACCGTATGCTTTGTGTAAGTTGCACGTCATATATTATTACTCTACCATTTGGTCAAAGTTAGCCTCGAAAAACGCATTAGGCCCTGTATAGATGGAAGGAGGGAGTAGTAGTGGAAGTGGATCCTCTGACGTAGGTATCTCTACCTTACCCTGCCTTTCGGTCACTGACTAGCAGGCCCCATGCTTGCTAGGCCCCGCATGTCAGTTACTCAATGGGTTCGGTTATGTTAGGGGATCCTCATCGGTAGTATACTCCCTTTGTTTTTATTTATTCCGCATAAAACAGAGGGAGTAGTGGTATAAATGACGCGGGCGGGGGAGGGGGAGGGATGTGATACGTCTCCAAAGTATCTATAGTTTACGAAGTATTCATGCCATGTTTACTATACATTTATATGATTTTGGTATGATTTGATTAGAACTAACCCGGATTGACGCTGTTTTCAGCAGAACTACCGTGGTGTTGTTTTTGTGCAGAAATAGAAGTTCTCGGAATGCGCTGAAAATCAACAGAGATTATTTTGGAAAATATAAAAAATAATGGATGAAACATTTACTGGAGGGGAGTCCCGTGGGCTCCATGAGGGTGGAGGGCACGCCCCTGTGCCTCGTGGACTTCCCGTGGGGCCCCCTGACTTGTTCTCAACGCCAACCTCTCCTATAAATGTCCAAACCAATAGAAAATAACCTAGATCGGAAGTTACGCCGCCGCAAGCCTCTGTAGCCACGAGAAATCAATCTAGGCCCTCTTCGGCACCCTGCCAGAGGGGGCCATCATCACCGGAGGCCATGGAGGAGGATCCCGGAGGGGCCATCATCGCCATGAAGGCCAAGATCCAGAGGGAGAACCTCTCCCCATCCGGGAGGCCATGGAGGAGGAAGCACAAGGGGGAGAACCTCTCCTCCCTCTTGGTGGCGCCGGAGTGCCATCGGGAGGGGAATCATCACCGCAGTGATCGTCTGCATCAACATCACCATCATCATCACCATCCTCATCTCTAATACGCGGTCCACTCTCCCGCACCCCGCTGTAATCCCTACTTGAACATGGTGCTTTATGCCACATATTATGATCCAATGATGTGTTGCCATCCTATGATGTTTTGAGTAGATATCCTTTGTCTTTTGGGTTGATTGATGATCTAGATTGGTATGAATTGTATGTTTTATTTTGGTGCTGTCCTATTGTGCCCTCCGTGCCACGCAAGCGTGAGGGATTCCTCTTGTAGGGTGTTGCAACACGCTCATGATTCGCTTATAGTGGGTTGCTTGAGTGACAGAAGCATAAACCGAGTAAGGGGGTTGTTGCATATGGGATAAGGGGACTTGATGCTTTAATGCTATGGTTGGGTTTTACCTTAATGATCTTTAGTAGTTGCGGATGCTTGCTAGAGTTCTAATCATAAGTGCGTATGATCCAAGAAGAGAAAGTATGTTAGCTTATGCCTCTCCCTCATATGAAATTGCAATGACGACTACCGGTCTTGTTAACAATTGCCTAGGACAATTCCGCACACCGATCCATCATTCCACACTCGCTATTTATAATATTTAGTAATATATTCTAACTTTATGATAACATCACCTACTTTTATGTTTTAGCTCTCCGATATCATGCAAAGTTATCCTCTTCATACCCACAACGTAGTTTTATTTCTCGTTTCTAGTTGGAAGCAAACGTTCGGTGTACGTAGAGTCATATCAGTGGCAAAATAGGACTTGAGAGAATATTGATCTTACCTTTAGCTCCTTGTGGGTTCGACACTCCATACTTATCACTTCCACCATTGGGAATTTCTATGATGATTCCCTGCACTTGGGGATTATCAAGCTCTTTTCTGGCGCCATTGCCGGGGAGCAATAGCATGGGGTTCATATTCTCGTGTGTGCTTGTTTGCTTTCTTCGCTAAGTAGATTTTGTTTTTACCTTTTGTTTCTGTTTAGTTGTGGGTGAAACAAGAATGAAAATACAAAAAATTACTTGCCTCTCATGCCTAAAAAGTTTTTTTCAATAAGAGAAGTGATTGGAAGGTTATGCATTGGAGAAGTAAGGGTCGACCTTGAACACTTGCGTTCATGCTCATGGAAACAATGTAAAAAATTTCATGGAAGCTTCTCTGAAAATAATTATCCCCTTGTATATATCCATTGTATTATAAAAATAATGTGCCCAGCTTTGGTTTGAGGATGATTAGATAGCTTGTTTACTTTGTGCAGTACAAAAACAAAAACTTTGGCTGGGTCTGAAACTTTTTGCACATTACTTCTGTACAAATTGTTCAAATTTTGATATTTTCTTATAAGTTTTTCAAGTTACATAAGTTTACTAAACTTCCAGATTGCTACAGACTGTCCTGTTTTTGACAGATTCTGTTTTCTATGTGTTGTTCGCTTATTTTGATGAATCTATGGGTAGTATCGGGGGGTATGAACCATGGTGAAGTTGGAATACAGTAGATATAGTTATAATATGAAATTGGAATAAGTTTGCAACAGTACCTAAAGGTAGTGATTTGTTTTATTATACTAAGGATCTCACAAAGTTTTTGTTAAAGTTTTGTGTGGATGAAGTGTTCGAAGATCGAGGACCTATCAATATGATAAGAATAAAGAGAGGCAAGAGTTCAAACCTGGGGATGCCCAAGTCACCACAAGTAAATATTTCAAGGATACTCAAGCATCTAAGCTTGGGGATGCCCCGGTTGGCATCCCATCTTTCTTCTTCAACAATTATCCAGATACCTCGGTTTTTGTTTTGTTCACATGATTTGTGTCCTTTGTGAACCATGCTAGTATGAGATAGCCCTTTATTGATTTATAGAATACTTCATGTGCTTCACTTATATCTTTTAAGTATGATCTTATAGAATTGCTTTTTGTGCTTCACTTAAATCTTTTGAGTATGGTTTTATAGAATGCTTCGTGTGCTTCGCTTATATATTTTGAGCTTGGATATTGGTTAGACTATATTAATTGTAGAATGCTCCATGAACTTCACTTATATCTTTTGGAGTATGAATAATACTATCATCTAAAGCGGGTTTGGAAGAGTGTCAAATTTAGGAATTAGTGATCCCACTATTTTGGAGGGTGTTGAATCTTAGTGTGATATTTATGAAAGTGGATTTGGAAGAGTGTCGACTTTAGTTAGTAATGATTCCACTGTTTCAGAAGAGGTTCCAATTGATTATGAGAACAAAGTTGCTATCTATGATGATTATTGTGATGACATGTATGCTATTAAGAATAATGTTAACCATGAAACTTGTCATCATGATTTTAATTTTCAACTGGATTATGCCTCACATGACAGTTATTTTGTTGAGTTTGCTCCCACTATTTCGAATGAGAAGAATTTTGCTTATGTGGAGAGTAGGAAAATTTCCATGCTTGTAGATCATGAAAAGAATGCTTTATGTGATGGTTATATTGTTGAACTCATTCATGATGCTACTGAAAATTATTATGAGGGAGGAATACATGCTTGTAGGAGTTGCAATAATATCGAGTTTCCTCTCCATGTTCTTAAAGTTTTGAAGTTATACTTGTTTTGCCTACCTATGCTAGTTGATTCTTGTTCCTATAAATTATGTGCTCACAAAATCCCTAGGCATAGGAAGTGGGTTAGATTTAAATGTGCTAGACATATTATTCATGATGCTCTCTTTATGTTTCAATTCTTATCTTTTATGTGAGCATCATCGAAATCATCATGCCTAGCTAAAAGGCATTAAAGAATAGCGCTTGTTGGGAGACAAACCAATATTTACCCTTACTGTTTTTGTGTGTTTACATGATTAAGCTACTGTAGTAATCTTGTTTTATAGCTTTTGTTTCAATAAAGTTCCAAGCAAGACCTTTGGAAAGACTTGGGTGAAAGTTAATGTGATCTTGCTGTAAAAAACAGAAACTTTGCGCTCACGAGATTAGCTTTAATTTTTTATAGAAGAGTTATTTTTAGTTGATTCTTTTTTGCAAAAGATTAATAGACAAATTCCTCACACCCACCAATTTATTTCATAATTTTTGGAGTAGCAGAAGTATGGTTGCTGTTCAGATCATTCTGCACTGCTCTGCTTTTACGATGCATTCTGTTTTCATTGCATAGTTTGCTTGTTTAGTTTCTATGGCTTATATTTCTCAATATAAATGTAGATGATATGGTATAGTAGGAATTGTGTGAGAAAAATTATGAACCTTGTCTTTGACAGTACCAAAGTGAACGGTTTACTCTTTATCATACTAACCTATCTGACGAAGTTCCGTTAAGTTTTGTGTGATTGAAGTTTTCAAGCTTTGGGTGAGATATCGATATGACGAGAATAAGGAGTGGAAATACCCTAAGCTTGGGGATTCCGAAGGCACCCCAAGGTAATATTCAAGGAAGACTCAAGCGCCTAAGCTTGGGGATGCCCCGGAAGGCACCCCTCTTTTGTCTTCAAAACTATCGTTATACCTTACTCGGAGCTATATTTTTATTCGTCACATGATATGTGTTTTGCTTGGAGCGTATTTTCAATTTTACTTGCTGTTTGAATAAAATCATTGGATCTGAAATCTTGAATGAAAAAGAATCCTCCCATGACTAGTTAGTTATTTGACTACTCAGTGTTCTTCACTTATATCTTTTTGGAGTAGTTTGTCATTTACTCATGTGCTTCACGTATACCCTATGAGTAAATGGTTGAATGAGTTGAATGTCATAAATCTGAATATATATACGTCTCATATGCTTATAACATGGGGAGTAATGACTTCACACATAATAAGTATAGGTAGTAAACTTATTGAAAGTTAGCAAACGCAGAATTGGTCACTTGAACAATTCATGAATGAATATTGAAGGAAGAGAGATTTCACATATAAATATACTATCTTGGGCATCTTTTGCAATTGTGAGCACTCATTAAAATATGACATGCTAAAAAGTTGATGTTGGACAAGGAAGACAACTTAATGGGTTATGTTTTCCTATATCTGAAACATTATATTGTCTTGGATCACCCAACATGTTGAGCTTGCCTTTCCCTCTCATGCTAGCCAAATTCTTTGCACCAAGTAGAGATACTACTTGTGCTTCCAAACATTGCTACGAGAGTCCACCATACCTACCTATGAATTGAGTAAGATCCTTCAAGTAAGTTGTCATCGGTGCATGCAATAAAAAATTGCTCCTTAAATATGTATGATCTATTAGTGCGAAGAAAATAAGCTTTATACGAACTTGTGATAGGGAAGAAATAAAAGCGACGGACTGCATAATAAAGGTCTTTATCACAAGCGGCAATATAAAGTGGCGTTCTTTTGCATTAAGATTTTGTGCATCCAACCATAAAAGCGCATGACAACCTCTGCTTCCCTCTGCGAAGGGCCTATCTTTTACTTTTACCTTCTACCCTTATACAAGAGTCATTGTGATTTTCACTTTTCCTTTTTACACTTTTTCCTTTGGCAAGCACTTTGTGTTGGAGCGATCCAGATATATATATCCACTTGGATGTAGGTTTTCATAAAGTATTATTGTTGACATTCCCCTTGAGGTAAAAGGTTGGGAGGCGAAATTATAAGCCCCTATCTTTATCTATGTCCAATTAAAACTCTGAACCCATAAATATCACGTGAGTGTTAGCAATTGTGAAAGATTAAACGATAGTTGAGTATGTGGAGTTTGCTGAATCAAAGCTGTTACATAGACCCTTCCCAAAATAAGATGAATTGCAATTGTTCGATGACTAAGAGCATGGTTTGTTAGTTTGAAAGTCTATGATCCATACTTTAACATGTGAATAGCTTGTTACTTGATCATGAGAAGTTTTATGAGTTGAGCTACTGTTATGATATATAATGATGCTAGAAAAAGTGATTGAAACTATCATTGATCAAACTTAAGCACTTGCTAGCATTCACACTTCATAAATTATTTATTTTATCATTTACCTACTCGAGGACGAGCAGGAATTAAGCTTGGGGATGCTGATACGTCTCCAACGTATCTATAATTTATGAAGTATTCATGCCATGTTTACAATAGTTTTATATGATTTTTGTATGATTTGATTAGAACTAACCCGGACTGACGCTGTTTTCAGCAGAACTACCATGGTGTTGTTTTTGTGCAGATTTAAAGGTTCTCGGAATGCGCTGAAAATCAACGGAGAATTTTTCTAGAAAACATAAAAAATAATGGAACAAAGAGTTACTGGAGGGGACTTCTGTGGCCCCCACAAGGGTGGAGGGCGCACCCACCCCCCTGGGGCGTGCCCCTGTGCCTCGTGGACTTCCCGTGGGGCCCCCTGACTTGTTCTCGACGCCAATCTCTCCTATAAATGTCCAAACCTCCAGAAAATAACCTAGATCAGAAGTTCCGCCGCCGCAAGCCTCTGTAGCCACGAGAAATCAATCTAGGCCCTCTATGGCACCCTACCGGAGGGGGCCATCATCACCATGAAGGCCAAGATCCAGAGGGAGAACCTCTCCCCATCCCCCCCCCCCTGGGGGGGGCTCCTCTCTCTCGGTGGCGCCAGAGGGCCATCAGGAGGGGAATCATCGCCGCGGTGATCGTCTTCATCAACATCACCATCGTCATCTCTTTTACGTGGTCCACTCTCCCGCACCCCGCTGTAATCCCTACTTGAACATGGTGCTTTATGCCACATATTATGATCCAATGATGTGTTGCCATCCTACGATTTTTGAGTAGATATCCTTTGTCTTTGGGTTGATTGATGATCTAGATTGGTATGGATTGTATGTTTTATTTTGGTGCTGTCCTATTGTGCCCTCCGTGCCACGCAAGCGTGAGGGATTCCTGCTGTAGGGTGTTGCAATACGTTCATGATTCGCTTATAGTGGGTTGCTTGAGTGACAGAAGCATAAACCGAGTAAGGGGGTTGTTGCATATGGGATAAGGGGACTTGATGCTTTAATGCTATGGTTGGGTTTTACCTTAATGATCTTTAGTAGTTGCGGATGCTTACTAGAGTTCCAATCATAAGTGCATATGATCCAAGAAGAGAAAGTATGTTAGCTTATGCCTCTCCCTCATATGAAATTGCAATGACGACTACTGGTCTTGTTAACAATTGTCTAGGACAATTCCGCACACCAATCCATCATTATTCCACACTCGCTATTTATAATATTTAGTAATATATTCTAACTTTATGATAACAACACCTACTTTTACGTTTTAGCTCTCCGATATCATGCAAAGTTATCCTATTCATACCCATAACATAGTTTTATTTCTCGTTTCTAGTTGGAAGCAAATGTTTGGTGTACATAGAGTCGTATCAGTGGCAGATAGGACTTGAGAGAATATTGATCTTACTTTTAGCTCCTTGTGGGTTCGACACTCCATACTTATCACTTCCACCATTGGGAATTGCTACGATGATTCCTTGCACTTGGGGATTATCAGGATGTTGGTTTGTTCTCAACTACGGTCCCACAAGCGAGCAAAACACAAGACGAAGCGCGTTCCATTCGGTGAGTGACGTGGAGGGTCCAGCGTGCTGGGGTGCAACGTAAACGTAACAAGAGGGATGTACAGTCAAAATCGATTAACCGCTCATCATCGGAACCTCTATTCACACCAGAACCTTCGCTGCTCGGCCTACGCCAGCCACTGCCCCAAAACCACACCTCCTCTCTAGCCCATTCCCCCACCTTTCGATCCCCTAGCCTGCATCAAGCATCCCCTAGTTCGCTGGAAAGCCATGGTGCACCACAAGATCACGTACTACAAGATGCTAACGCCGGAGCGCCGCGCGGAAATCGCGGCGGTGGTCGGTGCCACAGACCTCCGTTCCCAAGCTCGCTTTGCGGCGGGCCAATCCCCGAGTTCTCTGGAGCCAAGCTCCGACAAGGAGGAAGCCGATCCAATGTTCATGGCGGAGGTCGCCGCGCAGAAGGCCCCCGATGCGCATGAGACGATGGACTCCGACTTCGTGCCAGCATCCGGGTCCCCCATGGTGCAAGCGGACCAGCGGTTCAGCCTGGCGATACTAAAGGAGGACCGGAAGGCGGAGGCTCAACTCAACGCGGAGTGCGCGCATGCCGCTGCCATCGAGGCCCTCCTGCAGGCGGAACCGGATGTCGTGGATGTGAACTGGGCGGCGGAGGCTCAACTTGACGCGGAGCGCGCGGATGTTGCTGCCATCGAGGCCCTCCTGCAGGCGGAACCAGACGTCCTGGACTTGAACCGGGCGGCGGAGGCTCAACTCGATGCGGAGCGCGCGGATGCCGCTGCCATCGAGGCCCTCCTGCAGGCGGAACCGGACGTCCTTGACTTGAACCAAGCAGTGGAGGCTCAACTTGACGCGGAGCACATGGATGCCGCTGCCATCGAGGCCCTCCTGTAGGCCGGACCGGACGTCCTGGACTTGAACCGGGCGGTGCTCTTGTCCGTGCAGAGCGCCCGCACGCTCCGCTTGAACGAGTAGCTGGAGGCCGAGGACAACCACGGTGCGGAGACACACGTCGGCAGCTACGGCTGGTTCACACCGGCAACCAAAGACGACAAGGCCGTCTCGTTCCGCGAGCAATGATAGTTTTTCATTATGATGTTGTTTTCAGGGATCTTTTGTTGTGTAAAAACATATATTTATGCAAGCCGCCTGACTTTCATCATTTGGGTCAGTCGACCATTTCAGGCGGTTGGATGAATATCCTACGTCTCCTAACCCTTCTTCCTCACCTCTTCTTCTTCCCCAACGAACCACTGCACGGGCCGTACGGATCTTCCCTGACATGCGGCTGGATAAACATACTGTATGAACGAAAATTATGTGTCAGCGGTAGGATGGCTGAGTTTGGTTTGATCACATGTGATAGCACGTGTCAGTGAGGGTGCGTTCCCTTGGCTGGGTTTGCGGCATGCAGGAGCGACTGTGTGAGGGTGCGATGCGACCGCGGTGTGCATGAGCGACAGTATGAGGGTGCTTGTAACATCCCAAAATTCTAAATTTTGGAATGTTATAAACAAATAGATAGATTTGATTGATTGCTTGATTGATTGACTGAAAGTGAGTGAATTCGAAACTTTTGAAAGTTAGATGAGAGGGAATAAAAGGACTTTCCCAAACTTTCATTTTGCTTTTATGATCTTCGTGAATTCAAATTCTTTTCATCACAAAACCACGGAGAGAAGATGACATGACTTCTTCCATTTATTTAAATGACAAGGGTGTTGAAAATATTTGAATTTCATTTGGAAAATATTTCCAATTCCGAAACTTTATGCAACTCAATGATTTTCACGAGAGAAGATAAAATGACTTCTTCAAATTAAATGAAATATGAGTTGGGAGTTTTAAAAGAATTAAATCCAAAGTTCTTTTGAATTTATTTCCAATTTGGAGTTATTTGAGTTTTATTCAAAATATTTTTCTCCAAAAACAAAATATATGGAAAATAGGGTAACATGATTCCCTACATCAGAAAATTGGAGAGAAATAAATTTGAAATCATTTTGGTATTTTTAAAATGATTTTTATTTGATTTTATTAGAGCAGGAGCACTCTTTGCTTTATTTAAATTTGTGTGTATTTTATTTAATGCTAGAATAATGTTCATCATGTAGGAAATCTTTTTCTGAAAATTTTGATATATTATATGCCCATATAATATTTTCATTTTATTTTGTTTTATCATTTTGTTTTCCTCTCTGTTTGTTTAAAAAAAAATCTGCAGCACCTTGGGCCAAAGGCCCAAGCCGCCAACCAGCCGGCCGGCCAAGGCCAAGGCCATCGCGCGCACGCACCTAGGGTGCCAGGGAGCCAAGGTTTCCTAGTCTTTTACAAAACCTAGTAGGATTTGAACCCGTTCGTTATTCGTTTTTTATTCCTAGGATTCCTAATCCTACTCTAATTCTTGTCCCCTACTCCAAGCAAAACCCTCCCTCCCCAATATAAATACCCAAGCACCCCTCCAACACATCAAACCAACACCTCTCCTCTCCTCTCCTCTCATGGCAGCACACCAGCGCCTTGGCCGCCCTACACCAGCCTTGCCCGCCGCTTGCCACCGCTTGCCGCCAAGTCTTTGCCATTGCCGGAGCCCTCGCCTCTTCGAGGTACTCGCCCAGCGTCACCTTTTCTTTTCCTCGGTTCGGTTTTTCAGAATCGTTCGGTTTCCGTTCAGTTTTCTAGATCGGTTTTTCGTTTCGTTTTCTTTCCAAACCCTAGATCGGTTTTCGCCGGTTTTTCTTCCGGTTTTGTTTAGCGGCGTTCGCCGATAGATTTTTCTTTTTATTTTTAATTTCCGTCAGGGACCTATCCGTAGTGTTATTTTTTAGTCCCTAATTTTCAAACGCTCATAACTTTTTACTCGTAAGTCGGAATCCGACGAAACCAACGCCCACTTCTTCATTACGATCCCCTCTATCCAGTAATACAACTCAAACATGTTTTTGATAATTTAAAATTTGAATTAGATCAGATTTGTATTCAAACTTCATTTGATCGTAACTTGAGTTTCGTATTTCCGATTTAGTTGATTCTTTTTGCTAATCAAAGCTCTTGACCTAAACTTTCTGATAAGGCCAAATTCATATAATTTTGGTACTGTTAGAAATTGTTTTATGTTGCAAGAGTTATTTGCTTGTTTTGATGTTTTTCGATTTGTTTTCTTCGTTCTTTCCGATCTTTTGAGTGATTGCTTATGTGTGTTACTATTGATTGCTTACGATAGATTGACCGGAGTGTGACGAGTAGACCTATCAAGAGTTTTGAGTGCGAATCATCTTCATCAACTTTGCAGGCAAGTAACACTTTGATCATATCTTTTCTCATACCCAGTTTTTATGCATTAGATCTATCCTCAACCATTGCATTGATTAGGATCTAATTAAATTGTGGGATGGGAAGTAGTTGAGGTAGTACCTATTACCTGTTTTACTTATGAAAGCTTGGGAATTACTTCTACGTTTGCTTATTATGCTATGCTATGCTAGTAGACGTGGATTGGGTTTGAGTGAATATCCATGACAGATGTGAGATTGATAATTAATGGTTTATCTAAGGTGGCAAATTAAACGCACATCTGGGTGTACTGAGGCACCTGGTTACTCCAGGACTTGCCTGTCTAGGCACCTGGGTTTCAGTGACTTGCTCAGTATTTCTTCTGACCGCCACCTGTGCTCAAAGGGATCATAAGATCATTCATGCTAGTAACTTCCGTGTGCAGCCACAAGCCATTATGGGCTCTGGCATAGTTGACTAAGTCGTGCGAACTCTTATAGTGGTGGACTAGCAGATGTAGGGGATGTAGGTGTACCGTCCACCCATCGTAAGGTGCAAGCGCTACGAAAGACTATGTCTCGGTCATCCGTCTCTCAAACACCATGTAGTGCGAGAAACCAAACGGAGGCGATCGAGTCTTGTCTTGGAAAAGTCGCAAACCTCTGCAGAGTGTATAAACTAATCATGATTAGCCGTGTCCCCGGTCATGGACAATTTTGAGTAACTAGTTCTTGGATTATCCTGTTGATCTCATCACGTTACTTCATATAATTTGTTGGGTTTAATGAGTACTTTTAATTGGGATTGAGGATGCTGTCAACCATTCTCAATGTTCAACAACCACCATGATAGCTAAATAAACTTATTCCTTTGAAGTAGGAAAAAATTGGCTTTTCGCAAAAACTGTAACCATAGAGCTTTCCACCAGCCATATATGCATGTAGTATAGCCTATTCTTTCATTACTCTCTATGTGTTACATTGCCAGCATATTCCATGTGCTGACCCGTTTTCGGGCTGCAACTTTTCATGTTGCAGACTTTTCAGACGACGAGTAAATGATACGTTAGGGTTATGTTTTGCTATGCTCAACTTTGCCGTTGGTGTTGATGGGAATCCACAACCTTGTTGCTTCCGCTATGTTTTGGATTGAGGTAATAGTTTTTACGTTACTTTATACATGTGATTTACCTCTGTTATAAATCCTTGAGTCTTGTGTGTGTCAAAGATACCGATCCAGGATGACACGAAAGCACGAAGACTTGATCCATTCGGTCGGTCGCTACAAGATGGTATCGAGCACATGTTGATCAGAGGACGTGACCCTAGAAAATGGCAAGCCCATAGGAAAGATTTTTCTCTACAACTTTCTTTTCAAAAAGATCTTTTACCTCTCTTCTTTTCTCGAGCTTATTCAAATATTCCTTTTAGTGAGACCATACCCATTTTCCCTTTTGACCACTCGAAGATTTGGTGATGAGACCACTCCAAGGAGACAAGATATCGGACAACTAAGACCATTTGGAATGAAGAGGATTTTACCGTGTAAATGGAAACTACAAGCTGTTGAAGACTCAAGACTTGGAGAATTTGAAGGCTTTGAAGAATTCCCAGATTTTATGACCTAGGAAGGTTACGCTTATGGAATTGAGAGATTATGGAAGTAATCAATACCCAAGATTAAGGTGTATTGGAGTAAGACCAGGATCTGGAGTATTACATCAAGGAGTTAAGATGGACCTACAAGATGCAGTATTTGATAAGGAAGCAGTTCGTGAAGAACTCAGGACCCAGAAGTTGAAAGTAGCCAAGCTGGAGGAGCTAAACCTCGAGATACCTGAGATTCGTCAGGAATTGAAAGACAATATGATCATGGTTCATGTCAAGGAAGTTGAAACCAGAAGTTTGGAATGTAACTCCAGGAATATTAAAGGATGCCACGAGAGACTTCGCGTCAACAGAGTTGATCTGGCAAAAGAACTTGAGAAGGATAGCATGATCGGAAGAAGCCCATCGAAGACATGAACAAGACTTGAAGAGTTTGATGATTTGAAGATTCATTGACCTTTAGAAGCCCAAACCCCTATTATATATCTGTGTTAGATGAGACGTTTGTGAGCTGTTATTTATGTTTTTCTGACAGCCACAATAAAATTTGTATTTTCAAAACCATTTGTTTGTATTGTGTGTATCCCTCCCTGTCTATCTCCCTTATCCCACCCCAAACCCATGGACCCGTTAGAAGATGAATGGAGAAGAGCTTATATTTTCTGGACCGATGAGTCAATTGGAGATGGACCGATGGATTGAACATGGAGGATCACATGAAGAATAACCCTCTGACCCGAAAGGATATGGCCCAGCATGCTGTTCAATGCTTTGAAAGAGGTGTTGCTACTTGGTCGAGGATGTACCAAACCATCAATGGATTGCAAGGAGTAACCACTTGGAAGGAATTTAAGTTGACTTTGCCAAAGTCTCGGTTTGTGTCCCAGGAGTTAAGGCCTTATGGAAAAGGATATGAAGAAAACTTGTGCATACAAGCTTTGTGGAGAAATAGGACACAACCATAAAGAAAATAAGGAAGAATACCCTCATAAGTGGAGGATTACCAAAGGAGTTAGCCGAGGATCTCAGGGAACTTCGGTCGGAGATTGTTCCCAAAGGTTTTGTTGCAGCAATGGAAGTTCAGTCTACATTGTTGGAAAAGATCCGTGAAGCTTAGAAGGATGACAAAGAGGTTGCTGAGATAAAATATGAGCAAAGGAAAGGCCAAAGGTTTTCGTAAGGATGAGCACGACACCTTATGGTTTGAGGACAGTGTACATATACCCAATAATGCAAAGATCAGGAAGTTAATACTTCAAGAGGCTCATGACTCACCATACTCGATTCGCCCTGGAAACACCAAGATGTATTTGGATTTGAAGGAGTGTTTACGGTGGTGGTATGAAGAAGGATATTATGGAGTATGTAGTCGTAAGTGATGTATGCGGAGGGAGTAAAAGCGAGCATCGAAGCGACCCAGATTTCTACAGCCTATGCCGATACCCGAATGGAAGTAGGATAAGCTTGGCATGGATTTCATTTCGGATTTCCCGAACCCGATTGGGATATGATTCTATCTGGGTAGTAGTTGATTCGCTTGACCAAAGTGGCTCACTTTATCCCAAAGGTGAAACCACCTATACAAGTGAGAAGTTGGCCAAGATATATTTGACAAGGATCGTATGTCTGCATGGAGTTCCGAGGACCATCGTAGAGGAACACAGTTTACCTCAAAGTTTTGGAATCGGCTGCACCAGACTTTAGGTACTAGGCTAGAGTTCAGTGCAACCTTTCATCCGTAGACAGATGGACAGACTGAGAGAGTAAAACAGATTTTTGGAGGACATGTTGAGATCGTGTGCGCTAGATTATGGATCTAGTAGTGGTGATAATCTACCTTACGCGGAGTTCTCATACAACAACAGTTACCCAGCCAGTTTGAAGATGGCCCCTTTTTAAGCTTTGTATGGGAGAAGGATCCGAGACCGTTGATGTGGGATGAAGTTTGAGACCGTCAGTTGTTTAGACTAAATGTGATCAAGGATGTCATAAGAAAATGTTAAGTTGATTCGAGATAAACTGAAGGTAGCTCAGTCCTGGCAGAAGAGTTATGCAGACTCAAAAATGCAAGGAGGTAGTCTATGAAATTTGAGACGAGCATGTATTCGTGTGTCCCTCCGTGAGGAGTTAAGCGATTTGGAGTTAAAGGAAAGTTAGCCCGAGATTTGTAGGACCATACCGAGTTTGGAGCATTATGGGAGATTTGGCTAACAAGTTGGAGTCACCCGAAGGACAGTTAGGAGTTCATGATGTGTTTCACATTTCCCAGTTGAAGTAGTGCCATGCAGAGATGGCCGATATTCTCCTGTAAGCACGCTTGACCCTGGAAAGGATAATGATGTTCCACGAAGTGGATATGGACTTCATAAGTATAAGTTTTTATCTCGGTATGTGGGATATCCCACGAGTATGAAGAGATGAAGTATTATTGGATATAAAGGAGGTATGATGTTGGAAATATGGATCAATGGAAATTCCATGATGAGTCTGAGTAATTATGTCCTAGTTGGTGCCAATAGAAGGAAGGAAGACAGTACAATTGGATGGATTTAAGTATACTAGGAAGTTGGAAGTTGGAATAATGATTAGTTGCCCCAAGGATGTGTTCAAGGATTGCAAGTGATGAGATGGGCCATAACCCACAGGGCCCAGGACCTACCAAGAAGCAAGCACACTCTTCTTTGAAGGAAAAACCACAGCGAAGTTGCGATTTTATCAACCGGCGATTCTATAGGAGTTTACGCAAAACACGAGAGTTGTTAAGGAACGATAGATGTTTGTTTGGCCTGCAGAATCAATGGATTTTCCGAACTTGGTTCGTCGACAAGATAAATTCTGCAATGCTTGTGAGGATGACCGAGTGTTAGAATGCGAGATTCGCTAAACCATGTACAAAGTAATGATTTGGGTGCGGGATGGATTGATCACCATACCGACTTACTCTTATTATTCGCTTTGCTATATGGGATGGTAAATCTGAGTGACTTACCTATAGCAGAGAGGCGACGATATTAAACCTTGTTGAACCTTAGAATGGTATAAGAATTTTTTCCCTTGTACACGGCAGTTGTTGCCAACCGTAGGTTATACGGTGAGGTTCAACCCAGACCCGTTTTCTGCAGGGAAACCATAAATCGTTGACCACCATGAGATAACGATAGTTGTTTAGAATTGGCGCCAGACCCGTCAGCTAAGAAGACCCAATTTTGGAATAACCTTACCATGATGAAAGGACAAAAGAATTGAGGAAAAGGTTATGCCACTACCGGAAGAGCCCAGAGAAGGAATTATCCAGAGGATCTGAGAAGACCGACACTGTCAGTAATAAGGATGGAGTATAGGAGTTTTGATGGAACCGTAACCATGCTTCTAAGGGTGGTAGCATCCCAGACCCCCTGTGATGATCGATGGATTTTGAGAAGACCCCCAAACCCTAACCTATTTCTTGCTAACCTCTCCGAATCTCGAGGACGAGATTCCTTTTAAGGGTGGTAGGTTTGTAACATCCCAAAATTCTAAATTTTGGAATGTTATAAACAAATAGATAGATTTGATTGATTGCTTGATTGATTGACTGAAAGTGAGTGAATTGAAACTTTTGAAAGTTAGACGAGAGGGAATAAAAGGACTTTCCCAAACTTTCATTTTGCTTTTATGATCTTCGGGAATTCAAATTCTTTTCATCACAAAACCCTGGAGAGAAGATGACATGACTTCTTCCATTTATTTAAATGACAAGGGGTGTTGAAAATATTTGAATTTTATTTGGAAAATATTTCCAATTCTGAAACTTTATGCAACTCAATGATTTTCACGAGAGAAGATAAAATGACTTCTTCAAATTAAATGAAATATGAGTTGGGAGTTTTAAAAGAATTAAATCCAAAGTTCTTTTGAATTTATTTCCAATTTGGAGTTATTTGAGTTTTATTCAAAATATTTTTCTCCAAAAACAAAATATATGGAAAATAGGGTAACATGATTCCCTACATCAGAAAATTGGAGAGAAATAAATTTGAAATCATTTTGGTATTTTTAAAATGATTTTTATTTGATTTTATTAGAGCAGGAGCACTCTTTGCTTTATTTAAATTTGTGTATTTTATTTAATGCTAGAATAATGTTCATCATGTAGGAAATCTTTTTCTGAAAATTTTGATATATTATATGCCTATATAATATTTTCATTTTATTTTGCTTTATCATTTTGTTTTCCTCTCTGTTTGTTTAAAAAAAATCTGCAGCACCTTGGGCCAAAGGCCCAAGCCGCCAACCAGCCGGCCGGCCAAGGCCAAGGCCATCACAAGACGCACCTAGGGAGCCAGGGAGCCAAGGTTTCCTATTCTTTTACAAATCCTAGTAGGATTTGATCCCGTTTCGTTATTCCGTTTTTTATTCCTAGGATTCCTAATCCTACTCTCATTCTTGTCCCCTACTCCAAGTAAAACCCTCCCTCCCCAATATAAATACCCAAGCACCCCTCCAACACATCAAACCAACACCTCTCCTCTCCTCTCCTCTCATGACAGCCCCACCAGCGCCGCCGCCCTACACCAGCCGCCGTCGCCGCTTGCCACCGCGCCGCCAAGTGTCGCCGCCCGCCTTGCCGCCCTTGAAGCCCCTCGCCTCTTGAGGTACTAGCCCAGCCGCGTCACCTTTTCTTTTCCTCGGTTTGGTTTTTCAGAATCGTTCGGTTTCCGTTCGGTTTTCTAGATCGGTTTTTCGTTTGGTTTTCTTTACGAAACCCTAGATCGGTTTCTCGCGGTTTTCTTTCGGTTTTGTTTAGCGGCGTTCGCTCGATAGATTTTTCTTTTATTTTTAATTTCCGTCGAGGACCTATCCGTAGTGTTATTTTTTAGTCCCTAATGCATAGCGCTCATAACTTTTTACTCGTAAGTCGGAATCCAACGAAACCAACGCCCACTTCTTCGTTCTGATCCTCTATCCAAAGAATACAACTCAAACATGTTTTTGATAATTTAAAATTTGAATTAGATCAGATTTGTATTCAAACTTCGTTTGATAGTAACTAGAGTTTCGTAACTCCGATTTAGTTGATTCTTTGTGCTAATCGAAGCTCTTGACCTAAACTTTCTGATAAGGCCAAATTCATATAATTTTGGTACTGTTAGAAATTGTTTTATGTTGCAAGAGTTATTTGCTTGTTTTGATGTTTTTTGATTTGATTTCTTCGTTCTTTCCGATCTTTTGAGTGATTGCTTATGTGTGGTTACTATTGATTGCTTACGATAGATTGACCAGAGTGTGACGAGTAGACCTATCAAGAGTTCTGAGTGCGAATCATCTTCATCAAGTAACACTTTGATCATATCTTTTCTCATACCCAGTTTTTATGCATTAGATCTATCCTCAACCATTGCATTGATTAGGATCTAATTAAATTGTGGGATGGGAAGTAGTTGAGGTAGTACCTATTACCTGTTTTACTTATGAAACCTTGGGAGTTACTTCTACGTTTGCTTATGATGCTATGCTATGCTAGTAGACGTGGATTGGGTTTGAGTGAATATCCATGACAGATGTGAGATTGATAATTAATGGTTTATCTAAGGTGGCAACTTAAACGCACATCTGGGTGGATTGAGGCACCTGGTTACTCCAGGACTTGCCTGTCTAGGCACCTGGGTTTCCAGGACTTGCCTGTATTTCTTCGGACCGCCACCTAGGCTCAAAGGGATCATAAGATCATTCATGCTAGTAACTTCCGTGTGCAGCCACAAGCCATTATGGGCTCTGGCATAGTTGACTAAGTCGTGCGAACTCTTATAGTGGCGGACTAGCAGATGTAGGGGATGTAGGTGTACCGGTCCACCCATCGTAAGGTGCAAGCGCTTCTGAAAGACTATGTATCGGTCATCCGTCTCTCAAACACCATGTAGTGCGAGAAACCAAACGGAGGCGATCGAGTCTTGTGGGGAAAAGTGCGCAAACCTCTGCAGAGTGTATAAACTAATCATGATTAGCCGTGTCCCTGGTCATGGACAATTTTGAGTAACTAGTTCTTGGATTATCCTGTTGATCTCATCACGTTACTTCATATAATTTGTTGGGTTTAATGAGTACTTTTAATTGGGATTGAGGATGTCAACCATTCTCAATGTTCAACAACCACCATGATAGCTAAATAAACTTATTCCTTTGAAGTAGGGAAAAATTGGCTTTTCAAAAAAGCTGTAACCATAGAGCTTTCCACCAGCCATATATGCATGTAGTATAGCCTATTCTTTCATTACTCTCTATGTGTTACATTGCGGCATATTCCATGTCTTTGACCCGTTTCGGGCTGCAACTTTTCATGTTGCGAGACTTTTCGAACGACGAGTAAGTGATACGTTAGGGTTACGATTTCCTATGCTCAACTTTGTCGTTGGTGTTGATGGGAATCCACAACCTTGTTGCTTCCGCTATGTTTTGGATTGAGGTAATAGTTTTTACGTTACTTTATACATGTGATTTACCTCTGTTATAAATCCTTCGAGTACTGTGTGTGTCAGCATATCGATCCAGGGATGACACGAAAGCACAGAGACTTGATCCATTTGGGTCGGGTCGCTACAGTGCTGTGCAACCGCGACAACCGTGCACAAGTGTACCTCCTTTTCATTTTGAAAACTTTAGGCAAGCTTGGCAAAAATGTGTGGCGAAGTATGGCAATGCAAGGCTTAGACCCAAATAGGATACAAGTACGTACGTAGGAGTACTACTTTTGTTAAAAAAGAAAGGCGGCATTTTCCTTCACGGGATTGATCGATACAAATCCTCGTTTGACGTGTCAATTAATGCGCATTTTTTCTCCAACGCCCAAAGATCTAACCATCTCACTCCTCATCACTTGATTAATGTAGCGCCATGCAAACCAACCTTCTCACTTTCGCATGCATGCAAGTGTATACTATCAATGTCCTTGGTTGCAAGTACGAGGCAAACCCCATCAATTTTGCCTCGATTAGTGTTAGTGGCCTTCTGCAAATTGTAATTTTGATATACTGGCCTTGTGTACAAAAAAATGGAGGTCGTAACTATTTGACTTCCTTCCCCATTGCGGTGACGTCAATGATATCTCGAACGTTGTGGTTTGGCGAAGTGCTTTCGATGGAGAACACCATTGAGGGAGACCATGGTAAGTCATTCGCAAGTGCTTCCTGCAAGACGAGGCAGCCGCCTTATTTGCATCCAGGAAGTCCGTTGAACCAAAGGACGCGTAAATGTACTAGTACTACACAATAGCGCCGTCCATCCAGATTAGTGCGATGAGGTGGTTTCTCGAAGAAGACGATGGAGAACCAGAGTCAGCGAAGAGTGAAATGATGGTTGCCCATCCGTGCTTTGTGATTTGACGCCTCACTGCTTTGTGATTTGTGATACAAGGGACAGGGGAGTAGACTCTATGCTCTATACTGTGCATGCGTCCAAGCACGGGAGAAAGAGGAGAGACGTTGCATTTTTCTATTCCTTCAATCAATCAATTAGGGAGCTTTGGTTCCATCTTTTTGGCTTTGGCAGAACTGTCCACAATGGTTCCCATCGATGCCAAAAGCTATTTTCACATTTGTCTACACATTGTGGATGCCCTTAACCATACCACTTGGTTTTGCTCCTGTGTGCTATCTATACAAATTTCAATTATATTGATCTAAAAAATTATAATATCATTAGTAAAAAGGATGTGATTTTACCGCGCGGATGGCGGGGGAGGTTTCTTATTTTTAGAGGGCATTGGCCTGGTGGTTTGCTAACATGTGGCCCCACGTGTCAGTGTTTTACCAAGCCGATCCGCGTCCCACATGAGGCAGAACAACGGCAGAAGCAACACGTGGTTAACTTGAAGAAGATGAGGGAGAAGCCGATTCAGCAACGAGTGAAATGATGGTTGCTTCATCCCTCCAACTTCTTTTTTATCATTATTACTTCGTCCCTCCAACTTAACTATGGGAAAGGTGCAGCTTTGTGATTTGACGCCTCATTGCTTATTACTACGTCGGCGCCATGACTGGGGTGCTTCACCCCTGCTGCTCTACACTGTTATTTTGGTATGGCATGTGGACCCGGTTGCTTGATGTCCCACATGTCGGCGAAAGGGACTAGAACATTTATGAAAGCGAGTGATCCACTCTTACGACGGAGGAGTACACGACACGGCGGCCCAGTGAACTGTTACTTGTACTATAGTACTACTGTAGTTTTGTTGTTTCGCACGATTCATCGATACAAACCCGATTAAACAGGAAAGGGCGGGATTTTTCCCGTGCGGTAGATGATACTAGCCATACATTTCAAAGGCAATTTTAATGTATGCAAACTGAATAATTACGTAACAATATGAGATCTAGTAAAACTAAAAACACATATGATTTATTGTGTTAGAGTGTAGTAGTAGTGTTGTATTGCATAGTTATTAGATGTAACATGCGAGAATATGTGGAGATGTAGTTTTGGAGGGCCTACAGAGAGAAAAGCATAATACGGTCACCGGACTTCAGAATACGTGCATTACGGTCACTATATACATTTTGCGGTGATTATACGGTCACTTGCTCACCGTTCGACATCAGTTGCACTCATTGACCGGCCAAATAGTCATGTGGCACAATGTTGACTAGTTAAATTGACCATGTTCCTTGTGGGTCCCACCTGTCAGTTCGCATAGGAAAAAGGTCAAATAAACACAAATTTACGCATGCGCGACAAGACTCCAACCCGTGTGCGGGAACCACTTGGTTGTGTATGTGTCTGCTAGGGCCTGATGTGTGCGTATGCACGTGTAGGTTGAGCACGTGAGCGTGAGAGTATGTGTTGGTCATGTGGTGTGTGCGTGTGATTGTTGCATGCGTGCGTGGCTGTGTGTGTGTGCCACGTCTTGAGCTTGCGTTGGTTTTCCCCAAAGAGGAGAGGATGATGCAGCAGAGTAGCGTAAGTATTTCCCTCAGTTTTTGAGAACCAAGGTATCAATCCAGTAGGAGGCCATGCGCAAGTCCCTCGTACCTACACAAAGCAAATAACTCCTCGCAACCAACGCGAATAGGGGTTGTCAATCCCTTCACGGTCACTTACGAGAGTGAGATATGATAGAGATGATAGATAATATTTTTGGTATTTTTGGTATAAAGATGCAAAGTAAAATAAAAGGCAAAGTAAAAAGGAAAGCAATAATAAAGCGTAGGAAGATTAATATGATGAGAATAGACCTGGGGGCCATAGATTTCACTGGTGGCTTCTCTCAAGAGCATAAGTATTTTACGGTGGGTGAGCAATTCTTGTTGAGCAATTGATGTAATTGAGCATAGTTACGAGAGTATCTAGGTATGATCATCTATATAGGCATCACGTCCGAGACAAGTAGACCGACTCCTGCATGCATCTACTACTATTACTCCACTCATCGACCGCTATCCAGCATGCATCTAGAGTATTAAGTTAATGAAAACAGAGTAACGCCTTAAGCAAGGTGACATGATGTAGAGGGATAAATTCATGCAATATGATAAAAACCCCATATTGTTATCCTCGATGGCAACAATACAATACGTGCCTTTACGCCTCATCACATCGGGAAAGGACACCGCAAGATTGAACCCAAAGCTAAGCACTTCTCCCATTGCAAGAACTACCAATCTAGTTGGCCAAACCAAGCGGATAATTCAAGAGACTTACAAAGATAACCAATCATACATAAAAGAATTCAGAGAAGATTCAAATATTGCTCATAGATAATCTTGATCATAAACCCACAATTCATCGGTCTCAACAAACACACCGCAAAAAGAAGATTACATCGAATAGATCTCCACGAGAGGGGGAGAACTTTGTATTGAGATCCGAAAAGAGAGAAGAAGCCATCTAGCTACTAACTATGGACAGAAGGTCTCAAGTAAACTACTCACACTTCATCGGAGAGGCTATGATGATGATGTAGAATCCCTCCCGATGGATTCCCCTTAAGTGAACTCGGAACAGGCCCCAAGATGGGATCTCATGGATACAGAAGGTTGCGGCGGTGGAATTAGGTTTTTGGCTCCGTATCTGATCTGTTGGGGGTACGTAGGTGATGTAGGGCGGAGCCCTAGTCGGGGATCTTTCACGTTTGGAGGGGATCCTACGGGGAGAACACGACGAACAAGCGGAAGAACACAAGGAAAAACACAGAAGAGGAACACTAAACCGACATGTATCGATCACACAAGGGCTAGATCATCGAACACATATGGTAGCGCAAGATTCAAAATCAACAAAGGAAATATACACGATTAGCCATTCTTCTCCGTGAGGAGGTCTTGATGGGGTCCACCCTAGAAGGGGGTCTTGAATCCGCTTGGGGGATCTTCTCCGAAGAGGTCCTGAGCTCCGAGGAGCATTACCAAGTGGATGAGCAAAGCTCTCACACAAACATGAGCTAATCCTTTGCTAGCCCTAACTAGGAGGAGGAGGAGGTCTATTTATAGTCTTAGTGCAAATGGGGGCGAAGTGAAGGGGTACAAGGGCTCCAGCCCATGGTATGATCACTTTCGGTCTTGCAGACGTCCGGAAGATGTCGGGCGTCCGGAGGCTCGGGACGGTCCGGACATCCGGCAGGGCTCGGACATCCGTAGATTCGGCTCTGACTCGGGTGCGTCGGTCGTCCGGAGAGGGCCGGTCGTCCGGGGCTTCGGGAAGGCACGAACTTTTGTGGTGCGTCGGACGTCCATAGATTCGGCTCTGGTACGGGTCGTCCGATCGTCCGGTGGCTTCGGTCTTCCGTGAGTTTCCATTCGGGTGCCCAGCTACCGACGTCCGGAGGGTGTCGGTCGTCCGTGGACTAGGAGTCGTTGGATGTCCGGACTTGGTCGGTCGTCCGACGCCTGTAGCTTCAGCAGCTTTTCTTCTTCTCCATAACGCTTGGGGTCCTCGTCGTCTTGGCTCTTGCAAGTAGCTGTTCCTTGGCTCGTCTCCAAGTACCTGATTACACATAGAGTTTCCGAATGAGGTAGTAGCCATGTCTCATGATTATGAAGAGGGAATTCGGAGAGGAGCGAGTTCACCTTATCTTCAATAGCCTTAGCTCGAGCTCGAGTCAGGGGTCCACGTGGTGTTGAGGAAGATGTAGGTGCGTCCATGGGGATGAGTGAGGGATGCTCCGCATCATATCCCCCCCCCTTGAGAGAGATCCGACCTCGGATCAAAAGCTTCATCTCCATGGTATGGCGCGAGGTCCTTGACGTTGAAGATGTCGCTCACATTGTACTTGTCTCGAGGTAGGTCGATCTTGTAGGCGTTGTCGTTGTAGCGTGCTAGCACCTTGAAAGGTCCATCGGCTCGAGGGAGAAGCTTGGACTTGCGTTCGTTGGGGAAGCGGTCCTTGCGAAGGTGTAGCCACACTAGATCACCATTGTTGAAGACCATGGGTTGCTTGTTGACGTTGAGCTTGGTCGCTAGTCGTTGTACTTGGCGCTCGATGGTGTGTCTTGTATCCTCATGCATCTTCTCAATGTAGCTTGCCCGTGCACTCGCATCCATGTTGGTGCGCTCTTGTAGAGGAAGAGGTAGAATGTCCAATGGGGACAACGGGTTGAAGCCGTAGACGACCTCGAAGGGGGACTTGCCGGTTGTCGATTGTCTTGCACGATTGTAGGCGTACTCGGCGATGGGTAGACATGCTTCCCACTCCTTGATGTTCTTCTTGATCAAGACGCGAAGTAGAGTGGATAGTGTGCGGTTCGTCACCTCCGTTTGGCCGTCGGTTTGAGGATGGTATGCGGATGAGAACAAGAGCTTGATTCCGAGCTTGGCGCATAGGGTCTTCCAAAAGTAACTCAAGAACTTGACGTCACGATCGGAGAAGATTGTCTTTGGTACTCCATGGAGTCGCAAGATTTCCCTACAAAAGAGATTTGCAATGTTTGAAGCATCGTCTATCTTGTTGCAAGGAATGAAATGTGCTATCTTAGAAAATCTATCCACAACAACAAAAACGGAATCCTTTCCATTTTGAGTTCTAGGAAAACCAAGTACAAAATCCATGCTAATGTCTTCCCAAGGTTGATAAGGAATAGGAAGAGGCATGTAAAGACCATGAGATTGAGCTTTAGACTTAGCTTTGCGACATGTAGAGCATCGGTTGGTGAAGCGTGAGATGTCTCGAAACTTCTTGGGCCAAAAGTAGTTCTTGGAGAGCGTGGCGAATGTCTTATCTCAACCAAAATGTCCCATGAGTCCGCCTCCATGAGCCTCTTGCAAAAGGATCAAACGAAGAGAAGACTAGGGAATGCATAGTTTGTTAGCTTTCATATGATAAGCATCCTTGATATAATATTGTTCCAAAGAAGTATGCGTCAAACACTTAGCATAAGGAATAGCAAAAGATGGGTCATTGGCATACAAGTCTTTGATGTGCTCAAACACAATAACATTCAACTCAAGTTTAGTGACAAGCGTGCATATGCGTGAAAGCGCATCGGCAACTACATTTTCTTTACCCTTAATGTACTTGATCACATAGGGGAAAGATTCAATAAATTCACTCCATTTGGCATGACACTTGTTCAACTTAGTTTGACCTTTAAGTACTTAAGCGTTTCATGATCGATATGGACGACAAACTCATGCGGTCTAAGGTAATGTTCCCAAACATGTAGCACACGCACTAAAGCATACAATTCTTTGTCATAGATGGGATAGTTAAGTTGAGCACCGGAGAGTTTTTCACTAAAGTATGCAATGGCTCGTTTTTCTTGCATCAAAACTCCGCCAATTCCGGTACCACTTGCATCACAATGAACCTCAAAAGTTTTGTCAAAATTGGGCAAAGCAAGAATCGGAGCATGAGTAAGCAAAGACTTGAGTTCATCAAAAGCGGTGGATTGCAAAGATCCCCAAACAAAAGGAGTATTCTTCTTACTCAAAGCATGCAAAGGAGCGGCAATTGTGCTAAAATCTTTCACAAAGCGACGATAAAAACCCGCAAGACCAAGAAAGCTACGCACTTGTTGCAAAGTGGTGGGTTGGGGCCAAGTTTTAATTGCTTCTATTTTAGATTCATCAACATGGACACCCTTTGAGGATACAACAAAACCCAAGAAAACCACTTTGTCAACACCAAATGTGCATTTTTTCATGTTTGCATAAGACTTTCCTTGCAAAGGGTTTGCAAAACAGCCCTAACATGATTAAGATGCTCTTTCATGGTTTTGCTAAACACAAGGATATCGTCGAAGTAAACCACAACAAAGACTCCAATATAAGGGCGAAGCACATGATGCATAAGACGCACGAAAGTACCGGGAGCCTCCGATAGACCCATAGGCATCACTAACCACTCATACAAGCCAAATTTGGTTTTGAAAGCAGTTTTCCATTCATCACCCTCTTGTATGCGAATTTGATAATAGCCACTTTTAAGATCAATTTTTGAGAAAAAGTTGGCTCCACTAAGTTCATCAAGCATATCATCTAAGCGAGGAATGGGATGACTATATCGAACGGTAATAGCATTTATAGGTCTACAATCGGAACACAAGCGGAAACTTCCATCGGGCTTAGGCACAAGTATAACGGGAACGGCACAAGGGCTTAGGCTTTCACGTACATGACCGTTGTCGATGAGTTGTTGTACTTGCCGTTGAATCTCCTTGGTTTCTTCGGGATTGACTCGGTATGGAGCTTTGTTTGGGAGAGGTGCTCCGAGGATGAGGTCGATTCGATGCTCAATGCCTCGAAGAGGAGGTAGACCCGGAGGTAGCTCATCGGGGAAAACGTCTTGTAATTCCTGCAAAAGAGATTGAAACACTAAAGGTAGCTCGTGAGAGGTGTTAGTTGTTGGCTCTCCATCCTTGCACACAAGGACAAAGTGCATCACACTAGATGGGTTCTCACACACTCCTCTCATCTCACTTTTGGTGGCAAATAGGATGAGGTTTTTCTCTCTAGGCGAAGAGGCGCTCAAGTTGGGCTTGTGGCTCTCACTCACTTTTTGGTGGATCACTTTCTCACTCTTCTCTCCATGATGGGTGGCTTGCTTGTCGGCTATCACTTGACTAGGAGACATAGGTCGTAGCACATATTCCTTCCCTTTCATCTTGAAGCTATAGTGGTTGGTATGCCCATTGTGGATGACACCACGGTCGAATTGCCATGGTGGACCAATAAGGAGGTGGCAAGCGGTCATTGGGACCACATCACACTCCAAAGTGTCCTCATATGCACCAATTTTGAAGGAGACTTGGACCGTATGCTCAATTCGGATAGTGCCGAGTCACTTAGCCATTGAACTTTGTAGGGTGCGGGTGCTTCCTCTTGACCAATTGAAGCTTGGAGCATAGTTCTTCACTTGCCAAGTTGTGGCAACTACCTCCATCGATGATGACCTTGACGGACCTTCCATTGATGCCGGCCTTTGTGTGGAAGATGTGGCATCTTTGGTCTTCTTCTTGTTGATGTTGAAGAGTTAAGACCTTGGAGACAACGAGAGCGGGGCTCGAATCCTCATCACAAAAGACTTGATCATCGTCATCCTCGTTCACTCGCCGGTGCATGGCCACTTGCTCAAGAGCTTCCATCTCCTCATCACTCATTGAGTCATATGTGCCATCGTCGTTGAGGATCATGGTGCGCTTGTTGGTGCATTCTTAGGACTTGTGGCCTCGGCCGCATAAGTGAAACACTTGAAGGAGCTTGTCTTGATGGTCTCATCGGTCGGAGTAGATGACGAAGCACGTGGCTTGAAGTTGCTTGTAGTAGGAGGAGGACGACTTGAACTTGTCGAAGTTTTCTTGTAACTTGACTTATCGTCGTTGTTTGTAGAAGGTTTGGTTGATGTAGATGTTGGAGGAGTTGTTGAAGCTTGGTTGTTGGAGATGCTGTAGGTCTTGGATGAGTACTTGGCGTACTTCAAGTCATCTTGCACTTGACGTTCCGCCTTTGTAGCTTGATGCACGAGCTCAATGAGGTTGGAGTAGGGTTGGAAGTCGGCGATTTTCTTGATGGGATGATTGAGTCCATTCAAGAAACGTGCCATTGTTTGCTCATCATCTTCCTTCACATTGGCTCGAATCATGGCTATCTCCATTTCCTTGTAGTATTCTTCAACATTCTTTGTTCCTTGCTTGAGGAGTTGGACTTTCTTGAAGAGGTTGCGGTTGTAGTAGGTGAGCACAAAACGTGCTCGCATTGCATCCTTCATTTGAGCCCAAGTGGTGATTGGAGGTTCACCTCTTGCTTGTCGCCGCTCAAGGAGTTGTTCCCACCATATGAGCACATAGTCTTAGAACTCAAGTGATGCCATAGCGATCTTCTTCTCTTCCTCATAGTTGTGCAAACGAAAGATTTTGTTGACCTTAAATGCCCATGAGAGGTACTCTTCGAGGTCATTGCTTCCATTGAACTTGCGCATGGTGAATTCGAGCTTTCCATAGCGTTGCTCTTCATTGTGTTGTTGGCGATGGTGATGATGACGCCCTTGACGTGGATGACAATCATCTTCGTGTTGCTCTTGGCATGGTGGAAGTCCATGATCAACTTGCTCTTGTTGAACTTGAGGTTGACGTGGAGCTTGACGAGCTTGTGGAGGAACTTGACGTTGCACATGGGGTTGGTAGTTCCTCTCTTGGATTTCTTCTCGAAGGGCTTCCTCTTGATTGCGCCGTTCGCGGTTGCGGTTGGCGATAAATCGACTTGATTGTTGAAGGGCACGTTGTGCCTCAAGAGCTTGCGCTTCTCGTTGTTGTTGTTGAAGACGGTGCGCCTCGGCGTCTTGTTCTTCTTGGTGTTGACGCGCTCGTTCTTCCTCTTGGCGTCGTAGTCGTTGTTGTTCTTGAGCTTGGGCAAAAGCGGCTTGGTTTGATTGAGGACGAGGGACTTGCTCATCGACTTGCTCTTGTGAATGCTTGTCATGTAGCGGGTTGCGAGATGCATGACGGTCTTGACGCGCGGCTCGTCGAAGAGTGTTCGATGACGGTGTACTTGAGTCGTAGAAGGTGTCGTCGGAGTGTTGACTCGAGCGGCTCCGTCTTGAGGATGAAGTAGTGGAATGATGTCGTTTCCTCATCATGGCGCGGATCTCGTCCATTCTTGCATCATTCTCTTGCTTGTGAGCGTCGAACTTGTCATCGAAGTAGTCTCTTGTACGTTTCTCGGAGAGTCGCAAGTCGGTGGCGAGGTTGTCGATGCGGTCGCTCATTACTTGTTGCTCTTGGTGCAACGCTCGTTGTGCACCAAAGAGGTGGCTCTTGGTGACGTATGATGACATTCCGTCGTCTTGCTCGAGGAAGAGTGGGTTGGTAGAAGTACTTGGCCTATCCATCATTCCAAGAAAAAATGTGAGTGGTAGAAGGAGAAGAACTTATACCAATGTACCTTTGACCGATGTTGATGATGAATCAAGTTCACTCAAATGCGGACAATGAAATTGCACTATTGGTACCAATCCTTGTCGGTTCTCACAACTACACAAATAAAAGCTTATGGTGGAGCTTGGTGAGGATGGTGGCACAAAATTTGATGCAATTGTAAGTGAGCATCAATAATGTTGGAAAAGGTTCACAAATTTGCAAATGCAACAAGTAGACCAAGCAAATAATGGTACACAGAAACACACACGCAAATAGATTAGTGGGATTGTGCAAACCAAAAGTGAGCCAAAATGTGGAATCCATGAAAATGCTCTTGTTGCACAATACTAGAGAGACGCTAGCACAATTTCACAAAAGGCGGATACGGAACTTGTGCACAACCTACTAGGCAAAAATGCAACTATCTCTATCCCACGTATGCTATATGTATGGTATTTCGGTGCTATGATCCAAGATGATCCAATATGACAATCTTAATGTAGTATGATGCTATGGTTCTTGCTCATAAGCTCTTTGCTTATCTTTCCTCTTTGCTTAAAAGCTTGGGTGGCTCTTTCACTTTTGAGCTCTTTTCTCATGCAAAACTTTACGAACCAAGATAGCAATTGTGTATGCTATGACAACTTTGTGACACACAAATGGATCCCAAGATATGCACCATGGTGGTATGGTATGTATGCTATGGATTATGATCACTAATGTGCACAAGTCACGTTGTCGGCAATACTCAATGGCTAGTCTCGATGGGTAAGCTATGCAAAAGTAAGGCCATGTGGTTATCAATGCAATTGCAAGGTATGACAAAGATGTCAACGATGTTACCGTTCTTGGCGATGATGAGACCCTTGCGAAGATGAGCGCGGTGATGATGATGTCGAACCGTACCTAGATAGCCGAAACACAATAGGACACGGGAACCACAACTCAAAATCTCAAGGACCAAAATGTGTCAAAATAGTCATAGGAGGTATTGGGGAGGATGGTGGTGTATGTGGGTTTGGAAGATATGGTGGAAGGTGGAGTGGTGGTGGTGGCTGAACTGGAAAATTCAGTTTCGTCAGGGTATTACGGACGTCCGGTTTTTACGATCGTCCGGTCGTCGGACGTCCGATGGGGCTCAGAAATCCGTAAATTCGAATCGGAATTTGGGGTTCAATTAAATGGGAAGGCCGGACGTCCGGTGGACGGGCTCAACGCAGGATGAACTGTAAGATTGCGGGTTGGAAGAAGATGGTGAGGTCGAAATCGGCGATTGATGGATGGAAAAGGGTGGGGAGGGTGGGGAAAGCTAGATCCACACGTAACAACTCAAATCCATGGACCAAATCCAACAAAATCTCAACTCACCAACAAATCACAAAAAAAATTGGGGCTATTTTTGGTGGGGATTTTCGGATTTTAGGACGAAAACAACAAAATCAAGCTAGAAAACACGGGGTAGGGGCTCCGAAAACGTGATGAACGTGGCTCATGATACCAGGATGATGTAGGGCGGATCCCTAGTCAGGGATCTTTCACGTTTGGAGGGGATCCTACGGGGAGAACATGATGAACGAGCGGAAGAACACAAGGAAATACACACAAGAGGAACACTAAACCGACAAGTATCGATCACACAAGGGCTAGATCACCGAACACATAAGGTAGCACAAGATTCAAAATCAACAAAGGAAAGATACACGAGTAGCCGTTCTTCTCCGTGAGGAGGTCTTGATGGGGTCCACCCTAGAAGGGGGTCTTGAACCCGCTTGGGGGATCTTCTCCGAAGAGGTCCTGAGCTCCGAGGAGAAGTAACCAAGTGGATGAGCAAAGCTCTCACACAAACATGAGCTAATCCTTTGCTAACCCTAACTAGGAGGAGGAGGTCTATTTATAGTATTAGTGCAAATGGGGGCGAATTGAAGGGGTACAAGGGCTCCAGCCCACGGGCGCGGTCACTAAGGTGCCGGATGTCCGGAAGACGTTGGACATCCGGAGGCTCGGGACGGTCCGGACATCCGGCAGGGCTCGGACGTCCGTAGATTCGGCTCTGACTTGGGTGCGTCAGTCGTCCGAGGCTTCGGGAAGGCCCGGACGTCCGTGGAGCGTCGGACGTCCGTAGATTCGGCTCTGGTACAGTTCGTCCGGTGGCTTCGGTCTTCCGTGAGTTTCCATTCAGGTGCCCAGCTATTGGACGTCCGGAGGGCATCGGTCGTCCGTGGCTCGGGAGTCGTCAGACGTCCGGACTTGGTCGGCCGTCCGACGCCTATAGCTTCAGCTGCTTTTTTCTTCTCCATCACGCTTGGGGTCCTCGTCGTCTTGGCTCTCGCAAGTAGCTGTTCCTTGGCTCGTCTCCAAGTACCTGATTACACATAGAGTTTCCGAATGAGGTAGTAGCCATGTCTCCTGATTAGGAAGAGGGAATTCGGAGAGGAGCGAGTTCTCCTTATCTTCAATAGCTTTAGCTCGAGCTCGAGTCAGGGGTCCACGTGGTGTTGAGGAAGATGTAGGTGCGTCCATGGGGATGAGTGAGGGATGCTCTGCATCATCAGATGATGTAGGGCGGAGCCCTAGTCGGGGATCTTTCACGTTTGGAGGGGATCTTACGGGGAGAACACGACGAACGAGCGGAAGAACACAAGGAAAAACACACAAGAGGAACACTAAACTGAAAAGTATCGATCACACAAGGGCTAGATCACCGAACACATAAGGTAGCACAATATTCAAAATCAACAAAGGAAAGATACACGAGTAGCCATTCTTCTCCGTGAGGAGGTCTTGATGGGGTCCACCCTAGAAGGGGATCTTGAATCCGGTTGGGGGATCTTCTCCGAAGAGGTCCTTAGCTCCGAGGAGAAATAACCAAGTGGATGAGCAAAGCTCTCACACAAACATGAGCTAATCCTTTGCTAACCCTAACTAGGAGGAGGAGGAGGTCTATTTATAGTCTTAGTGCAAATGGGGGCAAAGTGAAGGGCTACAAGGGCTCCAGCCCGCGGGCGCGGTCACTCAGGTGCCGGACGTCCGGAAGACGTCAGACGTCCGGAGGCTCGGGACGGTCCGGACATCTGACAGGGCTCGGATGTCCGTAGATTCAACTCGACTTCGGGTCGTCGGTCGTCCAGGAAGGGCGGTCGTCCGGGAGCCGGAAGGCCGGACGTCCGTGGAAGCGTCAGACGTCCGTAGATTCGGCTCTGATGCACGGTCGTCCGGTCGTCCGTGGCCCGGTCTTCCGTGAGTTTCCATTCGGTGCCAGCTGCCGGACGTCCGAGGGCGTCAGGCGTCCGTGGCTCGGGAGTCATCGGACGTCCGGACTTGGTCGGTCGTCTGACGCGTGTAGCCAAAGCAGCTTTATTCTTCTCCATCCCGCTTGGGGTCCTCGTCGTCTTGGCTCTTGCAAGTAGCTGTTCCTTGGCTCGTCTCCAAGTACCTGATTACACATAGAGTTTCCGAATGAGGTAGTAGCCGTGTCTCATGATTAGGAAGAGGGAATTCAGAGAGGAGCGAGTTCACCTTATCTTCAATTGCCTTAGCTCGAGCTTGAGTCATGGGTCCACGTGGTGTTGAGGAAGATGTAGGTGCGTCCATGGGGATGAGTGAGGGATGCTCCGCATCATGTCCCCCCCCCCCCCTAGAGAGAGATCCGACCTCGGATCAAAAGCTTCATCTCCATGGTATGGCGCGAGGTCCTTGACGTTGAAGATGTCGCTCACATTGTACTTGTCTCGAGGTAGGTCGATCTTGTAGGCGTTTTCGTTGTAGCATGCTAGCACCATGAAAGGTCCATCGGCTCGAGGGAGAAGCTTGGACTTGCGTTCGTTGGGGAAGCGGTCCTTGCGAAGGTGTAGGCACACTAGATCACCAATGTTGAAGACCATGGGTTGCTTGTTGATGTTGAGCTCCGTCGCTAGTCGTTGTACTTGGCGCTCTATGGTGTGTCTTGTATCCTCATGCATCTTCTTGATGTAGCTTGCCCGTGCTCTCGCATCCATGTTGGTGCGCTCTTGTAGAGGAAGAGGTAGAATGTCCAATGGGGACAACAGGTTGAAGCCGTAGACGACCTCGAAGGGGGACTTGCCGGTTGTCGAATGTCTTGCGATGGGTAGACATGCTTCCCACTCCTTGATGTTCTTCTTGATCAAGACGCGAAGTAGAGTGGATAGTGTGCGGTTCGTCACCTCCGTTTGGCCGTCGGTTTGAGGATGGTATGCGGATGAGAACAAGAGCTTGATTCCGAGCTTGGCGCATAGGGTCTTCCAAAAGTAACTCAAGAACTTGACGTCACGATCGGAGACGATTGTCTTTGGTACTCCATGGAGTCGCAAGATTTCCCTACAAAAGAGATTTGCAATGTGTGAAGCATCGTCTATCTTGTTGCAAGGAATGAAATGTGCCATCTTAGAAAATCTATCCACAACAACAAACACGAAATCCTTTCCATTTTGAGTTCTAGGCAAACCAAGTACAAAATCCATGCTAATGTCTTCCTCAGGTTGATAAGGAATAGGAAGAGGCATGTAAAGACCATGAGATTGAGCTTTAGACTTAGCTTTGTGACATGTAGAGCATCGGTGGGCGAAGCGTGAGACGTCTTGAAACATCTTGGGCCAAAAGTAGTTCTTGGAGAGCGTGGCGAATGTTTTATCTCGACCAAAATGTCCCATGAGTCCGCCTCCATGAACATGACCGTTGTCGATGAGTTGTTGTACTTGCCGTTGAATCTCCTTGGTTTCTTCGGGATTGACTCGGTATGGAGCTTTGTTTGGGAGAGGCGCTCCGGGGATGAGGTCGATTCAATGCTCAATGCCTCGAAGAGGAGGTAGACCCGAGGTAGCTCATCGGGAAAACGTCTTGGAATTCCTGCAAAAGAGATTGAAACACTAAAGGTAGCTCGTGAGAGGTGTTAGTTGTTGGCTCTCCATCCTTGCACACAAGGACAAAGTGCATCACACTAGATGGGTTCTCACATACTCCTCTCATCTCACTTTTGGTGGAAAATAGGATGAGGTTTTTCTCTCTAGGCAAAGAGGCGCTCAAGTTGGGCTTGTGGCTCTCACTCACTTTTTGGTGGATCACTTTCTCACTCTTCTCTCCATGATTGGTGGCTTGCTTGTCGGCTATCACTTGACTAGGAGACATAGGTCATAGCACATATTCCTTCCCTTTCATCTTGAAGCTATAGTGGTTGGTACGCCCATTGTGGATGACACCATGGTCGGATTGCCATGGTCGACCAAGAAGGAGGTGGAAAACGGTCATTGGGACCACATCACACTCCAAAGTGTCCTCATATGCACCAATTTTGAAGGAGACTTGGACCGTATGCTCAATTCGGATAGTGTCGGAGTCACTTAGCCATTGAACTTTGTAGGGGTGCGGGTGCTTCCTCTTGACCAATGAAGCTTGGAGCATTCACTTGCCAAGTTGTGGCAACTACCTCCATCGATGACGACCTTGACGGACCTTCCATTGATGCCGGCCTTTGTGTGGAAGATGTGGCATCTTTGGTCTTCTTCTTGTTGATGTTGAAGAGTCAAGACATTGGAGACAACGAGAGCGGGGCTCGAATCCTCATCACAAAAGACTTGATCATCGTCATCCTCGTTCACTCGCCGGTGCATGGCCACTTGCTCAAGAGCTTCCATCTCCTCATCACTCATTGAGTCATATGTGCCATCGTCGTTGAGGATCATGGTGCGCTTGTTGGTGCATTCTTAGGACTTGTGGCCTCGACCGCCGCAAGTGAAACACTTGAAGGAGCTTGTCTTGATGGTCTCATCGGTCGGAGTAGATGACGAATCACGTGGCTTGAAGTTGCTTGTAGTAGGAGGAGGACGACTTGAACTTGTCAAAGTTTTCTTGTAACTTGACTTGTCGTCATTGTTTGTAGAAGGTTTGGTTGATGTAGATGTTGGAGGAGTTGTTGAAGCTTGGTTTTTGGAGAAGCCGTATGTCTTGGACGAGTACTTGGCGTACTTGAAGTCATCTTGCACTTGACGTTCCGCCTTTGTAGCTTGATGCACGAGCTCAATGAGGTTGGAGTAGGGTTGGAAGTCGGTGATTTTCTTGATGGGATGATTGAGTCCATTCAAGAAACGTGCCATTGTTTGCTCATCATCTTCCTTCACATTGGCTCAAATCATGGCTATCTCCATTTCCTTGTAGTATTCTTCAACATTCTTTGTTCCTTGCTTGAGGAGTTGGAGTTTCTTGAAGAGGTTGCGGTTGTAGTAGGTGGGCACAAAACGTGCTCGCATTGCATCCTTCATTTGAGCCCAAGTGGTGATTGGAGGTTCACCTCTTGCTTGTCGCCGCTCAAGGAGTTGTTCCCACCATATGAGCACATAGTCTTGGAACTCAAGTGATGCCATAGCGATCTTCTTCTCTTCCTCATAGTTGTGCAAATGAAAGATTTTGTCGACCTTCAATGCCCATGAGAGGTACTCTTCGGGGTCATTGCTTCCATTGAACTTGGGCATGGTGAATTTGAGCTTTCCATAGCGTTGCTCTTCATTGTGTTGTTTGCGATGGTGATGATGACGCCCTTGACGTGGATGACAATCATCTTTATGTTGCTCTTGGCATGGAGGAATTCCATGATCAACTTGCTCTTGTTGAACTTGAGGTTGAGGTGGAGCTTGACAAGCTTGTGGAGGAGCTTGAGGAACTTGACGTTGCACATGGGGTTGGTAGTTCCTCTCTTGGATTTCTTCTCGAAGGGCTTCCTCTTGATTGCGCGCTGCTCATGTTGCAGTTAACGATAACTCGACTTGATTCTTGAAGGGCACGTTGCGCCTCAAGAGCTTGCTCTTCTCGTTGTTGTTGTTGAAGCCGGTGCGCCTCGGCGTCTTGTTCTTCTTGGTGTAGACACGCTCGTTCTTCCTCTTGGCACCGTAGTCATTGTCGTTCTTGAGCTTGGGCAAAAGCGGCTTGGTTTGATTGAGGACCAGGGACTTGCTCATCGACTTGCTCTTGTGAATGCTTGTCATGTAGCGGGTTGCGAGATGCATGACGGTCTTGACGCGCGGCTTGTCGAAGAGTGTTCAATGACGATGTACTTGAGTCGTAGAAGGTGTCGTCGGAGTGTCGACTCGAGCGGCTCCGTCTTGAGGATGAAGTAGAGGAATGATGCCGTTTCCTCATCATGGCGCAGATCTCGTCCATTCTTGCATCATTCTCTTGCTTGTGAGCGTCGAACTTGTTATCGAAGTAGTCTCTTGTACGTTGCTCGGAGAGTCGCAAGTCGGTGGCGAGGTTGTCGATGCGGTCGCTCATTGCTTGTTGCTCTTGGTCCAACGCTCGTTGTGCACCAAAGAGGAGGCTCTTGGTGACGTATGATAACATGTCGTCATCTTGCTTGAGGAAGAGTGGGTTGGTAGAAGTACTTGGCCTATCCATCATTCCAAGCAAAAATGTGAGCGGTAGAAGGAGAATAACTTATACCAATGTACCATTGACCGATGTTGATGATGAATCAAGTTCACTCAAATGCGGACAATGAAATAGCACTATTGGTACCAATCCTTGTCGGTTCTCACACCCACACAAATGAAAGCTTATGGTGGAGCTTGGTGAGGACGGTGGCACAAAATTTGATGCAATTAAAAGTGAGCGTCAATAATGTTGGAAAAGGTTCACAAATTTGCAAATGCAACAAGTAGACCTAGCAAATAATGGTACACGGAAACACACACGCAAATAGATAAGTGGGATTGTGCAAACCAAAAGTGAGCCAAAATGTGGAATCCACAAAAATGCTCTTGTTGCACAATACTAGAGAGACGCTAGCACGATTGCACAAAAGGCATATACGGAACTTGTGCACAACCGACTAGGCAAAAATGCAACTATCTCTATCCCATGTATGCTATATGTATGGTATTTCGGTGCTATGATCCAAGATGATCCAATATGACAATCTTAATGTAGTATGATGCTATGGTTCTTGCTCATAAGCTCTTTGCTTATCTTTCCTCTTTGCTTAAAAGCTTGGGTGGCTCTTTCACTTTTGAGCTCTTTTCTCATGCAAAACTTTACGAACCAAGATAGCAATTGTGTTTGCTATGACAACTTTGTGACACACAAATGGATCCCAAGATATGCACCACGGTGGTATGGTATGTATGCTATGGATTATGATCACTAATGTGCACAAGTCACGTTAGGCAATACTCAATGGCTAGTCTCGATGGGTAAGCTACGCAAAAGTAAGGCCATGTGGTATCAATGCAATTTCAAGGTATGACAAAGATGTCAACAATGTTACCATTCTTGGCGATGATGAGACCCTTGCGAAGATGAGCGCGGTGATGATGATGTCGAACCGTACTAGATAGCCGAAACACAATAGGACACGGGAACCACAACTCAAAATCTCAAGGACCAAAATGTGTCAAAATCGTCATAGGAGGTATTGGGGAGGATGGTGGTGTATGTGGGATTGGAAGATATGGTGGAAGGTGGAGTGGTGGTGGTGGCTGAACTGGAAAATTCAGTTTCGTCAGGGTCTTACGAACGTCCGGTTTTTACGGTCGTGCGGTCGTCGGACGTCCAATGGGGCTCGGAAATCCGTAAATTCGAATCGGGACTGGGGTTCCGGTCGTCCGAAAAGGCCGGACGTCTGGTGGTCGGGGGTCAACACGGGATGAACTGTAAGATTGCGGGGGGGAAGAAGATGGTGAGGTCGAAATCGAGCGGATTGTTGGATGGAAAAGGGTGGGGAGGGTGGGGAAAGCTAGATCCACATGTAGCAACTCAAATCCATGGACCAAATCCAACAAAATCTCAACTCACCAACAAATCACAAAAAAAAATTGGGGCTATTTTTGGTGGGGGTTTTCTGATTTTAGGACGAAAACAACAAAATCAAGCCAGAAAACACGGGGTAGGGGCTCCAAAAACGTGATCAACGTGGCTCATGATACCAAGATGATGTAGGGCGGAGCCCTAGTCGGGGATCTTGCACGTTTGGAGGGGATCCTACGGGGAGAACACGACGAACGAGCGGACGAACACAAGGAAAAACACACAAGAGGAACACTAAACCGACAAGTATCGATCACACAAGGGCTAGATCACCGAACACATAAGGTAGCACAAGATTCAAAATCAACAAAGGAAAGATACACGAGTAGCCGTTCTTCTTCGAGAGGAGGTCTTGATGGGGTCCACCCTAGAAGGGGGTCTTGAATCCGCTTGGGGATCTTCTCCAAGAGGTCCTGAGCTCCGAGGAGAAGTAACCAAGTGGATGAGCAAAGCTCTCACACAAACATGAGCTAATCCTTTGCTAACCCTAACTAGGAGGAGGAGGAGGTGTATTTATAGTCTTAGTGCAAATGGGGGAGAAGTGAAGGTGTACAAGGGCTCCAGCCCGCGGGCGCGGTCACTCAGGTGCCGGACGTCCGGAAGACGTCGGACGTCCGGAGGCTCGGGACGGTCGGGACATCCGGCAGGGCTCGTAAGTCCGTAGATTCGGCTCTGACTCGGGTGCGTCCGTCGTCCGGAGAGGGCCGGTCGTCCGGGGCTTCGGGAAGGCCCGGACGTCCGTGGAGCGTCGGACGTCCGTAGATTCGGCTCTGGTACAGGTCGTCCGGTCGTCCGGTGGCTTCGGTCTTCCGTGAGTTTCCATTCGGGTGCCCAGCTGCCGGACGTCCGGAGGGTGTCGGTCGTCCGTGGCCTGGGACTCGTCGGACGTCCGGACTTGGTCGGTCGTCCGACGCCTGTAGTTTCAACAGCTTTTCTTCTTCTCCATCACCCTTGGGGTCCTCGTCATCTTGGCTCTTGCAAGTAGCTGTTCCTTGGCTCGTCTCCAAGTACCTGATTACACATAGAGTTTCCGAATGAGGTAGTAGCCATGTCTCATGATTAGGAAGAGGGAATTCGGAGAGGAGCGAGTTCACCTTATCTTCAATAGCCTTAGCTTAAGCTCGACTCATGGGTCCACGTGGTGTTGAGGAAGATGTAGGTGCGTCCATGGGGATGAGTGAGGGATGCTCTGCATCATCAGATGATGTAGGGCCGAGCTCTTGTCGGGGATCATTCATGTTTGGAGGGGATCCTACGGGGAGAACACGACGAACGAGCAGAAGAACACAAGGAAAAACACACAAGAGGAATACTAAACCGACAAGTATCGATCACACAAGGGCTAGATCACTGAACACATAAGGTAGCACAAGATTCAAAATCAACAAAGGAAAGATACACGAGTAGCCGTTCTTCTCCGTGAGGAGGTCTTCATGGGGTCCACCCTAGAAGGGGGTCTTGAATCCGCTTGGGGGATCTTCTCCGAAGAGGTCCTGAGCTCTGAGGAGAAGTAACCAAGTGGATGAGCAAAGCTCTCACACAAACATGAGCTAATCCATTGCTAACCCTAACTAGGAGGAGGAGGAGGTCTATTTATAGTCTTAGTGCAAATGGGGGCGAAGTGAAGGGGTACAAGGGCTCCAGCCCGCGGGCGCGGTCACTCAGGTGCCGGACGTCCGGAAGACGTCGGACGTCCGGAGGCTCGGGACGGTCCGGACATCCGGCAGGGCTCGGACGTCCGTAGATTCGGCTCTGACTCAGGTGCGTCGGTCGTCCGGAGAGGGCCGGTCGTCTGGGGCTTCGGGAAGGCCCGGACGTTCATGGAGCGTCGGGCGTCCGTAGATTCGGCTCTGGTACGGGTCGTCCAGTCGTCTGGTCTTCCGTGAGTTTCCATTCGGGTGCCCAGCTGCCGGACGTCCGGAGGGCGTCGGTCGTCCGTGGCCTGGGAGTCGTCGGACATCCGGACTTGGTCGGTCGTCCGACGCCTGTAGCTTCAGGAACTTTTCTTCTTCTCCATCACGCTAGGGGTCCTCGTCGTGTTGGCTCTTGCAATAAGCTGTTCCTTGGCTCGTCTCCAAGTACCTGATTACACATAGAGTTTCCGAATGAGGTAGTAGCCATGTATCATGATTAGGAAGAGGGAATTCGGAGAGGAGCGAGTTCACCTTATCTTCAATAGCCTTAGCTCGAGCTCGAGTCATGGGTCCACGTGGTGTTGAGGAAGATGTAGGTGCGTCTATGGGGATGAGTGAGGGATGCTCCGCATCATCTCCCCCCATTGAGAGAGATCAGACCTCGGATCAAAAGCTTCATCTCCATGGTATGGCGCGAGGTCCTTGACGTTGAAGATGTCGCTCACATTGTACTTGTCTCGAGGTAGGTCGATCTTGTAGGCGTTTTGCTAGAAGCGTGCTAGCACCTTGAAAGGTCCATCGGCTCGAGGGAGAAGCTTGGACTTGCGTTCGTTGGGGAAGCGGTCCTTGCGAAGGTGTAGCCACACTAGATCACCAATGTTGAAGACCATGGGTTGTTTGTTGACGTTGAACATGGTCGCTAGTCTTTGTACTTGGCGCTCGATGGTGTGTCTTGTATCCTCATGCATCTTCTTGATGTAGCTTGCCCGTGCACTTGCATCCATGTTGGTGCGCTCTTGTAGAGGAAGAGGTAGAATGTCCAATGGGGACAACGGGTTGAAGCCATAGACGACCTCGAAGGTGGACTTGCTTGGGTTGTCGAATGTCTTGGCGCGGTTGTAGGCGCATTTCGGCGATGGGTAGACATGCTTCCCACTCCTTGATGTTCTTCTTGATCAAGACGCGAAGTAGAGTGGATAGTGTGCGGTTCGTCACCTCTGTTTGGCCGTCGGTTTGAGGATGGTATGCGGATGAGAACAAGAGCTTGATTCTGAGCTTGGCGCATAGGGTCTTCCAAAAGTAACTCAAGAACTTGACGTCACGATCGGAGAAGATTGTCTTTGGTACTCCATGGAGTCGCAAGATTTCCCTACAAAAGAGATTTGCAATGTTTGAAGCATCGTCTATCTTGTTGCAAGGAATGAAATGTGCCATCTTAGAAAGTCTATCCACAACAACAAACACGGAATCCTTTCCATTTTGAGTTCTAGGCAAACCAAGTACAAAATCCATGCCAATGTCTTCCCAAAGTTGATAAGGAATAGGAAGAGGCATGTAAAGACCATGAGATTGAGCTTTAGACTTAGCTTTGCGACATGTAGAGCACCGGTTGGTGAAGCGTGAGACGTCTTGAAACATCTTGGGCCAAAAGTAGTTCTTGGAGAGCGTGGCGAATGTCTTATCTCTACCAAAATGTCCCATGAGTACGCCTCCATGAGCATGACCGTTGTCGATGAGTTGTTGTACTTGTCGTTGAATCTCCTTGGTTTCTTCGGGATTGACTCGGTATGGAGCTTTGTTTGGGAGAGGCACTCCGGGGATGATGTCGATTCGATGCTCAATGCCTCGAAGAGGAGGTAGACCCGGAGGTAGCTCATCGGGGAAAACGTCTTGGAATTCCTGCAAAAGGGATTGAAACACTAAAGGTAGCTCGTGAGAGGTGTTAGTTGTTGGCTCTCCATCCTTGCACACAAGGACAAAGTGCATCACACTAGATGGGTTCTCACACACTTCTCTCATCTCACTTTTGGTGGCAAATAGGATGAGTGTAGCGACCCGACCCGAATGGATCAAGTTTCTGTGCTTAGGTGTCATCCCTGGATCGGTATGCTGACACACACAGTACTCGAAGGATTTATAACAGAGGTAAATCACATGTATAAAGGAACGTAAATACTATTACCTCAATCCAAAAGATATTGGAAGCAACAAGGTTGTGGATTCCCATCAACACCAACGGCAAAGTTGAGTATAGGAAATCGTAACCCTAACGTATCACTTACTCGTAAATGCGAAAAGTACGCAACATGAAAAGTTGCAGCTAAAACGGTCAAGACATGGAATATCTGGCAATGTAACACATAGAGAGTAATGAAAGAATAAGCTATACTACATGCATATATGGCTGGTGGAAAGCTCTATGGTTACAGTTTTGCAAAAAGCCAATTTTTCCCTATATCAAAGGAATAAGTTTTAATTTAACTATCATGGTGGTTGAAACATCATTGAGAAGGTATAACCCCAACTCAATCCCAATTAAGGTATTAAACAACCCAACAATATTAATTTAGAGTGATGAGATACATGTGAAAACTCCGGTCAATCTATCGTAAGCAAGCAATAGTAACCACACATAAGCAATCACTCAAAAGATCGGAAAGAACGAAGAAAACGATTTGGAAAACATCAAAACCAAGCAAATAACTCTTGCAACATAAAACAATTTCTAACAGTACCAAAATTATGTGAATTTGGCCTTATCAGAAAGTTTAGGTCAAGAACTTCGATTTGCAAAAAGAATAAACTCAAACGGAGTTATAAAACTCAAGTTATGATCGAACGAAGTTTGAATACTAATATGTTTGAATTCAAATTTTAAAACTTTCAAAAACATGCTTAAGTTGGATTACTGGATAGAGGAGATCATAACGACGAAGTGGGCATTGGTTTCGTTGAATTCCGACTAACGAGCAAAAAGTTATGGTCGTTTGAAAACCAGGGGCTAATCTGTAAATAAATATATTCATGGATAGGTCCCTCACGGAAATTAAAAATAAAAAGAAAAATCTATCGAGCGAACGCTCGCTACAGAACCTAAACCGATGAAAACCGTTCGCTAAGGAGATCTAAACAGCGAACACTCACTATATAAACTAACCAAATAAAAAAACGGGTTTTAAACAAAACCGAAACCCAAAAAAACCGAACTTAAAGAAAAGAACCGGGGTCGGTTTATACCGGTTCGCGGCGGTTTGCGAAGAAAACCGGCGGCGGCGGCGAGGTCGAACTCCCATGAGAGGGCGCGGGCTCCCCGGGCGGCTCGGTCGTCGGAGGAGACGGGCGAAGACGGGAGGGCGGCGCTGGGCGGCAGTGCGGTGGTGGCGACGGGTGGGCATAGGGCGGCGAGGGTGGCGGTTAAGGCGGCGTGGGCGGATCTCGGCGGCGGCGATTTGGGCGGCGGGCGGCGAAAGCGAGGGGAGAGAAGAGACGGGCCGGGCGGCTTAAATAGGCGGGGAGGCGGCCTCGGGAGGCGTGGAGAAGGGCAATGGAGAGGCGGCGGGAGAGGCCGGAGCGTGCAAGAAGCGATGCGGCGGTGTGAGTCTCTTGAGGCTTCGAAGGGCGTGGCTGAGGCTGGTCAAGGCTCTCGGTCCGGGCCGCCCAGCGAGGGGAAGGTTTTTTAAATAAACATTTTCCAGACAAATAAAACAAATTAAATGAAAATATTATATGGGCATATAATATATCAAAATTTTCAGAAAAGATTTTCTACAACATGAACATTATTTTAGTTTCAAATAAAATCCACAAAAATTCAAATAATTCAAACAATTACTCTTGACCTATTTAAAACCCAATAAAATCATTTTAAAAATACCAAAATGGTTTCAAATTTATTTCTCTCCATTTTTTTCTCATGTAGGGAATCATGTTACCCTATTTTCCATATATTTTATTTTTGGAGAAAAATAATTTGAATAAAACTCAAATAACTCCAAATTGAAAATAAATTCAAAAGAACTTTGAATTTAATTCTTTGAAAACTCCCAACTCATATTTCATATAATTTGAAGAAGTCATTTTATCTTCGCTCGTGAAAATCATTGAGTTGCATAAAGTTTCAGAATTGGAAATATTTTCCAAATGGTATTCAAATATTTTCAACACCTTGTCATTTAAATAAATGGAAGAAGTCATGTCATCTTCTCTCCGTGGTTTTGTGATGAAAAGAATTTGAATTCCCGAAGATCATAATAGCAAAAATGAAAGTTTGGGAAAGTCCTTTTATTCCCTCTCATTTAACTTTCAAAAAGTTTCAAACTCACTCACTTTCAGTCAATCAATCAAACAATCAATCAAAACTACCTATTTGTTTATAACACTCCAAAATTTAGAATTTTGGGATGTTACAAACTACCACCCTTAAAATGAATCTCGTCCTCGAGATTCGGAGAGGCTAGAAAGAAATAGGTTAGGTTTGGGGTCTTCTCAAAATCCATTGATCATCACAAGGGGTCTGGGGTGCTACCACCCTTAGAAGCATGGTTACGGTTCCATCAAAACTCATATACTCCATCCTTATCGTTGACAGTGTCGGTCTTCTCAAATCGTAAGGATAATTCCTTCTATGGGTTCTTCTGGTAGTGGCATAACCTTTTCCTCAATTCTTTTGTCCTATACTCTTGGTAAGGTTATTACGAGACTGGGTCTTCTTAGCTGACGGGTCTGGCGCCAATTCTAAACAACTATCGGTATCTCATGGTGGTCAACGATTTATGGTTTGTCCTGCAGGAAATGGGTCTGGGTTGAACCTCACCGTATAACCTACGGTTGGCAACAACTGCCTTGTACAAGGGGAAAAATAATACCTATACCATTCTAAGGTTTAAACAAGGTTTTGATCGTCGTCTCTCTACTATAGGTAAGTCACTCAGATTTACCATCCCATATAGCAAAGCGAATAATAAGAGTAAGTCGGTATGGTGATCAATCCATCCCGCACCCAAATCATTACCTTGCACATGGTTTAGCGAATCTCGCATTCTAACACTCGGTCATTCTCACAAGCATTGCAGAATTTTCTTTTGTCGACGAACCAAGTTCGGAAAATCCATTGATTCTGCAAGCCAAACAAACATCTATCGTTCCTTAACAACTCTCAGGTTTTGCGTAAACTCCTATAGAATCGTCGGTCGATAAAATCATAACTTCTTCCAGGGTTTTTCCTTCAGCAAGAGTGTGCTTGCTTCTTGGCAGGTCCTGGGCCCTGTGGGTTATGGCCCATCTCCTCACTTATAATCCTTGAACACATCATCTGGGCAACTGATCACTATCCCAACATCCAACTTCCTGGCATACTTAAAATCCATCCAATTGTACTGTCTTTCTTCCTTCTATTGGCACCAAACTAGGACATGATTACTCAGACTCATCATGGAATTTCCATTGATCCATATTTCCAACATCATACCTCCTTTATATCCAATAGTAATTCATCTCTTCATCCTCGTGGATATCCCACTTACCGAGATAAAAACTTATACTTATGAAGTCCATACTCCACTTCGTGGAACATCATTATCCTTTCAATGGAAAACGTCCTTAGGGAATATTGGCCATCTGCATGGCACTTCTTCAATCGGGAATCGTGAAACACATCATGAACTCCGACAGTCCTTCGGTGACTCCAACTTGTTAGCCAATTCTCCCACACGTTCCAAAACTCGGTATGGTCCTACAAATCTCGGGCTAACTTTCCTTAACTCCAAATCGTTTTACTCCTCGCAGAGGGGACACACGAAGACATGCTGTGTCTCCAATTTCATAGACTACCTCCTTGCGTCTGCATAATTATTCTGCCTGGACTGAGCTACCTTCAGTCTATCTCGAATCCACTTAACTTTCTCTTCTGACATCCTTGATCACATTTGGTCCAAACAACTGACGGTCTCCAACTTCATCCCACATCAACGGTGTCTGGCTCCTTCTCCCATACAAAGCTTAAAAGGGGCCATCTTCAAACTGGCTGGGTAACTGTTGTTGTATGAGAACTCCGCGTAAGGTAGATTATCATCACTACTAGATCCATAATTCTAGCGCACACGCTCTCAACATGTCCTCCAGAATCTGATTTACTCTCTCAGTTTGTCCATCTGTCTGCGGATGAAAGGCTGTACTGATCTCTAGCCTAGTACCCAAAGTGCAGTGCGGTGATTCCAAAACTTTGAGGTAAACTGTGTTCCTCTATGATGGTCCTCTAACTCCATGCGCATATACGATCCTTGTCAAATATATCTTGGCCAACTTCGCACTTGTATAGGTGGTTTTCTTTGGGATAAAGCGAGCCACTTTGGTCAAGTGAATCAACTACTACCCAGATAGAATCATATCCCAATCTGGTTCAGGGAAATCTGGTAATGAAATTTATGCCAAGCTTATCCCACTTCCATTCGGTATTGGCATCGGTCAGTAGTACTCTGTTGGCTTACGATGTTACGCCTTCACTCTCTGACATACATCACATACGGCTACATACTCGGCAATATCCTTCTTCATACCAGTCCACCAGAAACACTCCTTCAAATCCAAATACATCTTGGTGTTTCCAGAGCGAATCGAGTATGGTGAGTCGTGAGCCTCCTGAAGTATTAACTTCCTGATCTTTGCATTATTGGGTATATGTACACTGTCCTCAAACCATAAGGTGTCATGCTTATCCTTATGAAAGCCTTTGGCCTTTCCTTTGCTCATCCTCTCTTTTATCTCAGCAATCTCTTTGTCATACTTCTGAGCTTTATGAATCTTTCCTAACAATGTAGACTGAACTTCCATTGCTGCAACAAAACCTTTCGGAACAATCTCCAACCGAAGTTCCCTGAGATCCTCGGCTAACTCCTTTGATAATCGTCCACTTATGAGGGTATTCGTCCTTGTTTTCTTTATGGTTGTCCTATTTCTCCACAAAGCTTGTATGCATAAGGTTTCTTCATATCCTTTCCATAAGGCCTCAACTTCTGGGACACAAACCGAGACTTTGGCAAAGTCAACTTAAATTCCTTCCAAGTGGTTACTCCTTGCAATCCATTGATGGTTTGGTACATCCTCCACCAAGTAGCAACATCTCTTTCAAAGCAATCAAGGGCATCTTTGGGCCATATCCTTTCCTATTATAGGATTATTCTCCATGTGATCCTCATGTTCTGAATCCATCGGTCCATCTCCAATTGACTCATCGGTCCAGAAAATATAAGATCTTCTCCATTCATCTTCTAACGGGTCCATGGGTTTGGGGTGGGATAAGAGAGATCGAGAGGATGCACACAATACAAACAAAAGTTTTTGAAAAACAGATTTTATTGTGGTACATCGAAAAAACATCAAACAAAATGACAGCTCACAATCGCAGATCTAACGTAGGTATGTAACAGGTGGGTTTGGTCTTCTAATGGTCAATAAATCTTCAAAATCATCAAACTCTTCAAGTCTTGGTCATGTCTCCGATGGCTTCTTCTGATCATGCTTGTCCTTCTCAAGTTCTTTTGCCAAATCATCTCTGTTGACGCGAAGTCTCTCGCGACGTCCTTTAATATTTCTGGAGTTGCATTCCAAACTTCTGGTTTCAACTTCCTTGACATGGACGATGGTCCTACTGTCCTTCAGTTCCTGACGAATCTCCGATATCTCGATGTTTTTCTCCTTCAGCTTGTCTACTTTCAGTTTCAGGTTCCTGAATTCTTCATGAATTGCCTCCTTGTCAAATACATCTTCCTGCAGATCCATCTTAAACTCCTTGATGTAATACTCCGGATACGGTGATACACCAGCTAAGATTTAAAACTTCATCTTGGCCGATAGGTGATTCATCAGCCTTCTACCATCCAATCCTTTCATGCATATGCATGCTTAACTCAAGACGGTGACAATAGCATAGGCGAATGATAACATCATGGATGGCCATCTCTGCTCTTGTCATTTCCATGAGCTATCTCTCCATAGTTGATATCTCCGCCTTTAGGGTTTTCCTTGACAGAACTTTGAGTTCTATACTTCATGTTCCGGTCTTTCTCCGATACACCTTGATCTCGGGTATTGACAGCTTCCATAGTCTGCCAAGTTCCATAAGTGTAGCCTTCTTTGGTCATAAAGATCTGGGAATACTTTAGAGCCTTGAAAATCTCATAGTCTTCGGAGTCTTCAACAGTTGTAGTTTCCATTTACACGGTAAAATCCTCTTCATTCCAAATGGTCTTAGTTGTCCGATATCTTATCTCCTTGGAGTGGTCTCATCATCAGACGAATCTTCGTGGTCAAAAGGGGGAAAAGGGGTATGGTCTCACTAAAAGGGAATATTTGAATAAGCTCAGAAGAGAAGAGAGGTAAAAGATCTTTTTGAAAATGAAGTTGTAGAGAAAAATCTTTCCTATGGGTTTGTGGGTTTCTAGGGTCACGTCCTACAGTCAACATGTGCTCGATACCATCTTGTAGCGACCGACCGAATGGATCAAGTCTTCGTGGCTTAGGTGTCATCCTCGGATCGGGTATGTCGACACACACAATTACTCGAAGGATTTATAACAGAGGTAAATCACATGTATAAAGTAACGTAAATACTATTACCTCAATCCAAAAGATAGCGGAAGCAACAAGGTTGTGGATTCCCATCAACACCAACGGCAAAGTTGAGTATAGGAAATCATAACCCTAACGTATCACTTACTAAATGCTGAATAGTGCGCAACATGAAAAGTTGCAGCCCGAAACGGTCAAGACACATGGAATATGCTGGCAATGTTACACATAGAGAGTAATGAAAGAATAAGCTATACTACATGCATATATGGTTGGTGGAAAGCTCTATGGTTACAGTTTTGCAAAAAGCCAAATTTTCCCTATATCAAAGGAATAAGTTTTAGTTTAACTATCATGGTGGTTGAAACATCATTGAGAAGGTATAACCCCAACTCAATCCCAATTAAGGTATTAAACAACCCAACAATATTAATTTAGAGTGATGAGATACATGTGAAAACTCAAGTACTAGATGCTCAGAATTGTCCATAACCGGGACACGGCTAACCATGATTAGATTGTACACTCTGCAGAGGTTGCACTTTTCCCCACAAGACTCGATCGCCCCGTTGATTTCTCACACTACATGGTGTTTGAGAAGCGGATGACCGAGACACGATCTTTCGTAAACATTAACTCTCTACTCCGGATAGATCATACCAAACCTATAAAACCCACTACCGCTGATCTACCTCTTGAGAGCTTCACGTAACTTACTCAACTATGCTAGAGCCCATAATAGCTTGTGGCTGCACACGGAAGTTTCTAGCATGAATAATCTCAGTTCCCTTTGAGCCTGGGTGGCGGTCCATAGGAAGATCACACGGATACAGGGATTTCCAAAATTAAAGCAGACAACACTTTGGGTTCCCCGGTGCCTCAATCCACCAGGATGTGTATTTAAGTTGCCACCTTAAAGTAAACCATTAATTAACAATCTCACATCTCATCATGAATATCTCTCAAACCCAAACCACGTCTACGAGCATAGCATAGCAATATAAGCATAACGTAGAAGTAACTCCCAAGGGTTTGATAGTAACAGGGCAATAGGCTCCTACCTCATCATCTACTTCCCAACCCACAAATTGCAATGTTTGAGGATTGAGCTAATGCATAAAAACTGGGTATGAAAAGAGTATGATCAAGTGTTACTTGCCTGCAAAGTTGATGAAGATGATTCGCACTCAAAACTCTTGATAGATCTACTCGTCACACTCCGGTTAATCTATCGTAAGCAAGCAATAGTAACCACACATAAGCAATCACTCAAAAGATCGGAAAGAACGAAGAAAACGATTTGGAAAACATCAAAACCAAGCAAATAACTCTTGCAACATAAAACAATTTCTAACAGTACCAAAATTATGTGAATTTGGCCTTATCAGAAAGTTTAGGTCAAGAACTTCGATTTGCAAAAAGAATCAACTCAAACGGAGTTATAAAACTCAAGTTATGATCGAACGAAGTTTGAATACAAATATGTTTGAATTCAAATTTTAAAACTTCCAAAAACATGTTTAAGTTGGATTACTGGATAGAGGAGATCATAACAAAGAAGTGGGCATTGGTTTCGTTGAATTCCGACTAACGAGCAAAAAGTTGCGGTCGTTTGAAAACCAGGGGCTAATCTGTAAATAAATATATTCATGGATAGGTCCCTGGCGGAAATTAAAAATAAAAAGAAAAATGTATCGAGCAAACGTTCGCTACAGAACCTAAACCGACGAAAACCGTTCGCTAAGGAGATCTAAACAATAACGCTCACTATATAAACTAACCAAATAAAAACGGGTTTTAAACAAAACCGAAACCCAAAAACCGAACTTAAAGAAAAGAACCGGGTCGGTTTATACAGTTCATGGGCGGTTTGTGAAGAAAACCGTGGCGGCGCCAGCGAGGTCGAACTCCGGCGAGACGGCTGGGCTCGGCGGGCGGCTCCGGCTGCTTGAGGAGACGGCGAGGCAAGACGGGAGGGCTGGGCCAGGCGAGGTGCAGTGGTGGCGATGGCGGTGGGCATAGGCGGCGAGGGTGGCGGCGGGCAAGACGGGCGGATCTCGGGCATGGCGATTTGGCGGGCGGGCAGCGAGGAGAGAGGAGAGACGGGGCCGGGGCGGCTTAAATAGGTGGGGAGGCGGCCTCGGGAGGCGTGGAGAAGGGGCAACGGAGAGGCGGCGGGGAGAGACTGGCGGCGGCAGCGGCGATGGCGGCGCGTGGTCTCTTGGGAGTTTCAAGGCTGGTGGGCTGGGCAGCATGGCTGGCTCAAGTCGGGCCGCCCAGTAGGGGAAGGTTTTTTAAATAAACATTTTCGGACAAATAAAACAAATTAAATGAAAATATTATATGGGCATATAATATATCAAAATTTTCAGAAAAATATTTTCTACAACATGAACATTATTTTAGTTTCAAATAAAATCCACAAAAATTCAAATAATTCATACAGTGCTACTGACCTATTTAAAACCCAATAAAATCATTTTAAAAATACCAAAATGGTTTCAAATTTATTTTTCTCCATTTTTTTTCTGATGTAGGGAATCATGTTACCCTATTTTCCATATATTTTATTTTTGGAGAAAAATAATTTGAAAACTCAAATAACTCCAAATTGAAAATAAATTCAAAAGAACTTTGAATTTAATTCTTTGAAAACTCCCAACTCATATTTCATATAATTTGAAGAAGTCATTTTATCTTCGCTCGTGAAAATCATTGAGTTGCATAAAGTTTCAGAATTGGAAATATTTTCCAAATGGTATTCAAATATTTTCAACACCTTGTCATTTAAATAAATGGAAGAAGTCATGTCATCTTCTCTCCGTGGTTTTGTGATGAAAAGAATTTGAATTTCCAAGATCATAAAAGCAAAATGAAAGTTTGGGAAAGTCCTTTTATTCCCTCTCATTTAACTTTCAAAAAGTTTCAAACTCACTCACTTTCAGTCAATCAATCAAACAATCAATCAAAACTACCTATTTGTTTATAACACTCCAAAATTTAGAATTTTGGGATGTTACAATGAGGTTTTTCTCTCTAGGCGAAGAGGCGCTCAAGTTGGGCTTGTGGCTCTCACTCACTTTTTGGTGGATCACTTTCTCACTCTTCTCTCCATGATGGGTGGCTTGCTTGTCGGCTATCACTTGACTAGGAGACATAGGTCGTAGCACATATTCCTTCCCTTTCATCTTGAAGCTATAGTGGTTGGTACGCCCATTGTGGATGACACCACGGTCGAATTGCCATGGTCGACCAAGAAGGAGGTGGCAAACGGTCATTGGGACCACATCACACTCCAAAGTGTCCTCATATGCACCAATTTTGAAGGAGACTTGGACCGTATGCTCAATTCGGATAGTGCCGGAGTCACTTAGCCATTGAACTTTGTAGGGGTGCGGGTGCTTCCTCTTGACCAATTGAAGCTTGGAGCATAGTTCTTCACTTGCCAAGTTGTGGCAACTACCTCCATCGATGATGACCTTGACGGACCTTCCATTGATGCCGGCCTTTGTGTGGAAGATGTGGCATCTTTGTCTTCTTCTTGTTGATGTTGAAGAGTCAAGACCTTGGAGACAACGAGAGCGGGGCTCGAATCCTCATCACAAAATACCTGATCATCGTCATCCTCGTTCACTCGTCGGTGCATGGCCACTTGCTCAAGAGATTCCATCTCCTCATCACTCATTGAGTCATATGTGCCATCGTCGTTGAGGATCATGGTGCGCTTGTTGGTGCATTCTAGGACTTGTGGCCTCGGCCGCCGCAAGTGAAACACTAGAATGAGCTTGTCTTGATGGTCTCATCGGTCGGAGTAGATGACGAAGCACGCGGCTTGAAGTTGCTTGTAGTAGGAGGAGGACGACTTTAACTTGTCGAAGTTTTCTTGTAACTTGACTTGTCGTCGTTGTTTGTAGAAGGTTTGGTTGATGTGGATGTTGGAGGAGTTGTTGAAGGTTGGTTGTTGGAGAAGCCGTAGGTCTTGGACGAGTACTTGGCATACTTGAAGTCATCTTGCACTTGACGTTCCGCCTTTGTAGCTTGATGCATGAGCTCAATGAGGTTGGAGTAGGGTTGGAAGTCGGCGATTTTCTTGATGGGATGATTGAGTCCATTCAAGAAACGTGCCATTGTTTGCTCATCATCTTCCTTCACATTGGCTCGAATCATGGCTATCTACATTTCCTTGTAGTATTCTTCAACACTCTTTGTTCCTTGCTTAAGGAGTTGGAGTTTCTTGAAGAGGTCGCGGTTGTAGTAGGTGGGCACAAAACATGCTCGCATTGCATCCTTCATTTGAGCCCAAGTGGTGATTGGAGGTTCACCTCTTGCTTGTCGCCGCTCAAGGAGTTGTTCCCACCATATGAGCACATAGTCTTGGAACTCAAGTGATGCCATAGCGATCTTCTTCTCTTCCTCGTAATTGTGCAAACAAAAGATTTTGTCGACCTTCAATGCCCATGAGAGGTACTCTTCGGGGTCATTGCTTCCATTGAACTTGGGCATGGTGAATTTGAGCTTTCCATTCCGTTGCTCTTCATTGTGTTGTTGGCGATGGTGATGATGACGCCCTTGACGTGGATGACAATCATCTTCATGTTGCTCTTGGCGTGGAGGAACTCCATGATCAACTTGCTCTTGTTGAACTTGAGGTTGAGGTGGAGCTTGACGAGCTTGTGGAGGAGCTTGAGGAACTTGACGTTGCACATGGGGTTGGTAGTTCCTCTCTTGGATTTCTTCTCGAAGGGCTTCCTCTTGATTGCGCCGTTCGCGGTTGCGGTTGGCGATAACTCGACTTGATTCTTGAAGGGCACGTTGCGCCTCAAGAGCTTGCGCTTCTCGTTGTTGTTGTTGAAGATGGTGCGCCTCGGCATCTTGTTCTTCTTGGTGTAGACACGCTCGTTCTTCCTCTTGGCGCCGTAGTCATTGTCGTTCTTGAGCTTGGGCAAAAGCGGCTTGGTTTGATTGAGGACCAGGGACTTGCTCATCGACTTGCTCTTGTGAATGCTTGTCATGTAGTGAGTTGCGAGATGCATGACGGTCTTGACGCGCGGCTTGTCGAAGAGTGTTCAATGACGATGTACTTGAGTCGTAGAAGGTGTCGTCGGAGTGTCAACTCGAGCGGCTCCGTCTTGAGGATGAAGTAGTGGAATGATGCCGTTTCCTCATCATGGCACGAATCTCGTCCATTCTTGCATCATTCTCTTGCTTGTGAGCGTCGAACTTGTTATCGAAGGAGTCTCTTGTACGTTGCTCGGAGAGTCGCAAGTCGGTGGCGAGGTTGTCGATGCGGTCACTCATTGCTTGTTGCCCTTTGTGCAACGCTCGTTGTGCACCAAAGAGGTGGCTCTTGGTGATGTATGATGACATGTCGTCGTCTTGCTCGAGGAAGAGTGGGTCGGTAGAAGTACTTGGCCTATCCATCATTCCAAGCAAAAATGTGAGTGGTAGAAGGAGAAGAACTTATACCAATGTACCTTTGACCGATGTTGATGATGAATCAAGTTCACTCAAATGCGGACAATGAAATAGCACTATTGGTACCAATCCTTGTCGGTTCTCGCACCTACACAAATAAAAGCTTATGGTGGAGCTTGGTGAGGATGGTGGCACAAAATTTGATGCAATTGTAAGTGAGCGTCAATAATGTTGGAAAAGGTTCACAAATTTGCAAATGCAACAAGTAGACCAAGCAAATAATGGTACACGGAAACACACGCAAATAGATAAGTGGGATTGTGCAAACCAAAAGTGAGCCAAAATGTGGAATCCACGAAAATGCTCTTGGTGCACAATACTAGAGAGACGCTAGCACGATTGCACAAAAGGAGGATGTGGAACTTGTGCACAACCTACTAGGCAAAAATGCAACTATCTCTATCCCACGTATGCTATATGTATGGTATTTCGGTGCTATGATCCAAGATGATCCAAAATGACAATCTTAATGTAGTATGATGCTATGGTTCTTGCTCATAAGCTCTTTCCTTATCTTTCCTCTTTGCTTAAAAGCTTGGGTGGCTCTTTCACTTTGAGCTCTTTTCTCATGCAAAACTTTACGAACCAAGATAGCAATTGTGTATGCTATGACAACTTTGTGACACACAAATGGATCCCAAGATATGCACCACGGTGGTATGGTATGTATGCTATGGATTATGATCACTAATGTGCACAAGTCACGTTGCCGGCAATACTCAATGGCTAGTCTCGATGGGTAAGCTACGCAAAAGTAAGGCCATGTGGTATCAATGCAATTTCAAGGTATGACAAAGATGTCAACAATGTTACCATTCTTGGCGATGATGAGACCCTTGCGAAGATGAGCGCGGTGATGATGATGTCGAACCGTACCTAGATAGCCGAAACACAATAGGACACGGGAACCACAACTCAAAATCTCAAGGACCAAAATGTGTCAAAATCGTCATAGGAGGTATTGGGGAGGATGGTGGTGTATGTGGGTTTGGAAGATATGGTGGAAGGTGGAGTGGTGGTGGTGGCTGAACTGGAAAATTCAGTTTCGTCAGGGTATTACGGACGTCCGGTTTTTACGATCGTCCGGTCGTCGGACGTCCGATGGGGCTCAGAAATCCGTAAATTCGAATCGGGACTGGGGTTCCGGTCGTCCGGAAAGGCCGGACGTCCGGTGGACGGGGCTCAACGCGGGATGAACTGTAAGATTGCGGGTTGGAAGAAGATGGTGAGGTCGAAATCGAGCAGATTGATGGATGGAAAAGGGTGGGGAGGGTGGGGAAAGCTAGATCCACACGTAACAACTCAAATCCATGGACCAAATCCAACAAAATCTCAACTCACCAACAAATCACAAAAAAAATTGGGGCTATTTTTGGTGGGGATTTTCGGATTTTAGGACGAAAACAACAAAATCAAGCTAGAAAACACGGGGTAGGGGCTCCAAAAACGTGATGAACGTGGCTCATGATACCAGGATGATGTAGGGCGGATCCCTAGTTGGGGATCTTTCACGTTTGGAGGGGATCCTACGGGGAGAACACGACGAACGAGCGGAAGAACACAAGGAAAAACACACAAGAGGAACACTAAACCGACAAGTATCGATCACACAAGGGCTAGATCACCGAACACATAAGGTAGCACAAGATTCAAAATCAACAAAGGAAAGATACACGAGTAGCTGTTCTTCTCCGTGAGGAGGTCTTGATGGGGTCCACCCTAGAAGGGGGTCTTGAATCCGCTTGGGGGATCTTCTCCGAAGAGGTCCTGAGCTCCGAGGAGAAGTAACCAAGTGGATGAGCAAAGCTCTCACACAAACATGAGCTAATCCTTTGCTAACCCTAACTAGGAGGAGGAGGAGGTCTATTTATAGTCTTAGTGCAAATGGGGGCGAAGTGAAGGGGTACAAGGGCTCCAGCCCGCGGGCGCGGTCACTCAGGTGCCGGACGTCCGGAAGACGTCGGACGTCCGGAGGCTCGGGACGGTCCGGACATCCGGCAGGGCTCGGACGTCCGTAGATTCGGCTCTGACTCGGGTGCGTCGGTCGTCCGGAGAGGGCCGGTCGTCCGGGACTTCGGGGAGGCCCGGACGTCCGTGGAGCGTCGGACGTCCGTAGATTCGGCTCTGGTACGGGTCGTCTGGTCGTCCGGTGGCTTCGGTCTTCCGTGAGTTTCCATTCGGGTGCCCAGCTGCCGGACGTCCGGAGGGCGTCGGTCGTCCGTGGCCCGGGATTCGTCGGACGTTCGGACTTGGTTGGTTGTCCGATGCGTGTAGCTTCAGCAGCTTTTCTTGTTCTCCATCACGCTTGGGGTCCTCGTCGTGTTGGCTCTTGCAAGTAGCTGTTCCTTGGCTCGTCTCCAAGTACCTGATTACACATAGAGTTTCCGAATGAGGTAGTAGCCATGTCTCATGATTAGGAAGAGGGAATTCGGAGAGGAGCGAGTTCACCTTATCTTCAATAGCCTTAGCTCGAGCTCGAGTCATGGATCCACGTGGTGTTGAGGAAGATGTAGGTGCGTCCATGGGTATGAGTGAGGGATGCTCCGCATCAGTAGGTATATATAGGAGGAAGGAGTACGTCGGTGGAGCTTCGGGGGGTCCACGAGGCGGCGCGCCTAGGGGCGCCCACCCTCGTGGCCGCCTCCCTCCTTTCTTGACCGAGGGTCCAAGTCTCCTGGATCTTATCTGATGAGAAAACCACGTTCCCGAAGATTTCTCTCCGTTTGGACTCCGTTTGATATTCCGTTTCTTCGAAACACTGAAATAGGCAAAAAACAACAATTCTGGGCTGGGCCTCTAGTTAATAGGTTAGTCCCAAAAGTAATATAAAAGTGGAAAATAAAGCCCAATATAGTCCAAAACAATATATAATATAGCATGGAGCAATCAAAAATTATAGATACGTTGGAGATGTATCAGGCATCCCCAAGCTTAATTCTGCGCCCTCGAGTAGGTAAATGATAAAAAGAGAATTTTTTATGCGGAGTGCTACTTGGCATAATTTCAATGTAAGTCTTCTTAATTGTTGTATGAATATTCAGATTCGAAAGATTCAAGACAAAGGTTTAATATTGACATAAAATAATAATACTTCAAGCATACTAACAAAGCAATTATGTCTTCTCGAAATAACATGGCCAAAGAAAGTTATCCCTACAAAATCATATGGTCTGGCTATGCTCTATCTTCACCACACAAAGTATTTAAATCATGCACAACCCCGATGACAAGCCAAGCAATTGTTTCAAACTTTTGACATTCTCAAAACTTTTTCAATCTTCACACAATACATGAGCGTGAGCCATGGATATAGCATTATATGTGGAATAGAATGGTGGTTGTGGAGAAGACAAAAAGAGGGAAGATAGTCTCACATCAACTAGGCTTATCAACAGGCTATGGAGATGCCCATCAATAGATATCAATGTGAGTGAGTAGGGATTGCCATGCAACGGATGCACTAGAGCTATAAGTATATGAAAGCTCAACAAATGAAACTAAGTGGGTGTGCATCCAACTCGCTTGCTCACGAAGACCTAGGGCAATTTGAGGAAGCCCATCATTGGAATATACAAGCCAAGTTCTATAATGAAAAATTCCCACTAGTATATGAAAGTGACAAAGCGAGAGACTCTCTATTATGAAGATCATGGTGCTACTTTGAAGCACAAGTGTGGTAAAAGGATAGTAACATTGTCCCTTCTCTCTTTTTCTCTCATTTTTTTATTTGGGCCTTTTCTATTTTTTATGGCCTCTTTTCTTTTCCTTTTTTTTTCGTCCGGAGTCTCATCCCGACTTATGGGGGAATCATAGTCTCCATCATCCTTTCCTCACTTGGGACAGTGCTCTAAAAATGATGATCATCACACTTTTATTTTTCTTACAACTCAAGAATTACAACTCGATACTTAGAACAAAATATGACTCTATGTGAATGCCTCCGGCGGTGTACCGGGATACGCAATGATTCATAAGTGACATGTATGAAAGAATTATGAATGGTGGCTTTGCCACAAATACGATGCCAACTAAATGATCATGCTAAGCAATATGACAATGATGGAGCATGTCATAATAAATGGAACGGTGGAAAGTTGCATGGCAATATATCTCGGAATGGCTATGGAAATGCCATGATAGGTAGGTATGGTGGCTGTTTTGAGGAAGGTTTATGGTGGGTGTATGATACCGGCGTAAAGTGCGCGATATTAGAGAGGCTAGCTATGGTGGAAGGGTGAGAAAAGTGCGTATAATCCATGGACTCAACATTAGTCATAAAGAACTCATATACTTATTGCAAAAATCTACAAGTTATCAAAGCAAAGTATTACGCGAATGCTCCTAGGGGATAGATTGGTAGGAAAAGACCATCGCTCGTCCCCGACCGCCACTCATAAGGAAGGCAATCAATAAATAAATCATGCTCCAACTTCATCACATAACGGTTCACCATACGTGCATGCTACGGAAATCACAAACTTTAACACAAGTATTTCTCAAATTCACAACTACTCAACTAGCATGACTCTAATATTATCACCTCCATATCTCAAAACAATTATCAAGCATCAAACTTTTCTTAGTATTCAACACACTCAAAAGAAATTTTTACAAATCTTGAATACCAAGCATATTATTATTTTAAGCAAATTACCATGCTATTTAAGACTCTCAAAATAATCTAAGTGAAGCATGAGAGATCAATAGTTTCTTTAAAACAAATCCACCACCGTGCTCTAAAAGATATAAGTGAAGCACTAGAGCAGAACTATAAAGCTCAAAAGATATAATGAAGCACATAGAGTATTCTAACAAATTCCAATTCATGTATGGCTCTCTCAAAAGGTGAGTACATCAAGGATGATTGTGGTAAACTAACAAGCAAAGACGCAAATAATACAAGACGCTCCAAGCAAAACACATATCATGTAGTGAATAAAAATATAGCTCCAAGTAAAGTTACCGATGGAAGTGGACGAAAGAGGGGATGCCTTTCGGGGCATCCCCAAGCTTTGACTTATTAGTGTCCTTGGATTATATTGGGGGTGCCATGGGAATCCCCAAGCTTAAGCTCTTTCCACTCCTTGTTCCATAATCCATCAAAAGATTTCACCCAAAACTTGAAAACTTCACAACACAAAACTCAACAGAAATCTCGTAAGCTCCGTTAGTGAAAGAAAACAAAAGACCACTTCAAGGTACTGTAATGAACTCATTCATTTGTTTTGGTGTTAAACCTACTGTATTCCAACTTCTCTATGGATTATAAACTATTTTACTAGCCATAGATTCATCAAAATAAGCAAACAACACACGAAAAACAGAATCTGTCAAAAACAGAACAGTCTGTAGTAATCTGTAACTAACGCAACCTTCTGGAACTCCAAAAATTCAGCCAAAATAGGAAGACCTAGGAAATTTGTTTATTGATCAGCAGCAATTGGAATCACTATTTTATCACGTTATGGTGATTTTTAACAATTTTTTTCGTGAACCGAAAGTTTCTGGAAATTACAGCAAGATCAAATAACTATCATCCAAGAAGATCCTATAGGTTTAACTTGGCACAAACACTAATTAAAACATAAAACCACATCTAAACAGAAGGTAGATGGATTATTGATTACTAAGCTGCAAGGAAAAATATTGGGTTGTCTCCCAACAAGCGCTTTTCTTTAAAGCCTTTTTAGCTAGGCATTGAGATTTCAATGATGCTCACAAGAAAGACAAGAATTGAGGCACAAAGAGAGCATCTTAAAACATGTGGAAAACACACTTAAGTCTAACATACTTCCTATGCATAGGCATATTATAGGCAAACAAATTATTGTAGCAAGCAAAAACTAGCATATGCAAGGAAGCGGAACGTAACAATAGCAATCTCAACATAACGAGAGGTAATTTAGTAACATGAAAATTTCTATAACCATATTTTCCTCTCTCATAATAATTACATGTAGGATCATAAGAAAATTAAACAATATAGCTATCACATAACATATTCTCAACACGATCCACATGCATGCCAAGTTGACACTCTTCCAAAATAGTGGGATTATCATTAACTAAAGTCATGATTTCTCCAAGCCCACTTTTATCAAAAATTTCATAAGATTGAATGTTATCCAAATATGTGGGATCTAAAGTTGACACTCTTCCAAACCCACTTTCAATATTATTGCAAACACTATTATCAATCTTATATTCATCATGGGGCTTAAATAAATTTTCAAGATCATAAGAAGAATCTCCCCAATCATGACTATTGGCCATAGCAAAACTAGCATCCCCAAGCTTAGAGTTTTGCATATTATTAGCATAATTTATATCAATAGAATTTATAATAAAATCATTGCAATCATGCTTTTTATTAAAAGATCTATCATGAAGCACTTCATCACAATTTTCAGATTTACGGATTTCAGGCAAAAGCTTATAAAGATAATCTAGTGCATCCAAATCACTAGGAATTGGTTCATCATAATTGGATCTCTTAAAAAGATTGGCAAGAGGATGAGGATCCATAGATATTAGCTTCTCTGTTTAGGAATAAATACTCAACTATTTCAACCAAGCGACAAAACGAGCCAAGAAAGGCATCAAGGCAAACGAAAAGACGAACGGAAAAGAGAGGGCGAATAAAACGGCAAGGGTGAAGTGGGGGAGAGGAAAACGAGAAGAAAATGGCAAATAATGTAATGCGAGAGATAAGGGATTGTGATGGGTACTTGGTATGTTGACTTTTGCGTAGACTCCCCGGCAACGGTGCTAGAAATCCTTGTTGCTACGTCTTGAGCTTGCGTTGGTTTTCCCCGAAGAGGAGAGGATGATGCAGCAGAGTAGCGTAAGTATTTCCCTCAGTTTTTGAGAACCAAGGTATCAATCCAGTAGGAGGCCACGCGCAAGTCCCTCATACCTACATGTCGGTGTACTAGAGTAGGGGTACCCTAGTATCCCGAACTTGTGCACGGCGATTCTGACACCCAGCAAGGTTTGCTGGTCACCGCCAAGATCCTCCGTGGTTCCTTTGGAGCCATTCAAGAACAAAGTATTTAACCAAGAAGAGAAGGCCCGCAAGAGGAGCTTGCCGGAAGGCCACTCAAGGCACGCAGAAGACAAGACCCGGCAAGAGGAGCTTGCCAGAAGGCTCGGAGAGCGACAAGCCTCCGGACGCGACAAAGGATTCAGCCGCGGCAAGGCACTTGCCGCGGCAACCTTCTGCATCTCCGCTCCAGCTCATCCACCAACGTGTCGCCATGGGACCATTCCATGCCTTGGCGTGTCAAGAGGCTGCAGCCGGTGGGGAGCAGCGATAAGCGGCGGCCCGACAAGCTGGCCATCGTGGCGAGCAACGGTGGCGCTCTGACGGTCCATGTTGCCTTTGTTTAGGCGGCGAGGACGGGCATTTAATGCTTTTGTCCCCTGCCGTCGGTTAGGTAGAATACCTTTGTACCTTTGTACTAGTAGGTGTACCAACCATCGCTTTTTCCATTTGTACCCTCATCTACGTTGCCACACTGCCGGAGACCCTTGAGCATATAAAAGGAGGCCCATGCGCAACGTAGAGGGGGTTCGATCACATTCCAACATAACCAGAGAACACTCACGCTAGGTCTTGTAGCTCTCATCGCTCCCTAGCAAGAATACAACCAGACAAGCAGCAGTAGGAGTGTTATCTCTCCGGAGAGCTCCGAAGCTGGGTAAAAACTGCTCGTGTGCTTCGCCTCGATCCGCTCTTCGTGCGATCTCCGCCCCCCTCCGAACCAAAAGGGACCCGGCCCGCCGGTCCCATAGGTGTCCGTGGGTCCGATCAGCATCCCCGACACTACACAAAGCAAATAACTCCTCGCAACCAACATGAATAGGGGTTGTCAATCCCTTCACGGTCACTTACGAGAGTGAGATCTGATAGAGATGGTAGATAATATTTTTGGTATAAAGATGCAAAGTAAAATAAAAGGCAAAGTAAAAAGCAAAGCAATAATAAAGCGTAGGATGATTAATATGATGAGAATAGACCCGGGGGCCATATATTTCACTAGTGGCTTCTCTCAAGAGCATAAGTATTCTACGGTGGGTGAACGAATTACTGTTGAGAAATTAACAGAATTGAGCATAGTTATGAGAGTATCTAGGTATGATCATGTATATAGGCATCACGTCCGAGACAAGTAGACCGACTCACCTTTTGCATCTACTACTATTACTCCACTCATCGACCGCTATCCAAAGCATGCATCTAGAGTATTAAGTTAATGAAAAGCAGTAGCAACGCCTTAAGCAAGATGACATGATGTAGAGGGATATATTCATGCAATATGATAAATAACCCATCTTGTTATCCTCGATGGCAACAATACAATACGTGCCTTGCTGCCCCTCATCCTTTGGGAAAGGACACCGCAAGATTGAACCCAAAGCTAAGCACTTCTCCCATTGCAAGAACTACCAATCTAGTTGGCCAAACCAAGCGGATAATTCAAAGAGACTTGCAAAGATAACCAATCATACATAAAAGAATTCAGAGAAGATTCAAATATTGCTCATAGATAATCTTGATCATAAACCCACAATTCATCGGTCTCAACAAACACACTTTGCAAAAAGAAGATTACATCGAATAGATCTCCATGAGAGAGGGGGAGAACATTGTATTGAGATCCAAAAGGAGAGAAGAAGCCATCTAGCTACTAACTATGGACCCGAAGGTCTGAAGTAAACTACTCACACTTCATCGGAGAGGCTATGATGATGATGATGATGATGTAGAAGCCCTCCGTGGTGGATTCCCCTTCCAGCGGAGCTCCGGAACAGGCCCCAAGATGGGATCTCGTGGATATAGAAGGTTGCGGCGGTGGAATTAGGTTTTTGGCTCCGTATCTGATCTGTTGGGGGGTACGTAGGTATATATAAGAGGAAGGAGTACGTCGGTGGAGCTTCAGGGGGCCCACGAGGCAGGGGGGCGCGCCCTAGGGGGGCGCCCTCCACCCTCGTGGCCGCCTCTTTCCTTTCTTGACCAAGGGTCCAAGTCTCCTGGATCTTATTCGATGAGAAAATCACGTTCCCGAAGATTTCATTCCGTTTGGACTCCGTTTGATATTCCGCTTCTTTGAAACACTGAAATAGGCAAAAAAACAGCAATTCTGGGCTGGGCCGCTGGTTAATAGGTTAGTCCCAAAAGTAATATAAAAGTGGAAAATAAAGCCCAATATAGTCCAAAACAATAGATAATATAGCATGGAGCAATCAAAAATTATAGATACGTTGGTGACGTATCAGTGTGCGTGTCGGTGTTGCGTGCGTGCGTGGCTGTGTGTGTTCGTGTGAGTGTTGCGTGCATGCAGTTCACGTGCATGCGCGCATGTGTGTATAATCACCACACCAGCTCATGTGTGTTAAAACAGATGGCTCAACATACCAATACAAGGCCACTTGTTCGTTGTGCCCGCGGTCATGAATTCGAACCACCATCCAATATTTTTTTATCGTTTGTTTTCATTCTTACTAGCAAGATGCCCGTGCGTTGCACGTAACATCAAGATGCATTTCTATGAGTAGTTTATATTGTGAGGGAAAAGGTTGAACGAGGGAAGGCCTTATTTGCAAATGTGGAGAGGGGTGTGGGTACCTTTTTGCAAAATTGCCATAGTTTCCTTCCTATCCGTTAGATATAAATCGGACGGCCTATATTGCAGGATGGCAGGCACACTTTCATCACCAACTCTTTTTTATAAGGGTAGAGTAGATACGCGCCGACAGGTGGGCCCAATGGTAGTGAGATAATGTGATGCAACACTAGAGGTGCCACGTGGAATGTTTAACTGGGCAACTAGTCGTGTCTTGAGCAAATCTGAGTTGTATACGGTGAGCCCGTGGATCGTATAATAACCACAAAACTTAAATGGTGAACGTAATGAGTGGATTACGAAGTCCAATGTACGTATTGTGCTTTTCGTTTCAAATACAATGATAAATCCTTTGTATATATCGCGAGAGAAAGATGAAACATGCGTGAATGTGCTGGGGGCATACTTTTAGAGGACCTGGAGATAGTTTGTGTGCGTAAGTGAAAGGGGCGTAGAGGGGGTGTATGCGATGCAGAGAGAGAGATGCTCTTTGTTCCTCTTTATTATGACTAACTTTATATATAGTATAAAAATATAAAAATTCACAGTGTGGAATAAATATCATTGTGGGCACCATGCAATGCAAATTAACGTTCATACTCCTCCATATAACTTTGTAATGTTGTATATATGTAGAAATTCTAAAATAATCTTTTGGCCACACTTTGTGTGGTTTTATTCAAAAGGAATGTTGTATGCGAAATAAACGTAAAGAGATTGCTTTTTTGATCAATGGGGTACGTGATGTAACATGTGCGAATGTGTAGTTGATGTATTTGGCAGGGCCTAGAGAGGTATTTGTGTGTATTACATATTCGAGAGAGGCATGGATAAAGGGGCCAGCGGGGGAGGGGGCATGGGAGAGATATCACGAGAAATGAGAGAGGTCTAGAGAGAGAGACGAATATGATGTCACGGCGAGAGATGCCCTTGAGTGTGTATATGCAAGGGGGAGGGGATAGAGGCATGACGAGAATTTTTTGTGTGTGGTGTCTGTGTTGGTATGTGTGGGTGTGAGAAGATAACGAGACCTGGGGGCAGAGGGTGTGTCACCACATGAGGTCCGGTGTGCCGAGGTGAGGCCCTTGGTTTGGTACCGTCCTGCGCCACATTGGTCGGCCCGTGACACATTTAGGGAGACCCATGGAGGCCTAGTCGTACAAGACAAAGATAGCAGAGTCGTGAAGGACTCTGTGTCCACTGACAAAGCCGGCTAGGATTTGTAACCCTAGGTTCTCGGACTAAGGTAAAACCTTATCTCTGATATTACTATTCATCCAACCTAACTTTAAGGGGCATCCTACAGAATGCTCTGCTAGAATCATACTCGTCGATTAGGAAGAGAGGTGGAGACAATGCGTGAGAGACATGCCTAAAGATAATGTGCGTGCGGGAGACACATAGGCAAGTCTATGTATATAGAAAGGGTCGATGGGGATTGTGTGTGTATGCTTGTGAGAGGAAGAGTGCTTGTGATAATGGTTAGTGAAAACAGTCATAAATGGTTATGAGAGGGAGGGAGGGTTATATCGAGAGCATGTTTGTGAGAAAGACACCTCGGGAGAGAGTATGTGATCATGTGTGAGAGAACACCGATGGAGAGTGAAACTACACGTAAAAGACTGATGTACACATTGATTAAAAATATAAATTGTATCCAAATATTAGGATGGGATCATGATATTTGCAATTCGCGTAAGGAACGGTCATTGATCCATTAGACATCTATATTCTATTGAATTTGAGCATGTCTATGTTATTATTCGACATAATTGATCCACATAGTTAGTATTTTGAACTCCAGACAATGCATTGCTTTAGCAATAGAATATAAACGTGAGTATAGTTCATGTTGTGTGTGTAAAGCACATTATACATACAAAAGTTACACAATGAACATTATAAATAGCTAGCTGTGAACTAGCATACATTTGAATTCAACTTAAGGTGGTTTAAAAAATTCAAATTCAACATGAAGTCCATTCAATTATTTGAATTCGATATCATGGCATTTGTAAATCATACCTAAATTATGGGGGCACCAATCTTTGCTCTGTTTTTGTACATAATATCATATATAGTCGTGTACAAAATAGATTCAAATTTACCTTCTCCATTCCAAAATAATCGTAGTTATAGGATTTTGAAGTGTCAAAATTTCAAAAAGAAGCGCATAATTTAATGAGGTTTTCAAACATACAAGGTCAAATTTAATGTTGTCTATTTAGGTCAATCCTCAAAGTTCAAGAGTACTCTAAACGTGAATGCTTCTATTTCAAAATTTCAAACGAAGCGCCAAAAGAGCCTCTACTGGCTCGAAACCACGTGAGACCAATGTTTGGTAGAAGGAAATTACTTTTCTAACTCTGACCCATGAAACCTACCGGCCCGACGTCCAAAGGTCTAAACCGGGGTAGCTTTGTAGCTTCATCTACACGCCATGCAATCGCCTCCGAAAAACATTCATACACAATGGCGGCCTAAGCACACATGCGTGCAGCCAAAATCGCTCCCGCCCACTATTTGGGACACCTGGGATTACCATCCTACCCCTGACCCACAGTAGGTCCGAAATTTAAGAGGGGGGCAAAGTTTGTACTTTCCCCAAATTTCAAACAAGCGTGTCCCATCTGTTCAAAAAAACCAAAAACAAGCGCGTCCCAGACCGAAACATGGTTCTCCCTTAGCTCCCCCGCCCCCCGTCTGATTCCCCATTCGTACTCCGTGGGCGCCAAAACTACCTCTCCACAAGCCGCGAAACCCCGGCGTTTTCCGTCCGCCACCCCATCCCACCCATCAACCGCCGCCCTCCTCCATCACGCTGGTGCCGATACCCCGATGTCGTCGTCCACCGCAACCGCAACTGCAACGCCCTCCACGGCTAGTAGTTGAAGCCGAGGCTGAGCTGTCCGTACCCGAGCCAATTCAACCATGCCGTCCTGCGCCTCACCGCTGCCGCTCCAACTTCGCCACCGTCCACCACACCAGAGCTGTTCCCGCTACGCCGTCCTTCGCCGCCTCGGATCTGCTTCCCATCCGCCGACAGACGGCCACCGCAACACAGTCAACAATTTGGCCATGCGTTCGTCCAAGGCTCAACCCTGCTCCAAAACATCGGTTCCCCCAGAATAAACAAGAAAATCGCCGCGACATCTGGAGGACACAGTACTAGCAACCGGAAATGGTACTCCTCTTCCCTTATTCGTGTAAATCTTACGTGTTTGCTTGGGCGGTATTCATCCCACAGAAGACACTAGTTGGCCGCTTCTTCCTGACACTAGATGTTCCTAGTAACCCGTGATGCACAAGGTTTCTCCTCATATACTATTTCACCTTATCTTGAGGTCCGTCGCCCCCTGGATTTCAATTCCTGGTCAGTTGATTCCCAATTAAAGGAAGCATTCCCCGACATAACAGGCGCTAGTCCGCCTATTACGCCGGGGAAGTAGCGCCTCGGTGTTTATCTTAGGTGTGTGTGGGGCCTAGGAGCTGCTGGCGCCCGATCGGGAGGTCGGACGAGATTAAAGGGATGGCCGGGGGCACTGCCAAGCACGACGGTGGTGTGAGGTCGAGGGGAGGGCGGGGCGGCGGAGGCAGGGGTCTAGGCCGGTGGTCGCTGTCGGTTCGAGAAAGATCGTCAAGAGTGACTGGCGGGAGGTAGATGAAGGCCATCTGCTCGTTCCTTATAGATTGGACGGTTCATAAAAAAATTGACTGACCTATTTATTTTCAGTCGACTATTATTTTGATAGGACCACATGTGGCGGTGTGCTGGAGGAGTACCTGCATTTCCCAGCCATCCCTGTGCTCATATATTACAAAATCATACGGAGTAGAATCTAATTTTGTTTGCCATGCAATGTTGTAGAGCTATCATATGTCTCCTGTCATTTATTTTTCAGCCACCTGCTATCTGCTACTTTCACAGTGCACTAGTTATGCACACACTTCACCCATACTCTCACTATTGTGTTTTTATGTAAAGGTATTTCAGACACTGCCTTGACAGAAGCAAAAAAGAGAAGAGAGAAGTCTCTCCTGCTTGCTTCGCGGGCAGGCAAGACACGTGTCCATGCTTTAAAGGTTGGATGTTCAACAAACGAAGATGGTAAACGTAGCTCTGGAGTTGATGATCTCGCTCGCCATGAACCACCATCCCAGGTGCTTGCTTTAACTTCACGGTGTCATATGTGGTTGCATGTTGCATATGGTGTCTAGCTTGTATTCGAAAGGCCGAAGTCGATCTTTATTAAGATAAGGAAATATATTTTTACATCCATCCCGGGAGCACCAGATGACAAATAGCTAGTCAGGAGCCTTTGGCCAAAGGAGTGACAAGCCCAAAGACAGACATGCATCACCTGGAAGCCAACTAAAAAGCCACGATGGTGGCGAAGCAACCCGCCTCCCACCAGGCTCTCAGGTCCTCGATGATCATGCTCACCACTCCAGCCGGGTCTCTAGCTTGTATTTCTTCCAATTTGGTTAATTACATCTGCTTAGCTTACACATTATACCTTGAATATGACATGCCTTCCTGTTTTTGGTACATAGTACTACATCTGTCTATTAACCATGTTCTTACATCAAACTAATGTTCTTGTGTGTCCCTCATCAATCACTTATGATGAGACAGTCGGGCCAATGGACTGCTGTAGGAAAATATCCACTTTTAAAGAATGTAGTATCAGCCTCCCCACATGATTCTCAAGAAACAACAATGCTAGATGAAGATAGTCAATGTAGCTCTGTAGTTGATGACCGCATTTCCCCTACACCAGCATCGCAGGTGCTTGCTCTAACTTGGCAGCGTGATATGTGGTTGCATGTTGCATATGGTGTCTAGATTCTAATTCTTCCAATCTGGTTAAATTGCATGCGCTATTCTGCTTAGTTTATACATTATACCTGTTAATGTGACATGCCTTCCTGTTTTTAGTACATAGTACATCTATCTATTAAGCATGCCCTTACATAAAACTATTGTTTTTTTGTATCCCGCATCAATCAATATGACGAGACACCTTTAGTATATGCAGTGTGATATCAGTTGCATCTTTCATATGATTTATAGCATCTGCTACTTCTAATTTGTTGAAACGCCATTTATGATGGGACGCTTTTAACTTGGCAGAGTCATATTGGTTGCATCTTTCATGTGGTGTCTAGCTTGCATTGCTTCTTATTTGTTGAAATAGCTTATGCTTAATTTACACAAACAGTTGTGAATATGCCATGCCGTCCTGTTTTTCGTACATATTCCATCCTGGTATCATGTGTTTGCCTTACATCAAAGTAGTGATTGTCAGTATCATGCACGAATGAGTTCTGAAGAGTGAATTTTATTTCTTTTTCTTGTCGGTTTTACTTGACAATTCAAAATCAATAAAGCGAAAGGAAATTAGCAATGCAGTGGATAAAGGTGCTCCTTCTAAACGGAGGGCCTCTACAGATTCTACTCCGCCACTCCCAAGAAGATTTGCAAGACAACACGTGCATAGACACTCAATGTAACTGTGTTGATGATGAGCACGTCTCCCCTAGTGCAATATCTCAGGTGCTCCCTACCGTTATACGTGGTTGCATGTTATGTATGATGTCTAGCTTGTATTGCTTCTAATTTTGTTGAATTCCATCTGCTTACTTTACACATTATACTTGTGAATAAGACACATGTTCCTGTTTCTAGAACATACAATATCTGTCTATCACACCATGTTCTTACATCAAAGTACTACTATTGTGTAACGTGCAACAATCACTTATCATAAGACATGTTTGACTTGGGAGTGTGATATAGGTTACATCTCGCATTCTTTTCTAGCTTATACTACTTCTAATTTGTTGAAATGACACTTATGACGAGACAGTTTTAACTTGGTAGAGTGATATTCGTTGCATCTTTCATATGGTGTCTAGCTTTCATTGCTTCTGATTTGCTGAAATGCCTTCTTCTTAGTTTACACATCATAGCTGTGAATATGCAATGCTGTCCTTTTTTCTTACACGTTCAATCGTTCTATCATGCGGTCGCCTTACATTAAAGTAGTGCTCACAAAGATCATCGCATCAATGAGTTACAAAAGCGAATTTTTATTCATTTTTCTTGTGGGTTTGACTTGACAAGGCAATACAATTAAGTAAGAGGAAGGAATAAATAAGGTAGGGAGTGATGGCGGTCTTCCGGATAAACCGGCATCCCAGGTGCTTTCTCTAGCTTGGCAGTGTGATATTGTCTTGCATGTTGCATACGGTGTCTAGCTTGCATTGCTTCTTATTTGTTGAAATGGCTTCTGCTTAATTTACACACATAGTTGTGAATATGCCATGCCGCCCTGTTTTTTATACATATTCCATCCTGGTATCATGTGTTTTCCTTACATCTCGCATTCTTTTCTAGCTTGTACTACTTCTAATTTGTTGAAATGTCACTTATGACGAGACATTCTTAACTTGGTAGAGTGACATTCGTTGCATCTTTCATGTGGTGTCTACCTTTCATTGCTTCTAATTTGTGGAAATGCCTTACCTTAGTTTACACATCATAAGCTGTGAATATGCAATGGCACTAATGACAAGAGACCTTTAACTTGGTAGTGTGATGTTGTTTGCATCTTGCATATGATTTCTTTCTTGAACCGATTCACATTTGTTCAAACTCCAGTTATGAAGAGACCCTGTTAAATTTGCAGAGCGATATTTGTAGCATCTATCAAATGGTGTCTGCTACCTCTTAAGCTTGCGTTGGTTTTTCCCTTGAAGATGAAAGGGTGATGCATCAAAGTAGAGTAAGTATTTCCCTCAGTTTTGAGAACCAAGGTATAAATCCAGTAGGAGACAGCGCGCAAGCCACCAAATACCTGCACAAATAGACACCAACTTGCATCCAACGCGATAAAGGGGTTGTCAATCCCTTCACGGTCATTTGCAACATGAGATCTGATAGAGATGGATAAACGGTAAAGTAATATTCTTGGTATTTTTGGTTTATGGAACGGAAAGTAAAAGATTGCAAGGAAAGTAAATGGGAAACTAGAATTGTAGATCGGAAACTTATAAGATGGAAAATAGATCCGGGGGCCATAGGTTTCACTAGAGGCTTCTCTCAAGATAATAATTGTTATGGTGGGTGAACAAATTACTGCCGAGCAATTGATAGAAAAGTGCAAAGTTATGACGATATCTAAGGCAATGATCTTGAATATAGGCATCACGTTCGTGTCAAGTAGACGGAAATGATTCTGCATCTACTACTATTACTCCACACATCGACCGCTATCCAGCATGCATCTAGAGTATTAAGTTCATAAAGAACAGAGTAACGCCTTAAGCAAGATGACATGATGTAGATGAATTAACTCAAGCATTATGATAAAAACCCCATCTTCTTATCCTCGATGGCAACAATACAATACGTGTCGTTTCCCCTACTGTCACTGGGATCGAGCACCATAAGATTGGACCCAAAGCTAAGCACTTCTCCCATTGCAAGAAAAACCAATCTAGTTGGCCAAACCAAATCGATAGTTCGAAGAGACTTGCAAAGATATCAAATCATGCATATAAGAATTCAGAGAAGATTCAAATAATATTCATAGATAAGCTGATCATAAGTTCACAATTCATCGGATCTCGGCAAACACACTGCAAAAGAATATTACATCGAATAGATCTCCAAGAACATCGAGGAGAACTTTGTATTGAGAATCAAAGAGAGAGAAGAAGCCATCTAGCTACTAGCTATGGACCCGTAGGTCTATGGTAAACTACTCACGCTTCATCAGAGAGGCAATGGTATTGATGTAGAAGCCCTCCGTGATCGAATCCCCCTCCGACCGGATGCTGGAAAACGCCCCAAGATGGGATCTCATGGGTACAGAAGGTTGCGGCGGTGGAAAAGTGGTTTTGTGGCTCCCTTGGAAGTTTTTGGGGATCATATGAACCTTGTGAGCTTCAACAACAAGAAGGTAGTTGCTGGAGTCAAGTTACAGTTGCATGCTTCTTTATATGTAGTCTCACAGTTTGATGTACACTAACACTTCCTATGTTCATTGTTGGACTAGCACCTAGGCGCAAGAGGAAACAAACATCAGGGATAATGCTCGATAGGTTAACTAAATCTAGAGGAGGAAGAATGGATATCTGTTTTGAGGCAGGTTTAAAAAGGCCACGTGATGCTACAGAGTCAGCCAAGTTAGTATCAGAGTCAGCGGTTGCCATTAGATGTCATGCATGTATCCTCCCAACATGGATTCAGTACAAGAATGACAAAGACGAAATCCAGTTCAACACCTTCCTTCACCATTTATCTATAAGTATGGTTATGTATGGAAACTAGTAATATCGTCTTGCCCTATCCCATACTTTCTAGGTTGCTGATAATGAGACTCCCATAATTTTTAATGATGAGGTTCAAGTTGGATAGCCAAGATGATGCAACCGGACAAGCTTGCACCCATGTTTTCAAGTCCGCTCTGCTGACAAGATCGGTATAACTTTTGGAAAACTCACTTTGAAGGCAAGGCTAACGGTGAACTTGCCCAAACATCTCGATGGAAAATATATCGGATGAAGACCGGAGAGGCCTCGTTAAACATCGGTGCGATCCAAAGTATCAGGTACGTTATATGTATGTGATCAAATCACATGTTCTCCTATTTACGCATGTGCCTCACAAATCTATCTTCTTGTAGGTGAAGTGTTCAAAGAACAAGGCCAACCGTACGAAAGTGAAATTCCAATGCATTTACGTGATCTAGTAGCTATATTGCACCTTTGCGAGGCTCTTGTAATTAGCTGTTGTTTCACTCTTTTCATTGTGCCATATTATCGAGATCTATATTGACTTGTTCCAAATGCGGAGGAAAGGCCGCAAGGACCAAAAAGTACCTGAACCAAATGTTGTGGAAATCTTCAAGGACTGTCACACCAGCAAGACGAAGGGCATGACTACACCAGTCAAAGCCGATGTTGTAAGTCCTTAATCCTCACGCCTTTTAACTACTACTTACTCTGACTCGTGCATTGAACTGCATGGTTTGCAGCCAATGTCTATTACTCTTTTCAATTTTATACACAATTGTCTTAGCGTATCATTGCACCTTACAAGATTTAAAAGAGAGGAGTGATGTTCCTTTGATCTTCATCTGTAATCTAGTTCCGTGCTGGACTTGCGCACACAACGTTACAATTGCCTGTTTGTCTGATCTCAGTTGTTTTGTGATATGAATGATGTCATACTATGCTTACCGTATAATAAACTTCGTCTCTTTATCCTTAGCTGTCAATACAATGTGAAGAAATAGACAATACATTAGCCATGGTACATGGTCATATGTTTGGAACCTGGTTTTATTATGTACTTTGCAGTAAAATACAACTAATATTTTACACGGGTTCACCAGAATAAGTTATGTATATAGACCTAAGCTATTTTGTTTGGTTTTGCTGCCTCCTTAACATCTTACATTACGGTACTACTAATGTAAAAACTCAACTTTTCAGCAAGCTATGGAAAAATGGTGGAACCGCCACCTACGAAGGTGACGAGGCAACTATAACCGCATGATGTCACCTCTTGTTGTAGTGGGTCAAGACTGTCCACTACTTGATTGCCAAAAGCACGTTCCTGCGTAATACTGGGTTGGTTATTAAGGCAATCTCATCCAAACTGCCCTATGATCAAGATATGCAAGCTCAAAACAATGTTATATCTGCGCTCCAGACACAAGTCCATTCCCTAACAGAGACCCTTTGTGAAACAAGGACAACCATTGTTCGATGTTGTCAAGATATGCATGGTTTTGAAACCAGACTATCAGACATTTGCTATTTTGTTCAGGAGCCTAGGAGAAATGGAGGCGGAGGTTATGGTGCTCCATCGGACAATACAACATGAAAACATAACAATCAGGTCAAATTAACTGAGCTTCTGAACATCTGGTGGTGCATTTATCCGCCAGACTGTTAAATTTTATGCCAACCTTCCTTTTGTTTTATGGTTGTAATTTGTTTCGTTGCGATACAAAATTTGTTCTTAACGTGCAGCCACCGGCTGAAGAAAACAGCAAGCCATTTTTGTATAGTGTAGGGTGTTCCCTATATTTGCACTAGTGGCGAACTTTGATGCCCAGTGGATGTAATCTGTGCAATCGCCTTAATAGATTAGCATTAGTTTCGGGCTTATTTATTTCCTAGTCTTCTTTTTCCCTGGTTTGCTAGTGGCCGCAACAACCATGGGCCATATATGGACCGTGGTAACCTTGATCCTGCTGCTGGCCGTAGGATCCATGGGCCTATGATAGATCCCCTATACTTGCGGGTCATCACAAACATTAATGTCTGCATTCCTCTTGTCAGTACCTTTTGCCTTATGACGTTGTACTTAATTAATTGCTATTTTATTATGTACATCAGTCTGCACCTGAGCTTCATTATCCTCTATTTCTTCCAATATTATTTGATATATATTTACTCTTTTCAAAATGTAGAATAATGGCAACGCTTATAAAGAAGTTTCTTTGGGGAATTTATTGAATTATCCTTCCATCGACATGGAGAAGGGCTTTGTCCAGCCTATGTTAACATGTAATGTAAGTTCATCCTTCTCAAGCCTTGAAACTTTGTTCTAGTATAGATTTGGATAGGCATCATTTCCTCCACTGATGTTTACTTTGTTGTTTACATCTGATTGGATGTTTGCAATAACTACCAGTTTTAAATTGTAGTTGTAAAAACATGTTCCTTATCTTGAGAACAGATCCATTTATTTGCTTATATAATTGTGAAACCTATTACGTGTCTCCTTTTTTCTCTTTCAGAGTCGTATCTCTTATGCCAGGCTGAACTTTAGGGAAGATAGTGAGCCAAACCATCTTGAAGAGAGTGAGTTGAAGCTACTCACCAGCAGCTGTGAGACAACCACTGTGCAGTCGCTGCCTCAATCAGTTTGACTTTTTCAGTCTCAACTTAAAGAGGGAGGGCTTGCTTCAGCTTAGCTCCTACTTGATGTCAATGATGCAATGAAGATCTCAGAGGACTGCCTTGCGCTCTATGGTGCTATAAAGCTAGGGATGGAGCATCTATCATTGACACAACTGAGGTCTCATCAGCTTGTTCGGCTGCTTGCGGGGACCGTCCTGGCTAGGCATAATGCCTTCTGAAGTGCTCTCAGTTTTGTATATTATTTTGTCGGCGCGTTTATATGCATTTCTGGCAACCTTTGATGCCCAGTGTATGTAATCCGCGGTCACGTTGCGACTTATTGTCACCGGTGGTGAACTTTGATTCCCAGTGGATGTAATATGCCGTAATTTCTTTATTGGATAGTCTAGGTTTATTCTTGGTCGGTATGATGTAATTTAGGCCGAAAGGTTCAATGGATGTTAGTGTTGTCGGTCTTCATGCCAGCCCGTTACTCATATGGGCCAAAACATGGACCTATAATCATCTTGGGCCCTTAGCAGGTCTAAACGTATAGTAGTTTTCCGCTTTTAACAGGCGGAGTAAAGTTCTGGCCAACTGGGCCAGAGAACACCATGGGCTTTTAACAGGCTAAAACCTAGATTGGGCTAGCGTTGAGCCGAAAAATTCATGGGCCAATACATGCGAAACTGCCTAAGGCCCATGTTTGGCCCAAATAGGACGAGCCGTTAACAGGCCAAAATATATCTCGGGCAAGTTTGGCCCAATAAAATTATGGGATTTAAGCAAGCCGTCATCCACGCAGGCCATAGGCCCAAAAGTGTCACGAGCCATTATCAGATAGGTTGTAGCACGACGGATTCAACACGGGCTGTAATTAAGCCTAATTGTTACACGGGCCATTAACAGGCTGATAGGCCAGTTGGGCTGAAATTTATCCACGAAGACTACGGGCCGTTAAGAGGCATAAATTTACTTTGGACAAGAAATAACCCAGTTTCTGCATGGGCCGTTAATTGGCCTAATGTTAAACCAGGCCGACAACGTCCCAGATGCACCAAGGGCCACTAACAGGCCGAAACTATTATCGGGCCGAACTGGTAAACGAGCATTTAACAGGCTGAAATACAAACCTGGTTTAGAATGGGCCCAAAAGAACAGTGGCTTGCTAACGGGCCTGATCCGATATGGGCCATAATTTTTCCCAAATCACGACTGGCTGTGAACGGGTCTGATCTGATATGGGCCTCAATTTGACACAAAACATGGCAGGCTGTTAACGGCCCAGCCCACTAGTGTCTGAAAAAATATGGTGGGCCTTTAGCTGGGCCGGCCTTTTTACCTTAAATGGGCCATTGTTGGGCTGTGCCACGTGTCGACATATCATAGGCGTCTTCCGTCCATTGTAGGGATGACATCTGCCCCAACGATGAGCTGACATGTGCATTATCCGGCGAATGAGAATTTTACACGTGGAAAATCCCCATTAGTCGGGGCTGTTAACGGGTTAGCGGATCCAAACCGGAACCTGATAGCTTAACGGTGACCCGTTACGGTCGATGCCACATGTCGGTCACCCTTGATGAAAGCAATTCTATGATGCACGATTTATCATCGTGGAAGTGGACACTTCCGTGATGATAATTTTGGTAATGTCATGGAACACTTCTACGACAGCACAGATATGACTATCTTAATTCTGCCACAAAATTGTCATGGATGTACATGCATGACAAAACATGTGACCTACTATAACAAACACGTATCATCACGGAAGTGTATTTTTTTGTAGTGCAAGGGCACAAGATCGTAGCTGAGGTAACAAGCTAAACGTCGAAGTCCACTCGGAACTACTAGTGAGACTGAAGTCTCCTCTCCAAAACATAAATTCAGCAAACGTGAATACAAATCTACCCAGTAAGACTTACATAAGAACTAGCTACATATGCATTAGTTTCAACAAAGGGGTGGTGGACTTTGACTGCTGCAAGCCAGCTTTGACTCAGTGGCTATCCTGTACTACGACTGCTGGTAACTCTTTTGAGGTGGCGCACATGAGTCCACATATTCACCATATCAATACACCACTATGGATCCGCTCCCGTCTTCCTAGGAGAAGGCCATACATAGCACTCACGCTTATCTTGCGCGTTTTAGAGTATCCACTTTCACTTGTCTATGAACTGCAAAAGCAACCCAGTAGTCCCTTACCGCGGATGCGGCTATTCGAATAGATCATATTACCCTGCAGGGGTGTACTTCTTCACACACGCTCTCACCACTTATCGCCGTTTACACGACATGTACTTGGCAACCTTCAAGCGGAAGCCCAGCGAGGGTGTCGGCCACGACCTGACTAACCACGCAAGTATCTAATCCAGGTTTATCGCCTATCCGAGGCTGAACCCACAAAGGAAGTCCGACCGAAGTTTCCATCACGGCCCCAAATGATGTGAGCAGGGTTCCCAAGCCCACCAGTCGGGTGACACTTGGTACACCATGCCACTATGCCTAGTGTGTCCCAAGCCCACCTGGTCGGGTGCCACTTGGTAGACTACTAACACAACCTACAAACACCAGAAACTAGTTGCAACTCCTAGAAAGAGATCGGGGTGATTAATAAGCCGAGACGGGCCGAGTTACCGGAACCCAATGTGTGGTAGTAACTGTCTTGGATCACAAACAGGGAACTCAGTTCCTGAGGACGGTTTCAATGAGACAACCCGCCATGTACTCCTACATGGCCTCTCACCGCTACCTTTACCAAATCGTGTTCACACACTTAGCTCTCAATAGTAGGACATGTTCACAACATTCAATTCATCCCCGATGAATCAGACCTGACACAACTCTAAGCAATAGCAGGCATGACAAACAAGCATGAATGAGTAGGCACATCATGGCTCAAGCAACTCCTACTCATGCTAGTGGGTTTCAACTATTTACTATGGAAAATACAGGTCATGCAAAGGAATGGGGGTTCAACTCCCGCAACATGTAACAGTTGAATCGTTGTTGTCCTAATACAGAAAAAGAGAGCAGTAGCGAGAGGGTGGGATTGTATCAGAATGCTCAATGGGGGTTTTCTTTCCTAGCACTTCTGAAGACAACAAAACTCTTCATCGGTGTCATCGATCACATCACCGAAACAACGTCTACTGAGAGGGAACAAACACCGGCAAACAAGAGGGAACACAATCAATGCAATGCAACAATTTGATGCATGATCATGACATGTCAAGAATGTTATGATTTGCACTAATGCATCTAGCAACAATTTAAACGAAGTCCATATGAACCAAGGGTTCATATGCAAACTCCATATTAAGCATTTAAAATGCCATTATCATGTTTTCATTTATACAGTGGGTATAAATTGTCTGAACATGCATGCAACTAGCATAAATGGATAGATTGGATTTTTCTGATAATTTTTCATATATAACTTATTTCATTCTGAGTTACGGTTGAATTTCTATGATTTTTAGAAGTTTAGGACATTTTTTGAAATTAATAAATCATTTCTGATTTATTTAAAATCCAAAAAAGGTTTATGACGTCATCCTCGTCAAAAGTGATGTCCGGAAGTCAATGTAATCAACTACAGAGGCTGACCAATGGGGTCAGGTCAACGCTAACTGGGCAGGTCAAACCTGACAAGCGGGCCCACTGGGTTTAATCTAATCCTAACCAGAAATAAAACCTGTGGTTACTTAACATGGTGGGGTCCACTGTCAGTGTCACTCGGTTTTAACTAATGCGTCATTAACGCTAAACTAATTGGGCCACGTCAGCATCGCCAGATTAAGCGCCGGACCAAAACACACGGCGGTGGCATGCCGGAGTTGCTCGGGACGACGCTACAAGGGGCGCCTGGATGCGTAGAGACAACCTGGAGGTAGGCCGCGCACGTGTGGATCCAGGGGAGCAGTCGGCTGGGCGAGAAATGCTCTGGGCTCGCCGGAACCTTGCTCGCGGCGGCTGCCGGAGCTCAGGATCGAGCGGGCGCGATGCTGCGGTGCGCTGGGAAAGCAGCTGAAGGTGGCGTTGGCTTCCTGTAAAGCTTCTCAGCATGGTGACACGTGCGGATGCGAGCTGCGCTGGCTCAGACCACAGCGGTGAGGAAACATGGTGGCGGCGAGTTTCGGTCTTCTTCCAATCAGCGTCTATGGCGAGGGATAGGCCACGGGGTGAGGGGGAAGGTGACCGAGAGCTCACAACGCGTCTGATGGTGGGCTCTGCAGCTCGAGGAAGGCGTCAGGGTCGATGGAGCGACGGTGGTGCTCTTCGGTGCCTGTCGGTGATGATAACGATGATGGCTACACGCGGGGCTCTTCCAGTCACGTGGACGATGAAGAGGGCGAGGGCGGCACTGCAAAGCTCGAGGATTCGTCGGAGAGGCGAGGTGGTGGCCATGGCCGTGACAGCAGCGAGCGGTGGCGATTAGCGCGCTCGGGTGCACTACAGGGAGAGAGCAGAGGAGGGGAGAAGAGGAGTGGATAGGCCAGAGGGGTTGGGGGGGGGTTGCATGGCGTCTCCAGGCCCGTCAGGGTAGCGGCGGGAAGCAGGAGGTGCCGCGGCGCATGGCCAGCGCTGAGCGAGCACACGCGCCAGTCCTCCTGGCAGGAGGTTGGGGACGACTGGCACTGCAGGGGTGGGCTAGGCCAGTCGTTGGGCTGCCAGGTAAGCCAGGTAGGTCTTTTGTCCTTCTATTTTACTTCAGTTTTGTTTCTGTTTTCAATTTTGCAACTCTGTTTGAATTTTGTTTTCAAAACCAAACTATTTTATATACTTCTGGAAATTCATATGTGGTCTGTTAGGATATATTTAGAGCCACTCACATGTTTCTAGAATTATTGGACTTGTAATTCTTTTATAGAAGAATTAAATCCAACTCAAATATTTATTGAGTTAAAACCAAATGTCCAAAATACTTCCTCAAAAATGTTCCATTTTTTTGGTTTTGATCAAAACCCTTTCCAAAATTGTCAAAGATCATTGAAGACCATTTTGGAAACATTGGATGCATTTTCCAGGGTTATTTGCCCTTCTTTTAATTAATTTTTTGAGGCTTCCAAATTTCCTTAGTTCAACTTTCAAAATTTAGACATGATGCATGGATGCAATGCCACTAATTACAAGCATTGTTCTAGGGTTTTTATAGAGTGTCGGATAGGATTATGAAACCTCGGACCGTCGTAACATTGTCATACATGATAACTATCACACACTCTATTCTGTGGTGCAATGTTTACGATGCGTACCACATCAGAAATAGTTCATGGTTGACAATTGTGTACAATAAGGCAACTATCACAAACGTTTAGTTTGCCCGCACCTTTTGTGATATTGTTTGACATCACACGCGGTTTACAAACGGCAACTGTGTGCATGCTCGCACACATTTCCTCTTTGTGAACCATGTCGGATTATGGTGTATATCACAAACGTTTGTGTTTTACCGACTGTGTGCATCGTAATGACATGCAGAGAGTAATTTCACCGTAATTTAATTGCTTTCAAATTGTACTGGATTTGAATTTGAAAGTATGCTATAGCTTTATTCATATACATCAGGTTCAAACAACCAATGCATTATTCGATTCACAGGTACATATGTTCAGGAATTACATAAGCACCAGAAAAAGAATGATGAACCACAGTTGTATACTTGTACTATTAAAGACGGTAAAGAAAGAGGCAAAATACATTCTGGTTGCTGAACAAGGTGAAGCGGAATGCCCACATTTTCCCTCCTCCATGCAGAAGGCACGCACGACTCTAGTCCAACCCTTTGTGATGGCCGACCGCCCATCCTTCACTGTCTTCATGAAAATATCTAGATAATCATTGTGTTCTGGTAGAAATACTTTAACCTTTCATGCCCACCTATCATGTAGTTTGAGAGGTAATCTTGAGTAACTGCTTTGGGAACCACTACAAAGGAAAAAAGATTCAGACATTGTCATCTAACACCACTCATTATGGGCAGTAAAAATAAGGCTGTAGAGTTCTTACTTACCATCCTGCAGTTTGCTATTGTCTTGGATAAAGTATAAACAAATAGTTTAATTGCCATCTTTTGACCCATTTTACTAACAATCTTTATCAGCTTCCTCACTTGATGATGGTTCATCAATATCTTATTGCCCCATAAGGGTGGAAGCACGGATCCTTACCAATGACATATGTACCAAAAAGCACCAAGTTAATATTAGAAGCTAAACAACAATTGCACAATGATGTAGTACAACACTCCCTCCGTCCCATTATATAGTATCTTATAACATCCAATATACTCAAATATTGGACGAATTAACATCTTATATTATGGACCAGAGGGATTTTATCGAATTTTTACAAATTATCGGCTGATTACCTACTACTGTGTCGGTGTGGTTGTTGCTGCTGCTCTTCTACGTATATCTAGACATCATCAGAACATTAAGGTAATACTCTTCCTTGTTGCTATGTAGCCTAGGATTGCATATTTAGACATTCAGTACAGTGCATGTTGCTATGTAGCCTCAGACATATTACATATGGCCCTAGTTAACCTAACGATAAATGGGTTACAGATATATTCAGTTAAAATTCTGATTCACCTATTAGTCCCTTATTAGCCCCCAGCCTATATGGTACTAGCTATCGATATCCTGAACAGTGAGTATATATAAGCCACGGGATGAAACTAACCTCGATGGAAAACAACAATCATTCCCAAAATTGTCCTGTGTAAGTACATCGAGAGGCATGTTAAGCACAAAAGGCTAAACATCAACCAAATATATCCATGGCAAACAAAATAATCTCCAAAAGATAGCTTCAATGTGCAGGTTTAAACATGTTAGTTAAGCAAAACAAGTGGAAAGGTGTGTTAACTACAACATGCCTTACATTTAACAACAAGCAAACATAGTCAGTCAAACTGGTATTGTGCCGGTCTAAGTACACTAGTTACTGTTAAATAAAAATGGAAAAGCGTGTTAACTAGAACATGCAGCAACCAAATGTAGTCATTCATAATGGTATTGTTGAAACTGGTATTGATGAAATTGAACTGCACAGTTCATACTTGCACATATCACGTTGTGAATAACTACAATAAACAAGGCATACTATGAATAACCAAAGATAGCATTTGAAAATGGACATATGCTAACTACAAACAACCGAACAACCAAAAACCTTTAAAAGAGGCATATGCTAGCTATAACAAGCTTAACAACAAGCAAATATATGCATTCCTATTGGTATGTTTAAAACTGGTATTGACGAAAATGTACTGCATATTGAATAGTTGCACATATAGAGCATCACATTGTGAACAACTGAAATAAACAAGGCATACTGCAAACAACCAAATATAGCAATTAAACTAGACATATTCTCACTACACTACAAAAGGGGATCGACAAAACAAATCATGGGTTCCCCCCCGGTGAAGAGGCATGGCAAAACAAATCATGTGTTTCCTCACTTGTCACAGATGGGCTAGTTCCCGTGGGAAGAGCACGGACCCAGGGTGCGCTCCATGTTGTCGCAGATGGGCTCCTTCCCCTTGGAAGAGCACGGCTATAGGGTGCCCTCCCTGATGTCGCAGATGAGCTCTTTCCCCTTGGAAGAGTGGATGGGATCTTTCCCCTTGGAAAAGCCCGAGAGAATGCCCGCCTCGTGGTCGCCGTCGATGAGGTCTGACTTGGAAGCTGTGGTATCCCAAGCCAGCGTCGCAGAACGTGTCCTTTAGAAATGACAAAAGGGGCTCGATGGTGATGTAGGATGGCAAATTCTTGACAGCGAGCCAGACGAGATCAACGGCGGGGCCATGGATGAGATCGATGACGGTTGTACCTAAGGGGTTGGGTGTGGGCCACTTAACCTGTGACATAGCCCGCGTCAGGCCGTCGCTGTCGATGAGCTCAATGTCGTAGTCGGCGTCCGTGACATACTCGCATACTCTAGCCCGCTGATTGAGTGCCTGCGGCCAGTAATGGTTGTCATCTTCCTCGGCGTCCACCTCGGCGACGTCGGGCGAAGAGGCCGCGATATACCTATTTTGGGCTAGTCGCTCCTCAAGCTCCACGGGAAGCGTAGTCGGGCTTAGGCTGCGACGCTCTGGACTGGGGGATGGGGATGGGGATGGGGATCTGTGGGGAAGGGGGTGTTTGGCAGGCGTCATCTAAGAAACTCAGGGCAGTCTGGGTATGTTGACAATGGAGGCCTTGCGGCGGCCATGACCTTGCTAGGGTTTCGAGCGAGGGTGGGGTTGTGGTGGTGGGGCGGGTGTGTGTGTGCTCGCGCGTGCACGCCCGAGGAGCTTTTAGGGTGTGTGTGTGTGGAGGGCGGTGGCTGTTTGAGGAAATGACGCGGCTACTGAAAATTTTACTACATGGGAGTCAAATGCGGGAGTGAAATGCCGGGGCTATTGAAAATTTGGATGGTGGTGCATCACACATGGTCCGGAAATAACAATTATGTGTTACGAAATAGAAAAACCCTTGAGCTGGGCAAATATTTTCGAGGGATGCAGGCGGGAGCGGGAACAACAGACATCACACACGGTCGAAACATAATAACCATGTCTTATCTAACAGAAAAAACCTGCAGGCGGGTAGATATTTTTGAGAGGGGAAGCCTCGTGGAGCCCAATGTATTGTGTTGTTGTGCATGATAGGGGCACCGACGTGTCGCACGGTTAGTGAGAGTGAACCGTGTCTGTTGCATGATCCGACTTGTCTAATGTTCATAAATTTGGCAAAAATGACGCGGGAAAGGTCAGAACACGAACACACTTGTATGTGGACCAAATATGATGTAGGGTAGAACCCTAGTGGCTAACCTTTCATGAAATGGAGGGGATCCTACGAAGATCATGAAGAACACCAGGGGAGATGCGAGGGAAATCAGGAGGGGGAACGAGGGGAAACACTCAAATAGACAAGAAGCAATCACACATGTGCTAAATCCATGAACACAAAGAGATACACGATCCATGATCAACAAAGGACGATACAAGTGGTAACTAGTTCATCTCCGTGAGGAGGTCTTGAGCCCACAATGGGTCTTCCCGTGAGGGGTCTTGAATCCAAGATCGATCTTCTCTGTAGAGGCCGCGGTCTCTCTCATGGAGTAGATCTATATGGATGAGAAAAGCTCTGTCTCAAATGAGCTAAAACCTATGCTAACCCTAACTAGGAGGAGGGGGTGTCCTATTTATAGTGATAGTGCAATTGGGGGTGAAGTGAAGGGGTACATGGGCCTTGGCCCGCAACACTGTGCGCAGACAGGTACGGGACGTCTGGTGGGTTCCGGCCGTCCGGTGGCTCGCGGCCGTCCGGTCGTCCGAAAGTCTTCGAACTTCCATCATTTTCTCTCTGGTCATGTGGCACCGTATATCCGGACGGGCTCGGTTGTCCGATGGCTGATGGATGTCGCATGTCCGGTATCTGGCGGTCGTCCGGGCGCTGTAGACTCCCTCGGCTTTAGCTATTCTGGCAGGCTGAACCTCCAGGCATCGGACGTCCGGTAAGGACCGATCATCCGGTGGCTGTGACTTGTTGTCAGCCCTTTTCCCTTGCTCCTCGCGCTTGGTGTCCTCGCCGTCTTGTTCAATGATCCTAGCTGATCCATGGTCTCCCTCTTGGTTCCTGGTCATGCATAGCATATACGTTTGAGGTAGTAGCTATGTCTCATATGTAGAAAAGTGAAGGTTCAGAGAGGAGCGAGTTCACCTTGTGTCCAATGGCGTATGTTTGAGGTATCATCATATGTCCTCTTGGGTCTTGGAGAGTAGACGTAGTGTACATGGGGATGATCGTAGGATGCTCTGCATCATCTCCCCCCCTTGGGAAAGATCTGACATCGGATCGTGATCCTCATCACCATGTAAACAGTTGTCGTGGACGGACTTGTAGTTGGACGAAGTGGAATTCATGGCGCGATCCAAGTACTCCAAGGTGTCGCTGAAGGAGTATACATGAAAAAAGAGCAAACACAAATGACACTCGCAAATACAATGGTTAGCGCACACAAAGTGTCCATCATGTAAGAATAAGTCCGTTCGGCAAGATTGTTCGTGACAAAGCGCATGAATCTTATCAAGATGATATAGAATGATATGCAAAGCATTCATGGGAGCAAAAGCATTTGTAATGCACATAATGGCGTGGTAATTGTCATGTTGCAAAATTATACCATCGTGCAAAATGATGTCACAATGTGGTGGTGTATCAAAAGCATGAACATGGTAATTGGTGCTCAATGTGATTATGTTATCATGCAATTGATAGTGGGCAATGTGATCATTATTTAGGAATACGCCATGAAGGAAGATCACAACAAATTTGCTAAGAAAATGCACAAGATTAGATATCATGGATGACATGGGAATACAAGATGCAACAAGGCAATCATAATGCGAGTCAATCCATGCATAGGGTGCAAACTTGTCGTGAGTATGATATGTCCATCGAGCATGACATGTGTGTGCACAATCAACAAATATGGAGGTGTTGGTGCAATGTGTCAAAGGAGTGTTGATGTACCAATGCTCGATGTCGTGGCATGAGTGGAGGTTCGAAGGTGCATCCAGTAAGTCCGAGCGTTCCTCAATTTGAAGGTCCATAAAAGCCGCTCCTCTGTTCGCAAGATGTATCATGTAGACAACAAGAAGGAAACCACAATGAAAGAATGACCCATCCAATATGCGTACTTGAGGATGGCTCAAAGGGAAGGAGTTCACCTTTATGAGGATGTCGAAAATGTTAGTGTCGCGCATGGTGTACTCCTTTACATGACCAAGTTGTCGCATGATGATACCGCCTTGTGAATCCTTCAAAACGAAACAACATGACAAACACTCGAAAAAACAAATGAGGTTAGCGGAAGTGCAAAACCTATCATTCGTGTGGTAAGATACCAAACAACTGTATGCATCATGCTCATCATAAGAAAGGACAAGGGAGTATTTCATAGTATGGACGCACATGATGCGAGAACAACCAAATGCAATAGGCTCAATCAAACAAGCATGCATCACAAGTAATATGTCCAAGTCTCCACGATCAATAAGCATAGAAAGTTGGCACTCTATACAAGGGGATATGAGAGATGCAACTAATGGAGACAGGAGACAATGATAAAGACAAATCAAGTGAGAGGCATGAACGTATATGTCATCAACCCAAGAAAGCGAGTAAGAGTGGAACATGGGTGATGCGACAAAGCAAGCAATCATAGTGATCAAGTCAACCAAGCTAGTAGTGCGAAGATGCAACGTACTAGAAGGAATCATGTCAAGCATGTCATGTGTGCAAATGGTGGTCATGAATAATGCACAAGACATATCACAAGCATGAAGGCAAGATATGAGCAAAATATCATCAATGTGTTGGCGAGAGTCCATATGTAAATAGCAATGGGACATCCCGACTCTCCCAACACAACAAGCATCAATAGCAGGTGGAACAAGGAAAAGATGGTAATAGCAACAAGGATCTCCACCAAGCATGCAAATACACATAGAAGTGGTATAATTGTGAATCATGGGTAGATGCAAGAAAGGGTCACAATTAAATGGCAAAAGTGTGTGTGCGTGGTATATGTACACATCATCCATCATGATGCAACGTGCTTGTGTCGGTTAGCACAAAATATCCGATGCTCGAATAAGTGAGATGCGTGATATAGAAACATGCCATCCATAATGAGAGGTTTGTTATTATGTATAGCATAATGGAGACCCAAATTGTGTAAAGCATCACGAGAAATATGTAGAGCATTATGACTCATGGAATGCATATGGTGCACACAATTATGGGAATCATGCAAAGTATGGAACGCATCAAAATCTCCTAATATGTATGAGGGAACTATGGGGGTCTCCTCATGAGCATTAGTGGAAACATCACATGGAGAATATTGACAACATCCAAAACAATGCATATTTGGAACAATGTGATCATGGCGTGGAAGCATAGCAATATCATCACAAGAAAAACAAAATCCAATGACCATCATCTCGTCATCTATGCCCTAAGTGCAAATGGGATTTATTTTAATGGGGCATGCATAGTTACTATGTTGAGGTTGTAATGATGCAATATGGGAGATCTCACTCATAGCATATGACAAGTTTAAAGGGTTTTCGAACATGATGTGACCAAAAGAATTTTCACATGATATCCTATGGAGCATAGCATCACAACTAGGCAACTCAACATGCTCATCATCATATTCATCATAAATTGGTAAGTCTTGACATGAGGAAGTCACACTAGCATGAAGCATGGGAATAGGTGGATCAACATCATGCAAGCAATCATTGGTGACATAGTCCACTAGTGGGACAAGAGAAGCATCGTCACCTATGTTACCTTTGGAGCGTCGCTCATGTGTTGTAGGTGAGGTTGCAACTTGATGGTACCATGTGGGGGGTGCATCTTCTTCCACCATGGCCATCGTCGTCTCCATTGGAGGTATGGACTCGTCGAGGATAGGCATGTCGTCATGTAGGAGACCTAGCACCAAAAAGGAAAACACACTTGGAGTAGAGGGTAAGTCGTTAGAAATCATAGTGGCCTCACGTGCCGTGTCAACTACCTCACTCACTAAGTGTTGTGGCTCACTCACTCCCTCAAGGATGCTCTCACTCGTATGGTTGGTGGAGTCACTCAAATGGCTCTCAACCTCACATAGGATGTGCGGCATGCTCTCATGTGTGGGGCTAGTGGTGATCACACTCATCCTCTCATAGGAAGTGCTCTCAATGTCATGTATGGTGGAGTCACTCATGGAACTCATGTGGTGGTGGCTCTCCTCACATGGGAATTGGGACATCTCATCATATGTGGGTGTCGGAGAGATGTTAAAAGAACCTAGGCCTATGAGAATGCTAAACTGTTGAAAGAAAAAGTTAAAAGATGGCATGACAAAAGGATACAAAAGTGTGAGTTTAACATAGGTGATTTTTTATACAACTCCCATTTAAGATTTTTTGTAGGAAAACTTCTCTCTAAATGGGAAGGCCCTTACGTTATCGAGGAGGTCTATCGTTCCGGTGCCATAAAAATTAGCAACTTCAAAGGCACAAATCCAAAGGTGGTGGACGGTCAAAGAATCAAACATTATATCTCAGGTAATCCAATAAATGTTAAAACTAATGTTATTGAGACCGTAACCCTGGAGGAGTACATAAGGGACACTTTCCAGAATGTTTCAGACTCTGAAAAGGAATAGGTATGTGGTACAGTAAGTAAACCGACTCCAAAACAGTTCTAATGGCAATTTTCTTCGTTTTGGAATATTTAGGAAAATAGGAAAATAATAAGTAGTCCGGGAAGAACACGAGGCGTCCACGAGGGTGGAGGGCGCGCCCTACCCCCTGGGCGCGCCCCCCTGCCTCGTGGACACCTCGTGTGCCCCCCGGACTCTGTTTTCTTGCACGATACTTCTTTTGGTTGGTAAAAATTCATTATATAATCTCCCGAAGGTCTTGACCATCGTACCACGAAAATATCTCATGTTTTTGTTTAGAGCTGTTTTTCTGACAGATCTAGATCACCATGACGTGTTCGAGCACACCCAAGGACAAGTTTCTCGAGAAGGTCATCAACCCCTACCTCGCGGAGGTGCTGCAACACCCTCGAACCATTGAGATGCATGAGGGGGTGCTGCATATCCACGATGTTGAGGGACCAAGGAGGACCAGAAGCGTGGAGACAAGACTCGAAGCAATGGAGCAGCAAGTTTTCAAGTCCCAAGGGATGGTGGAACACGGACTCGACACCAACCACATGATGATCACGGAGTTCACCAAAAACAACAAGCTGGATGCCAAGAACATTGGGGAGGCCATCTTCAAGATTCATGAGAAAATCGAGCACCTCCAAGCCCAGATCTATGACCCGCAAAACCAAAACTGTGAGTATGAATATAGATTCAAGAGGATGAGTTTGGCTGCAGATTTGAGGATCCCGGAGACTTGACCATCTGTCTATGATGGTGAGCCTATGCCTTGGGAGATGGATGACAAGCCTACATCATCAACAACTCCATCATCACCACCTCCGAGGAAAGAGACATAAATACATGGGTATGGGCACTCCCCTTGGCAACTGCCAAGCTTGGCGGAGGTGCCTCGGTATCGTATCACCATCACACTCCTATCTTTATCGTTTTTCTTAGTTCGATCCTCTTGGTAATATCTTGATCTAGTAGAATAAAGTTTTAGTATGATCTAGTATTGAATTATGCTTTATGATCCTTCTATGTAATCGAGTCCATGAGCTATATATAGTAAAGATTAGTTTTGAGTCAAGGGCTTGATTATGTTGGTATGATCTTGAGGGAATAAAAATAAAAGAGAAGAGAAAGAATAAAAATAATTAAAGAGATCATATTGATCTTGTGGAGAGTAATGACTTCACATATAAAGAGTATGATGAATAAAAGTTGTTGAGAGTTGACAAACATAGTTTTGGTCATCGTTGCAATTAATAGGAAGTAATAAATAAAGAGAGGTTCTCACATATAAATATACTATCTTGGACATCTTTTATGGTTGTGAGCACTCATTAAAATATGACATGCTAAAAAGTTGATGTTGGACAAGGAAGACAATGTAATGTGTTATGTTTTCTTATATCTAAAATAAAGTATATTGTCATGGATCATCCAACATGTTGAGCTTGCCTTTCTCCCTCATGCTAGCCAAATTCTTTGCACCAAGTAGAGATACTACTCGTGCTTCCAAATATCTTTAAACCCAGTTTTGCCATGAGAGTCCACCATATCTACCTATGGATTGAGTAAGATCCTTCAAGTAAGTTGTCATTGTTGCATGCAATAAAAATTGCTCTCTGAATATGTATGATCTATTAGTGTGGAGAAAATAAGCTTTATACGATCTTGTGATATGGAAGCAATAAAAGCGACGGAATGCATAATAAAGGTCCCTATCACAAGTGGCAATATAAAGTGACGTTCTTTCGCATTAAGATTTTGTGCATCCAACCATAAAAGCACATGACAACCTTTGCTTCCCTCTGTGAAAGGCCTATCTTTTATTTTTGTCTTATGTCTTATGCAAGAGTCGCGGTGATCTTCACCTTTCCTTTTTACACTTTATCCTTTGGCAAGCACATTGTGTTGGAAAGATCCTGATATATATATATATATATATCCAATTGGATGTAAGTTATCATGAACTATTATTGTTGACATTACCCTTGAGGTAAAAGGTTGGGAGGCAACACTATAAGCCCATATCTTTCTCGTAATACGATTAAAACTCCATACCCATAAGTATTGTGTGAGTGTTAGCAATTGTGAAAGACTAAATGATAGTTGAGTATGTGGACTTGCTGAAAAGCTCTTATATTGACTCTTTCCGATGTTATGATAAATTGCAATTGCTTCAACGACCGAGATAATAGTTCGTTAGTTTTCAGTGAAGTTTCTGATTCATACTTGACATTGTGAATAGATTGTTACTTTAGCATAAGAAATCATATGCTAGTATATATATGTTGTTGTTATAAGAATGATCATGATGCCCTCATGTCCGTATTTTATTTTATCGACACCTCTATCTCTAAACATGTGGACATATTTTTCATTATCGGCTTCCGCTTGAGGACACACTACAAGGATACCCTCTATAAACCAACACAAGTTGTACAACATTTTGACTATATGTTGCAAAATTCACTATAGATGCGCATATTAAAGTTGTAGCATATGCGTTGCAAGTTTGCAGCTCATGACCCTATCGTTGTACATATGAAAAAATTAGAGGAAAGGAGAAAGGGGCGCACAAGAAATAGAGCCCCCCGATTCTCCCCTCATCTCCCCCAAATCGCCGCCACCCACCGCCTTGTCTCCCTCCTCTGATCCAACTCGCCGCCGGCCTTCCCCCTACCCTCCTCCCACCTTGCAGCTCCGGAGGCTGCCGGACCTGCCGCATCCCCCACTACCCCTCCCCTCTCGCATCCTATCTCTCTCTCTCTCTGGCTCGGTCTCTGTCTCTGTCTCTCTCTCTCTCTCTCTCTCTCTCTCTGCGGCTCCCATTGTCACGACCTCTCTGGCTGATTCGGTGACATCCGTGAACCCCACCATCATGAAGCATAGCCTTAGGTTCCCTCGCACCACGGCGCCCTTCCATCGGCTAGATCCGGCGCTCACGACCACCAAAGCCCACCCGCGACCCTCCTCCGTCGCTAGGTTTTCCGTCATGGGCTCTGGCGCCTGTGGCCATGTCGTCATCCTCTCATCTGGTGAGTACATACCCTCCCTTGGCTTCGTCCTCTCTCTCTCTCTCTCCCCCTTTCTCTAACCTATGTTTTTCTCTTCTCTTGTAGACGTGTAGGGAGGAACGACCGGTGGATAGCCTTGCTGCTGCTCGGGCGAAGCAACCATGGAGCTTTCTCATCGTTCTCCTCTGGTTTCAGGTGCGTTGTTCACTCCTCTCTGCTCCCAAGTCCTCGATCTGCTGCAGTTAAGACCGGTAACCGTAACTCCCTCCTTGCGTTGCTTAGTCACTAGACACACCCAGCTAGGTTTTATTTGGTTCATTAATATGGTTCGTCTTCATCGCCATGGAGGTGCCCTCACAACCATAAGGACCAACATAGCTTCATGGATATTATTTAACCCAGGTAAGGATAAAACAATAAACCCAAATAGGACGCACCTACATTACGACACCAATATAGCTTCAGTGTGAGGGATATACCCCGCAGCGTAAACCGGCCGGAAGTATAACCCGGCCGGACTTGGCGGTTTACTTGAGATCCAGCTAGAGTTTGGCGGTTCACTGGCGACCCGCTTGAACCTGGCGGTTTACGATTCATTGGTAATCCGGCAGGCGGGTCAGAGGAGCGACAAGAACCGGTGGCCCAATGGGCGGTTCATGAAAGGCCGGCTCATGTTATGGTAGGCCGTTTTAAGAGGAAGACATAAGGAATATTCTCCTACAAAGGAAGCAAGACTAGGACTCCACTTGTAATAGAGTAGTCCTAATCCAACTAGGACTAGGCATGTAAACCGCCCCTTCAACATATATAAGGAGGGGCAGGGCTTCCCAAAGAGGGACAGGCAAGAAGAAACAATCTCTAGGGCTAGACACAAAGAGCCGGTTTACCGGTGACTCCCTCATGATGATAATGAGACCTAGCCTCAAACAACATGTAGGGCTATTACCGGATGATGTTTCCCGGGGCCCGAAGTTGTCTAAACCCTTGTCTTGTGTTACGTATCTCGATTCCGCTCAACCCCTCTCAAGCTACCACATAGATGCGCTGGCCTCACAACTAAGTCCTCACACTAGGACATCTGCCGTGACAAAACCACGACAGTTGACGCCCATCATGGGGCCGCGCACGGTGGTGTTGAGTTCTTGAAGGGATCTCTCAGGAATCGAGAAGTTCGAAAATTTCCGGATAAAAATATTTAGGGTTGTGTGCGTGGCTGCACACGACTAGGAGAATCTGTGTGGATCAGTTTCCGCTGTTTTATGAAGTCGTCGAGACGGACAGAAAACTTCCCTTAGCACCGCTGCAGAAAATCTACTGAAGACATTTTGTTTTCCGGATTAGAGGCGAACCTCGCCGTGGCTGCGTATGACCTGTCAAGAAAATACGGCCACGTTTTATCATCTACGGTGTCAAGTCCAAGGAACCATCAGATCAGGCGCACAAACCACTACGATGGTACATTGAGTAATTTTGGACAAGCAGAGTCCAGGATTGGACTGGGAAAAGAATCGGCGAGATCGCCCGTATGCAATGACAAGCGACTCATCCAGTCTGAGGAAAGATCAACTTCCGTTGCAATTCGAACTCTGTCCGCTGTGTCTCCTTTTTCCATGGCAGGTTAGTACGGAGTAGCAGATGAGACAAATAAATAAAACAACGACAGTCTGGCCATGATCAAGTGTCTCTGTGGCAGTTTCCTCAAAAACTAGTACTAATTGCAATACACAATGGTACAATCTCCAATGGGACATCATACTCCATGTGAAAATCATCATCAGCGTCAATTTCCAATGGGATTCACTTGAAGTCACTATTGACTCTGTGTTAGAACCGCAATACTGCTGAACCGCCGGGATCGGACTCGCCGAGCTACGATCCGGAAACAGAGACAACAACGACCCAGACTCGCCACCACAGGGTGTCATCCGCCGCGGCTTCGGACTCACCGCGCCTTGAGCTGCCTTGGCCGTGCTCCATCCCCGTGGTGACCGAATCAGTCCCGTCTTCGCCTTTGAGTCGCCTCCATAGTCAACCGCCGCAGTTGAGCATCCATCCATGGCCTGTTCGAGCCGCCGGCTGCCTCTACCACGAGCAGCCCGAAATCATCCGCCGCAGTGGACTGCGGCTAGAGCTGCTGGACTCGAACCGACACTCCTACTGGCTTCCGCTAAACCGCTATCTCCGCCGGGTCATCTCCATGCAACCTAGCTTCGCCTTCGTCAAACTCGCCGGCAACTTCGGGTGAAATGCCCCCTGCTCTGTTGAAGCGCCATAGCCCACCACGGAAATCGTCGTTTCCTGAGCCACCTTTGAAGCTGCCTCGCCGGGTCAACAATGCTCCGAATCGCGGCTTTGCCTGCTACCGCGGCCTTCTTATAAGCCGCTCCGGTTTAGCCTCGAGACCGCGAGCTGTTTCGACCTACCGTGGACGCAGTACACCTTCCGCTGTGGCCGGCTTTGTGCTACTGTGGGCGTCTTTCTGCTACACTAAACCGGCCAGGGTTCAACACATCTGCTGGACTCCGCCTCTGCTATGACCCGCCGGCCTCCGCCGGGTCACCATCACCAGGCGCGCCTCCGACTGCCGCCACTACGGCCTTGCTTTTTCTACACCGCGTTTACCGCTGCTGAGTGGCCCTGACCTGGATCCGTTTCCGAGTCGCCCGGGCTTGCGGCCACAGGCCGCCCTTGCATCGACCGGTCGCTGGCCCAGCGTCGCCGAAGAGATGCTTAGTGCGGTCCCCGCGCCGGTCCGCCGTCGTGCTCACCTCCGCCTGACTGCACCTTGATCCGCCGAGCCGTTTCGGCGTGGGGTTACCTCTGATCGACACCGATTTGCTGTCCCATCCCGCTTCAGCTGCTGCCCCTCGGGTCGTACCGCCGGATCTCGCCTCCGTTCGCATGGCCTTGAGCGGTCCTTTGTTCGGCCGCCTCCACCCTAAACCACCAGACGCCGTCGTCGCTGCCGCCTTGCCACCTAGCTGCCGTGCTCCATCTCACTGGGGGCCTCCCTGAGCCGCCGCGCCTTGCGTCACACTGAGCCGCCGTTGCCTCGTTTTGAGCCGCCCCTGTTGCGAGCTCATGCCGAGTCGTCGTGCTACCTTCACAAACTGCCGACCGCCTCGATCTTCATCTTCTACAAGCTGCTGTTGTGCACTTTTACGGCCGCTGTTTCAATGTCGCCACTGAGTCGCCGCCGGGTCAAAGCCCGGTGAGGCCCTGTTTGTTTGAGTTGCCGCCTTGGACCGACCTTGCCGCCTCATCGTGGCCTCACTGCCCCCACTGTTGTGGCCTGGACCGCCCCGCGCCCGCGACGGTTCTGCCCGGGCCGCCTCTTCTGCAACCAGTTCTGGCCCCGCGAGCTCTCATCGTTCGCTCTGCCAGAGAAGGAGCCTTGTTTCCTCTGCGCTCGCTCTGGATGGAAAGAAGGAATCGAAGGAAAAGTCAAGGTTTGGCTTAAAAATATATGATCATATCAGAAGATATACGAGGCGCTCCCGAAGATAAATATGCCCCAATTTCTTGGAGAGAAGATTATACAAACTACGGCGAACTCTGGCAAAGCCCTTGAAAGGATCAAAACAAAAGTTCTTGGTTATCTACGGATGCCATATAATGATCATCTATCGCCTAAAAATCAGGTGATATTTATCTTACATATTTTGTTATGTACATGTTGATTTCCTTCGACAAACAACTACTCCGACATGCTGTCTTTTTTGTACGCATGAAAATTATTCACTACAAATGTGGTTTATACCACGGATACGGAGCACGTACTGGCAACATTGCACCCGGTATTTGTCTGTGCCTCATTACCCGGTAAATGGATGCGCGCAAGCCGCCGCCCTTACGGTCCGGACTACTTCAACTCACCAGGACCGTCCTTGGGAATCAACTCGCTCGTCCGCGCCGGCTTACAATGTCGCGGTCGACTCATCTGTCCGAGCTGCCCCTGATGCTGTGGTCGTCTTTGTCGTCCGTCTCTCGTGGCCTGGTCTACATCAACATACTGGGCTGCACATGTTCGCATGAGATATTTATTGAGTATGAGCAGGTCACTGCTTGGGTAGCCTGGTTTTCTTCCAACAAATTGGAGGCAAATTATCATTCAGCCGCCGTCTGCGCTGGATGGATCAATGGACATGTGCACAAGTCATCGCCACTACAGTTTTGTTAACTTCAAATCGCCAGTTGGAAGGAACCATTGGCCGAGTTGCTGACACGGCTCATACGGGATCATTTATAACCCACCACAGTCACCTCAACCTTTTGTGGATTCACAGCGTGCTATCAACACCAATGATATACAAGTTATGCCGGTTTATATCACGGTCAAATATGGAGAGTCTCAAGCTAACTCCTCGAGTCACCTTTGAGACTCGGGGGCTACGATGACATGACTCAGCAAATCTTGCCAGTTTCAGCAAATTTAAGAACCCCAGGACGATGGAGGGAAAGATAACCCGGTCCCGGAGGCTACTGCCATATTGATGAAAATTTAAAAGCCGTCAGAAAATTTCCGGTTCAAAATGAAGAATGCCAGTTTACAATCCGGTTCAAGGGAAATCTGTTCTCCCACAAAGCTCTGAGGCTCTCAAATCCGGTTTAAGAATTTCCGGTTCAAAAAGAATTAATCTCTCGCAAGTTCGAGTTCAAAGGTCATCAGAAAATTTCCGGCTTAGAAAGTATATGACAGTTACAAAATCCCGGCTCAATGAAGAAGTTCTGGGTCATCAGAAAAGATTCCGGTTTAAAATCCGGCTCAAGGGAAGTGAGTCTCACTGAAGCTCTCAAATCCGGTTTAAGAATTTTTGGTTCAAAAAAGAATTAACTTCTCGCAAGTTCAAGTTTGAAGGCTGTTAGAAAATTTCCAGCTCAAAATGGAGATTCTGGTTTAAAATCCGGCTCAAGAGACATCTCTCTCCGATAAAGCTTTGAAGCTCTCAATATCCGGTTTAACATCCGGTTCAAAAAGAATTCATCTCTCGCAAGTTCGAGTTAAGGTTGCCAAAGAGAACTTGCTGCCATGATGTGCGGTTCAAACATGGGTATCCTGCCTTATGGGCTCAGCTTATTATGGTTACTTGGGGGTTATCTTATTCAAACATAGGTGTATTCACCAAAGAGGACATAACCCTTCCGGGTCATCCTGCTTGTATGCGGTACCGCTTCTTCATCGTGTAATCTCGATTGGCCAATGAACTCTTAACAGTCAATCTTTAAAACAAGACCACGAACTTGTTAAGGTTAAAACGCCGGTTTGTCATGTGAGGGCACGACTTACAGATAGCGAGGATGAACCCAGACTACTAAGCCGCCTTCATTGAAACTTGGTTAAACCTGCATGTTTGCATGATGCTACTCGGACCTCGTGTACTCTCGATAAGTCAATCTTTAAACAAGACCTTGAACTTATCCAGGTTAAAACATCGATTGGGTCATGTGGGAGCCGGCTTACAGAAAGCGAGGATACTCCAGTGGCTATCATGCTAGTTTCATTGAAGTATTCTATTATCATACACATACATCATCATATATAGCATCATCATTACATCATCATAACATATATCATATCTGCATGGATATACTAGTTTATATTGTAGGAACCGGTTTTCAAACCAGGTTTTATTATTCAAATCTTTAATAGCCAACATGGCTGGATTTTTATTACAGTTATCAATAACCAATAGTATGATTGAGGTTTTTAAAGTCGCTTCAGCGCAATGGCTATTATTTTATCAATGCATATGATTTATTCTACCATGGAGGAAATAGTCCCGAGTCACTGCAGGCTTACGACCCGGCACTTGGGGGCTACATTATTCAAATTGAGATTACATCAAATATGCAAGTCCCATGTCACTGCCAGCATGCACCATGGCACTTGGGGTCTAATGCAAAGTCATTTTTCATCACCTTATTGAAGACCTGACTCATCACATCATAATGAGCCGGCCCTTGGGGGCTAACAAGTGTTCCTATCAATGATTCAAGGTATACAAGTCTTAATCCATTATATTCAAGGGTCCACTACTCAGTTGGTAAAGAACAAATCTCTTAACCTTGTGGATGTGGGTTCAAGCCCCATGGTGGAGTTACATCATATGATGTTATTTTCAATGATATATAAAGTCCTAGCTCAATATTATCTTACTGAGCCGACCCTTGGGGGCTACACGTTGATGTTAAAATTTATTTGATCATATCTACAAAGTTCCTGCACATTACTGCATAATGACCCGACCCTTGGGGGTTACATTGGTTGAAGTTTTTATGAGTATAAGGCAATTACAAGTCCCAGGTTGCTGCAAGCATGACAACCCGGCACTTGGGGGCTACATAATATGGAATATTCAGTTGTGACTAGTGACTGAGATGAACAATCCGGATTTCTTCAAGGTTGCATCATTTATATTGAAACAACTACTAAGCTATCACTATGTTCTCCTCTTAAGACTTGGGGGCTATAGGTAATATGCATATAAAGGAGGAACATCTTCAAATTCTCAGTTCTGAGCAAACCAGATTAACCCGGCGTCATCAATTATTATGACCTGGCGACGGCAACAATTATGACTCGGTGGCATCGGTATTTACAAACTAGCAATTTTGGTAATATAAACCGGCAAGTTTTACATCTTCAAACTGGTTGAATATCAGATGAGTATTTCAAGACCAATATTTCTTAAGCCGGCGCTTTGGAAGCCAACTCAAGTGGATCATTCTTCACAAAATTTCTCTGTGAGAAACCAATGTCAGCAAATTGAGTATGAAGCTGGCTTATTGACCTGGATTTTCTAGAAGAAGGAAATGATAAGGAATTAAGGGTGATCAGGTGCCGGTTTACAAGAATTCTTAACCCAGAGCGTAATCTGTCAAATTTGTTCTTGTGTTTGTTTTCGGGATTAGTTTAACATGGATAAATCCAAATTAAACTGCGGGCTAATGTCGGGGACATACCCCACAGCGTAAACCGGCCGGAAGTATAACCCGGCCGGACTTGGTGGTTTACTTGAGATCTGGCTGGAGTTTGGCGATTCACTGGCGACCCACTTGAACCTGGCGGTTTACGATTCATTGGTAATCCGGTAGGCGGGTCAAGAACCGGTGGCCCAACGGGCGGTTCATGAAAGGCCGGATCATGTTATGGTCGGCCGGTTTAAGAGGAAGACATAAGGAATATTCTCCTACAAAGGAAGCAAGACTAGGACTCCACTTGTAATAGAGTAGTCCTAATCCAACTAGGACTAGTCATGTAAACTGCCCCTTCAACATATATAAGGAGGGGCAGGGCTCCCCAAAGAGGGACAGGCAAGAAGAAACAATCTCTAGGGCTAGACACAAAGAGCCGGTTTACCGGCGACTCCCTCATGATGACAATGAGACCTAGCCTCAAATAGCATGTAGGGCTATTACCGGATGATGTTTCCCGGGGCCCGAAGCTGTCTAAACCCTTGTCTTGTGTTACGTATCTCGATTCCACTCAACCCCTCTCAAGCTACCACATAGATGCGTTGGCCTCATGACTAAGTCCTCACACTAGGACATCTGCCGTGACAAAACCACGACATTCAGCATGCTTAAGTTCTGCACAGCGGGCGCATGTGGGGATTGTACGAAAGATCAATGTCGTGCGCTAAGCACCGCCGGTCATGCCGTGCTTATCTTCACCGTAGTTAGTCTGACGAATTCCTATAATCTAATTAGTAATTAGGTGTGGACACCTATGTTCTGTTTTTTCTCTGTTCAAGGGAGCAGAATCTTCCGATTTGGCCTTCCGTAAGGACCAAATTAACAACAATAGCGAGGAATATTAGGAGTTATTCCACTGCTACAAATATTTCATTACTGTCATAGTTGGTATAATCAGATTTTATAGTAGAAATATTTTGCATAGATGTCAACACGGGCACAGATTTGTCAAATCCACATGTATTTGCATGAGTACTACTTTTTTCTATGTCTGAAGTCTGAACTATTCTGAGTAACGGCTAATGATTTCAGTGAAAGAACTCTTTGTTTTTATTTTCTATTTTCTTGGTGTATCCGCATATTGCACCATTTTGCTGTATGAGAGGCACTATTAGAGCCTCCATATTAATTCTAGAAGAGAGTTACAAAGAATCATTGGATGTGCTAGCCAATGGAATGTAAGGCGTTACATTGTAGATTTTTGTTCGAGAGAGTCGGTTCAGTACTATAGGCCTATGGGTGACAAAAGAAATATATTAATCCAAGTGGACATTGTTTTCCTGCAGAAACGAGCTAGATCCATTTGGGATGTGACAACGAAGTGCTAAGCAAAGAAGTGGCTTGGTGGAGATGGCATGCTTGATTTGCTCTACTAATTATCATGTGCCTTCTCTCCTTTTACTTACTAATTCTCTCCCTGAAGCTAGAAAGAGACCGTGACTTGCAAATTTGATCCTGTGAACCTAAAAAATTATGTTTTCTTTCTAAATGTCCCAGCAGAAGCTAAGATTTGGCTTCACTGATGTAAATAATTCGTAAGAGGTTTGCATCCTTCCTTTTTATTTATGTACGTTATGGATAATGGTGCTACTTATGCACATATTCAGGTTGCAGTCAATATTTGTTTTGAAGAGCTATCCTTTGAGCACATATTCAGGTTCGTTTGATATCTAAGCAAGGATAAAACTGCTGGTTACTACCTGATATGCCTTCTCTAAAAAATTGAAGTATTTGATACTCTTAACGTAATTATACGTTAAAATTTAACAAGCATGGGAGAGTCTGAACGTCACATTTGTAGATTCTCACTTTTTAGCTTAAGATCAAGATTCCACAAGGCTAATTGATCTGTTAAATTGTATTCAATTCTGGTGTGGAAACTCATTGACAAAAAACGTGTATTTTAGACTTTTAGTTCGAAGTGTCAATACTAGAAAGAGAACGTTGTTTGAATCAAAATGAGTAACTGGAGCATCAGGTTCTTTTAACTGAAACCTACATTTAGGTAATCATACATGTTGTACCACATCATTTGTTCAGATGTCATACTTTAAGCTAATGACCCCTGTTTTCTTTGCTACACCAAAATATAAATCCTTCCCATCTGATTTCTTAAACTTCTATTCCATCATATAATGAAGCTTATATTTTCAAAAGTTGTAGGTTTGTTCCAAAGCGTGGTGGGCACTGTCGGGTTTTTTTGTTTCCTGTTGGATGAGTCAAACCGACTAGAGCTAAATGTTTTGGTTTAGTTTCAGATGACTAAAACCATTTTGGTTCAGTTTGCTAACTAACTGGAGATAATAAGAGAAGTGGTACTATCACTCACATTGCCCTTGAATGCACATAAGCACTTTATCTATTGTCCATATAATTTTACTGAGCCATCTTGTTCTGCAGACTGTGTGGTATATTGTGGCATGTGGATTAGTCATCAATGACAACTACACTCATGTTTGTATCCTATCATAATCACATACAAATTGTCTTCAAACTATAGTGCTAGCTTGTTCATTTGTTTCTTACTTATACTTTGCTACTGGACTTCTTACATCTTATTTGCTCTTGCTACAGTTGTAGGCTGTGTTACTAAATTTAAACTTGATGGTGCTAAATTAAAAAATGTATTCTGGGCAGTGCATGTTGATATGGCACTTGTGAAATTTGGTATGAGGTCGCAAAAACTACAATACTCTCGGTAATGCAGAAAATACAAAGATTGCATGGCCTTCAACCTTAGTACATGTGTAATATCCTGCCTCTATCATCAATGCATTGTGTGTTAACTATTCATTTTGTTATTTTCTTTGTAGATCCAAAAGATATATTGATGATTATATGGGTGCATGGCAAGTATACTGCAATGATGATGACGATGTTCTGGTTCATGATGAAGATGATGGATGCTTTCAGTTTTAGTTATGTAGTAGGGATGTTGTTCCTGTTGGATGATGTTCCTCGGCTAAGTTTTAGTTAAGATGTAGGGATGTTGATGGATGCTCTTTCAGTTTGATCTTCGTTGTCAAGAAATTATTTAGATTATGCATCACATTTCGATGATGTTCCTCCTGTAATACCAACTATTGTAATCCAACAGTTTTATAAAATATGGGTTCTTCCTCTGGCGAGTATACTCTCTTTTTTCCCCTTACTTCATATACATAATTATCATCATTATGTGGAGCATTAATTTAGTTGCTGGCAATAAATAAATAAATGTATATATAAAATATTATTCACATTATATATGTAAAAATAGCTGAAGCGTTGCAAATTCTCTGTTGCCAAGTAATGAGATTTGTATTCCAATACATTAACCACCAATGTATATAAGTGTTGTAAAAATCAGTTTTATTTGTTGTACTCTTGCAATGGTCCCTTTTACCAACGGTTGTATAAGCGTTGCATTATGTGCTAGCAACTCTTGATAAGGCAACGGATCCAAAACCGTTGGTAAAGACACAAGCAACGTATATATGGACATTTAGATACGGAAAAGATCGTTGCTGTAGCGGGGTCCTGTTGTAGTGACAAGTGAGGTCTAAGCTTGGGGGAGTTGATACGTCCATTTTGCATCATGCTTTTATATCGATATTTATTGCATTATGGGCTGTTATTACACATTATGTCATAATACTTATGCCTATTCTCTCTTATTGTACAAGGTTTACACAAAGAGGGAGAATGCCGTCAGCTAGAATTCTGGGCGGGAAAAGGAGCAAATATTAGAGGCCTATTCTGCACAACTCCAAAAGTCCTGAAACTCCATGAAAGTTAGTTTTAGAATATATAAAAAATATTGGGCGAAGAAAGTACCAGAGGGGGGCCACCCACCGTCCACGAGGGTGGGGGCGCGCCCTACGCCCCTGGGCACGACCCCCTGCTTCGTGGGCCCCCTGGCAGGCCTCCGGTTCCCATCTTTGGCTATATGAAGTCTTTCACCCTGAATAAAATCACAAGGAGGATTTCGGGACGAAGCGCCGCCGTCTCGAGGCGGAACCTGGCGAAACCAATCTAGGGATCTGGCGGAGCTGTTCTGCCGGGGAAACATCCCCCCGGGAGGGGGAAATCATCACCATCGTCATCACCATTGATCCTCTCATCGGGAGGGGGTCAATCTCCATCAACATCTTCACTAGCACCATCTCATCTCAAACTCTAGTTCATCTCTTGTATCCAATCTTTGTCTCAAAACCTCAGATTGGTACCTGTGGGTTGCTAGTAGTGTTGATTACTCCTTGTAGTTGATGCTAGTTAGTTTATTTGGTGGAAGATCATATGCTCAGATCCTTTATGCATATTTATACCCCTCTGATTATGAACATGAATATGATTTTTGAGTAGTTACGTTTGTTCCCGAGGACATGGGAGAAGTCTTGCTATAAGTAGTCATGTGAATTTGGTATTCGTTTGATATTTTGATGAGATGTATGTTGTCTTTCCTCTAGTGTTGTTATGTGAACGTCGACTACATGAAACTTCACCATTATTTGGGCCTAGAGGAAGGCATTGGGAAGTAGTAAGTAGATGATGGGTTGCTAGAGTGATAGTAGCTTAAACCCTAGTTTATGCGTTGCTTCGTAAGGGGCTGATTTGGATCCATATGTTTCATGCTATGGTTAGGTTTACCTTAATACTTATTGTGTAGTCGCGGATGCTTGCAAGACGGGTTAACCATAAGTGGGATGCTTGTCCAAGGAAGGGCAGTACCCAAGCACCGGTCCACCCACATATCAAATTATCAAAGTAACGAACGCGAATCATATGAGCGTGATGAAAGCTAGCTTGACGATAATTCCAATTGTCCTGGGGAGCGTTTTACTTTATATAAGAGTTTGTCCAGGCTTGTCCTTTGCTACAAAAAGGATTGGGACACCTTGTTGCACCTTGTTTACTTTTGTTACTTGTTACCCGTTCTGAATTACTTTATCACAAAACTATCTGTTGCCGATAATTTCAGTGCTTGCAGAGAATACCTTACTGAAAACCACTTGTCATTTCCTTCTGCTCCTCTTTGGGTTCGACACTCTTACTTATCGAAAGGACTACGATAGATCCCCTATACTTGTGGGTCATCAGCAGTGGCTAAGAGCCGTCGCTGAGGACGACCGCGTGAACATTGCACCTTCTCACCTTCCCCGGCGGAGAGGATTCGGCTGGATGTGTGACCAACGGTGAGCGGAGAGAGAGAGTGGCCACCGCTGTCATGCTTAGATCTGGAGGGGCCAAGACAGTGTGAAGAGAGCAACACTAGCAAGCAAGCACGGAGGCTCCTGCCTATATAGTGGAGTAGTTTTCTTTTGTCTACCGGAGCCGACTTGACCTCGTCAATGACTGTCGAGAAGTCTGCATCACGTGCCCCGGAAGCGCAGTTGTTGTCATTTTCATCCGAAGCACCGGATTATAACATATAACACGAAAAAATGCCACATGACAAGAAACCATAACCTCACTGCCCCAAGGAGACAACATGAATCCCGACAGACAAACTAGACGAGGATCAAAGCTCATATTAAAGATAAACTCGTAGAAAAGGGGTCCATCGATAGATGTCCTAATTAACATAGCCGGCTTGACCTAGATGGTAGCCAAGTAGTCTTCGTGCATGTGCCCCCAATGACCAGCGCCTTGGAGGAGCTCAGTTGTCGCTGTTTAACCCTTGCAGTGATCCGAAGCACATGACACCTAATATTGCGAGATGACAATAAACCTTTTTTTGAGATTTCTCATCAGAACTACAGCCCTATACAACACAGCCTGCACAATATGTAGACGATAGCCAATCCAGCCGTGTCTGCTGGAGTCTGATCACATGCATGGACGAACTGATCTTCCATGTCATGCAGGGATCGTCCAGGCACCAATGTTTGTACAACACTTCTCTAGTACTATCGCTCGTCTCTCTCTTCTATTAACTCACTCGACTTGCGGGGCCGGGGAGTGTGCCTATGGTCGGTTCTCAATTGTGGTCCGACATGTGTGTGCAAACGCAATATGACGTGCGTTCCATTCGGAGAGCGGCGTGCCAAACTGACCGACCGTCTGGGGTGCGACGTGAACGTGACAGGCGTGCTATATACTCCGTACATGGGTACCGCCGTTTTCTTGAGGCTTTGCTCCATGGCGCAATCCATGTATACAAAATTAGTATACTGTACTATTTAAAAGTCGAGGACGGGGCTTTTCCCGCGTGGTAGGCGGGGCAGTTCCGCCTAGTCGGTTCGATAGAGACGTGAGAAGATGAGGGAGTTGGCTGGTGCAAACGTAGGGCTGTGTTATTTGACAGCGAGTTACTTCTGGACAGGTGGGGCCCCGTGATTTGACTTGCCATTGACATTTTAGCTGCGGCGCTACGACCGGCGTGAGTCTCCCGATTCCTGACCACCTCCATGGTATACATGTGCCTCTCTCAATGCTCCACCATTCAGAGGCTAGCTATTGCATGAGAGCCCACTCCTCCACTTTTTCCTTGCCTCTTTCCTCCACATACGAAAAAATACCATGTAAGCGGGCTTATAGCCCACTATTGTACTTGCTCGTATAGGTGCTAAGCCTACCACATAGGCATAAAGTCTGATGTGGCAAGTTAATTAAGAAGAGAGAGACTAGTTTGGTGACCCCAGGAAGAAATGGTGCTAAGCGCGTGTACCTAGGTGAAAAGTCAATTTTGAGTCTATAGCTAATTAAATGAAGCAAACTTAGCAACAAAAACTTAAGCACCTATGCATCATCTCATTGGAAGAGGTCACTCCTTGGCGAATGCAATAAATACTATGAAGAAAGAGATAGAGAGAAGTAAAAAGATACTCTTATAGCCAACCTTATAGCTAACCTTGTTGTATGAGTGACTAAGTGATGACTATGTATGACATGCCAATATCAGATAGCCTAATGCACCATGTTAAATCTCCAAGGGCACGACTGCGCGAGTGAGGCGACGGTCGTGGTAGGCGCGACTATGATACGGGCTGCTGGCAGCCCTTGGATCTGAGATCGAACGATCGCATGCTAAGTTGCTGAAAATTTACAGAATAACCCTCTAGGATAGGATACTCACCCATAGGTCTAGAATCACGCCATGTAACCATTCGATCTCATATCCAAGGGCTCTCGGAAGCCCGTATCATGGGAGAATGGAAAGCTTCGTATCACCTATAATTTTCCCGACGCTTGACATGACATCGAAAGCCATTTAATTGGGCGTCGAGTAGGCATGACATCCAATTGGGCCCCCATAGTATAGTGCATGAATCCATTTATCCACCAGGAAACCCACTACCCTGTCGTTCGCATGCCCCAGTCAGCATTTTTACAATCGAAAAACCGCTAGCAGTTCGCTCCTACTCGTCCCCGGACGTCCTTTAACATTACGACAGTTCGCTCCTAGTCGTCCTGTCCTTTCACATTACGATATTTCCACTAATCATAACCCTCCTCCCAAATCCATGGCGTCCCAAATCTCCATGGTCGGTGGTGAGTACAAGGTTAGAACCATCACCGACGATGAGTTCGACGTCATCTACACCCATTCTTCCGTGACGGTGAAATGATGCCTTGATCGCTTCAGACGCATGTTCGAAAAATCAAATGATGAGTGGGTCACTGGGCTAGATGTTGAGTACACCACAACCCTGGACAAAGAGAAGAATCTAAAGGAGGAAGAGAAGATGAAGCCCGTCATGATCCAGGTTTGCATGCATAACTTGTGCTTGGTCTACCACATATGCCATGCCGATGTTGAGTGCGAGGAATTTAAGAAGTTCCTAGCGAGCGGCCTAGTCAAATTCGTTATTGTAGACATTACGACCGACAGAAGAGTCCTGGGTCGGATATGTCTCGTTTTAGGCGAGCCCTTCGACCTCCCGAAGAATGGGTTGGTGCCTGATAACCCACAAGTATAGGGGATCACAACAGTTTTCGAGGGTAGAGTATTCAACCCAAATTTATTGATTTGACACAAGGGGAGCCAAAGAATATTTCAAGTATTAGCAGTTGAGTTGTCAATTCAACCACACCTTAAAGACTTAATATTTGCAGCAAAGTATTTAGTAGCAAAGTAGTATGGAAGTACTTGATAGCGGTGGCAAAAGTAATGATAGCAGTTTTTAGCAATTGTTACAGTGTAGCGGAAAAGTAACTAAGCAAATATCAATATGTGAAAAGCTCGTAGGCAATGGATCAATGATGGATAATTATGTCGGATCACGATTCCTCATGCAACAGTTATAACATAGGGTGACACAGAACTAGATCCGGTTCATCAATGTAATGTAGGCATGTATTCCGAATATAGTCATACGTGCTTATGGAAAAGAACTTGCATGACATCTTTTGTCCTACCCTCCCGTGGCAGCGGGGTCCTATTGGAAACTAAGGGATATTAAGGCCTCCTTTTAATAGAGTACCGTACCAAAGCATTAACACTTAGTGAATACATGAACTCCTCAAACTACGATCATCACCGGGAGTGGTCCCAATTATTGTCACTTCGGGGTTACCGGATCATAACAAATAGTAGGTGACTATTGACTTGCAAGATAGGATCAAGAACTCACATTATTCATGAAAACATAATAGGTTCAGATCTGAAATCATGGCACTCGGGCCCTAGTGACAAGCATTAAGCATAGCAAAGTCATAGCAACAACAATCTTAGAACATACTGGATACTACGGATCAAACCCTAACAAAACTAACTCGATTACATGGTAAATCTCATCCAACCCATCACCGTCCAGCAAGCCTACAATGGGATTACTCACGCACGGCGGTGAGCTTCATGAAATTGGTGATGGAGGAAGGTTGATGGTGATGATGGCGTCGGATTCGCCTCTTCGGAGCCCCGAACGGACTCCAGATCAGCCCTCCCAAGAGAGATTAGGGCTTGGCGGCGGCTCGTATCGTAAAACATGATGAATCCTTCTCTCTGATTTTTTCTCCCCAAACGAATATATAGAGTTGGAGTTGAGGTCGGTGGAGTCTCAGGGGGCCCACGAGGCAGGGGGCGCGCCCTGCACCCTCGTGGACAGGGTGTGGGCCCCACGATCTTTGATTCTTTCGCTTGATATTTTTATTAATTCCAAAACGTGTCTCCGTGGATTTTTAGGTCACTCTAAGAACTTTTATTTCTGCACAAAAATAACACCATGGCAATTCTGCTGAAAACAACGTCAGTCCAGGTTACTTCCATTCAAATCATGCAAGTTAGAGTCCAAAACAAGGGAAACGTGTTTGGAAAAGTAGATACATTGGAGACGTATCAACTCCCCCAAGCTTAAACCTTTGCTTGTCCTCAAGCAATTCAGTTGACAAACTGAAAGTGATAAAGAAAAACTTTTGTAACATCCCAAATTTTCAGATTTGGAATTTTAATAGGATCATTCTTTGTCATCATGATTTCTATGCATATTTGAATTATTATTATTATTGTTTATTCAAAGTGTTTTCCAACTCAAGGAAAAAATATTTGGAGTGGAGATAATATGACTTCTCGCCTATTAATTATTTATGGAAAATGCAAAGAATATATTCTGGTGTCTACCTAAATTATTTTGTCTTTATACAAACTCAAAATTGTTTTGTAGTGGTTATTATGTTGCTCTTTATGTGCTTGTTTTGCATAAAATAAATTTTCCAAATTTAATTTGTGTTGTAAAAATGTTCACTGTTTTATATAACAGTAATAATATTTGTATGTACATTTTTGGTATTTTTAGGAAGTAATCTGCTATTGTTTTTTTAGCCAATAGTTTACTGTGCAGTTGGGCTGCGCTGTAGCAAAACCAAATAAGACAGTCTCTTTTCCACGCCGCTTGTAGCAGCTAAGACGGCAAGAAGCAGGGCTAAGCGGGCGGCCCATTTCTGCAGCCTCAACTCACCCCAACTTTTTTCCTCCTTTGTCGGCGACACTTGGGGCCCGTCGGTCGTCTCTTTCCACAAGACGAACTCCTGTTCGTTCACGAGTTCTTCCTGCCGATCCAAGTCCTCGCCGATTTGGCCAAGTCTTTGCCCCTAGGCCACGGAATCCACTCTATATATATTCCCCATCTTCTCTTCCGACTTTTGGCAAATTTTTGTCTTCCGTGCCCGTTTCTTGGATTCGATCTTGCCGGAGTTACATTGCAGGAGCATCTCGGCAGTTGTTTCCATCGGCCTTGAAGGTTCCCAGCACCTCCTCTTGCCCCTGTTATTTCCGCCTTGGTATCTTCTCTCTCCTCACCTATTAGTTCTGAGGAAGCACCCACCCGAGTGCTTCGACCTCCGCCTCGACGAACACCGCCGTCGCCGCTCAGCCGAACCTCACGGACGTTAGCACAAGGCCCGGTCGTCCCGGAGGACGTTTTGGAGTTCGACGTGTCCCTCCTCGCCTCATCCTGTTCTCCCGAGCTCGGGAGGCCTTTCCAGCGACGCCAGCTTCAAATCCGAGCCGCGCCGCCGCCGTCTCATTCAATTCCGGCCGGCCTACTTTGTTCCTCTCCGGTGAGCCACCCTTAGCCGTCCGATCTCCATCCAACAGCTGGTATTAGATAGCCTGTGTTTTTTTTATTTCTGACCGGTATGCGTTATGTAGCGGCCGTTCGTTCGTTAACCACAATAGCAGACACCCTACGACCACTCACACCTTGCCATGTGGCAACGTTATAAAGAGTCATGGCAGTTCTTCCCAGAACGCTTTTATGGCATAATTGTTCTTTGTAGATTCCATATCAAATTTTCATTTAGGTTTATCTTGAGATCCGTAACTCCAAATTCATCGATTCTCTTTCCTGTGTACTCGTAGTGACCAGGAGAATATTGAAGAACCAAAGTTTCACATTTTTGAACAGTTCAAATTTGAATTCAAATTTCCGGAGGCCATATCTTTCAAACTGTTGATCCAAATTAGTTGATTCTTTTTGCATTGTGATCCTACTAGCATGTAGATAATATATGCCTACTAATATGTTCTGTTATTTAAGTATTTATTTGAATTCGTTGTTGTTTACTTTATTTTAGTGTTATGTGAGCATAGTTTATTTATCGTTACCTCCGTTAATCGTATAGATTGTCCGGAGTGTGAAGCGGATCGGAATTAATCGTTAGAGTACTTCAACACCGTTCAAGGCAAGTTTGCACTTTTGATTTTTATCATCCTATATTCTGCTATGCATGTGTGGTTTCATTGCTATGATAAATGTTTGGCTTGATATGTGTATCTCGTGTTGCCATGTTTTGTTATCGATTGTGTTATGTGATGGTGTGATCAACTTGATATGGTAGACGCGGGCATGTGTCGAGTGATCCATGAAAGTGGTAAGTGTTTATAGCCGTAGGCTCGGGATTATTAATGGTGAATGCGTCCTTTGGCAGAGCGCTCTATTGTCCCTAGAGAATGCGCCATTGACAGAGCGCACTTGAGGCGAGGTTTAGTTTTCGAACTTAAATCAGGTGAATGCGTCCTTGGCGAGGCGCTCTACTGTTTCCTAGAGAATGCGCCAACGACAGAGCGCACTTGAGACATACTTCTGAAGTTCTTGTCATGTTTATTTAGAATCTTTGGGTTATCTTGGGCGAGTAAATTAGAGACGGTTGTGAGTTCAGGTAGTGGAGGTAGGTGAAGACATTCTTCTCCAAACTAGTGTGTTTTGTTTTGTTTGTCATACATTGCTTTGTGGATGTAGGTTTGCTATATCATATTGTGTGATTTGCCAATACATTCAATGTACTGACCCTTGTGGCTGCAACTTATCATGTTGCAGGATTTTCAGATGATCAGTGAGATACGGTAGGGTTGCGAGTCTTCACTCAACATGTTCTTCAGTGGGCATTGATGGACTCATCGTTGATTATGCTACCTTTCCACTGTTATTATTGAATAAGTTAGCCATGTGCTATTCAGTTTGTAATACTTTATAACTTCTGGATCATACGTTATGTTAAATGATGCACTTGTTATTTGATATTCATATGTACTGTCTGTGCTAGCGAGTTGATCCAGGGACTAGCACTGTGAGCACAGAGACATCGAATCTTATCAGGTTCGAGTCGTTACATTACAAACTCTGTTTGATCTTGTTGTTGCAAATATGTAAAGCCAGAATTCAAGTTTTGGGCAAAGATTATGAACTAACCATATTCACAATAACATTTAGTCATATCAATGGCATAATCAACTAGCGAGCAATAATAATAAATCTCGGATGACAACACTTTCTCAAAACGATCATAACATGATATAACAAGATGGTATCTCGCTAGCCCTTTCTGAGACCGCAAAACATAAATGCAGAGCACCCCTGAAGATCAAGGACTGACTAGACATTGTAATTCATGGTAAAAGAGATCCAGTCATAGTCATACTCAATGTAAATTAATAGCAATGCATGCAAATGATAGCGGTGCTCTCCAACTGGTTCTTTTTAATAAGAGGATGATGAATCAACATAAAAGTAAAGATATAGGCCCTTCGCAGAGGGAAGCGGGGATTTGTAGAGGTGCCAGAGCTCGAGTTTTGACACAGAGATAAATAATATTTTGAATGGCATACTTTCATTGTCAACATAACAACCAAGAGATCTTGATATCTTCCATGCTACACACATTATAGGCGGTTCCCAAATAGAATGGTAAAGTTTATACTCCCCCACCACCAACAAGCATCAATCCATGGCTTGCCCGAAACAACTGGTGCCTCTAACTAACAACAGTCCTGGGGGAGTTTTTTTTGCAATTATGTTGATTTGAGCATGGGACTGGGCATCCCGGTTACCGGCCGTTTTCTCGTGAGTGATGAGCGGAGTCCACTCATCATGAGAATAATCCACCTAGCATGGAAGATATAGACAACCCTAGTTGATACATGAGCTATTCGAGCATACAAAACAGAATTTCATTTGAAGGTTTAGAGTTTGGCACATACAAATTTACTTGGAACGGCAGGTAAATACCGCATATAGGAAGGTATGGTGGACTCATATGGAATATCTTTGGGGTTTACGGTAGTTGATGCACAAGCAGTATTCCCGCTTAGTACAAGTGAAGGCTAGAAAGAGACTGGGAAGCGACCAACTAGAGAGCGACAACAGTCATGAACATGCATTAAAATTAATCAACACTGAGTGCAAGCATGGGTAGGATATAATTCACCATGAACATAAATATCGTGGAGGCTATGTTGATTTTGTTTCAACTACATGCGTGAACATGTGCCAAGTCAAACCACTCGAATCGTTCAAAGGAGGATACCACCCTATCATACCACATCACAACTATTTTAATAGCATGTTGGCTCACAAGGTAAGCCATTATAAACTCCTAGCTAATTAAGCATGGCATGAGCAACTATAATCTCTAATTGTTATTGCAAACATGTTTCATTCATAATAGGCTGAATCAGTTATGATGAACTAATCATATTTACAAAAACAAGATAGGTCGAGTTCATACCAGCTTCTCTCATCTCAATTAGTCCATCATATATCGTCATTATTGCCTTTCACTTGCACGACCGAACGGTGTGGATAATAATAATAGTGCACGTGCATTGGACTAAGCTGGAATCTGCGGGCATTTAATACAAGGGAGAAGACAAAGTAATATGGGCTCTTGGCTAAATCAACAATAATGCGTATGAGAGCCACTCAACATTTTCATCATGGTTTTCTCCTCTCGACCCCCAAAGAAAAGAAATAAAATAAAACTATTTACATGGGAAAGCTCCCAACAAACAAAAGAAGAACGAGAAATCCTTTTGGGTTTTTTCTTTAACTACTACTACTACGGGCATGGAAAGTAAACTAGCTAAAAACCACAACTAATTTTTTTGGTTTTTCTTAAGGTTTTTCAAACACACAAGAAGAAGGCTTAAAACAGAAAATAAACTAGCATGGATAGTACAATGAAAAAGTATGAGCACCGACAACTGGTATGAGTGTGTGAACATGAATGTAATGTCGATGAGAAATACAAACTCCCCCAAGATTAGGATTTTGGCCTAAGTTGGTCTATGCCCACGGATCGAAGCTACTCTCTCCGGTGTACGGAGGAGTATCCTCAGGGTGCCACTGGTTGGCGATCTCCTCTGGATCCCACGATAAACCCACTGTCGATAAGGGTCAAGCGGTGGCTCCGGCTCAGGCTCTGGAACTTGTATCAGCCTCCAGCATGCATAAATGTCCTCGGGCAAGATGAGGTACGTGCCTAAAAGTAGGTTAAACAAAGAGGGTGCAGGCAAGATAATAGTCTCACAATGAGTTTTATCAAATATCAAATTGTACTTAAACATCTTCTTCTTATTTTTAACAATAAAGTCATGTGCTACCATACTCTTATAATCTTGAAAAATAGGGGGCAACAACTTTTCCTCTTTCTCATAGTGCCTAATAGGTATCTCAGAGTGTGCAGCAAGGTGTGAAGCAAAGATGCCTCCGAAGATGGGGCCTTTTGTATGGTTCAAACTTAATCATTTAGCAATGATAGCGCCTAAGCTGAAAGTTGTATCACGAAACAAAGCATGGCGCAAAATGACTAGATCAGGAGCACTAAGATTTCCACTGTTCCCGCGACCAATTAAGCATCTACAAGCAAATATTGCAAAGTAACGTAGAACAGGAAAATGTATACTAGTAATTCTCGCATCGGAAACTTTTCTCGTTTCCCTATAGCAATTCTATCAATAAATCCATCCACATCACTATGATGTGGTTCCTCGATGCTGCCTACAAAGGGTATCTTGCAGACCCGACAAAAATCATGGAGTGACATCTTCTTAACCTCATCATATATGTGAAACTCCACTGAAGGTGGTGATTTCTTAGCATGGAAATAAATTTTTTAACGAAAATATTAGTGAGTAGGAGATACTGTTCGCGCTGGTCGTGGAGGAAGTCGGTGAGGCCTGCCTTCTCAGCCAAGTAATAAAAGTCATCATAAATTCCGGCGGCTCTCAAGAACTCATCACAAGGCCATGCGCACGGCCGAACCTCCGCAGTGCAAGGAAGATTATATTAGGGCTTTTTATTCTCTTCATTTTGCTTATCCTTCGAGCTTCGGCTCGAAGAACCTCTCAACAACCTCTTCAACATTTTCTCCCTCTGAAAATTTCAAAAAAAATTTAGTGACTCAAAATAAAAAGTGAACCGAACTCAACAAGATTGATAGTAACTACTCCCACAAGTGTCTAGAGGCTATATCATGCATTAAAACTACTTTGGACCATATAAATTTGACGTGCAAGCTCAAGAACAGGGTCACCTTAGCAGCAAAAATTTGCAACAAATAAAGTAGTAGAACAAAAACTAATTGGACCATTGGAGGAGTCACGTACCGAAGAACAATCCCCCAAAACAGTTTTGTGAATGAAGCTTTGAGCAAGGAGATCAAAAATGGCAGCAAGATGAGCTAGAACACGGGTTTGAGCTATAGGAGGATTTTTTGTAGCGCCCCGACCTCAGACGGTCAAGCCTCTGTGTATCCGTGCCATCCCTGGATCAGTATGCTGGCACACACAATACATCAATGTATATATCAAAGTGCAATCACATGTATAAATAACGTAAAACTGATATATACCTCATAATACTCATGAAACAATCAAACGGGTGTGGAGTCCCATCAACGCCATCGGCAGGTTGAGTGTAGACCGTAACCATGTATCGTAACTCTTACTCATCGAGGAAATATCTGCAACATGATACGTTGCAGCCGTGTAGGTCAGTACATTGAATGTACCGGCAAGATCACAATAAGAGAAAACAGATGATAAACTATACTATATGCAGTATGGCTTTGTGGCTCTGGGTCTGAGTTTTGTTTGCGTAAAAGCTGGTTTTATTTTCCCTACATCAAAGAATAAATGAAGTCTGTACTATGGAGTTTTCTATCATGACATGGTTCCGCCAACCGATGTCTCATAGCCCAAATTCATCATAAGTTGCCCACAATTAAGTTATCAGTTCGGTGTTGAGAGTTCTGAGATAGATCCAAGTCCAGAAGCGCAAATAGTCCGTAACCGGGTAAACGACTCATCGATTATGTTTTAACCCTCTGCAGACGTATGTACACTTTACCAGCAAGAATCGATCCCTCTTATTACGTTCTCGCACTTCGTGGTGTTTGAGAACAAGACGACCAAACATGGTCTTCCGAAGAGTTCCTCGACCCTTGTCGGTGCTCATCCAATCCTACCGTAGTTCTACATCCGCTAGCACCGTCCCAGCCAGAGTCACAACTAAGGTCAACCAAGCGAGCCCATATTGACTTGCGGTTGCACGAGGTAAGCTTCCGGGCATGAAGTATTCTTCCGTCTCTTTGAGTCTGGGTGAAGCTTTCCGCAAGATGTCATGGTGCTTCTCCATGCATCCCGCCAACCACTGGTTTCTCCAGGGTGCCGTCGGCAAATCCTTCACCCAAAGAGTGTGTATTGAAATCTTGTCTTGAGTCTTGAAGTCTTGAGGCCTTGAAAATGCAGTCCTTGCAGATGTCATCATGGAGTTGTCGTCATTGACGTAGAGTCCTCCTTTCTCACACCACTCCCGAGCACTCATACCAACCCCGTCTACTATAGCGTAGCATTAAAATAAATAACGTCCGGGCTTGGTAACAGGGTGATGGGTTCCTACCTCATGCATACTACTCAACTACAAGGATTCAATAACACTACTGAGGGTGGTTGCAAAGATGCCACTAAATGCAATAAAACATAGGTATGAAAGCATGGTCAAAGTGAACTTGCCTTGTCGACGATCTTGAAAACTAGGGACTCGTGGTAGCAAGCTTCGCACTCCGGGAATTCTACCGAGGCAAACATCAATCATAATAAGCATATAGCATATGATCACTTAACATAACAACATGATAACACAATCACACAAAACAAACGAATCAAAACCCAAAGGAAAAACTCGAAGAAATTCAACTCAATGCTTTCCTACTTCAAGCAACAACTAAAAATAGTTTTACATTACAAAAATTTTCTCAACAGAACCTAATCATTGTTTTATGCTAACTAACAGAAAAGGATTCATCAAGCAACTAGGAGCAAAAAGAATCACTTTAAAATCTATTATAAAACTCCTATTAGGCCTAAAGCAAATTCTAGTAGGAAAAATAAAATAAAAGTTTTATTTATTATAAATAAAAGTTCATGCTCTAAAGTGACAGAAACTAACCTAGAATAATCTATCACATATGAAAAATAATTTTATTTGCTAACTAAAACAATAGGAAAACAGTAGCTAGTTAATTAATTAAGAATAACATGATTCTGATTAAAACTATTTTTTATTAATCCTAAAATGCCCAAATAAATTCCTACGGTTTGGCAATGTCAAAACAAAGTTGTGACAAAAAGAATCACCCAAAAATAATATTCCTAACTCATTCTATAGCAGATTTACTATTCTGTCTAAATCTAAAATAAAGCAATTTTAAATAATTTTAACATGGCTAATTATATTTTATACAGAAGCTATAAGAAATTTGCAAACCAAAAAAAATAATCACTTAAAAATATGAAGTAAACTAAAAGATATGAATTTTTCAAATCGGAAACTATTCTGTTAAAACAGAAAAACGAAAATAAAGAAAAAGCAGGCTAAATGGGCCTAACTAACGCATACATGTAATATAGCTAAACGGGCCCTAGGGTTAAACGAATCGGGCCGATCTAAATAAAACCCTAACTTAAACTAAACTGAACGAACCGGAATAAAACCCGGTTTTATTTAAAGAACATACCCTTCTGGGGTTTCTAATCTACGCCAGAGGGAGTAGATCAGACGGCGAGGTGAAGTCCGGTGGCTTACCGGAGATCGGCGGCGGGCGGCGGCTCGGGGCGAAAAGGCCGCTGCCTCGGTGGTCGGGAAGTCGGCGGAGGGCTCCCATGGTGCGGCGCGGCCGAGGGGGAGCGTCTGGTGGAGTTGGTGGAGCTCGGTGGGCTAGGGCGTCGGCGACGAGGTAAATGGCGGCGGGCGGCGTTCGGCAACTCGGTGAGTGCGTCTTGGCGAGAGAGATGCACGGTGAGGGGCGAGGGGAATGGGGTGCGGGGGGGGGGGGTATATATAGGGCGGGGCCTCATCTTGGGCGAGGGGGCAATCGGGGGAGATCGGGTGAGGGCCCCCTTCTTATTATTCTTCTTCTTCCTTGACCTTCTCCCTAGACAGGAGAAGGGTTTCCCCTCTGTTCCTTGGTATCCATGGCATGGGAGGGGCTAGAGCCCCTCCGAGATTGGATCTGTCTCTCTGTCTCTCTCTGTTTCTGCGCTCCAGATTCTCGCCTTTCACCATTTCTTATATTCCCGGAGATCCGTAATTCCAATTGGATTAAAATTTGAACACAATTTTTATCCGGATATTAGCTTTCTTTCAGCGAAAGAAGGGCAACAACCGCCTTACGGGGTGTCCACGAGGGTCAAGGGCGCCCCCCTGCCTTGTGCCCCCCTCGGGCATCGTCTCGCGTTGATTCCACTTCCCAAAATTCACATATATTCCAAAACAATCTCCGTCAGTTTTTATCCCGTTTGGACTCCGTTTGATATGGATTTTCTATGAAATAATAAACATGCAACAAAGTGGAACTGGCACTGGGCACTGGATCAATATATTAGTCCCCAAAATAGTATAAAAAGTTGCTGAAAGTATATGAAAGTTGTATAATATTGGCATGGAACAATAAAAAATTATAGATACGATGGAGACGTATCAGCATCCCCAAGCTTAATTCCTGCTCGTCCTCGAGTAGGTAAATGATAAAAAGATACAAGTTTTGATGTGGAATGCTACCTAGCATAATCTTGATCATGTAATCTAATCATGGCATGAATATTAAGACACGAGTGATTCAAATCAATAGTCTATCATTTGACATTAAGACAATAATACTTCAAGCATACTACTAAAGCAATCATGTCTTTTCAAAATAACATGGCCAAAGAAGGTTATCCCTACAAAATCATATGGTCTGGCTATACTCCATCTTTGCCACACAAAATATTCAAATCATGCACAACCCCGATGACAAGCCAAGCAATTGTTTCATACTTTTAACATTCTCAAAGCTTTTCAACTTTCATGCAATACATGAGCGTGAGCCATGGACATGTAGCACTATAGGTGGAATATAATATGATGATGGAGGTTGTGTGGAGAAGACAAAAAGGAGAAAGTCTCACATCGACGCGCCTAATCAACGAGCTATGGACATGCCCATGAAGTGATGTCAATGTGAGGAGTAGGGATTGCCATGCAACGGATGCACTAAGAGCTATAAGTGTATGAAAGCTCATACCAGAAACTAAGCGGGTGTCCATCCAACTTGCTGGCTCATGAAGCCATCGGGCATTTGAGGAAGCCCATCATCGGAATATACAAGCCAAGTTCTATAATGAAAATTACCACTAGTATATGAAAGTGATAACTCAAGAGACTCTCTATATGAAGAACATGACGCTACTCTGAAGCACAAGTGTGGTAAAAGGATAGTAACATTGTCCCTTCTCTCTTTTTCTCTCATTTTTTTCTTTTTCCTTTTCTTTTTTTTGTTTTTTTTGGGTGGGCTTCTTTGGACTCTTTTTTTATTTGGGCTTCTTTGGTCTCTTTTATTTTGATAACCTCACATGGGACAATGTTCTAATAATGATGATCATCAAACTTTTATTTACTTACAACACAATATTACAACTCAATACTAGAACAAAGATATGACTCAATATGAATGCCTCCAGCAGTGTACCGGGATGTGCAATGATCTAGCATAGCAAAGATATAAAAAACGGACAAGCCATGAAAAATATCATGCTAGCTATCTTACGATCATGCAAAGCAATATGACAATGAATGCTCAAGTCGTGTACATGATGATGATGGAAGTTGCGTGTCAATATATCTCGAAATGGCTATGGAAATGCCATGATAGGTAGGTATGGTGGCTGTTTTGAGGAAGATATAAGAGGCTTATGTGTGACAGAGCGTGTCATATCACGAGGTTTGGATGCACTGGCAAAGTTTGCACCAACTCTCAAGGTGAGAGAGGGCAATGCACGGTACCGAAGAGGCTACCAATGATGGAAGGGTGAGAGTTCGTATAATCCATGTACTCAACATTAGTCATAAAGAACTCACATACTTATTGCAAAAATCTATTGGTCATTGAAACAAAGTACTATGCACATGCTCCTCGGGGGATAGATTGGTAGGAAAAGACCATCGCTCGTCCCCGACCGCCACTCATAAGGAAGACAATCAATAAATACCTCATGCTCCAACTTTGTTACATAACGGTTCACCATACGTGCATGCTACGGGAATCACAAACTTCAACACAATTATTTATACAGTCCACAACTACCCACTAGCATGACTCTAATATCACCATCTTTATATCACAAAACTATTGCAAGGAATCAAACATATCATATTCAGTGTTCTACAAGTTTTATGTAGGATTTTATGACTAACCATGTGAATGACCAATTCATGTCATCTCTCTAAATAGATATAAGTGAACCAAGATAGTTTAATTCTTTCTACAAAAGATATGCCCACGCTCTAACAAATATAAGTGAAGCAAAAGAGCATTCTACAAATGGCTGTTTTCTTTGTGAAGAGAAACATGCAATCCAAACTTCAAATGATATAAGCGAAGCACATGAAGCATTCTATAAAGCCGTACTCAAAGGATATAAGTGAAGTGCAAAGAGCATTCTATAAATCAACCATGGACTATCTCATACCAGCATGGTGCATAAAATAAAAGTGAAAACTAAATGCAAAAGACGCTCCGAGATTTGCACATATCACATGAATGAAACGAATCCGAAAACATACCGATACTTGTTGAAGAAAGATGGGATGCCTTCCGGGGCATCCCCAAGCTTAGACGCTTGAGTCTACTTGAATATTTACTTGGGGTGCCTTGGGCATCCCCAAGCTTGAGCTCTTGCCTCTCCCCCTTTTCCTCATATCGAGACCTCCTCGATCTTCGAACACTTCATCCACGCAAAACTCAACAGAAAGCTCGGTAAGATCCGTTAGTATATAATAAAGCAAATCACTACTCAAAGTACTGTTGCAAACCAATTCATATTTTATTTTTTCATTCTAGCTACTGTAATATAACTTTTCCATGGCTTAATCCACTGATAGAAATTGATAGTTTCATCAAAACAAGCAAACTATGCATCAAAAACAGAATCTGTCTTAGACAGGACAGTCTGTAATAATCTGTACATTCACCATACTTATGGTAATCCAAAAATTATAAAATAATTAGGAAAAATAAACAATTTGTATAGAAATACAGTGCAAAAAGTTTCAGAACCGTTTGACGTTCCAGTAAAAAACGTAAAATCGCGCACTACAGCGAAAGTTTCTGTTCTGCACCGCACAAACCAACAAACAATGTACACATCCTAAAGGCAAACCTTGGCACATTATTTTTATAATACAATGGAATTGTACAAGGGGATAATTATTTTTGTTTAAAATTTTCTGTTATCAAGATTCACAAAGTTTCCGTGAGCATGAAAAAAGTTCAAGGAGCTCCCCCACTTCAACAATGCTTGTCTCTCTCACTTTCACTTTCCTTTTTGAAAAGTTCTGGGTACCCCTCTTTATTTTTTTGTTTTTAAACTATATAAAAGCACTCAATAGAAATAAATGACTCTCTAAAATTTCCGGGTTGTCTCCCTGGCAGTGCTTTCTTTAAAGCCATTAAGCTAGGCATATAGTGCTCAAGTAGTGAATCCACCCGGATCCCAAGGTATATCAAAGCCAATTTTAATTAACAATGATTTGTAATTTAGTAGTGAGCACAAAGTAACATATATCATTTAATGACGAAGTCTAACTCTCTTCCTATGCATCGGCATGTCATACAAGAACAATTCATGCACATCAAGTAAAGACCAATACATAGCATAAGCAGTTTCTTGCAATTTTATCGTGTGGGAAACATAGAGAGGTGGAGATCTAGTTTCTCTCATAATAATTGCAAGTAGGAGCAGCAAGCACATGCATATTATATCTATAAAAATCATCATGTGTAATAGTAAAACGCAACCCATCAATATAATCCTTAATAAGGGCAAACTTTTCCAATATAGTGTAGTCGGGAGAATTCAAAAAGATAATAGGACTATCATGCGTGGGTGCAATAGCAACAATTTCATGTTTAACATAAGGAACTATAGCAAGTTCATCTCCGTAAGCATAATTCATATTGGCATCTTGGCCACAAGCATAGCAAGCATCATCAAAAAGGGATATTTCAAAAGAATCAATGGTATCATAACAATCATCCTTCGGTAAGCACGAAGGGAAATTAAACAATGTATGAGTTGAAGAGTTACGATCATTAGAAGGTGGGCACGGGTGATCAATCCGCTCTTCCTCCTTTTGTTCTTCGCTCTCCTCCTAATCTGTTTCATCCAATGAGCTCATAATGTCATTAGTTTCCTCTTCCATAGACTGCTGCAAAATATTAGTCTCTTCTTGGACAGCGGAGACTCTATCAATAAAATCACCAATATCGGAATTGAATTCATAATTCTCATAGCAATATTTAAGTATAGAAAAATTTTCAGGTCTATAAACTGAATCATCGAAATCTTCAAACTCTTTAAACAAAGATTCAATTTCATAAGCACCCATAAAAGCAACAAACTCTTCTATTTGTTCCACATCATAGTAATCATATATACCATTAGCATAAGCAGCTAAGGTTCCATTATCATTAAATTCACATGAAAAGGGAAGGTGTGGAGCCTTCATCCTAGAGCAACAAGTATAATCATATCTCAACCATAGTTGCCGAGCATACCAATGCAACATATAAATTTGATCCCATAATAGTTTCCTTTTTGAGTCAAGCGATAATCCCTAAAGTATTCACGTTGATCCAACGTGTCTCCCATTACAAAGTTGAATGGGGTTTTCGGGATTATCACAGTAGTACATAATATCTTTCACATAATGAGCATCGAGGGTTTTAGGAGGTTCCCCATCTCCATGAGTAGCAAGTACACCTAATTTTTTTTGGTATTTCGTGTTACATGTCCATAACTAAAGATAGAGAACAACTTGGAACAACATATAAAAACTACTTAGTGATAAAGAAAACAAGCACACACGAGAATATTCACCCCACGCTATAACTCCCTGGCAACGGCACTAGAAAAAGGTCTTGATAACCCACAAGTACAGGGATCAATTGTAGCCTTTTTCGATAAGTAAGAGTGTCGAACCCAACGAGGAGCTAAAGGTAGAACAAATATTCCCTCAAGTTCTATCGACAACCGATACAACTCTACGCACGCTTAACATTTGCTTTACCTAGAACAAGTATGAAACTAGGAGTACTTTGTAGGTGTTGTTGGATAAGTTTGCAAGATAATAAAGAGTGCATAAATAAAAACTAGGGGTTGTTTAGATAAAGATATAACTAAGTTAGTTTTAGTAGAAAGCTTTTTGTCACGAGAAAGTTATTTGTCCCTAGGCAATCGATAACTAGACCGGTAATCATTATTGTAATTTTATTTGAGGGAGGGGCATAAGCTAACATACTTTCTCTTCTTGGATCATATGAACTTATGATTGGAACTCTAGCAAGCATCCGCAACTACTAAAGATCATTAAGGTAAAACCCAACCATAGCATTAAAGCATCAAGTCCTATTTATCCCATACGCAACAACCCCCTTACTCGGGTTTATGCTTCTGTCACTAAAGCAACCCACTATAAGCGAATCATGAACGTATTGCAACACCCTACAACAGGAATCCCTCACGCTTGCGCGACACGGAGAGCACCATAGGACAGCACCAATAATAAAACATGCAACTCAAACCAATCACGATCATCAATTAACCCATAGATCTACTCAAACATCAAAGGATAGCTATACATCATAGGGAACTAATATATAGCATTGAGCACCATATTTAAGTAGAGATTACAGTGGGTAAAAGAGGGTTTACATCGCTGCATATACGGGGGAAGAGTTGGTGGTGAGGGCGGTGAAGTTGTTGGTGTAGATTGTGGTGATGATGATGGCCCCAACGGTCTTCCGGCGCCACCGGAAGAGAGGGGGAGAGGGCCCCCCTTCTTCTTCTTCTTCCTTGACCTTCTCCCTAGATGGGAGAAGGGTTTCCGCTCTGGTCCTTGGTCTCCATGACATGGGAGGGGTGAGAGCCCTCCGAGATTGGATCTGTCTCTCTCTGTTTCTGCGCTCCAGATTCTGGCCTTTCACCGTTTCTTATATTCCCGGAGATCCGTAATTCCGATTGGATTGAAATTTGAACACGATTTTTATCCAGATATTAGCTTTCTTGCGGCGAAAGAAGGGCAACAACCGAATTACGGGGTGTCCACAAGGGTCCGGGGCGCGCCTGCCCCCTGCCTTGTGGCCCCCTCGGGCATCGTCTCGCGTTGATTCCACTTCCCAAAATTAACATATATTCCGAAAAAATCTCCGTCAGTTTTTATCCCGTTTGGACTCCGTTTGATATGGATTTTCTGCGAAACAAAAAACATGCAACAAGCGAGGCGCACTTTGGAGCAATCGGATCAATATGTTAGTCCCAAAAATAGTATAAAAAGTTGCCAAAAGTATATGAAAGTTGTATAATATTGGCATGGAACAATCAAAAATTATAAATACGATGGAGACATATCAGATAGAAGTAGTTTCATCATAAGTAGTCTTGATAACCCACAAGTATAGGGGATCACAATAGTTTTTGAGGGTAGAGTATTCAACCCAAATTTATTGATTCGACACAAAGGGAGCCAAAGAATATTCTCAAGTATTAGCAGCTGAGTTGTCAAATCAACCACACCTGAAAGACTTAATATCTGCAGCAAAGTATTTAGTAGCAAAGTAGTATGGAAGTAACGATAACGGTGGCAAAAGTAACAGTAGCAGTTTTGTAGCAATCGTAACAGTGGCAACGGAAAAGTAACTAAGGAAAGATCAATATTTGAAAAGCTCGTACGCAATGGATCAATGATGGATAATTATGTCGGATGCGATTCCTCATGCAACAGTTATAACATAGGGTGACATAGAACTAGCTCCAGTTCATCAATGTAATGTAGGAATGTATTCCAATTATAGTCATACGAGCTTTTGGAAAAGAACTTGCTTGACATCTTTTGTCCTACCCTCCCGTGGCAGCGGGGTCCTATTGGAAACTAAGGGATATTAAGGCCTCCTTTTAATAGAGTACCGGACCAAAGCATTAACACTTAGTGAATACATGAACTCCTCAAACTACCGTCATCACCGGGAGTGGTCCTGATTATTGTCACTTCGGGGTTGCCGGATCATAACACATAGTAGGTGACTATTGAATTGCAAGATAGGATCAAGAACTCACATATATTCATGAAAACATAATAGTTTCACATATGAAATCATGGCACTCGGCCCCAAATGACAAGCATTAAGCATAGCAAAGTCATAGCAACATCAATCTTAGAACATAATGGATACTACGGATCAAACCCTAACAAAACTAACTCGATTACATGGTAAATCTCATCCAACCCATCACCGTCCAGCAAGCCTATGATGGGATTACTCACGCACGGCGGTGAGCTTCATGAAATTGGTGATGGAGGAAGGTTGATGATGACGATGGCGACGGATTCCCCTCTCCGGAGCACCGAACGGACTCCAGATCAGCCCTCCCGAGAGAGATCAGGGCTTGGCGGCGGCTCTGTATCGTAAAATGCGATGAATCCTTCTCTCTGATTTTTTTTCTCCCTGAACGTGATTATATGGAGTTGGAATTGAGGTCGGTGGAGTCTCAGGGGGCCCACGAGGCCCCAGGGGAGTGGGCGCGCCCTGCACCCTCATGGATAGGGTGTGGGCCTCCTGATGCTGATTATTTCGCCAGTATTTTTTATTAATTCCAAAATGTGTCTCCGTGGATTTTCAGGTCATTCCGAGAACTTTTATTTCTGCAAAAAAATAACACCATGGCAATTCTGCTGAAAACGGCGTCAGTCCAGGTTAGTTCCATTCAAATCATGCAAGTTAGAGTCCAAAACAAGGGCAAAAGTGTTTGGAAAAGTGGATACGTTGGAGACATATCAGTGCCCTCCTGTGATCAGCCTTCAATGCTGACCCTGGCAGGAGCCATGGTTCATCCTTCGTACGACAAACTAAAGAAACCTCCGCCCAAGTTTCATCGTCATGCATGGCAGTGGAAATTACTAGATATAAACCACACCAGTACGCTGGAATGGATGCCTACCTTTGTGTCAATATCTACAAGGGTTGGATGAAGAGCAAGAGCAAAGTGTGCGGTTCGAGCAAAGAAGTATCGCCAAGAGGAAGAGGGACAAGGACGAAGTCGAGCACATGGACGAGGAGTCCGAGTAAGGTGGTAGTGTCCTTGCTCATGGTGGTTCTAATGCAGTGTCTACCGGATTAGTTGCTTAGTGTCGTAGAAACAATGGGCCTTCTACGGGCCGTAGAAACAATGGGCCTTCTACGGACCATAGAAACAATAGGCCTTCTATGGGCCGTATCATCAATGGGCCTTCTACGGGCTGTATGATCGATTGGCCAAACATGGGCCAATAACAGACCGCATTATGGGTCGTAAATGGGCTAGAGTTGGAATCGTCTTTTCATGGGCTGACCATAACAGACCGTCGTTAATCGGCCGTATTTGATGACGCTATGAAAACGGCCAAACGGATTAACGGGCCACAAATGGGTTGACTGTAACCACGGGCTGAATTTGGCCCACAAGCAGAAAATGACAATAACGGACCGTAAGTAACTAAATGCTGGAAATGAGCCCAAGAATAAATGGGCCCTCAGAAGGCCAAAGATAACATGGGCTGGAAAAGGCCCAATGGAATAATGGACCGTTAATGGGTATAAAGTGGTACACTGTTCATTACGGGCCAGTTTCACCACAAGCCGTTAATGGGCCAAGAGTTTCAAAGGGCATCATATGGGCCAAAGACGTCATGGGCCATACATGGGCCGGAAGTTAAAACGGGCCGGAATCATATTGGACGGCCCAGATGACGCTACTGGGCCTAATTCGGATATGCCGTAATGGACCCTTGGTTAGCGGGTTGTAAATGGGCTATATGCGAACAGGCCGTTAACAGACTTTCGGTGGGCCGGCCCGCCACCTTTTGACCAAGTCAAATGGGCGTCCTTTTCACAGGAATGGGCCTCTGTTGGACCGTGCTGCGTGTCGACGTATCATAGGCGCCTTCGGTCCAATGAGTGGATGACATCTGTCCCAATGGTGAGCGGACACGTGTTTCCTCCAGCCAACGATGATTTGACACGTGGTAAATTGCTACCTCTTGAGCACTGCGTTGGTTTTCCCTTGAAGAGGAAAGGGTGATGCAGTAAACTAGCGTAAGTATTTCCCTCAGTTTTTGAGAACCAAGGTATCAATCCAAGAGGAGACCACGCCGAGTCCCACGACGTACACAAACAAATAAGAACCCGCAACCAACGCGATAAAGGGGTTGTCAATCCCTTCACGGTCACTTACGAGAGTGAGATCTGATAGATATGATAAGATAATATTTTTGGTATTTTTATGATAAAGAGAAATAAAGATGCAAAGTAAAATAAACGGTGCTAGAAATAGCTTGTTATCGGGAGATTAATATCATGGAAAATAGACCCGGGGGCCATAGGTTTCACTAGTGGCTTCTCTCAAGATAGCATAAGTATTACGGTGGGTAAACGAATTACTGTCGAGCAATTGATAGAATTGAGCATAGTTATGAGAATATCTAGGTATGATCATGTATATAGGCATCACGTCCGTGACAAGTAGACCGAAACGATTCTGCATCTACTACTATTACTCCACACATCGACCGCTATCCAGCATGCATCTAGAGTATTAAGTTCATACGAACAGAGTAATGCTTTAAGCAAGAAGACATGATGTAGAGGGATAAACTCATGCAATATGATATAAACCCCATCTTTTTATCCTCGATGGCAACAATACAATATGTGCCTTGCTGCCCCTCCTATCACTGGGAAAGGACATCGCAAGATTGAACCTAAAGCTAAGCACTTCTCCCATTGCAAGAAAGATCAATCTAGTAGGCCAAACCAAACTGATAATTCGATGAGACTTGCAAAGATAACCAATCATACATAAAATAATTCAGAGGAGATTCAAATATTGCTCATAGATAAACTTGATCATAAACCCACAATTCATCGGATCTTGACAAACACACCGCAAAAGAAGATTACATCGAATAGATCTCCAAGAAGATCGAGGAGAACTTTGTATAGAGATCCAAAGAGAGATAAGAAGCCATCTAGCTAATAACTATGGACCAGAAAGTCTGAGGTAAACTACTCACACATCATCGGAGAGGCTATGGTGTTGATGTAGAAGCCCTCCTTGATCAATGCCCCCTCCGGCGGAGCGCCAGAAAGGGACCCAAGATGGGATCTCATGGGTACAGAAGGTTGCGGCAGTGGAAATAGGGTTGTGGCTCCGTATATGATGTTTCTAGGGTATATGGGTATATATAGGAGGAAGAAGTACGTCCGTGGAGCAACGAGGGGCCCATGATGGTGGAGGGCGCGCTTGGTGGGGGTAGGCGTGCCCCTCTACCTCGTGGCTTCCTCGTCTGTTGCTTGACGTACACTCCAAGTCCTCTGGATCACGTTTGTTCTGAAAATCACGTTCCTGAAGGTTTCATTCCCTTTGGACTCCGTTTGATATTCTTTTTCCGCGAAACACTGAAATAGGCAAAAAAACAGCAATTTGGGCTGGGCCTCCGGTTAATAGGTTAGTCCCAAAAATAATATAAAAGTGTATAATAAAGCCCATTAATCATCCAAAACGGAATACTCCCTCCGTTCTTTGATATAAGGTGTATAGATTTTTGAGAAAAAGTCCAAAATATAAGGTGTATTGTGTTGCACCACTCGTTTGGATATTTTTATTAAGGATTTGATTACATTTCCCTATATTAGGCAAGCTCCTCTATTTTCTCATGTCAATTAGTCAGGTGTAATCTCGCCCAAAACATGTGAAATTTTCCCTCCACGTGCGTTTTTTAATTTCCGTGCCAAAAACTATACACCCTATATTTAGGAATGGAGGGAGTATAATATAGCATGGAACAATAAAAAATTATAGATACGTTGGAGACGTATCAAGCATCCCAAAGCTTAATTCCTGCTCGTCCTCGAGTAGGTAAATGATAAAAACAGAATTTTTGATGTGGAATGCTACTTAGCATAATTTTCAATGTAATTCTCTTATTTGTGGTATGAATATTCAGATCCGCAATATTCAAGATAAAAGTTTAATATTGACATAAAAGTAATAATACTTCAAGCATACTAACTAAGCAATTATGTCTTCTCAAAATAACATGGCCAAAGAAAGTTCATCCTTACAAAATCATATAGTTTGGTCATGCTCCATTTTCGTCACACAAGAATGCTCTCATCATGCACAACCCTGATGACAAGCCAAGCAATTGTTTCATACTTTAGTAATCTCAAACTTTTTTCAACTTTCACGCAAATACATGAGCGTGAGCCATGGATATAACACTATGGATGGAATAGAATATAATGATGGGGGTTATGTGGAGAAGACAAAAAAGGAGAAAGTCTCACATCAACGCGGCTAATCAACGGGCTATGGAGATGCCCATCAATTGATGTTAATGTGAGGAGTAGGGATTGCCATGCAACGGGTGCACTAGAGCTATAAATGTATGAAAGCTCAACAAAAGAAAGTAAGTGGGTGTGCATCCAACTTGCTTGCTCACGAAGACCTAGGGCATTTGAGGAAGCCCATTGTTGGAATATACAAGCCAAGTTCTATAACGAAAAATTCCCACTAGTATATGAAAGTGACAAAACAAGAGACTCTCTATCATAAAGATCATGGTGCTACTTTGAAGCACAAGTATGGAAAAAGATAGTAGCATTGCCCCTTTTTATTTTCTTTTTTTGGGCCTTTCTTTTTTTTCTTTTGGCCTTTCTCTTCTTTTTTGGGACAATGCTCTATAATGATGATCATCACACTTCTACTTATTTACAACTCAATGATTACAACTCGATACTAGAACAAAGTATGACTCTATATGAATGCCTCCGGCGGTGTACCGGGAAATGAATCAAGAGTGACATGTATGAAATAATATGCATGGTGGCTTTGCCACAAATACGATGTCAACTACATGATCATGCAAGGCAATATGACAATGATGAACGTGTCATGATAAACGGAACAGTGGAAAGTTGCATGGCAATATATCTCGGAATGGCTATGGAAATGCCATAATAGGTAGGCATGGTGGCTCTTTTGAGGAAGATATAAGGAGGCTTATGTGTGATAGAGTGCATCGTATCACGGGGTTTGGATGCACCGGTGAAGTTTGCTCCAACTCTCAAGGTGAGAAAGGGCAATGCACGGTACCGAAGAGGCTAGCAATGATGGAAGTGTAAGAGTGCGTATAATCCATGGACTCAACATTAGTCATACAGAACTCACAGACTTATTGCAAAAATCTACAAGTCATCAAAAACCAAGTACTACACGCATGCTCCTAGGGGGATAGATTGGTAGGAAAAGACCATCGCTCGTCCCCGACCGCCACTCATAAGGAGGACAATCAAAGAACACCTCATGTTTCAAATTTGTTACACAACGTTTACCATACGTGCATGCTACGGGATTTGCAAACTCCAACACAAGTATTTCTCAAATTCACAACTACTCAACTAGCACAACTTTAATATCACTACCTCCATATCTCAAAACAATCATCAAGCATCAAACTTTTCTTAGTATTCAACACACTCATAAGAAAGTTTTTACTAATCTTGAATACCTAGCATATTAGGACTAATTTCACAATTAAAACAAATTACCATGCTGTTTTGTAGGACTCTCAAAATGATATAAGTGAAGCATGAGAGAACAATAGTTTCTATAAAACAAAACCACCGTTGTGCTCTAAAAGATATAAGTGAAGCACTAGAGCAAAAACTATATAGCTCAAAAGATATAAGTGAAGAACATAGAGTATTCTAATGAATTCCGAATCATGTGTGTCTCTCAAAAAAGGTGTGTACAGCAAGGATGATTGTGGTAAACTAAAAAGAAAAGACTCAAATCATACAAGACGCTCCAAGCAAAACGCATATCATGTGGTGAATAAAAATATAGCTCCACGTAAAGTTACCGATGGACGAAGACGAAAGAGGGGATGCCTTCCGGGGCATCCCCAAGCTTTGGCTTTTTGGTGTCCTTAGATTACCTTGGGGTCCCATGGGCATCCCAAAGCTTAGGCTCTTGCCACTCCTTGTTCCATAATCCATCAAATCTTTACCCAAAACTAGAAAACTTCACAACACAAAACTCAACAGAAAATCTCGTGAGCTCCGTTAGCGAAAGAAAACAAAACACCACTTCAAGGTACTGTATTGAACTCATTCTTTATTTATATTGGTGATAAACCTACTGTATTACAACTTATCTATAGTTTATAAACTATTTTACTAGCCATAGATTCATCAAAATAAGCAAACAACATACGAAAAACAGAATCTGTCAAAAACAGAACAGTCTGTAGTAATCTGTAACTAACGCAAACTTGTGGAACTCAAAGAATTCTACAAAAATAGGAAGACCTAGATAATTTGTTTATTGATCTACTGCAATTGGAATCGGAGAGGCTATGGTGTTGATGTAGAAGCCCTCCGTGATCAATGCCCCCTCCGGCGGAGCGCCGAAAAAGGCCCCAAGATGGGATCTCACGACTACAGAAGGTTGCAGCGGTGGAAATAGGGTTTGAGCTCCGTATATGATGTTTCCAGGGTATATGGGTATACATAGGAGGAATAAGTATATCGTTGGAGCAACGAGGGGCCCACAAGGGTGGAGGGCGCGCCTGGTGGGGGTGGGCGCGCCCCCTACCTCGTGGCTTCCTCGTCTGTTGCTTGACGTCCACTCCAAGTCCTCTGGATAATGTTTGTTCCGAAAATCACGTTCCCGAAGGTTTCATTCCGTTTGGACTGCGTTTGATATTCCTTTTCTGCGAAACACTGAAATAGGCAAAAAAAACAGCAATTTGGGCTGGGCCTCCGGTTAAGAGGTTAGTCCCAAAAATAATATAAAAGTGTATAATAAAGCCCATTAATCATCCAAAACAGAATATAATATAGCATGGAACAATAAAAAAATATAGATACGTTGGAGACATATCATAAACCCCCATTTGTTGGGGCTGTTAACGGGTTATCGGATCCAAAACCGAACCGATAGCTTAACGACGAGCCGTTACGGTGGATGCCATGTGTCGGTCACCCTTGAAGAAAGCACTTCTATGATGCGCGATTTATCGTCATGGAAGTCGACACTTCTGTGATGATAATTTTGGTAATGTCATGGAACACTTCTACGATAGCACAGGTATGACTATCTTGATTCGGTCATAAAATCGTCATGGATGGACATGCATGACAGAAAACGTGACCTACTATGAAAAACACGTATCATCATGAAAGTTTATTTTTTTGGTAGTGTTAGGAGCCAGATCAATATCGCTATGCGCCTTGCTGCCCAGACTGTAGCTAAGGGCATGGATGGGCAGGCTTTCTCGATCGACAGGCATGAGTTCCCTAGCGTCAAGCTAGGAGTCTTCTTCAACAAGCTGATCAACAAGCTGAAGGTGCATGAAGTGGGGAGAGTCGGGCGCTTTGCAACCGAGTCCCGGAAGCTTGCCCACGACGCCCTCCTCATGGTCTTGAGCAATATCGCCTGCCGCCTAGACGATGGTTTCAGGAAGCCACCGGTGGGAGCCGACGTCTCAGCTGCCAAGGAGAAAGCCGCCTCTCGAGCCGCCAAGGTTCTTCACATCTCAGCGGCTTCACACAGCCCCAGACCAAGTGATGAGCCGTTGTTGCTCCCGTGTTACCCTGTAACAAAGCATGACGTAGGCTTTGTGTTTAAGTACCGTACTATCTTATGCTCGCGTGGAACTGATATCTTTTGTTGATCCTTCAATGCGCATTTATCCCTTTGAGCTTATACGCTTGTGTTCATACGATTAGTCTCTATGTATGTTCTAGATGCTTGCCGGTATCATATTGCCGCGATTGTCATAATGGTCTGGCCCTTAACACTCATCTTGGCGTTTATGCGTCACGACAAGTTTTTCCTAGGTAGCTCTCGACGCAGCCTCTCGTTCTGTGAGCATGGCTCAAGACAGAACGATGGTGCAAACAAAGAAACTAGTCAAGGTTCCATCACACGAGGGTTTTCATAGTATGAGCACTTACTAAAGACAAGGGATAAACGAATGCAAAAAAATCTGAGGTGCATCAAAAGGAAGTGGTTTTGTGGACTTAGCTTATGTTCTTGCTTCCTCCCAGTCTTTCTCGGCGTGCACGCTTGGCGCGTTCGTGATATCCAGAAAGATAAAGGCTAAGTGAATAACTTCTCTGGTTCCTGGCAGGGACCAATACACGTCATGTGTGTCTAGCGGGAGGCGAAATATGGTGCCGAGCCTTCCTGGTCCCTCTTCCTCTCCCCTACTTCCTTTGAGAAATCCGACAACAGCTGTCGCATGGATCATGCCAATGCGGATGGCCTTGCCGGAGCGCACTTGCCGGGGTATCGATCAACAGATTCGTTCCAGCGTTTTACTCAGGATTTCCACCAGCTGGGTAAATGCTGAACCGAGTATCGCGTGGTACTTATCGACGTTGACGATGCCAGGGCTAGATTAGCTCGATTGCCGAGGAAGGAGAGAGATGGAAAAGAGGAACCTTGTTCCCAAGCACCTTGCACCTTCTTCCTGACCTGGGCCCGAGCGGCGGTCGCGTGGCCTAGGCCACCTGGGAGGAGCGTATCCCCGCCGACACCAATCTTCACCGTGGTTGCCACCATAGTGAGATGAGACGACAAACAAAGTAGGTGCGGGGATGGCCCTTGCTCCCCCGCTCTGTTCTTGCATCTCCACTGGCGCCATCAAAGTCCACAACATCGGCTGTGGCAATGAATATGACACGTTTCATGCGCTTTCAAATTCGCGCAAATGATCCCCTTACCTGGTGCGCGAAAGATATTGCGGGAAACCACAGCAACCTATGCGACCAAGAGTTCCTTGCTGGTTCGGCAGGTGGATGGCATGTTGCACAAAGAGCAGAGGAGCATCGAGCAGCACGACAGAGATCACACATGCAGTTTTTACCCAGGTTCGGTCTGGTGTGAGGCGTAAAACCCTACTCCTGCTTTGGTGGATTGATGGTGGAAAAATGGTGATGAGCGCAGCGCACTTGCCCGTCAAGGTTGCCTCCGGGCAAGAGCAACTACGTGTGTATGGGTGTGTAAGGGGGTCGATAAGCCAACCGAAGGACCAACCTTTCTACTGTTTCCTCGGGCCTCCTTTTATAGACAAAGGGGTCACCACAGTGGCAAATCAGTCATTATGCACTGATTAGATAGCAAACAGTATCATCATACCTAACTCTGCAGGCTTGATAGAGCGCATTAAATGCGCTGCTGAACGTCACATCGCAGCTTGCCCGGCAAGCCTTGTCGGGCTATTTTGCCAGCTTCGCACCTGCTCGCTTGACACATAGCGGGACGGGGGTCATTTGTAGGCATTTTCTATTGGAAGTGGCTGCCATGTGGCAAATAGCAGCCACTTAGTCACTTTGGAGCTTGACACTGCAGCAATCGACGTCGTGGTGAGGTGGTGTGGTGAGGTGGTTCTGCCCTCGCGAGTCCCGGCAGGTCCGTCGGGACGACTTAAAGGCTTGTTTCCGGGGGTAACCCCATCCTTGCCAAGCTCGCCTGCCTGGCAATGGAGGTTTCTTCCATAGCAGCATCTTGCTTCTCTGGCTAGTCTTGGTCTCCTTGAACTGTGTGTTGGTCCTTTGAAGGCTGATTCCTTGTGTTCTGCTCTGGCCTTGGCGTTGTGGTCTTATTCTCATGCATGTGGGTTTCATCGTCCGTGCACGAGTCAGGGGAAAATATACACCCTGGTTTATTTTCTCCGATAGCCCTTTTGGTACTCTTGCTTATAGACGTATGCCTTTTGGTTTATGCAGTGCACCCGCTACTTTTCAAAGATGTTTGACTGCTATGTTCTCTGACTTTTGTGAAAAGATTGTTGAGGTTTTCATGGATGATTTTTCTGTTTATGGAAGTTCTTTTGATGATTGCTTAAGCAACCTTAACCAAGTTTTGCAGAGATGTGAAGAAACTAATCTCGTCTTAAATTGGGAAAGTGCCACTTTATGGTTAATGAAGGTATTGTCTTGGGGCATAAAATCTCCGAAAGAGGTATTGAAGTTGATAAAGCTAAATTAGATGATATTGAAAAATACCGTGTCCTAAAGATATCAAAGGTATAAGAAGCTTCCTTGGTCATGCTGGTTTCTATAGGAGATTTATTGAAGACTTCTCTAAAAATTCTAGGCCTCTCACTAATCTCTTGCAAAAGATGTTCCATTTGTTTTTTTTCCAAAAAGAATCAATTCAATGATGAGTTTTATATGTTGTTTTCATTGCAAAATGATGGGTCCATTTGTATTTCTACTTGAATCAGAGAGAAGAGGCATTTCTCGGTTCCAGAAATATGAAATTCAGACGCTCCATGGTATGGAGACTACGCTAATTTTATTGTTGCTAAATTTATGCCACGTAGTTTTACATACCAACAAAAGAAAAAGTTTTTCTATGATTTAAGACATTAATTCTGGGATGACCCACACCTTTATAAAGAAGGAGTATATGGTGTTATTAGACGTTGTGTACCTGAGTATGAACAGGAACAGATCCTACGCAAGTGTCACTCCGAGGCTTACGGAATACACCATGTTGGTAACAGAACTACACACAAAGTATTGCAATCTAGTTTTTATTGGCCTACTCTCTTCAAAGATGCTCGTAAGTTTGTCTTATCTTGTGATGAATGTCAAAGAATTGGTAATATAAGTAGACTTCAGGAAATTCCTATGAATTATTCACTTCTTATTGAAGCATTTGATGTTTGGGGATTTGATTATATGGACCTTTTCCATCCTCCAATGGGTATACTCATATTTTGGTTGTTGTTGATTACATTACTAAGTGGGTAGAAGCTATTCCAACTAGTAGTGCTGATCACAACACTTCTATTAAATGCTTAAAGAAGTTATTTTCTCAAGGTTTGGAGTCCCTAGATATTTAATGATTGATGGTGGTTCACACTTTACCCATGGTGCTTTCTGTAAATTGCTTGTTAAATATCATGTTAACCATAGAATTGCATCTCCTTATCATCCTCAGTCGAGTGGTCAAGTTGAATTATGTAACAGATAAATAAAATTGATCTGCAAAAGACTGTTAATAGATCTAGGAAGAATTGGTCTAAGAAACTTGATGATGCACTATGGGCTTATAGAACTGCTTATAAAAAATCCTATGTGGTATGTCTCCATATAAATTGGTTTATGGGAAATCATGCCACTTACCTCTCCAACTTGAACCTAAAGCTTATTGGGCAATTACAGATCTCAACTATGTTTTTGAACTTGCCGGTGAGAAGAGGTTGTTTGACATTAGCTCACTAGACGAATGGAGAACCGAAGCCTATGAAAATGCCAAATTGTTTAATGAAAGGTTAAAAGATGACATGAGAAAAGGATACAAAAGTGTGAATTTAATGTCGGTGACCATGTCCTGCTATACAATTCTCGTTTAACTTTTTTTTACAGGAAAACTTCTCTCTAAATGGGAAGGGCCTTACATTATCAAGGAAGTTTATTTTTCGGGAGCCATAAGATCAACAATGCCGAGGGCAATAACCCTAAGGTGGTGAATGTGCAAAGAATCAAACGTTATATCTCAGGTACTCCCATAAATGTTGAAACTAATATAATTCATACCATAACACCGGAGGAGTACATAAGGGAAACTTTCCAGAATGCTCCAGAACCCTAAAAAGGAATAGGTATGTGGTATGGTAAGTAAACCGAGTCCAAAAGTTTTCAAATGGCAATTTTACTCCGTCCCTGAATATTTAAAAAATATAAAAATAAGAAGTAGTCCGAAAAGTGCTCGAGGAGGCGAAAGCCGTGGGGTGCACCCTACCGCCCTAGGCGCGCCTCCTTGGCTTGTGGCCACCTCGTGTGCCCTCCGGACTCCGTTTTCTCCCAGAATACTTGTTATGCACGGTAAAAAGTCATTATATAATCTCCCGAAGGTTTTGACCACTATACCATGGCAATATCTTCTGCTCTTGTTTCGAGATGTTTTTCTGATAGCTCTAGATCGCCATGACGTCTCCAAGCGCTCCCAAGGACAAGTTCTATAAGAAGGTAATCAACCCATACCATCTGGAGGTGCTGCAACATGCTCAAACCATCGAGATGCGTGAGGGGGTGCTTCAAATCTGGGATGTTCAAGGGCCAAGGAGGACCGGAAGTGTTAAGGCCAGGCTCGAAGCAGTGGAGCAGGAAGTCTTGAAATGCAAGGGGGTGGTGGAACACGGACTCAACGCCAACCACTCCATGATCACGGGATTCACCCCATGACCACAAGCTAGGCGCCAAGGATATGGGAGTGGCCATCTTCAAGCTTCATGAGAAAAACGAGCATCTCCAAACCCAGATCTATGACCTGCAAAACCAAAACTGTGAGTATGAATACATATTTAAGAGGATGAGTTTGGCTGCAGATTTGAGGATTTCGGAGACCCATTCATCCTTTTACGATGGTGAGCCAATGCCTTGGAATACGGAGGACAAGCCTTGCACATCATCAACCTCATCACCACCACTTCCAAAGGAGACTTGAGTACATGGGTATGGGCACTCCCCTTGGTTTGTGCCAAGCTTAGGGGAGGTGCCCCGGTATCGTATCACCATCACATCTTTAACTTTACCGTTTATATTAGTTCGATCCTTTTGATTTTATCATCGTCTAGTAGAATAAAAGTTTTAGTATGATCTAGCTTTTAAGTATTACCTTGTGATCTATCTATGTAATCGAGTCCGTGAGTTATATAATAAAGAGTAGTCTGGAGTTGAGGGCTTTGCTTTCTTGCCTTGATCTTGGGAAATAAAAGAAAAGAATAAAAAGAAGTAAAAATATTATATAATGATCTTATGGAGAGTGATGACTTCACATATAAGGAGTATGATGAATATTTTTTTTGAGGGTTGACAAACATAGTATTGGTCATTGTTGCTATTAATAGGAAGTTGATGTCGGACAAGGAAGATAACATAATGGGTTATGTTTTCTTATATCCGAATAGAAGTTATATTGACATGGATCCTCCAACATGTTGAGCTTGCTTCTCATCCCATGCTAGCCAAATCTTGTGCACCAAGTAGAGATACTACTTGTGCATCCAACATCCATTAACCCAGTTTTGCCATGAAGACAACTTAATGGGTTATGTTTTCCTATATCCGAAACGTTATATTGTCTTGGATCACCCAACATGTTGATCTTGCCTTTCCCTCTCATGCTAGCCAAATTCTTTGCACCAAGTAGAGATACTACTTGTGCTTCCAAACATTGCTATGGGAGTCCACCATACCTACCTATGGATTGAGTAAGATCCTTCAAGTAAGTTGTCATCGGTGCAAGCAATAAAATTGGTCTCTAAATATGTATGATCTTTTAGTGTGAAGAAAATAAACTTTAGTCGAACTTGTGATATGGAAGAAATAAAAGCAACAGACTGCATAATTAAGTTCTTTATCACAAGGGGAAATATAAAGTGACGTTCTTTTGCATTAAGATTTTGTGCATCCAACCATAAAACTGCCTCTGCTTCCCTCTGCGAAGGGGCCTATCTTTTACTTTTACCTTCTACCTTTATACAAGAGTCATGGTGATCCTCACCATTCCTTTTTACACCTTTTCTTTTTGGCAAGCACTATGTGTTGGGGAAAGATCCAGACATATATATCCACTCGGATGTAGGTTATCATAAAGTATTATTGTTGACATTACCCTTGAGGTAAAAGGCTGGGAGGCGAAACTTATCCCCTATCTTTCTCTGTGATCGGTTGAGATGTTGATCTCATAAGTATCGCGTGAGTGTTAGCAATTATGAAAGACCAAAAGATGGTTGAGTATGTGGGCTTGCTATAAAGGCTCTTACATTGACTCTTTCCGATATTCTGATAAATTGCACTTGTTTCAATGACTCAGATCATAGTTTGTTAGTTTTCAATAAAGTTTTTGCTTCATACTTAACTTTGTGAATGAAATTGTCACTTTAGCATAAGAAGTGAAATGATAATATGTTGTTGTTCTAAATAGGATCATGATGTCCTCATGTTCGTATTTTTATTTTTATCGACACCTCTATCTCTAAACATGTGGTCATGATTATCGACTTCGGATTTCGCTTGAGGACAAGCGAGGTCTAAGCTTGGGGGAGTTGATACGTCCATTTTGCATCATGCTTTTATGTTAATATTTATTACATTATGGGCTGTTATTTCACATTATGGAACAATACATATGCCTTTTCTCTCTTATTTTACATGATTTACATCAAAAAGGAGAATGCCAGTAGCTGAAATTCTGGACCGGAAAGGAGCAAATCTGAGAGACCTATTTTGCACAACTCCAAATATCCTAAAACTTTACGGAGAATAATTTTGGAATATATAAAAAATATTGGGCAAAGAAATACCATAGGAAGACCTACCAGGTGGCCACAAGCCTGGGGGCGTCCTACCCCCTAGGGCGCGCCCCCAGGGCTTGTTGCCCCCCTGGCTGGAAGGGAGTCTGGCCGGTAGCTCGATTTGGTGTCGTCCGGAGGGACCAAAGAACCACCGGCAGTTCATAAATCCAGCGCTTGCCGCATTTTTGCAACTTATCAAAAGTTCTCATTTGGAGCCCGCGCAGCACTTCAGCATTCATCCTCTCAGCTTGCCCATTGCTTCGCGGATGAGCAACAGAGGCAAAGGAAACCTTGATTCCAAGGCTTTGGATGTACTGCATAAAGGTGTGGCTTGTGAATTGGTTGTCGTTATCGGTAATCACTCTGTTGGGTACTCGAAAGCGGCACACCAATCCCTTCAAGAACTTGACAGCTGATTGTGCGGCCGCCTTCCTTACTGGCTCCACCTCAGGCCACTTTGTAAACTTGTCGATTGCTACGTACAAGAATTAAAAGCCCCCGGCAGCACGAGGGAAGGGGCCAAGATATCAAGCCCCTAGACTGAGAATTGCTAGGACAAAGGGATCGTCTGGAGAGCTTCAGCTGGTTGATGAATGTTTTTCGAATTGAACTGGCAGGCTTCACACTTGGTGACTAGCTCAGTTGTATCCTGGAGGGCTGTGGGCCAATAGAAACACTACCGGAAGGCCTTTCCGACTAGGGCTCTCAATCCAATGTGAGAGCCACACACACCGCTGTGTATCTCTACCAACAAATTCAGCTCATCAATTTCACATAGTTTGGCCTTATTCTGTATAGTGTGTCATCAACAAACTGGTACATATTGGACCATGGGGCTACTTTTTTAGCTTCTTATTGCCCTTCGGGAAGCTCCCCTGTTTGAAGGAAATGGACTATGTGTTGCGCCCAAGTTGGAGCCTGTGGCTGGACAACAAGGATTAAAGGCACCTTATCATTCGTGGAAGTGCTCACCTCGATCGCAAGAACCCGTGGTTCTGCAGGAGGGTGCTGCTCACCAACCGAAGCAAGGTTGTCTCCGGCAGCCTCTCTATCAGCAGTTTCGGGAAGTCCTGCCGGGAAATGCTTGTCGGAGTTCAACTTTCTCCTTTTTCTGGTCTCGTTGAATGGGACACTGACGACTGAGTTAGATGGAGGACAAAAGTCCCTGGTTCCACAGGGAGCTTTTGTGTGGAGCACTTTAACAAGTGACCAGTGATGCTATTTTCTGCACGTGGCACGTGCTCTGCTTGTAATCCCTCAAAGTGCTCTTCTAGCTTTCTCACCTCCTCCATATAAGCCTCCATCAACGGACTCTGATAATCTTTGTTGACTTGCCTCACCACGAGTTCAGTCTCCACGGCTAATCAGTTTCTTGATTCCTAACTCCACTATAAGTCTGAGTCCGCAAGGAGCCCCTCATACTCAGTAGTATTGTTGGTAGCCTTTTCCCGGGGAAAGTGCATTTGAACCACATACTTGAGAAGGTCTCCGGTGGGTGCGACAAGAAGCACGCCGGTTGTCGTGGATTTAACACGGCAGATGCCCTAGTGAAAGGACTTAGGTGTGGAGCCATCGCAACTAGGTTACCTTAAAGGGGTTGAACGGGACAAAGGACACAAAGAATTTACCCAGGTTCGACCCCTCACAATGAGGTAAAAGCCTATGTCCTGCTTCTAGTTGTATTGCTTGAGTTTCGATTACAAGGGAGCGAATACGCTTGACCTAGTTCTCGATTGCTTGTTTCTTAAGTTAACCCGCCACCAGCTCTCACCTTTATATACACATGTAGAGACCCGGAGGCTTACAGAGTCCCGGCCGGCTCACACAACGTGACCAGCTCGGTTTCTAACAAGTCATGCCTTACAGAGCAAGTCTTCCTACCGCGGTTCACAAAACCCATGACTTGGGCCCTTACCAGGCCTGCCTCTTAGAGCCACCGTCTTCATACCTCTCCTTGGGCTTCCTTGGACTTTCTTTCGTGTTAAGCCGCCAATGGTGTAACCCGGCCCCTCCTGGGCGGATCACACCTCGAAGTTATATCCCCAACATTAGGCCCTAGGTTGATCTGAACTTGTTCATATCAATCTCCACTTTTTAACTAAGCAGAATGTATCAGCGCCGAATCTTCATCAGACCGACATAACCCGCCATGACATCACATAAGCAGAAATATGTAACCCGCCATGACGTCATGTGCATTGATTCCGCACGAAGCCCAGGATATCTCAACGAATATTTATCTTAATGGACCTTCCGAGAATTGAGGGACCAGCATCGTTTTACATAATCATTTTGCCTCCTCGATTTCCATGCGGGCCATCTTTTCACCTCCTTATAAATAGGGACAAGGGGCCATCTTCTTCACTTTTTACCCCTGCCTCTGCCTCTTCTTCTTTCTCGCGATGACCGACGCCTCCGGATCTCCGCCGCCCCTGTCGACTGCATCAACCTTGGCCACTGCATCAACCTGACCTTGACTGTAAAGCTGCGCCCTCCATTCTTCATCAACATCGCCAGTACCCATCTCCTTTTTCCTCATATACGCATTAGGGTTTCTGCGGTTCTTGGCGTTCACGGCGTTCATCACCTTGTCCATAGTTCATCGACCATGCCACCTTAGTAGGACAGAAACATGATGCTAAAGTCACGCTTTACTCCTCTTTAATATCTGCTACCAAATATGGATCCACTTGCTGCTGCTGGGATTCACTCCCCACACTTGTGGTTCGTCCACTGTTTTTAGGGCTAGTAATTTTCTCCTATTTCTGTAATGGCTGTAGATCCGAAATTAAAGGCAGAATCTTTGAAACTTGTTTGTTTAGTACTTAGTGAAAAATTTATCCAATCCTCAGATCTTGTGACCATCGGCTCGACCACTATTGTATGGGCGGCTCAAATACTACCTTGTAACTCACCAAATAAGTTGTTTAAGCCACCAGTACTCATCCAGGATTGACATTATCCGGCTCGTACCTCGCCAATTTAACCATGTTATTTTCTTTTCTGCAACCATTAAGCGGCTTACCAATCCTTGCATATAACCAATTTTGCATAATAACTTTACTTTGTTCAACCATCGGGCGGCTCATCATAAAAAATTTGACCCGCCGTGATTTCCTTTCTAGGTTTTCACCCGGTCAAAATGACTAAGACCGTCACCTCCGGCGATTGGGTTGTCTCCACGGTCACAGAACAATCTCTCCAAGAATTTGTTAACATGGGCGTCTTGCCATCTAAAGACGTCATCCATTGGTGGGTTCCCAGAACCGAGGTTCCTCCTCAACCAAAGGAGGGAGAAGTCATAGTTTTTTCTGACCACATGCTCCGAGGCTTTTCACCACTCGGCTCAAAGTTTTTCCGCGATGTTCTGAACTTTTACCAGCTTCACCCTCAAGACATCGGACCCAATTCAATCACCAACATCTACAATTTTCAAGTCTTTTGTGAAGTATATCTTCAAGAGGAGCCCAACATTGACCTTTTCAGGGAATTTTACTCTCCGAACCGCCAAACAGAAATGACACACGGGCCCAGCCTTGAACTTGGCAGAATTTCTATCGAAAGGCGAAAAGACGTTGTCTTTCCTGTAGCCTCGCTTCCCAGTCACCCTAAAGATTGGACTCAAACTTGGTTCTATTGCCACGACACTTCTCCGGCAGGTAAGAACCCCCTGCCGGGTTTCCGTAACTGCCGGCTTAGCCCAAGGCATCCGCTTCCAGATCTAATCAGCCCTGCTAAACGGGTCAAATACGGACCTGCTTTTAGCAAGATAAGGGCCTTGATGGCTAATGGCCTAACTGGCATTGATTTGGTCCAATGCTAGGTTGCTTGGAGGATAATGCCCTTAAGCTGCCGCCCCGGTTTAATGTGCACGTACACGGGTGATGTCAAAGATCCTCTGCGGTTTAATTCAACACGCCTTGAAGACTAGGATATCAATGAAATGACCAACTCCTTGGTCGGGGAGTCTCTGGAGAACTGCAGCAAGACAGGGCTGAACCCCTTCTCTGTCCTTAAACCGGCTCCAGATGTAAGTATTTGAAACCCTTTGTACTTTACTAATTATTCTCATGTGATGCACTTGCCTTATTATCTTGTTCTCTTCAGGCCGACACTCCCTTTTGGAACAAGAAGCTTTAAGATAAACCGGCCAAAAAGGCCAGGGGAAAGACCAAGCCTCCCAAGAAACCCGCCAAGAAGAAAATAGACACAACAGAGCTATTTGCACTGAACGATGATGTTTCGGAGGTAGAACTTGATTCCCTTGGGTCCTTTTTTGTACATCCTATTGACGCTGACCCCTCTCAGGATGAAGCGGAGACCAGCCAAGCAGATGCTGAAGAGGTAACTATTATTTCCTCTGACTCAGAGCCCTTACTAAGATATAAAGTTCGGCAAGTGACCTAGAAAGTAAGGGTTTCCCGCACTATAGCTTACTTGGATACAAACTTTATTTTGAAGAAACAACAACATGAAGCTCGGCGTACAACCCGGAACAGCGGGGGAGGAGATCTTCATGCTGGCTTACCCAATACGTCGGCCCCTTGCAAACGTCGAAAAAGAGGTTCCTTAGAGCTCAAGCTTATCTTTTCCAAAGGCAGGTCTTATCTTTCAACCGCTTAATCCTTCCGACTCAAATTAACATGGAACTTCTCATTCATCCTTCGGCGACTCTACGAGGACCCAGATTCCTCCCTTTAAACTTGCCCCTGGGTGAGAATATTTGATTTCTTTGCTTTGACACTTGTACACTGATATGTTGACATCCTTATATGTCTTATTTTCAGCAGTATAGCCAAGCCCAGGAAGAAGTTGAAGATAAGTAAGCCTGCTGAAGACCCCATGACCGCTGAGGCGGAGAAGCAGACAATATCAGAAGCTTCTCATCAAACCCCTGAAGTCGCTACTGATGACCCGCCACCAGGGACTCATTATGTCACAGTGGATCCAATGGGTGTTGACCCGCCCAGTGCCAAGCCGCCAAGTCCCACCAAGCCTACGGAAGAAGAGGCTGAAGATGTTGTGGTCACTGGGACTGGCTATACGGAGCCAAGGAACCCCACCGTCTTAGCAAATCACGGCTCCAAGGAAGAATTTTTAACTACTGACAAAGGAAAATGGAAATTGGACATGGAAAGCTATGCCAGCTTCAATGCGAGTGAAAGTCATGCGGTCTACTTAAGCCGCCTTCATACCAGCAGCGACATGGAAGCCGGCCTGGTCAATCTAATGAAGGAGCACTTTGAGGTAAACACTGAAATCATTCTCATATGAATATATGTGAGCCGCCAAGTCTAAAGGATATGAAAGAATTGAAAATGTTGTAGACTTAAATAATATCCTTCATCTTGTAGCTTCTCCATACCGGTTTATCTCCATTAGATCCAAATGAGTAGTCCCCAAGGGCCGGTTTAAACTGAATAGTTAAGCCGGGACTTAAGACCATCTTGTAAGAAATCCTAATATGTAGCCCCCATGGGTCAGCTCAAATTGAAAAATTGGGCCGGGTCATTAAGTACACTTTAGGCAAAAAATGACCTACATTAGCCCCCAAGTGCCAACTAAAATACTTGTATTGTGATTGGGACTTCAATAAAATGATCATCATAACCGCAAAATGCTGCTTGGCCATTGTGTTTCAGGCTGAATTAAGTATGAAAGAATCCCATGTAATTGAGAACTGAAAACCGCCTTAGAAGTGACTGAGAAATTGAGAAGAGATTTCAATGCTGAAAGAGCTGGTTGGGATACTGAAAAGGCGGCTCTGTTGAAAAGAGCTGAAGACGCCGAGGCTGCTCTTAAGCCCGTGACTGAAGAGTTATCCGGTTTAAAATGACATGTTAACCAGATGACAGCCGCCATCTTTGGTTGACGAGACGGACTTGTCCAAGTATTAGGCGGCTTTTACAATGGAGAATTCAAAAGTGAAAGCAATGGCTTATGAGATTGTGGATCTCATTCCTCCAATACGTGAGCATACTTTTGCTACTTATGTTGATCCGTCCACCCTTAAAGTTGATGAAGCTGTGTTCAAAGCTTTAACTGGCATCGACTGGACCGCACCTGACTTCCATACGATGGAGGAAGAAGAAGAAGAACCGATGCGGGATAACCAGGAGTCTTCAACTCGCTAGGACCAAAACAACTGATCCAAGGGGCGACTCTCAGACCGTGGCGTAGAGCTTCTTTTGAAAAACTCTTAAACCGTTAGGCTTGGAAAAGCCTTGTAATAGGCTAGTTGAAACAATGATATGTCATGCCATCGTGCATGTTTAGCCTTAAAATAGCTGGTGAAATATTTTATGTGCCCCTGATGAGCTTGCACGGAATATCATCATCTCTGCTAGTTATAATATTATTTCCAATGTTCCTGCACACATGCTAAACAACATACACCCTAGCGGTTTAAGCCACGGCGGGTCACAATTTCCAATATAATGTGCTCTGGCGACTTAAAGTCTGTAACCAGGGCAAGTTAGAAAAACCCGAAATATTCATATAAATATGAAAAGTCATACCTATAGACTGATATCATATTGATGCTGTAATAATTGTAATTCAGCATGGGTATTAACCTGTAAACATGAAAAATCATGACTTGAATTTATTCAAGGCGAATCATCCTGGTGACTTAAAGTCTGCTTATCAGGGCGGGTCATTAACCCAATATGCTTAAGTATAAGTCATAGAATCAAGGGTACATGGCCTGAATCATATATTAATATGGAAGAAGGATATGAATCCAAAAAAATTCAGAACAGATAGAAATCCAGAAAAACAAGGCTTTCATAGGCCGCCAAACCCAAAACTTCAAGTGCTTTCATGGGTCGCACAACCACTGAGTTAATTCCTGCACACCTGTAAGCCGGCCCTCACATGAGAAACCGTCGTTTTAACTTTAACAAGTTCAGGGTCTTATTTAAAAGATTGACTGTCAAGATTACGGCGGGTCATTCCAGGATTACCTAGGCGGAGTAACAACGACATACAGGCCGGATAACCCGGAATTTGGTGTTTACACCTGGCATGTAAGCCGACTACGCTCTTTGAGCAGGAAGCCCCCAAGTGACCTGCGAGAAGGCATGTAAGCCTGATCAAGAGGGTAAGCACAGCTATGCTCATTGAGCAGGAAGCCCCCAAGTGACCCACGAGAAGGCATGTAAGCATAATCAAGAGGGTAAGCACAACTATGCTCTTTGAGCAGGAAGCCCCCAAGTGACCTGCGAGAAGGCATGTAAGATTGATCAAGAGGGTAAGCACAACTATGCTCATTGAGAAGGAAGCCCCCAAGTGACCCGCGAGAAGGCATGTAAGTCTGATCAAGAGGGTAAGCATAGCAATGCTCATTGAGCAGGAAGCCCCCAACTGACCTTACGAACAAATAATAAAGCCACAGACACTTAGAATTGAAACGAAAGAGGCCCTAAATTATTACGGATACCGTCTTTATTTAGTGATCATTATGTGTACACTAAAGAAACTATGTATAGCATAAGAGCCGGTGGCTCAGGTGTAATAAGGCTGAAGATGAGCAATGTTCCAAGGCTGGCGGGTCTCCTCCTCCGATGTGCGTGAGTCCTTGTGATCTCGAATATCAATGAGGTAGTATGACCCGTTGTTCAGGTTCTTGCTGACCACAAAAGGTCCTTCCCAAGGCGGGGATAACTTATGCATATTTGTTTGATCTTGGATCAACCGGAGCACCAAGTCGCCTTCTTATGGTCCAGGTCTTGAGCCGGCGGCTATGATAGCGATGCAGATCTTGCTGGTATATTGTCGAATGAGCCGCCGCAAGGTCACACTCCTCATCCAACATGTCAAGAGCATCATGGCGTGCTTTTTCATTAAAAACTTCTACATAAGCCACCACCCGGGGGCGAGTCATGACGGATATCGCTTGGAAGAACCGCCTCTACCCCGTAGACCATGGGTTTGTGGATGAGCTCCAGGCGAAAGCCTTGCCCGACCTCGGTTGGTGCCGGCAACGGTGGCACCTCGGTGCCATTTTCCACGTTGGAGGCGTGGTCGTGGAGCCTCTTTTCACCCCATGGCGGATGGGCTCTCTGGGAGAAATCCCTAGCTCTGATCTCTCGAAGTGGGCAACGATGGCAGCTACGTCGCATCCTCCTTGGAGGCGTCGTCTTGGAGAGCCAGATGCAGATGTTTGTGTCGTTCTTGTCGTTGAGGTTGTGGACGTCGGGGCGGCGGCCCCGGATGTTTGATGTTTGTGCGTCGAGGCGGCGGCCTCGGGAACCATGGGTGGAAGCGGCTCCATGAGGAGGGGCAACATCTCAACATGGCTTGGGTGGCAATTCTGTGTCGCTAGTGTGGCGGGCTTGTCGGCTCGGTCGACGCGTCCCAGAGGGGGCGGTCTGACTTTACATCGGGGCAGCGGCCCCGGATGAGTTGGTGCGGCGGTCGTGGTCTGCGGGTGGTTGCCGTGTTCAGCTTGGGCTGTGGGTGACTAAGTCGTGCGACGTTGCAGCTCGAGGGCGAGCGGTGGTATGTCGGGACGGCGGTCCCGGAAGGTGGTATGTTGGTGGAATATGCAGGCATAATGGAGTAGCGGAGGTCGAGGCGGCGGCCTCAAGAGTTCGGCAACATCGATTGCGTTCACCTCGTGTCACTTGGGCGGCGAGGTTGCTCTCGATTTTGTCGGCGGTGTCTCAAGCTTCACCGTGTGGGAGCGTCCCAAGTCTGCTCCTCTCATAGCAGTCGTGGCTTCTTCTCTCCGACAACAGTGGGTTCATCTATGTGTATGGCGTTAGTGTGCTCCAATGATGGTTGTGGCATCATTGGCAAGTGTGGCGTGGCCTTGTGGTGTGGCCATTCGAGTTGGCTTGGCCCTGTTTGTATCGGTTTTCATCCGGTTTTCCGTAATTAACCAGGCAACCTTCTTCTTAATTAATGAAACGGGCAAAGCTTTTGCCTTGTGTTTCAAAAAAAATAAACTCATATATATATTATATATATAGCCAATGAAGAAAAACGACGGAAATGGTGAATACAATGCAAAGTTGAAGAACACAAACAACTGAGGAATTTCAAAAAACTGAGGAAAAACTCAAATTGAAGATATTCAACTTTTGGTGGTGGCGTGACCCACCGTATAAGAATGATGATTTCAGACACCGCGTACAATTGTCGTAGGGATCTGAGAATCAAATTCTTCGTTAATTTCTGCACACTTAGAGTGTTAGTCTTCATTGATTTAAGAAAAACATTTCTTCATGTGTTGCACATCTAAGTCATCAATTTTTGCATAAGTGTTAGGATGAGTGTCCTTTTCAAAGAACATTTGAAGATTTGAAGATATTTAGCTCACACCGCAACTTGCTAAATCTCTTCTCATCCAAGGGCTTTGTGAAGATATCGGCTAGTTGTTCTTCAGTCTTCACATGCTCAATAGAAATGTCGCCCTTCAACACATGATCACAAAGAAAATGATGACGAATCTGAATGTGCTTTGTCTTCGAGTGCTGAACTGGGTTGTGAGAAATCTTGATGGCACTCTCATTGTCACAGAAGAGAGGCACATTCTTCACGTTGACGCCATAGTCCTTTAGAGTTTGCTTCATCCACAACAATTGAGCACCGCAAGAATCAGCAACAATGTACTCAGCTTCAGCAGTAGACAGTGATATGCAGTTCTGTTTCTTCGAGGACCAACAGACCAAAGATCTTCCGAGGAAATGGCATGTGCCAGATGTTGACTTGCGGTCCACACGATCACCAGCATAGTCACAGTCAGAATATCCAATGAGATCAAAAGCCGAGCCCTTGGTATGTGAGCTAGATATCGAAGAATATGCTTCACAACCTTGAAATCGGGCACACATGCAAACACTAAGCATAATATCTGGCCTAGATGCACATAAGTACAATAAAGAACCAATCATGGAGCGGTATACCTTTTGATCGAAGTCAATACCATTTTCATCAGTGCATAGATGGCCATTTGTGGGCATAGGAATTTTGACGCCTTTGCAATCTTGCATGCCGAATTTCCTCAGTACATCCTTGAGGTATTTCTCCTGAGATATGAATATGCCATTGCGCCGTTGACGAATTTGAAGACCTAAGAAGAATTTCAACTCTCCCATCATATACATTTCATATTCCTCTCTCGTCATATAACCAAATTCGTTAGTGTAACCTTGGTCAGTACAGCCAAAGATAATATCATCAACATATATTTGGCACACAAACAGTTCACCATCATAAGATTTAGTGAAAAGAGTAGGGTCGAGTGAACCGGGTTTGAAGCCTTTCTTCCTGAGGAATTCCTTCAAAGTATCATACCACACCAGAGGGCCCTGCTTGAGGCCATAGAGGGCCTTATTAAGTCTGAAGACTTTGTCAGGATGCTTTGGATCTTCAAAACCTGGGGGTTGAGCAACATATACTTCTTCCTCAAGCTTACCATTGAGGAATGCACTTTTCACATCCATTTGATACAAGGTGATATCATGATGGTTAGCATAGTCAAGTAATATGTGAATAGCCTCAAGTCTAGCAACAGGTGTAAAAGTTTCATCGAAATCAATTCCTTCAACCTGTGTGTAGCCTTGAGCTACAAGCCGAGCCTTATTCCTCACCACAAGGCCATTTTCATCTTGCTTGTTGCGGTAGATCCACTTTTGTGCCAATGATATTGTGCTTGTGAGGATCTGGACATTTGACCAGTTCCCAGACGTTGTTGAGCTCGAACTGATGTAATTCTTCTTGCATGGCCTGAATCCACTCAGGCTCCAGAAATGCTTCATCTACCTTAGCGGGCTCTGTGATAGAGACAAAAGCAAAGTGCCCACAAAAGTTAGATAAATGTGAAGCTCTTGAGCGTGTGAGAGGACCTGGTGCTTCAATGTCATCGATGTTCTTCTCAATTTGCACTTCTTTTGCAACGTGAGGATGACCTGGTTGTCGTCGAGGAATTTGATCAGCATTTTCTTCAGCACCATTTTCTTCAGGTGCCTCATCCCGACGTTCTTCATGTTCTGGAATGAATTCTTCAGCAGATTCTTCGGTAGGAATGACATCCTCAGTAGCCTTGAACTTGATAGATTCCTCAGGTGTTGGTTCATATTTCACAGAAGGTAGGTCCTCTCTTTGCGAGCCATTAGTTTCATTGAATCACACATCTACAGTTTCAACAACCTTGTGAAGAACGTTGTTGAAGACTCTATAGGTGTGCGAGTCCTTTCCGTAACCAAGCATGAAATCTTCATGTGCTTTCGGTGCAAATTTAGAGATGTGATGAGGATCTCTAATCAAGCATTTAGCAATCAAGACTTTGAAATAACTCACATTGGGTTTCTTGTCGTTGAGGAGTTCATAGGCAGTCTTCTTGAAGAATTTGTGAAGATATACTCTGTTGATGAGTTGGAACTCAGTATAAATTGCATCAATATAGAAACGACTATGCGTTTTGTATTCATCAAGCATAGTGCGAGCCATCTCAGCAAGAGTCCTGTTCTTGCGCTCCATGACGCCATTCTGTTGAGGAGTATAAGGAGCAGATAACTCATGAGTAATACCAAGTTCATCAAGATAGTCATCAAGACTAGAATTCTTGAACTCAGTTCCAATCATTACTTCGATGTGCTTGATCTTCACACCAAAGTTGGTTGAAGCCCTCGAAGAAAATTGTTTGAAGACTTCCTGCACTTCGTGTTTGTAAGTAACAATGTGTACCCATGTGTAACGAGAGTAATCATCAACAATAACAAAGCCATATTGAGATGCTTCATTTGAAACTGCAGCATAATGATTAGGACCAAAAAGATCCATGTGAAGCAATTCAAATGGTCGAGTAGTAGTCAAGATAGTCTTTGTTGGATGCTTGGCCTTGGTCATCTTTCCAGCTTCACAGGCTCCGCATAAGTGATCCTTGAGGAATTTGGCATTCTCAATGCCAATGACATGCTTCTTCTTTGCAAGCGTGTGCAAATTCCTCATGCCTGCATGGCCAAGTCGTCCATGCCATAGACAGCCTTCTGAAGCTTTTGCAAGTAGGCACACGGCTGGTTGTGGTCCTGAAGAGAAATCAACAATATACAAGTCTCCTCTCCTAAAGCCTTCAAAGACTTTGGAATTGTCAGCTTCCATGATCACAACACAACAATACTTGCCAAAGACAACAACCATATCAAGATCACAAAGCATTGAGACAGACATGAGGTTGTATCCCAAGGACTCGACAAGCATGACTTTGTCCATGTGTCGATCCTTTGAGATCGCAACCTTACATAGGCCCAGTACCTGACTTTTGCCTTTGTCAGCAAAGATGATATGCTTCAGATATGATGGAGATAAGGGAACATCCATCAATAGATTCTTGTCACCAGTCATGTGATTTGTACATTCACTATCGAGGACCCACTCAGTGGCTTTGGGATGATCATCCTGCAAATGAATTAGTGCAGCTTACGAACTCATATACTTCATCAGTGAAGAATATGACATCAATTCATCAGATCAATTTCATCAAGCAATAGAATAGATAAAGCAGTATGAGGACGTGAGAAATAAAAGTTCATTTCTTCATGATTAGCCTGCGTCCTTTCAGGCACTCTCAGGTCTCCAGCAAATTCTTCAGACGTTTATGCACGTCTGGAGACCTGACCCTACAAAATAAATTAGTTCTTTTTCTTCACCACCCACATTTGAAGGGGTGGCAAAGAGTTCATCACTCTGCGAGCTCCATACGAGAAAGGTGGCATAGAAGCCAGTCCATTTAGTTTCACATAAGAGGAGCAAGGATAAGCATATGAATAAGCAGAGAAATTCTTCGAGGACTTATGAAAATAATGGTTAGAAGAATAATGCTCATATTCATAGCCCTTAGATCTTCCCTGCGAAACAGAGTTGTTAGCACGATGATATTCATATGAGGACATTGATCCTTTTGAGGAATTTGATCCACGTGAGGAATTTGGTCCGTATGAGGACTTGGATCCATATGAAGAATTTGGTCCATATGAAGAATTTGATCTGTGGTTCCTATTCTTCACAGGTGGTGTCATGAGGACATTCACCTGAAAACTTTCAAGGCACCTTTTGGGACCCCAGATTTTCTTCATAGGGGAACCGTTCCTGTAGTTAGTGCCAACATATCTAGCAAATACTTCACCATTCTGATTTTTGAACAGTTTATAGTTGGAGTCAAATGACTCATCAGAAGAATGAGGAGATTCACATGTAAAGCCATATAGATTAGATGGATCAACTGGAGGTCCCTTTGCAGCAACCCATGAGGTTTTGGGGTACTGCTCAGGCTTCCAATATGTACCATCAGCATTGAGTCTCCTCTCAAAGGCAATACCCTCTTTCCTAGGGTTCCTGTTGAGGATCTGCTTTTTAAGCACGTCACAAAGAGTTTTATGCCCTTTGAGGCTTTTGTACATGCCTGTCATGTACAATTCTTTCAGCCCTGCATCATCAGTGTTACTAGCAATGTCCTCAGATGAGGAATAAGTGATAGCAGAGACAGTTGAAGAATTTGTAGCACTAGAAGCATTTGAACATTCAGGTGAAGAGTTAGCAGATTCATGTTCAATGCATTTCAAACATGGAGGAACAAATTCTTCCTGAGCAATGCTGATTTGTTGAGCAAGTAATGAATCGCGCTCCTTCTGAAGATCTTCATAACTCACTCTTAGCTTCTCAAGATCTTGCTTTCTTTGAAGAAATTCATAAGAAAGCTTCTCATGATCAGATAAGAGAGTGTTATGATGACCTTGAAGGGTGTCAAACTTAGACTGAAGTCTCTGTAGACTCTCAGCCAAAGCTTTCGACTGGTCCATTTCTTCACCCAGCACATCATCACTCTTATTTAGCATGTATTGAACTTTTTCCAAAGCTCTTTGTTGTTTAGTGGCAAGGGAAGAAAGTTTGACATAGTTGGATCCAAATTCATCACCAGATTCATCATCACTGGATTCAGATAGATAGCATTCAGTTACCTTAGCATCTTTTGCCATAAGGCATGGTGCAGAAGATGATGATTCTGGTTCAAATGTCATCGCTTTCAGAGATTCCTTGAAGTCCTCAAACCAAGGATCATGATGGGTTCGATGACCTTCATAAACCTCAGAGAGACGGTCCCAGACAAGCTTCGCATGATCGAGATGCATGATATTCCTGAACTGATTTTGAGACAGACAGGAGCAGATGACGTCCTTCGTCGTGAGGTTGAGAAGAGTGTACTTGCGAATGTCATCAGCTTCCGCCATCTTGCACATATCACTCAGACCAATCTTAGTGACGGTCCACAGCTCGCTGTTCATTGCCATGAGGCACTTCTTCATCATGGCCTTCCACTTGGGATACTCGTGACCGTCAAAGATGGGGCATGACACAGTCTTCATTCTTGTGGTCGACATAACTAAAAACTCCAAGCGGTTAAACCAAAATCACACAGAACAAGGGAGTACCTGGCTCTGATACCAATAGAAAGTGTGTTATATCGACTAGAAGGGGGTGAATAGGTGATTTTAATGAATTCTTCACTGAGGAATTTGTGGGTGAGGAAATTCCTTAGCGAAGAACTACTAGCGGTGGAATAAGTACTCAAAAGTTGTAGCGACTAGACCTCAAACAGTCTGATCTCTGTGCATCAGTGTGATCCCTGGATCGGTAATGCTGACGCGCACAGTACTTGAAGGATTTATAACAGAGTAGCAATCACACACTTATTACATCGAATGTCTCAAAAGAGAACTTATTACAATAAATATGGCTTAAGGCCATCTAATACGATAACAACGGAAGGCTTGGAAGATAAAGTGAGTCCATCAACTCCAACGGCATCACTGAGTGAAAGACCACGACCTATGGCTCCTTACTCGTTGTCTGAAAAGTCTGCAACATGATACGTTGCAGCCCGAAAACGGGCCAGCACATGGAATATGCTGGCAATGTAACACAGAAGAGTAATGAATAGAATATAGCTATCACTATATGCATATATGGCTGGTAGAGGCTGTATGGTTAATATGTTTTGCAAAAAGCCAATTTTTCCCTGCTGCAAAGGAATATATTTTATTAACTACAAAGTTGGTTGAAAACATTGAGAATGGTAAGCCCCATCTCAATCCCAATTAAAAGTAATTAATAACCCAATCAAATTTATATTAAGAGTTATGAGATCCACATGATAATCCAAGAACTAGATACTCAAGATGTCCATAACCGGGGACATGGCTAACCATGATTAGTTTGTACACTCTGCAGAGGTTTGTGCACTTCTCCCCACAAGACTCGATCTCCTCCGTTTGATTTCTCGCACTACATGATGTTTGAGAAACGGATGACCGATACACAGTCTTTCCGAAGAGGTCCCCTTAACCGATAGATAGGCCTGTACACCTACAACCCCTACATCTGCTTGACCATCATGGAAAGGTTTCCCACAACTAACTCAACTATACCAGAGCCCATAATGGCATGTGGCTGCACACGGAAGTTTCCAGCATGAATAATCTTATGATCCCTTTGAGCCTGGGTAGCAGTCCATAGGAGAATCACATGGTACCCCAAGATTTCCAAAAATACAGGCAATCACTGGATTCCCCAGGTGCCTCAGTCCACCCAGATGTGTATTAAAGTTGCCACCTTAAGTTAACCATTAATTAACAATACTCACATCTATCATGAATACACACAAACCCAATCCACGTCTACGAGCATAGCCTAGCAATATAAGCAACGTAGAAGTAACTCCCATAGGTTTGATAATAAACAGGTGAATAGGTACTACCTCATCTACTTCCCAACCCACAATTTAATCAGATCCTAAGCATGCAAATGTTTGAGAATTCATCTAATGCAATAAAACTGGGTAGTAAAGAGGTATGATCAAAGTTTTACTTGCCTTGTTGATGATCCGCGAAACCTAGAGACTCGTAGTAGCACGCTTCGCACTCCGGGTACTCTATCGCAAACAAACAAGCACACAATAAGAAATCAAGCAAGGGGGCACGGGTAAAACTCAAATAAGAAGATATAACCAGAAATCTCAACTTAAGAACTCCGTTTTGCAAAAAGAATCAAATCAAATGAAGCAACAAAACTCAAACTGCGAAAGAAACAAGCTTCATTTACTATTCTGGACTAAAGTCAAATTTTACAGTAGCAAAAACTTGTTTAAGTTGATTAAACCGAAAGAGGGCTTCGAGACGAAACCCTAGGCGCTTGAATCACCTGATTCTGATAAACGAGCGAAAACATAAACTAAAACAAAATTCGGATCAGAAATCGCGACCGAAAATAATCCCGGAAAATCCGAGAAAAAGAAAAACTGACGAATAGATTAACCAACAAACGCTCGCTGTCTGCGACTAAACGGGTAAAACCGTTCGTTAAAACAAACTAACGAACGGGTGTTTGCTAAATAACTAAACTGGAAAAAACGATCTAAATAAAAAAAACACATCTAGGGTTTTGAAAAAACCAATCGGTTTTCTCGCGAAAACCGAGGCGGCGGCGGCTACCTCCGCCGAAGTCCAACTAGACGGTGGTGACGGCGGGCGGCTCCGGTGGCGGGGTCCATGGCGGGTGGCGGCTCGGCTGCAGCGTGGGTGGCAGGTGTCGTCGGCGGCTGGCCGAGGCGGTGGCTAGGGTTTCGGCCGGGTGATGGTGCTGAGGCTCGCCTCGGCGGCTTATAAAGTCTCCCCCGGGCGGAGTCCCGGGCGGATACGGCCCAAAGTCGGTTTCCTTTCTTTTTTTAAATTATTCCGTGAAGAAAAACGAATAAAATAAATACTAAACAGACTCCAAAAATCCTGAAATAAATTTTCCCCGTCCTCTAAAAATCTACCGGACAAGGTGAACATTTATTTGGGACTGTAATGCAGTTTTGAAAATGCATATTTTTCCTAATTCAAATAAAATAGCGATAAAACTCCAAAAAAAATCTTATTTGATTTTAACATTAAATCTCCAATATTTCTTTATTTTGAGGAAGTCATTTTATCCTCTCTCTTTTATTTTCAGGAAATAAATATTCGAAGAGAATTCAAAATTTGAGAAAACTCATATATGAAAATAACGAAATCCCCAACTCTCTCCGTGGGTCCTTGAGTTGCATAGAATTTCTACGATCAAACCAAAATGCAATAAAATATGATATGCAATGATGATCTAATGCATAACATTCCAAATTGAAAATTTGGGATGTTACAAACCTACCCCCCTTAAGATGAATCTCACCCTCGAGATTCGGGTTGGCTAGAAAATAGGTGAGGGTGATCTTTCTGTAGGTCTTCCTCTCGTTCCCACGTGGCTTCATCTTCGGTATGGTGACTCCACTGAACCTTGCAAAACTTAATAATCTTACTGCGTGTAACTCGGCTGGCAAACTCAAGAATCTTGACTGGCTTCTCCTCGTAGGTCAAATCGCTATCCAACTGTATCGCTTCTAGTGGCACTGTATCTCTCAAAGGGATATCAGCCATCTCTGCGTGGCACTTCTTCAACTGAGAAACGTGGAACACATCGTGAACTCCTGACAATCCTTCGGGCAATTCCAACTTGTAAGCAACTTCTCCCATACATTCCAAAACTTTGTATGGTCCCACAAAACTTGGTGCTAACTTTCCCTTAACTCCAAAGCGCTTCACTCCTCGAAGTGGGGATACACGAAGATACACTCTGTCTCCAACTTCTTAAATTGTCTCCTTGCGTTTAGAATCCTTATAGCTCTTCTGCCTGGGCTGGGCTACCTTGAGTCTATCGCGAATCAGCTTAACCTTCTCTTCGGACTCTTTAATTAAATCTGGTCCAAACAACTGTCCGTCTCCAACTTCATCCCACAACAACGGTGTTCTGCACCTCCTTCCGTACAATGCTTCGAAAGGGGCCATCTTCAAACTGGCTTGATAGCTATTGTTGTAAGAGAACTCTGCGTAAGGCAAATTGTCGTCCCAACCAGATCCATAGTCTAGCGCACAAGCTCTCAACATGTCCTCCAGAATCTGATTGACTCTCTCAGTCTGTCCATCCGTCTGCGGGTGAAAAGTTGTACTGAACTCTAGCCTAGTTCCCAAATTTTCATGCAACTGATTCCAAAAGTTTGAGGTAAACTAGGTTCCTCTATCTGATACAATGGTCCTCGGAACTCCATGCAAACATACAATCCTGGTCATATATATCTTTGCCAACTTAGCACTGGTGTAAGTGATCTTCACTAGGATGAAATGAGCTACTTTCGTCAAAAGATTGACTACAACCCATATCGAGTCATAGCCTGAACGAGTCTTGGGCAATCCCGTGATAAAATCCATGCCTAGCTTATCCCACTTCCATTCGGGTGTTGGCAATTGCTGTAGCAATCCTGCTGGCTTCTGATGTTCTGCCTTCACTCTCTGACATACATCACAAACTGCTACATACTCCGCAATATCCTTCTTCATTCCGGTCCACCAGAAACTATCCTTCAAATCCAGATACATCTTGGTATTTCCTAGGTGAATCGAATATGGCGAATCATGGGCCTCTTGCAGAATCAACTTCCTGGTCTCCTGATCATTTGGCACATATACGCGGTCCTCAAACCATAAGGTATCATGCTCATCCTCACGAAATCCTTTAGCCTTTCCTTTGCTCATCCTTTCCTTTATCTCAGCAATCTCCTTGTCCGTCTTCTGAGCTTCTCTGATCTTATCCATCAAAGTAGACTGAATCTCCAATGTTGCTACATAGCCTCTCAGAACTATCTCCAAACATAGCTCGCGAAGATCCTCTGCTAACTCCTTGGGTAACTCTCCAGTCATGAGTGTATTGACATGACTCTTGCGGCTCAACTCATCGGCTACTACGTTAGCCTTTCCGGGATGATAATGCAATCTCATATCATAATCCTTAATGAGCTCCAACCATCTCCTCTGCCTGAGATTCAACTCCTTCTGCATGAAGATATACTTCAAACTCTTGTGATCCGTGTATACCTCACAATGGTTTCTGATGAGAAAATGTCTCCAAGTCTTCAACGCATGCACTACGGCTGCTAACTCCAAATCATGTGTAGCATAATTTAACTGATGGGGTTTAAGCTGTCGTGAGGCATATGAAACAACTCTCCCTTCCTACATAAGCACGGCTCCAAGTCCTCGACGAGAAGCGTTGCAATACACTTCATAATCCTTGCGCTGATCTGGCAGAATCAACACTGGTGATGTAACCAAGCGTTTCTTCAACTCCTGAAAACTGGCCTCACATTCCTCATTCCATTTGAACTTGGTGTCCTTCTTCAACAACTCTGTCATAGGCTTTGCAATCTTCGAGAAATTCTCAATGAACCTCCGGTAGTATCCTGCGAGTCCAAGAAAACTCCGGATCTCTCCAACTAACGTGGGTGTTTCCCAATTTGTCACAGTGACAACTTTGGTGGGGTGTACCGCTATTCCTTCTCCGGATATAACATGTCCAAGAAATCCTACTTCCTTCAACCAAAACTCACACTTGCTGAACTTGGCGTATAGTTGATGTTCTCTGAGCTTCCCAAGTACTACACGCAAATGCTCTTTATGCTCCAATTCATTCTTCGAGTAGACCAGAATATCATCAATGAACACCACAACGAACTTATCCAAAAACTCTATAAACACCTTGTTCATCATGTTCATGAAATAGGCAGGTGCGCTAGTCAGGCCAAATGACATAACGGTATACTCATATAGCCCATACCTCGTGGTAAAAGCCGTCTTAGGTATATCCTGCTCTCGAATCTTCAGCTGGTGGTACCCTGATCGCAGATCGATCTTGGAAAACACCTTAGCTCCTTGTAGCTGGTCAAACAAATCATTGATCATCGGAAGCGGGTACTTGTTCTTGATCGTCACCTCATTCAATCCTCGATAATCAACAACCATGCATCCTCAATGATCCATACTTCTTCTCCACCAGAAGCACTGGGGATCCCCATGGTGACGAACTTGGGCGAATATAACCTTTATCCAGTAACTCCTTAATCTGCTTCTTAATTTCCTCCAAATCCTTTGCGGGCATTCTGTACGGTCTCTTAGATATTGGCCCTGTGCCTGGAAAAGCTCAATCAAAAACTCAATGTCTCTATCCGGTGGCATGACTGGCAACTCTTCTGGAAATACATCTGGGAAATCCTTCACCACTGGTACTTCCTCCTGTACAAATCCTGATAAGGAATTTACTTGAGTCCTATTCGGCACATGCCAGGATACATACTTGATCCTTCTACCTTCTGGGGTGGTGAGCAAAATCGTCTTACTGGCACAATCGATGTTTCCACCATACATCGATAGCCAATCCATACCCATAATCACATCCAAACCTTGTGATTCCAAAACTATCAGATCTGAGGGGAAAACATGCCTACCTATGGTCAATGGCATCTGAAAACATCCTTGGCTTGCCATATACTCTGCTCCTGGCAAGCTTACTAACATAGGTGTACTAAGAACTTTGGTGGGCAGTTTATACTTATCCACAAATCCCCTTGATATGTATGAATGTGATGCACCAGTATCAAAAAGAACGACTGCAGTAAATGACTTAACCAAAAACTTACTTATTACTGCATCTGGATGGGCTTCAACCTCCTCCACGTTAACGTGCTTCACTTGTCCCCTGTTGAAAGGGTTGGGCTTCTTCCCAGAGCTTCCATTTCCATTTCCATTCTTAGCTTCAGGAAATTCATTGGCGTAATGTCCGGTCTTCTGGCACTTGTAGCAAGTAACGTGGCTTAGGTCTTTCTTGGCGGATGTTGCCGGATTGGAACGGTTCTGTCTGTTGCTTCCTCCATTACCATTCCCATTCTTGGAGCCACTATGATTATGCGAACTCCCTCCACTGTGGTTGTGACCTCCATGGTCATGTTGAAGGGGTCCTCCCGAGTTCGGGGTAAAACGGGGTCTCTGCTGAGCTCCAGAATTATACTTCCCTTGTCCATACTGTCGGTGTTCTGGGAACGGGGGTCCCTAGACTTGCCTGCCTGCGGCCTGCGGCGTGGCTCGAAGGAGGCCCAGGACAACCCATCTTCATCAACACAAGCTCAAGACCCTCGCGAGGGGCCAAGCATCGCGGGGCGGACGACCAAGAGCTTCCTCAGGCGCGGCCTCGTCAGGCTGGCTCATGAGGAGGCGGAGAACTCAAGGCGGGGTACCTCGCGAGGTGCCGTGACGTAAGCCATGACGACCAAGGGCGCCCGATCGAGCGCCAGCCAGCAAGGCGTCCTCCTTTCCTCTTTGGTGCAAAGGGGGCAAGCGCAGGCAAGAGCATCAAGCAAATGCATCCATTTCGGTGCAACAAGACCAAGACCAGCCCCAACGGCTGGAATGCAGTCATCATGGAGCCCAAGCAGGCGTCATCACCAGAGCCTTTGGCAGGCGAGGACCAACTTTAGTCAGGATAAGTGTGCCCGCTATTCCCCTTCAAAATGGCCAATTGTTGGCGCCCTTCCCGCTCAATATTTGGGAAGAGGCCCAGGGCCTTCGCCTATAAATAGGGGTAGCCACACTCAGAGAAAAGGGGGAAGGAGGAGAGAGACGGAGGACGATCGGATCGAGCATTCAGAATCGAGAGAGAGAGAGAGAAACCCGTTCCTCAAGCTAGAGCGACGGGGCACCACTTAGCAGTTCATCACACCCGCCAAGAACAGACCCTCGCGAGGCTGTTCTTCTTCATCTTGTTCTTCGTCAGCCCCAGAGGCAATCCACACACCACAAACTAGAGTAGGGTATTACACCACAACGGTGGCCCGAACTAGTATAAATCTTGCGTCTCTTGTGTTGTTCTTGTTAGTAGTTTAGGTCCCTGCGATTCGGCGAGGTACGAGACGGTGGAGGGTTGGATCTCCGTGCGCACCCCAGAGTTCGAACCTTAAGGGTCTGCCGGAACCCGTGATCCGACATTTGGCGCGCCACGTAGGGGTGCGCCGAAATCTGCCTTTCGTCGCCTCGTTCTTCCCCGACCACCGCCACCATGTTCGGCGCTCGTCGGGCTCGCGCCAGCGCCGAGCCGCCCTCGCTTCCCACGCCGCCAGACGGCTCCGTCGGCGGACGTCCTCGTCGTTCCTCGTCACCGGCTTTCAACGCCGCCATCGCCCGGGCGGGAACGAAAAGCAAAGCGTCCGCCCCAGCACCTGGCCCATGAGGAGGGACGGCCGCACCGCCACGCTTTCGCTCACCCCGCTGGTTTCGCCGCGCGCCCAGCCATGGAGGCCCGAGCTGCGCGCCATCGCGCTAACGAACTCCTGCGCTACCGCCCCGTCGACGACGTCTACGAAGAATGGCTCGACCGCGTCGCCGAGCTCGTCCGCGCTGCGGGAGGCGACCCCGCGCCGTCCGTTTCGCTGCACCGCACCCCGCCCCGAGTGGGCGATGAAGCTCCCGGGGTGCCTCAGCCGCCTCCTCCTCAAGATGGCGCCCTGGCACCAAGGCGCGCGGCCCCTGGGCGGAACCCACTCCGCCAGGCGCCGGCGCGGCAAGAGCAGAGCTGCCAAGAAGTTCCTCGCCCGCAAGAAGCTGCCCGAGCGCTCCCGCTCCAAAGACGTCAAGACCTGCGCGCTGCCCCCAGCCACGGCGCAGGGAGGCCTGCAAGACCAAGCTCTCTGCCGTCCGAGGCCCCCCCGCGGCCATGGCGGGCTGCCACGCCTTCACCACCGAGCTGCGCGGCGTCACTTGGCCCGCCAAGTTCAAGCCAGACCTGCCCCCACGCTACGACGGCATGGCAGACCTACGGAGTTCCTCCAGCTCTACGAGCTGGGCATCGAGGCTGCCAACGGAGATGAAAAGTGTCGGGGCAGGCTGATCTGGCCCACGAACACCTATGGGACCGGCGGACCGAGCCCCTTTCGGTTCGGCGGGGAGCGGAGGTCGCACGAAGAGCAGATCGAGGTGAAGCACACGAGAGGTTTACCCACCTTCGGAGCTCTCCGGAGAGATAACACTCCTACTGCTGCATGTCTAGGTGTATTGCGTTCTTGCTCAGGAGCGCTGAGTGCTACAATACACACGAGCTGCTAACGAGACTGAGCGTGGGGGGAACTGACCGACCCCCTCTACGTTGCGCATGGGCCTCCTTTTATATGCTCAAGGGTCTCCGGCGGTGGCAACGTAGACAAGGGTACAAATGGAAAAGTAGTGGTTGGTACACCTACTTATGCAAAGGTATGCAGTTGTACCATACCTAACCCCGACGGCAGGGGACAAAGGCATTAAATGCCCGTCTATGTCACCTTAATAAAGTGCAAGCGAGGGACCGTTGGGCGCCACCGCTGCCACGATGGCAATCTTGTCACGCCGCTTGCCACCTAAGACGCTAGCTGCACAGCCTCTCGCCACGCGCGCCTGGAAAGGTCCCAGGGCGACACGTTAGTGGATGTGCTGGAGCGTAGGTACAGAGAGGTGGTCTTCCGCGGCAAGCGCCTTGTCGCGGTTGTTGTCTTGCCGCGCCCGGAAGCTTGTCGCTCACCGGGCCTTCCCGGCAAGCTCCTCTTGCCGGGGCCTTGTCTTGTTGGTGCCTTGGGTGGCCTTCCCGGCAAGCTCCTCTTGCCGGGGCCTTGTCTCCCATGTGCATTGGGTGGCCTTCCGGCAAGCTCCTCTTGCCGGGCCTTGTCTCCTTGGCTTAAATACTTTGTTCTTGAATGGCTCCAAAGGAACCACGGAGGACCTTGGCGGTCACTGGTAAGCCATGCATGGAGGGTTGCAATCGCCCGTGCACAAGTTCGGGATACTAGGGTACCCCTACTCTAGTACACCGACAGGAGCCCCGGCCTGGGCCACACAGTGCCCGGCGCTGTTGGGCCAGGCCCAAAAGCAGGCACAGGCACATGCGCCCGGTCATACCATAACTCACCCGGACCCACCACGCCCTCCACAGGCAGCACGCATCGAACGTGGCGTCGTGTGAGAGATCGTGGGCGAGATCGTGGGGGTTTCTTTATTCGGAAAATCGGAACGTCCGCCCCCTCCCTCTTTGTAAGCAGGGGAAACAGGGGCAGTCCGCTCACCTTGCCAATTGCTGTCCCATCGAAAAACCACCGCTGCTCCCCCCTTCTCTTCTAGGCTGAAAAGAGAGCAGCGCTCCGCCCCCCATCGCCACCAGCATCCTCAACGCCGTCGACCTCCCCCACCGCCTCCGCCATGGGTCCGAAAGCCGACAAGGGGAAGGCCGTGAAGTCGGCCGAGGCGCAGCGGCTTGCGGCGCTGCGGAAGGAGCGGGCCATCTTCCCCGCCTTCGCCATGTAGGGAGCCGAGGGAGAACTAGTACCTTTCTTCGTCGACGGAGACGCTGGCGCATCCGCCTAATGGTTGTACTCCCCACCGCCGCGGAGCTGGCCCCGACCGGGTATCCCTTCTTCGCACTCTTCTTCTCTGCGGGCTCTGCCACTTTTCTCTAATTCTTTTGTGACATCATGAACACCTACGGGTTCCGCCTCCTTGATTTCACCCCCAATGCCATTCTGACCATGGCAGTTTTCGCACATCTCTGCCAAAACTTTGTCGGAGTCCACCCAAATGTAGCCATTTTCCGCCACTTCTTTTTACCCCGAGTTGAGAGAGGGGAGCCTCTTGCCGGAGAATCGCTTGGATCTCCAGGGTCGGCAAGAAGGAAGCATATCTGGAGGGAGAGCTCCATAGCAAATGGGAGGAATGGAGGGCAGATTGGTGCTGGATTGTCAAGGAGAACCCGCAGCCCTTTTACCGCCAAATACCAAACCCCAAGAGTGCGCTGAACGATTGGAGCAATCTGCCCCGGAAGACGCTTAGGTCAAGATCGCAGTCACCCGAATCCTTCGCCTCAGACTTGCCGGACTCACCGTAAACCTTTGTTGGCGCAGACTTTCTTCGCTTGACGCTTCGCCTTGCAGGGAGAGAAGGAGACACGCCTGGGAATTTCAGAACGCGTCAGATATCATGAGGCTGCGCCAGTTCCTCAACTTCAACTTCACCGTCTTGGAGCTTGACGCGATGCTCTTAGAGCTGTTCAAGCCCGATCCTGATCATCCAGAGATGTTTAGGTTGCCGAGGGGCGTCGTTCCGCTGTGCAACAATTCCTCGCTCGATCGCATCCGCGCAATGATGCCGTTGTGTGACTCGCATGGAATTGTTCCAACTTGGCAAGAGCCTGCAGATGACGTCGTGCGGCAGTTCTTTGACAATCTGGTAGAAATGCCAGTCCGCCCCAATGAGCAGAGGGGCCTCACCCGCGACACCACCGATGACGAGATGCAGCGCATCGCCACCAGGCTGGAAGAGGCGGCAGCAGCCGCTGCCGCGGGCGAGTTTGGCTTCACCGTGGAGGAGGCAGAGGCGGCCGAGGCGGCAAGCCTTGTCGAGCGAAAGGAGTTTGCCGGCGAGGAGGAGCTTGCCGAGCCTGAAGCCGAGTCGAGCGAACCCGCCGAGGGCGCCTCCTCCCCGCCTCCAAGCAGCTTGTCATGGCGGAGCCCTGCTCCACCAAGGAGGCGTCTTTGCAAGGCCGGAGACATAGCGGGCGGCAGACGGGCCAACAGCCGCAGCGCCAGCAGCCTGGCTTCCACCGCGGCAAGCACTGTCGCCGCGGGAGCACCCCACGCCGCTGCGGCAACTGGAGCGGGGCCCTCGCAGACCACCGGTTCCGCTCCCGCCAAGCGTCCAAGGGAACCAACTCCTCCGCCTCGCCGTACTGGAGGCGGGACAGAATTTGACCTCTCCGCGCTCAGCTCCGACGAGGAAGAAGAAGAGTAAGATTCCTTTCTGTACTTGTAATTCTTCAATTTGTTGCTTTGTCTTGTATCTGATTTGCTCTATTCTGAACCCATTCCTTTTCAGGACGCTGGCCCAGAGAATGTCGAAGAGGGCCAAGACCCCGGTGATCGTCATCGAGGACGAACCCACTACGACAGCAGGAGGCGCGTCCGAGACCACCTTGCCGGATGCGGCAACTCTTCTCCAAAACAGCCCCCAGCGCAGCCCCCAGCGTAAGTATATGTTCTACTTCTTGCTGTTCAGCGTGCATGAGTGCTCTTTCTTTGCTGATATCTGACTGTTGATTTGTGTAGGAGCAGAGCAGCCCCTTTCTGCTTCGACTATGCCGCCAAGGGTGGATTCCCCGGCAAGGGAGTGTTCTCCGGCAAGGGAGACTTCTCCGGCAAGGGGCAGCTCTCCGGCAAGGGACGGCACCAGTGATCCCTTAGCGGCGGAGACCATGACCGCAGACCCCGGCACAGGTAATCTTCTTGCCCAAGAACTTTCCTTGTGTTTTTCTTCTTCTGATTTTGTCTTTGAATATTTGCTTGACTTTCTTCATCCATCCGCCACAGAGCCAATGGAGACCGAGGTCGCCGGCGAGGAGGACGTGCGCGGCAACACTGATGAAGCCGCCGCCATGGAAGAAGAAGCCGGCGCTGACGAGCCTGGCCGCGGCGGGGCCGCCGGTAGCCGCCGCAGGCCGGGCGAGGGTCCGGCGGTCGTGACCGACGGCCCTGAGGCCGCAGGAGCGCCAGGCGCTACGCCGACCGCCAATCCCTCCGCCGCTGCCGCAGCGTCGGGCTCAGAAGAGCCCCAGCCCGGCGCCTACTTGAAGGCCGGCGATGGCGTCTTCATCAAGCTCCCATGGGAGTCGAACTCCAGGGCACCGCTCGAAGGAGAAACCTTCAATGAAGAGCTGCTCGCCTCCGCTGGACTGACGCTAGTCGACGCGCCAGGCAGCAGCAGTGGCGAGCCTGAGGAGGAGCAGCTGCTGCGGAAGCTGTTGTCGCTCTACCGCGCCCGACAAGCCAAACTAGAATCCCGGGAGGCGCTTGTCGCGAAGGCGGGAGCAGACATCGAGAAGCGCGCGGAGGAGCTCTGGGTCCGCAACCAGGAAGCTCTCCGGTCCCTGGCAGAGGAGCGGGAGCAACTCGCCGAGGAGCGCAAGGCCTTCATCCTCGAGAAGGTCAAGCCGAGGAGGAACAGCAAGCAGAAGGTGAGTTGGCGCAGCGGAAGGTTAACCTTGACGATCCACGAGGAGGATCTTTCCATGCGCTGAGCAAACATTCGGCGGGGCTCTCAAGGAAGCAAAGGATGCCGCCGAGGCCGCCAAGAAGGAGCTGGAGACGAAGGTGGCGCAGTTGGAGGCCCGATCTCCAGGAGAGCGGCGAGGAGCTTGCTGCACTCAAGCACGAGCGCGAGAAGGACGCCTACACTCTTGGCGAGCTGCAGGGCCGTCTCGCCGAGAGGAGCAAGGAGCTCAGCACCGCCAAGGACTCCAACACGGATCTTGAGTTGAAGCTGACTACCCTGACTCAGACGCTGGACGGCGCCAAGGAGCAGGAGGTGGCCTTGAAGGAGAAGATCAAGGCCGACGAGGCGCCGGCTGGGCAGTGATGCCGCCGCCCGAGTGCCTTGAGGGAGAACGTGGAGCACTGGACCGAGGGTCTCGTGGATACTGCTGCAGCCATCAACAGGGAGCTGATGGAGCTGGGAATGGTGGATCTTGGATATTCCTCCGACGAGCACCTCCAACCCAGCGCCAAGCTTAGCTTGTTCTTCAAGGGCGTGGTGAAGGCCCTCCAGCGACTCCGGGAAGAAGTCCCAAAGCAGCTGGCCGAGGAGTCGCGCCAGATCTGCGCGGGGGCTCTTCAAAAGGTGCTGATGAAGGTGGCCTTCCGCAATCCAGGCCTCAACCTCACCAACGTCCTCAAGTCCCTGCCGCCGGATGCTGATGTGGAGGCGCTCAAGACCCTTGTCGCACCCATTGTGGGATGTGGTGAGCGAAATCAAGAGGGTTGAGGGCGATCGTGTAGATTAGGCCGCCCGTTTTCTCTTTCTCTTGCCGCTGCTGGTCATGTCATAAGAACAATCCATTAGAGTTGCGGCAAGCTATCTTGTAATATAACTCTATTTTGGATATCAATTGCTATGTTATTTCCTTTACTTCATTCCTTCCTTTGTATGTTTTTGCCCTACACTTTTAGGGAACTTGTCGGTAGCGGGCACTGAGCATGGCGCTGAAGTCTTGGGACATCGGCTTCCTGGCGGTGCCGCCTCCGACAAGTAACCTTGTCGCAACTAGTCGCAGCTCACTTAAGTTGTTGAGCGGACTCGAAACAAAGTAAGGGCGCAACTAGCTACGAGTTGGTTCCTCTGCGCACAGGTTTTCCATACAAAGTACTGTCGTTCGAGGAAGATAACTTAAAAAAAATTAAAACTGATTTCTCAAACTTTGGCAACTTAGCTTTTCTGTCGTTTGCTTCCCGGTAAGGCTAGACTTCCTTGAGCGACACTTGGTCCACACCATTATGTTCTCCTTTTCCCCCGGCAAACTTGTGTGTGAGGGAACCTTCCTTTCTTTGAGAAAGAGATAGAAGAGAAAATAAAGATATGGAGCCTTGTGGCTCGTTATCGCTTACCGGGGTAGGTGCTGCACAAAGTGTCAGATAACGCATGCAAAATAGAAGTAAAAAGCATGAAATTGACAAGATGTGCGAAGCACGCTTAGCTTTACTTTATGCACGGGTTCCGCGCCCGCTTTGTACAAAGGATTACATGCAACATGGGCAAGACTTGTACATAAGGTGGTTGCCGGTCCAGGTTCGGGCAACCGCGCCTTACGGGTATAACTTACGAAGATGCTCAATGTTCCAGGAGTTGCTCACCGGAAAGCCATCTTCGGTCTCAAGGCGGACGATGCTGTGCCTAGTGACTCGCTTTCACCCGATAAGGGCCTTCCCACTTCAAGGCGTCAACTTGTTGGAATTCTTGGCGGACTGAACTCGCCAAGAACAAGGTCGCCTTCCTCGAGACTTCGGCATTAACTTTGCAGCTATGGTAGCGGCGCCAAAGCTTGTCGGTACCGAGCAGCTCAGACAAAGAGCTCGAAGACGGTCCTCCTCAAGGAGCAGCGCGTCATCTTGTCGCAGCTGCTCTTGCTCAAGCTCATCATAAGCGAGCACTCGAGGAGATCCGTATACGAGTTCCGTGGGGAGAACTGCCTCTGCTCCATAGACTAGAGCGAAAGATGTCTGGCCAGTGGCTCAATTTGGCGTCGTCCTGATCGACCAAAGAACCAACGGCAGCTCCTCAATCCAGTTTCTTCCGCACTTGTGCAGCCTGTCGAAAGTCCTGGTCTTGAGCCCGCGCAGCACTTCAGCATTTGCCCTCTCCGCTTGACCGTTGCTTCTCGGATGAGCAACAGAAGCGAAGCAGACCTTGGCGCCAAGATCTTGGACGTACCGCATGAAGGTGCGGCTTGTGAATTGCGTGCCGTTGTCGGTGACGATCCTGTTAGGAATTCCGAAACGGCAAACAATCGACCTGAAGAACTTGATCACGATCAGGTTGTCACCTTCCTCATCGCTTCCACCTCCGGCCACTTTGTGAACTTGTCGATTGCAACGCATACAAGTACTCAAAGCCCCGACAGCTCGGGGAAAGGGGCCGAGGATGACGAGCCCCTGACCGAAAATGGCTGTGATAAAGGGATCGTCTGGAGAGCTTGAGCTGGCTGGTGTATTTGCTTGGAATGGAACGGCATGCTTCACACTTAGTTACTTGTGCAGTTGCATCACGGAGGGCTGTCGGCCAAAAGAAACCTTGCCGAACGCTTTGCCGGGCAAGTGCTCTGGCGCCAATGTGGTGACCACATATGCCTCCATGTATCTCTCGCCAACAGCTTTTGTCCGTCTTCCCGGTGAATACACTTCAATTTCACCTTGTTGAGTCTTCTTACATGCAGTGTGTTGTCGATAAACCGGTACATACTTGACTGCCGGGCTACTCTTTCCGCTTCTTCTTGCTTTTCGGGAAGTTTTCTGTCTCAAGGAAATGGACAATCTGCTGCGCCCATGCCGGAGCTTGCGGCTCAACAACAAGGACTAAAGGCACATCCGCTGCCGCGGAACATCGGCTTCCACGGCGAGAACTCGCGGCTCAGCCGAGCTTGGCGTTTCCGGCAAGCTTGCCGGAGCAAAACTTGTCGGAGCGTCTGCTTCAACAAAACAAACCACAGGGCTTGTCGGAGCAGCATCGCTTCCTCAAGATCATGGTGTCGATCTTGGGGACCTTCTTGGCGGCGGCTTCAGGAAGCTCTGCCGGTATGTAGTCACCAGAGATCAACTTCCTCTTCTAGCTCTGTCGCGTTGATGGCGTTACAGATGGTTGAGTCAGCCTGAGCACAAAGATCCCTGGTTCCATTGTGCAACTTAAGTGCGCGCACTTTGACAGCCATCGGCAATGTCGTTCGAGCCCTTGGAATATATTCCATCTGTAGGGCCGTCAAAGTGCTCTTCTAGCTTCCTCACTTCATCAACATAAGCTTCCATCAATGGACTCTGATAACTCTTGTTCACTTGGCGGATAACAAGCTGTGAGTCACCCCTGACAATGAGCTTCTTGATCCCAAGGTCTACTGCGATCCTGAGACCGGCAAGCAAACCTTCATACTCTGCAGTGTTGTTCGTTGCTTGCTCCTTGGGAAAGTGCATCTGGACTACGTGCTTGAGGTGCTCTCCGGTGGGTGCAACAAGTAGCACGCTCAAGACCGCGCCGCAGCGAGAAGGCACCATCAAAGTACATCAGCCATTCTTTGCTTGCCTCCTTGACGGGGACGCTTGTTTCTGTAATTTCTTCATCTGGTGTTGGCGTCCATTCTGCTATGAACTCCGCCAACGCCTCGCTGGATAGTTGAAGTGCTCTCAAACTTGAGGCCAAAGCTTGACAGTTCCAAAGGCCCACCGACAATCCTACCTGTTGCTTCGGATTTTGCAAGATCCTCTTCAGCGGAAAGTGAGTGACAAGCTGTGATCTCATGTGCCCGGAAGTAATGGCGCAGCTTTCTCGAGGCCATGAGGAGGCCAAAAGCAATTTCTGCACACCAGTACCTTGACCTAGCCCCTGCGCAGAAGGGAACCGACAAAGTAAACTGGGCGCTGCACCATTCTTTTCGCATCTTCTCATGCGTCTCACAAGCAGATCCGTCCTTGTCGGGACCAGAGCTTGCCGGTGAAGCCCCTCGCTTGTCGCCGGATGTATCCGCCATGGTTGCTAGATCATCATCCGCCTCCTCTCCGCTACTAACGCAACACTAACCACTTGATTGGTTGCCGCTATATATAGCAGCAACTTCTCTTGTGGCCTAGGTGCGACAAGTGTTGGAGTGGAGGATGTATCTCTTCAAGTCTGCAGCGCTGCCTCCGCTTCCGGAGTCCATTGCATCGAACCTGCCTTTTTCAAAATTTTGAAAAATGGCAGGGCGCGCTCAGCAGACCTAGAGATAAACCTACTGAGAGCAGCTACGCAACCGGCAAGCCTTCGTACATCCTTGATGCGCTTTGGTGCTTCAATCTGCTCAATGGCTTTGACCTTATCGGGATTGGCTTCAATTCCCCATTGAGACCACGAAGAACCCGAGAAGCTTGCGGAAGGGACTCCAAACACACACTTCTCGGGTTGAGCTTGAGATTGATCTTGCGCAGATTTGGAAAGGTTTCGTCTAAATCTTGAATCGAGTCGCCTTGTCCTTGCTTTTGACCACTATGTCATCCATGTAGGCTTCTACATTTCTGTGCATTTCCGCTCAAAAGCGCCATGAACTACTCTTGCAAATGTTGAACCAGCATTCTTTAACCCGAAGGGCATCCGTACAAAACAGTATGTGCCACATGGGGTGATGAATGCGGTCTTCTCCTCATCCTCTTACGCCATGAAGATCTGATGATATCCTGAGTATGCATCCGTAAATGAAAGCAAATCACATCCGCTGTGGAGTCAACAATCTAGTCGTCTTGCGCGGCAAGGGAAATGGGTCTTTGGGACAAGCTTTATTGACATCGGTGAAGTCGATACAAAGCCTCCATTTCCGTTAGCCTTGGCGATACAACTACAGGATTGGCCAACCACGTAGGGATGGAGCACTCCTCGACAAGGCCTGCTGCTTCCAGGTTTCTTGATTTCTTCTGCGATGAACTCTTGGCGCCCAACGCTCGCTTCACGACTTTACGCTTGACGGGCCGCGCATGAGGACAAACGGCAATATGGTGCTCAATTACTTTCCTGGGAACACCGGGGATGTCAGACGGTTGCCATGCAAACACGTCGACGTTCGCCCGCAGGAAAGCAACGAGCGCGCCTTCCTATTTAGGGTCGAGAGGCACCGATGGTGAAGGTACCACCAGCTGCCGCCCTCCTTGGCGGACACCTTCCTGGTCTCCGGTGGAGCTACCATCGCCTTTCTTACACTTGCCGGTGGAGCTCGATGGAAAGGCCCTCGACGGTAGCGTAGCACTCAAGAGGTGCGCTTGCCGGAGTAGGCAACAGAGCTCTTGCCGACTTGGTCTTCTTCTTCTCCCGGGAGCTTCGTGCAAGTGGCTTGCGTACATTGCATTGCTGCTTCCCGGTAGATCTTGTCGGCGCAGAGATAAGAGCATCCTTCTTGTCGCCAGGACAGAGATGACACTTATCGGGCCTGGCATCTTCAGCGTGTTGTAGGCATAGTGAGAGACCGCCATGAATTTGGCGAGTCTTTGAATGACCAAGTATTCCATTGTAAGGCAATGGAAAGTCAGCAACGTCAAAAGTGACCCTCTCAGTCCTGAAGTTCAACTCGCTGCCAAATGTGACCGGCAACGTGATCTTTCCCTTCGGCTTGCTCCTTCCCGGATTGATTCCTTGGAAAGTGCCGGTCTCTTGAGCTTCGCCATCGAGGGATCCGGAGTTTCGAAGCACCGCGAGGAGATCAGATTCAAGCCGCCCCGACGTCAACTAACATCTTAGTGACCTTGAGGTTGCGGATAGTTGGTGAAACCAACATCGGCAAGCACCGACCGCGATACTGCGATCAGGGTGGTCCTCAATATCAAAGATGATAGGCGTGCTGGACCATTTCAGAGGCTTGCGTGACTTGATGGATGGCTCTGCTGCATTGACTTCCCGCATCCACTGCTTGAGTTGGCGGTGTGAAGTATGCAGAGAAGCACCGCCGTCAACAACGCAGTGACCTCCGTGGCTTCGGAACTCCTGCTCATCGGTCTTGTCATCATTCATGTCTTCATCGCCGCTGCCGTCTTCATCCTTGTCGCGCCGCTGGGAGGTCTGTCTCCTTACCCTTTGCTTGGCCTTGCCGCGGCGTCCTCCTCGGCCGGACGTTTCTTGCTATCTCCTCCAGCACCCTCCTGGGCCTTCTCCTTGTCGCGTCGTTCGTATTCAGCCTTCTGCTGCTCGACAAGCTGCTCGACCTTCTTGCAGCTCTGGAGGTCATGGCCCTTGGTGCGGTGGATCTTGCAGTACTGCTTGTTGGAGCCGTCTTGCTTATCGGCGGCCGCCACAGCCTGGCAGTTGGTGCCAGCGGCAACCTCCTTGCCGGAACTACCAACTTTGGCTTTCTTGGCGCCACCTCCGTTGCCGGACTGCTCAACAACTAGCACATCTTTGCCTTTCTTCTTCCTGTTGTTCCACCGCCGGCTTTTCCTTGCCAGGGCGGTCTCCTCACTATCAGACCCTCCTGCTTCAGCATTCTCTCCAGGGAGTCTCCTCCCTTCCTCAGCACGCGCACACTTGTCGGCCAGGGCATATAGCTCACTAACGTCTCTGATCTTGCACATCGCCATCTCCTCCCGCATCCTGCGGTTTCGCACGTTCTGATAGAACCCGCTGATTACCGCGGCAGGGTGGACATCTGGGATGTTGTCTTTGCCGTGGCTGAATCTCTGAATGTACTTGCGCAGGGGCTCTCCTTCCTTCTGGGCGAGCAGATGAAGATCGCTTTCTTGGCCATGGGGCTTGTGGCCGCCTGTAAAGGCGCCGAGAAACTGATGGCGTAGATCTTCCCAAGAGGATATGGAGTGGTCCGGCAAGTGCATGAGCCAGGATCTGACATTGGGCTTGAGCACCGGTGAAGTAGTTGGCAAGGATCTTGTCGTCTCGCCCCGGCAGCCTGCACCGCGATGGTGTAGATCTTGAGGAACTCCGACGGATGCGTCTTGCCGTGCATTTCTCTGGTACATCCGGCTTGAAGTTTTTCTTCTTTGGCCATCGGACTTGCCGCAGCTCACGAGTGAACGCATAAGGCAACCTACCGCTGACGGCAAGTCGCCTGGTTCCTCTAGCGCATGCATGTCAACAGAGGGCCCAGCGCGCTTGTCGGATTGACGCCGCGCTTCTCTTCGGCGCTCGATGCGAGTTCGAGCGTCTTCTTGCTCTCGTTCGTGAAGAACTTGGCGCTGATCGCGACAAGCTCGTGGATCCGATGACGCGGTGGAGTCGCTGTCGAGGTGGATCCGGCGAGTCGGCGATCTTGGCCTTCGGGGCGGAGAGTGCATGGTGGTTGCACCCCCGCCGGTCTCGTCGCCACCGGCTCATGCTTGGGGGTCTTGCCGCGGCAGCGATGCACTCGACTGCCGCGGAGTGTCGCCGTTGGCAAAGCCGATGAGACTCTGAATGGTGGCCCTCCATTCATCAACCTTGTCGGCTCTCGGAGGATAATCCAAGAGCAGCTGAGCTCTCGCCAAGGCTTCTGCTGGAGTGGTGGGTGGTAGTGGCGAACGGCGCGAGGAGCGGGATATGCTCGGACTTCTAACTATGTTAGAAGGAGCAGTATCCCGTCAGCGGCAAATGCCTCGCTTCGCGCCAAAGCATGTTGGCGTGCATGCTGGTCTTGAGCATCCCGAGATCCACCAGCTCGATCTTGGTCCAACAAGCGTATGGCATAGTGAATACCATGACGTTGTCGGTCCCGCGCCAACTGAGACGGGCGCGGTGCATGTACGGACGCCGAGGTCTGTGCAGCCTTGTCCTTGGACTTGGCAGCGCCGTGAGCTCCCCCGTCGCCGTCCATTCTTCCGCCGGCGTCTACCCCACCGCCTGTTTACTTCGGTGGCGGTGGGTTCGACGCGGACGGGGCTTCTGCCGCCGAAGCCTTCTTCTTCGGTGGCATGTTGATGAAGATGATGAAGATCTAGCTCACGTGGACGCCGGATCAGGTTCGCACAACCTCGACGCCCCCTACCTGGCGCGCCAAAGATGTCGGGGCAGGCTGATCTGGCCCACGAACACCTATGGGACCGGCGGACCGAGCCCCTTTCGGTTCGGCGGGGAGCGGAGGTCGCACGAAGAGCAGATCGAGGCGAAGCACACGAGAGGTTTACCCAGCTTCGGAGCTCTCCGGAGAGATAACACTCCTACTGCTGCATGTCTAGGTGTATTGCATTCTTTCTCAGGAGCGCTGAGTGCTATAGTACACACGAGCTACTAACGAGACTGAGCGTGGGGGGAACTGACCGACCCCCTCTACGTTGCGCATGGGCCTCCTTTTATATGCTCAAGGGGTCTCCGACAGGTGGCAACATAGACAAGGGTACAAATGGAAAAGTAGTGGTTGGTACACCTACTTATGCGGTGTCTGATGTACCATACCTAACCCTGACGGCAGGGGACAAAGGCATTAAATGCCCGTCTATGTCGCCTTAATAGTGCAAACAGGGACCGTCAGGGGCGCCACCGCTTGCCACGATGGCAATCTTGTCAGCGCCGCTTGCCACCTCGCACCACTAGCTACACAGCCTCTCGCCACGCGCGCCTGGAAAGGTCGAGGCGACACGTTAGTGGATGTCTTTGGAGCGTATGTACAAAGAGGTGGTCTTCGCGGCAAGCGCCTTTGTCGCGGTTGTTGTCTTGCCGCGCCCGGAAGCTTGTCGCTCACCGGGCCTTCCCGGCAAGCTCCTCTTGCCGGGGCCTTGTCTTGTAGGTGCCTTGGGTGGCCTTCCCGGCAAGCTCCTCTTGCCGGGGCCTTGTCTCCCATGTGCCTTGGGTGGCCTTCCCGGCAAGCTCCTCTTGTCGGGGCCTTGTCTCCTTGGCTTAAATACTTTGTTCTTGAATGGCTCCAAAGGAACCACGGAGGACCTTGGCGGTCACCCGGTAAGCCATGCCGCGGAGGGCTGCAACTGCCCGTGCACAAGTTCGGGATACTAGGGTACCCCTACTCTAGTACACCGACAAAAAGGTCATGGCGAACTGGTTTCCCATGGCGCTCAAGGACGGAGCCCGCACCTGGCTCCTGAATCTGGCCCCAGGCACGATCTCTTCCTGGGCCGAGATGCGCACCCGCTTCATCGCCAACTTCCAAGGTACTCGCGACCGCCACCCGCCGTGAGCGACATGCGCCGAATCAAGCAGCCGGGAAACCCCGCAAAGTACATCCAGCGCTTCAACAACGCTACGCCTCAAGATCTCTGTGGTGATCGAGGAGGCCATCATCTCTGCCTTCTCCGACGGCGGCGCGGGCGTCAAGATGAACGAGGAGCTGGCGATGCATGAAGATCTGTGCACCTCCCCGGAGCTGTTCAACTTGGCGACCAAGTGCGCCAGGGCTGAGGAGGGGCGCCTCTCCCTCCTCGAGCTGCCTGCCGCGGATCCCGAAGAGAAGAAGTCCAAGGCCAAGGACGTGAAACGAAAGGGGGCTGCCGTACTTGCGGTCGAACCAGACACCAAGCGGGGCAGAGATCAGCCCGAGTCTTCCAAGGGCAGCCGGTACTGCGTGTACCACGACCTCCACACCCACAACACCAATGAATGTCAAGAGCTCCGGGCCGTGCGTGAAGGAAGGGTCGGCAGACGCATACAGCGCAGCTGACCGGGCTCCGGCCGAGGAGGAGGAACAAATGCAGGACGCTCGGAAGACCGCGGCCCGCGCCAAGGGTGGCGCGACCAACCTCGCGAGGACCGTTGGCAAGACCCACCTCGCGAGGGGGCTGGAGGGATCAGCTTCGTGAGGATCGTCCGCAAGGGAACGCAGGCCTCCCTCCGCTGCCGCTGCCACCAAGGAGAATCGAAGACCGCTATCAGATTTAGGGGCTGGGGGCTTCAGAAGCACGCGCGATCGCCTGCATCCTGGGCGGAGCCCAAGCCCCAGCCTCCCACCGCATCTTCAAGCAGTTCGCCCGTGAAGTGAATGCAGTCCTCCCCAAGCTCGAGTCCACGCACCCCCTCAGGTGGTCGGCGTGCGCCATCACGTTCAGCTCAGCGGATGAGCTCAAGTGCACAGCCACAGCCGGAGTCCTCCCAATGCTTTGCTCCCCAATCATCAGCAACGTGCTGGTCACCAAGACCCTCATCGACGGCGGAGCAGGGCTCAACGTCCTGTCCGTGGAGACCTTCAACAATCTTCAAGTGCCCTACAGCCAGCTTCAGCCAACCAAGCCCTTCTCCGGAGTCACCGACAGCTCCACGGTCCCGATCGGGCAGGTCCGCCTTCCTGTCACCTTCGGGGCCCGCGACAACTACCACACCGAGCTCATCGACTTCGACGTCGCCCACATTCGCTTTGCCGTAACGCCATCCTCGGGTACCCAGCGTTGGCCAAGTTCATGGCCGTGACCCACCATGGCTACAACATCCTCAAGATGCCAGGAAGCGGCGGGGTCATCACGGTGCCCTGTGAAGAGAGAGATGCAGTGTGCACCTTGGAGCGAGCTTTTCAGGCCGCATCACTAGAAGACCCAGACCATAGCGGCGAACGCCTCCCGAGGCAGCACCCAAGAAGAAGAAGACATCGACCGGCCCGGCTCATCAAGAGACAGGCCCCTCAGTGCCCGCGCCGGGCCAGGGGAGCCTCCTTCCATCGCATAGGAAAGCGCGCCTGGCGCCCTCCTCACGCAGGGCTCGGGGGCTCTCCCTTGGAGGGCCACCGACCTCACCAAGGTCTCGAGGGAGGCGCTTGGGCACCACGTGGAGGCGTGTTTCGAAGCACGTTTCCAGCAAGCAGGAGCAAGACCAGGAGAACAGAACCCTCAAGAGTTCATCAGCAAGGTCATTCAGGAGTTACAAGAGTCAAGGGTCATGAGGGGCAGCCGCCACTCACTGTGGCCCCCATCCAGGCGAGGATGGTGGGCTGCGCGTCTGCATCGACGTACCAGGGCTCAACCGAGCTGCATCTCAAGAGCGCCTCTGGCCCTCGCGAGTGGGACGTTGCGAGGGCCCGCCCCACAGCTACGTACGCATGCCTTATGGCCTGCCAAACGCGGGTGCCGCACACCAGCGTCTCACGAGGACCATCCTGGAGGCTCAAGAGGTCAGGCACGCCGCAGCCCTGGCGGAGATGGAGATGGCCCGTGAGGGTCCGTCGGCGCCTCCGGAGCCTCCCGAGGCCCCTGAGCCTGGGGGCTCGTGAGGATCGGCTCCCGTAGCCCACCGAGTCTGCTACATCAACAGCCCTTCATCCCCAACATCACCAGGTGACATCTTTAAGTTTTATTTCCGGCTGGGAGCGTCAGGTCAGATTATTCCTGTGCCACGTGGGTCCGCCCTGCGGCATGTATCCCTTTATTTCATGTCCTTAGTTTACCCTGTTGGGGGCGCCCCTCGGGCTGCATCATCCCCAAGCCGCTCGGGCCAGTCCCAGCGGCATGTATCCTTCATGCGTTTTCCTTAGGATTATGCTCCACCATGCTTGTTATTTGGTGCCTTCTCCTGGGTGGCGAAATCTTGCACGTTAAAGGGGGGGTGCCTGAGCATCACGACTCAGGGCTCCTACCGACTCTCCGGCCCTCACCCTCTGGTCTTGTCCATTGCATCGCGACCTGGCTTGCCAGCGATGGTAGAGACCAGCCCGAGAGCCGGGACCGAGGACGTAGAGTTTGGTCATCCAATCCAGCTTGCGCGTTAAAGGGGGGTGCCTGAGCATCGCGACTCAGGGCTCCTACCGGCTCTCCTGCCCTCACCCTCTGGTCTTGTCCATGGCATCGCGACCTGGCTTGCCAGCGACGGTAGAGACTAGCCCGAGAGCCGGGACCCGAGGACGTAGAGTTGTGTCATCTAATCCAGCTTGCGCGTTAAAGGGGGGTGCCTGAGCATCGCGACTCAGGGCTCCTACCGGCTCTCCGGCCCTCACCCTCTGGTCTTGTCCATGGCATCGCGACCTGGCTTGCCAGCGACGGTAGAGACCAGCCCGAGAGCTGGGACCCGAAGACGTAGAGCACCGGCATCTAGCCACTTTTGCAGGAACACACTCGAAGATAAGGCCCAGAGCCAGGCGCAACCCGCCTTCAGGTAGGGCCTCGTGAGTCCCGCGCTGGCTCACGAGTGCCCCGGCACACCTCGCGAGGCCTCTCGTGCCACTCCAAAGAAACTAACGGCAGGACTAAGATCGCCCCGGCGAGCTCTTATTCCCTTTGTGGTGAACCTGCAGGGCCCCTCCGATGAGCACGGAGCGACCTCGCTGCGTAATCTCCCTTCAGCCAAGGCACGGGCCTGGCACCGCGCCAGGAAGCATCGCCCTAACCCTTGAGATAAGTCACCCTCCGGACACACTAGTCATCGCAACACCATCCCCGCACTCATTGCAACTCCGTGTTAGCAATGTAGCTCTCCTTTCTCACCGAATGATGGCTGCTTGAGCGCCAAGGGGGACCCCCTGAGCATCACGACTCAGAGGCTCTTACCGGACCTCGGGCCGCTCACCTCCTGGCCTTGACCACGGCATCGCGACCTGGCATACCAGCGACGGCTGAAGCCGCCTTGGGATTGGGACCTGTCGGCACAGTGCACCAAGCCTTCGCGAGGTCTGAAAGGAAGGGACTGAGCTAGAACGGAATGAGCATCCCGCATTGCCTCATAACAAGGATCATATTCATAAACGAAGCTGCCAAATATCTTACAAGCCCCCGCGGGGTACATTCTTGGCTCCTTGCAGGAACAAAATACGCAAATCCTAAGGAGTCCTATCTACATAGACCACCGCGGGAGACGCCATCATCAACAGTGGGCCGCCCGGTCCGGAGCCGACCACATCCAGTTCAGGGGCGGCAACGGCCTGACGAGCTCGCCCTGCTCCGGGAGCTGCGCAGGCTCGGGGGCTCGTAGCTGCCGCCGTCTCGGTGTCGCATGAAGAGCTCGGCGGAGTCGCTGGATCCCCCGGCGCCTTCGTCGCCTGGGAAGATGCCAAGGGAGCGGGCGGTTGGCCTCTGTCTCACCACAGTGGAACCCCGACCACCTCTCCCGGGGCAGCACTCCAGCCGGCGACCCTCCGCGTCGAAGAGCTTGAAGGACATCACCGAAGCACCGTCATACTCCAGGTGGATCGTGAGGCGCCCCGTCCTGCAGACCCGGGCGATCTCGCTCCAGCCACGAGTCATGAAGACCTCGCCCGGGGCAACTACTGCAACCTCTACCCCGGTCGCGAGGGTGCCGCAGCCGGCGTGCTGCAGCCAGGGTCCCAGGGGCCCCCCCTGCCGGACGACAGAGGCAAAGAAGGAAGGAAGGCGGACCCAAGACTTAGGAGGCGCGGCGACACGGAGCATGAATTCTCGGCAGGAGCCCTCGGCGTGGACTCCAGGGGGGAAGACGCACACCTTCGTGACCCGCCGGCGTCATCGACGGCGTCAGCGTGGCGCCCAAAGATCGCCTCCTTCAGGGCCACCAATCTGCGTACAGACAAGGAAGAGGAAACTCGGTGGCGGTTGCACGCACTCAGGCACAGGCGCCTCACAGGCGCTCCTGCCCTGACACCAGAGAGCAAGCCGCTTCTTGGGGGAGCGGGTCAGGATCCTCTTGCGGAGCCTTTCCCTTTTCTTCCCTGGAGAACCGGCGGATCGGAGCCATTGCAACCAGACGGGACGAGGAAGAAGAGAAGCAGAAGGATGGACTAGATGAGTGCACGCCGTTCCGTACTTATAGCCGGCGGAGGCCAACCGTCGGCCTCCACAATCACCAGTCATCATGTCCAACTCTGCATGCAAGGACATGTCGAATCCGGGCGGTTACCAAGGCGTCGTGGGGGATGCAGTGCGCCCACGTCCAATCAACCGCCACGCGGCGCCCAAGGCCACAGGCTGTTAGGGCCCTGGCAAACGCCAGACTTGCCCTTTCGCCTCTGCACAGCCAAGTCCGGGCGCTGCCGTGGCCCGGGGGCTCTTGTCGGCGTTCTCGGGAACGGGGTCCCAGACTTGCTCGCTCACGGCTCAAGGCGTGGCTCAAGGAGGCCCAGACGGCCCATCTTCATCAACACAAGCTCAAGACCCTCGCGAGGGGCCAATCCTCATGGGCGGACGACCAAGAGCTTCCTCAGCGCGGCCTCGTCGGGCTGGCTCATGAGGAGGCGGAGAACTCAAGCGGGGTACCTCGCGAGGTGCCCATGACGTAAGCCATGACGACCAAGGGCGCCACGATCGGCGCCAGCTCACAAGGGCGCCCTCCTCCTTTCCTCTTTGGTGCAAAGGGGGCAAGAGCAGGCAAGAGCATCAAGCAAAGGCATCCATTTCGGTGCAACAAGACCAAGACCAGCCCCAACGGCTGGAATGCAGTCATCGTGGAGCCCAAGCAGGCGTCATCACCAGAGCCTTTGGCAGGTGAGGACCAACTTTAGTCAGGATAAGTGTACCCATTGTTCCTCTTCAAAATGGCCAATTGTTGGCGCCCTTCCCGCTTAATATTTGGGAAGAGGCCCAGGGCCTTCGCCTATAAATAGGGGTAGCCACACTCAGAGAAAAGGGGGAAGGAGGAGAGAGACGGAGGACGATCAGATCGAGCATTCGGAATCGAGAGAGAGAGAGAGAAACCCGTTCCTCAAGCTAGAGCGACGGGGCACCACTTAGCAGTTCATCACACCCACCAAGAACAGACCCTCATGAGGTCGTTTCTTCCCTCATCTTGTTCTTCGTCAGCCCAGAGGCAATCCACACACCACAAACTAGTGTAGGGTATTACACCACAACGGTGGCCCGAACTAGTATAAATCTTGCGTCTCTTGTGTTGTTCTTGTTAGTAGTTTAGGTCCCTGCGATTCGGCGAGGTACGAGACGGTGGAGGGTTGGATCTCCGCGCGCACCCCAGAGTTCGAACCTTAAGGGTCTGCCGGAACCCGTGATCCGACACATACTTCCTCTTGCGGTTTTCTATCTGTTGTTGCTTCCCTTCAATCATGAGAGCTCTATCTACCAACTCCTGGTAGTTATTAAAATTTGCCACCATCAACTACATGCTTAGCTCATCATTCAGTCCTTCCAGAAACTTCTCCTGCTTAGCTGCATCCGTAGCGACGTCATCTGGGGCATAACATGCTAGCTTACTAAAGTCATCCACATACTGGCAATGGTGCGCCCTCCTTGGCGTATGTTGCAAAACTCCCGCCTCTTCATGGCCATAGCTCCTGTTGATACATGGGCAGTGCGAAAAGCCTGCTGGAACTGGTCCCATGTAACAGTGTCGATGGGGTAAGTGGTGGTGAAATTCTCCCACCATGATGTTGTGGGTCCATCAAGCTGATGTGCGGCAAAACGCACACTCTCGCATATGTGCATCCTGCAGTAGTCAACTCCCTTTCAATCTTGCGGAGCCAATCATCTGCAACTATCAGCTCGGTGCTACTGGAGAACACTGGCGGATTCAGCCTTAGAAAACGGGCTAAGTGATCAACAGGTGGTGGTGGTGGTGGGTTGTTGTTGTTGTTGTTGTTGTTGTTGTTGTTGTTGTTGTTGTTGTTGTTGTTGTTGTTCCCCTGATTCTGATTCTGGACTAGTATCTGCATCAATGCATTCTGCTGCTGGATCAATTGAGTGAGCTCCGGTGGGAAAGAAAATCCATTGTCGCGTCTCGGAGGCATCTGCTGGGTTTAGAAAAGATGAGAAAACAGAGTAGAATGAGGTCTAGGGGAAAACACTACCCATATGCACATGAGACAAACACAAACATATCACTCAATCAATCAAACAAGGGCATACAATCGGTCTAGAACTATCGTTACAAAAGTGCTGGGACTATACTGATATGGTGGTCGACTAGAAAAATTGATCGGTCGAAGACTCCATGATATCCGCTCCAGCTTCATCAACATAGTCGTCATCGCTATCATCACGGTCCGAGTCGGTGTCATCGATGATGATGTAGTTCTTCGGGCAAGTGGAACCGTCATCTTCTCCTCCTGGCGCGGAATCTCCCATGAATACTCCGATCTTCATCGTCAGGTCATCATTCTTCTCCACTAGTACGATGATTTACTTCTCATAATATTCGTGTGTAGCCTTGAGTTCTTCCTCCAGCTCCGTGATCCTTGTCAACGCCTTCTTTAAATCTGTCATGCTCACAAGACATCCGGGTTCTCCTGGCGTCGAATGTGCTGGTTTAACTCCTAGATGAAAGCTGCAATCGATCTATCCTTCCTGGTGCTGATCATCTCCCATTGCTCATCTCAACGCCCACAAATCTGGTAGATGGTATCCTTGAGATCCTTGTGGTAAACTTCTCCAATGCGTCCCATGGTGATGTGGGCTGCCATACTCTTTCCTAGACTCCAGGTTGGTGCATCAAAGGAAAACTCTATGGGCTCAGTGACTGGCGTGAATGTCCTTCCTGGAACTTGAACTCAAATCATCCAGCGCTCCTCTTCTGGTAAAGTGGCGTTGCAAGTCCCGGTGAAGCTTGGTATTCCGATGTTCAGGTACCTAGTGACTTCCTTGAAGTGGCGTCCAAAAGGTGTGTCTTCATTTGGTTGCGTGAACTTGATCCTTTCATCCTCCATCCTAAAGAGTAGAAAATGGAGAGGAGTCAAAAATGAGAAGAGAGTAGTGATCTAGGGCTTTAGCTTAGTTGTCGTGTCCTAAAGTCAGCGTGTGCTATGATACCATCTTGTAGCGACCAGACCTCAAACAGTCTGATCTCTGTGCATCAGCGTCATCCCTGGATCGGTAATGCTGACACGCACAGTACTTGAAGAATTATAACAGAGTAGCAATCACACACTTATTAAATCAAATGTCTCAAAAGAGAACTTATTACAATAAATATGGCTTAAGGCCATCTAATACGATAACAGTGGAAGGCTTGGAAGATAAAGTGAGCCCATCAACTCCAACGGCATCACTGAGTGAAAGACCACGACCTATGGCTCCTTACTCATCGTCTGAAAAGTCTGCAACATGATACGTTGCAGCCCGAAAACGGGTCAGCACATGGAATATGTTGGCAATGTAACACAAGAGAGTAATGAACAAAATATAGCGATCACTATATGCATATATGGCTGGTGGAGGCTGTATGGTTAATATGTTTTGCGAAAAGCCAATTTTTCCCTACTGCAAAGGAATATATTTTATGTAACTACAAAGTTGGTTGAAAACATTGAGAATGGTAAACCCCATCTCAATCCCAATTAAAAGTAATTAATAACCCAATCAAATTTATATTAAGAGTGATGAGACCCACATGATAATCCAAGAACTAGATATTCAAGATGTCCATAACCAGGGACATGGCTAACCATGATTAGTTTGTACACTCTGCAGAGGTTTGTGCACTTTTCCCCACAAGACTTGATCTCCTCCATTTGATTTCTCGCACTACATGATGTTTGAGAAACGGATGACCGAGACACAGTCTTTCCGAAGAGGTCCCCTTAACCGATAGATAGGCCTGTACACCGACAATCGCCTACATCTGTTAGCCCATCAAGGAAAGGTTTCCCACAACTTACTCAACTATGCCAGAGCCCATAATGGCATGTGGATGCACACGGAAGTTTCCAGCCTGAATAATCTTATGATCCCTTTGAGCCTGGGTGGCGGTCCATAGGAGAATCACACGGTATCCCAGGATTTCCAAAAATACAGGCAATCACTGGATTCCCCAGGTGCCTCAATCCACCCAGATGTGTATTAAAGTTGCCACCTTAAGTTAAGCATTAATTAACAATACTCATATCTGTCATGAATACACTCAAAACCCAATCCACGTCTACGAGCATAGCCTAGCAATATAAGAAACATATAAGTAACTCCCATAGGTTTGATAATAAACAGGTGAATAGGTACTACCTCATCTACTTCCCAACCCACAATTTAATCAGATCCTAACCATGCAAATGTTTGAGGATTGATCTAATGCAATAGAACTGGGTAGCAAAGAGGTATGATCAAAGTGTTACTTGCCTTGCTGATGATCCGCGAAACCTAGAGACTCGTAGTAGCACGGTTCGCACTCTGGGTACTCTATCGCACACAAACAAGCACACAATAAGCAATCAAGCAAGGGGCACGGGCAAAACTCAAATAACAAGATATAACCAGAAATATCAACTTAAGAACTCCTGTTTGCAAAAAGAATCAAATCAAACGAAGCAACAAAATTCAAACTGTGAAAGAAACAAGCTTCGTTTACTATTCTGGACTAATATCAAATCTACAGTAGCAAAAACTTGTTTAAGTTGATTAAACAGAAAGAGGGCTTTGAGACGAAACTCTAGGCGCTCGAATCGCCTGATTCCGATAAACGAGCGAAAAGATAAACTAAAACGAAAATCGGATCAGAAATCGCGATCGAAAATAATCGCGGAAAATCTGAGAAAAAGAAAAATTGATGAACAGACTAATGAACGAACGTTCGCTGTCTGCGACTCGGTGAAACCCGTTCGTTAAAGAGAACTAACGAATAGGCATTCGCTAAATAACTAAACTGAAAAAAAAACGATCTAAATAAAAAAAACGCATCTAGGGTTTCGAAAAAACAATTGGTTTTCTCGCGAAATCCGAGGTGGCGGCGGCTACCTCCGGCGAAGTCCGGTGAGACGGCGGCGGCAGCGGGCGGCTCCAATGGCGGGTCGGCAATGGCGGGTGGCGGCCCGTGGCGTGCGGCCGAGGCGTGGCGCTGGGCGGCGGCGAGGCTGCGGCCGTGGCTGTAGGCGGCGGCTAGGGTTTCGGCGACGGCGGGCTGATAGGCTGAGGGGCTCGCCTCGGCGGCTTATAAAGCCTCCCCCGGATGGAGTCCCGGGCGGAGACGGCCCAAAGTCGGTTTCCTTTCTTTTTTTTAAAAAAAGTATTCCTCGCAGAAAAACGAATAAAAGAAATACTAAACTGACTACAAAAATCCTGAAATAAATTTTCCCCGTCTTCTAAAAATCTACTAGACAAGGTGAACATTTATTTGGGACTCTAATGCAGTTTTTAAAAACGTATATTTTTCCTAATTCAAATAAAATAGCGATAAAACTCCGAAAAAATTTCTTATTTGATTTTAACATTAAATCTCCAATATTTCTTTATTTTGAGGAAGTCGTTTTATCCTCTCTCTTTTATTTTCATGAAATAAATATTCAAAGAGAAAATAATTAAAATCAAACGATCCTCTTTTCAAAATTTGAGAAAACTCAAATATGAAAATAAAGAAATCCCCAACTCTCTCCGTGGGTCCTTGAGTTGCTTAGAATTTCTAGGATCAAACCAAAATGCAATAAAATAAGATATGCAGTGATGATCTAATGCATAACATTCCAAATTGAAAATCTGGGATGTTACAAAATTAAACATAACAGAACAAAAGCATGGTCATCATTATGAAATGAAGACAAGCACAGAGTACAGAAAAAGTGTAATCACAGGCTAACACAGGATGAAGACAAACAGACTGAAGAAATTGAACTGAGGAAATTGAGAAATTCTTCAGTCAAAGTCTTCAAACAGATATGAACAAGCACACAACAACCGTGAATGAGGAAATGAAAGAGTTGAGGAAATAGAACCAGTTGGCTCGGTGAAGACAATGATTTGGTAGACCAGTTCCAACTGTTGTCTCAGTTGTACGTCTGGTTGGAGCGGCTAGGTATTTAAACCTGAGGACACACAGTCCTCACCGTATTCTCCTTGAGCTAAGGTCACACAGACCTCACCCAATCACTTGTGGTAAGTCTTCAGGTGACTTCCGAATCTTCACAAACTCGGTCACTCAGCGATCCACAATTCCTCTTGGATGCTCTATACCATGACGCCTAACCGTCTGGAAGAAGCACAACCTTCAAAGGTAACAAGCGTCGGATCCACGCAGGATCAATCTCTTTAGTGATGCTCAATCACTTTGGGCTTGTAGGTGTTTGGGTTTGGGTTTTCCTCACTCGAAGTCCTCGGAGGAAGGGATGCTCTCAAATGACAAGTGTCAGTTTGTCTCGGGGCATCCAACCAGCTAGTGGTTGTAGGGGGCGGCTATTTATAGCCTAGGGAGCAGCTCGACATGATAAGACATAAATGCCCTTCAATGATATGACCATTAGGTGGATAAGATATTTTGGGACAGCTGGCGCGTAGCGCAACAACGGTCGGAAATTTGAGGCTCAAATTCCTCAGGGCTATCATGTTCGTCACTGTGTAGGCAATCCACACTGGCGAATTCCTAACTCCTCGGCCAGAGCAAATTCCTCAGAGATCAGAAGAACTTCTTCTCTGTCACTGAAAAATATGACTGGACTGTATGAGATTTCCAATGGCTTCACTCGAAGGGATTGGTAGGTGTAGGATTTTGAGTTGAGCATCACATGGAAATTTTTCCTTAGTATTTCCTCTACCCCCTTTAACAAAGACGGTGTTTCCTATGACTCAAGAAAGAGAAAATGAAACGATTTAAAACTAAAGTCTTCACGCTTCATGTTCCTTGAATGAATACCAAGTCTTCAAGGTCACACCAATTTCTTCACTTTCAAAGTCTTGAGAAAGTCTTGAAATCCAAAGTCTTCATCGAAGAACTTCATTTTAGGGTCGACTTTCTCTGTAAATATCAAACTCCTCATAGACTTATAGACCTGTGTACACTCATAAACACATTAGTCCCTTAACCTATAAGTCTTCAATACACCAAAGTCACTAAGGGGCACTAGATGCACTTACACTACTCCCAAGTCGAGGGTATCGACTACGGTGAAACCTTTGCTCCCTGCTGTTCGCCTTTGAATCCATTCGCACGTTGATTGCTTATGCTTCTCATCATAACTTTAAGTTGCAACAAATGGATGTGAAGAGTGCTTTTATTACTGGTCCTATTAATGAGTTGGTATATGTCAAGTAAACCCCCGGGTTCGAGGATCCCTATTTTCCCGATCATGTGTACCAACTCGTTAAGGCAGTCTATGGCCTTAAGAAAGCCCCACGTGCATGGTATGACCACCTTACCGAGTTGTTGCAAGTCCTAACAAAGCTTTCAATGAGGAATTTGCCGCACTCAAGACCTCCAAGTTCAAGATGTCCATGATGGGAGAGTTGAAGTTCTTTCTCGGGTTCGAAGTCAAGCAACGAAGAGAAGGAACCTTCATCCACCAAGCCAAATACACTCAAGACATGCTCAAGAGATTCAAGCTAAGTGATGTCAAGCCGGCCTCCACTCCAATGCCCGTCAAATGCCAACTTGACATAGATCCCAATGGTAAAGCGGTGGATCAAAAGGTATATCGCTCCATGATTGGCTCCTTGCTTTACCTTTGTGCATCTAGACCGGATATCATGTTGAGTGTGGGAATTTGTGCACGGTTTCAAGCCGCACCTAAGGAAAGCCACTTTGTGGCGGTCAAGCGAATCTTTCGATATTTGGCTCATACCCCAAACTTTGGCTTTGGTATCCAAGAGGATCAAACTTCAACCTTGTGGGCTATTTGGACTTCGATTGGGCGGGAGACAAAGTGGATAGGAAGTCCACTTCCGGAGGGTTCCAATTTCTTGGTTGCTCTTTGGTGAGTTGGTCTTCCAAGAAGCAAAGTTGTGTGTCTCTCTCGTCCACCGAAGCGGAGTATGTGGCCGCCGGTAGTTGTTGTGCACAACTTGTATGGATGAGGCAAACTTTAAAGGATTACGGTGTCATTTGTGACAAAGTGCCTCTTTGGTGTGACAATGAAAGTGCCATCAAGATTTCTCTCAACCCGGTGCAACACTTCAAGACGAAGCACATTGAGATTCGGTATCACTTCATCCGGGATCACATTAGGCGAGGGGAGATCGAGCTCAACTATGTCAACTCTCATGATAACCTTGCAGATATTTTCACGAAGCCCTTTGATGAAGCAAGATTTCGCGAGTTAAGGCATGAGCTAAATATCATTGATTCGAGCAATGTTGCTTGAACCCTTGCACACCCCACCATACTCATGTCGTTATCTTGTTTAGGTGTAGGAATGGACATAGGGGGAGTGTTGTTCTCCCAATGAACTCTCCCTCCCCCCATCATGCATAAATTGATCAACTCTTTCACATTAGCCATTGTTGATGGTACTTGTGCCTCAAAGACGAGTTTTGGTCGTGGGCCCAAGGATAATTCTTCGCGGTGCCATACCAATTGACTCAAACATAGGTGGCTCCGGCCACCGCCCTCTCTTTAGAGAGGTTGTGTTGCGTGTTTAGTCCTTGTTGTCTCTTGCTTCCTCTTCTACGTGCCAAGCTTGCGTGTGCTGTCTCGTGGGTTAGCTCTTTGGTGTGTCCGTTCACTTCAAGGTTGCTTTGCAAAGGCCCCTTTTCTTCTCTATTTTCAAAACATGCATTTTCTTGGGTCTACGGTACTACTGTGGCTCACCACGGTACTACCGCAGGAGCTGCGCACGGTACTACCGCACCCAACACGGCAGTAAATTTTATCGTCATTGGGAGCAAAGATTACCGCCCACGGTGCAGCATTTTCCGCCAGGCGGTACTCAGTCATGATGACACGCGGTACTACCATGCAGTCGTGAGCGCGTGGGGGTTAAGAGCGGGCAGGGGGAGTTCCAACTCCCCCATACCCATTCAACTCATTTTCCCCACGCCGTCTCTCTCTCTCTCTCTCCTGCCCAAGAACGGCGCCGGAGAACCTCGCCAGATCTCCATCTCCGGCCGCGCTCCTCGCATTCCGTCCGGTGGAATCATTCCCCACCACATCCTATTGCCATGGAACAAGGTTTCTCCCCCAAATCCCTATCTATTTGGTTCGTTCTTTGGTTTCTAGGTTTTTGGGGAGATGCTTGTTGTTCTTGAGATTTTAGGCCAAATCTTTGCAAGAGTAGGATGTAGGAGAGTAGTAATGCGTATAAATGGTACTTGGTATGTTGTCCCTTGATAGATTTGATCAACCGTAGTACCGCTCCGTTGTCACGGTTGTGCTTAGATCCGTTTGTGGTTCGGATCTGGCCCCGTGCTGTACTACCTCACCACCCCTGTGTTACTACCGCGCGAGGCGCGGCACTAAAATTTTACTTCCGCTCCAAGGCGCGGTACTACCATGCCATCCTGGCGCGGTACTACCTTGACTAGGAGCGGTACTAAAATTTTAGTTCCATGCATACATGCGGTACTACCGTTGGTGTCAAAACTCCCATGTGGCAATTACCCAATGCTAGTTCTACTTGTTTCACCTATTTTGTTGTGGTCTTTGCATTGATCCTTCTCAATTCTTTTGCGTGTTTTTGTGTTTTGTGTCATAGGTGGTGGCTCCGGTGCCCCTGTTCGCCGTTCCAATCCCCACCGTGACACGGTCTCCAAGCGTCTGCGCAACCAAGACGAAGCTCCAGAGGGCTCCAATGCCCCCGAACGGAGGACCAAGACCACAACCACCAACAACAAGGAGCCCTCCATGGGCATGGATGAGATACCACTTGCTGAGTTTGTCACTCGAAGGAGGATCAACCCCTATGTGAATCCTCGTGCCAACTTCAGAGGGAATGGTATGTTCTGGACCAAGCAGCAGAATCTCATCTATGTGGATGTGATCAAGGCCAAGAAGAACATCTACGTGGATGTGCACTGGATTGACATGAATCATATGAGGGCGGATAAGCACTGTGACTACTTTGGTGAGGCTTTGGACTTCGTGGAGCAGTTTGGCATTGAGGATGTGATCTCTTTCCATCTGGATTATGACCCTGAGATTGTGGCCCAGTTCTTTGCTTCGGTCCACTTCCATCCTGATGAGGAACGGTCCATGACCTAGATGACCAATGGACAACAGATGACTGCTAAGTGGAAGGACTTCATGGCTTTGCTGCAGGTGCCTGATGAGGGGCTCAACACGCCCGTTGGTGTCCGCCCTCATGCCAACCCCGAGTCCGCCAACAAGAACAAGCTTCATCAATTCTTTGTTGAGAAGACTCTTCCCAGTGGCAAGAAGGCATGGGTGCTGAACCCATTCCTTGAAATTATGCACCGGATCTTCCACAACTCCCTCTTTCCACGCATTGGTGATAAGGACAAGGTGCATGCCTATCTTGTGCATATGATGCTCATTTGTGAGGAGACGCGTCACTCTCAGTCTCAACCACTTGACGTCTCACACATCATGTGGTGCGAGCTTCGGTTTGCGGTGTTCAACCGTAAGGTACCCATCTATGGGCCCTATCTGTTTCTCTTGATCACGAAGACTTGGGAGAAGCTCTATCCTGATGAGGAGTTTGTTGCTTCCGACTGGATCTGTCATGACCCCATCAAGCTCCGCATCAAGCCTCAGTGGGCTAACACTACTACTCGTGCTGAGGCAGAGGCTGCTAGAATGAATGTTGATGAGGAGGAGGAAGCGGATGAGGACAGCTCTACTGGGTATGCCCCTCCCTCTGCTGAGCCTTCATGGGCTAAGAAGGTGAAGGCCAAGATGAAGGCCTTGTTCTGCATGCAAGCCAGGGGCAATACAGGGCTCATGTTGCTTCCAAGGAGAGTCGCCGCCGCGACAAGAGGATCTTGAGGACGTTTGGCGAGGACATATCCAGTGGGTCTGAGAAGCACATCACTCCAGAGGCCGAATGGATGGCGAAGCAGTGGTATCAGTGGACTGAGTCTGAGGAGGAGCCCATCCCCGCTGCCGAGTCCGATGAAGAGCGTGACGAGTGATCACTTCGCTTGAGCCACCACTTGTGTCGTAGGTGTCCTCTCTGCCTTTTTGGTGTCTCGATGCCAAAGGGGGAGAGAGTGTAGGATTTGTGAGTCGTGTGTCGTGTTTTCGTCTTGTCGCCTTGCTTTCGTTCCTTCGAACCTCGGTTGCTTTGGTTTGGTTTGTGCTTGTGAGACCTTTCTATCATATGGTGTAAGACATATGCACTCTACCATACCTTATTGAGCCTATGCTATCTTGTGCTCTTTACGTTATGCTCATTGTTATTATCTTGCTTACTGTTAGCTTTATTGTTGCTAGATATGCCTTTTCTATAAAATATAGGGGGAGTGTTGATCCTAGTATGTGTGCCATGCAGTCCAAAGCACTTCTCTTGATAGCACACATCTAGGGGGAGCCCGTCTATATTTTAGAGATGTGGGGTTCGCCCATGTTCTTTTTATCTCCCTTCGTGCAAATCCTGTATTGTCATCAATCCACCAAAAAGGGGGAGATTGTAAGGACATATTTATCCCTTAGTTGTTTTGGTGATTGATGACAATGCTTTTGCGGACTAATCGTGTGCATCAAGTATTTCAGACATATCATGACTAGGCACAAGACGATTTGGTGCCCCTCGAAGACTATTGAAGACGGTGTTTCTCTATGTTTCTTTTCGGTGGATTTGAGTCATAGGAAAGCCATACTATTAAGAGGAGGTCCGCTTTGAAAAGGTTTGGGTGGAATCATCACGTACACGTCTACTCCTTTTGCACCACCTTTCCTTTGGCTCTTTGGAGCATCCTCCGTCTCTCCTTGTCTATGCAAAATGAAGTCTCCTAGTGTTGCTGAACTGAGGCATGCGGTAGTACTGCTCTTTGGAGCGGTAGTACCCTTGAGACCCTCTTGATAGTACCGCCAAGTGCTCATGATAGTACCGCACCTTGGGAGCGGTAGTACCGTGGCCTTAGGCCAGGCACTGCTGCTAGTGCGGTAGTAGGGGCGAATGTAATTTTTTACATCCGCGCCCTACGCGGTAGTACCATGCGCTCTGGCTAGGCTCAGCAGCACGAGCGGCAGTAGGGACAGATGTAATTTTCTACATCCGCGCCCCTCGCGGTAGTACCGCTCCTTGCTTGCGGTAGTACCGTGTTGGATTTTTGCATGGATCAAAACTCGGCGGAAGTTGTCACGGATGTATTTTTATATGTTCGTGCCTTCCCAGCCTAGTCCATTCCTGCCTCGCGGTAGTACCGCAAGGGGGCGTGGTAGTACCGCACCAGTGGTTCTACCGCTCCTCGCCTTAGCGCTTCAGAACTGGACTTAGGCTCTGCCGTGGCAGCGGTAGTATCGCGGTTCGCCGCGGTAGTACCGTGAGCCCTTGCGGTAGTACCGCCTGTTTGGTGCGGTAGTACCGCAGGTCGCGGGCTGGTTAAGTGGATAACTGTTGCATTTGTTCCTTAACTATATAAGGGGTGTCTTCTTCCCCGAGTTGACCACCTCTTCCATCCCCAAGCTCCATTTTTTCTCTAAGCTCCATTTTCGCACGATCTCTCTCCCTAGCCAATCAAACTTATTGATTCTTTAGGGATTGGTTGAGAAGGCCCCGATCTACACTTCCACCAAGAGAAATTTTATTCCCCCCACTAATCCCTTGAGGATCTTGTTACTATTGGGTGTTTGAGCACCCTAGACGGTTGAGGTCACCGTGGAGCCATATTCTGTCGTGGTGAAGCTTCTGGTGTCGTTGGGAGCCTCCAATTAAGTTGTGGAGATTGCCCCAACCTTGTTCAGAAGGTCCTGGTCACGCCTTCAAGGGCACCAATAGTGGAATCACGGCATCTCGCATTGTGTGAGGGCGTGAGGAGAATACAGCGGCCCAAGTGGCTTCTTGGGGAGCATTGTGCCTCCACACCACTCCAACGGAGACGTACTTCCCCTCAAAAGGAAGGAACTTCGGTAACACATCCTCGTCTTCATCGGCTCCACTCTTGGTTATCTCGTGCCTTTACTTGTGCAAGCTTATTTGTGTTATATCTCTTGCTTGCTTGTGTGCTTGTTGTTGTTGCATCATATAGGTTGTCCACCTAGTTGCATATCTAGACAACCTACTTTGATGCAAAGTTTAAATTGGTAAATAAAAGCTAAAAATTGTTAGTTGCCTATTCACCCCCCCCCCCCTCTAGTCAACTATATCAATCCTTTCAATTTGGAACATTTACGTGTTGTTTTTATTGCTCTACGTGATGCATGTTTGTTTGGTAACCTTGGGAAGTGCACCTTTTGCACTGACCAAGTATCTTTTCTTGGCTATGTTGTTACTCCACAGGGAATTCAAGTTGATAAAGCCAAGGTTGAAGCTATTGAGAGTTGGCGGCAGCCCAAAATGGTCACATAGGTAAGGAGTTTCCTTGGCCTCGTTGGTTTCTATAGGCGTTTTGTGAGAGATTTTAGCATCATTGCTGCACGTCTCAATGAGCTTACAAAGAAGGATGTGCCTTTTGTTTGGGGTGCCGCATAGGAAGAAGCCTTCACGGTATTGAAAGATAAGTTGACACATGCTCCTCTACTCCAACTTCCTGATTTCAGTAAGACTTTTGAGCTTGAATGTGATGCTAGTGGAATTGGATTAGGAGGTGTGTTATCACCAGATGGTAAACCTGTTGCATAGTTTTCTGAAAAAATGAGTGGGCCTAGTCCTAACTACTGTACTTATGATAAGGAATAATATGCTCTTGTTTGGACTTTGGAAACATGGCAACATTATTTATGGCCCAAAGAATTTGTTATTCTTTCTGATCATGAATCTTTGAAACATACTAAAAGTCAAGCAAAACTAAACCGTAGACATGCTAAATGGGTTGGATTCATTGAGACTTTCCCTTATGTAATTAAACACAAGAAGGGTAAAGAAAATGTTATTGCTGATGCATTGTCTCGTCGTTATACTATGCTTTCACAACTTAGCTTTAAAATATTTGGTTTGGAGACCATCAAAGATCAATTTTTGCATGATCCTGAATTTAAAGATGTACTGCAGAATTGTAAAGAAGGGAGAACATGGAACAAGTTCGTCGTTAATGATGGATTTGTGTTTCGTGCTAACAAGCCAAAGATGAGACGGGATGTTGAGCGCTTTGTTGCTCGCTGCAATACATGTCAAAAAGCTAAGTCACGACTCAATCCTCATGGTTTATATATGCCTTTGCCTGTACCTAGTGTTCCATGGGAGGATATATCTATGGACTTTGTTTTTGGTTTACCTCGAACAAAGAAGGGGAGGGATAGCATATTTGTTGTCATGGATAGTGTTGGGGGGTTGAACCCCAGGCATGCAACGGAACCCGGATCCTTTTTAAAAACAACCGGGCTAGCAACGCCCCTCGAGCTGGCTCACGCTTGGCCGGGTCGCTCGAGCCGGCCAAGCCCCCCAACCCGGCCAAATTCCTCGACCTGGCCCCGACGGCCGGTGCAAGGCGGCCGATCCCGGTGCACTAAGACTTCCTCAACAAGCCAGTTTCCCCTTGGCGTGTTCCCCAACCCGGCCACGAGTCAGCTCCCTTCCCATCCAGGCCGTACGGTGGGACGAGTCTTCATTCAGAGATGAGCAAGGCAACAGTGCCCCGCCCATGCCTCTGGTCAGCCGGGCGTGGAAACAGTTCCCCACCTACCCGCTGACCAGGATTGGCATGGCTATAGTACATCCGTCGTCACTGCCGACGCCAGCAAGCGGCAACCTGACGGAGCGCCACTGTAGCGGACTCAACCCGGCCACTCCCTAATGATCGACAAGACAGCCAACAAGACTACACCATGGTCCCAGGTTCGGAGAACCCGGGCGAGCCCTGCACCAAGGGTCCCAAAGACCGGCTCCCCGGACGATGACAACCCGACCCCACAGCCTTGTAACATTACCATTGTACCCCTGGGGGTTGACCTATAAAACCCCCCAGGAGCCCTCATGCATACGGGCGGTAACTTACTCACACACCCATAGCAAGCAACACCCAGGGAGAGGGAGCAGCCTGAGCCTTGGCTTGCCTTCCTTCTTCCTCCATACAGCTCTAGGAGCAACTCTTTACTGTTAGATATCAACCACACTCGGCAGGACTAGGGTTGTTATCTCTCCGGAGAGCCCCGAACCTGGGTATGTCTTGCGTCCCGCGCTCGCTCATGCCGACCTCGCCTCTGGAGCCCACCAGTACCATCGAGCCTCCTCCTCTCTTTAGCCATCCCTTGGCATCTGCTGTGCGCCCACCACGGCAGTTGACGCCCACCATGGGGCAGTTCGAGGTCCTGGCCGGGAGCATGCTTCAGACGGGGCTCCTCACTGACTCCGACGAGCCCGTCACGCTGGCGGACGACGTCGCCGACGCACTCGCTGCCTCCTTCACCGCGCTGCACATATCCGATGCGCCTACGGCCGACGAGTACCCCGGTGAGGTACTTGACTTTTCCGACTCCCCCCTTTCCCTCGGCGGCAGCGCTCCCGCCGGGGCAATGGACCTCTGCGTGGAGATCTTCGTCACCGGCACCGGCGCCTCTATCTAATCCAGCGCGGCGAGGAGGGCTGCCGAAGCCGAGGCCGCAGCGGAACGGGCCGCCCCGCCCAACCCGCTGCGCGCCATGATGCAGAGCCTTCGCGTCCCTTTCGGCACCGACATCGACTCCTCCAACATCGCTGAGGCTCGGACTCGGCTCGACGAGGATCGCCAGCGCCCACTGGACCTCACCGAGACACTCGCCGCCATGCAGCGCCGCCTCGACTCCGCTCAGCTAGAGCGCGACGCCGCCTACGGCTTCACGCCTGCCGCGGCCGAGCCAAGCCGGGTCGCCAATGTGCGAGCCCGGGGTGGCGCGATAGGTCGCGCCTTCGGCGCCATCCCGCCCGTTTACGAGACTCCCATGAAGAACATGCGCGCCGCCCGGGCGGCCGGGGTCGGCCTGGATCAGCTCGTGGGTGAGGAGCTGCACGAGCGCCTCAAGTGGGTGAACGGCCTCTTCGACATGGCCAACATGCAGCAGGACCGCCTCAACCAACTCACCAAGCCGGCCGGATCTGGCTCCGCCCGCGTCGCCGGACCTGGCGACCACCAGAACATGGCTTCTTCGCCGCCCGGCGAGGAGCACTCCGGACGGACCCGGACCCGGCGCGACCCCGCCCCGATGACTGCCGGCGGCTTGGGCGATGAGCCAGCCTTGGAGGACCGATGCCGGCTGGACCCTCTGCTCCAACTCGGCCGACGTCTGGTTGCGGTCGACCCGGGACCCCGCGGCATGGTCGCCGACCGGCTGGGCCCGCGCGCCATTGACGACACCGACGCCCGCCACCGCCTTGACCGACTTCGCCTCTCCTGTGAGCCGGAGGAGAGCGGCCCCGTCGGGCCGGCGTGCTTCGGACCACGCATCCGGGATGAGCCCTTTACTAAAGGGTTCACGCTCCCCCGCAACACCCCCAAGTAGAACAGCACCATGAAGCCAGAGGACTGGCTCACCGACTACACCATCGCCATCGCCATCGCCGGCGGTAACCACCGCCTCGCCGTGTGCTACGCACTGCTCATGCTCCAGGGGTCGGCTCGCACCTGGTTGAACAGCCTGACGGCGGGCAGCATCAACACATGGGTCAACTTCGAGCAGGCCTTCGTGCGCAACTTCACTGGCACCTACAAATGACCCGGCCGCCCCAGCCAGCTCGCCATGTGCGTGCAGGGACCGGCGGAAACCGGCCGCGAGTACCTCGCACGCTGGACCGAGCTCCGAAACAGCTGCGAAGGTGTCCACGAGGTCCAAGTAATCCAGTACTTCGTCAACGGTTGCCGGGATGGCACCCTCCTCAAGCACAAGCTCTTACGCTCCGAGCCGGCCACCATGACCGCGCTCATGGTGACGGCGGACAAGTACGCCAACGCTGACTCCACCAAGAAGATCCAGGTGGCACTAGATGAAGCTGGCAAAGCGAAGCCGGTTCCCCCTCCGAAGCTGGCCGGCGAAGGAAGCCGACAGTAGCACAACCAGCAGAACAACAAGCGCAAAGCCGATCACCCGGCCCAGCGCTACGACAACCGGCTCGTCGCGGCCGCCGAGCAGGCGCCCGCGACTGACCCGGCCGCCAAGCGTTGACAGATCGGCAAGACCACGTGGCAACCCGCCATGAGTTTTGAGGAGATGCTCGACGCTCCCTGCAAGCACCACAGCGGCGCAAGGCCGTCCACGCACACGCTTCGATAGTGCGCCATCACGAAGCGCATAATGAGGGGCGATATCTCGCCTCCTCCGGCCCCGGCTCCGGGAGCGGGGCAGCCACCTCCGCCTCCTCCGCCGCCCCCGGCCGGCAGCGCGATGTGCGATGACGTCTACCCGGCCCAGAACGTGACGTACGTTGTCTTCACCAGCCTCGGCGATGACAAGCGAAGCGAGTGCCTGCTTCGGCAGGAGGTGAACACCGTCGTCCCGGCCAAGCCGGAATACATGCACTGGTCAGAGCGCCTGGTCACGTGGACCCGGGAAGACCATCCAGCTGTCATGCTGAACCCGGGTGGCTACGCCCTCGTCCTCAACCACAGCATCGTCGCACCTCGGCGCACATGGAAGTTCTCCTGAGTCCTCATCGACGGTGGCGGCAGCATCAACATCCTCTACCACGACACCATGACCAAGCTTGGCCTCGAGGCCAAAGACCTGGAGCCGACCCAGACGATCTTCCACGGCATCGTTCCTGCCCTCTCCTACTCTCCAATCGACCGGGTCCGGCTCAACATACTGTTCGACGACAGCAGCCACTTCCGACGCGAGCCACTCTGGTTTGAGGTAGTGGACCTGACCAGCGTGTACCACGCGCTGCTGGGCCGTCCCGCGCTCGCCAAGTTCATGGTGGTTCCTCACTACGCCTACCTGAAGCTGGAGCTGCCGGGTCCGAGGGGCCTCATCACCATCACTGGCGACTACCGCAAGTCCATAGAGTGCGCCCGAGACGGCGCCAAGCTGGCCGAGTCGATGGTCGTAGCCAAGGAGCGGTGCCAACTCGACAGGATCGTCGCCTTGGCCAATGAGATGTTGGCTGCACCGATCCCGGCCGAGCAGCCGGCCGACGAGGCCTCTTTCAAGCCCTCCAAGGAGACCAAGAAAGTGAAGCTGAACCCGGAAGACCCCATCTGCACCAAGTACATTGTCGTGGGCACCCGCCTAGACAGCAAATAGGAAGGCGAGCTCGTCGACTTCCTTCGTGAGAATCGTGATATTTTTGCATGGACCCGAAAGGACAAGCCGGGTATCCTGAGGAAGTACGCCGAGCACAAACTCCAGGTCCGCAAGGATGCCAAGCCTGTCCATCAACCCCTGCGATGTTTTTCCGAAGAGAAGAGAAGAACCATCTGTCGGATTTTGGGTTCCGGCAGACCCTTGAGGTTCGAACACTAGGGTGCGTGCGGAGATCTTTCCCCTACCAGCTCACGCGAGAATGGGTTGCGAGGGATCTAAACTATGAACGATGAACAACACAAGATACACAAGGTTTATACTAGTTCGGGCCACCGTTGTGGTGTAATACCCTACTCTAGTTTGTGGTGTGGTGGATTGCCTCAGGGGCTGATGATGAACAATACAAGGGAAGAACAGCCTCGCGAGGGGCTGTTCTTGAGATGGTGCGATGAACTTCTTGGGTGAGTTCAGTCGCCTCTCTCTCTCTCTAGGGGGTTCGACATGTTTTTAGTCTGCCCTCCTCTTTGTGGGGGCTAGCCCTATTTATAGAGGGAGGCCCTGGGCCTCTTCCCAAATAATGAGCGGGAAGGGCGCCAACAATTGGCCATTTTGAAGGGGAACATCTAGTACACTTATCCTAACTAAAGTTGGTCTTCGGCTGCCAAAGACTCGGCGATGACGCCCGTCACAGGCTCCACGGTGACCTCCATCCTGCCGTTCTACTGGTCTTGGTCTTGTTGCACGAGCGGTAACCTTTGCTCGATGCCTTGGCTGCGCTTGCCTCCTTTGCACCAAAGGGGAAATGAGGGACCTTCTTGGCCGGAGCCCGCCTGGCCTTGATCGTCATGGCTTGTGTCATGGGGCACCCTCGGGAGGTACCACTGCCTTGATCTCTCCGCCTCCTCATGAGCACACTTTGTGAGGCTGCCCCGAGGAAGGTTCTGTCGTCCACCCAGCGAGGTCTTAAGCTTGAGCTGGTGAAGCTGGGCGTGCTAGGCCCCCACTTGAGCCACGCCGCGGGCGCAGCGAGCAAGTGCAGGGACCCCGTTCCCGAAGCGCCGACAGTAGCCCCCGGGCCCAAGGCGCGCACGGACTTGGCTTAGCAGAGAAGCGAAGGGGCGAGTGTGAAGCGCCGCGGGCCCCAACAGCCTGCGGCCTTGGGCGCCGCATGGCGATTGATTGGTCGTGGGCGTCTCCACTTCCCCATGATGCCTTATTACGCGCCCGGCTAGCGGACCCGGGGTTGCACACAGCCATTCCCCTCTTGCCATCCGCGCACTCCTGGTCCTTCCTACTCGTATTCTGACCCTTCCTGTCGTCATGGCGCCAACGAAGAAGGAAAAAGGGAAGAGGCCTGCGTCTTCATCCCGTTCGCCTCCGGTGGTGGCTCCCACCGTCGGCCGATCTATCATACTCAACCCCGAGGCCTTGGGCAAGGTTCGCTCTGCTTTTGCCACCATCTTCAATGAGTGCGGTAGGACCACGGCATGGCCTAAGTCCCATGCCTCCCCTGACAGGATCGTCACGAAGGTCCGGTTCTTCGCTGATGCCCTGTGGGCAGGTCTGGTTCCCCCCTTTTCCGCTTTTTTCAATGCGGTGCTCTCCCACTATCAGATCCACATGATGCATCTCGGGCCTGAGTCCATTACCCTCCTTGCTGTCTTCGCCTTTGTTTGCGAGGCAATGGTGGGAATCCCTCCTTCCGTTGCTCTGCTGCGTCACTTCTTCTCTTTGCTTTCGAAAGTGATCCTACTCAATGCTCGGGGTGTGTGAGCTTCTGGCGGCGTGCACGGCTGCTTCAGGATTGATTTCGGACTCCCTCCCCCTGAGGCCAAGTTCAGAGAGCGGTGGTTGTATGTGGATGTTGGGGTGTTCAGCCCCCTGCTCTCGCATCCTACCTCGCCTGTTGTTCCCAACTCAGGCTGGGGTCACGAGATGCTCGTGGACAGCCGGCTTGCATTCGTCTGGCGCCGCTTCGAGAGCTCGAGGGCGCTCAACGTGACGGCGCCCAAGGTGGTGAAGGAGTTCCTCCAGTGTCGCATTGCTCCTCTCCAGCGCCACTCTCACCGGATGTGGGACTTTGCGGGGCACAAAGACCTTGATGCGGCTTCGAAGGAGGACCTGGCACTGAGGTCTTTGAAGGCAGTGCTCTGTGGTCTTGGTTAGCGATTCTTCCTCGGGCGGCCTTCGATGTGATGGCCCCCTCTTGTATCTCTGTTCGGGCAGGCCGATTTCGTGAGGCAGATGCCCAACTTCGACGAGTGGGGGATGCGCCCGGTTGGCCTCAGGGGACCTCGCGAGAACCCAGTTGCTATGGCAGCTCTTCCAGTCGCCTAACGTGGCTCTGTCTCAGGTGATGAAGCAGGGAGACGAGAACCATCGGGAGTTGAAGGAGATGACGTTATGATGGTGGCGTCGTGCGAAGCCCCGAGGGCGGCATCCCCCGGAGCTTGTTCCGAAATGGTGACAGGTGAGGAGCCGCGGCCTCCGGCTCCAGAGGCTGGGGCGCCCAAGGTTGGGGCTCCCGAGGCCTGGGCTCCCGAGGTGGGGCTCCCGAGGTCCCGGTCGCCCCTCATGAGGCGGCGCCTGGGGGCGTCCCCCAGGCTGGTCCCATTGACGCCAGTCATCTTGCTGCCTCCTCCATGCCACAAACCGATCCCTATGCCGAGCGCTTAGGCCGGTTCCGCGTGGACTTCGCGGCCCTCCGCAAGAGGAAGGAGGCCTCGGGCGGTGACGATCGCCCTTGCCGCGTGCTGAAGTGCAGGAAGTACTTCGCCACGGACGAGTAAGTCCTCTTCTCTCCCCGCTCCTCTACTTCTTGGTTCTTGCAGCTGACTGTAACCCTTCAGGGACCTTCCTGCCGAATTCGCGGAGACGGTGAAGGAGCCATCACCCCAAGCTTCACCCTCGTTGCCGGCCCTTGGTGCGTCGGGCTCAAGCAGCGCCCTCATCACTCAGCCGGTCGGGGAGGTGACCCATTCAGCTGAGCGTCCCGAGCCTGTGCGCCTGCTATCTTCCCTTCACGAGTTCCTCCGGGGCACGGCCAGCTTGCCCCGTGCTCCTTCCTTGGTCGTGGACGGCGATTGGTTGAGGTCAATCTTGAGCTCTTCTTCTGGGGACGGACCGGCGCCAGGCCCTGCTCCTGGTGAGGCGCGTCCAGCGATTGTTGGGGTGCCAGCCCCCTGCCCTGCGGGAGGAGGCGCGTCACCTCTGGGTCCCCCGCATACTCCAACAGCTGAGGGGGCGCGGAAGATGTGCTCAGGCATGCTCGCGAATGCCGCGCCCTTCGTCAAGAACTTCTCCAAGGGGCAACGACTGCGGTGAACCGGCTTGGGGCGGAGCTCGCCGGCGAAGATGCGCGTCTTGAGGCAGAAGGTTTGCGCCTTGCTGAGGAGAGGCGCAAGCTAAAGGTGGCTGTTGCCTTCACGCGTCACCAGCGTGACCTTGACAATGCGAAGGCTGAGGCGTCGCTGGCGGCTCTTCTGAGGGCTTGCTCCCCGAGCCGCTGAGGAGGCCCGGAGGCATATCGGGCGGCATAAGGACACAGAGAGCGCCATGGGGAGCTCCAAGCACGGAGCAACTCTCTGGAGGAGCAGGTGGAATTGCGCCAGCTGCTCTTGCGTCATTGAAGGGGCTTCCGTCGACCAAAGTGAGCTTCGAGCGAGGAAGCGCTGTTGCTGGAGGCCGCCGATCGCAACCTCGACCTTGAGCGGTTGGAGACGAGGGAGCTCCTGGTGGCTCGGGCGGAGGATGATGTCGCCGCGCGCAAAGTCCGAGCCCAAGAAGAGGTCGATCGCCGCGTAGCGGAAGCTCGCTCAGGCCTTGAGTGCCAGTATGAGTTGAGGTTGGAGTTGGTCAGGGCCAAAGCTGAGAGCAGGACTACGGCCCTCAAGGCCAAGCTGGATGAAGTGACGCGGGGTGCGGATGCCTCCGTGGCCGCCCTTCGTGCAGCGCAGGAGGAGCTGACCTCCTCCCGCCGAATCGCTTTTCTTCTTGACAAAGGGTTGATGGCCGAGGCCATTGCACGGCGTAACAAGGACGAGATCCGGCCAAGGCGGGATTCTGGAGCACGCAAACTGCGCCCCATGCTCCGCACATTGAGGGAACGGGCAAACACGGCCCTTGGCAACATCTGCGAGGCCGTTGCTGAGGAGCCGCACGAGACCAACTACGCCGGCAACCTCCAGTATTTTGCTGATGTGGTGACGCTCCTGGAGAACCGTGCCGAGAGGTCTCGTTGGCTTGTTGAGGAGAGGAGCCGAGCCTTGCTTGGGCGCGCTTTCTCTCGTGTCTTCAGTTATCTGCGGAACAGGGATCCCCACTTCAACTTCGATGCCGCCATCGCACCGGTGCCCATAGCCGTACGAGGCGACCTGGCGCAGTGGGTGGATGGCCACGTGGACGACCTTGTCAGGGTCTTCACGTCTGACGACGACGGCATGATCGTGGCCGCTGATGAAGGCGGCGTGGTGGATGGTCCTGGAGCTGGCAGAGGTGTTGGTGACGGCGACGATGCCAGTGACGCCTCCGGAGATGACCCAGAAGGCACAGCAAGCGACATGTCCGACTGATTGTTTGTCACCGTTGTCTACCCTGTACAGAAGAAGTTTGGGCTTGGCCCTAAAGACTGTGAGAGCATTTTGGGAGGGGAAGCCCCTCATGTAAGGATTTGTGATAGATGCATTTGTAACCTTAACGCTGCGTGTGAGCTTAACGGCCGGCCCGGTGGCGGGTTGGCTGGCTCATTTACCTTTTGGCCCTGGTGAGCCTCGAGCGGGGCTGCGGGGGCCATGGCGCCATGTGTGTCTTCTGGGCGGACCCATTGATCCTGCGATAAGAACCTCTGGGGAGGGAGTGGCGACAGCCGTCCGACATGTGGACGCGGCTGGCCTGGCCCCGCTCGCGAGGAGGGGAAGCTGGTGCTAGCTTTTGGACGCAAAGCCGAAACCAGAACACGAGAGATTGCTCGAATGAGACTAAACACCCCTTCCCCAAACGCACGCAAGGCTCGAATTCAACTCCAACTTAAATTCAAATCGAAGAAACTCGTCAACAGAAGAAAAGGCAAAAAAGCAAAAGGTCGCGTCCGGCACCTAGTCTAGTCTTCAACGTCTTCTCACCAGCGCGGAGCTAAGTGCTGCCACTGGGCGTGGGAGGGAGCCCCAGGGCCTGAGGCCGGCACTCCTGAGACTTCGGGGCGTGTACAACCCCACTCATTATTACGTGAGAGTGTCACGGGCGGCGAGCTTCACAGGCACTGGGCCTTCTTCACAGGAACCGGCCTTGCTTCATATCGCTGCATTTAGGGGGGCCCGCTTGCGCCACACTCTACCACCACCGACGGCGGTTGGAGACCAAGGACGACGCCAATGGGGTAGAGCGGTCGCCAGCCAGTTCCCCGGCGACCATGGGTCCTCTCTTTGAGGTCAGCCACAGGCGCCTCCCCGGCAGAGGGCCTACCTCCTGAGAACATCTTGAGCCGAGCGTCGCGGGGACGAACTCGGATCTCGGCCCCTCTCCTGCAGCCCCCGATGCCCTCCTCCTGAGGGGTAAGAGGCTGCAGAGTTGGGGCAGCCACTTGTTGCAGCGACCTGTACCTCCTACGGCACATGGTTAGCATAAGTTTGCTCCTGAGGGATTAACGGTACCAGTTAGTTGTTGCCGCTGGCGCGGTTGTCGAAGCCCTCTTGGGGTTCCTGAAAGAGCTCTGCTTGCGGTGTCTCCTCGCCCCAGCTTGGCCCAAGGAACGAGCCATGGTCTTCTTCTTGTGCGCACCCTCGATCCATCATGCGGGGCACGTAAGCTTCTGGGGACGCCACCCCGTAGGCCTCGCTGTAGTGCCCCATGTGCCACGCAGTCCGGCCCGGAGCGCCGCCTTGAGAGTGGTGGCACGGCGGGCCGCCGAGGCCAAGGGTCATGGCGTGCGCTCCTTCGCTGGCCAGAGATGGGGTATGCGCGCCTTGCCTCCTGGTGCTGCTGGCTTGGTTGGCGTCGAGTAGGCCTTGGAGCCCGCTTGAGGTTGCATGGGTGCGTATGGGGCCGCCATACAGCGCGCTCTGCGCCAGAGGTCGCACCCGGATGCAGAAAGGAGGCGCTCTTGAGGCGGCGGCGTCCAGGAGCTCGGCGACCTGCTCCAACAGCACGTCACGGTCGCCCCCTAGGAGTCGGCACCGTAGCAGTTCTCGGGCCACCGTGAGCGCGGCCCTGGAGTTCGCCTGCTCCCGTCTGGGTGTCTGTGCCGTGTATGGCGTGGCTTGAGGTCAGGCCACCGACCGCACTCGCTATGGCGTGTGGGAAGGCGGCGTCGCCGCCGCGTCGCCCAGCGCTTGGCTATGCGAGCATGCTGGGCTGCCTAAGGCGCAAGGTTGAGGTCGCCCTGGGCTGGCGCCATGGCGTGGGCGGGCCATGCCGCCCAGCGGTCAGCGTCGGCTGCCTGGTCGCTTGACTTGGAACGACGAGGTGACGAAACGCGAGGTGGCGGAGGAAGGATTCCGCACACCTACTGGCGTACAAATGTCCGATTCGGGTTCGGCGAGACCCTTGAGGTTCGAACAGGGTGCGCAAGTGAGGATCTTTCCCCTACCAGACTCACGCGAGAATGGGTTGCGAGGATCTAAACTATGAGCGATGAACAACACAAGAGACACAAGGTTTATACTAGTTCGGGCCACCGTTGTGGTGTAATACCCTACTCTAGTTTGTGGTGTGGTGGATTGCCTCAGGGGCTGATGATGAACAATACAAGGGAAGAACAGCCTCGCGAGGGGCTGTTCTTGAGGTGGTGCGATGAATTGCTTGGTTGAGTTCAGTCGCCTCTCTCTCTCTCTCTCTCTCTCTAGGGGGTTCGACCTGTTTTTAGTCTGCCCTCCTCTTTGTGGTGGCTAGCCCTATTTATAGAGGGAGGCCCTGGGCCTCTTCCCAAATAATGAGCGGAAAGGGCGCCAACAATTGGCCATTTTGAAGGGGAACATCCAGTACACTTATCCTGACTAAAGTTGGTCTTCGGCTGCCAAAGACTCTGATGGTGACGTCGTCCTGGGCTCCACGGTGACCTCCATCCTGCCGTTCTGCTGGTCTTGGTCTTGTTGCACCGAAGCGGTAACCTCTGCCTGATGCCTTGGCCTGCGCTTGCCTCCTTTGCACCAAAGGGGAAATGAGGACACTGCGCGGGCTAGCGCCCGCCTGGCCTTGATTGTCATGGCTTGCGTCATGGGGCACCCTCGGGAGGTACCCTGCCTTGGTCTCTCCGCCTCCTCGCGAGCCTGCCTGACGAGGCTGCTTCTGAGGAAGGTTCTTGTTGTCCGCCCCGCGAGGCTTGGCCCCTCGCGAGGGTCTCGAGCTTGAGCTGGTGAAGCTGGGCCGTGCTGGGCCCCCACTTGAGCCACGCCGCAGGCAAGCAAGTTTGGGGACCCCCGTTCCCAGAACGCCGACACCATCGGTGAAGAGGTCGCCAAGCTTTTGACCGTCGGCTTCATCATGGAAGTGTTTCACCCCGAGTGGCTGGCCAACCCAGTCCTCGCCCTGAAGAAGATCAAGACCTGGCGCATGTGTATCAACTACACCAGCCTGCCCCAAGGACCCGTTCGCCCTCCCACGGATCGACTCCACTGCCGCGTGTGAGCTCTTATCCTTCCTGGACGCTTACTCCGGCTATCATCAGATCAAGCTGGACCTGGTTGAAGCCCTCGTGGACGACATCGTGGTGAAGACCAAGCAGCACCTCACGCTCCTCGACGACCTGAAGGAAACCTTTGCCAACCTACGCGAGTACAAGGTCAAGCTCAACCCGGAGAAGTGCGTTTTCAGCGTCCCGGTCGAAAAGCTACTCGGCTTCCTCGTCTCGGAGCACGACATTAAGGCAAACCCGGAGAACATCAAGGACATCGAGCGCATGCGCAAGCCGGCTCGGTTGCGCGATGTCCAGAAGTTCACCGGCTGCTTGGCCTCGGTCAGTCGGTTTCTCAGCCGGCTAGGCAAGAGGGCCTTGCCCCTGTATCAGCTGATGAAGAAGACGACGCTGTTCGAATGGAACGACCAGGCGGACGAGGCTTTCTGGGACCTTAAGCGCATGCTCTCCACCACACCAGTCCTGGCCGCACCAGCCGAGAAGGAGCCAATGTTGCTCTACATCGCCGCGACCTCGCGGTCGGTCAGCACGGTGATGGTGGTCGAGTGACCAGAGAAGGGCAAGGTCCAAGCCGTCCAAAGACCACATCTATTACTTTAGCAAGGTGCTCTCCGCCTCCAAGCAGAATTACCCACACTACCAGAAGATGTGTTACGGCGTGTACTTCACCGCCAAGAAATTGAAGCAGTACTTTCAAGAGCACATTGTCACCGTGGTCAGCACGGCCCCCCTCGGCGAGATCATCGGGTGCCGAGACGCCTCCGGCCGGGACGCCAAGTGGGCGCTCGAGCTAGCCGACCACACCATCCTCTGCGAGCCCTGCACTACGATCAAGTCCCAAGCTCTGGATGATTTCCTCGTTGACTGGACCGAGACCCAGTACTTACCGCCGCCACCGGACTCGACACACTGGTGCATGCACTTCGACGGCTCGAAGATGCGTCTCGACCTAGGGGCCGGCATAGTGATCTCCTCCGCCAAGGCCGACCAGCTCAAATACGCGCTCCAGGTCCACTTCATCGCCTCCAAGAACGTCGCCGAGTACAAAGCCCTTGTGCAGGGCCTCCGGCTTGCCAAGGAACTCAGCATCCGACGCATTTTGTGCTACAGTGACTCGGATCTGGTGGTGCAGCAGTGCTCCGACGAGTGGGACGCCCGTGACCCCAACATGGCAAGCTACCGCGTTCTTGTTCAGAAGGTGTCCGGATTATTCACGGGTTGCGAGTTCCTCCACGTCCCGCACGTGGAAAACGAGGCGGCTGACAAGGTCGCCAAGATCGCCTCGTCCCGGCAGTCATCCCGCCCGGCGTCTCCCTCAAGCACTTGCGCAAGCCGTCCATCAAGCCGTCTCCAGACTCCGAGTCCATCTACATCACGGACGACCCGGTCGCGCCTCAACCCGGCCTGGGGACTGCCGAACCCGGCCTGGCGGCCACAGCCGTTGACCTGGCCGCCGTCGTACCCGACCCGGGGGCTGCTGGACCCGGCTCAGGGGCTGCCGCCCCAGAACCCGCCATGGTTGCCATCTTTGCCGTGGTGACGGCGCCATCATGGGCCCTGCCCATCTTAGAGTTTCTGGAGAACGGGGTCCTCCCCATGGACGAGACCGAAGCGTGGCAAGTGCAGCGTCGGGCGTCCGCCTTGTCAGATTTCGGGTTCTGGCATGCCGGAGTTCCTGATGTGCCGCGTTGCTCCTCTCCAACGCCATTCCCACCGGATGTGGGCCTTCAGCGGGCCTGGTGATCGTATGAGGCTCCAGGAAGAAGACCTAACGCCTGAAGCGCTAAGAAAAGTGCTCCTGGTCCTGACCGGCGACCCCAACCCCGGTGGCATCCGGCATGGAGGGGCCTTGTTGTACCTCTGCCAGAACAGGGGTGATTTTGTGAACAAGATGCCTATCTTCGATGAATGGGGGTCGCGCCCCGCGGGTCTCCACGGGCCTCGCGAGAATCCAGTGATGGTGACGGCCCTTCCAGTCGGCCAAGGCGGCTCCTCCTCAAGTGGCGGAGCAGGGAGGCACGAGCCGCCAGGGGCCGAAGGGACCCTTGCCGGGGTGACAGCGCCGGGCGATGCTCATGAGGGGGCAGCTCCTAAGGCTCATGCCGCCGCGGCTGAGGGTGGCAGGCAGCCGCCCATGGCCTTGCGGATGGAGCCCCGAGGCCCCTCTTGCTCCTCTTGGTGAGGTGACTAGCTGGTAGCAGCGTCAGTGACGCCCACAGCCTTAAGTCGCCTTGATGCTTCTCCTACTTGTGAGGCTGACCCTCGCAGCTCAAATCTTGGAGTCGTTCAGCGTGAATTTCGAGGCCCTCCGGGAAGAAGGGAGGCCACAGGTGATGATTACCCTTGTCGCTGCTTTGAAGCGTGAAGTACTTCACCACCGATGAGTAAGCCTTCTCCTTCTCCGGCTCGATTCTTCTGCTGCTTGTACTAATCCTTGCCTGCAGTCCCTTCCCCGCCGAAGTTCACAGAGACGGGTGAGGAGCCGTCCTCCCCGGCTTCGCCCCCTCCCCCGTCCTCGAGTGCTCCAAGCAGTGGAGCCCTTGTGGTGAGGGCGACCAGGGAGGTGAACCGTCCCGTGGCGCGTCGTGGCCTTGCGCGCCTCGCAATCCTTCCTCGCGAGCCTTCCCATGGCATAGCTAGCCTGCCGTGGGCTTCTCGCCTGGTCGTGGACGGTGATAGGCTGAGGCGCTTCCTGCGCCCCTCGTCTGGGGATGGGCTGGCTCTAGGCCGGGCTTCTGGCGGCAGCGCGCGGCCGTCGCGGAGTGCCAGCCTCACCCCCTGCCGGAGGAGTGTTGATTCATGGCTCTGGCGCCCGCGGGCGGTTGATGGTGTAGAGGACGCGCAGGAGCGCGCCGGAAGCGCCAGCGCCCTTCGCCAAGGATTTATTCAAGGGCGGCCGACGCTGGTGAGCCCGCTTTGGTGAAGAGCTTGTCGATGAAGACGACGCCTGAGGCCGAGGGCCCGCGCCGCCGCAGAGAAGCGTGGAGCTGGAGGGCATCGCTGCTTTATGCGCGCCACTCAGCGCCGATCTTGATGATGAAGAGGCCAAAGGCGTTCGGCAGCCTCTCGGGAGGCCTGTTCTCGGCCGTCCGAGGAGGCCCGGCAGCTAACAGCGGCGAGAGGCGGTGGGGGCGCGGCAGAGGAACTCTGGCCGGTGTCACTTATTGGAGGAGCAAGTGGAGCTGCGCGAGGCAGCCCTCGCGTCGGTGAAGGTGGCCTCCGTGACCCGTGAGACTCCGGAAGCGTGAGGAGGCGCCGACGCTTGAAGCCGCCAACGGCAGCAGCAGTATGAGCGCTTGGAGGCGAGGGAGGCGCTTGGCGACACGAGCAGAGGATGAGGTTGCTGCACGGGAAGCCCGCGTCCTAGAGGAGGTCCCGGACGCCGAGTGGCGTGGCGCTGGCCGAACTCGAAAAGTCAGGTTGAGGCGCCTGGGGTTGATCAAGGTCGAGGCCGAGGCAGGACTGCTGCCTTGAGGGCCAAGTTGGAGGAGGCGGCGCGCGGGCCGATGCTCTTCGGGCCGCCCTCGAGGTGGCGTGAGGAGTCCACCACCTCTCGTGCCGAGGTGCTCCTTCTTCGCCAACGGGTGGAGGAGGCCGAGCCTTGCCGCTACGCTGCACGCGGACGAGATGCGTCAGCGGCGAATGCTGGAGAATGAGCACGGCCCCATGATCGCCACGCTCCGGGAGAGAGCCAACGCAGCCTTGAGTAACATCTGCGAGGCGGCAGTTGGCGAGCCGCACGCGGTTAACTACGCCGGCAACCTTCAGTTTTTCACCGACGTGGTGGCCTTGGTGGGCCTTGGTCGGTCGGGGCCAATAGGTTGGTGGAGGAGAGGAGCAGCGCTTCTTGGCGCGCCTTTCTCGCGTCTTCAGCCATCTCCAGGACATGGAACCCCGCCGACTTTTGACGCAGTTATCGCTTTCCCCTCTGTGCCGTCCCGGGGCGACTGGCGCCGGGTGGAAGACAACGTGGATGCCCTCGCCGGGCCTTCGCTTCGACAACGATGGCGTGGTCGTGGCGCCCGATGAGGGCGGCATGGTGAGCAACCCGAGCGCCGCCCGGCGACCACGCAGACGGTGGACGGCGAGGCCAGCGGCGCCGACAGAACGGCTCGGGAGGTGCTCCCGAGGACGCATTGGGGATTTATCCGGTGATTATGTATTGTCCTGTTCGCGTTACCCTGCATGAATAGAACTCAGGTTTTGGCCTGATGGCTGTGATAGCATTTTGGGAGGGGGAGCCCCTCATGTAAAACTTGTGTTCATCGTATTAGCAGGTGTTACATCGCCCATACGCCCGCGCCAAGTGGTTAGCTAAGCGACGTGCTGGTTGGCTGGTTTACCTTTGTTTTGTACGAGCCCTGAGATAGCATGTGGGAGGCTGAGGCTATCTGAGTGTCTCCTGATCGAATCCGTAGGATCTGCAGTAAAAAAACCTCCGGAGAGGATGCGGCGGCGACAGGCTGGGCTATGCGCAAGCTAGGCCTGGCCCGGCTCGCGAGGGGAGGCACCGAGCGGAGTTGTAACGAAACGCGAGAGATTTGCTCGAGCGAGACTAAGCACCTTCCCGAACACACGCCAAATCTCAACTTGAATCCAACTTAAATCCAGAGAGGGAAAGCGACAATCAAATGGAAAGGCGAAGAAAGCAGAAGAAAAGCCGCGTCCGGCACCTAGTCTAGTCTTGGGCGTCTTCTCACGGTAGCGGAGCTAAGTGCTGCCATTGGGCGTGGGAGGGAGCCCTGTGGCTCGAGGCCGGCACCCCTGAGACTCCGGGGCGTGTACAACCCCACTCATTATTGCGTGAGACTGTCATGGGGCGGCGAGCTTCACAGGCACTTGGCCTTCTTCACAGGTACCGGCCTTGCTTCATATCGCCAGACGAGGGCCCCGCCTTGGGCCACACTCTAGTGCCACCAGCGATGACCGGAAACCAGGACGCCGCCGGTGGGGTAGAGCGGTCGCCAGCGGTTCCCCCGACGACCACGGGTCCTCCGCCAGGGGCACGCCACAGGCGCCTCCCAGCAGAGGGCCTACTCTTCCGAGAACGCTTGTTCAACGCCACGGTGGTGATGTCGGATCTCTGCCCCTCTCCGGCAGCCCCCTGCGCCCCCCTCCCGAGGGGTAGGAGACTGCGGGAGCGGGGCAGCCGCTCGTCGTGGCGACCTGTACCTCCTGCGACCTATGGTTAGCGTATGTTTGCTCTTGAGGAAGTAGCGGTACCCGATAATCGTCGCCCCCGGCGTGACCAGTGGGGCCGTCTCGAGGCTCCTGGAAGAGCTCGGCTTCTGGCGCCTCATCCCCCCAGCTCGGGCTGAGGAGCGAGCCTTCTTCTCCCTCATGTGGGTGCCCTTGGTCCATCATGTGGGGAACATATTCTTCTGGTGCCGTCATCCCGAAGGCCACGCCATAGTGTTGAGCGTGCCATGCTGCCCTGCTTGGTGCGCCCACCGTGGGGTGGTGGCGCGGCGGTCCACCAGGGCCGTGAGTTACGTCGAGTCCTTCTTCTCCACGGGCTGGGGGCGGGGGCAACCCCACCGCCGGCCCAGTCTTGGCTTCCGCTTCGCGGCGTTGGAGTAGCTTTGGAGCCAGCGCACGCAGCGTGGAGCCCTGTGCGGGCGCCTACAGGGCCCGAGGTGGAAGCTGGGTGCGGAAGGGGTGAGCCCCAGGCGCGAAGCCGGTGAGCTCACGCCACCCGCTCCGGCTGAGCACGTCGCGGCCGCCCTCCGGCAGCCTTTGCTGCGGCAGCTCTCGGGCCCGCTGTGAGCGGCCCTTGAGTTCGCCTGCTCGGCGGGTGTACGGTGGCGTGGTCGCGGCGTGATTGGAGGCCCTTGCTGCCCGACCCGCGCTGCCAGCGTGAAACCGTCGAAGCCTGTCCGCGTCGCCATGTGACCCGCAGCGCCCTGCGGACCCATGAGCTGCACGGGGCACGGGTCGCCCGTGACGGCTGACTCTGCGTGGGCGAAGCCACGCCGCCCAAGGATCTGGGTTGCCAGCAGTGCGCACGGACATGGTGATGACGATGCGACGGGACACGAGGTGGCGAGAGGCGGATTCAGCGCACCCTACTCGGGCGCGCCAAATGTTGGATTTCGGGTTCCGGCAGACCCTTGAGGTTCGAACACTAGGGTGCGCGCGGAGATCCAACCCTCCACCATCTCGTACCTCGTCGAATCGCAGGGACCTAAACTACTAAACAGAACAGCACAGGAGACACAAGATTTATACTAGTTCGGGCCACCGTTGTGGTGTAATACCCTACTCTAGTTTGTGGTGTGGTGGATTGCCTCTTGGGCTGATGAGGAATAAGATAGGGAAGAACAGCCTCGCGAGTACATTCTTGGTGGGTGTGATGAACTGCTAGGTGGTGTTCCGTTGCTCTAGCTCTTGGTTCCTTGGTGAGGATTCCGACCTCATACCGGGGCTGATCCAAGATCCCCTCTCACGAGTGTGGCTACCCCTATTTATAGGCGAAGGCCACAGGCCTCTTCCCAAATATTGAGCGGGAAGGGCGCCAACAATTGGCCATTTTGAAGGGGAACAACGGGTACACTTATCCTGACTAAAGTTGGTCCTCGGCTGCCAAAGGCTCTGGTGATGACGCCTGCTTGGGCTCCACGATGACTCCCTTCCAACCGTTGGGGCTGGTCTTGGTCTTGTTGCACCGAAACAGATGCCTTTGCTTGATGCTCTCGCCGCTGCGTGCTCCCTTTGCACCAAAGAGGAAAGGAGGGGCAGCTGGCGGGCGCCCGACTAGCGCCCTTGGTCGTCATGGCTTGCGTCATGGGCACCTCGCGAGGTACCCCGCCTTGAACTCTCCTCCTCCTCATGAGCCAGCCTGACGAGGTCGTGCCTGAGGACGCTCCTTGTCATCCGCCTCATGAGGCTTGGCCTCGCGAGGGTCTTGAGCTGCGTTGATGAAGATGGGCGATCCACAGGCCTCCTTTGAGCCACGCCGTGAGGCTTGAGCGAGAGCAAGTCTGGGACCCCGTTCCCGGAACGCATACATGGCAGACCCTCTAGGTTTGAACTCTGCAGGGTCGCGAAGATCTCGCCCCTACCTACACCGCACCTCGTCGCCTCGCTGGGATCTAAACTACGAAAGGAACAACACAAGAGACACAAGGTTTATACTGGTTCGGGTCACCATTGTGGTGTAACACCCTACTCCAGTGTGTGGTGTGGTGGATTGCCTCTTGGGCTGATGATGAACAATACAAGGAAGAACAGCCTCGCGAGGGTGAGGTGTTCTTGGCCGGTGCGATCAACTGCTAGGGGGAGTTCAGTCGCTCTCTCTCTCTCTCTCTCTGGATCCAAGATGATGATCCTCCTACCCTGTGGGTGGCTAGTCCTATTTATAGGTAGAGGCCCTGGGCCTCTTCCCGAATATTGAGCGGGAAGGGCGCCAACAATTGGCCATTTTGAAGGGGAACATCTAGTACACTTCCTGACTAAAGTTGGTCCTCGCCTGTCAAAGGCTCTGGTGGTGACGCCGGCTTGGACTCCACGATGACTTCCTTCCTGCCGTTGTGACGGTCTTGGTCTTGTTGCACCGAAACGGATGCCTTTGCTTGATGCTCTCGCCTGCGCTTGCCCCCTTTGCACGAAAGAGGAAACAAGGACACTGCGCGGGTTGGCGCCCTTTGGCGCCTCTTGGTCGTCATGAGCTTGTGTCATGGGCACCTCGTGAGGTACCCGCCTTGATATCTCCGCCTCGCGAGCCAGCCTCGGGACGAGGCCGTGCACGAGGAAGCTTCCTGTCGTCGCCCCCACGAGGCTTGGCCCCTCGCGAGGTCTTGAGCTTGTCTTGATGAAGATGGGCCATCTTGGGCCACCCCTTGAGCCACGCCGCAGGCCGCAGTGTGCAAGTCTGGGTACCCCCGTTCCCAGAACGCCGACAGTAGCCCCCGGGCCCAAGGCGCGCCTGGACTTGGCTGAGCAGAGAAGCGAAGGGGCAAGTGCGAAGAGCCGCGGGCCCTAACAGCATGCGACCTCGGGCGCCGCATGGCGGTTGATTGGACGTGGGCGGCCCTCTTCCCCCACGCCTCCTTATTTTGCGCCCAGCTAGGCGGACCCGTGGTTGCACACAGTCGTTCCTCTTTTCGTTGCTCGACCGTCCCCTGCTCTTCCTCCTCTCGAGCTCCAGTCTCCGCTTCCAATCCAATCTCGAATCCTCCCCCTTCCCGTTGCCATGGCTCCGACGAAGAAGGGGAAAGGGAAGAAACATGTGCCTCCGCCTCGCTCGCCGTCGTCGACGGCTCCTGCCGTTGATCGGTCGATCATACTCAACCGAGAAGGCCTGGACAAGGTAAGCTCTGCTCTGGCCACTATCTTCAACGAGTGCAGGAGGACGACGTCCTGGCCCGCGTCTCACTTCTCCATTGACAGAATAGTCACTGAGGTCCAGTGCCGCCCGGCATACGTGGCGGGACTGGTTCCCCCCTTTTCCGATTTCTTCAACGCTGTGCTTTCCCATTACCAAATCCATATGATGCATTTGGGTCCTGAATCCATTACTCTTCTTGCCGTCTTTGCCTTTGTCTGTGAGGCAATGATGGGCATCCCTCCTTCAGTGGCCTTGCTGCGTCACTTCTTCTCTTTGCGCCTCATCGACGCCACCCAATGCTCGGGGTGCGTGAGCTTCATTGCCGCACCAGAAACAGCGGCTTTAGGGATTGATTTCAGCCTTCCTCCGCCTCCGTCACGGGTTCGGTTCCGCGAAAGCGGTGGCACATGCGTGGATGTCGGGGTGCCCAGCCCCCTGCTTTCAGAGCCAACATCACCCGCTGTCCCCAATTCAGGCTGGGGCCAGGAGACGCTCACGAGCCCCCGACTCGTCTTCGTCTGGCGTCGCTTCGCGTTCGTGAGGGCGCTCAGCGTGACGGCGCCCAAGGTGGTGAAGGAGTTCCTGTTATGCCGCATTGCCCCTCTCCAGTGCCATTCCCGCCGGATGTGGGCCTTCAGCGGGCGTGAAGACCGCATGAGGCTCCAGGAGGAGGACCTGACGCCTGAAGTATTGAGGAAGGTGCTCTGGTCACGATCGGGGACCCTTCCCCCGGAAGCATCCGGCAAGGGGGTGCTTTGTTGTACTTTTGCTCGAGCAGGGGTGACTTTGTGAAGCAGATGCCCAGCTTCGACGAATGGGGGCTGCGCCCCGCAGGCCTCATGGGGCCTCGCGAGAACCCAGTGGTGGTGACTGCCCTTCCAGTCGCCCACGGCGGTCCTTCCCCGAGTGGTGGAGCAGGGAGGCATGGGCCACCGGAGGTTGAGGGGGCCTCCGCCGGGATGACGAGCCAGGCGGCACTCCTGAGGTGGTAGCTCCTGAGGCCCGCACTGCTGCGGGTGAAGGCGTTGGGCCGCGGCCCGCGGCTCCCGTGGCCGAGGCCCCTGGAGCCTCAGCTATCCTTCTTGGTGAGGCGGCCGTGGCGTGCGCCCGGGGCAGCGCCCAGCGCAGTCACCTTGATGCTTCTTCCTCGTCGCAGCCCGACCCTGCGTTGAACTCTGGGCGCTTCCGCGTGGACTTCGAGGCTCTCCGGAAGAGAAGGGAGGCCTTGGGTGACGATTACCCTTGCCGCCTGCTGAAGCGTAGGAAGTATTTCGCCATTGATGAGTAAGCCTTCCCCTTTCCTAGTTCCTTATCTTCCCGTTGCTTTGGCTGATCCTTGCCCTGCAGGGCCCTTCCTGCCGAGCTCACGGAGATGGCTGAGGAGCCATCCCCGGGCCGCCCTCTCCACCGTCTTGGCGCTCCGAGCTCAAGCGGGGCCCTTGTGGTGAAGCCGGTCGGAGAGGTGAGCCATCTGTGGCGCGCATCGGCTCTGTGCACCTCGCGACCATCCTTCGCGAGCCTTCTCGGGCATAGCCCGGCCTGCCTTGGGCTTCTGCAGTCGTGGATGGCGATTGGTGAGGTCGGCCTTCGTTCTTCGTTCGAGGACGAGCTAGCTCTAGGCGAACTTCGGCGGGCGTGCCCGGCCATCACGAGGGCGCCATTTCACCCCGCCCAAAGGGGGAGCGCTGATTCATGGCCCCCCACGCTTGCTTGGGGCGGATGATGACGCAGAAGACGTGCTCGGGCGCGCCCGGGAACGCCGTGCCCTTTGCCAAGGGTTTCTCCAGCGGGCGGCTGAAGCGGTGAGCCAGCTTGGCGTAGAGCTCGCTGACGAAGACGCGCGCCTTGAAGCTGAGGGCCTGCGCCTAGCTGAAGAGGGGCGCAAGCTGAAGGTGGATGTTTCCCTTGCGCGCCACCAGCGTGACCTCGACAATGAGGAAGCCGAGGCGTCGCTGGTGGCCTCTCGGGAGGCCCGTTCCCGGGTCGTCGAGGAGGCCCGAGAGGCTGACCGGCGGTGGAGGAGCGGGCGCGGGAACTCCTGGCCTGGTGCCATTCCCTGGAGCAGCAGGTGGAGCTACGCGAGACGGCCCTTGCGTCGATGAAGGGGGCTTCGGTCGACCAGGCAGAGCTCCAGAGGCGTGAGGAGGCACTGACGCTGGAAACTGCCGAACGTGCACACGATCTTGAGCGTCTGGAGACGAGGGAGCGCTTGGTGACGCAGGCGGAGGATGACGTCGCTGCGTGGGAGGCCCGAGTCCTGCAAGAGGTTGAATGCCGGGTGGCGACGGCCCGCTCGAACCTTGAGCGCGAGTTCAAAGAGAGGCTGGGGTTGATCAGGGTCGAGGCTGAAGCAGGACCGCCACCCTGAGGGCCAAGCTGGATGAAGTGACGCGGCGGGCCGACGCTTCCCGGGCCGCCCTCGGCGTGGCGCAGGAGGAGCTGACTACCTCCCGCGTCGAGGCGCTTCTTCTCCATCAGCGGGTGGACAAGGCTGAGGCCGTTGCGCGGCAGAACGAGGACGAGATACACCAGCGGCGGATCCTAGAGCACGAGCATGGCCCCATGCTCTCCATTCTCCGGGAGAGAGCTAACACGGCCTTGGGTAACATCTACGAGGCGGCCGTTGGCGAGCCTCACGCAGTCAACTATCTTTGGCAACCTTGGTTCTTCAGCGACGTGGTGACGCAGCTGGAGGTGCGGTCGGTCAGAGCCAACATGTTGGTGGAGGAGAGGAGTCGCGCCCTGCTCGGGCGCGCCTTTTGTCGTGTCTTCAGCCATCTTCGGAACATGGACCCCAACTTCGATTTTGACGCCGCCATCGCCCCAGTACCCCACGTCCGGGACGACCTGGCGCACTGGGTGGAAGACAACGTGGATGCCCTCGCCGTGGCCTTTCGCCCACGATAACGGCAGCGTGGTCGTGGCTGCTGATGAAGGCGGCGTGGTGAAGGGCCCCGACGCCCGACGGCAACGCGAGCGGAAGCGATGGAGAAGCCGGCGACGCCTTGATGACGATTCAGGAGGTGCCCTTGAGGATGCATTGGGGGATTTATCCGACTGACCGCGTGTTGTTCCTGCTTTCTTACCCTGCGCAGATAGAGTTCGGGCTTTGCCCTGAAGGTTGTAAGAGCATTTTGGGAGGGGGAGCCCCTCATGTAAAAGCTTGCATTCAGCGTATTAGTAGATGCGATATCACCCATACGCCTACGCCAAGTGGCTGGCTTTGCGACGAGCTGACTGGTTTGTTTACCTTCGACCCGCGTGGGCCCGAGATAACTGCGGAGGGCTGTGGTGTCCCGAGGGTCTCTGAGCGAGCCCATTGAACCTGTAATGAAGACCTCCACGAGAGAGGCGTGGTGACGGCAGTCCGGGCTGCACGCAAGCTAGGTCTGGCCCGGCTCGCAAGGGGCTCACGAGGGGAGGCAGCTGAGGCAAAGTGGTAACCAGAACACGAGAGATTGCTCGAACGAGACTAAACACCCCTTCCCGAAAAAACGCAAATCTCAAGCTCAAATCCAACTTAAATCCAATGAGGGAAAACGACAGCCAAGGGGAAAAGCAAGGAAAGCAGAAAAAGGCCGCATCCGGCACCTAGTCTAGTCTTGGATGTCTTCTCACCAGCGCGGAGCTAAGTGCCGCCCTTTGGGCGTGGGAGGGAGCCCTGTGGCTGAGGCAGCTTCCCCCGAGACTCCGGGGCATGTACAGCCCCACTCATTATTACGTGAGAGTGTCACGGGGCGGCGAGCTTCACAGGTACCGGCCTTGCTTCATATCGCCAGACGAGGGCCCCGCCTTGCGCCACACTCTAGTGCCACCCACGACGACCGGAAACCAAGGACGCCGCCGATGGGGTAGAGCGGTCGCCAGCGGTTCTTCCGACGACCACGGGTCCTCTGCCAGGGGCAGGCCCTGAGGCACCTCCCCAGCAGAGGGCCTACTTCCTGACGACGCCTTGCTCCGAACGCCGCGGTGGTGATGCCAGATCTCGGCCCCTCTCCTACAGCCCCCGGCGCCCTCCTCCTGAGGGGTGGGAAACTACGGGAGTGGGGCAGCCGTCTGCTGTGGCGACCTGTACCTCCTGCGATCCATGGTTAGCGTATGCCTGCTACTGAGGAATTAGCGGTACCCGATAATCGTTGCTTCCAACGTGGCCGACGGGGCTTTCCCGGGGCTCCTGGAAGAGCTCAAACACGGTGCCTCATCCCCGGCTTGAGCCGAGGAGCGAGCCATGTTCGTCCTCCTGCGCGTGCCCTTGATCCATCATGTGGGGCACGTACTCTTCTGGGGCCGCCATCCCGAAGGCTGCGCCGTAGTGCTCCGTGTGCCACGCAGTTCTGCTTGAGGCGCCCACCTGGGGGTGGTAGCGCGGTGGCCCACTGGGGCCGTGGGTCGTGGCGAGTCCTTCTTCGCTGGCCGGGGCGGAGGCGTCGCCGCTGCCCATTCTTGGCGATCTTTGAAAACTGGCTGGCGTTAGGGGTGGCCTTGAGTCCGCTTGGAGCTGGGCGGGCGTGCATGGGGCCTCCGCGTGGCCGCCTGGACCTGAGGTGGGAGTTGGGTGCGAAGGGTGAGCCTCGAGGCGGCGCGGCTTCAGGAGCTGCACCGCTCTAGCAAAGACGTCACGGCCGCCCTCCAACAGCCTGCATTGCAGTAGCTCTGGGTCCACTGTGAGCGCGACCCTTGAGTTCGCCTGCTCCCATCGGGTGTACGGCGTGGTTGGAGGCCCTCGCCACCGACCGCGCCTGCCGCGGCGTGAGAGCTGTCGTTGCCTGTCCGCATCGCCCGCGGCCCGCAGCGCCCTGTGGACCGCGCGCTCGGCGCGTATGGGTCGCCCGGGCGAAGCGGCTGCATGGGCGGGCCAGCCGCCCGAGGATCGTGGTTGCCCTTTGGTCACGGACATGATGATGACGATGCGACGGGGCGCGAAGCGGCAGAAGGCGGATTCCGGCGCACCCCTATCTGGCGGCCAAATGTCGGATTTCGGGTTCCGGCAGACCCTCTAGGTTTGAACTCTGGGGTGCGCGCGGAGATGTCGCCCCCTACCTACCTCACCTCGTCGCCTCGCTAGGATCTAAACTACCAAAGGAACAACACAAGAGACCCAAGGTTTATACTGGTTCGGGCCACCATTGCGGTGTAACACCCTACTCCAGTGTGTGGTGTGGTGGATTGCCTCTTGGGCTGATGATAAACGATACAAGGAAGAACAACCTCGCGAGGGTGAGGTGTTCTTGGCCGGTGCGATGAACTGCTAGGGGGAGTTCAGTCGCTCTCTCTCTCTTTGGATCCAAGATGATGATCTTCCTACCCTGTGGGTGACTAGTCCTATTTATAGGCAGAGGCCCTGGGCCTCTTCCCAAATATTGAGCGGGAAGGGCGCCAACAATTGGCCATTTTGAAGGGGAACATCTAGTACACTTATCCTGACTAAAGTTGGTCCTCGCTTTGTCAAAGGCTCGGTGGTGGCCTTGGCTTGTTGCAATCAAACGGATGCCTTTGCTTGATGCTCTCGCTGCGCTTGCCCCTTTGCACCAAAGAGGAAGCGAGGACATCAGACGGGCTGGCGCCCGCCTGGCGCCCTTGGTCGTCATGGCTTGCGTCATGGGCACCTCATGAGGTACCCCGCCTTGATCTCTCCGCCTCCTCGCGAGCCAGCTTGACGAGGCCATGCTCGAGGAAGCTTCCTATCATCCGCCCGCGAGGCTTGGCCCCTCGCGAGGGTCTTGAGCTTGTCTTGATGAAGATGGGCCGTCTTGGGCCACCTTGAGCCACGCCCGCAGCCGCAGGCGAGCAAGTCCAGGTACCCGTTCCCAGAACGCCGACACGCCTACAACATCATCGACAACGAGATCGTCAAGCGCAGCTCCATCGGCGTGTTCCAGCGCTGCGCCGAGCAAGACAAGGGCATTGAGATCCTCCTCGACATACACCAGGGTGAGTGCGGGCACCATGTCGCCTCGCGGTCCCTGGTGGCCAAGGCTTTCCGCCAAGGTTTCTACTGGCCCACGGCCCTCCAAGACGTCGAGTCGCTCGTCCTCAAGTGCGAGGGATGTCAGCGCTTCAGCAAGCGCAGCCACCAGCCGGTGTTGGCGCTCCAAACTATCCCATCACCTGGCCTTTCACGGTCTGGGGACTCGACATGGTGGGGCCCTTCAAGACCGCTCGAGGCGGCATGACGCATTTGCAGGTGGCGGTGGACAAGTTCACCAAATGGATCGAAGCAAGGCCAATCAAGAAGCTGGACGGGCCGACGGCCTTCCGATTCGTCAAGGACATTGCGGTGCGCTACGGCATGCCGAACAGTATCATCACGGACAATGCCACCAACTTCGCCAAAGGCGCGCTCGCGCAGTACTGCTCTGTCTCCGGCATCCGCCTCGACCTGGCCTCCGTTGCACACCCACAGTCCAACAGCCAGGTTAAGCGAGCCAACGGCCTCATCCTATCCGGCATCATGCCGTGGCTCGTCGAGCCGCTCATTCGTTCACCCAGCACTGGCTTGACGAGCTGCCGGCCGTCCTCTGGAGTCTCCGAACAACGCCAAACCGGTCGACCGGGTGCACCCCGATCTTCCTCGTCTATGGAGCAGAAGTTGTCATCCCGACCGACGTCGAGTTCGAATCACCACACGTCACAATGTACACCGAAGCCGAAGCCAAAGAAGCCCTGGAAGACGGCATCGACCTGCTCGAAGAAGCTCGTCTCCTAGCACACAGCCGCTCAACCATCTACCAGCAAGGCCTGAGGCACTACCACAACAAGAAGATCAAGCCCCTCGCTTTTCGGGAGGGAGACCTCATCTTCCGACTCGTCCAAGAGCAAACCGGCCAACACAAGCTATCCTCCCCATGGGAGGGCCCCTTCATCGTCAGCAAAGCCTTGTGCGAGCGCAACGCCTACTACCTCATCGACGCCCGCAAGTCAAACAAGCGCAAGAGAGACACCGCCAGCGAAGAAACAACCCGGCCGTGGAACTCAAAGCTCCTCCGCCCGTTTTACAGTTAGCCATGTGCACGTATGTATCGCTGCCTTTTGTAATCATCTGAAAACTATGGAGTCCCCGAACGACGCTCGGGGGCTGCCCTTTCCGACCAAGCTATTGTGTCTTCTGCATTCGTGCATTATTTACCTCTTTGACAAACTCGGCCACCGGGCCGACTCGCTAGACCCAGGGGCTCGGGGGATGGCCGGCTTGGTCACTACCCACCACCTTCCTTAGCGGTTCCTGACGTACTAGGATCGTCGCCGCCTTCCACTTGACCCTAAGCCACAGAACCGGCTTCGGCTATCGGCCGGTAAGCGTGCAAGCCCATAGCACCAGTATGCCACAAACACTAAGTCAAGGACCACCGGGTTACCCAACCCGGCCCCGCCACTTTAAGTTGCCGCATGACCGACTGCTCGCCAACTGGATTCACCGGATTGCCGCCAGCCGGCCCAGTGGGTGTTTCTCTCGCGCTCAACGTTTCGACAGCTTAAGTACTGCGCGCTCCTCTCAAAGGCCGAACTCCTTGTCACGGACCGGAGCCTCGGCCGTCAGACTCGCGGGGGGAAGCCCGAGAGGGGAAAAGCGCAAGAAAACGACTCAAAAGACAAAAAGCAAGAGTGCAAACATTCACGGAATTTATACATCACCAGTTCAAATTCAAACAGGCCCAAGGCCAGAATTCATTACACCCGGATACCCCCAGTGGGTGGGTGGACCTGCTACCTAACAGAAATTTTTACTAAGTTAGAAACAAGCAGCCTCAGGCATCTCCCTCGGTGGCCTCCGAGTACGCCAAGGTGCCGGTGTCCCCCTCCTCGGCATCCAGGTCATGGTAGACGTCCGTCTCCTCAGAGCTGCCCTCTGGGTCGTCTAGAAGCAGGCCGTAGTCGTCAACACGCATGACTCCGCCATCTTCCGCCCGCTCCGGCCGTAACTCGTCGTGGAAGGCGAACCCGGCGATGTAGCTGGCTTGAGCAGCAATCCGGCCGGCCTCCGCCTGCAGCTGGCTCTCCGAGCCTCGCTGGTCCATCAACGCGTACAGCGACTGGTCCAGATGCCAAGACATCGCCAACCTGAGTGCCATCTCGACACCGGCATGAGCGGCAGAAACACGCCAGTCATGGAGCCGATCCGGCCCCGCCTCCTACCACCGCGCCAGCCGCATGAAGCTGTTCGGCGCGACAGAACCCGGCCAGAGGGCCGCCGTCATCGGCGCGCCGGCCTGAGAAAGCCGCCCCATCTAATCGCCCAAGACGCGCAAATGAGCCTCGACGGCAGTCACGATCTTCGGGAAGGTCCAGGCCACCCGCGGATCAGTCCCGGAGCCAACGACCCCTTGCGGGTCGCGCTGAAAGTGGACTGCCTCCTCCGCTAGCGGGCGCGTCTCCGGGCAGGCCCCTGTCAAGAAGAAAAGCAAGTCGGAAGAAAGTCACCAAGGACAAGAAGCCGGGATCCTAGCCCTGCAAAAAACCCAAGGAAAGCACTTACTAGAGAAGGACTCTTCCAGGTGCTGCGCTTCGAGCGACGTACCGCGCCGCTCCCGGGCGATGGTGCGGTCACGCTCCTAGAGCGTCTTCTCCAGATCGGTGACCTTAGCAAGGGCCGTCTTCAGCTCGGCATCCTTGTCCTTGGCCGCCTTCTCGGCCTCCTCGCGGTGACGGGTTTCCCCCTGACGGGTCTCCTCCGCCGCGGCCGCCAGCGCCTTCACGCGCTCCACCTCGGCCTGGAGCTGACCCTTGTCGTCGGCCAGCTTGCCGCGTTGCTGATCCACCTCGACAAGGGCCCGCTACGCCTCCACAACCATGGCGGCTTCCGCCTTGAGGCGTTCCACCTCGGCCTCAAGACGACCCTTGTCGCCCTCCAGCTACTCCTGCAGCTGGCTGGCTTCATCAAGCGCACGCCAGGCTCCAGTCGCCTCCGCTCTCGCCCTCGCGACCTCGGCCCCAAGCCGGCCGGCGTCAGCAACGAGCTGGTCATAGTGGAAGCCAGCCCGCATCAGCCGGGTCCTCCAGGACAGCACCCCGGCTGCAGAAGGAAGATTCAGAAACAAAGTATTGTTTTAAGGTTCGGCCCAACTGCTACACAATTGGCCCAAATCTTTGGGGCTACACCCAGTGGGTGCGCTAGCGTGCCCCCACTAAAAAAGAGCACACAAAAATAATACGTGCCGCGACGCGGAGCTCCTCCTCCTTGGCGGCGAGCTGCTGCTTGAGTTGCCGGTGCGTCTCTAGGAGCCAGTTGAACACGCTGACCCGGTAGGAGTCCAGTTGCTGCAGAAGGCAATGATCAACACAAGATAGCAATTTAAGATTCGACCCAACTACTACACAGTTGGCCCAAATCTCGGGGGCTACACCCAGTGGGTGCGCTAGCGCGCCCCCATGAAGAAGAAGCAACAGAAAAAGAAAGGCAGAAAGCAAGGGAAACTTACAAACACGGCGCGCTCCAGCTCCCGTGTCTGCTCCACCTCGGCCTGGGCGAAGGCCTGGATCCGGTCCGTCCGCCCTCGCAGGCGCCGGGTCACGGCGGCCATCGCCGCCTCCTCCTATGTCAGAGGCCTTAAGAAGACCTTGCTGGTCCCACTCCACGTCGGCTGCGACCCGAGGCCCAGCGACCCCCTGGCCTGAGCACCAGGGCGTGCTCTCCGCTGGCCGCCTCCCCTGCGACCGGCGCCTTCTCCGGCGCCCTTTCCGGCACCGTCGCCGGTTCGGTGGCCGGAGTGCCCTGCGGCTCCATTACCATTGGTGCCTCGCCCGTCGGCACCTGAGGCATCCCCTCCGGCACCGTTCGCAGCGCCTCCTCCAAGACGATGTCGTCGCCGCCTCTGTTGGCCCCCGTTCGCTCGACCATGTTGGAACGCGGCGGGGTGTCATCCCCAACGACCACAACCTCCAGGTCAAGATCCACCACATCCGCACGGCCGCCTCCGCCGTGCTCCCCCTCCAACGACATCACAAAGACCGTCGCCGCCACCATTGTCCCTGCCGGCATCTCCGGCCACGCCGCCTCCTCGCCGGCTTGCGCCCACGTCGTCACGGCGTTAACCTAGGCCTGGGTCGACGCCACCTCCAGCACAGCCTCGACCCGGTTCCGGTCCCGCCAGGCCAGGCCTTCGGTGTTGGCCGGGTCCAGGCCAAGATCCGGCTCCGCCTGCTCCTCCTCCTCGTCTCGGTCGACGGTGCCGGACCGGCTCCTCCGAAACGCACAGCCTTCGGCAGACGCAGCGTCCACCGCCGCCACCGCGAGCGAAATCGATGACCTGAAATCCAAGACAGAGTAAATACGCAAGAGCCAAGCAGAGCCGCTCGGCCGCTCGAATTCAAGCAAAGATAGAACTCACCCCGGAACCACCGAAACGGTGGGCCTTGCCACCCTCTCTTGCGGAGCGCCATGCCTCCTCTTGGTGAGCGGCTTCGCGCCCCCGGCCGGGTTCACCGCGCGCTTCATGGCGAGGGCCCGTGGCGCGACGTTCTCCTTCCCGTGCGGTCGGGTCGCTGCCGGCGCCCCCCGAGACGATCCGGCTCCGGTCGCACTGCCACCTCCTCTGCCCGGCACAACTGCATCAATGGCTCGCGTCAGCATCGCCAAAACCATCGCGCGCCCGGCAACTCAAGAAGTGAAGACAAACTTACCCGCTCGGCGCCTTGCGCCCGCGTCGGCGGTCGCCCCCTCCCCTCCACTGTGGGCCTCAGGCTCCTCTGAGGCAGCGCACGGCACCTGCGTCCGCGCCCGGTCGTAAGGATGTCGGATGGCGTTCAGAAGCACCTCCCACGTCGCGTCGGGGCGAATAAGAAGATGAGCAACAGCAAAGCATGAAGACCAGGGACTCACCGCATGCATCGGGTTCGCCTGGCTGTACGGAGACTTCCAGAACTCCCAATCGTCCCGCAGGTTGGCCTTGGAGATATCATTGACCTGGCGGGCGACCTGGTCCGCCCCCAGCCGCAAGTTCGACATACGGTTGGGGTCCTGAAGCCCAGTCATCTCGCCGATGAGGTGGCTGCGCTGCTGCAGCGGCAGCACTCGGCGCCTGATGAAGGCGGTGATGAGGTCGGTGCCGGTGAACCCTTCCCGCTCCTTCATCACCGACACCCGCTCACACGGGTTGAGCACCTCCTGCGACGGATGCTTGGGGTAGTAACCCTAGTTTTGTTTCTCCCTCGGTGGCGAGTTGACGAAGGGCGGAAAGTTGATGCGGTCCGCCCCGAGGTTGCGGACATAGAAGAAAGAATTCTGCCACTTCTTGGCAGAATCCTCCAACATCTTGGCGATCGCCACGATCGCTTGGAGATGACGGCGGCCCCGCACTCGGACATCTCCCCGACCCTCGGCCCCTGCTGCTTCAAGGAGAAGAAGCGCACCTAGAGGTTGATCGAAGGCTCGACCCCCAGGTACCCCTCGCAGAGGGTGACGAAGCCCGAAAGCTGCACGATGGCGCCGGTGCCAAGATGATGAGGCTGGAGCCCGAACAACTCCAGGAAGTTGTGGAATAAGGTGCTCGCCGGAAGACCGAACCCGCTCTTGAAGTGCGGGTAGAAGACCACACGCTCCGTGCCCTCTAGCCACGGCTCCCGCTCGCCCTACGGCAGGCGCGCGGCAACCTCCATCTCCCCCGGGCAAGCGCCTAGTGGTGCGAAGATTGGCGATGTCGTCCAGTGTGACGGTCGAGCCCATCCACGAGCCCGACGGCAGCGACATGGATGAAGACAAAAAAAGAGAAAGGAAGAAGAACGGTGATGAAGCTCTTCTCGAAGCGGTGGGTGTCGTGACACGCGGCGGTCGCAAGGAGCAGAGGAAGGAAGAAGGGGCTGGGTAGTGCGAGCGAGAATGATTTCTGCCGCCCCCTTCCCCCAATTTATAAGCCACGGTTTGAAACATGGGGAAGTGGGATCGTTTGCGCTCGCCTTTCCCACTTCCCCGCAATAACTGCGCACGTACATGCACAATAACTGCCTCGAGAATGGCAACCAACTCGCGGACACCGCAATAAATCCGCAAGCATGGGCCGAGGGAGAGCGGCCACAGGCCCCAGCGCGTTGCCCCATCCTGTCGCGCGCGTGGCCTGTCAGGCCCTTCCGGCTCCCGGGCGCCACGTGCCGCCCGCGCGAAGCCCGAAAGATTACCCCAAGATTCGACCGACTCTTCGGTTTCCCGCCCATGCCGGGGTGCCGCGATCCGGCTTCCGGAAGCCGGCACATAGTGGGTGTTGCCGGACCCGGCGGACGAACAATTCGCCTCCTCAAGGGGGGAAACTGTGAAGGCCCTCCCATCTGAAGACGGCAGACCTTCACAGCTTCGGGGACTACTGTCGGGGGGATGAACCCCAGGCAGGCAACGGAACCCGGATCCTTTTCAAAAACAACGGGGGCAACAACGCCCCTCGAGCCGGCCAACCCCCCGACCCAGCCAAATTCCTCAACCCGGCCCCGACGGCCGGCGCAAGGCAGCCGAGCCCGGCGCACCAAGACTTCCCCAACAAGCCAGTTTCCCCTTGGCATGTTCCCCAACCCGGCCACGGGTCAGCTCCCGTCCCATCTAGGACGTACGATGGGACGAGTCTTCATTCAGAGATGAGCAAGGCAACAATGCCCCGCCCATGCCTCGGGTCAGCCTGGCGTGGCAATAGTGCCCCACCTACCCGCTGACCAAGGTTGGCATGGCTACAATACATCCGTCGTCACTGCCGACGCCAGCAAGCAGCGACCTGACGGAGCGCCACTGTAGCGGACTCAACCCGGCAACTCCCTGATGATCGACAAGATAGCCAACAGTACCCCTACACCCGGCGGGTCCCGTGCCCGGAGAACCCGGCGAGCCCTGGCACCCGGCGGGTCCCAGCACCGGCTCCCCAGACAATGACAACCCGGCCTCATGACCTTGTAACATTACCATTGTACCCCTGGGGGGTTAACCTATAAAACCCCCCAGGACCCCTCATGCATACGGGCGATCACTTTCTCACACACCCATAGCAAGCAACACCCAGGGAGAGGGAGCAGTCTGAGCCTTGGCCTGCCTTCCTTCTTCCACCATACAACTCTAGGAGCAACACTTTACTGTTAGATATCAACCACACTCGGCAGGACTAGGGGTGTTATCTCTTCGGAGAGCCCTGAACCTGGGTATGCCTTGCGTCTCGCGCTCGCTCATGCCGACCTCGCCTCTGGAGCCCACCAGTGCCCTCGAGCCTCCTCCTCTCTTTAGCCATCCCTTGGCATCTGCCGTGCGCCCACCACGACAGATAGGTTCTAAAAAATGGCACACTTCATACAATGTCATAAAAGCGATGATGCTGCTAATGTTGCTGATTTGTTCTTTCGTGAAATTATTTGCTTCATGGTGTGCCAAATACTATTGTTTCAGATCGTGATACTAAATTTCTTAGCCACTTTTGGAGATGTTTATGGGCTAAGTTGGGGACTAAACTGCATTTTAGTACTACTTGTCACCCCCAAACTGATGGACAAACTAAAGTAGTCAATAGAACATTGTCTACTATGCTTAGGGCTGTTTTGAAGAATAACACGAAAATGTGGGAAGAATGATTGCCTCATATTGAATTTCCTTATAATCGTTCGCTGCATTATACTACTAAGATGTGCCCTTTTGAAATTGTATATGGTTTCCTACCTCGTGCACCTATTGATTTGTTGCCTCTTCCATCTTCGGAGAAGGTTAATTTTGATGCTAAACAACATGTTGAATTGATATTAAAAATGCATGACTTAACTAAGGAAAACATTGAGAGTATGAATGCTAAATATAAACTTGCTGGAGGTAAAGGTAGAAAACATGTTGTCTTTGCACCTTGAGATCTTGTTTGGTTACATTTATGTAAGGATAGGTTTCCTGGTTTGCGCAAATCAAAGCTAACGCCATGTGCTGATGGTCCTTTTAAGGTGTTAGAGAAAATTAATTATAATGCATATAAACTTGAGTTGCTTGTAGATTTTGGGGTTAGTCCCACTTTTAACATTGCAGATTTGAAGCCTTATTTGGGTGAGGAAGATGAGATTCCATCGAGAACGACTTCACTTCAAGAAGGGGAGGATGATGAGGACATCAATACCATTGTTACACCCACATCCCTATTTGCTATACATATTGGACCAATTACTAGAGCTCACAAGACGCCAATTAAATTACTAGGTACATTCGTTTCTTGGTAATGATTCTAATGTTCATGAGAATATGATGTTGCCTAAATTGGATACATTTGTCTTCATCGACAAATGAAGGGCCTAGCTTGGACAAGAAGGATGAACATTGGAGCAAGATCAAGCATGGAGATGATGTCATGCTAAGGGGAAGAAGAACGGAGTTACAAGTGATGATTTCAGGACTTTGAAGCCACCATAATGAGTGCATGAAGCCTTGGACGAAATATACAAGATGCCACTTCATAAATTTCGTCCAGAGGCTATTATAGGTGTTGCGTCACCTTATTATTGGGCCAGACCCATGTAATTTCGAAATCAAGTATAGGTTGTTTTTAGAGTCCGTATGTATGGGGAAAACAGAGTTAGGGTTGGTTTCGGACCCCTCCTCCAAGGGGCCACGAAATTCCCCCCTCTTCCTCCATATATACAGCCCTTAGGGCGTCGATTAGACTTTAGGTTTTGTTTCTATTAAAAGTTCGTCATAGCTACAACTTCACGTACTTCGTTTGTGTTCAACGACCAGACCAAGACGTCACATGACCCCACCTTGATCAATAAAGCTTTTATCATATATTCGCAATATCCAGATTGCAATCTTAGTTTCTTGCTTGTTCTTCATTTACTTGCAGGAAATAGACCTTCGTGGTCAGGTTGATCGTGCTCCGGCGTGGTCAATAACCCTCGGAAGTTGGTTTAGCGATTGCTAAGGCATGATATCTCGCACGTTCGTAGTTGGATTGTCAAAGTCTACTCTCACAGAAAATGATAATCACCTTCTCATCAAAAGACGGGATACCTTTGCCTCTATTACCAAGAACATCAAGGAGAACATAGTATTGAATATCAAAGACAGAGAAGAAGCCATCTAGCTACTAGCTATGGACCCGTAGGTAGGCTGGGCGTTCAGTCTAACCGAACCAATCGGTCCGGTTCCTCGGGTTTTTGAGAAATTTGGTTTTCAAATATTCATGACCGATTGGTCATTCATGGAACTGCTAACTGAGGCTTCAGTGAACTGAAAAGTCGGTTCGATCCTCGGTTTGACTCAAATGAAACCGATCTTGTTTCGTAACAAATAGTAGTTCTCTTTAAATTTGAGATACGGATGAAAGGAAGGGAAATATATAGTACAATATCTCGTACGTCCAGCACACCAAGACGTGAGGTGTCCAGGAAACTAATTCATACAGGCAATGAAAAATTGTGAGAACGTGAATCCACCAAAAAATAATCATAACCGAATTGTAAAGGAGATAGCTGAAGAGAAGAAGATGCAATCCAAAGGAATAGGAGGGACATGAAGGAAGGGAAGACATAAGGCATTGGGCGCTGGTTGCCGGGCGGCCGGGCCGCCTCCACTGGCGGCACTAGCGAGGTGTCGCGTTCACTGATTGGGCGATGGTTGCCGGGCGGCCGGGCACCGCCACTAGTGCGTTCACTGTCGGTCGGGGACTAAGACCAGGACTCGAAACACCTATGGCGGCTAGGTTAGGAATGGCGAACCGCAAGGTGTCCATGCGTGGGGGGTGGGGCTGCTGTTGCTATTGGACGGGGTGGGTCGTGTACCTAGTATTGTGTTTAATTTGGTCACATGGGTTGGTGGGCTTTGCTAGTATTTTTGGGCCAGTACATAGCATTTCGGTGTATTCCGCCAGTTCGGTCAACCCTGTCTGGAAACCGAAATCATCGAGTAAATTTCGGGTTTTCACACCTCGGGACCGTACAGAGCATCGAATTTTTTGGCCTTTGGTCTATTCGGCTTTGGTGTCGGTTTATTCAGTTTCGGTTTTTGGTCCTCGATTTATTTGCCCACCCCTACCCGTAGGTCTGTGGTAGACCATGCACACATCATCGGAAGGGCAACAAGGTTGATGTAGAGGCTCTCCGTGATTGATTCCCCCTCCGGCAGGGTGCCGGAAAAGGCCTCCGGATGGGATATCACGAGAACAGAAGCTTGCAACAGCGGAAAAAGTATTTTGGGTGGCTCTCCATTGGTTTCCTGATTTTAGAGCATTTATAGAGTTGGAATTAGGTCAAACGGAGGAACAAGGGGCCCATGAGGCACATGGGCGCGCCTACCCCCTGGGCGTGCCTGTATGGCTCATGGCCCACTCCTTCGCCTTCTGGCCTCCCCCCGAAGCATCTAGGGTCTCTTATGTCCAGAAAAAGTCGTCAAAAATTTTCGTGGCATTTGGACTTCGTTTGGTACCGATTTCTTGGAAAACCAAAAATAGGCAAAAAAACAGCAACTGGCACTTGGCATTAAGTTAATAGGTTAGTCCCAAGAAATGATATATAATTGCATATAATTGCGTATAAAACATCCAAGATTGATACTATAATAACATGGAACAATCAAAAATTATAGATACGTTGGAGACGTATCAAGCATCCCCAAGCATAATTCTTGCTCGTCCTCAAGAAGGTAAATGGTAAAAACAGAATTTTTGACGTGGAATGCTACCTAACATGTTCATCTGTAATCTTTCTTTTATGACATGAATATTTAGATCCAAATGATTCAAAATAATAGTCTATAATTTGACATAAAAACATCAATACTCAGGCATACCAACAAACAATCATGCCTTTCAACATATCTTATCTTATATTTATTAATTGGAGGCACTAATAGAGGCTCCACATTAACTCTTAGAAAACAGTAAATTTATCCATTAGATCTTAAATATATGGTACAGATCAAATATGTGAACGTGGTGAGAATCCTTAAAAAACATGATGAGAGTCCTAAGTGTATACGATGTGGAGGCACTAAGGGAGGCTCCACGTTATAACTCTTAGAAAACACTAAATTTTCTCTAAAAAAGGAAAACGGTAAATTTTCTCTAAAAAGGAAAACAGGAAATTTATCCACTGGATCATATATGTTGACGTGTTGAGAGTCCCAAGCGTACACGATGTTTAATATAACGCATCATCTCTTTCCCCTCGCGGGTCGCTGCATCTTCTTCCCATCCTGCAGATCCTCCTCTTCCCTCTCATAGCCCCTCCTCTTCCCGTCTACCAAAAGCCTGCGCGGAGCTTCATGATGATTTCCCCATGCCGTAGTGCTTCTCTTTCCATCGGATGGCACTCCCTCCTCCCACACAATTGCAGTGACGTCTCTGCCCAAAGTGCAATCGTTCTCTAGCGACTAATTATCCCGTATCGATCTCCTCAACCATGACCTAGCAGCCATGTCCATCACAGATTGGCTCGAGTCAACAGATTCGCTTTGAAATTGAAAAGCCACGCAGGTAGCAGCCGCCATATTGATTTTGCCACCATCGTAGGGCTCAGGTAGACCAAATATGAAGATCGTTGCAAATTCAGAGTACAATGTTCTATGTTTTATCGCTTTTCATTGATTCCTTTGTGTTGTCTCTACTTTCATGGTTTGAATCTTGCTAACTGCATGTATAGCATAGATTTCTATAGTCTGATGCACAAGTTACCAACAGATATTGCAAATGGGTCAGAACATGTATGGTGTGAACATGTTATAATATTATTGCAATATCTAATTTTCTGTCAGTGCATTTCCAACACCCAGCTGCATATTGCTCATCATCCTTACTGTTGTCATAAGTACTTTTTATGTGTGGCAGATTAGGATAGAATTTTGTTCTTCTGGAGCTGCTTGAAGTCAGATTTGTACATTGATGTGCAGGACATCATAAGAGAAGAAGTGGACATGTGCCACTGTAGAAGTCAGGTATATGCATTGATGTGCATGATATGTCAAGCAAATATATCTTTGGCTAATGGTTGCTGATAGTTTTTAAAATGGATTAATACAATGAAATAAGGTCATTTAGTAAAACTTACAAGATGATGTCAAATATTTTGCAATGCAGATGTTATAGGACTAGACAAGCCTAATGTAAACGGAATGGCACCATAAAGTTTTTCATGTATGTGCACTTGATCAGCAAAAAAATATACATTAGCTTTGTGTAAGACCTGTTGTTAAGCTAGGAATTTTTTTGGATAACTAACTGCAGTATCGAATTCAGCCAACATTATGCGGCAGTGTAATCCACTACTTTGTCCTTTATTTATCAGGAAACAACTTCGTCCCATTGGAATTCTTTAGTTCTTCTTTTATTTTCAGGTAAAACCCACAAACATTATGTAGCAGTGCATGTTCCACATCCTGAATGCTATAGCTTTTCCCATTTCTTCAGGTTGTCAAGAGTTTCAGAGCGACATTTCAGCTACTTGAACCATGTGAGTTGTAACACTCTCTAAATTATGTACATATATCTAAAAACGCTGCAATTTTACCTCCTGAATTAATTATTAGTATATTCTAACACTGATTGAAGCTTTTGATCATTTGGTTTATATGTTTAATCAATTCTCTTGATGTACTTATTGAATGGAATGGGTTTTGGTGTCATTTGTACCTGAGAAAAGGGGGGAAGGACTACGGATCAAAGCCTTAGACCCAATGTTGATATATTATGCTTCTGGAATTATAGATTTTTATTTGGTGTTCAGGAACATAGGTTTTTTGCTGTTTTGGAAGAGTCGCTAATTAAAAGTTTTTGATATTTCAACTTTTTAATGAGTTTTTTATGCTGATCAGGTGCTCACTTAATTCAGGTTAGTTTTTATTCGTCATAACCATTATAAGAAGAAACAAGCATCACCTTCTCTATCCCTGTTCAAATCATCATGTAATTACTTTGCAACTCCTTATTTCCTACTATGAGAGGATGCACCCTAGGTGATAGAATTTTTTGAAATTTCTGAAGTATCATTTGTATAGGAGGGGTTTCCCTCACAATAATTATTTGTTTATTGTTCAATCGGGTAATTAAATCATGGTATGTGTACGCTCGCACTTACAGTTGTGTTGCGCTTCTACCTGCATACAAAATGATATACTATCACAATGCTCCTAAATAACATGTTCTAAGAGAACCCTACTTTTAACTTTGGTAATGAAAGGCAATCTTCTGAATCAGACACCATTCATGTTAGCCAATATAGTAGTCGACTTACATATATTTCATTATTGTTGATTGCAGTTAGTTTCTCCCAAAGTGCATATCTGCATTCTCAAGGGGAAAAATGTCGCTGATTGTTTGATTTCAACATGGCTATTCGTTCTAGATTTGAGGTCAGCCTCAATGCTAGCTATATAAAACAAGGCTAAGGATTTTGGTTATGTGTTACCACAAATATTAAGCATTGGCTACAATCATTATTAGTGCAGGATCATGCTTATACTTTTTGCTCTATACTACTCTGCTAGATATAGTAGAAATAATATCCATATTTAAAGTCCATACGGCATGAAAAGTTAGAATGTTGAGCATCTCTCAGTCAATCTATATACGTGAATAGCGAACACAGATTATCTTTCATGTAGATTGTGTAGGTCAAAAACTGCATTCAGACTACAAAGCCGCATTAATGCATTATTTGTTATTACTCACTTACACAGTTGAATTGCTCTATTATAAGGTACTGGCATCTTTTTGCTGCATCCAGAGTGAACAAATTATGCCAACTCCTATAGGAGACTGCATGTATTTTTTTGTAACAAGAACTAATAAGTACAGATGCAGTAGACTAATATTTAATTACCGTATAAACTGCTACACTCTGTTTCTGAGCATCATTTGTCCCTCCACTAGGTCATCTTTGGAATTTGTGAGAATCGCAGATCAATGAAGTGCTTGAGAGTGCTAATAGTGTCTGTGGAGTTCAACATGCAACATTTCCCAATGTCCAAGGTGGCGATTAGATCAATCCATGTAGCTGGTGTTCATGTGGATACTCAAGATGGCAACAGCTTGCGGGGTCTAGCCATCGGAGCATGAGCGACAAAGATGTCGGCTGTTGTCCTCACATCATGATGGGTTCATTGCCGTTTTAGTTGTTCGTGTCATGGTAGTTCTATGGTTACGGTGTTTGATCATCTCGCTTAAGTTGTGGCCTTCATGCTTTGCCGCTTCATTTGTTAAACTGCATTAGTGATTTGTCTTTTGGGAACAACAATATTTGATGAAATTACTCATCTTTAATCTCAAGCAAACAATTTTTTTATAAATCGTCTTAATACTGCAGGAAATAGCTTCAGAACAGTAGCCATAATAAACACGTGGCTATTTTTGTGATCTGGTGATGAAGCGGTACTACTTAAAATGCTCACTGGTGCTTTTCTAAAATCATGTATGTCATGCTATGTTTACTTCCCACACTGTACGGTTTTACATTAATTTGTACTCTGTAATGGAGCCTCAAGATAGTACTACGAGGAGAAGCAGGAAAGATTCTAATATATTATTGTGTGAGCAAAATAAAACACCTATTTTCCAAATAATTGTCTTAATTATACGTAACAAGACTCTGTCTTAGATAAATATATAATTCATCAAGTTTTAGTAAAAGATTCCTTAAATACCATGTATTTTCTTCCGCACAGATTATTGCATGAGTACTTTTTTCAATATATAAAAGCCAACAATTGTTGGTACTAAAATGATCACAAACTATGCATTTCATTTGTTTGCAGGAAAAGCATTGCGTTTTTAACCTTATGCAAAAATTGTGGAAAATGTCAAATCGGTTCTTTTTTTATGAAAGACCTCAAGGGCAATTCTTTTCAATTTTGATTATCTACAAGCACGTCAACCCACTTCAAATATGGAACATGGATTCTGGCAATCCAACGGAGTTTGGTCCTCATGTCGATCCAGAGGGTGACACAAGTGGAAATTAACATAGCATGTACATTTCATTTTTTTTCAAGCAATAGTGCACTTTGTTGCATTTTGTGTAGCGAAGTCATTCATCATAAATATTCCCATAATTATTTGTTGTTTTCTTGCAGAAATGATATTATGAAATTAACCCAATACCTCTTTTCTGTCATATATTGTTTAGGTTTATATAAGTACTGCTCCATGAATAGTATTCCTTCAATTTATTGTACTACCAACTTTCAGACATATCGGGTGGGTGCATGACAATGATTCTTTTGATAAAACCGTTAATGTGTGTTTGTTTTCAACATAACCTAATTCTAGATACATTCGTATCGCCTTCAATTATAATGAATAACATATTGATCTTTATCTCTATGCTACAGTTTGATTTGAAGTTTTGCAAATTAAGACAAACTGACTATCATATTAGAAAATTGGAATCTTTCAACACACTACTGCTCTCACAACTAAAATACTGTTCAAAATTAAGAGATAGCTTTCGCTTGGTTGTTGTATTTTTTATTTGTGATTGTAGCCTCCTTAATTTAATTATTATATTGCCAGCGTATGTGAAGCAAAACAGAAAACTTATAATTTTACAAATTGATAGTTCACTAGCCCGTGCTGAAGCACGGGTCGATTACTAGTTAATGCTAAAGAACATTATCCATACAAAATCATATAGCCTTGTCATGCTCCATCTTATTAACACAGAGTATTTATCATGCACAATATCGATGATAAGCCGAGCAATTGGATCATACTTTTTAACGCGCTTCAACTTTTTCAACCCCGTGCAATACATGAGCGCAGGCCATGGATATAGCACCATGGGTGGAATAGAGTATGGTGATGGAGATAATATGGAGAACAAAAAAAAGGAGAAAGTCTCACATTGCCGAGGCTAATCAATGGGCTATAGATATGCCCATCAATTTATGTCAATGCAAGGAGTAGGGATTTCCATGCAATTGATGCACTAAGAGCTATAAGTTTATGAAAGCTCAAAATAAAAACTAAGTGGGTGTGCATCCAACTTGCTTGCTCATGAAGACCTCGGGCATTTGAGGAAGCCCGTCATTGGAATATACAAGCCAAGTTCTATAATGAAAAATTCCCGCTAGTTATATGAAAATGATAGCATACGAGACTCTCTATATGAAAAACATGGTGCTACTTTGAAGCACAAGTGTCGAATGGATAGTAACATTGCCACTTCTCTCTTTTTCTCTTTTTTTGTTGGGCTCTTTTTTGTCTCTCCTTTTTATTTCGTCCGGTTCCTCATCCCGACTTATGGGGGAATCACAGTCTCCATCATACTTTCCTCACTTGGGACAATGTTCTAATAATGAATAATGATCATCACACTTTATTTACTTACAACTCAATACTAGAACAAAACATGACTTTTTATGAATGCCTCTGGCAGTGTACCGGGATGTGCAATGATCTAGCATAATATGTATAAAAATGATGAACGGTGGCTGATCACAAATACTATGTCACATATATGATCATGCAAAGCAATGTGACAATTATGATGTGTGTCATAAAAACGGAACGGTGGAAGCTGCATGGAAATATATCTCGGAATGGCTTTGGAAATGTCGTAATAGGTAGGTATGGTGGCTGTTTTGAGGAAGATATAAGGAGGCTTATGTATGATAGAGTGTATCATATCACGGGGTTTGGACGCACCGGCGAAGTTTGCACCACATCTCAAGGTGAGAAAGGGCAATGCATGGTACCAAAGAGGCTAGCAAGCTGTGGAAAGGTGAGAGTGCATATAATCCATGGACTCACATTAGTCGTAAAGAACTCGCACACTTATTGCGAAAGTTTATTAGCCCTTGAAGCAAAGTACTACTATGCATGCCCCTAGGGAGATTAATTGGTAGGAAAAGACCATTGCTCGTCCCCGCCGCCACTTATAAGGAGGACAATCAATAATAAAGCATGCTCCAACTTCTTAGCATAACGAGAGATAATACATGCATGCTTCGGGAATCACAGACCTTAACACCAATATTCTTACTAAACCACACACATTCACTGGTACATCATACATATTACCATCTTCGTATCGCAAAACTGTGCAAGGAATCAAACCTATCATATTCAGTGATCTACATGAATATTTTTATTATATCCCTCTTGAATACCTATCATATCAGGACCAATTTCATAACTTGTACATATTGCCAACACTATTATCAACTCTCAAAATGATATATGTGAAGCATGGGAGGTCAACTATTTCTTTAAAATATAACCATCGATGTGCTCTAAAAGATATAAATGAAGTACTAGGGCAACTACCTAGCTCAAAAGATATAAGTGAAGCACAAAGAGTATTCTAACAAATCACGAATAATGTGTGTCCCTCTCAAAAAGGTGTGTCCAGCAAAGATGATTGTGATAGACTAAAAAGCAAACAAAGCAAAGACCATATAATAAATGATGCTCCAAGCAAAACTCATATCATGTGATGAATAAAAATATAGCTCCAAGTAATTTACTGATAGTTGGTAGAAGAAAGAGGGGATGTCATCCAGGGCATCCCCGAGCTTAGATGCTTGGGTGTCACTGAATATTACCTTGGGGTGCCTTGGGCATCCCTAAGCTTAGACTCTTGCCACTCCTTATTCCTTCATCCATCATGATCTCACTCAAAACTTGAAAACTTCAGCACACAAAACTCAACAGAAAACTCGTGAGATCCGTTAGTATAACAAGAAAATCACCACTTTAGGTAATGTTGTAAACCCATTCATATTTTATTATTGCATAATACCTACTGCATTCTAACTTAACCATGACTTGTACCCCCCCCCCCCCCTGATACAATCCATAGATTCATCAAAACAAGTAAACAATGCAACCAAAACAGAATCTATCAAAAACAGAACAATCTGTAATGATTCGTACAATGATCATACTTTTGTAATTCCAAAAAATCTTTAAAATCAGGACAACGTGGACAATTTGTATATCAATCATGTTTAAAAAAATCAGTATTTTATCACGTTCAGTGAATTTAAACAATTTTGTTACTGGGCGCAAAATTTTCTGTTTTCTCACTGAATCAAAGCAACTATCATCCAAATCATCCCAAAGGCTTTACTTGGCACAAGCAGTAATTTAAACACAAAAACACAACCATAATAGTAGCATAATTTTGTGCACACCAAAAACAGTAAATAAAGATAGTTATTTGGGTTGCCTCTCAACAAGCGCTATAGTTTTACGCCCCTAGCTAGGCATAATGCATAGTTTATGTTAGATGGGATAGAGGGAGATTGGTGGAATCGATGGATGTGTTATTGAGCCTCGAGGGCAATTATATATTGAGTACAAGACTTGGAGGGCAAGACGCCTCTCCTAGAGATAAGGTAGGAGACGGATTACAAATCCTAAACTACCAAACACATGTAACCCAAATATATCTCTACCCCCCCCCCCCCACCCCCCGCTCGCGCAGTCATAGTGGTAATGTTGCGAACAACATAGGCGTCGCGGACGGTCAAACTGGAGAGAATAGCGGCCGACAACTTTCATCCCTCCGTAGTCATAGCGGGAGCGTCATGGACGGTGTCGCGTCATGGACGCATTGTATGTAGAGGAAGCCATCGAGTTGCTCAAGCGAGGTGATAGCCCTTTGTGTCGTTGTCAATGTAGCCGAGAGCGTGGGTGGTGTAGTCGTGGTCGAAGTAGCCATGCGAAGAATGCCATGGTCGATGTCCAGTCGGGGTGGCCGGTGTCGAGGAAGTTGTCGTAGAGCCACGGGCGCAAGGAGGCGCCGAGTTAGTCATGGGCGCAGTGGTGTCAAAGTACAGGTGCACCGGGAAGAAGACGGTGTTGATGAAGCATCGCCCCAGGTTTGCCAGACCCAGGGACACGTCATAGACGAAGACACGTGCCGGTGTTGCCAGCACCGGGCATGTGTAGACGGACAAAGACGAAGTTGATGAAGCGCCGCACTAGGCTTGCCAGGCCCAGGGACACGTCGTGGATGAAGGCATGCATCGGTGGTGCCGGCACGGACATGCGTAGATGGGGACCTGCACGAGCTCTACGTCGTGTCAAGGAGTCGGAGGGGCCAATAGAGAAGGGGACTCGACGATGGTTGTGGCGCCAATCGGCGTGGGGGTGATGTCACCAATGGTGGTCAGAGTAGACGAACTGGTCGGGGAAGATGACAACAACACTGGCGCCGAGCTAGTGCTAGACGAAGATGAAGAGGGTGAACTGGTGGCGCGGCTTGAGTGAGCGAGTGGCAGCGGTGCCGAGGAAGTAGAGTGGCGGCGTTCTAAGGAGGCGGTGGCGACTAAGTTAGGAACGTGGTAGCGGTGCTCGAAGTAGGCGAGGAGAACCCAACAACGTGATGAAGACCGGCGCAGACGATGGTATTCCAGCATCGAGGGAGGCGGCGCAGCGCATACCACGGGAAGTCGACACACGGTGACGGCGGAGTGTACCGTGAGCCGCGGCGCTATGGCCCGAAGGGGCAATGCAGCAGCGGCGGGCAGGTCGAGGCAACGTTGGGAAGACCTTGGGGCGGCGGACCGCGGGTCAGTGCAACCACCGGGACGGCCTCGAGGCGGCGGCGCAGACCACGTGTTGCGGCACTACGGCTCGAAGGGGCGTCGCAGCAGCAACGTGTGAGTCGGTGCAGTCATAGGGAGAACCTCGGGGCGGTGGCGTTGCGGCCCTACGAGACGACAAAGCGGTAGCCCGATGCTCGATCAGTGGAGAGGCGCGCATACCCGAAGACGATCTTCACGGGACCTGTGAAGACACGCATAAACGACTGATCAGGTCGGTCACGCGACACAGATATGGTTGATCAGATAGGACATGTGCAGGTACAAGAATAGCCATCGCGTACGTGTAGCCAATAACCGCATAGGACGTAGAAGTGACGTACGGCCATACGGCGCATGCAAGCCAGCCCAGCCCAAGCAATGTGGTTCTGCATGACGCTCGTCAGGTGCAGCAGTGCAAGTGGCCACGCCATGCACGGGACACACGTCCTGTAGGAATCAACACGAGGTTGCCTACGCTGGAGCTAAGCTAATCTAGTTCCCTATACACGAATCTGTTGTCATTCTACTGCAACAGTTGTACTGCAATGATGAATACCTTAAAGTAGGTATAAATAGAAAGAATTTTGCAGGGTTTCTATTGCAGATCTGATCAAAGTGATGATGACCTCACAAAGACCAAAGAGCGGACAGACGGGTGGACCGCGCCGTCCCGGAGGAGCCGCGATCGTGCCAAACCAGACAGTTGGAGATAGCCGGGGTAGTGGCCGCCAAAGTCAAAGTAGAGGTGCGTGAGGGTCGACGAGTGATAACCCACAAGTATAGGGGATCGCAACAGTTTTTGAGGGTAGAGTATTCAACCCAAATTTATTGATTCGACACAAGGGAGCCAAAGAATATTTGCAAGTATTAGCAACTGAGTTGTCAATTCAAATACACATGGATATTAATTATCTGCAGCAAAGTTATCAGTAGCAAAGTAGTATGCTAGTTTTGATAGTAGTAGCAACAGCAATAGTAATAGTGACAATGATAGCAATGATTTTGTAGCAAGTGTAACAGTAACAATAGCTGTAATAACTTAGCAAGAACAATACAAGAGAAATTTGTAGGCATTGGATCTATGGATTCATTGGATGATATTAGTCATATAATAGTCATAACCTAGGGCGATACAGAACTAGCTCCAGTTCATAAATATAATGTAGGCATGTATTCCGTAAATAGTCATACGTGCTTATGGAAAGAACTTGCATGACATCTTTTGTCCTACCCTCTCGTGGCAGTTGGATCCATATGGAAAGTAAGGGATATTAAGGCATCCTTTTAATAGAGAACCGGAACAAAGCATTAACACATAGTGAATACATGAACTCCTCAAACTACGGTCATCACCGGAAAGTATCCCGACTACTGTCACTCCGGGTTTATGGATCATAACACGTAATAGGTGAATATAACTTGCAAGATCAGATCTAGAATATAGATATAATTGTGATAACATAAACGGTTCGGATCTGAAATCATGGCACCCGGGCCCAAGTGACAAGCATTAAGCATGGCAAAGTCATATCAACATCAATCTCAGAACATAATGGATACTAGGGATCAAGCCCTAACAAAACTAACTCGATTACATGATAAATCTCATCCAACTCCTCACCGACCAGCGAGCCTATGAAGGAATTACTCACTCCTGGTGGGGAGCATGGAATTGGCGATGAAGGAGGGTTGGTGATAACAAAGATCGAAGATCCCCCTCTCCGGAGCCCAAAAAGGACTCTAGATCTGACCTCCCGATGAAGAACGGGAGGTGGCGGCGGCTCCATATTGCGAAACGAGATAATTCTTCCTCCCCGATTTTTTCCGGAAAAATAGGATTTTATATCCTTGGAATCAGTGTCTGTGGGGCCACCAGATGGGCACAACCCACCTGGGTGCGTGATAACCCACAAGTATAGGGGATCAATTGTAGCCTCTTTCAATAAGTAAGAGTATCGAACCCAACGAGGAGCTAAAGGTGGAACAAATATTCCCTCAAGTTCTCGGTCACCGATACAACTCTACGCACGCTTAACATTCGCTTTACCTAGAACAAGTATGCAACTATAAGTACTTTGTAGGTGTTGTTGGAGAGCACCATAGGACAGCACCAATAATAAAACATGCAACTCAAACCAATCACGATCATCAATGAACCCATAGGACAAAACAGGTCTACTCAAACATCATAGGATAGCCATACATCATTGGGAAATAATATATAGCGTTGAGCACCATGTTTAAGTAGAGATTATAGTGGGTAAAAGAGGGGTCACACCGCTGCATAGAGGGGGGAGAGTTGGAGATGACGGCGGTGAAGTTGTTGGTGTAGATCGTTGTCGCGATGATGGCCCCGACGGTGTTCCGGCGCCACCGGGGGAGAGGGGGAGAGAGCCCCCCTTCTTCTTATTCTTCCTTGACCTTCCCCCTAGATGGGAGAAGGGTTTCCCCTCTGGTCCTTGGCTTCCATGGCGGCGGAGGGGCGGGAGCCCCTCCGAGATTGGATCTCTCTCTGTGTTTCCTTCTGTTTCTACGCTCCGATTACGCCCTTTCACCGTTTCTTAAATTCCCGGAGATCCGTAACTCCGATTGGGCTGAAATTTGGACACGATCTTTATCCGGATATTGGCTTTCTTATGGCGAAAGAAGGGCACCAACTGCCTTACGGAGTAGCCACGAGGGCCCAAGGTGCGCCCTACCCCCTGGGGCGCGCCCCTCACCCTCGTGGGCCCCTCGGGCATCGTCTCGCGTTGATTCCACTTCCCAAAATTCACATATATTCCAAAAAAAATCTCCGTAAGTTTTTATCCTCTTTGGACTCTGTTTGATATGGATTTTCTGCGAAGCAAAAAGCATGCAACAAACAGGAACTTGCACTGGGCATTGGATAAATATGTTAGTCCCAAAAATAGTATAAAAAGTTGCGAAAAGTATGTAAAAGTTGTAGAATATTGGCATGGAACAATCAAAAATTATAGATACGACGGAGACGTATCAGCATCCTCAAGCTTAATTCCTGCTCGTCTCAAGTAGGTAAATGATAAAAAAGATAATTTTTGATGTGAAATGCTACCTAGCATAATCTTGATCATGTAATCTAATCATGGCATGAATATTAAGACACGAGTGATTCAGAGCAATAGTCTATCATTTGAGATTAAGACAATAATACTTCAAGCATACTTATAAAAGCAATCATATCTTTTCAAAATAACATGGCCAAAGAAATTTATCCCTACAAAATCATATGGTCTGGCTATGCTCCATCTTCACCACACAAAATATTCAAATCATGCACAACCCCAATGACAAGCTAAGCAATTGTTTCATACTTTTGATGTTCTCAAACCTTTTCAACTTTCATGCAATACATGAGCGTGAGCCATGGATATAACACTATAGGTGGAATAGAATATGATGGTGGAGGTTGTGTGGAGAAGAAAAAAAGGAAGAAAGTCTCACATCGACGCGGCTAATCAATGGGCTATGGAGATGCCCATCAATTGATGTCAATGCGAGGAGTGGGGATTGCCATGCAACGGATGCATTAAGAGCTATAAGTGTATGAAAGCTCAAACTGAAAGCTAAGTGGGTGTGCATCCAACTTGCTTGCTCATGAAGACCTAGGGCATTTGAGGAAGCCCATCGTTGGAATATACAAGCCAAGTTCTATAATGAAAATTCCCACTAGTATATGAAAGTGATAACTCAAGAGACTCTCTATATGAAGAACATGGTGCTACTCTGAAGCAAAAGTGTGGTAAAAGGATTGTAACATTGTCCCTTCTCTCTTTTCTCTCATTTTTTTCTTTTTTCCTTTTTTTCTTTTTTTTTTCTTTTTTTGTAGGCTTCTTTGGCCTCTCTCTCTCTTTTCGGGGGGGCTTCTTTGGCCACTTTTATTTTGATAACCTCACATGGGACAATGTTCTAATAATGATCATCACACTTTTATTTACTTACAACTCAATATTACAACTCGATACTAGAACAAAGATATGACTCTATGTGAATGCCTCCGTGATGTCTTAGGATGTGCAATGATCTAGCGTAGCAATGAAATCAAAAAATGGACAAGCCCTGAAAACATCATGCTAGCTATCTTACGATCATGCAAAGCAATATGACAATAAATGCTCAAGTCATGTATATGAAGATTATGGAAGTTGCATGGCTATATATCTCGGAATGGCTATGGAAATGCCATAATAGGGTGGTATGGTGTCTGTTTTGAGGAAATATAAGGAGGCTTATGTATGATAGAGCATATTGTATCACGGGGTTTGGATGCACCGGCGAAGTTTGCATCAACTCTCGAGGTGAGAAAGGGAAATGCACGGTACCGAAGAGGCTAGCAATGATGGAAGGGTGAGAGTGCGTATAATCCATGGACTCAACATTAGTCATAAAGAACTCACATACTTATTGCAAAAGTCTATTAGCTATCAAAACAAAGTACTACGTGCATGCTCCTAGGGGGGTAGATTGGTAGGAAAAGACCATCGATCGTCCCCGACCGCCACTCATAAGGAAGACAATCAATAAATAAATCATGCTCCGACTTCGTTACATAACAGTTCACCATACGTGCATGCTACGGGAATCACAAACTTCAACACAAGTATTTCTACAAATTCACAACTACTCACTAGCATGACTCTAATATCACCATATTTATATCGCAAAACTATTGCAAGGAATCAAACATATCATATTCAGTGATCTACAAGTTTTATGTAGGATTTTATGAGTAACCATGTGAATGACCAATTCCTGTCAACTCACTAAATAGATATAAGTGAAGCAAGAGAGTTTAATTATTTCTACAAAATATATGCCCACGCTCTCACAAATATAAGTGAAGCAAAAGAGCATTCTACAAATGGCAGTTTTCTATGTGTAGGGAAACAGGCAATCCAAACTTCAAAAGATATAAGTGAAGCACATGAAGCATTCTATAAAGCCATACTCAAAAGATATAAGTCAAGTGCAAAGAGAATTCTATAAATCAACCAAGGACTATCTCATACCAGCATGGTGCATCAAAGAAAAGTGAAAACTAAATGCAAAAGACGCTCCAAGATTTGCACATATCACATGAACAAAACGAAACCGAAAACATAATGATACTTGTTGAAGAAAGATGGGATGCCTTCCGGGGCATCCCCAAGCTTAGACGCTTGAGTCTCCTTGAATATTTACTTGGGGTGCCTTGGGCATCCCCAAGCTTGAGCTCTTGCCTCTCCTCCTTCTCCTCATATCGAGACCTACTCGATCTTTGATCACTTCATCCACACAAACCTCAACAAAAAGTTTGGTAAGATCCGTAGTATAATAAAGCAAATCACTACACTAAGTACTGTTGCAAACCAATTCATATTTTGTTTTTTCATTGTAGCTCATGTAATATAACTTTTTCATGGCTTAATCCACTGATAGAAATCGATAGTTTCATCAAAACAAGCAAACAATGCATCAAAAACAGAATTTGTCTTAAACAGGACTGTCTGTAGTAATCTGAACATTTACCATACTTCTGGTACTCCAAAAATTCTGAAAAAGTAGGAAAAATAAACAATTTTTTATAGAAATACATTGCAAAAAGTTTCAGAACCATTTGAGGTTCCAGTAAAAAATGTAAAATCGCGCACTACAGCCAAAGTTTCTGTTTTGCACCGCACAAACCAACAAGCAATCTAAACATCCTAAAGGCAAATCTTGGCACGTTATTTTTATAATACAATGGAATTGTACAAGGGGATAATTATTTTTGTTGAAAAGTTTCTGTAATCAAGACTCATAAAGTTTCCGTGAGCATGAACAAAGTTCAAGGAGCTCCCTCACTTCAACAATGCTTGTCTCTCTCACTTTCACTTTCCTTTTTGAAAAGTTTTGGGTTCCCCTCTTTATTTTTTTTGTTTTTAAACTCTATAAAAGAACTCAACATAAATATATGACTCTCTAAAACTTCCGGGTTGTCTCCCTGGCAGCGCTTTCTTTAAAGCCATTAAGCTAGGCATAAGGTGCTCAAGTAATGAATCCACCCGGATCCCAAGGTATATCAAAGCCAATTTGAATTAGAAATGATTTGGCATTTAGTAGTGAGCACAAAGCAACATATATCAAGCAATGACGAAGTCTAACTCTCTTCCTATGCATCGGCATGTCATACAAGAACAATTCATGAACATCAAGTAAAGGCCAATACATAGCATAAGCAGGTTTCTTGCAATTTTATCGTGTTGGAAACATAGAGAGGTGGAGATATAGTTCCTCTCTCATAATAATTGCAAGTAGGAGCAGCAAGCACATGCATATTATATTCATCAAAATCATCATGTGCAACGGTAAAAGGCAACCCATCAATATAATCCTTAATAAGTGCAAACTTCTCCGATATAGTGTAGTTTGGAGAATTCAAAACGATAATAGAACTATCATGTGTGGGTGCAATAGCAACAATTTCATGTTTAACATAAGTAACAATAGCAAGTTCATGTCCATAAGCATAATTCATATTGGCATCTTGTCGACAAGAATAGCAAGCATCAAGTTCATCAAAAAGGGATATTTCAAACGAATCAACGGGATCATAGAAATTATCATGGCATTCATCCTTCGTTAAGAACGAAGGGACATTAAATAATGTATGAGTTGGAGAGTTACTCTCATTAGAAAGTGGGCATGGGTAGCTAATCCGATCTTCCTCCTTTTGTTCTTCGCTCTCCTCGTCATCTTTTTCATCCAATGAGCTCACAGTTTCATTAATTTCTTCTTCCATAGAATCCTGCAAAATATTAGTCTCTTCTCAGACAGCGGAGACTTTCTCAATAAATTCATTAATATCGTAATTGTATTTATAATTCTCATAGCAATATTTAAGGATAGCTAAAATTTCAGGTCTATAAACTGAATCATCAAAATCTTCAAACTCTTTAAACAAAGATTCAATTTCACATGCACCCTTAAAAGCAACAAATTCTTCTATTCGTTCCACATCATACTAATCATATATACCATTAGCGTAAGAAGCTAAGGTTTCATTATCATTAAATTTGCATGAAAAGGGAAGGTGTGGAGCCTTCATCCTAGAGCAACAAGTATAATCATATCTCAAGCATAGTTGTCGAGCATACCAATGCAACATATATATTTGATCCCATAATAGTTTCACTTTTTGAGTCAAGCGATAATCCCTAAAGTATTCACGTTGATCCAACATGTCTCCCATTGTTGGATGTGGGGTTCCGGCAAATCCTAAGGTTCGAACACTGGGGTGCGCGCGAAGTCTTTCCATCCTACCGATCTACGCTCAAGCTCGCTAAGATCTTGCGGACGAACTCGACGAACTCACAACACAGAAAGACATGGGGTTTATACTGGTCCGGGCCACCGTTGTGGTGTAATACCCTACTCCAGTGTGGTGGTGGTGGATTGCCTCTTGGGCTAATGATGAACAGTACAAGGGAAGAACAACCTCCTGAGGTTGAGGTGTTCTTGCGTTTCTGTGGCAAAGGAAGATCTGAACCAGCTCTCGATCCGTCGCCTCCTACTGTGGTGGCTAGTCCTATTTATAGAGGCCCTGGTCCTCTTCCCAAATGTCGAGCGGGAAGGGAGCCAACAACGGCGGGCAAATTTGAAGGGGGACAGCTAGTACAAGCTATCCTAACAAAAGCGGTCTTCGCCTACGAAAAGCTCTGGGGTGACGCCATCTTGGGCTCCACGATGACCTCCGCCTTGCCGTCCTCCTGGTCTTGGTCTCGTTGCACCAATATGGCAACCTTTCCCTGATGCCTCGGTACTCTTTGCATGTGCTTGCCTCCTTAGAACCAAAGAGGAAATAAGGACGCTGCGCACACCGGCGCCCGCCTGACATCGTTCGTCATGGCTCACACCACGAGAGCCTCGTGAGGTTTGCCCCGCCTTGATATCTCCGCTCCTCGTGAGCCTGCCTGGCCAGGACACTGCAGAGGAGGTCTTGCGTCGTCCGCCTCGCGAGGCTTGGACCCTCGCGAGGGTCTTGGGTGCCTTGTTGACGAAGATGGGCCGTATGGCCTGCTGCTTGGCCACGCGGTGGGCCCAGGAAGGTAAGTCTGGGGACCCCCGTTCCCAGAACGCCGACACCCATTACATAATTGAATGGGGTTTTCTCAGGAATATTAAAGTAGTGCATAATATCTTTCACATAATGAGCATCGAGGGTTTTAGGAGGTTCCCCATCTCCATGAGTAGCAAGTAAACCTAATTTTTTTGGCATTTCGTGTTCCATATCCATAACTAAAGATAGAGAACAACTTAGAACAGCAAATAAAATCCACTTAGTGATAAAGCAAACAAGCACACACGAGAATATTCACCCCACGCTATTGCTCCCCGGCAACGGCGCCAGAAAAAGGTCTTGATAACCCACAAGTATAGGGGATCAATTGTAGGGTCTTTCAATAAGTAAGAGTTTCGAACCCAACAAGCAGCTAAAGGTAGAACAAATATTCCTTCAAGTTCTATCGACCACTGATACAACTCTACGCACGCTTAACGTTTGCTTTACCTAGAACAACTATGAAACTATAAGTACTTTGTAGGTGTTGTTGGATAGGTTTGCAAGATAATAAAGAGCACGTAAATAAATTCTAGGGGCTGTTTAGATGAAGACACAACTAAGTTAGTTTTAGTAGAGAGCTTTTTGTCACACAAGAAAGTTATTTGTCCCTTGGCAATCGATAACTAGACCAGTAATCACTATTGCAATTTTATATGTGGGAGAGGCATAATCTAACATACTTTCTCTCCTTGGATCATATGCACTTATGATTGGAACTCTAGTAAGCATCTGCAACTACTAAAGATCATTAAGTTAAAACCCAACCATAGCATTAAAGTATGAAGTCCTCTTTATTCCCACACGCAAACTTACTTGGGTCTGTGCTTCTGTCACTCACGCCACCCACCATAAGCAAATCATGAACATATTGCAAACCCTATAGCAGGGATCCCTCACGCTTGCACGACACGGAGAGCACCATAGGACAGCACCAATAATAAAATATGCAACTCAAACCAATCATGATCATCAATGAACCCATAGGACAAAACGGATCTACTCAAACATCATAGGATAGCCATACATCGTTGGGAAATAGTATGTAGCGTTGAGCACCATGTTTAAGTAGAGATTACAGCGGGTAAAAGAGGGGTTACACCGCTGCATAGAGGGGGGAAGAGTTGGTGTTGACGGCGGTGAAGTTGTTGGTGTAGATCGTTGTCGCGATAATGGCCCCGGCGGCGTTCCGGCGCCACCGGGAGAGAGGGGGAGAGAGCCCCCCTTCTTCTTCTTCTTCCTTGACCTTCCCCCTAGATGGGAGAAGGGTTACCACTCCGGTTCTTGGCTTCCATGGCGGCAGAGGGGCGGGAGCCCCTCCGAGATTGGATCTCTCTCTCTCTCTCTGTTTCCTTTTGTTTCTGTGCTCCCTGATTCCGCCCTTTCACCGTTTCTTAAATTCCCGGAGATCCGTAACTCTGATTGGGCTGAAATTTGGACATTATTTTCATCTGGATATTGGCTTTCTTGCGGCGAAAGAAGGACACCAACTACCTTACGGAGTGGCCACGAGGGCCCAGGGTGCACCCCTCACCCTCGTGGGCCCCTCGGGCATCGTCTCGCGTTGATTCCATTTCCCAAAATTCACATATATTCCAAAAAAATCTCCGTAAGTTTTTATATCGTCTGGACTCCGTTTGATATGGATTTTCTGCGAAACAAAAAACATGCAACAAGCGAGGAACTGCACTTTGAGCCTTTGGATCAATATGTTAGTCCCAAAAATAGTATAAAAAGTTGCCAAAAGTATGTAAAAGTTGTAGAATATTGGCATGGAACAATAAAAAATTATAGATACGATGGAGACATATCAACGCGCCTGAGGGGTGTGCACTGGTGGGTTGTGCTCACCCAGGGGCCCCCCTCCGGTGGTTCTTGGCTCCAGTATTTTTCTTTTATTGTACAAATTCTCCAAAAAGTTTCGTTCCAATCCGAGAACTTTTATTTCTGCACAAAAACAACACCATGGTAGTTCCGCTGAAAACATCGTTAGTCCGGGTTAGTTTCATTCAAATCATGCAAATTAGAGTCCAAAACAAGAGGAAAAGCGTTAGGAAAAGTAGATACGACGGAGATTTATCAACTCCCCCAAGCTTAAACCTTTGCTTGTCCTCTAGCAATTCAGTTGATAAACTGAAAGTGGAAAAGAAAAACATTTACAATAGCTCTTGTTTACATAAATAAGTTTAAGTAGCACCCAGGTTTTCAGCAAAGATTATAACTAATCATGTCAACAATAACTCCTAAAAATTATATTAACTCATATCAATAACATAATCGGCTAGCGAGCAATAATAAAATATCTCAAATGACAACACCTTGTCAAAGCAATCATGATATAATATTACAACAATGGTATCTCGCTAGCCCTTTCTGAGACCACAAAACATAAATGCAGAGCACCTCAAAAGTTCAAGCAGCGACTAAACATTGTAATTCATGGTAGAAAAGATCCAGTAATGATGCATCCAACATTAACTATACACAATGCATGAGGATGACAATAGTGCTCTCAGGATCTGGCGCTTATTTTGAGATGGTGATGACTGAACAAAAAATTAAATAGACAGTCCCTTCGCAGAGGGAAGCACGGATTTGCAATGGTGCCAGAGCTCAGTTTTTTGAAACAGAGGTAAATTAAATTTTGAGAAATGCACCCTTCCTATTTACTTCGCGACCATTAGTTATCAATATCTTCCATGCTAAGCATATTAGTGGTGGCTCCGAAGTGATAAAAGTAAAGGTTTACTCCTGCTCCACCAACAAACACACTCCAGGGCTAGCCGAATCCACGGGTACCGTCCATACCAACATCAGTCCTGGGGGAGTCTTGTTTAATTATTTGCAATTTGATTTCAGGACTGGGAATCCCTATTACTGCCCATTCGTGCATGGACGAGTGAATAAACACTCATCATGAGAATAACCCACTTAGCATGGAAGATACCGACTACCTCCTGTCGCTCTATGAACAATACAGGCACACAAAAAGGATATTTATTTGAAGTTTTTAGAGGTGGCACATGCAAATTTACTTAGAACTACAGGGAAATACCGCATATAGGAAGGTATGGTGGACTCATTTGGAATAACTTGGGTTTTAGGATTTTGATGCACAAGCAGTAGTTCCGCTTAGTACAGGCGAAGGCTAGCAAATAGGTTGGGAAGTAGCCAGCTAGAGAGCGAAAACGGTGATGAACATGCATTATGCATAATGAACATTGGATACTAGCATGAGTAGGATATGAACACTATGAACATAAATATCATAGAGGCTATGTTGTTTTGATTCAACTACATGCATGAACATGTGCCAAGTCAAGCCACTCGAGCATTCGGAGGAGGATACCATATCATCATACTACATCACAATCATTTTAATGCAATGTTGACATCCAAGATAAATCATTATCCACTCCTAGCTACTTAAGCATGGCATGATAAACTATAATCTCTAATTGTCATTGCTAACATGTTTGATCATAATATGTTGAATCATGGATACTAGGTTAAACATATTTGCAAAAATAGAAGAAGTTGAGTACATACCCGTTTCTCTCTGCCACACCCAGTTCACCAAATATCATCATTATTGCCTTTCACTTGCACTACCGAACGATTTGAACATAACAATAGTGCAAGAGTGTCGTGGAATAAGCTAGAATCTGCAAACATTTTATTCAAAGGAGAAGAGAAGGTAATTTGGGCTCTTTGTTAGATCAACAATTATGCACATGAGAGCCACTCAACAATTTCATCGTGGTCTTCCCCTTGGTATGACTCAATAAACGGAAAAGAAATTCAGAAAAAACACACTGAAATATTTTTGGAGTTTTTAGTTTTTCTAGAAGAAAGCAAATTAAATAAGGAAAAACAAAAATGAGAAAAACTATTTACACGGGAAAGCTCCCAACAAGCAAGAAGAAGAACCAAGAAACCTTTTTGGGTTTTCTTTTAATACTGCAACTAATTAAACTAGAAAGAAAAACCAAAAAGAAGCAGGCAATATTTTTGGATTTTCTCAAAGTTTTTCAAACACACAAGAAGAAAGCGAGAAAATAAATCTAGTATGGATAATACAATGAAAAACTGTGGACACCGACAACTGGAATGAAATGTGTGAACATGAATGTAATGTCGGTGGAAATACGTACTCCCCAAGCTTAGGCTTTTGGCCAACTTGGTAATCACCGTCAGTAGCCTACGTAGTAGTCAGAGTGATAGCTCACGGAGGCTCTAGGTGCAGCCTCCTCAGCCCGCCGAGCGGCTACAACCTCAGTGTTGTGTGCAAGGGCCTCGCTCTCAAGAACATAATATCTTCCCTTGCTGTGATAATCAAAGAGAGCAGGAGCAGGCAAAAAGGTGTGCACCACAGAATGTTTACTAAACAACAAGTTATAAATATAATCAGTGGCCTCGCCCTTGAGGAACTTATGGCGCTTCATGGCCTCAAAGTCTAAGTACTGGGTGGGCAGGATAGGGTCACTAGGCCAAGGTGATACGCCTAGCCCCCTTGCTAGACGTGAGGCATAAATCCCACCATAAAAAATTCCACTACCAGTGTCGTGTTGCAGTCTACGTGCAACAATTGCCCCAAGGTTATAACATTTATCACCGGTGAGAGCAGTGTGTAAAAGACTCAAGTCCGGGGCACAAAATATGCTGCAATCCTGCTTGCCTATGATGCATTTGCCATTAAAGAGTGTAAAGTATTGAATCAATGGGAAATGAATGCTCTTTATTCTACCCTGTGTCATCCTCTAGTTTCACCATAGCAGAGGCTAGTCAAGAATGTTTCGTACTCAGATCTAGGTGGTTCGTCCAGCGAGCCCCAAAATGGAATTTTGCAGTGGTAAGCAAATCTCTCTAGAGGTATCATAAATGGATTGTCATACAGTTTAAACGACACCCTGGACTCACGAGGATGAAATCCAAATTCTTTAGTAACTGATTATGTGAGGCTGAGATGTTGGTTGCACTTATCTTCCATGTAGGGACCGAGCTCGGTGTTGTGAACATATTGCTCAAATTCTTCTTTAATACCCGCTCTCACCATAAAATTGTTGCATGGCCATAGGCAGGATTTGGTAGCTGCTTCTCGTATCAAAGTTGCGCTTGGTTCAACATAAGACCGACACACCGAGTCACTACTAGATGATGCCTCCGAAGACCACCTCCTCGAATAACTCCTAAATAAACTCATCTTATTCCAAGTAGCAATCCCCCAAAATAGTTCGAAAATGGTGCTTCGAGCAAAGAGATCGAAATCCGCGGGTTTGAGAGCAAGAACACGAGAGAGAGAGAGAGAGCAATGGTGAAATTTTTCCTAGGGGTAGGTGATAACATGGGCTAAAGAGATAAGTGAGGTGGCCCACGTGGGGACCACAACCCACCAGGGCGCGCATGGGGGTGCTGGCGCGCCCAGGTGGGTTGTGCCCACCTGGTGCACCCCTCCCCCCTAATGTTAGTTGCATAAAAAATTCTTAAATATTCATAAAAAATGTATTAAATTTTTAGGACATTCTGAGAACTTTTATTTTTGGGTCATTTTTTATTGCACGGAAAATCCAGAAAACAGGATAAACATGGCATTTTATTTTATTTAACTAAGAAAAATAGAAAATAAAAGGTAAGGACAAAAGGTGGTGCCTACTAAATTCATCAATTTCATACCTATCAAAATGATCCATTAATAAGGTTGATGAAGTCTTATTAACAACCACCTTCGATTAGCATGAAACCAAAGAACTATCGTAGAACACTAAGTTACCTCAACGGGGATATGCATGTCCCCAACAATAAGTATATCATATTTATTTTTGGCAGTACATAGAGGTAGTTGAAAACTTCCAATAGTGAGTGTCGAAGATTTTTCAATAACATTTATACCATTCACTTGGAATTGTTTCTTCGAAAAGTGCACCGTGTGCTCATTACCATTGATATGAAAAGTGACCTTGCTTTTTTGCAATCAATAACAGCCCTTGTAGTATTTAAAAAGGGTCTACCAAGGATAATCGACATGTTGTCGTCCTCGCGCATCTCAAGTATAACAAAGTCAGTTAAGATGGTAACATTTGCAACAATAACGGGCACATCCTCACAAATACCGATAGGTATGGCGGTTGATCTATCAGCCATTTGCAAAGTTATATCAGTAGGTGTGAGTTTATTCAAATCAAGTCTTTTGTATAAAGAGAAAGGCATAACACTAACACCACCTCCTAAATCACATAAAGCAGTTTTCAATAGTTTCTTTTGATGGAGCAAGGTATAGTTGGTATTCCCGGATCTCCAAGTTTTTTAGGTGCTCCGTCCTTAAAAGAATAATTAACAAGCATGGTGGAAATTTTAGCTTCCGATATTTTTATTTTATTGGTGATGATGTCTTTCATGTACTTTGCATAATGGACCATCTTTAAAATACCAGTCAAGTGAGTATGCAAAAGACTGGCCTAATCATTTCAGCAAAGCGTTCAAATTCTTCATCATCTTTCTTCTTAGCAGATTCAGGTGGAAAGGGCATGGGTTTCTGAACCCATGGTTCTCTTTCCCTTCCATGTTTTTGAGCAACAAAGTCTCTTTTATCATATCTTTTATTCTTGGGTTGTGGGTTATCAAGATCAACAGCTGGTTCTATTTCTACTTCATTATCTGTTTCTTTATCATTGTTTGGTTGAGTGTCTTCATGAACATCATCATTATCTTTTTCATTATCACTAGATGAATGTTCATTACCATATTGAGTTTCAGCATTAGAAATAGAAACATCATTATTAGCTTCAGGAGGTTTTTCTATCTAGGGTTCACTAGAGTATGCAAAGTCCTATCATTTTTCTTTTTCTTCTTCTTTTTGTGCATCAGTGTTAATTCTTTGAGTCTTGTTCAATTATTTTTGGGTGTCCCTCAGGATAAAGTGGTTCCTGAGTTATTCTACCTCCTCTAGTCATTACCCTAACAGCATGATCATTGATATTATTGTTCATTTCATCAAGCAATTCTCTTTGAGATTTAGCAACTTGTTATAGTTGAGTTTGAACCATAGAGGCATGTATTCCTACACCTCTAACATCATTTGAGATTCTAAATAACAAGTCACTCAAGCGGGCAATCATATCAGAATTGTATTTCAATTGTTTCATAACATTTGCATTCAAGTGATCTTGTTTTGTAATGTAGTTATCAAACTCATAAAGGCATTGACTAGGATGCATATTATAAGGATTGTCATTATCATTGAATTTCATTAAAGAATTTACCTCTACCACCTTGGGTGGTGGTGTATCAAGCCCATGTATTTCTTCAATAGGAGTAAATTTTTGACATCCCCAGCTTTAATACCTTTTTCCTTCATACATTTCTTTGTCTCTTGCATATCTTCAGGACTGAGATATAAGATACCCCTCTTCTTCGGGGTAGGTTTTAGGCGGTGGTTCAGGAAGAGTCCAATCATCATAATTTTTCAATATGTTATTCAACCATTCTTCAGCTTGTTCAACAGTTCGTTCCCTGGAAACACAAGCAGCACAACTATCTAGTAAGTCCCTAGAAGCATCGGTTAGTCCATTATAGAAGATATCAAGTATTTCATTTTTCTTAAGAGGATGATCAGGCAAAGCATTAAGCAATTGGAGAAGCCTCCCCCATGCTTGTGGGAGACTCTCTTCTTCAATTTGCACAAAGTTAAATATTTCCTGTAAGGCAGCTTGTTTCTTATGAGTAGGAAAATATTTTTCAGAGAAGTAGTAAATCATATCCTGGGGACTACGCACACAACCAGGAGCAAGAGTACTATACCAAGTCTTAGAATCACCCTTTAAAGAGAACGGAAATAATGAGAATATAATATCAGCGAAATTTCTCATCATGAGAAAATAGGGTGGCTATGTCATTCAGCTTAGTAAGATGTGCCACAACAGTTTCAGTTTCATAACCATGGAAAGGATCAGAGTCAACCAAAGTAATCAGCTCTGGGTCGATAGAGAATTCATAATCCTTATCATCAACAAAGATAGGTGAAGTAGCAAACTCAGGATCACCTTTCATTCTAGCATTCAAAGATTTTTCTTTCAGTTTGCATAATTATTTCTTAAGATCATCCCTATCATTGCAAGCAAGAAAATCTCTAGTTGTCTCCTCATCCATAACATAACCTTCTGGTGTCTTAGGCAATTCATATCTAGGAGGACTAGGTCTAATAGGTGTCTCAAGATTTTCAGATTCAATAATTTCATCAGGTTCAGCATCCTCAGTAACTTTAGCTCTACCAATTTGTTCATTAAGAAAATCACCTAGTGGCACATTATCATCAAGCAAGGTACTAGCATCATCATAAGCATTATCCATAGCAGAAGTAGCATCATCAATAACTTGCAACATATCAGAATTAATAGCATGTGGTGATGTTGCAAGTTTACTCAAAATAGAAGGGGAATCAAATGTAGAGCTAGATGGCAGTTCCTTACCTCCCCTCGTCTTAGAGGGAAATATATTAATCCTGGTATCCTTCAGATTCTTCATAGTGATAAATTGATAATAATCCCAAGTGACTCAAAAAATATAGCTACGCTCCCCGGCAACGGTGCCAGAAAAAAGTCTTGATAACCCACAAGTATAGGGGATCACAACAGTTTTTGAGGGTAGAGTATTCAACCCAAATTTATTGATTCGACACAAGGGGAGCCAAAGAATATTTGCGAGTATTAGCAGTTGAGTTGTCAATTCAACCACACTTGGAGATCAATTATCTGCAGCAAAGTGATCAGTAGCAAAGTAGTATGATAGTTTTGATAGTAGTAGCAACATCAATAGTAACAGTGACAATGATAGCAGCGATTTTGTAGCAAGTGTAACAGTAACAATAGCAGTAGTAACTTAGCAAGAACAATATAAGAGAAAATCGTAGGCATTGGATCGGTGGATTCGTTGGATGATATACATCATATAACAGTCATAACCTAGGGCGATAGAGAACTAGCTCCAGTACAAAAATATAATGTAGGCATGTATTCCGTAAATAGTCATACGTGCTTATGAAAGAACTTGCATGACATCTTTTGTCCTACCCTCCCGTGGCAGCGGGGTCCATATGGAAACTACGGGATATTAAGGCCTCCTTTTAATAGAGAACCGGAACAAAGCATTAACACATAGTGAATACATGAACTCCTCAAACTACGGTCATCACCGGAAAGTATCCCGACTACTGTCACTCCGGGTTTTACGGATCATAACACGTAATAGATGAATATAACTTGCAAGATCAGATCTAGAATATAGATATAATGGTGATAACATAAACGGTTCGGATCTGAAATCATGGCACCCAGGCTCAAAGTGATAAGCATTAAGCATGGCAAAGTCATATCAACATCAATATCAGAACATAGTGGATACTGGGGATCAAGCCCTAACAAAACTAACTCGATTACATGATGAATCTCATCCAACTCCTCACTGACCAGCGAGCCTACGAAGTACTCACTCCTGGTGGTGAGCATCATGGAATTGGCGATGAAGGAGGGTTGGTGATGACGAAGATCGAAGATCCCCCTCTCCGGAGCCCAAAATGGACTCCAGATCTGGCCTCCCAATGAAGAACAGGAGGTGGTGGCAGCTCCGTATTATGAAATGAGATAATTCTCCCTCCCTGATTTTTTCTAGAAATATAGGATTTTATAGCGTTGGAATCAGGGTCTGCGCCTGCGGGGCGGCCAGGTGGGCACGACCCACCTGGGCACGCCTGAGGGGGGGCGCCCTGGTGGGTTGTGCGCACCCAGGGGGCCCCCTCCGGTGGTTCTTGGCTCCGGTATTTTTCTTTTATTGTATAAAAATTCTCCAAAAAATTACGTTCCAATCTGAGAACTTTCATTTCTGCACAAAAACAACACCGTGGTAGTCCTACTAAAAACATCGTCAGTCCGGGTTAGTTTCATTCAAATCATGCAAGTTAGAGTCCAAAACAAGAGGAAAAGCGTTAGGAAAAGTAGATGTGACGGAGATGTATCGACTAGCGGCGGTGGGCGACGCAAACCGATCTTAAATTGAAAAACCGAAAAAGAAGCACCGATCAAGATGGCTAGAACGAGAGAAAAAACTGTGAATCAAGGATTGGAAAAAAGACTCTCTAGGGCGGCGCGGCCCCAAGTGGCGATCATGGAAACTGACCCCCTTGGGGGCGGCGCGGAGCGGAAGCGGCGGCGGCGACTAGGGTTTGGATCGGTTAGGTTGATACCATGTTAGATGGGATAGTGGGAGATTGGTGCAATCAATGGATGTATTATTGAGCCTCGAGGGCGAGTATATATTGAGTACAAGACTTGGAGGGCAAGATGCCTCTCCTAGAGATAATATAGGAGACGGATTACAAATCCTAGACTACCAAACACATGTAACCCAAATATATCTCTAACAGTTTCAAGTGATGTCATCCTCCAAATTTATTCCATAGGTGGCCCTCATAATAGATTCATATGGTTGCTTAATTGTCTTTCTTGGTAAGTGTTCCATACCCTTCTTTAATGGAAATTAAAACTTTATACTGCCCTCTTTCATATCAATAATAGCACCTATGGTTCGTAGGAAAGGCCTAGCAAGTATTATCGGACAAGACAGATTAGAATCAATATCAAGCACAATTAAATCAACGGGCACATAATTACTATTTGCAAGAATAAGAATGCCATTTATTCTACCCAAAGGTTTCTTAATAGTGGAATCGGCTAAGTGCAAATTAAGAGAACGTTCATCCAAATCATGAAGGCCTAGCACATCACATAAAGATTTCGGTATTGTGGAAACGCTAGCACCCAAATCACATAAGCATTGCACTCATAATTTTTTATTTTTATTTTAATGGTAGGTTCCAATTCATTATATAATTTTCTAGGTATTGAAACCTCTAATTCTAACTTTTCTTCTAAAGCTTTCAGCATGGCTTCTACAATATGCTTAGTAAAAGCTTTATTTTGTTCATAAGCATTGGGTGAATTTATCATGGATTGCAACAAGGAAATACACTCAATTAAATAACAACTATCATAATTGAAGTCCTTGAAATCCAAAGTAGTGGGCACATCACTATTTAAAGTTGTGACCTCTCCAAACCCACTTTTATCAATTTTTTCATTAAGATTTTCACCCTCCGAACAATGGGGACACCTTCTAGCTAGAGTTGACTCATCTTTAGTCCCCTTTTCATCAAGTTTTATATTACTAAACAAAGATTCGATGGGCGAGACACCAATCATATTGATATCTTCATCATTACCAAGTGCAAAAGCTTCCGGTTTAGCTGCCATTTTGTTCACTAGCGTAGTTTGAAGATTGGCAACTTCTTTATTAACATCATTGAGTTGTTTTCCAACATCATATAATAAGGTGGAGTGTTCTTTAAGTTCTTTAGTAAATAATTATTGCGCTCAAATTGTGTAAACCTAAAGTCCCTAGTATATTTTTCTCGATTTTGGCCAAACTTCTGTGATAAGAGATATCATGGTAATTTTCTTGAGACATAGCGACAAAGCAAACAAACAAGCAAAAAGGCAAATGGAAAATATTTTTCTGTTTTTTGTAAAAACATTTTATAAGTGGGGGAGATGAAAATGAGAGGCAAATGGCAAATGAAAGTTTATGCAATGGTACTTGATAGATGTTGGTGATGTCTCCCCGGCAACGGCGCCAAAAATTCTACCTGCTACTTGTGAGTTGCGTTGGGATTTCCCCGAAGAGGAGAGAATGACGTAGTACAGTAGAGATAAGTATTTCCCTTAGTTCAGAACCAAGGTTATCAATCCAGTAGGAGAACCATGCAACACCTCGTGGACATCACCTACACATAAAATAACAAATACTTGCAACCAACGCAAACAAGGGGTTGTCAATCTATTGGTGGTTAATGGTAAGGATCAAATCCCGTAGTGGTAGATAGATAAACAAAAACACAAAATAAAATCAAAGTAAATAAACTGTAACAAGGTATTTTTGGATTTTTAATATATGATAAAGATAGACCCGGAGGCCATAGTTTTCACTACAAGCCTCTCCCTCGAACAAAAAGCATACGGTGGGTAAACAAATTACTGTTGGCAATTGATAGAAAAGCGCATAGTTATGATGATATTCAAGGCAATGATCATGTATATAGGCATCACGTCCAAGACAAGTAGACCGACTCCTGCCTGCATCTACTACTATTACTCCACACATCGACCGCTATCCAGCATGCATCTAGAGTATTAAGTTCATAAAGAACGGAGTAACGCCTTAAGCAAGATGACATGATGTAGAAAAAGTAAATCCAATCAATATGAATAAACCCCATCATTTTATCCTTAATAGCAATGATACAAATACATGTCATGTCCCTTTTTGTCACTGGGATTGAGCACCGCAAGATCGAGCCCGTCAAAAAGCACCTCTCCCATTGGAAGATAAATCAATCTAGTTGGCCAAACCAAATGGATGGATCGGAGAGAAATACAAAGCTATAATAATCATGCATAAAAGAGTTCAGAGAAGACTCAAATAATATTCATAGATAATCTGATCATAAACCCACAATTCATTGGATCCCAACAAACACACTGCAAAAAAGGATTACATCGAATAGATCTCCAAGAACATCGAGGAGAACATTATATTGAAGATCAAAGAGAGAGAGAGAGAAAACAAGCCATCAAGATACTAGCTATGGACCCATAGGTCTGTGGTAAACTAGTCACACATCATCGGAAAGTACCAAGGTTGATGTAGAGGCCCTCCATGATCGATTCCCCCTCTGACAGAGTACCGAAAGAGGCCTCCTTATGGGATCACAAGAGAATAGAAGCTTGTGGCGGCGGAAAAAGTATGTTGGATGGCTCTCCGTTGGTTTCTCAATTTTAGAGAATCTATTGAGTTGGAATTAGGTCAAACGAAGGAACAAGAGGCCCACGAGGCACATGGGCGCGCCCATGTGGCTCATGTGATGCGGAGCTTCCCACGGTCATCCCCATGGACACTACCTCAACTACCCAAGCTCCAAGTGGAACCATGAAAAGAGCTCGAGCACGTGCTATTCAATCCGGGTGACATCTCTCCTACTTGAGCTTCCGTTACATTCGAGTGAGACATGGCTACTGCCTAAGTCAGAAACACTATGTATGATTAGGTACAACGCACAAACCACAGAGCCTAGAGCTGAGGAAGAAGGAACAGGCGGCAACTCCCTGTCCAGCCTGGAACTTCCGGCCAGAGCCCGGAACCTCCACCCCCCCCCCCTAGAACTTCCGGCCTCCAACGACCCAGACAAGCCCGGGCATGCCAACTCTCTGGTTAGCCAACTCTCTGGTTAGGCCGGACCCTCCCCGGACCTTGGCCCGGAATCTCCGACACCCGGAACTTCTGGCCTTGCCTGCGCGCAATGACTCAAGACGAGGCCCATGTACCCTTTTGCCCCCTAGACTATAAATACTCTTCTTCTACCTTTGTTTTAGGGTTAGCAAAGTAGTATCTCATTTGAGATAGAGCTTTGCTCTCCACTTGTTCCCTTCTCCATCGGAGTTCATGACCTCTACGAAGGAGATCCCCCAAGTGGATTCAAGACCCCTCACGGGAAGACCCCTCAAGACCTCCTCACAGAGAAGAACTTGCTACTTGTATCGTCCCTTGTTGATCGTGGATCGTGTATCTCTTTGTGTTTTGAGGATCTAGCACTTGTGTAATCGAATCTTGTTGTTTGAGTGATTTCCTCTCGTGTTTCCCCTCGTTTTCCCCTCGTGTTCTACGCGGGATCCGCTCCAATCGTGAAAGACCGGGCATCTAGGATTATACCCTACATCATCTTGGTATCATGAGCCACGTTGATCATGATTTTGGAGCCCCCCTTGTTGTTTTCTAGCCTAATTTTGTTGTGTTCTTCCCCAATTTTGAAAATCCCCACAAAAATAGCCTGCCCAAAATTTTTGTGATTTGTTGGTGTGATGAAGTTTTGTTCGATTTGATCCGTGGATTTCGTGTGTGCCACGTAGATCTAGCTTTCCCACCCTTCCATCCACCCAAAAATTTTCTTTTCCCCCTCTGATTTGGGTTTTTCCCGAAGTTTTTCTGCCCAAATCCACGATCCCCAAATTTCCTATTCTTGGCAGAATCGCGACCCCTGGAACTTCCGGCCCCGCCCGGAACTTCCAGACCCCGGACCTTCCGCCTTCCCCAGAACGTCTGGCCTTGATAGAAAGTCTGCGCATCTTCGACTACTTCCGCTACTTCACAACTCTGACTACGATGCAGCAACATCTTCGCCAACGTACTGAAGACCGTGCACTACAACACCGACCGCTTCATCATCATCCGTCCTTGATTACACTAGACAAACCATTGACGGTAACTTCGACGACATATTTGTCTACTCCTTGCCCATTGCATTGATAACCCCATAGCCTTCCTTTTGCATCACTTACCCATCGAGACTAGCCTTTGAGTATTGCCAGCAATGCTAGTTGTGCACATTAGTGATCATCATCTTGTTGCATATAATATATCATCCTGGTATTCATATCTTGATATCATATCTTGTGTCACAAGGTTGCCATAGCATATACACAATTGCTATCTTGGTTCGTGAAGTTTTGCATGAGAAAGAGCACAAAAGAGAAAGAGCCAAACAAGCTTTTAAGCAAAAGGGAAAGATAAGCAAAGAGCTTTTAAGCAAGAACCATAGCATCATACTACATTAAGATTGTCATACTCGATCATCTTGGATCATCTCATAGGAACACCATACATATATCATACTTGGGATAGAAGTCGTTGCATTTTTGCTTTATAGGTTGTGCACAAGTCTCGTATCCGCCTATTGTGCAACGTGCTAGCGTCTCTCTAGAGTTGTGAAACAAGAGCATTTTCCGTGGATTCCACAGTATTCTGGACCCCTATGAGTCGCCGAACAGGCTTGCAATCTTCATGGCTAGTACACAACCGGTGCTCGGTTCGACGACCACCGCGGCTATGACCTCTAGGGCAACGGCTGCGATGATGGCTGGTGCTAGCGGCTCTGCGCGCCCACCGGCTCAAGTTCTGACCAAGCTGTTGGATGCTTCGGCAACGTTAATGGGGGCGGAGGTAACCCCGAACACTCAAGAGCATCATAAGGTGGATGTCACGAAGCTACAAGATGAGATAGCTCAAGCCAAGGAACAACTGCGGCTGAGAACGCTAGGATGGCCACAGAGCGAGCTGCTTTGGATGCTCAGGCACAATGGATTCATGCAGAATCTTTCCGGCTTACCTCGGATCAAAACGCTTCAAATGCCATCATGAGGACGAGGCATCAGACCCGTCTACCCATAGAGTTTGAGGCTAGGAACCTTTTTAACACGCCTGGGGACGAAACCAGTGACCCGCCCGTGGTGAACCGGGATGTTGAAACACCCGTGACCGGAGCGCCGGTTCAGCCGCGTGCTATGGACCCGCCTCGTTTAAATGTGACTCCGCCTCAGCATGTTCCGACACCGCTGAGCCATTATTCCAACTCTCTGGATAACATGATTGCTGCGGCAACACGATTGGCGGCTCTCCCGGTGGAAGGCGAGTCTCCAGCCGCGATGGAGATGCGGAGGGCCAGACAACTTCTTCAAACAGCAGTGCCTCAGCAGGCGGCTTATTCATACAGCCGTGAAAGGATTCACTCGACCCCTCATCTGAGCCAGAGTTATAGTAGACATATTGACTCGCCAACAGTTTCAAGCGGTGAGCAACACCATAACCAGCCTCGTAGGCATGACCCGGCCCGCGGTGGTGTAGATGCTCAAACTTTGGTGGATCAGGGCAGGGCGCGTCGGGAGGCTGAGCTGGCGGCTCAGCTAGCAGCTCAACAGCAATCTCCGGTTTATCCGTCAGCATCTATGGAGACAGGAGTGACCTCTAGAACCTTGGGTGTTCCATGTTTAGTGCCGGATCTACGCAACGAGCGTTTGCCTAAGGATTTCAAGGGTCCTCATAAGGTGCCTAACTACACAGCGGATCAGCCCCTAGAGTCTTGGATTGAGAGCTATGAGATGGCTATGGAGATGTTGGATGTTAGTGATGCTGCATGTGCTAAGTATTTCACCATGATGTTGGATGGGCCGACTTGTACTTGGCTGAAAGGGCTGCCCGCTAACTCCATTAGGTCGTGGGCGGAGTTGAAAACGCATTTTATCCAAAAAAATTAAAGACACGTGCAAGCAGCCTATGTCGATTCTGGATTTAGACTCCTGCGTCCAAGGTGAGGGCGAGTCAACAACCAACTGGGTGCGCCGGATCTCAGCCGTTATACACTCACCGGACAGTATCAACGCCGGTTCAGCAGTCCTGATGTTGGAGAAGAATTGTTGTTTCCTTCCCCTTAAGCAGAAACTGGGGCGGCGTAAGCGCCAATGCAACAATATGGGGGAGCTCATGGCGGCTCTTGTCAAATATGCTGACTCTGATAGTACTAAAGACCCTGAGTCTGATAAGGAGAAGGCTGGTAAGGGGAAGAAGAGTGGTAGTGTAAAGGGGCAGCAGCATAACATAGCGGGTCTAGGTGGTAACTGTAAGCGCAAAGCCGATGGTGGTTTAGACTTTGTGGCTAACACTAATACGCAGAGTAATAATCAGCATCGTAAGCGAAAACCACCCTGGCTTGGAGGGCCAAAGTTTAACATCGAGGCGATGATGAATCAGCCTTGCCCAAAGCATGGTACGTAAGAGAAGCCGGCCAATCATCTGTGGAAGGATTGCTTCATCATGAGGGAGTATAGGAATTCCAATTTTTTCCAGAATAATCATGGCCCGAATGGCGGCTCAGGATTCGGCTCTCACAGACCTGGCTTTGGTGGTGGCGGCTCAAACCCCGGCTTCCAGGGCCAAGGCAATCAAGGTGGTTTCAATCAGCAATCTGGTCAAGGGAATCAGCAGCAGATGTCTGGTTATCAAAGTAATCCCAAGCAGCTCAATAGTGGTTAGTATCATGTGTTTACCACAAGTTTGTGCAAACGGGGCCAGAAGGTTCATAAGAGGGCAGTCAGCGTGGTTGAGCCGGCGGTCCCTCGTTACTTGCGATGGTCTGAACATCCTATTCTTTGGATCCGTGAGGATCACCTGCCCCGGGTTGACAATCCAGGTTAGTTGGCTTTGGTGGTTGCGCCTCAGGTTGGGGGGTACAAGTTTACTAAGGTACTCATGGATGGAGGCAGCAGTATCAATATCCTTTACTATGACACTTTCCGTCGTATGGGTTTGATTGATAAGGATCTTAAGACATCTAATACTGTTTTCCATGTGGTGCCTGGTAAGTCGGCGTACCCGGTGGATAAGATATCTTTGGAAGAGGCTTTCGGTGATGATCATGATTATAGAGCTGAGACATTGACTTTCGAGGTGGTCAAGATCAAGAGCCCTTATCACGCTTTGTTTGGGCGGCCGGCTTATTCTAGGTTTATGGCAAGACCTTGTTATGTTTATCTGCAGCTTAAGATGTCGGGTCATAAGGGTACCATTACAGTGCATGGGAACAGGAAGATGGCCTTTGAATGTGAAGAGGGCTATGTTGCTTATGCTGAGTCTATTTGTGCAACAGAGGAGTTGAAGTTCTACAAAGATAACGTTGACCTAGCAGATATGACACCTTTGAAGAAGCCGACCACAGAGCATGACCCTCTGCTGAAGTTTAAGTCGGCAGATCACACTAAGCTGGTTGATTTTGTTCCTGGCGACTCGTCCAAGCAATTATGTATCATTGCGAATATGGATCCGAAATAGGAAGGCGCTCATCGAGTTCATCCGTGAAAACCGGGGCATCTTTGCATGGAAACCTTCTAACATGCCAGGTGTATTGAGGGAACTCGCTGAGCACACTCTTAATATTGATCCAAAGTTTAAACCGGTCAAGCAATTCCTTTGTTGTTTTAATGAAGAGAGGTGCAAGGCCATTGGTGAAGAAGTGGCCCGGCTCTTGGCGGCATCGGGTTTATCATCGAGGTTTTTCATCCTGAGTGGTTGGCTAACCTGGTGCTGGTACTCAAGAAGAATGACACTTGGCATATGTGTGTGGATTACACAGACCTTAACAAGGCCTACCCGGCTGATCCTTTTGCTCTCCCCCGTATTGATCAAATCATTGACACTGCGGCGGGTTGTGAGCGTTTGAGTTTTTTGGATGCTTACTCTGGTTATCATTAGATCAAAATGGCAGTCAAGGAACAGGAGAAGACGGCTTTTATCACTCCCTTTGGGGCCTTATGCTATGTGTCTATGCCTTTTGGGCTCAAGAGTGCCCAGGTGACTTATCAACGGTGTGTTCAGAATTGCCTCCATGACCAGATTGGACGCAATGTTCATGCTTATGTGGATGATATTGTTGTGTAATCCCGGAAGAAAGAGACCTTTATAGATGATTTGAAAGAGATCTTTGACAATCTACGGGTTTACAAGATGATGCTTAACCCTGCCAAGTGTGTCTTTGGTGTGCCAGCAGGCAAGCTCTTGGGTTTTTTGGTTTCTGAAAGGGGCATTGAAGCTAACCCAGAGAAAAACAAGGCTATCACTTCTTTGGCTAAGTCGGCATGTATTAATGATGTCCAGCGTCTGGCAGGTCGCATTGCGGCCTTAAGCCGGTTTACAAGACGGTTGGGCGAGAAGGCTATCACTCTGTACCAGATGATGAAGAAAACATACCACTTTGTTGGGAGTGATGCTGCTGATCAGGCGTTTGAGGCATTGAAAAAGCAGTTGGCTAAGCCGCCGATCCTTGCAGCTCCTATTGATAAGGAGCCCTTACTATTATATGTGGCTGCTAATAGCCGAGCCATCAGTGTGGCAATTGTTGTGGAACGGAAGGAAGCAGGCAAGGAATATCTGGTTTAGCGGCCGGTTTATTATATCAATGAAGTACTCATTGAATCCAAGCAGAGGTATCCACATTTGTAGAAACTCGTGTATGGAGTGCTCATGGCTAGTCGTAAGGTGAAGCAGTATTTCTTTGGTCATCCCATCAATGTGGTCAGTTCTGCTCCTCTAGGGGATATTATTCAAAATAGAGAAGCCACAGGTCGGGTTGCCAAGTGGGCTATTGAGCTGGGACCCCATGGTTTGAAGTACATGCCTCGGACAGCCATCAAGTCTCAAGCACTTGTGAATTTCATCAATGACTGGACAGAGTTGCAGATGCTTGAGGAGAAGACGGATAGCACATATTGGACTATTCACTTTGACGGATCTAGGCAATTGGAAGGCTCGGGGGCTGGAGTAATTTTGACCTCCCCACGAGGTGATAAATTTTTTTATGTCTTAAGGTTGATGTTCCCTTGTACTAACAATGCAGCTGAGTATGAAGCCCAGATCCATGGTCTTCGGATGGCTAAAGAGATGAATCTAAGCCAGGTAAGGTGCTTTGGCGACTCAGATTTGGTGGCTCAACAAGTTTCAGGCACTTGGGATTCCATAGATCCACTCATGGCGGCTTATCGCCGAGAGGTTGATGCTATTGCTGGTCATTTTAAAGGTTATCAGGTGGAACATGTTGACCGCAGGAAAAATGAGGCGGCTGATGCTTTAAGCCGGCTTGGATCCCAGGGTAAGCCGGTGCCACCTAATGTTTTCCTTGATATCCTGCATAATCCTTCAGTCAAATTGCCTACGGAGGAAGATCTTGCTATTCCTGACCCAGAGGCGCAGTTGGTGGCGGCTCTTCTTGCTATTCCTGATTGGACTGTTCCATATTTGGCTTATATGACCCGGAGCGAGTTACCTGAAGATGAAAATTTGGCCAGGTAGATAACCCAGCGGTCTAAGTCAATGACTATTGTCAATGGATAGTTTCACCGATGTAGTGTCACAGGGGCGTTTCAACATTGTGTATCTCCTGAGGAAGGTCGTGAGATTCTACAGGAGATTCATGAAGGAGATTGTGGTCATCATGTCGTCTCTAAATCTCTCGTGTCTAAGGCCTTTCGTCATGGGTTTTATTGGCTGACGGCTCATGCTGATGCAGAGGACTTGGTCAGTAAATGTGATGGTTGTCAGAAGTTTTCAAGACGAGCTCATGTGCCGGCTCAAGAATTAAGGACGATTCCAATTACTTGGCCATTTGTAGTCTGGGTGCTAGATATGATTGGACCTTTTAAAAGATCCAAGGATAAAAAGACCCACCTGTTGGTGGCGGTTCACAAGTTTACAAAATGGGTTGAGGCAGAGCCGATTAGTAAGTGTGACGTGGCGACGGCGGTTCAATTCATCAAAAATGTGATTTTTCATTTTGGCTACCCTCACAGCATTATAACTGATAATGGCACTAATTTGTCTAAGGGTGCTATGAAAGAATTTTGTCAACGAGAGCATATTCATCTTGATGTATCATAAGTGGCTCACCTCCAGTCCAATGGCCAAGCTGAAAGAGCCAACCATGAAATTTTGAGAGGCATAAAGCCCCGGCTTATGGTCCCTTTGCAGAGGACGCCGGATTGTTGGGTTGAGGAATTACCTTCAGTTCTTTGGAGTATCAATAACACCCCCAACAAATCTACGGGTTACACGCCTTTCTTCATGGTTTACGGAGCAGAGGCGGTTCTCCCAAGTGACATCTGTCACGACTCGCCCCGGGCGGCGGCTTATGTTGAAGCTGATAATAAAAAAGCACGCCAGGATGCTCTTGACCTTCTGGATGAGGAGCGTGACCTTGTGGCGGCTCTTTCGGCAATTTACCAGCAAGATCTGCGTCGTTATCATAGCCGCAGGGTTAAAACCAGGACCTGTCATGAAGGAGATATGGTGCTCTAGCTCATCCAGGATCAAACTGACATGCAAGCTATCCCCACCTTGGGAAGGGCCTTTTGTGGTCAGCAAAAATCTGAACAACGGGTCATACTACCTCATTGATGTTCGAGAGCACAAGGACTCACGCAAGTCTGAGGAGGAGACCCGTCGGCCATGGAATATTGCTCATCTTCGGCCTTATTACACCTGAGCCACCGGCTCTTGTGATCTACATATTTCTACCAATGTATATGTGACGCCCCCGATTCAATCGTACACTAATCATACACGCAAACATGTACGATCAAGATCAGGGACTCACGAGTAGATATCACAACACAACTCTAAAAATAAAATAGGTCATACAAGCATCATATTACAAGCCGGGGCCTCGAGGGCTCAAATACAAGAGCTCGATCATAGACGAGTGAGAGGAAGCAACAATATCTGAGTACAGACATAAGTTAAACAAGTTGCCATAAGATGGCTAGCACAAACTGGGATACAGATCGAAAGAGGCGCAGGCCTCCTGCCCGAGATCCTCCTAAACTACTCATGGTCGTTGTCGGCAGCCTACACGTAGTAGTAGGCACCCTCGGTGTAGTAGGAGTCGTCGAAGGTGGCGTCTGACTCCTCGGATCCAGTATCTGGTTGCGACAACCGAGAAGAATGGAAAAGGGGGGAAAGAGGGAGAAAAGCAACCGTGAGTTCTCATCCAAAGTACTCGCAAGCAAGGATCTACACTACATATGCATGGGTATCAATGTAAAGGGAAATATCGGTGGACTCAACTGCAGAATGCCAGAATAAGAGGGGGATAGCTAGTCATGTCGAAGACTACACTTCTCGCGGCCTCCATCTTGCAGCATGTAGAAGAGAGTAGATGGTAAGTTCACCAAGTATCATCATATAGCATAATCCTACCCGGCGATCCCCTCCTCGTCGCCCTGTTAGAGAGCGATCACCGGGTTATATCTGGCACTTGGAAGGGTGTGTTTTATTAAGTATCTGGTTCTAGTTGTCATAAGGTCAAGGTACAACTCCGGGTCGTCCTGTTATCGAGGATCACGGCTATTCGAATAGATAAACTTCCCTGCAGGGGTGCACCACATTACCCAACACGCTCGATCCCTCTGGCCGGACACACTTTCCTTTATCATGCCCGGCCTCGAAAGATCAACACGTCGCAGCCCCACCTAGGCACAACAGAGAGGTCAACACGCCGGTATAAATCCTATGCGCGCAGGGGTCTAGGCCCATTTCCCATTGCACGCCTGCACGTTGCGAGCGCGGCCGATGAGCAGACCTAGCAACCTCCATTACAAAGGAAGTTGCGTTACGCGGTCCAACCCGGCGCGCGCCGCTCAGTCGCTGACGTCAAGAAGGCTTCGGCTGATACCACGACGTCGAGTGCCCATAATTGTTCCCGCGTAGTTGGTTAGTGCGTATAGGCCAGTGCCAGACTCAGATCAAATACCAAGATCTCGTTTCCACCGTGTTATTTTAAATTAACCACGAACGCCGACCAGGGCCAGGCCCACCTCTCACCTAGGTGGTCTCAGCCTGCCCTGTCGCTCCGCCACAAAGTAACGGTCGGGGGCCGTCGGAAACCCAGGCCCACCTCTACCTGGATGGAGCCACCTGTCCTTTCAGCCTCCACATCAGAATCACTTGTGGGTACTCTATGAGCCGACCCGACTTTAGTCACCACATGTATCATATAATGTATACAAGTATATACCCGTGATCACCTCCCGAGTGATCACGGCCCGGTAGTATAGCATGGCAGACGGACAAGAATGTCGGGCCACTGATGGAATGCTAAGCATTTAGGACTGCAGGTAAGGGTAACAACTGTAGCAACAATGACATGCTATGCAGCAGAATAGGATTAACTGAAAGTAGTAACATGCTACACTACTCTAATGCAAGCGGTAGAGAGAAGGAATAGGCGATATCTGGTGATCAAGGGGGGGCTTGCCTGGAAGCTCGGCCGAGAAGGAGGGGTCGTCAACACCATGGTCGTACTGGGTAGCAGCGGCGTCGGCCTCGGTGTCTAACGAGAGAAGAGGGGGAGAAACAATAAATATAATGCAAACATATGCATGACGATGCATGACAAGACAAAGCACGGTGCTAGGTGTGCCCTAACGTGGTAGGAGGTGATACCGACGAAGGGGGGAAACATCCGGGAAAGTATCCCCGGTGTTTTGCGTTTTCGGACACATGAACCGGAGGGGGAAAGTTGCATGTTCGCTATGCTAGGGATGTGTGGCAGATGAACGGGCTATGTATCCAGATTCATCTCGTCATTCTGAGCAACTTCCATGTACAAAGTATTTTCATCCGAGCTACGGTTTATTATCTATCATTTTCTAAAGTTTTAAACATTTTTCTGAAATTATTCTAATTTATTTTAAAACAATTATTGTAAATGCAAAATGCTAAGTGTACTCGAGAAGGTACCCAGTGATGCAACCAGAGGCTGTTGGTGGGGCCACAATCAACTATCGATCGACATTGGATTTGGACCAATGACTGGTCAAATGTCCAGTGGGACCCATATGTCATAGACTCAAAGTTAATAGATTTTAATTAAGTCAGTTTAATTAACAGGGGACCCACATGTCATACGCTAATGTTAGTTTAAGAGTTTCAATTTATTAAATGGTTAATTAGGGGGGTGTGGGTCCCGGTGTCAGTGGGTCAGTGGGGGTTCATTAGCGAGTGGAGTTAGGCTGTTTAGGCCGGTGGTTAATCGCGAAAGCAGACGGAGGCCAGCCGGGAGCCTCGGCTGTGGGAGCAAAGAAGGAGGCGATGGCGCCGCAGAAGCCAGCAAAGCAGAGCGGCAGGCGGTGGCAGGTGCAGCAGCGGGACAGGGGTGGCCAGCGGCAGTAGCGGGTGGTGCGGGAGGCGAGCGGCAGGCCAAAGATGCGGTGGCGGCCTGTGTGTGGGCGGAAGCAGGAGGCGGCGACGCAGCGGGCGCGACCAAAGAGCGGCGAAGTAGCACGGGCGACAAGCCGTGGAGACGCAGCGGTAGGGATCGGCCATGTGCGGGCGGCAAGAAGGCCGAGAGAACGCACGCAAGGCGAGGCCACGTGAGAGCATGCTCGAGCGCGGAACGGCACCAGCGAGCGCGGGCAGCGCGTACTGTGAGGGGGGAAGCAAGCGGTGCGGGGACCTACAAGGGGATGTGCGAGCGGCGGCAGAGGCCGTGGTGACCGAACGAGGAAGGGAAAGGGAAGGCGGAGCGGGTCGGGGTCCTCACCCCCGATGGAGGGGTACGCCGGCGAGGCTTGGTGAGGCGACTCAGGAAGGAGGACGAGGAAGCGAGGAGGCAGTCCGGCAAGGTGGCGGTTCGGGCGACGGTGCGGTCCAGCAGCGTCGGGGCGGTCGTCGATGTCCAGGGGCTTCAGGGGCGATGGCGACGTGGTCGGGCTGTGAGGGGCGCCGTCGAGCGCCCGATCCGACCTAGATCAGGGGGAAGTAGAGGGAGGAGTGGGGGAAGTGGGGTGGTGTGTGCTAGGGTTTCGGGGGGTGGGGAGGTTAGTAGGCGCGGATGGGTCGGCCTGGTTGGCCTGATGGCCAGCGGGGCCGAGGCCTAGTGGGGGGGAAGGGGTTCTCCTTTTCTTTTCTTTTTGTTTAGTGTTTTGTCTTTTTCCTTTTATTTATTTTACCCTTTTGTGTTTTATTTTATTTTAGTTTTATAAATCATAAAGGTTGTACCTAAATTAGTACGACTAATTATACCTCTACTACAAAAAGTTTAAACCTCCAATTAAAATAGTTTAACATTTTAGTAACTATAAAAGGCATTTAATTAATTCTTTTGCTATTGTTTTATTTATTTTAGGACATTGAAACACTTTTAAAGATGTTGGTTTCTCCGCCATTACTACTTATGCATTATTTTTCACTACCAGAACAATTTGGTTTTAATATTTGAAAACTTTTATTTGTTTGCCTTTGATTTAAATTTGAAATTTGAACTGGGTTTCGAACTGACACGAGTTTATCCACAGTAACCGAGGTGACGTGGCATCCTTAGCGGGGGATCACTGTAGCTTGCTACCTCTTGAGCATTGCGTTGGTTTTTCCTTGAAGAGCAAAGGGTGATGCAGCAAAGTAGCGTAAGTATTTCCCTCAGTTTTTGAGAACCAAGGTATCAATCCAGTAGGTGGCTACGCGCGAGTCCCTCGTACCTACACAAAACAAATAACTCCTCGCAACCAACGCGATAAGGGGTTGTCAATCCCTTCACGGTCACTTACGAGAGTGAGATCTGATAGATATGATAGGATAATATTTTTGGTATTTTTGTGATAAAGATGCAAAGTAAAATAAAAGCAAAGTAAAAAAGCAAAGGAAATAACTAAGTGTTGGAAGATTAATATGATGAAGATAGACCCGGGGGCCATAGGTTTCACTAGTGGCTTCTCTCAAGAGCATAAATATTTTACGGTGGGTGGACGAATTCTTTGTTGAGCAATTGGTAATTGAGCATAGTTATGAGAATATCTAGGTATGATCATGTATATAGGCACCACGTCCGAGACAAGTAGACCGACTCCTGCTGCATCTACTATTATTACTCCACTCATCGACCGCTATCCAAAGCATGCATCTAAAGTATTAAGTTCATGAAAGCAGTAACGCCTTAAGCAAGATGACATGATGTAGAGGGATAAATTAATGCAATATGATAAAAAACCATCTTGTTATCCTCGATGGCAACAATACAATACGTGCCTTGCTGCCCCTCATCCTTTGGGAAAGGACACCGCAAGATTGAACCCAAAGCTAAGCACTTATCCCATTGCAAGAAAGATCAATCTAGTAGGCCAAACCAAACTGATAATTGAAGAGACTTGCAAAGATAACCAATCATACATAAAAGAATTCAGAGAAGATTCAAATATTGTTCATAGATAATCTTGATCATAAACCCACAATTCATCAGTCTCAACAAACGCACCGCAAAAAGAAGATTACATCGAATAGATATCCACGAGAGAGGGGGAGAACATTGTATTGAGATCCAAAAAGTGAGAAGAAGCCATCCAGCTACTAACTATGGACCCGAAGGTCTGAGGTAAACTACTCACACTTCATCGGAGAGGCTATGGTGTTGATATAGAAGCCCTCAGTGATGGATGCCCCCTCCGTGGAGCTTGAACAGGCCCCAAGATGGGATCTCGTGGTAGATGCAGAAGGTTGCGGCGGTGGAATTAGGTTTTTGGCTCCGTGTCGATCGTTTGGGGTACGAGGTATATATAGGAGGAAGAATGCGTCGGTGGAGCAACAGGGGCCCACGAGGGTGGAGGGCGCACCCTGGGGGGTGGGCGCGCCCCCCTACCTCGTGGCCTCCTCTTTTGTTTCTTGACGTAGGGTCCAAGTCTCCTGGATCATATTCTTCCTAAAAATCACGTTCTTGAAGGTTTCATTCCGTTTGGACTCCGTTTGATATTCCTTTTCTGCGAAACTCTGAAATAGGCAAAAAACAGCAATTCTGGGCTGGGCCTCCGGTTAATAGGTTAGTCCCAAAAATAATATAAAAGTGGATAATAAAGCCCAATAATGTCCAAAACATTAGATAATATAGCATGGAGCAATCAAAAATTATAGATACGTTGGAGACGTATCAGGCATCCCCAAGCTTAATTATCGTCATTCCGGAGTAGGTAAATGATAAAAACAGAATTTTTGATGCGGAGTGCTACTTGGCATAATTTTAATGTAATTCTTCTTAATTGTGGTATGAATATTTAGATCCAAAAGATTCAAGACAAAAGTTTTATATTGACATAAAAATAATAATACTTCAAGCATACTAACAAAGCAATCATGTCTTCTCAAAATAACGTGGCCAAAGAAAGTTATCCCTACAAAATCATATAGTCTGGCTATGCTCTATCTTCACCACACAAAGTATTTAAATCATGCACAACCCCGATGACAAGCCAAGCAATTGTTTCATACTTTTGACATTCTCAAACTTTTTCAATCTTCACGCAATACATGAGCATGAGCCATGGATATAGCACTATATGTGGAATAGAATGGTGGTTGTGGAGAAGACAAAAAAGGAGAAGATAGTCTCACATCAACTAGGCGTATCAACGGGCTATGGAGATGCCCATCAATAGATATCAATGTGAGTGAGTAGGGATTGCCATGCAACGGATGCACTAGAGATATAAGTATATGAAAGCTCAAAAAAAGAAACTAAGTGGGTGTGCATCCAACTCGCTTGCTCACGAAGACCTAGGGAATTTTGAGGAAGCCCATCATTGAAATATACAAGCCAAGTTCTATAATGAAAAATTCCCACTAGTATATGAAAGTGACAAAATGAGAGACTCTCTATCATGAAGATCATAGTGCTACTTTGAAGCACAAGTGTGGTAAAAGGATAGTAACATTGTCCCTTCTCTCTTTTTCTCTCATTTTTTCTTTTTTTATATTTGGGCCTTTTCTCTTTTTTTTATGTCCTATTTTTTTTGTCCCAAGTCACATCCCGACTTGTGGGGGAATCATAGTCTCCATCACCCTTTTCCTCACTTGGGACAATGCTCTAAAAATGAAGATCGTCACACTTTTATTTTCTTACAACTCAACAATTACAACTCGATACTTAGAACAAAATATGACTCTATACGAATGCCTCTGGCGGTGTACCGGGATATGCAATGAATCAAGAGTGACATGTATGAAAGAATTATGAATGGTGGCTTTGCCACAAATACGATGTCAACTAAAAGATCATGCTAAGCAATATGACAATGATGGAGCGTGTCATAATAAACGAAACGGTGGAAAGTTGCATGGCAATATATCTCGGAATGGCTATGGAAATGCCATGATAGGTAGGTATGGTGGCTGTTTTGAGGAAGGTTTATGGTGGGTGTATGATACCGTGAAAAGTGCGCAGTATTAGAGAGGCTAGCAATGGTGGAAGGAAGAAAAGTGCGTATAATCCATGGACTCAACATTAGTCATAAAGAACTCATATACTTATTGCAAAAATCTACAAGTTATCAAAGCAAAGTATTACGCGCATACTCCTAGGGGGATAGATTAGTAGGAAAAGACCATCGTCATTCCCCGACCGCCACTCATAAGGAAGACAATCAATAAATAAATCATATGCTCCGACTTCATCACATAACGGTTCACCATACGTGCATGCTACGGGAATCACAAACTTTAACACAAGTATTTCTCAAATTCACAACTACTCAACTAGCATGACTCTAATATCACCATCTTTATATCTCAAAACAATTATCAAGCATCGGACTTCTCATAGTATTCAACAAACTCATAAGAAAGTTTTACAATTCTTGAATACCAAGCATATTAGGATTATTTAAGAAAATTACCATGCTATTTAAGACTCTCAAAATAATCTAAGTGAAGCATGAGAGATCAATAGTTTCTATAAAACAAATCCACCACCGTGCCCTAAAAGATATAAGTGAAGTACTAGAGCAAAACTATATAACTCAAAAGATATAAGCGAAGCACATAGAGTATTCTAACAAATTACAAATCATGTATGGATCTCTCAAAAGGTGTGTACAGAAAGGATGATTGTGGTAAACTAAAAGACAAAGACTCAAATCATACAATACGCTCCAAGCAAAACACATATCATGTGGTGAATAAAAATATAGCTCCAAGTAAAGTTACCGATGGAAGTAGACGAAAGAGGGGATGCCTTCCGGGGCATCCCCAAGCTTTGGCTTTATGGTGTCCTTAGATTATATTGGGGGTGCCATGGGCATCCCCAAGCTTAGGCTCTTGCCACTCCTTGTTCCATAATCCATCAAAAAAAATCACCCAAAACTTGAAAACTTCACAACACAAAACTCAACAGAAATCTCGTGAACTCCGTTAGCGAAAGAAAACAAAAGACCACTTCAAGGTACTGTAATTAACTCATTATTTATTTATATTGGTGTTAAACTTACTGTATTCCAACTTCTCTATGGTTTATAAACTATTTTACTAGCCATAGATTCATCAAAATAAGCAAACAACACACGAAAAACAGAATCTGTAAAAAACTGAACAGTCTGTAGTAATCTGTAACTAACGCAAACTTCTGGAACTCCAAAACATCAGCCAAAATAGGACGACCTAGGCAATTTGTTTATTGATCAGAAGCAATTCGAATCAGTATTTTATCACGTTCTGGTGATTTTTAACAATTGTTTTCGTGAACAAAAAGTTTCTGGAAATTACAGCAAGATTAAATAACTATCATCCAAGAAGATCCTATAGGTTTAACTTGGCACAAACACTAATTAAAACATAAAAACACATATAACCAGAGTCTAGAACAAATATTTATTCCTAAATAGAAGCAAAAGCAAAAAAATAAAATTAAAATTGGGTTGCCTCCCAACAAGCGCTATCGTTTAACGCCCCTAGCTAGGCATAAAAGCAAGGATAGATCTAGGTATTGCCATAATAGTGGTATGGCAAGTCATGAAAAACTTTTCTCATATTCTCTACGTTCAGAAGCAAGTTTTCTTTGAGGCAAGAAAAAATAATCAAAATGGATAAATTTAATGGGACAAAAGTCCCCAAGATCAATCTCGGGAGGTATGGGTTCCTCCCTAGGCCCTTTGTATTGCACAACCAATTCATCATTAAGAGCATTCTTTTGGCAAAAAGTCACAAGCCTTTGTTCAAGAGGAAAACCTAATCCATTATTCTGAATAGAAAAATCAACATTAAGCTCGGAAATTCTATCAACTAGAACATCGGCGGGAACCTTTTTCCTAAGATTTTCGTTATAAGCAATATGTTCCAAAGATTGTAAACGCAACATGTATTCTTGATTAAAAAGGATAGCTTCAATGGGAAGATGACTAGCATCTACCCTGTAATGCGCAAAGATTTCTTTGGCCTCTTTTATTATGAACCTAAAATTATGAGCCAAAAAGATAGTGGCGGCACGCTTAACAGAAGAATGCTCAATAATAGAGAATTCTAGGAAAATTCTTTGTATGCAAGGATGCATGTGCATAAATTGCCTTTCAAGTTCAACTATAAGCATGGCAATAGCGTCCGCAAGACTACTAGTTCTATGGAGAATAGAACCACCCATAGAAGGCAAAGCACCGACACAAGTAAAGAAATCTTAAATAACTCATTTTCCAATAATATTACCACTACCAATTCGAAATCTTTTTGTATGCAAGGTAGGGGGTTTTTCAGCAGGAGCATCAGAATTTTCTATGATATTATTATTGTCCATATCGGCAATAATTTCCCCAAATTCAGACATAACGACAGAGAGAGCAAGGGACAAAAAGAAGAAGGTGAATCAAAAGAGAGAGGGCGAATAAAACGGCAAGGGTGAAGTGGGGGAGAGGAAAACGAGAGGCAAATGGAAAATAATGTAATATGGGAGATAAGGGATTTGTGATGGGTACTTGGTATGTTGACTTTACGTAGACTCCCGACAGCGGCGAGAAATCTTCTTGCTACCTCTTGAGCAACTGCGTTGGTTTTTCCTTGAAGAGGAAAGGGTGATGCAACAAAGTAGCGTAAGTATTTCCCTCAGTTTTGAGAACCAAGGTACCAATCCAAAGAGGAGGCTACGCGAGTCCCTCGTACCTACACAAAACAAATAACTCCTTGCAACCAATGCGATAAGGGTTGTCAATCCCTTCACGGTCACTTACGAGAGTGAGATCTGATAGATATGATAGGATAATATTTTTGGTATTTTTGTGATAAAGATGCAAAGTAAAATAAAAGCAAAGTAAAAAAGCACAGGAAATAACTAAGTGTTGGAAGATTAATATGATGAAGATAGACCCGGGGGCCATAGGTTTCACTAGTGGCTTCTCTCAAGAGCATAAATATTTTACGGTGGGTGGACGAATTCTTGTTGAGCAATTGATGAAATTGAGCATAGCTATGAGAATATCTAGGTATGATCATGTATATAGGCATCACGTCCGAGACAAGTAGACCAACTCCCCATCGTGCATCTACTACTATTACTCCACTCATTGACCGCTATCCAAAGGCACCTAGAGTATTAAGTTCATGAAAACAGTAACGCTTGTAAGCAAGATGACATGATGTAGAGGGATAAATTCATGCAATATGATAAAACCCCATCTTGTTATCCTCGATGGCAACAATACAATACGTGCCTTGCTGCCCCTCATCCTTTGGGAAAGGACACATAAAGATTGATCCCAAAGCTAAGCACTTCTCCCATTGCAAGAAAGATCAATCTAGTAGGCAAAACCAAACTGATAATTCGAAGAGACTTGCAAAGATAACCAGTCATACATAAAAGAATTCAGAGAAGATTCAAATATTGTTCATAAATAATCTTGATCATAAACCCACAATTCATCGGTCTCAACAAACACGCCGCAAAAAGAATATTACATCGAATAGATCTCCACGAGAGAGGGGGAGAACATTGTATTGAGATCCAAAAAGAGAAGAAGCCATCTAGCTACTAACTATGGACCCGAAGGTCTGAGGTAAACTACTCACACTTCATCGGAGGCTACGGTGTTGATGTAGAAGCCCTCCATGATGGATGCCCCCTCCGTGAGCTCAGGACAGGCCCCAAGATGGGATCTCGTGAGGTACGTAAGGTTGCGGTGGTGGAATTAGGTTTTGGCTCCGTGTCGATTGTTTGGGGTGCGAGGTATATATAGGAGGAAGGAGTACGTCGATGGAGCAACAGGGGGCCCACGAGGGTGGAGGGCGCGCCCCCCTACCTTGTGGCCTCCTCTTTTGTTTCTTGACATAGGGTCCAAGTCTCCTGGATCATGTTCTTCCTAAAAATCACGTTCTCGAAGGTTTCATTCCGTTTGGACTCCGTTTTATATTCCTTTTCTGCGAAACTCTGAAATAGGAAAAAAACAGCAATTCTGGGCTGGGCCTCCAGTTAATAGGTTAGTCCCAAAAATAATATAAAAGTGGATAATAAAGCCCAATAATGTCCAAAACAGTAGATAATATAGCATGGAGCAATCAAAAATTATAGATACGTTGGAGACGTATCATAGCTTAATTATGCGGGCGTCACAATTCTCCTCCACTACAAGAAATCTCGTCCCGAGATTTAAGAGGGGGGGTAATGGGGAAAGGATTTGGTTACGAAATTCTAACGAGTCTTCTCGGTCAAGGTTGCTCTTCTCGAAGAGGTCAATCCATAGCATTGATGTCTTCATTCCTATGCACCAATGCATCATGATGAAATTGTCGTCCTTCCTTCAGGATCTTCACCGAACTTATGAAAGGATAAGAGGGGAAAAACATTATAAGGACGAGTTCTAACAAGATTGAGCATCGGAAGGTTAACTCATGGGAAGAAGCATAAGTATCTCTTGAATTGAAACTTAAGAAGATATCGTGAGCAACGTAAGAAGGTACCATGAGAAATTTCAAACGGATAGGCAATCATTCAATGTCTGAAGCAACGTGCGAAAGGGGCCCAGGGCAACGAGATTGAGTATTGCGTCTGTTACCAGAATAGATCACTAGGAAGGTGGCCCGTGAATTACATATGAGGCAACGCGCGAGGAATAACTTTGGAAACCGGGGGTGTAGAGGAGAGTCAGGTTTCAATCCTGTCGAACTGTTATGGGCCCACCATGTGGGTTAAAAGTAGGAAGGGCGATGACGTCTTGCATGATAATGTAAGCAAGGCATGTCAGAGGATATCATGTCAGTTATGTCGGCAACAACAACGGTACCAAGGGCGAGGGACGAAGAGAACCATTTTCCTACTCGTTGAAACAAGGTGGACCAATAGGCGAAGTTTCTCGTCCATTGGTGGTTACATAAATGTCATCAACAATAGTAACATAGTCTTACCTACAAGGTTGTACACCAGGTTGTTTACATAAGCAACGAATCATTACTGCTTAGATCATATAAACCACAAGAAAGGTTACACAAGACAATGGAAAGGAAAATGTGATTATCCGATTAAACAGAACAATGAAAAGGAAAATGTGTTTAAACACATATTTCAGGGGTATACCCTTCCCAAGGACAAGCAGAGCATGATATCCATGACAAGATAGAAAGTAGAAAACTATTTAGGTAATGGGAGAGGAATTTCATGACATTACCCATACAATGGTGTTAGGATAATTGATAAGGAGAATTTAGCATTGTGCTTCAAATGTTCTTATTCAATATCGGAGTACCATATACATGCTTCGAGATAGCATTGACATGGTCTTCAAGCAAGGTCGGACCTTGGATACTCAAAGGATTCAGCAGGAACAACTTATAGAATAAGTCTTACAATTTCTCATGGAAGAATGGTTAACCTTGCTAAAAAGGAAGAACTATAACAATAGGTCCTCTGGCCAAGTGTGCTAGGTATGACATCACCTTATCGGGTCAAAGACCAATGTTATAACTCTTGGGAGTATGTTCCAACCATCATATCTGACCGAGATTCAGATCTGATTAGTGTCAGGATACCTCCGACTCAGGATGCCTGAGAAGAAAAAGGTGTAACACAAATTGACGAGAAGACATTGTAAGATTCTCGAGAAAAGAACTATGGAAGCGAGTTTCGAAACAAAAGTTCATCAACAAACCAAGGAGAGGATGAGGAGATAGCTGATGAACTCAGCGACAATTCATCAAGATTACCAAAAGATAGATTTCCACAATTATGTGAACAAGGAGATAACATTTCTCAGATCAAATGATATAATGAGGTATACTCGAGGAAAACATACCCAATTAAACATTGATTGAAAGGTGCACCCGAAATATGGGCTTAGGTAGCATGATCAATGTTAGAATGGTGATTCTATAACCAATGGTCTAAGAATGAAATGTCGACCATTAACTTCAAAGCAATAGGGTTGCTAGAAGTTTTGAATTCGCACGTCATAGTTCACTTGTCGGTTTTCCGGTTAGAAACAACACGGGGACCAAGATATGAACGGAGATGGCAAGAAGTATTACTATGTCAAGAATACTTAAGAGGTGGTTAAATTCACACACCATTCTTGACATAAAGGAAGGTAACACTCCAAGGTAGAACATAACATAAGTTGGATAGGAAGGAGTTCCATAACATGAACAAGTTTGTGTTGGAGGGAAGGCAATAACATTGTCGATGATAACACAAATCAGCAAGGGAAAAGGATGTTATTTATCATTATGAATTCGACTGATATCCTGGAAGATCTCAGAATGCTGATGATGATCACGACACATTTGTCGAGAGATTTCATAAAGATGTAATCGATCGGCGATGACATCAAGTCACAGGAATGATGAAGCGGAAGGTTATTTGAACCAAGGGTACGACACAAACTCGAAATCAAGCTTGCTGTTCAAGGCGAAATGGTATGACGAGGAAGATCGACGTAAGGTTAGCTCATGGTCAAAGATTGTGCTCTGGGAAGAAGGACCAGGTAGCGAAGTTAAAATTTAGCACAATAATGATATTGCCAACCAGGCTAGGAATGACTTAAAAGATTTTTTAACTCATAAGCAATGAAAATTACTTAGTTATTGAATCGGAGTGCGGAATCGATTCACTTATCGGTGTTCTCGAGTGACTATTAACTCAAAACCCCGGGGGGTTGGAATCGGTGAGATTAATAATTGATGAAGAACTCATAAGAAGTTATGTAGCTACGTAATATTCTCGAGATACCAGAGGTAATACTCGAAGGTAGATCATAATAGAGGTTGGGCAGGCATATTGATCTGTAGAAGACAAGTGCTTTAACTTGTCCAAGAAATGGGATCAAAGAAGAATAATTATGGTCGGAACCACGGTTGCAAAGGATCAATTCACAAATACTGGATGATATTTATCACGGAAATAGTTATTATTACAAGAAGCTTCCATGATAGGATCTACATCGTGTCCATGGGCATGAACACAAAGTTCAAGGTCGACTCCCACTTCTCTAATGCATAACCTTCCATTCACTTCTCGCCTTCGACGAAGTTGTAGTGTTGAAATTGTATCTGATATAACACCAGTAGAGTATGACCCGTAGTAGTTCCCCGGTTCACACATATTAGAAAAGGCATAGGTTCAACCCATCAGGGCCTCTTAGAAGCATATACCACAAGCTTCAAGAGTAAGTATCACCAGCTCGAAAGCAAAGCATGGTTAGCCAAATCAGAGAATAGGATTTACCAATGGCATTATGTATCAGGGAAGAACTTCTCGAGGTTTTTGTATACGAAGGACAACGTCGGATGATAATTCAATAAAGGATCAGACAGTCCATAACAAAGCTGATGTGAGCATCGGCACACAACCAGAGGAAGGAAAAATGCGAAGGCATTGGATCATAGAAACAACTGACCAATTCAAAGCTCAAATGCAAAGGAATTATGATTTCCAATTCAAGGGATCAAAAGCAAATGCTCTGATTAAGGATGGATAAGTTGAGTAGGCTTAGGGGTACAATCGATGGCAATTTGATTGCTTGAGATCCAGCTCATCTTTAAAATAATGTCTGAGCTAGAAGGATGAATTATAGGACCTAGTTGAGGATTGCGAGCACTCGCAACATATTGGATCAGCGGACTCAAAATGACAATGGCAAAGGATGTCAATAAGATTACCAGACTTATGAGATTATTCATAATGCAAGCAAGTAAGAATTTCAAGAGCAATAGGCTGGTTAGGGTTTTTGAAAGATCAAAGGGTATTTTGGAGACTTGTGTGAAATACGTGAATCAACTGGGGATGTGCGGATACTCAGTAAGTGCGAGAATTATCCGTAGGGGTATTCAGGTGACAAAGAACAGCAAGGCAGTAAGCTCAAAGGATTCTTAGAACAACAGAGAGAATTTCGGGGTATCTTGTAATAACAAGATCAACTGTAAAATAAAAGTAAGAACGACAAGTGTATGTATTTATCCATAGGGATATTTCAGTGGTAGGGAATTGCAAAAGCAACGGGCACAAAGTCTCGAAAGAGTATCGAAGAGTAACTTCGAAATCTTCTGGTGCAGCCGGCGATCATCTGGACTGAAGGGGCTCTCTGGGAGAAAGTGTTTTCAAGAACCTAAAGTTAGATTTTAGAGAATCATTTAACCTAAATAGAAGAGAGATCAGAATCCCAGAGCACAGACGAGTAATAAAAGATCCTAATACCACCCAATTGGCGATGTGGGCCCATAAGGCACACAGCCATTTTAGCAAAAAATTTGTAATATCTAGACTCAACTTCGGCCAAGGAGTGTGGAAGGGGGATTCCTACAGGCAGTCGGGTCTGATACCAACTTGTGACGCCCCCGATTCAATAATACACTAATCATACACACAAACGTGTACGATCAAGATCAGGGACTCACGAGAAGATATCACAACACAACTCTAAAAATAAAATAAGTCATACAAGCATCATATTACAAGGCAGGGGCCTCGAGGGCTCGAATATAAGAGCTCGGTCATAGATGAGTCAGCGGAAGCAACAGTATCTGAGTACAGGCATAAGTTAAACAAGTTGCCATAAGATGGTTAGCACAAACTGGGATACAGATCGAAAGAGGCGCAGGCCTCCTGCCCGGGATCCTCCTAAACTACTCCTGGTCGTCGTCGGCAGCCTACACGTAGTAGTAGGCACCCTCGGTGTAGTAGGAGTCGTCAAAGGTGGCGTCTGGCTCGCTCCAGCATCTGGTTGCTACAACCGAGAAGAATGGAAAAGGGGGAAAAGAGGGAGAAAAGCAACCGTCAGTACTCATCCAAAGTACTCGCAAGCAAGGATCTACACTACATATGCATGGGTATCAGTGTAAAGGGGCAATATCGGTGGACTGAGCTGCAGAATGCCAGAATAAGAGGGGCATAGCTAGTCCTGTCGAAGACTACGCTTTTGGCGGCCTCCATCTTGCAACATGTAGAAGAGAGTAGATGGTAAGTTCACCAAGTATCATCGTATAGAATAATCCTACCCGGTGATCCCCTCCTCGTCGCCCTGTTAGAGAGCGATCACCGGCTTATATCTGGCACTTGGAAGGGTGTGTTTTATTAAGTATCCGGTTCTAGTTGTCAGAAGGTCAAGGTACCACTCCGGGTCATCCTGTTACCGAGGATCACAGCTATTCGAATAGATAAACTTCCCTGCAAGGGTACACCACATTACCCAACACGCTCGATCCCTCTGGCCGGACACACTTTCCTAGGTCATGCCCGTCCTCGGAAGATCAACACATCTCAGCCCCACCTAGGCACAACAGAGAGGTCAGCACGCCGGTCTAAATCATATGCGCGCAGGGGTCTGGGCCCATCGCCCATTGCACACCTGCACATTGCGAACCCGGCCGGTGAGCAGACCTAGCAACCTCCATTACAAAGGAAGTTGCGTTACGCGGTCCAACCCGGCGCGCGCCGCTCAGTCGCTGACGTCAAGAAGGCTTCGGATGATACCACGACGTCGAGTGCCCATAATTGTTCCGCGTAGTTGGTTTGTGCGTATAGGCCAGTGGCCAGACTCAGATCAAATACTAAGATCTCGTTAACCGTGTTATTTTAAAGTAACCACGAATGCCAACCAGGGTCAGGCCCACCTCTCACCTAGGTGGTCTCAACCTGCCCTGTCGCTCCGCCACAAAGTAACGGTCGGGGGCCGTCGGGAACCTAGGCCTACCTCTACCGGGATGGAGCCACCTGTCCTTTCAACCCCCACGTTGGAATCACTTGCGGGTACTCTACGAGCCGACCCGACTTTAGTCACCACATGTATCATATAATGTATACAAGTATATACCCGTGATCACCTCCCGAGTGATCACGGCCCGGTAGTATAGCATGGTAGACGGACAAGAATGTAGGGCCACTGATGGAATACTAGCATCCTATACTAAGCATTTAGGATTGCAGGTAAGGGTAACAACTGTAGCAACAATGACAGGCTATGCAGCAGAATAGGATTAACCGAAAGCAGTAACATGCTACACTACTCTAATGCAAGCGGTAGAGAGAAGGAATAGGCGATATCTGGTCATCAAGGGGGGGCTTGCCTGAAAGCTCAGTTGAGAAGGAGGGGTCTTCAACACCGTAGTCATACTGGGTAGCAGCGGCGTCGGCCTCGGTACCTAATGAGAGAAGAGGGGGAAGAAACAATAAATATAATGCAAACATATGCATGACGATGCATGAAAAGACAAAGCACGGTGCTAGGTGTGCCCTAACGCGGTAGGAGGTGATACCGACGAAGGGGGAAAACATCCGGGAAAGTATCCCCGGTGTTTCGCGTTTTCGGACACATGAACCGGAGGGGGAAAGTTGCGTGTTAGCTATGCTAGGGGTGTGTGGCGGACGAACGGGCTACGTATCCGGATTCGTCTCGTCGTTCTGAGCAACTTCCATGTACAAAGTATTTTCATCCGAGCTACGGTTTATTATCTATGATTTTCTAAAGTTTTAAACATTTTTCTGAAATTATTCTAATTTATTTTAAAACAATTATTGTAAATGCAAAATGCTACTCAGAAAGGTACCCAGCAGTACAACACAGAGGCTGACTGGTGGGGCCCTGGTCAACTGTCAAGTCAGCATTTGACTAGACCAATGACTGGTCAAATGTCTAGTGGGGCCCATATGTCATAGACTCAAAGTTAATAGATTTTAATTAAGTCAGTTTAATTATCCGGGAACCCACATGTCATACGCTAATGTTAATTTAAGAGTTTCAATTTATTAAATGGTTAATTAGGGGGGTGTGGGTCCCGGTGTCAGTGGGTCAGTGGGGGTTCATTAGCGAGTGGGGTTAGGCCGTTTAGGCCGACGGTTAATCACGAGCAGTAGGGGAGGCCATCGGGAGCCTCGGCGCTGGTGGAGCAAAGAAGCTGCGACGGCCAAGCATGCAAAGAAGCAGAAGCGGTGGCGAGTGCGGCAAGCAAAGCAGATGGGCGACCGGCGGCAGTAGCTGGAGGCGAAGCGGCAGCGTCAGGCGGTGGCGGCTGCGGGTGGCCGTGGCGGAAGCGAGGCGGCGGCGTAGGCGGCGCGACCAGCAGCCGGCGAGCACGGCGAGCGGCCAGGGGAGACGCAGCGGGCAGGGCTCGGCCATGTGCGGGAGGCAGCATCGTCGGAGAGGCGACGCATGGGCGCGCGCGAGGCCACGTGAGAGCGTGCTCGAGCGCGGGACGGCACCAGCCAGCGTGGGCAACGCATAATGGGAGGGGGGAAGCGAGCGGTGCGGGGACCTACAAGGGGATGTGCGGGCGGCGGCAGTGCCCGCGATGACCGAACGAGGAAGGGAAATGGAAGGCGGAGCGGGTCAGGGTCCTCACCCCCGATGCAGGGGTACGCCGGCGAGTCTTGGTGAGGCGACTCGGGGAGGATGACGAGGAAGCGAGGAGGCAGTCCGACAAGGTTGCGGTTCGGGCGACGGCGCGGTCCAGCGGCGCCGGGGCGGTCGTCGATGTCCAGGGGCGACAGGGGCGATGGCGACGCGGTCGGCGCAGTGAGGGGCGTCGTCGAGTGCCCGATCCGATCTGGATCGGGTGGAAGCAGAGGGAGGAGTGGGGGAAGTGGGGTGGTGTGCGCTAGGGTTTCGGGGGGTGGGGGAGGTTAGTAGGCGTGGATGGGCCGGCCTGGTTGGCCCGATGGCCAGCGGGGTCGAGGCCTAGTGGGGGGGGAAGGGGTTCTCATTTTCTTTTCTTTTTGTTTACTGTTTTGTCTTTTTCCTTGTATTTATTTTTACCCTTTTCTGTTTTATTATTTTAGTTTTATAAATCATAAAGGATGTACCTAAATTAGTACCATTAATTATACTTCTACTACAAAAAGTTTAAACCTCCAATTAAAATAGTTTAACATTTTAATAACTATAAAAGGCATTCAATTAATTCTTTTGCTATTGTTTTATTTATTTTAGGACATTCAAACACTTTTAAAGATGTTGGTTTCTCCACCATTACTACTTATGCATTATTTGTCACTACCAGAACAATTTGGTTTTAATATTTGAAAAAATTTATTTGTTTTCCTTTGTTTTAATTTTGAAATTTGAACTGACACGAGTTTATCCACAGTGACCGAGGTGACGTGGCAAGTGGCATCCTTAGCGGGGGATCACTGTAGCTTAATCATCCGGGCATCACAGTATATATTATGACTAGTATAACAAAGCCGACATCCTTGATAATTCAGGGCCTGTGTCGTTTCATTTCTTAAAATCTGAGTCTTTATTGTCTCTTCATAAGATCACTTGGGGGCTTCCTGCTTATTGAGCATAGCTATGACTACCCTCTTGATCCGGCTTGTATGCCTTGATTGCAAATACTTGGGGGCTTCCTGCTCATTGAGCATAGCTATGACTATCCTACTGATCCGGCTTATACGCCTGGAATGAAATATAACTTGGGGGCTCCTTGTTAGTGAACAAAGCTTTGTTATCCCTTGTGATAGGCTTGAACGCCAGGTGTATTCACCAAAAATCCGGGTTATCCTGCCTTTGTTTGCCTGCCACTCCGACCAGGTAATCCTGGAATGACTCACCGTACTCTTGACAGTCAATCTTATAAAGACCCTGTACTTGTCAAAGTTAAAACGGCGACTGGTCATGCGAGGCCCGGCTTACCGGTTTGAATTAAGGTTTAACTCAGTGGCTGTGCGGCCCTTGAATAGCACTTAATATTGAGGCTTGGCAGCCTATGAATGCCTTGTTTTTTCTGGTTTATATTTGCTTTGAACATTGTTTGAGTTCATCTTTTGTGCCTTATTGATATATGGTTGAAAATTGGTTAGGGCCATGTTGCCTTGATCCTTGTGATTCATATTTGAATCTTTCCGGAGTTTTGATAACCCGGCCTGGCTTTGGATGATAAGTCGCCAGTGTGTGTTGATTATGCGTTTGGAGTTCTGCGCACCAAATTTTTGGCATGTTACCCTTACTGCATATGGCGCGATAAGCCGGCAGTATGAACAAATATCACAGGTATGTTGTTTTACTTGTTATGAATAAACGAGGTTTTGATAAACCCGCCCTGGTTATGGATGATAGTCCCCAGTGGTCTTTATATGGGGCATTATGACCCGCCCTGGGGTAAACCGCCAGGGCACTTGTTATTTGCTTGTGGGCAGGGCTTCTGATAACATGATCAGCAAGATTGATAATAATTATGAGCATGAAACAGCGGATCTTCAAATCAGATCGGGCGGCTCTAAAGTGTTATGCCACTAAACACGCACGTTGGCGCGGCAGATCATGGTTTTTTTAGCTAGCCTATTACAATGCATCATGTGGCCAAAAAGAATAACTGTTTTGAGACACACGACATCCAAATGTTGTGGCTGGTAAACCGGCTCATGGATTAAGACTCTTGGTCTTTGCGGGTCGAGGCTTCTGGATCATCCTGCGCTGGTTCTTCTTCTTCCTCCTCCGTGGTCTGGAAGTTAGGCAATGACCAATCGATCCCATTCAAAGCTTTGAAAATGGCTTCATCATCTATAAGGGTTGACGGGTCAATGTCAGGAGCGAAGGTGTGCTTACGTGTTGGCGGGATAAGGTCCATGGCCTCATGAACCGGCGCCTTCACTTTGGAGTTTGTAGCATCATAAACCGGATGGTATTTGGAAAGATCTATTTCCTCAGCCAGCTTGCTTGCCAAAGGATGCATTTCTCTTGCTATTTTGGCAAAGTCATCAGCGCTAAAGAGTGACCCATCCTCTTTTAAACTGGGACAGCCGGTTGCTATCTCTTCCGGGTCAAGTTCAGCTAGCCACGCCTTGGCCCGGCTCCAAGCAGTGACGGCACCAGCTCTGGCGGCAGATCGTTTAAGTTCTTCCACCCTTTGTGGTAGCACAGACAACTTCTCCAGTACCTCCTTGATGAGGGACGGTGTTTGCTTCTTATACAAAGCAGCAGTAATAGCTCGTTGAGCACCAGTATACAGCTGCTCCACAAGGGTATATACCACTTTCAGCTTAATGCGCATATCATAGCCCAGCTTGGAGCTTCAGGAGCCTGCATCAGAAAAAAAATTGGTAAACCGACAACTGATTATGATGCCCAGCTTGGAGCTTCGGGAGCCTGCATCAGAAAAAAATTTGGTAAACCGGCAACTGATTATGATTCGCTGATGATGCAAAGAAAAGTATTTTTACTTACCAAAGATGGCCGCTGTCATGCTGTTGATTTGATCTTTTAAACCGGACAACTCATCAGTTACCGGCTTAAGGGCAGCTTCAGCGTCTTCTGCTCTTTTCAATAGAGCTGCCCTCTCGGTCTCCCAGCCAGTTTTATCAGTGCTGAAGTCTTGTTTCAGTTTTTCAATGTTTTCCAACATAGTCTTCAACTCTGATTTGGCTTTTGACGTCTCAGATTGTTGGGTTTGAATATTGGCCCTCAAATCATTGACTTGGGATTCCTTCATATTTAACTCAGCCTGCAACATGAGCAAGATAGGAGAAATTATAATCATCTTATTTGAAGTCCCAAGCACAATACAAGTATTTTGTTTGGCACTTGGGGGCTAATGCATATTGCTCTTTTTTGAAGACAATTTTATGATGACCTGGCGAAACTGCTATGGCTATAGCCGACTCATGAGGGCTACATACTTGGACTTTATTTGCAGTTATGATGACAAGTCCTCGCTTATTCATGCTGATTAAGCCGACCCTTGGGGGCTATAGTGGAAAATTAATCACTATTTTTGGAAACGCCGGTTTAGCTTGTCAGCTTAAGCCGGCCCTTGGGGGCTACAGGTGCACAATTAAGAATTACAATGTGAAGTCCCGGTTTTAGCTATGCAGCTTAAGCCGGCCCTTGGGGGCTACATGTGATCATTTTGCAGTTCTAACATGCTATGATATGGAAATCAAGATCAGCAAAGGATATTTCAAAGTTTATAGCATATTCAAAGATTATCATATCCAGTAAACTTGGCGGCTGACAGATATATATTTGTATGAGACAAGTGTTTTGCTTACCTCAAAGCGATCTTTCATGAGATTCACCAAGCCAGCCTCAAAGTCCCGGCTGGTGTGGAGGTGGTTCAAATAGCCCACATGAAGCTCCTGGGCATTAAATTGAGCATAGCTCTCCAAATCCAACTTCCACTTGCCCTTATCAACAGCAGAAAATTCTTCTTTGGCGTTGTGCTTGGATAGGACGGTGGGGTTGCTCGGGGCTGTGAAAGCTGTCCTAGTAATCATTATGTCCTTAGTCTGCTAAGCCAGCTGAGCGGGACTGGGCGGCTTATTATTCTCTGGGTCAGTGTCCATAGCATCTTTGGTGATAGGGTGTTCCTCTGGTGGCGGGTCATCCATGGCTGCTTCTGAAATTTGATGCAAAGATTCAGTGTTATATGTGTCTCCGGGTTAGCAATCTTGGGGTCTTCATCCGGTTTGCCAACTTTCTGCTTCTTGCTGGGCTTGGCCATAGCACTGAAAATAAAAACACATGATGAGATTGGTGTGTTAATGGAGTAAAATATTAAGGTAAACAAGCTCAAGTGATTTTTACCCAGGAATAGTATTGAACAAGGGAATTTGAGTCCCAACTGAGTCGCCGGAGGAGGAATGAGAAGTTCCCTAATAATTTGAGTCATAAAGGTTAAGAGCTTGTTGAGTAAGGCCCGCTTTTGGATATGCTAAGTCGGAGGATTGTGAAACCTCTGGTCGGCGCTTGCGAGGAACCGACGTGTTTGGTAAGCCAGAGAAAAGAATCCCGCCACCGTTGTTCCGGGTCGTACGGCGAGCTTCATGTTGCTGCTTCTTCAAAATAAAGTTGGGATCCAAATAAGCTAAAGGATGAGAAAACCTTATTTTTCGGCTTGCTTGACGAACTTTCTGTCTTGGCAGAGGTTCTGAGTCAGAGGAAAGGATAGTTACCTCTTCGCCATCTGTGTGTCTGCCTTCCGCGTCATCCTGATAGTGATCGTTGTCAATAAGATGTATAAAAAATGAGCCAAGGGAGTCAAGTTCTACCTCCGACTCAACATCCTCTAGATCAATAGCTCGGAGGTGTTGGTCTTCTTCTTGGCAGGATTTTTCTGCGCCTTATTCTTTGTCCGGCTCTTCTTGGCAGGTTTATCTTGCAAATTTCTGTTCCAGAAAGGAGAGTCGGCCTGCAGAAATTCAAAATAATAGTAAGAAGGCGGATTGACAGATAATGAGTTAATGAAAATGGATCAAAAATACTTGGCGACCTGTTGAGGGCACAAAAGGTGTTCAGTCCCATCTTGCTGCAAGTGGCCAAGCTTTCATTCTGCAATGCCTTGACCATCTTGTTGAGGCTCTCCTCATCCAGTCGCACTTGACTGTAGCGTTGTGGATCTTTGATGTCACAGGTGTACTCGCACATCAAGCCGGACCGGCGGCTTAAGGGCAAGATTCTCCATGTGACCCAACATCGGACCAGATCAACTTTGGTTAAGCCATTTGCAATTAAGGCTTTGATTTTTCCAAATATGGGCATATATTTGGCCCATTCTGCTGTGCTGATCCGATCAGGGAGAGGGTGCCTGTTGCTAAGCCGGTTCTCACGGTAACCCGGCAAAGAATTCCCATCCTCTGGAGATGTGTCTTGGCAATAGAACCAAGTCTGGTTCCAGTCCTTTAGGTGACTGGGAAGTGTATGATGAGGACATGACTACCTTGGATACGACCAAAAATATTGCATACATGCATATATTTCAGGTGATTTCTAGTGCAAACTATTCAATAATCTATTTATGTTATCCAAAACAAAAACACTTCACACACTTTTGTGTTTTGTCTAATTGCAGGTGTATGTGACATTTGTACAATCCACATATGAAGATAGGGGAAAAAGAGAAGTTTATGTTCTATTCAAAAAGTCCTCTCACATCACTTTTGGGCCAAGAGAAGATAGAGTCTAAGTCTCTCACGTTCTGGATTCAGATTCGGACTACACAGACATACCTGACTCAAAACGCCAACAACTTTTTCATACGGACTCCAAATTGGGTGATTCTTTTTTGTTGGAAAGTAGATTTCGTCCTCTTTCCAACCCAATTGGATTCACCTTTAAAATCGTCCGGAGCGTTGAGATATGGACGAAACAAACTGAGGTTGTAGCAGAATCTGAGTCAAACAATAAGTCCAAAGGTGTTGCATCACCTCCACTTGGGCCCATGAGCCTTGTACGACCTAGGGTTGGTTTTAGGCTGCCTTCGGACGTCCTCCCACCTCCTTGGCCGCCACCACTTGCTCCTATATAAGTAGATCCATCTAGTAGTTTTTTCCTTGGGATTTTTTTAGTTAAAAGTTAGCCATTGCAACTTCGTGTACTTCGTTTGTGTTCAACGACCAGAACAAGACCACTTTCGGATCCCCACCTTTATCAATACTTCATCTATACTCGCAATATTCAGATTGCATTATCATATTCTTGCTTGTTCTTCGATTGCGTGCATGAATAGACCTTCGTGGTCAGGCTGATCGTGTTTCCGGCATCGTTAGTAACCTCAGTAGATTGGTTTAGCGATTGCTAAGGCGCAACGTCGTGCATGTTTGTAGTCGGATCGTCAAAGTCGACTCCACCAAATTGATAGTTATCATCTCATTGAAAAGATCGGAACCCTCGCCCCTATCAAGTGGTATCAGTTTTCAGGTTGCTCGGTGAGATTTTACAGTTTTTCATAGTTTAGATCGCATCTGTCTTTCATACCTACAGTCCACGAAAAAAGCCAAAAAAAAGTTAGATTAGTCATCCGTGTCCCAGACAGTCTGTGCCTTTCGCTATAATCACTTAGTTTTTGCATTGTTGAATTTTCGGTTGCATCGAGTGTCGAGTTGTTGGTTTTTAGTGTCTAGACTTTTAGAGTTTCGGGTTCTAGTCACGTTTTGTTCATGCTGTCTCCACAACCACCATGATCCACTTCATTGTCACCATCCGCTGCCACTTATTTCGTCCACCGCCGTCACCACCATCCATCCGCTTTCGTCATTCATTGTCATCATCTTCTCGGATCATCTTGTTTCATGATTCATCTCAGAGAGAGAGAAAGAAATCTAAAAAAAGGAGAGGACACGAGATAGAGTTTGTTTGGAAACTACATAAGTTTGGATCGATCATAGAGGAAACACAAGAAGCAGCGATCATTGGAGTTGATCGAAGGAAGGAAGTAGGTCACGTGATTCTGCTGGTCCCTCGCCTGTAGCCTAGTTGGTTTTTTTAAGAGAGAAAAACGTTAAAAGAGGAAAGAGTTGTTTATATTTGGGAAGGAGGAAAGAAATCTAGACGTAAATCAAGGAGAGGTGGTTGTTACCACGTTTGGAAAAAAAAAGGAAAGCTGCGGATCTATTTTTTTTATATACGTAGGATTTTGTGCTATTTGGAAGGAAGTTTTTGACGAAAACAATAAGGAAGGAATTGGGCGTGATTTGGTGAGATTTAGGACGTGATCCCCCCACCTTAGGCCCTGCTTGGATTGTCGGTTTGTTCCTAAAACACCCTCGTAATCAAAACAGACCTTCAGCCGTCGTTTTCAATTTAAGCGAAAATAGCACAGCGGCTAGTAAAATACACTTGTATATTTTATCCAGATGTATAAATTTACATCGAATCCAAGTGGAGCGTTAGTTGTTTGAGTTTGGAAGGAAATCAAAGAGATTGGAAAAAAAAGGCAATTATGACCGGCAAAAAAAAACAGAACTTGGAAAGTAAAGATTGGATCGGCCTCCAATGCTTTTTTTTTGTTAGTAACGTGGTGGTACAGGTTTTAAAATCGGTATTTGTTGTGAGGAATTCTTTTTGGGCGTTGCCCAAAGAGATAAGGGACGAAGTAACGAAAAAGGAAAGTGCCAATCGGTTTGGTTTGTGGCTGATTTGGTGTCCTTGTGTGGCACGTGTGTTGTTAAATAAAAAAGAGGAGATTGCATTACGGGAGAGTGGAGATCGCAGCAAAGAAAAAAAAAGGACGAATTGTTTCCAGATCTGTTTCCTTTGAGACTACTAATTCGTTTGGGACGTGGAGATAAAAAAGATTTGGTTCCCACGTAGTAGTACTCCTTGGTTTGGATACAGTTTTTTTTAAGAGAATCAGGTGGCCCTCATTTTTTTTGGCGAAGTTGAGTTCTTGTTTGATTTTTTTCCTATTTTGCCACGTTGGAAACTTGAGAGAGAGTAAAAAAAGGGATAAAGTGTTTGGAAAGAAACAAGAAGTTGTTCTTTTGGGTTCGGTTGCAGAGTTGACTTGGATAAGAGAAAAAAAAGACACTTGACTAGTCCTAGTCCTAGTTTGTTTGGAGAGCTGAGATTCTTTCTCAAATACAGCATTCACACGCACTGTATTTTGGTATTGGACATATTAGATTTGACGGAAGAAATACAATTGGATTGTCAGTTGATTTGTCCAGTGAGTGTTACATTTTATCTGTCTGCTGGCCATTGCTCAAGAGGACAACTTGCTGATTCTTGTTGATTCCACGTAAAATTTATTTGTGTCTCGGCCTCGCGTATCTAGTACAGTCTAGCCTAGGACCAGCACTCGATCACTTTAAACGAATTTTCAGCTTGCATTCATTAACGTGGTTGTAGCATATTTTTGCCACAAATATAAAGCCAACCCAGCTCCACATATTTCTATACCGTGCATACATACGTTCACCTGGCCATCGCTTTGTCCAACTTCTGGAGTTATTCGACACCTCTGGTTACCGGTCACCACCTGTTGCATGATAAGAACTTGTAAGATATTGATATTTGCTTTATGTGAGCAATTTACAACCACATCCTAGTAGTTTATAGGAACATTATTCTCGAATTTTGTTTCTTGTTTCTACTAATCATGATAGATTTCAGAGATAGAAGTTCTTGGACGACGGACACATCTTCACCATCACGAGAGTTGGGACAACACACACAAGCACATGGTCAGGTTATCTCTTTACCGTCATTTGAGGGTAGATTTAATCCTGCTATTTTTCTAGCTTGGGAGGTTGAAGTAGAACAAGTTTTTAGTCACCATGACTTTTCTGAACTAGAGCGAGTACGAGCTGCCACTAGAGCATTTACTGGTTTTGCTTCTGTTTGGTGGAGTGTGCATTGTAAGAAAAACATTGATAACCAACCCACAACTTGGAAAGATTTGAAAGATGTAATGAGACAACAATTTTTCCCTCCTTACTATCGACGTGAATTTCTTCGCAAATTTGAACAATTTAAACAAGGCAACAACACTGTTCATGCTTACTACCAAGAGTTCAAATCTTATATGCATCATTGTGACATAGAAGAATCTGATGATGATACAATGAATAGATTTTTTGGTGGTTTGAACCATGATATTCAGGCACGGTTTCAGTATATTCCTCGTTGCATTACTGGTATGTATGTTCGTGCTTGTACCTTTGAGAGACAGTTACAGGAGGATGTATTGGGTGACTACAACAACTGCTATTCTAGTTCATGCTCACCACCACCGCTTGGTTCCTCCACCGTTGCACCTACTAGAGCAGCCACACCTCAGATTGTGAGCGCGACATCATCTCAAGAGTATGGTACATTGCCATCATCCGTACCTACATCAGCTACATCTTTGCGACAAGGTAATCAGAAGGTATTGATGATATAACTTCACATGAGAATGATGCATGCCTAGTTAACTTGAATACATCATGTTTTGATTTACCTGTTGATTTGAGCGCATCACCTATTTTAGAGAATCATGTTACTGTCATGAATGCGTCATGTGATCAAACAACTGAAATACCAACAATTTTGAGTGCACCCAATGAATTAACTGTTGATGTAAAAGAACCAATGTTTAATCATTTTGATATGACCTCTAATCTTGGTGATGATTCTGCGTCAAATGACTTATTGCATGTTTGCTTATTTAAGCATGTTGTAGCATGTAAATTTCATGCAAGTAAGGTTTGTTCACCAATGTTGGGATGGTTTAATGAAGAATATTGTCAATCTTTTCATTTGAATAAGAACTTCACTTATATGTGCAAACTGAGTTGCAATACTTTCATGCCTTCTACTTCTTGTGATAATATTTTGGCTTTATATTTTATTAACTATGAAAGTTACTCATGTATACATGTGTCATATGTGCAAAATCCACGGGAAGTAAAAATGGATGACATATACATATACAACATGTACACCTTGTCTCTTTTGTTAGCCACATTTCAGATTAAGCAACGCCGAGGACGGCTTTATTTTCAAGAAGGGGAGGATGACGAGGACATGGCTACCTTGGATACGACCAAAAATATTGCATACATGCATATTTGTCAGGTGATTTCTAGTGCAAACTATTCAATAATCTATTTATGTTATCCAGAACAAAAATATTTCACCCACTTTTGTGTTTTGTCTAATTGCAGGTGTATGTGACATTTGTACAATCCACATATGAAGATAGGGGAAAAGGAGAAGTTTAGGTTATGTTCAAAAAGTCCTCTCACGTCACTTTTGGGCCAAGAGAAGATAGAGTCCAAGTCTCTCACGTTCTAGATTCAGATTCGGACTGCACAGACATACCTGACTCAAAACGCCAACAACTTTTTCATACAGACTCCAAATTGGGTGATTCTTTTTTTTGTTGGAAAGTAGATTTCGTCCTCTTTCCAACCCAATTGGGTTCACCTTTAAATTCGTCCGGAGCGTTGAGATATGGACGAAACAAACTGACGCTGTAGCAGAATCCGAGTCAAACAACAAGTCCAAAGGTGTTGCATCACCTCCACTTGGGCCCATGAGCCTTGTACGACCTAGGGTTGGTTTTAGGCTGCCTTGGGACGTCCTCCCACCTCCTTGGCCGCCACCCATTGCTCCTATATAAGTAGATCCATCTAGTAGCTTTTTCCTTGGGATTTGTTTAGTTAAAAGTTAGCCATTGCGACTTCGTGTACTTCATTTGTGTCCAACGACCAGAACAAGACCACTTTCGGATCCCCACCTTTATCAATACTTCATCTATATTCGCAATATTCAGATTGCATTATCATATTCTTGCTTGTTCTTCGATTGCATGCAGGAATAGACCTTCGTGGTCAGGCTGATCGTGGTTCCGGCATCGTTAGTAACCTCAGGAGATTGGTTTAGCGATTGCTAAGGCGCAACGTCGTGCACGTTTGTAGTCGGATCGTCAAAGTCGACTCCACCAAATCGATAGTTATCATCTCATTGAAAAATCGGGACACCCTCGCCTCTATTAGTGTAGGAGCTGGGAAAGTAGCTTCTTTCCGCCTCTAAATGGAAATACCGCCTAACTCTAGGCTGGGCCCATCCGTGAACTCAGTCTGATGGTTCAAGTAATAGAACTCCCTGAACAGTTCTACAGCGGGCTCCTATTGAAGATATACTTCACAAAATACTTGGAAGTTGCAGATGTTTGAAACAGAGTTGGGCCCGATGTCTTGTGGATGAAGTTGAAAGAAATGTAGTACGTCACGGAATTTTTTTGAGTCGGGTGATCGGTGAAAACCACGACCTCGCCTTCTTTTGGTTCATGAATGGTCTCGGTTCCTGGGGCCCTCCAGTGAATTGCATCCTTTTTGGCTAGGACGCCTTCTTTCACAAATTCCTCAAGGTCTTCTTCCGTGACAGTGGAAGCAACCTAGTAGCATGAGGTGACAGTCTTGGTCATTTTTTAGGAGGAAAATCTAAAAATAAAAAATATTGCCGGTTTAAGATTATGCTATTAAGCCGGCGATTGGTTCAAAAGTAAGTGTTGTGAAGAGGCAATGTGTTAAGCCGGAAGATGATACTGAGTTATACAGGTACACACATTGGCGGCTTAAAAGGGGACTAATGGTACGTGGCGGGTTATAGTTTATCAGTTAAACCGCCCGAACAAATTCCTACATTTCAGATCTATAAGTAAGGATTTGCTAAGTTATGACAAACAAATTTCACAGGCTGGTGCTATAATTTTGGATCTACAACTCTTCAAAAAATAGAATAAATTATAAACCTAAGGCAGTAGTAGTGGAAGAACTCCTATGTTCATATGAGATTCGGAAGAGGAATCTTTTTGATTGGAAAGGGATGCTAACAGTTGCCGCACCACTTTGGTAACGGAGTCAGATTCAACTATACAATCTAGGGAAGAACAGAGAAGAACGGAGATGAACTCTGATGAACTGAAGCCAACCCTAATGGAGATCTGCTACGAGTAAGGAGGTGTACTTACTGGGACTGCTGGACAGCGGAGGTGCGCCGTGGTGCTCTGGTTCGTTCAGGTCGATGCAGCGGCCAGAGTTGAGGCAGTGGACGAGGTCGACGGCAGCGAAGCTCGGGCGCGCGTGGCATTGCGAGGAAGAAGACGAAGACGAGGAGGCAAGGGGGGAAATGAAAAGGACCCTTGTCCTTATTTATAAGGGAACGGATAACAGGCATGCACGGGAATCGAGGAGGCCAAAAAAGGATTATGTGGTTGCATGGGCGCCTCGAATTTCGGAAGGTCCATTAAAGATAAAGATGTGTTGAGATATTCAGGGCTTCATGCGAGGTTAATTCAAGATGACGTCATGGCAGGTTAACAAGACTCTGTGAGCTAACGTAATGGCGGGTTATAGCAAGTTTATGAAAATTGACGATACAAGATTTTGTCAAGTCAAACACAGAAGATTGATATGAAGAAGTTCAAAACAACTTGGGGCCAATGTTAGGGATATAACTACTGGGCATGACCTGCCTAGGAGGGGCCGGGTTATACCGCTGGCGACTTAAGGGTGAAGATGGCGGGATATAAAGCAAACCTATTGAAGGCCCAAGATCCAGAGGCGACTTGAGGCCCAAGAGGATAAACCACCATATGTGTAACTTGTATTGTAAGGCAAGCTTAGTTGGTCACCAAGCCGGACACGTTGTGTATGAGCCGGTCGGGACTCTACAAGCCGCCGGGCATCAACCTGTGTATATAAAGGGGTGACCCGGTGGCAGGTTAAGGCAAGAAACAAGAGATCGAGAACTAGGTCAAGTGTATTCTCTCCCTGGTAATCGAAACCCAAGCAATACAACGCCAAACTGGAGTAAGCCTTTACCTCGTTGTGAGGGGTCGAACCAGTATAAACTCTCTGTGTCCTTTGTCCCGATTAACCCCTTCAAGTTAACCTAGCTGCGATGGCTCCACACCTAAGTCCTTTTGCTAGGGCATCTGCCATGTTAACTCCACGACAGTTTGCACAACCCCATTTATCTATTTGCGTGTGTGTTTCCGTGTACCACTACTTGCTATTGGTCTACTTGTTGCACTTGCGGATTTGCGAATCTTTGTCAACATTATTGAGTCTCTCTAACAATTGCATAAATTTTGTGCCACCATCCTAACCGAGCTACACCATAAGCTTTCTTTGTGTAGGTGTGAGAGGTTGACGAGATACGGTACCAATTGTACTATTTCCTTGTTACATCGTTGAGTGATCTTTGATCCACCCTCAACATCGGTCAAGGTACATTTGGTATATTTCTTATCTTTCTCCCACTCACATATTTTCTTGGAATGATGGATAGGCCAAGTTCTTCTACCAACCCACTCTTCATCGAGCAAGATGACGACCCGAACAACTACGTCACCAAGAACCACCTCTTCAGTGCACAATGAGCTTTGCATCAAGAACAACAAGCATTGAGCGACCATATCGACAACCTCACCACTGACTTGCGACTCTCCGAGCAACGTACAAGAGACTAATTCAACAACAAGATCGACGAACAAAAACAAGAGAACAATGCAAGAATGGACGAGATTCGTGCCTTGTTGGTCAACCGCTCTTCTACCACTTCATCATACTCAAGACGGCGCCACTCAAGTCGACACTCCTCCGACAACTCAAGTACACCGACATCAAACACTCTTCGACGAGCCGCGTGCCAAGACCGTCAAGCAAACCATGATCCTCTACACGACACCGATCATCAAGAACAACTTCGAGCGCAAGAACGTCGACATCGCCAAAATAAAGCTACATTTGCACAAGCATAAGAACGGCAACGTCTATGCCAACAAGAGGAAGAGCGAGCGCGACAACACCAAGACGAGCAAGATGCCGAGGCACAATGTCAAGAACAACTACGGCGAGAAGCTCAAGCACTTGAGGCGCAACGTGCCCTCCACAACACAAGTCGCGCCGTTGCTGCACGCAACCGCCATAGGCGCAAGCAAGAAGAAGCACTTCATGATGAAGTTCAAGAGAGGATTTATCAATCACGGTTGCACCTACAAGTTCATCAAGCTCCTCCACAAGCTAGACAAGCTCCTCCACAAGCTCGACAAGAACCTCAAGTTCACCAAGAGCAACAAGACAATGGAAATCACCCACGCCAAGAGCAAGTTGAGGGAGACAATCCTCCATGTTAAGTACGTCATCACCCTCGACCCCAACACAATGAAGAGCAACGCTATGGCAAACTCTAGTTCACCATGCCCAATTTTTCTGGAAGCAATGATCCCGAAGAGTACCTTTCATGGGCATTGAAAGTCGACAAAATCTACCATTTGCACAACTATGAGGAAGAGAAGAATATCGCCATGGCATCCCTTGAGTTCCAAGAGTACGTCCTCATTTGGTGGGAACAAGTCATTGAGCGCCATGAGGCAAGAGGTGAACCACCCATCACAACTTGGGCGCAGATGAAGGATGTCACGAGAGCAGATTTTGTGCCAACCTACTACAACCGCGAGCTCTTCAAGAAATTCCAACTCCTCAAGCAAGGCACAAAGAGCGTTGAAGAGTACTACAAGGAAATGGAGATTGCCATGATACGAGCTAATGTCATGAAAGATGATGAGCAAACTATGGCACGTTTCTTGAATGGACTCAACCACCCTATCAAGAAGATTGCCGACTTCCAACCTTACTCCAACCTCATCGAGCTAGTGCACCAAGCCACTAAGGTGGAACGGCAAGTGCAAGATGATTTCAAGTATGCCAAGTTCTCTTCCAAGTCCTATGGCTTCTCCAACACCCAAGCTTCAATGACTCCAACACCCTCTACCTCAACCAAACCTTCTACAAGCAGCGGCGACAAGTCAAGTTACAACAAAACTTTGACAACCTCAAGTCATCCTCCTACTACAAGCAACTTCAAGCCGCGAGCTTCATCATCTAAAACTCCACCGGATGAGACCATCAAGACAAGTTCCATCAAATGCTTCACATGCAGCGGCCGAGGCCACAAGTCCTTCGAATGTACCAACAAGTGCACCATGATTCTCAACGACGACGGTACATACGACTCTATGAGTGAAGGAGAAATAGAAGCACTTGATAATGTGGCTATGCATCGACAAGTAAATGAGGATGAAGATGACCAAGTCTGATGTAGGTTGGAACCCTAATCGGAGATCTTTCACGTTTGGAGGGGATCCTACGGGGAAAACACGATGAACGGGCGGAAGAGCTCAAGGAAACACACACGAGAGGAACACTAAACCGACAAGGTTCGATTACACAAGGGCTAGATCACCGAACACATAAGGTAGCACAAGATTCAAAATCAACAAAGGAAAGATACACGAGTAACCGATCTTCTCCGAGAGGAGGTCTTGATGGGATCCACCCTAGAGGGGGTCTTGAATCCGCTTGGGGAATCTTCTCCGAAGAGGTCGTGAACTCCAAGGAGAAGTACCAAGTGGATGAGCAAGGGCTCTCACACCAAAGATGAGCTAAACCAATGCTAACCCTAACTAGGAGGAGGTGGGAGAGTATTTATAATTTACGGGACGAAAGGGTACACGGGCCTCGGCCCAAGTGGCTGCACGCAGGCAGGGCCGGAAGTTTCGGGCGCCGGAAGTTCCGGGCAGGGTCCGGCCTAAGCCGAGAGTTGGCGTGGGTGGAGCTGGGCTAGCTTCCGGGGCCCGGAAGTTCCGGGCGGGCCGGAAGTTCCGGGGGCCGGAAGGTCCGGGCCGGGTTCCGGGCAGGTTCCGGGCTAACCAGAAAGTTGGCACGCCCGGGTTGGTCGAAGTCGTCGGAGGTCGGAAGCTCCGGGCTGGCTGGAAGTTCCGGGCTGTGGCCGGAAGTTCCGGGCTGTCCAGAGTGTTGACGCCTATCGTTTCTTCTTCAGCTCCTGGTTCCTTGGCTTGAATGTTGTACCTGATCACGCATAGTGTCTCGGACTTAGTTAGTAGCCATGTCTCACTGGAAGGAAAAGGGAAATTGAAGAGGAGTGATGTCACCTCGGATTGAATAGCACGAGCTCTTGCTCTTGTCATGGGTCCACTTGGAGCTTGGATAGTTGATGGAAGGTCCATGGGGATGACTGAAGGATGCTCCGCATCATATCCCCCCCCCCCCCTTGGGAAAGATCCGACCTCGTATCAAAATCTTCATCACCATGGTACGGCGTGAGGTCCTTGACGTTGAAGATGTCGCTCACATTGTACTTGTCTCGTGGTAGGTCGATCTTGTAGGCGTTGTCGTTGTAGCGTGCGAGCACCTTGAAAGGTCCATCGGCTCGAGGTAGAAGCTTGGACTTGCGTTCGTTGGGGAAGCGGACCTTGCGAGGGTGTAGCCACACTAGATCACCAATGTTGAAGACCATGGGTTGCTTGTTGACGTTGATCTTGGTCGCTAGTCGTTGTACTTGGCGCTCGATTGTTTGTCGTGTATCCTCATGCATCTTCTTGATGTAGCTTGCCCATGCACTTGCATCCATGTTGGTGCGCTCTTGTAGAGGAAGTGGTAGAATGTCCAATGGTGACAACGGGTTGAAGCCGTAGACGATCTCGAAGGGGGACTTGCCGGTAGTCGAGTGTGTTGTGCGATTGTAGGCGTACTCGGCGATGGGTAGAAATGCCTCACACTCCTTGATGTTCTTCTTGATCAAGACACGAATTAGAGTGGATAGTGCGCGGTTTGTCACCTCCGTTTGGCTGTCGGTTTGAGGATGGTATGCGGATGAGAACAAGAGCTGGATTCCGAGCTTGGCGCATAGGGTCTTCCAAAAGTAACTCAAGAACTTGACGTCACGATTGGAGACGATTGTCTTTGGTACTCCATGGAGTCGCAAGATTTCCCTACAAAAAAGATTAGCAATATGTGAAGCATCGTCTATCTTGTTGCAAGGAATGAAATGTGCCATCTTAGAAAATCTATCCACAACAACAAACACGGAATCCTTTCCATTTTGAGTTCCAGGCAAACCAAGTACAAAATCCATGCTAATGTCTTCCCAAGGTTGATAGGGAATAGGAAGAGGCATGTAAAGACCATGAGATTGAGCTTTAGACTTAGCTTTGCGACATGTAGAACAATGGTTGGTGAAGCGTGAGACGTCGCGGAACATCTTGGGCCAAAAGTAGTTCTTGGATAGTGTGGCGAATGTCTTGTCGCGTCCAAAGTGTCCCATGAGTCCGCCTCCATGAGCCTCTTGCAAAAGGAGCAAACGAAGAGAAGACTCAGGAATGCATAGTTTGTTAGCTCTCATAAGATAACCATCCTTGATATAATATTGTTCCCAAGACGTATGCGTCAAACACTTAGCATAAGGAATAGCAAAAGAAGTATCATTAGCATACACGTCTTTTATGTGCTCAAAGCCAATAACATTCAACTCAAGTTTAGTGACAAGCGTGCATATGCGTGAAAGTGCATCGGCTACAACATTTTCCTTACCCTTAATGTACTTAATGACATAAGGAAAAGATTCAATAAATTCACTCCATTTGGCATGACGCTTGTTCAACATAGTTTGGCCTTTTAAGTACTTAAGCGTTTTGTGAACGGTATGGATGACAAACTCATGAGGTCTAAGGTAATGTTCCCAAACATGTAGTACACGCACTAGAGCATATAATTCCTTGTCATAGATGGGATAGTTAAGTTGAGCACCGGAGAGTTTTTCACTAAAATATGCAATTGCTCGTTTTCTTGCATCAAAACTACGCCAATTCGGTACCACTTGCATCACAATGAACCTCAAAAGTTTTGTCAAAATTGGGCAAAGCAAGAATCGGAGCATGAGTAAGCAAAGACTTGAGCTCATCAAAAGCGGTGGATTGCAAAGATCCCCAAACAAAAGGAGTATTCTTCTTACTCAAGGCATGCAAAGGGGCGGCGATTGTGCTAAAGTTTTTCACAAAGCGACGATAAAAACCCGCAAGACCAAGAAAGCTACGCACTTGTTGCAAATTGGTGGGTTGGGGCCAAGTTTTAATTGCTTCAATTTTAGATTCATCAACATGGACACCCTTTGAGGATACAACAAAACCCAAGAAAACCACTTTGTCAACACCAAATGTGCATTTTTCATGTTTGCATAAAGACTTTCCTTGCGAAGGGTTTGCAAAACAGCCCTAACATGATCAAGATGTTCTTTCATGGTTTTGCTAAACACAAGAATATCGTCGAAGTAAACCACAACAAAGACTCCAATATAAGGACGAAGCACATGATGCATAAGACGTACGAAAGTACCGGGAGCCTCCAATAGACCCATAGGCATCACTAACCACTCATACAATCCAAATTTCGTTTTGAAAGCAGTTTTCCATTCATCACCCTCTTGTATGCGAATTTGGTAATAGCCACTTTTAAGATCAATTTTGAGAAAAAGTTGGCTCCACTAAGTTCATCAAGCATATCATCTAAGCTAGGAATGGGATGCCTATAGCTTAACGGTAATAGCATTTATAGGTCTACAATCGGAACACAAGCGGAAACTTCCATCGGGTTTAGGCACAAGTATAACGGGAACGGCACAAGGGCTTAAGCTTTCACGTACATGACCGTTGTCGATGATTTGTTGTACTTGCCATTGAATTTCCTTGGTTTCTTCAGGATTGACTCGGTATGGAGCTTTGTTTGGGAGAGGCGCTCCGGGGATGAGGTTGATTCGATGCTCAATGCCTCGAAGAGGAGGTAGACCCGGAGGTAGTTCATCGGGGAAAACATCTTGGAATTCCTGCAAAAGAGATTGAAACACTAAAGGTAGCTCATAAGAGGTGTTAGCTGTTGGCTCTCCATCCTTGCACACAAGAACAAAGTGCATCACACTAGATGGGTTCTCACACACTTCTCGCATCTCACTTTTGGTGGCAAATAGGATGAGGTTTTTCTCTCTAGGCGAAGAGGCGCTCAAGTTTGGCTTGTGGCTCTCACTCACTTTTGGTGGATCACTTTCTCACTCTTTTCTCCATGACGGGTGGCTTGCTTGTCGGCTAACACTTGATTAGGAGACATAGGTCGTAGCACATATTCCTTCCCTTTCATCTTGAAGCTATAGTGATTGGTACGCCCATTGTGGAAGACACCACAGTCAAATTGCCATGGCCGACCAAGAAGGAGGTGGCAAACGGTCATCGGGACCACATCACACTCCAAAGTGTCCTCATATGCACCGATTTTGAAGGAGACTTGGACCGTATGCTCGACTCGTATAGTGCCGGAGTCACTTAGCCATTGAACCTTGTATGGATGCGGGTGCCTCCTCTTGACCAATTGAAGCTTGGAGCATAGTTCTTCACTTGCCAAGTTGTGGCAACTACCTCCGTCGATGATGACCTTGACGGATCTCCCCTTGATGCCGACCTTTGTGTGGAAGATGTGGCATCTTTGGTCTTCTTCTTGTTGATGTTGAAGAGTCAAGACCTTGGAGACCACGAGGGCGGGGCTCGAATCCTCATCACAAAATACTTGATCATCTACATCTTCGTTCACTCGCCGGTGCATGGCCACTTGCTCAAGAGCTTCCATCTCCTCTTCACTCATGGAGTCATAGGTGCCATCGTCGTTGAGGATCATTGTGCGCTTGTTGGTGCATTCATATGACTTGTGGCCTCGGCCGCCGCAAGTGAAACACTTGAAGGAGCTTGTCTTTACGGTCTCATTGTTTGGAGTAGATGATGAAGCACGCGGCTTGAAGTTGCTTGTAGTAGGAGGAAGACGACTTGAACTTGTCGAAGTTTTCTTGTAACTTGACTTGTCGTCGTTGCTTGTAGAAGGTTTGGTTGATGTAGATGTTGGAGGAGTTGTTGAAGATTGGTTGTTGGAGAAGCCGTAGGTCTTGGACGAGTACTTGGCATACTTGAAGTCATCTTGCACTTGACGTTCCGCCTTTGTAGCTTGATGCACGAGCTCTATGAGAGTGGAGTACGGTTGGAAGTCGGCTATCTTCTTGATGGGATGATTGAGTCCATTCAAGAAACATGCCATTGTTTGCTCATTGTCTTCCTTCACATTGGCTCGAATCATGGCTATCTCCATTTCCTTGTAGTATTCTTCAACACTCTTTGTTCCTTGCTTGAGAAGTTGGAGTTTCTTGAAGAGGTCGCGGTTGTAGTAGGTTGGCACAAAGCGTGCTCTCATGACATCCTTCATTTGAGCCCAAGTGTTGATTGGAGGTTCACCTCTTGCTTGTCATCGCTCAATGATTTGTTCCCACCATATGAGCACATAATCTTGGAACTCAAGTGAGGCTATAACGATCTTATTCTCTTCCTCATAGTTGTGCAAACGAAAGATTTTGTCGACCTTTAATGCCCATGAGAGGTACTCTTCGGGTTCATTGCTTCCATTGAACTTGGGCATGGTGAATTTGAGCTTTCCATAGCGTTGCTCTTCATTGTGTTGTTGGCGATGGTGATGATGATGCCCTTGACGTGGATGACAATCATCTTCATGTTGCTCTTGGCATGGAGGAATTCCATGATCAACTTGCTCGTGTTGAACTTGAGGTTGAGGTGGAGCTTGACAAGCTTGTGGAGGAGCTTGAGGAACTTGACGTTGCACATGGGGTTGGTAGTTCCTCTCTTGGATTTCTTCTCGAAGGGCTTCCTCTTGATTGCACCGTTCGCGGTTGCAGTTGGCGATAACTCGACTTGATTCTTGAAGGGCACGTTGCGGGGCTTCCTCTTGATTGCGCCATATCAAGGTCCAATTGGTCAAGATGAAGCACCCTCATCCCTACAAGGTCCAATGTTAAGCGGCTCCAGCACTATTCAAGTGGAGCACATGGTGCAAGTTTCCTTCAAAATTTGAGCATACGAAGACACTTTGGAGTGTGATGTCGTCCCGATGTCCGTTCGCCACCTCCTTCTTGGACAACCATGGCAATTTGACCGAGGCGTCATCCACAACGGCCGTACCAATCACTACTTCAAGATGAAGGAAAAGAAGTACGTGCTACGACCTATGTCTCCAATCCAAGTGATCGCCGACAAGCAAGCCACCCATCGTGGAGATAATAGTGAGAGAGCGAACCACCAAAAAGAGAGTGAGCGCCACAAGCCAAAATTGAGTGCCTCCACGGTGAGCGACATGAAAAACTTAGTACTATTTACCACCCAAAGTGGGATGAGAGAAGTGTGTGAGAACTCATCAAGTGTTATGCACTATGTCCTTTTGTGAAAGGATGAGGCACCAAAAACTAACACCTCTCACAATCTACCTTTAGTGTTATCTTCACTATTGCAGGAATTCCAAGATGTATTCCCCGATGAGCTACCTCCGGGTCTACCTCCTCTTCGAGGCATCAAACACCGCATCGACCTCATCCCCGGAGCACCTCTTCCTAACAAGGCTCCCTACCACGTCAACCCCCAGGAAACCAAGGAGATCCAACGGCAAGTACAACAACTCATAGACAACAGCCATGTACCTGAAAGCTTGAGCCCTTGTGCCTTCCCAGTAATCCTTGTTCCCAAGAAAGATGGTACATATCGCATGTGTTCCAATTGTCGTCCTATCAATGCTATCACCGTGTGTTATCGTTACCCCATTCCACACCTAGATAGTATGCTAGATGAGCTTAGCGGAGCCACCATTTTCTCTAAGATTGATCTTAAGAGTGGCTATTACCAAATCCGCATACAAGAAGGTGATGAATGGAAAACCACATTTAAGACCAAATTTGGCTTATATGAATGGCTTGTTATGCTAATGGGTTTATCCGAAGCACCCGGTACTTTCATGCGAGTCATGCATTTTGTTCTTCGACCATATATTGGCGTATTTGTTGTGGTCTATTTTGACAATATTCTTGTTTTTAGCAAATCTCTCAAAGATCATGCCACCATCTTAGAACTGTTTTGCAAATCCTTAGGAAAGAGCGACTTTATGCTAAAATCGACAAATGCCTTTTTGGTGTTGATAAGCTTGTTTTTTTGGGTTTCGTTGTGTCTTCTACGGGTGTGCATGTTGACGAATCTAAGATCAATGCTATTAAAACTTGGCCCCAAACAACTTGCAACAAGTGCGTAGTTTCCTTGGCTTAGCCAGTTCCTATCGTAGATTTGTTAAGGATTTTAGTACCATTGCATCCCCTTTACATGCTTTGAGTAAGAAAAATGCACCCTTTATTTGGGGACCATCCCAAGATACCGCATTTAATGAACTTAAAATTTTGCTTACTCATGCTCCCGTGATTGCATTGCCCAACTTTGACAAACCTTTTGAAGTTCATTGCAATGCTAGCGGTAATGGCATAGGAGGTGTGTTAACGTAAGAGAAGCGCCCCATAGCATACTTTAGTGAGAAACTTTCCGGAGCGCAACTCAATTATCCCATCTATGACAAAGAGTTATATGCTTTAGTGCAAGTTTTGCGTGAGTGGGAACATTATCTTCGCGCACATGAATTTCTCATTCATACCGACCATGAAACGCTGAAGTACCTTAAGGGCCAAACTAAGTTGAACAAGCATCATGCTAAGTGGAGCGAATTCATAGAGTCTTTTCCATATGTCATCAAATACATCAAGGGCAAAGATAATGTTGTAGCGGATGCGCTTTCCCGCAAATGCATGCTTGTCACTAAACTTGAACTGAATGTCATTGGTTTTGAGCACATAAAAGACTTTTATGCGCATGATTCTACTTTTGCTATTCCATATGCCAAATGTTTGACGCATACGTCCTGGGAACGCTATTACATCAAATATGATTATCTTATGAGAACTAACAAACTATGTATTCCCGAGTCTTCTCTTCGTTTGTTACTTTTGCAAGAATCTCATGGAGGAGGACTCATGGGACACTTTGGACACGACAAGACATTAGCAATGCTCTCCAAGAACTACTTTTGGCCCAAGATGTTCCACTATGTCTCATGCTACACCAACTGATGCTCTACATGTCGCAAAGCTAAGTCTAAAGCTCAATCCCATGGTCTCTATATGCCACTTCCTATTCTGTATCACCCATGGGAAGATATTAGTATGGATTTTGTGCTTGGTTTGCCTATGACTAGACACGGCAAAGATTATGTGTTTCTTGTTGTGGACCAATTCTCTAAAATGGCACATTTCATACCATGCAACAACATAGACGATAATTCACATGTTGCATATCTTTTTTGTAGGGAAATCTTGCGTCTACATGGAGTGCCAAAGACGATTATCTCGGACCATGGCATCAAGTTCTTGAGCTACTTTTGGAAGACCTTATGTGCCAAGCTCAGAATCAAGCTTTTGTTCTCTTCGGCATACCATCCTCAAACCGACGGCCAAACGGAGGTGACGAACCGAACGCTCTGCACTCTACTATGCGTGTTGATCAAGAAGAACATCAAGGAGTGGTAGGAGTGTCTACCCATCACCGAGTACGCCTACAAGCGTGCAAGAGATACGACTACCGGCAAGTCCCCATTCGAGGTCGTCTACGGTTTCTACCCGTTGTCCCCATTGGATATCCTTCCTCTACCACTACAAGAGTGCATCAACATGGACGCGAGTGCACGAGTGAACTACCTCAAGAAGATGCATGAAGATACAAGGCACACCATCGAGTGCCAAGTATATCATGACCAATATGAATTTCAACAAGCAACCCATGATATTCAACATCGGAGATCTTGTTTGGCTACACCTTCGCAAGGAACGCTTCCCCAACGAATGCAAGTACAAACTTCTACCTTGAGCCGACGGACCCTTCAAGGTGCTAGCACGCTACAACAATAATGCTTACAAGATCGACCTCTCGTGCGACAAGTGCTCCGTGAGCGATATCTTCAATGTCAAAGATCTCTCTCCATACCATGGTGATGGGGATTTCGATCCAAGGTCGGATCTTTCCCAAGGGGGGAGATGATGCGAAGCATCCCACGGTCATCCCCATGGACACTACCTCAACTACCCAAGCTCCAAGTGGACCCATGATAAGAGCTCGAGCACGTGCTGTTCAATCTGAGGTGACATCTCTCCTACTTGAGAGTGAGACATGGCTACTGCCTAAGTCAGAAACACTATGTGTGATCAGGTACACCCACAAGCCACGGAGTCGAGAGCTGAGGAAGAAGGAACATGCGACAACTCCTTGTCTAGCCCAGAACTTCCGGCCAGAGCCCGGAACCTCCAGCCGCCCCGGAACTTCCGGCCTCCGACGACGCAGACGAGCCCGGGCGTGCAAACTCTCTGGTTAGCCCGGACTTTCCGGCCCCCGGACGCCAGACCAGCTACCATTGTATCAACTCTCTGCTTAGGCCGGACCCTCCCCGGACCTTGGCCCGGAACCTCCGATGCCCGGAACTTCTGGCCTCGCCCGGAACTTCCGGCCTTGCTTGCACGCAATGACTCGGGCCGAGGCTCAAGTACCCTTTCGCCCCCTAGACTATAAATACTCTTCTTCTACATCCGTTTTAGGGTTAGCAAAGTAGTAGCTCATTTGAGATAGAGATTTTCTCTCCACTTGATCCCTTCTCCATCGGAGTTCATGACCTCTACAGAGAAGATCCCCCAAGTGGATTCAAGACCCCTCACGGGAAGACCCCTCAAGACCTCCTCACAGACAGGAACTTGCTACTTGTATCGTCCCTTTTTTTATCGTGGATCGTGTATCTCTTTGTGTTTCGAGGATCTAGCACATGTGTAATCGAATCTTGTTGTTTGAGTGATTTCCTCTCGTGTTTCCCCTCGTTTTACCCTCGTGTCGTTCGTGCTCTTCGCGGGATCCGCTCCAATCGTGAAAGATCGGGCATCTAGGGTTCTACCCTACATCATCATGGCCCACTCCTTCACCTTATGGCCTCCTCCGAGAGCTTCTAGGGTCTCTTATGTCCAAAAAAATCATCAAAAAGTTCCGTGTCATTTGGACTTCATTTGGTACTGATTTCCTGGAAAACCAAAAACAAGCAAAAAACAGCAACTAGCACTTGGCACTAAGTTAATAGGTTAGTCCCAAAAAATGATATATAATTACATATAAAACATCCAAGATTGATACTATAATAGCATGGAACAATCAAAAAATATAGATAAGTTGGAGATGTATAAGTACGTAGGGCTTTGTCAACTTAGTCAACAAAAGATTCTAGCAGCAGTGACCGTTGGATGTTAATCCAACGCCCATGCTGCTTCTTCAACCTCTCATCTTCTTGATCCAGCCGCCCAAACCAGCACAGGCCGTACCGCCTGCTCCTACCTTCCGTGGCCGGCTGTGCTGCCGTGCAGGTGTGACGCCCCCGATTCAATCGTACACTAATCATACACGCAAATGTGTACGATCAAGATCAAGGACTCACGGGAAGATATCACAACACATCTCTAGACACAAAATGAAATAATACAAGCTTCATATTACAAGCTAGGGGCCTCGAGGGCTCGAATACAAGCTCGATACACAAGAGTCAGCGGAAGCAACAATATCTGAGTACAGACATAAGTTAAACAAGACTGCCTTAAGAAGACCAGCACAAAAGCAACAATGATCGAAGAGGCAAGGCATCCTGCCTGGGACCTCCTAACTGCTCCTAGTCATCGGCGGTCTCCAAGTAGCAGCAAGCACCATCGGGAAGTAGTAGACATCGGCGGTGGCATCTGGCTCTTGGGATCCACCATCTGGTTGCAACAACCGGAAGGAAGAAAGAAGGGGGGAAAGGGGTAGCAAAGCAACCGTGAGTACTCATCCAAAGTACTCGCAAGCATCAGATCTAAACTAAGTATGCATTGATATCAAATGGAAGGGTTGTATCTATGGACTGAACTGCAGAATGCCAGAATAGAAGGGGAAGGCCTAGCTTATCAAAGACTAGCATCTTCAAACAGCTCCAAGCATCTTGCAACATGTAGAAGAGTAAAGAATAGCATTTTATAATTAACAAGCATGTTGTAGCATTAATACCAAGAGGTCCTTCCTCGACTCCCTGCGAGAAAGCAATCCCGGAGCCACATATCTCAAGTATCCATTTCTAGTTATAAAAGATCAAGATATAATTAAGTCTGAACGTCCGTTACCGTGGACACGACTATTCGAATAGATAATCTTCCCTACAGGGGTGCACCACGTTTTCCAATACGCTTGATTCCTCTGGCCGGACACACTTTTCTGGGTCAATGCCCGGCCTCGGAAGATCAACACGTTGTAGCCCTACCTAGGCTCAGCAGAGAGGTCCCCGTCGGTCTACATCCTGAGCACTTCGGGGTCTGGGCCCATCGCCCGTTGCACTCCGGGTCGTTGTGCGACGAGCCAGGACGAGCACCACCTCATACTGGATGGCACTAGCCCGACAGGCCCGCAATGCTGAACTGGACGTCTGACTAAGCTTCGGCTGATATTGCGACATCGAGGCCCATAACTATTCTCACGTGGTGGTGTGACCCCGTCACCCCGTCTCGTGGACTTATGGCAAGGGCTCAGAATGCCCGGCCGTGCCATGTAATTATCTCGCGGGTGCTCTCTAGGCCCGCCCGAATTTCACAAAGGTCTCTGTCGGTGTTCTGGGAACGGGGGTCCCCAGACTTGCTCGCTGCGCCCACAAAGATGGTTAAGCAAAGAGTCAGACGCCCATCTTCATCAACAAGGCACCCATGACCCTCGCGAGGCAGACGACGCAAGACCTCCTCTGGAGTGGCCTAGCAAGGCAGGCTCACGAGGAGCGGAGATATCAAGGCAAGGCAAACCTCACGAGGCTCTCATGACGTGAGCCATGACGAACGGTACTAGGCGGGCGCCAGTGCATGCAACGTCCCTATTTCCTCTTTGGTGCTAAGGAGGCCAGCTCGGGCGAAGAGTACCGAGGCATCAGGCAAAGGTTTCCATATTGGTGCAACGAGACCAAGACCAGGAGGACGGCAAGGCGGAGGTCATCATGGAGCCCAAGACGGCGTCACCCCAGGGCTTTTCGCAGGCGAAGACCGCTTTTGTCAGGATAGCTTGTATTAGCTGTCCCCCTTCAAATTTGCCCGCCGTTGTTGGCTCCCTTCCCGCTCGATATTTGGGAAGAGGACCATGGCATATATAAATATGACTAGCCACCACAGTAGGAGGGACGGATCCCGAACTAGTTCAGATCATCCTCAACTACACAAGCACAAGAACACCTCACCCTCAGGAGCCTGTTCTTCCCTTGTACTGTTCATCATCAGCCCAAGAGGCAATCCACCACCACCACACTGGAGTAGGGTGTTACACCACAACGGTGGCCTGAACCAGTATAAATCTCGTGTCCTTCTGTGTTGCGAGTTCGTTGAGTTCATCCGCCAGATCTTAGCGAGCTAGAGCATAGATCGGTAGGAGGGAGAGACTTTGCGCGCACCCAGTGTTCGAACCTTAAGGGTTTGCCGGAACCCCACATCCGACATTTGGCGCGCCAGGTAGGGGTGCATCGTAGTTTCCCTTCCATCAGTTCGTTGCTCCATCGCTCCGTCGTTTCCGTGGTGGACGCTCGCCGTGCTCGAGCTGAGCGTCAGGCTGCCGTCTCCGCCCGCGTCGCTCAAACGGCTCCCGTAGGCGGGCCACCTCGTTGTTCTCCATCTCCCGCCGCCAACACTGCCACCGGCCCCGCGGGGAACGAGCAGCAGGCGTCCTTGATGCATCCTTCGGTGCGACAAGACGGCCGCACCGCTACTCCATCACTTACCCCTGCCGGTTCTTCGTCTCACGCGCACCGCGCTACCATGGAGGCATGGGCCGCGCTCATCGCGGCGAACGAGCTCCTGCGTTACCGCCCCGTCGACGACCTCTATGAGGAGTGGCTCGACCGCGTCGCCGAGCTCGTCCGCGCCGCAGGGGGCTCTCTGGCGCCGTCCCACTCTCTGCCTCCCCCTCAACCAGCCGCGGGTGACGGGGCTCATGGCATGCCTCCACCACCTCAACCCCAAGACAGTGCCTTGGCACCAAGGCGCGCGCCTCTGCGGCGTGATCCACCGCGCCCGGCGCCCGTGCATGAAGAAAGAAGCTGCCAAGAAATCCCGCGGCCGCGAGAAGCTGCACCGGCGCTCCCCGCGTCACCTCGTCAAGACCGCGTGCCGCCTGCAGTGGCGCAGCGCGGGCCTCACCAAGACCAAGCTCCACCTCAGAAGCGGGCCCCGGCGACCACGGCCGGCTGCCGGCCTTCACCCCCGAACTGCGTAGCATCGCCTGGCCAGTGTGACACTCCAATTTTTTTTAATTTTTTTTTAACAAACCCTTTATTTTGGTTCGAAGGTGGCTATTTAAAATCTTTCCAAAAGACCCTCCTTCTCAAAAAAATTCTCCTATGACAAATATTTTATTTTTGTGTCTTCCTCAACCTTGGTGTTTGGTATTAAAAACTTTCCTTCTGATGTTAACTCATACAATAAATATTTGGAAATTAATTTTTATTAAAAAGAAATCCTATGGGTTCTTGGGATTATTCCTTTTATTGCCATCACCCATTTTTTTCATGCCTCATGTTAAAATTTCTCCCAAAACCCCTCCCTCCACTTTGGGTCAAGCCAAATATTCAATTCCAACAAGTTCAACCCATTTCCGATTTTTATTCCTTTTATTTTAACCCCAAAACTATTTCTGCCATTATTTTTGGACCTAGGTGGTTTACAAAGGAAGTACCAAATTTACATTGAGTTTTGATTCCAAATCAACTCCTCTGACTAGTCCTTAGCATCCCAACCTAGATCCATTAAGATCCACTCCTCCACAGTTCAAAATTTTCAAGTTTTACTCACTGCAAGTTTGGACCAGATTTGTCAAATTTGGTGAAATTCATATTTTTCCTTTTCCAAAAATTCTGACAAAAATCAGGCAGCCCCCAAATGCATTGAGAGATCACCTCACCAAAGATCAGCTCCAGATAAATTTCCCACATGCCAAAAAAATTTCATCAAGCACCTGCGTGCACTATTGCTGTCACAGATTCAGAAAAATCCAGGTTCAGTCTTTGGATTCAGACGGCAGCGTCGTTTTCTTCAGAGATTGACATCCATCTCGCCAGTGCTCGCGCTGGCCTCTTGCGCACTGCTCCCCCTCCTTATCCAGAGCGCCGCAAGGTCGCTTGGCCGGGCGCGGGCGTCGGTGGCAACGTGGCTCGCCAGCTCCGGCAGCTTCTTTGGTGGCAGAGCCACCCGTGGCGTCCGACAGTGGCCGACCCGGCTTTCGGCGCCGACCAGCGCCGCCCGAGCCACCCGAGGCCTCCGTGTGGCCTTCTCCTCCTCTATGCATGCTGCGGCACCGTCGCCGTGGCCTGGCAAGCACAAGGCGTGCTCTCTGCCGCCGACGGGCCCATGAGGCGCCGTTCCGTCGAAGCCACGACACAGGCCAAACCCAGCCGAGGTTAACGTTTGAGCGTAACCAGTGCACCATCGCGTTGATGCCCAGCCACCTAATCCACCCGTCCGGCCACCTCCTCGCCATAATCGCTGTCGGAGTTATCCCGTTCGCAGGAACCGCCTCGGGCCGGCTATAAATAGCCACCCCGAGCTCGCCTTCGATCAGCACCACTCCCCCCCACCTTGCCAGAGCTACGCTCGACCCCTAGGAGGACCCCGAGGAGGTCTTCTCCTCCGTCTCCGGCTGCCCCGATCCGCTTCGGGCTATGGCGTGACCCGCTCCGGTGAGGGCACCCCCACCTCCCAAACCCTTCCCGTAGCCTCCTAGGGCACCCAATCACCTAACTCGCGCCTCGATTTGGCATTTGCAGCCTTCCCCGACGAGATCCAACATCGCCCGAGCCGCTGTCCGCCGGAGTAAGGGCCGTCGTCGACGTGGTGCTCGCCTACGACCACCTCCAACACCCACAGATGCGGGAGAGCACACTGAGCCCGTAGGTAACCTCCGCTCCTCCCAACTCGCCGTGGATCGTCGCCGGCGACCACCGCAAGCTTCGGGCGCCGGCGCGCTCTGTTCCTCTCTCAAATTTTCAAACCTGACGAGTGGGACCCCCTCGTCAGCCTCTCTTTTCTATTTGAACCATTTTTCTGGAAAGCGCATTCGGGCAAATACGCCTTCTAACTGAAAAGTTTTTCTGTCCTTTTACATTACGCCTCGAAACTTTCTCGTTTCATTACGCATAAGTCCTCGGACTAAAACTCTAATAACTTTTAAACAAAAAATGATTTTTGATTGATTCTTTTTCTGTCCTCTTTATTTTTCTGTCTAGTTTCTTATCATATTTATTTGAAAAATATTTGGAATACTTTTTGTGCACCCACGGTATTCACGTTAGTACACATTTTCTTTGTACCGTAGATACCGGAAGAGGTGACGGAACCGCGAACTTCACCGAGCTAGACTCCGACTACTCCGAACCAGGCAAGCATGTTTGAACCTTTGATATGATGAGTGTTTTGCGTGTTTGCTTAAGTAGTTACTTCATGGCATGATTACATGAACACCCGTGAATGTTATGTTGCATGCAAAGCTATTGCGAGCGAGCTTCGAAACCCGATGTGTGATTCGATGTGTGATTTGATGTGTGATCCGATGTGAGTTTACATGATCATGTGGTGGCATGATGGGTGGTAAGATGGTATTGTTGTAGCCAACCAGTCTTATGCCAAACCATTTAACTCAAGTGTCAACGTGAGTCAAGTCACGTTACCATCCGTTCCTTTTCTTGTACTACCACATGTTTTCTTTATGGAATATGGTTTAGTAAGTTGCAAACCTCTTTCCTGGTACACACCAAACAGAGGGGTCGGGATGAGTGTTCCATGGCCCTGGATTAAAGCCCGTCATCCGATCAGGGAGCATGGGTGTTTCCGATTGGGACCGAGAGGGGGGCACCCCTTAGAGCGCGCGAGATAAATTTGATCCCATGCTATTCGAGGTTGTGACCTCCCCGTCTTAGAGTTTTTATTGAACGTTGCCTAGGGTGATTCCTGGCAGCGGAATGTGGAATTGGGTGTGTACTGGTTAGATGTGTTTCTTCTAAAATACCTTGAACGGAACTAGTCCCTTGCGACTCTTGAAATCCGTTGGCTGTGGTTAAATAGTACAAGCTCTGCAGAGTCAAACTCATTCAAGTAACCGTATCTATGGTCAATGTCTGTGTTCAACTTGTCCTTGTCAGTCTCAGTGTCAGTCTCCTTGACAATCTGCGGTGAACAAACATGAGTGGTAAACTCGGCTATATGATTACTCCTGTGGATGGACTAGCCCGTTTATTATTATTATGTGCTGAGTATTTCCCTTGGAATGGTCTATACTGCTTGAATACGACAAAGAAATATAAGCCCTTTATGTGATGTCGCTCAGACGTTCGACTGTGGCATTTATGCTGTTTACTTTTGATATAAGCCCTTTATGTGATGTCGCTCAGACGTCCGAATGTGGCATTTATGTTGTTTACTTTCGATATAAGCCCTTTATGTGATGTCGCTCAGACGTCCGGATCGTAGCATTTATGTTGTTTACTTTCGATATAAGCCCTTTATGTGATGTCGCCCAGACGTCCGACTGTGGCATTTATGTTATTTGCTTTTGATATAAGCCTTTTATGTGATGTCGCTCAGACGTCCGACTATGGCACCCTTGTTATTTACTTTCGATATAAGCCCTTTATGTGATGTCGCTTTGACGTCCGGATCGTGGCACGCACTGTCATTATTTTCCAATATAAGCCCTTTACGTGGTGTCGCTTAGACGCCCGACTGCGGCATGTTAATTTATTTGTTCACCATTCGAGGCATCGTTTCAGACACTCGACAGTTTTTAGTTGTTTTGTTGGGATTTCGGGAGGACTACCGCCTGACTTCCTTTTATTTAACATGTCGTGCAAGTTTATCATTTGAGTGTGCATTGCCAATTGCTCATGATGCATCATGCTTACATTTGTTATATCTTATGTCCGAACTGTCTTGCGAGTACATTCAAAGTACTCACCTGGTTGTTGATTTGGCCACATGTTGACGAAGGCGATCTTATGGATGAAGAGTTCGATAGCGAGTCCGATGCCTAGAGGAGTCCTGCAATCCTGCGGCGATCCTGAAATTTGTCACTTGTACCATATCCGCTTCCGCTACCCGAATAAACCATCGAGCCTCACTTCGACGCTCGATGAGCTGCAAGAGTAGGAGTCATGTCACTCACTTCACTGTGACATATTCACCACCACCTTTATTACGAGTCAGTAGTATGCCACCACACCCTTGTGTCATATCCGCCTTTATGTATATTATTGGCGTGCTTGTAATAAAATTGTTGAGCAACCTCAGCTCAACCCTGTAATATATTCAGTACTTCTTGATTTCTGTATCAAGAATTTGTCTACCAGTAAGGAGGATTCTCCTATACTGGAAATAAAAGGATTGGTTTCTCAATAAGTATTTTATTGAAAAATCGGTCGTGACAGCCAGGCAAGTTCAAGCCAGATCTGTCTCCTCGCTACGACGGCACCGCCGACCCCGCGGAGTTCCTGCAGCTCTATGAGCTGAGCATCGAAGCGGCCAACGGCGACGAAAAAATCATGGCGAACTGGTTTCCCATGGATCTCAAAGATGGGGCCCGCTCACGGCTCCTCGAACTCGCACATGGCTCGATCTCCTCACAGGGGACGAGATGCACGACCACTTCGTCGCCAACTTCCAGGGCACTCGCGACCGCCCACCGGCCGCGGGTGATCTACGCGCATCAAGCAACAACTAGGAGAGACCCTTCAGAAGTACATCCAGCGCTTCAACAACACCCGCCTCAAGATTCCCAAGGTCACGGACGAAGCCATCATCTCCGCGTTCTCAGATGGTGTGTGTGACGTCAAGATGAAGGAAGAGCTCGCCATCCACGAGGAGCTTTGCAAATCTCAGGAGCTGTTCAACCTGGCGACCAAGTGCGCAAGAGTTGAGGAGGGGCGCCTCTCTCTCCTTGAGCTGCCAGCTGCAGGAGCGAAGGAGAAGAAGGCCAAGGCCAAGGACGTGAAGCGCAAAGAGGCAGTGGTACTCGCAGCGGAGCCCGACACCAAGCGAGGTAGAGACCAGCCCGAGTCATCCAAGAACGGCCAACCGTTCTGCGCCTTCCACAACCTAAACACCCACAACACCAGCGACTGCCAAGAGCTCAGAGCCATACGGGAAGGACGCGACGGTCGACGCCCCGAGCGCAACGACCGGGGCTACGGCCGCGGAGGAGGACGCGGAGGCGGACGCTGGGACGACCGTGGCCCGCGCCAGGAGTGGCGCGACCGGCCTCGTGAGGACCGCTGGCAGGACCAACCTCGCGAGGGCGCCTAGAGGGACCATCCTCGTGAGGATCTCCCCCAGGGCAACGCCGTTCTTCCTCCGCTGCCGCCACCAAGGAGGAGCGACGACCACCACTAGGACGAGGGGTTGGGGGCTTCCAGGAGCCGCGTGCGATCGCCTGCATCTTGGGAGGTGCCCAGGCCCCAGCCTCTCAGCGCATCTTCAAACAGTTCGCTCACGAGGTGAACGCGGTGCTCCCCAAGCTCGAGGCCACGCGCCCGCTCAAGTGGTCCCAATGTGCCATCACCTTCAACTCGGCAGACCAGCTCAAGTGCGCAGCCATCACTGGCGCCCTCCGTATCTTGTGCTCCCGGTCCATCAAGAATGTGCAAGTCACCAAGACTCTCATCGACGGTGGCGCAGGCTCAACGTCCTGTCCGTCGACACGTTCGACAACCTCCAAGTGCCATATGAGCAGCTCCAGCCAACCAAGCCTTTCTCAGGAGTGACCGATGGTTCCACCACACCGATAGGGCAGGTCCGCCTGCCTGTCACCTTCAGGGAGCGCAAGAACTATCGCACCAAGCTCATCGACTTCGACGTCGCGCACATCCGCCTGCCGTACAATGCCTTCCTCGGGTATCCAGCCCTGGCCAAGTTCATGGGAGCCACTCATCACGGCTACAATGTTCTCAAGATGCCAGGAAGCGGGGGAATCATCACGGTCCCATGTGAAGAAAGGGATGCGGTGTGCTCCCTTGAGCGCGCCTTTCAAGCTGCAGCAATCGACGACCCCAACAGCAGAAGTGTAGGCCCTCCGGAGACCATCCCCAAGAAGAAGTTGTCGCGCTGTGCAGGACCTCAGGAGGATGGCGTCGCGGCAGGAGCCTCGTCAGGATCAGCGCCCGCTCAAGGGGCGCCTCCCTCCATCGCATAGGAAAGCGCACCTCGCACCCTCCTCAGGCAGGACTCGGGGGCTCTCTTCTGGAGAGCCTCAGACCTTGCCAACCTCACGAGGGAGGCGCTTGGGCACCACTTGGAAGCGTGCCTCACGGCACACCTTCCTCAGGAGAGCACAGGGCAAGGAGTGCCCACCACCTGTGAGTTCATCACCAAGACCACCCAGAACTGCAAGAAGCAAGAGCCATGCGCGGCCACGGCCGCTCACAAGGCGCAGCTCCCCATCCAGCGAGGATGCCGGGCTGCGTGTCTGCGTCGGCGTCCTGTGGCTCAACAGGGCCGCATCTCAGAGCGCTTGGCCGCCAGCGTGTGGGCCGCTACGAGGGCCCACCACACAGCTACGTTCGCATGCCCTTTGGCTTGCCAAGCGTGGCGTTGGCCTATCAGCCCAACGTGCGGCTAGTCCTGGCGACCCAAGAGGCCAGGTTCCATGCCGTCCTGGAGGAGATGGAGAGGGTCTTCAGGGAACCTCCTGAACCCCCAGAGCCTCCCGAGGCTCAGGGTCCTGGTGGCTCATGACGAGCCATTCCTTCAACGCGCAGCTTCAGCTGCCCGACTCTACTTCATCTACAGAACCAGGTGACAACTTCCAAGTTCGTTTAAGCTGGGAGCGCCCCTCAGGCTGCAGTATTCCCAGGCCACATGGGTTCGTCCCTGTGGTATGTATCCCTTTTGCTTAATTCTTTAGCTTACCTTGCTGGGGGCGCCCCTCGGGCTGCATCATCCCTAAGCCGCTCAGGCCAGACCCGGTGGCGTGTATCTTCCTGCATTTATCCAAGTTGATCTGCTATCCATGCTTAACCTGCCAACGGCTATCGCCTGCTCGATTGCCGCCCGCCACGGGCCTGTTCGTCCTATGCAATTCGCTTGCACGTTAAAAGAGGGGCTCTTGAGCATCGCGACTCAGGAGCTCTTACTGGCTCTCCAGCCCTCACCCCCTGGCCTTGACCACGGCATCGCGACCTGGCATACTAGCGGCGGCTGAGCTCGGTCGAGGGCCAGGACCTGAGGACGTAGAGTGCTTGCATCTAACTGCCTTGCAGGAACACACAGTCACCAAGACTCAAGACCAGGCGCAACCCGCCTTGAGGTAGGGCCTCGTGAGTCCCGCTCTGGCTCATGAGTGCCCAAATACACCTCGCAGCCCTGTCGTGCAAGCCACGTGTCAGGGCGGGGCTGTACATGCCCCGGAGGGGGGCCCCCATCCCACGCCCAAGTGGAAGCACCATGCTCCGCGCTGGCTAACGACACTGCCGAGGAGCGGCTATGCCCGTGCACAAGCGGAAGCACTATGCTCCGCGCTGGTGATAAACAACTGAGGGCGACCCCACGGTCGTGCCAACCTCAGGGAGCCCAGAGCTCAGTGCCCAGCCTTACCGCAATGCCCCCCTTGGGAAAGCCACGCATGGGGGCTGGGCACGGGGGCTGCGCTCGGGTCACGCCCAAGCGCACGCCACCTAACCAGGTCCCCCGGACCTGGGCATCGCGTGCCACTCCCGAGGCCTCGGCGAGGGCGGGTATGGGAATTGTTTGCACGTCATGGGGGACTCCTGAGCATCGCGACTCAGGAGCCTAACTGGTCACGTAGCCCCTCACCCCTTGGTTCGTCCTGGTCTCTGGTCGGCCCAATGGCGGTTGAGGTATGCATGGGGCCGGGCCCTGCCGACGTAGAACATTAATCTACCCCCACGAACTCTCCATATATGCTGTTTGCGCGTCAAGGGGACTCCTGAGCATCGCGACTCAGGAGCCTAACTGGTCACGTAGCCCCTCACTCCTTGGTCCGTCCTGGTCTCCGGTCGGCCCAATGGCGGTTGAGGTATGCGCGGGGCCGGGCTCTGCCGACTGATTTCTACTCCCTCCGTTCCTTGATATAAGGTGTATAGATTTTTGAAAAAAAGTCCAAAATATAAGGTGTATTGCGTTGCACCACTCGTTTGGATAACTTTTTTTAGGGATTCAATTACATTTCATTATATTAGGCACGCTCCTCTATTTCCTCATGTCAATTAGTCAGGTGTAATCTCGCCCAAAACTTGTGAAATTTTCTCTCCACGTGCATTCTTTAATTTCCGTGCCAAAAACTATACACCTTATATATAGGAATGGAGGGAGTACTACGCAACCTTCTTCTTGTAGACGTTGTTGGGCCTCCAAGTGCAGAGGTTTGTAGGACAGTAGAAAATTTCCCTCAAGTGGATGACCTAAGGTTTATCAATCCGTGGGAGGCGTAGGATGAAGATGGTCTCTCTCAAACAACCCAGCAACCAAATAACAAAGAGTCTCTTGTGTCCCCAACACACCCAATACAATGATAAATTGTATAGGTGCACTAGTTCGGCGAAGAGATGGTGATACAAGTGCAATATGGATGGTAGATATAGGTTTTTGTAAAATGAAAATATAAAAACAGCAAGGTAACAAGTGATAAAAGTGAGCGTAAACGGTATTGCAATGCTAGGAAACAAGCCCTAGGGTTCATACTTTCACTAGTGCAAGTTCTCTCAACAATAATAACATAATTGGATCATATAAGTATCCCTCAACATGCAACAAAGAGTCACTCCAAAGTCACTAATAGCAGAGAACAAACGAACAGATTATGGTAGGGTACGAAACCACCTCAAACTTATTCTTTCCAATCAATCCGTTGGGCTATTCCTATAAATGTCACAAACAGCCCTAGAGTTCGTACTAGAATAACACCTTAAGACACAAATCAACCAAGACCCTAATGTCACCTAGATACTCTGATGTCACCTCAAGTATCCGTGGGTATGATTATCCGATATGCATCACACAATCTCAAATTCATCTATTCAACCAACACATAGAACCTCAAAGAGTGCCCCAAAGTTTCTACCGGAGAGTCAAGACGAAAACGTGTGCCAACCCCTATGCATAAGTTCATGGGCGGAACCCGCAAGTTGATCACCAAAACATACATCAAGTGAGTCATGTGATATCCCATTGTCACCACAGATATGCACGGCCAGACATACATCAAGTGTTCTCAAATCATTAAAGACTCAATCCGATAAGATTACTTCAAAGGGAAAACTCAATCCATTACAAGAGATTAGAGGGGGAGAAGCAACATAAGATCCAACTATAATAGCAAAGCTCGTGATACATCAAGATCGTATCACCTCAAGAACACGAGAGAGAGAGAGAGAGAGAGAGAGATCAAACACATAGCTACTGGTACATACCCTCAGCCCCGAGGGTGAACTACTCCCTCCTCGTCATGGAGAGCGCCGGGATGATGAAGATGGCCACCGGTGAGGGTTCCCCCCTCCGGCAGGGTGCCGGAACAAGGTCCCGATTGGTTTTTGGTGGCTACAGAGGCTTGCGGTGGTGGAACTCCCGATCTATTCTGTTCTTCGAAGTTTTTAGGGTATATGGATATATATAGGCGGAAGAAATACGTCAGGGGAGCCACGAGGGGCCCATGAGGGTGGAGGGCGCGCCCTAGAGGGGTAGGCGTGCCCCCCTACCTCGTGGATCCCTCGTTTCTTTTCTGACGTGCACTCCAAGTCTATCGGGTAGCTTTCCTTCAAAAAATAACTTCTCCAGAAGGTTTCATTCCGTTTCGACTCCGTGTGATATTCCTTTTCTTCAAACATCAAACAAGGGAAAAACAGCGAGGCACCTTTGGGCTCTGGGTCAATAGGTTAGTCCCAAAAATAATATAAAAGTGTAAAATAAAGCCCACAAACATCCAAGATAGATAATATAATAGCATGGAACAATCAAAAATTATAAATACGTTGGAGACGTATCACCGACGCAGAACGCAAAGCAAATAGGAGGGAAATCGTGAAATCTCGAAGCAAATATTACAAGCATATTGTCCTCACAGTACCAAATTAAAAAGTCTAAACGCCTCCATGATCCCTAATACATGTCGCAGGAACGGAATGGGAAGAATGGCCGCGGGTCACCTCTAGACGTCGCCATCACCTGCGGAAGGCGCTCCCTCGTGAGCAGTTTTGTCTTCACCACCAGCCGCAAGGTCGACAACGCCAGACAGAGGAGCGGAGACGAAGCCGCGGAACCTCCTCAGCAAGGCCCCCACCTAATCCTGCACGGCCGCGGCAGCCGCCTCGTATTGATCTTCAGCTACAGGCTCCAGCAGCTCGTCAAGGCAAGCGTTGGGGTCGCGAAGGTGCAGGTGGCTAAAGACGCGAGTCAGCGCGGCTGAAGACAGGACGCGAGCCTATGCCTCTGCCATGGGACCGAGACCATCAACGACCTCCTCAAGCGCCTTCACCACGAGAGGAAGCAGCTGGGCGGGGCCGTCCTTGTCGGTGTCCAGAGGCTTCTCCAGGCCGTGCTCGTAGAGCGTCTTCAGTGCCTTGCGAGACCTCTTCTCGAGATCGGCGAAGGCCACGCAGTCTTCCGCCAGGACTCGCGCCTTGGCATCAAGATCAGCCTCCCTCGTCCCCATCTTCCACTCCAACTCTTCCAACCGGTTGCGCTCGGCGGCCTGCTTCTTCCCCAGCTCCGCCAACTCTGCATCATGATTCTTGACGGCTTCCTCCCGGGCCTTCATCTCCTCCTCCTTCACTTGGCAGCAGCGCACCTCTTCAGCGTGCTTGTCGCGCAGGCTCTGCAGCTCGCCCTCCAGCACTTGGCAGTGGTCACGGGCGGCCTTGGCGTCCTTTAGCGCCGCCTCACGATCGGCCGAAGCGTTGGTGGCTCCTTGCTTCTCCCTCTCAGAAGCCGCAGCAGCCTGACCAAGAGCCACGCGAACTGCCAGGTCGGAGTGAAGCCAGCCAGAGGCCAGCTCCAGACACCCGGCCACCAAGCACGGGTCCGCGCTCAGGACATCCGCCTGCAGCTGGGTCATCTCCGCAAGGGCACGCTCCAAGAAGGCAGCAGGAGCAGAAGGACCAGGGAGTGGAGATGCAACAGTGGGAGGAAGCGACATCATCACCAGGGCTTGGGAGACCGCAGGTTCCGGAGCAGCTAGGACCTCATCAGCCTCGCGAAGTACCGGCACCTCCGGAGCCAGCGGGGCCATAGGGGCTGACTCCACGCGGTGATGCTCCTCTTTGCCTCACGAGGACGATCGGGCTGGGGAGATGCGGGCGCTGTTGCCTCCTTTCTCCACGGGAGGCACGGCCGTTGCGTCTTCTTTCCTCTTCTTCGCCGAAGATGTCGGCTTGATCAACTAAGGGCGAGTATCAGGAAACGACGAGTACAAGCAAGGGCAAGGCGAAGCTTAAGACACTTACCGATCCACTCCGACGTATTCCACTGACCGCTTGAGAAGCTTGAAGCCTGACAGCTTCGGGACCTGAGGAGCAGGTGTTCGGGCTCCGGCGGCACCAGGCGGAGCAGAGGCAGAGTCGGAGCCAGCCCCGGGAGGTGCCAGGGCGGGGGCGGCACCACGGGCTACCAGCGACGACCTGCCCTTCGTCGGGATAAGGGGTTGCTCCCTCTCCCCTTGGAAGGCGACGGCCTTGACATCATCAGGAAGGGCACGGAGAATCTCGGCCTTTCTCAGGGGGGAAGTCTCCCCACCTCTTCTAGGGTCTTCTCCAAGTCCTCCTCCTCTTCTCCCTCTCCGTGGGACTCACCGGAAGACACCTCCACCGGTTTCTGTGCCGTAGGAACTCCCGGAGGCGTTGGCGGCACCAGCCCGCGCGCATCAAAGGTCGGCTTGGAGGCGACAAATTCCTCTCGGTCCCTGCGCTGGAACAGGGGAATGAAAGCTCTAGGTGGATACTCCTGGTTGTCCCCGACTATGAGGCGCAGGACGGCATCCAATTCATCGCTAGGCAGGTCCCCTGGCCTCGGGCGGGTCTTGTTCTCCTCTTCTTCAAGCTCCCAGAGGGGGAGCGCGCGCCTGGAGTGGCGCAACCTGCAGCGTCAAGAACTCCCTCAGAAGCATCGCCCCCGTTACCTTGGCCGCCCTTGCGTTGCCCGGCCGTAGGTCGATCATCATCTGCCCCAACACCAATGATGCCCGCTCGTCGACAAGCTCCGCCTTGGGCCACCCCCCGTTGGGAGGGGGCGCTGCTGTTGGCAGCGCCAAGCGCGGGTCGGCGCGCTGGGCATCCATCATGACCCATTTGGATCGGATGTTGTCGGCCCTCTTCCCGGTGCTCGAGATCGAGTTGGCTTTGCCGCATGCAACGAAATTAGCGCACCCGGAGGTGTGCTCGCCGCTGACGCAGAGGAAGAAGAAATGGTGAAGGAGCACCACGGATGGCATAACGCCCAGGTACGCCTCCCAGTAGTAGGCAAAGATGGACAGGAGGAGAACAGAGTTGGGATGGAGATGCAACGCCTGCAGCCCGTAGTGGTCGAGGACTTCATAAAAGAAATCAGAGAAGGGAGGAACCCACCCGACGGCGACGCTGCTCAAGAAGAAGGGGAAGAAGGTGCTCCCCTCAGGCTCTGGCTCATCGGACGCGAGCCGGATCTCCGTCTTCCCCCACTCATTGCTCTCGCCCGCTGTCAGCAGACGCACGGAGGCGAGGCTCTTCTCCGTGACGGTGGGCGCCTCGAGGGCCGACTCATACCAAGCCGGTGCTGAGGAAGTCTTGACCTTGCGCGGCGCCATGGGCGGCATATGCAGAGCGAGGATGGAGCAGATCTGGAGATAGCGGCCGCAAAGAGCGAGAAAGGGGATCTGAAGCGAGGCAAGGAAGAAGCAATGAAGGAAAGAACTACCCGCGCCAGCCTCTGTCAGGGCAAGCAGTTGCCGAGGCAGCGTGGGGAAGCGGAGACACCCACGTCCAATCAACCGCCACGCGTCAACCGAGGACGCATGCTTTTGGGGCCCGCGGTGCTCCAAACTTGACCCTTGGCTTCGCCGCGAGGCCAAGCCCGAGCGCACCTTGGGCCCGGGGGCTACTGCCGGCGTTCTAGGAATGGGGGTCGCCAGACTTGCCTGCCTGCGGCCCACAGCGTGGCCAAGCAGCAGGACGTACGGCCCATCTTCGTCAACAAGGCACCCAAGACCCTCGCGAGGGTCCAAGCCTCGCGAGGCGGACGACGCAAAACCTCCTCTGGAGTGGCCTAGCCAGGCAGGCTCACGAGGAGCGAAGATATCAAGGCAAGGCAAACCTCACAAGGCTCTCGTGACATGAGCCGTGACGAATGGTACCAGGCGGGTGCTAGTGCGCGCAGCGTCCCTATTTCCTCTTTGGTGCTAAGGAGGCCAGCGCAGGCGAAGAGTACCGAGGCATCAGGCAAAGGTTGCCATATTGGTGCAACGAGACCAAGACCAGGAGGACGGCAAGGCGGAGGTCATCATGGAGCCCAAGACGGCGTCACCCTGTGGCTTTTCGCAGCGAAGACCGCTTTTGTCAGGATAGCTTGTACTAGCTGTCCCCCTTCAAATTTGCCCGCCGTTGTTGGCTCCCTTCCCGCTCGATATTTGGGAAGAGGACCAGGGCCTCTATAAATAGGACTAGCCACTACAATAGGAGGGACGGATCCCGAACTAGTTCAGATCATCCTCAACTACACAAGCACAAGAACACCTCACCCTCAGGAGGCTGTTCTTCCCTTGTACTGTTCATCATCAGCCCAAGAGGCAATCCACCACCACACTGGAGTAGGGTGTTACACCACAATGGTGGCCCGAACCAGTATAAACCTTGTGTCCTTCTATGTTGCGAGTTCGTCGAGTTCGTCCGCAAGATCTTAGCGAGTTAGGGCGTAGATCGGTAGGAGGGAGAGACTTCGCGCGCACCCCAGTGTTTGAACCTTAAGGGTTTGCCGAAACCCCACATCCGACGGTCTCAAGTAAAGTCAAGGTAACCGTGTGTCCAAACATCAAGGGGAAAACCTGAGGAATCACCCTCGATGGATTCCACTCAATGTAATCATCAAGGTGAATGTATGAGGAATCACCCTCGAGGTCCACACTTGAGGGGTTGCACGACAGAGTCGTATCGGGAGTAGTGCAGGAGGAATCACCCTCGATTACCATGACCGAGTAGCTACACTACAGAGTCATCATCAGGAGTGCGTTAGAGGTATCACCCTCGACACTCGATAGTATCTCTGCAGAGTCGAGCAACAAAGGGGGGTGAAGTGATGTGTCGGTCTCTGGTCGTCGATCACGTTGCTCGAGTCGTTGATGATGAAGCAGGGGCAACAAGGACAAGGTGGGGGTCACTAATGTATCACTAATCAAGCTATACTAAGCAGTTTAGGATAAACAGGTAAGGTAGAACAGCAGGTACAAAAGCAGGATATGCATCAGAATAGGAGCAAACTATTACAATAGCAAAATCTAATGCAAGCGAGAGAATGGAATGAGCAATATCGAGATGATCAAAGGGGGGGCTTGCCTGGAAGCTCCGCTAAAAGGGAAGAAGGGTCGTCGTCGACGTAGTCGATCATAGCGGCATCAGCATCGGTATCGGGGTCTACCGGAGAGAAGAGGGGAAGAAATAATAAATAAAGACCAAACAAGGCATAACATGGCAATACGCAGTGCTAGGAGTGTTCTAACGCGGCACTACTCGATACAGGTGAAGGGGGAAAACATCCGGGAAAGTTTTCCCGAAGTTTGGCATTTTTGGACTGACAAACGGGAGGGGGGCGGTTGCAGGTTCGCTAGGCTAGGGAGGCGTGACAGACAAACTGGCTGCGTATGCAGATTCGTCTCGTCTTTCTAAGCAACTTTCATGTACAAAGTATTTTCAACCGAGCTACGGTTTATTTTATATGAATTTCCAAAGTTTTAATTCATTTTCTGAAATTAACAGATTAATTTTAATCGAAAAACATTTATTACATCAACCTGACGTCAGGATGACATCAGCGGTCAATTCTGACCATTGACTAGTCAAACTAACGTGTGGGTCCCGTCTGTCATTGTCACATAACCCAAATTAACATATTAATTAGTTTAACTAGTTAATTAGATTAAATAAGTTTAATTAGTCTAACTAAACATAATTAATTATTTAATTAATTAATTATCTATTTAATACTTACTTTTATTTCTGCTATTTTTTTAGGGGTGGGGCCCATTCGTCATGGACCCATAGGGCCAAACGGGCGCTGGGAATTGGGTGCGGGCGCCACCAAACAATAACCTAGGCGCGTGGCGCTGGGCAGAGGAGCAGCAGGGCGTCAAGGTGGCAGATGAGCTGGGCCGGTGGCTAGGGCGGCCACCACACCAGAGGGCGATCGGGCGGCTCAAGCGAGGGCAGCGACCGAGGGCGGGGCGGCCGGCAAGAAGCATAAAGCGGCGGAGGCAAAGCGAGGGCGCCGCAGTGGCTTGGGCGACAGCCGCGATGCGGGCGAGCGTGTGGGCTGGAGGAAGCCATGGCAGCCACAACGAGCAGCCATGCCGTGAACGAGGCGGGGCGTGACGGGTGCGGCCAGTCGTGGGCCGCACAAGGAGCAGTGAGCAACGGGGCAGACGGGCACGCGCGCTGGCGTGCGCGGGGCCCATCCAGGGCATGGGCAGAGGCAGCCTGGGCGTGAGGCAGGGCGCAGTGACCGGAGCTTCGGACTGGGGAGGTGGGGCACATCCTACGGCGTCGGGAGCAAGGGGAAGATGGGGAGGTGCTCACCCCCGTTGATGTGCAGGGGGTCGACAAGGCTCGACGAGGCCGTTGGGGGGGGAGCCGGGGAGGCGACGCGGAGCAGAGATGAGGTCGACGACGACGACGTGGAGGAGGTCGAGGAGGCGGCGATGAACGGCGACAACGCCAGATCCAGGGGAAGGGTGCGCGAGGTGGGGGCGCCGGCGGGGCGACGGGCTCGGGTGCCCCCGATCCCGATCTGGGTCGGGAGGGAGGCAGAGGGAGGAGTGGGACGTGGGGAGGAGAGTGGGGGTCTGGTGGGGGGTAGGGTTTGGGAAGGTGGCCTTGTAGGCCGAGAGGGGCGGTTCAGCCGGTTGGTCCAGCATGGGGGGGGGGGTTCTTTTCATTTTATTTTTATTTAACCTTTTATATTTCTGTTTTATTTAGATTAGGGCATCAAACCACTTTGCAAAAATGTTGGTTCACCATGAATATTAACAAATGGAAATTTGCCACAGGATGAACATTTTATTTTAGACATTTGAAAACTTTTGAGTGTGACTTGATTTTGAATTTTGAATAATGGGTGGGTTTGAAACATCATGAGTTTAATAACAATAAACATGATGACGTGGCATCATTAGCAGGGAATTACTATAGCTTAATTATCCGGGCGTCACAGTTCTCCTCCACTACAAGAATTCTCGTCCCGAGATATAAGGGGTGGAATAAGGGGGGAAGACTCGGTAAGGACGGAGCTCAACACAAGATAGGTACCTGGGGGCTATCTGAAAGAACATGGCATAGAGGCATCGCTCGAGTTGAAATTCAAGAAAGTCATCAACATCAAGGTAAGAAGGTGTGACAAGATACTACAAGCGGATAAATAATCGTCCGATGTGTGAAACTGATGTCGCTTGAAGCTACGTCGGTATTTTCCCAAAGAGGAAGGGATGATGCAGCACAGCGGCGGTAGGCATTTCCCTCAGATATGAAACCAAGGTTATCCAACCAGTAGGAGAACCAAGCAACACAACGTAAACAGCCCCTGCACACAAATAACAACCCCTCGCAACCCCATGTGTTAAAGGGGTTGTCAATCCCTTTCGGGGTACGGCGCCAGAAATTGCGTGTTGACGGGAGAAAGTTGTAATGGATTGAATAAATAGATCACAAATAAAATAAAGTGCAGCAAATTATTTTTCTATTTTTTGTTTAATGGATCTGAATAAAAAGTGCAAATAAAATAGACCGCAAAGCAAATAAATGAGAAAGAAGACCCGGGGGCCGTAGGTTTCACTAGTGGCTTCTCTCAAGAAAGATAGCAAACGGTGGATAGACAAATTACTGTTGGACAATTGATAGAACCTCAAATAATTATGATGATATCCAGGCAATGATCATTACATAGGCATCACGTCCAAGATTAGTAGACCGACTCCTGCCTGCATCTACTACTATTACTCCACACATCGATCGCTATCCAGCATGCATCTAGTGTATTAAGTTCATGGAAAAATGGAGTAATGCAATAAGAACGATGACATGATGTAGACAAGATCCATTTATCTATGGCGGTAGATATAGATCCCATCTTTTTATCCTTAGTAGCAACGATACATACGTGTCGGTTCCCTTTCTGTCACTGGGATCAAGCACCGTAAGATCGAACCCACTACCGGGCACCTCTTCCCATTGCAAGATAAATAGATCAAGGTGGCCAAAGAAAACCCAAATATCGGAGAATAAATACCATGCTATAAGAGATCAAAGAAACTCAAATAACTTTCATGGATATAAAAAGATATGACTGATCATAAACTCAAAGTTCATCAGATCCCAACAAACACACCGCAAAGAGAGTTACATCATATGGATCTCCAAGAGACCATTGTATTGAGAATTCAGCGAGAGAGAGAAAGCCATCTAGATACTAATTACGGACCCGAAGGTCTACAAAGAACTACTCACGCATCATCAGAGAGGCACCAATGGAGGTGGTGAACTCCCATCCGAGATGGTTTCTAGATTGGATCTGGTGGTTCTGGACTCTGTGGCGGCTGGATGAATATTTCGTCGATGCTTATAGGGTTCTGGTATTTTTGGGGTATTTATAGAGCAAAGAGGCGGTTCGGGGGGCACCCAAGGTGGGCACTACCCACCAGGGCGCGCCTGGGCCTCTGGCGCCCTGGTGGGTTGTGCCCCCCTCGAGGCACCCCCAGGTGCAACCAGGGCCCATTGCCTTCCTTCTGGCCCATAAAAAATCATCATGGAGTTTCGTGGCATTTGGACTTCATCTGATATTGATTTCCTGCGATGTAAAAAACATGGAAAAAACAGCAACTGGCACTTGGCACTATGTCAATAGGTTAGTACCAAAAAATGATATAAAATGACTGTAAAATGATTATAAAACATCCAAGATTGATAATAAGCAGCATGGAACAATAAAAAATTATAGATACGTTGGAGACGTATCAGCATCCCCAAGCTTAACTCCTACCCATCCTTGAGTAGGTAAGTGATAAAAACAGAATTTTTGATGTGGAGTGCTGTTCATCATTTGGACATTTGGACTTTTATGCGATTCAAAGCAATAGTCTAGTTTTGACATAATAATTTAGATACTCAAGCATATCAACAAGCAACCATGTCTTTCAAAATATCAATGCTAAAACAAGTTATCCCTAGCCCATCATGCTCAAACATTGATCCATTCATGAAACACACTCGAATATTAACTACACCCAATACTTAAGTACGATCATATTGCCTCCTAGAAGATGGACACTCAAATTTCAAAACAAAAATTGCATAAAGTAAAAGAAAGGCCCTTCACAGAGGGAAGTAGGGATTTGTAGAGGTGCCAGAGCTCACAGCGAAAAATTTGGAGATAAAAACATTTTGGGAGGTGTATCCATCCCACGAACGAAAACGACTCAGAGTTCCGAACACTTTCCATGCTAGATATGCCACAGGCGGTTCCCAAACAGAAAATAAAGTTTATTCCTTTTTTCCACCATTCTTTCACTTTCCATGGCTAACGGTATCCATGAGTGCCCTCCATACCAACACTTTCCAAGGAATTTATTATTTGACAACATAAAGTAAATTCATTTTTGCATTTCGGTACTAGGCATCCCTAAGAACTTTGCCTTACTCTCGTGCAATGACAAGTGAATAAATACTCATCGTGAGAATAACACATCCAGCATGGAAAATATTAGCCATCCGTTACCGTCCCGTGAGCGAAAGAAACACACAAAAGATAAGTTTATTTTGAAAATTAGAGATGGCACATGCAAATTTGCTTAGAACGACAAAAGAATACCGCATACGGGTAGATATAGTGTACTCATGTGGCAAAACTGGTTTAAAGGTTTTGGATGCACAAGTAGAAATCATACTTGGTGCAAAATAAAGGCTAGCAAAAAGATTGAGAAGCGACCAACCAAGAAACGAATAATCTCATAAGCAAGCATTAAGCATAATTAACACCGAATAATGCACCATAAGTAGGATATAATTTTCATTGCATGATTATTGACTTACATGCATGCATAGGGAATCACAAACCTTAACACCAATATTCTTACTAGAGCACAATTACTCATCAACATAACTCACATATCACATCATCATATCTCAAAACTATTACTAAAAATCAAGTTTATCTTGTCCAATGATCTTCATGACATTTTTTCTTTATCCTTCATGGATATCTATCACTTTGGGACTAATTTTCATGTGTTGCTTTTCATAAGCTCAAACAAATATAAGTGAAGATCATGAGCATAACAAATTTACTTTCTCTCAAAATAATTTAAGTGAAGCAAGAGAGAAATTCTTAAAAAAAATTACTAACTCTCAAATAAATCTAAGTGAAGCAAGAGAGCATTTATTCAAAAATAACAAAGCACGCCGTGCTAAAAAATATATAAGTGAAGCACTAGAGCAAGTCCTAGCTCATAAAAGATTTAAGTGAAGCATAGAGATCAAATCTAACAAGTCATGATATAATTTTGGCTCTCTCAAATAGGTGTGTCCAGCAAGGATTGATGACTTAAAACACAAAACAAAACAAGCAAAGACTCATATCTTACAAGACGCTCCAAGCAAAACACATATCATGTGACGAATAAAAATATAACCTCGAGTAAAATATCGATAGTTGTTGGAAGAAAGCGGGGATGCCACTCGGGGGCATCCCCAAGCTTAGTTGGTTGCTCATTCTTGGATAATAGCTTGGGATGCCGGGGCATCCCCAAGTTTAGGCTCTTGCGTGCTTCCTTCATCCATTGTAAGATAACCCAAAACTTGAAAACTTCAATCACACAAAACTCAACAAAACCTTCGTGAGATCCGTTAGTATAAGAAAGCAAACCACTACTATAAGTGTTGTATCAAACCAATTCATATTTTGTTTTTGTATTATATCTACTGTATTCCAACTTTTCTACGGCAAAAACTCATCAAAGAAAACCATAGAGCCATCAAAATAAGCACACAACACAAAGAAAACAGAATCTGTCAAAACAGAACAGTCTGTAGTAATCTGACTTTTGCGAATACTTCTGAAACTCCAAAAATTCTACCAAATTAGGATGACCAGTGTAATTTTTATATTGATATTCTGCAAAAAATAATCAGGGCAAAAGCTATTTTATGTGATTTATGAAAATTATTTTCGTGAGCATAAAGTTTCTATCTTTTTCAGCAAGATCAAACAACTATCACCCAAGAAGATCCTAAAGGCTTTGCTTGGCACAAACACTAAATTAAACACAAAAAACACAATCATAACAGTGGCGTAATTGTGCTAACACTGAAAACAGAAAGCAAAAGGCAAAAATAAATTTTATTCATTGGGTTGCCTCCCAACAAGCGCTGTAGTTTTACGCCCTTAGCTAGGCATAAAGCAAGGATCTAAGTTTTATCATCTTTGTTCTTCTTCATTTTCTTGGGGGTATTTTTATCAGGAGGTTTTGTAAACACAACATAAAACATATTATCCATAGAAATTTAGCATTCCTTAGTTGGTTTTCTTTATAACCCCTTTGATTTCCCGCAACAATCCAAGAATAGTGTTGATTAATATCATTAAAAACTTGTTGGATTATTTCTAGAACGGGGACCTCCTTTTTAAGATTCTCATCAAAGATCTTATTATCCCCAAGCAAATGCCTTAGTGCATAGTCACTATTGTAGATAATTTCATCTATCATGGGTTTTTCACGATTCATACCATAAAAGTCAAAGATTTCCTAGCTTAAAAATTATGTAGTCAAACTCGTTCATAAGAACGAGAGTGGCCAACTTTTTGGCTCTAGGATTCTTTATTTCGGGAAGCTCAAAAAACAATGTTTGCAAAGTAGGATGAGTGCGGATAAATTTTCTTTCAAGTTTCAGAACTAGTGCTAAAATAGCATCCGCATAAGATTTAGTAGTTTTAAGTATAGGAGCATCATCAAGACTCAGATTTCCAACACAACTGAAGACTTCTTGGATCGTTCTTTTCCCATAATGTTCCCTTGCCCCAATATAAAAGTTTTAGCATCCAGATTGCCTGTACGTCCAATATTAGGAGTCAGGCCATCATCTGTTGGTGCCATACCGAAGTCACTCATGATTGAAAGCAAAGAATAGATCTGACGAGAAAATGGTGAACGGAAAAGGGAAGCGAATAAAACGGCAAATTTTGTGAAGTGGGGGAGAGGCAAACGAGAGGAAAATGGCAAATAATGTAAATTTCGAGGAGATGAGATTTGTGATTAGGAACCTGGTTATGTTGAAGATCCTCCCCGGCAACGGCGCCATAAATTCCTTTTGATGTCGCTTGAAGCTACGTCGATATTTCCCCAAAGAGGAAGGGGTGATGCAACACAGCGGCGGTAGGTATTTCCCTCAAATATGAAACCAAGGTTATCCAACCAGTAGGAGAACCAAGCAACACAACGTAAACAGCCCCTGCACACAAATAACAACACCTCGCAACCCAACGTGTTAAAGGGGTTGTCAATCCCTTTCGGGGTACGGCGCCAGAAATTGTGTGTTGACGGGAGAAAGTTGTAATGGATTGAATAAATAGATCGCAAATAAAATAAAGTGCAGCAACGTATTTTTGTATTTTTTGTTTAATGGATCTGAATAAAAAGTGCAAATAAAATAGACCGCAAAGCAAATAAATGAGAAAGAAGACCCCGGGGCCGTAGGTTTCCCTAGTGGCTTCTCTCGAGAAAGATAGCAAACGATGGGTAGAAAAATTACTGTTGGGCAATTGATAGAACCTCAAATAATTATGACGATATCCAGGCAATGATCATTACATAGGCATCACGTCCAAGATTAGTAGATCGACTCACCTTTGCATCTACTACTATTACTCCACACATCGACCGCTATCCAGCATGCATCTAGTGTATTAAGTTCATGGAGAAACGGAGTAATGCAATAAGAACGATGACATGATGTAGACAAGATTTGTTTATGTATGGCGGTAGATATAGATCCCATCTTTTTATCCTTAGTAACAACAATACATACGTGTCGGTTCCCTTTACATCGGGATCAAGCCGTAAGATCGATCGAACCCACTACCGGGCACATCTTCCCATTGCAAGATAAATAGATCAAGTTGGCCAAAGAAAACCCAAATATCGAAGAAGAAATACGAGGCTATAAGTCCATCGGTGGCTACCAGAATGTCATCAACAATAGTAACAAGGTCTTACTGACAGAGTTTGTACACCGGGGTGTTTACAAAAGCAGGGAATTATCACTGCTTAGATATGTTAGGTTACAATAAAGGTTAAACAAAACAATGTAAAGGAAAGTGTAGACTCGAATCAGTTATCGGTGTTCTCGAGTGTCCAACAACTCAGAACCCGTGGAAAATTTGGAATTGGCAAGAAATAATAGTTGATGAAGAACTCATATGAAGTTATGTAGTTCCGTGATATTCTCGAGATACTAGAGGGTAATACTCGAGGGTAGAGCAGAATAGAGGTTGGACAGGTGAAAATATCGGCAGAAGACAAGTACTTTAACTTGTCTGAGAAAGGGGATCAAAGATGAACAATATGGTCGGAACCACGGTTGAAAGGACCAAACATAGATACACGATGAACTTATCACAAGGGGATTACTCTTATAATAAGAAGCTTCCATGATAGGATCTACATCGTGTCCATGGGCATGAACACAAAGTTCAAGGTCGACTCCCACTTCTCCAGTGCACAACTTTCCATTCACTTCTCGCTTTCGAAGAAGTTGTAGCGTTGAAATTTTACATGACGAAAAGCCAGTAGAGCATAACCCGCATAACTTTTGAGATCACACGGATTTAGGGAAGACAAAGATTCAACCCACCAGGGCATCTTAGAAACATATACCACAAACTTTAGGAATAAATAACTCAAGCTTGGAAGCAGAGTATGGTTGACAAGAGTAGAGATACAATTTACCAAAGGCATTATGTATCTGAGGAAAGGCTCACAAGGTTACTGAATATGAAGGACGCTGTCGGATAAAATCCAACAAAGGATCTGGTGGTCCACAAGGGATCTTTCTTACAAATTATATTAGGTAGCATTCAACATCAGAAATTCTGTTTTTATCATTTACCTACTCGAGGACGAGCAGGAATTAAGCTTGGGGATGCTTGATACGTCTCCAACGTATCTATAATTTTTGGTTGTTCCATGCTATTATATTATCTGTTTTGGATGTTTAATGGGCTTTAATATGCTCTTTTATATTATTTTTGGGACAAACCTATTAACTGAAGGCCCAGTGCCAGTTTCTGTTTTTTCGCCTATTTAAGTGTTTTGCAGAAAAGGAATTCCAAACGGAATCCAAACGGAATGAAACCTTCGTGATGATCTTTCTTGGAACAAACGCAATCCAGAAGACTTGGAGTTGAAGTCTGGAACTCCGCAAGGTGGCCACGAGGCAGGAGGGCGTGCCCCCACCCTCATGGGCCCCACGGAGCTCCACCGGCGTACTTCTTTTGCCTATATATACTCTTATACCCTAAAAACATCAGGGGGAGCCATGAAACCACTTTTCCACCGCCGCATCCTTCTGTACCCGTGAGATCCCATCTTGGGGCCTTTTCCGATGATCTGCCGGAGGGGGAATCAATCATGGAGGGCTTCTACATCAACACCATAGCCTCTCCGATGATGTGTGAGTAGTTTACCATAGACCTTCAGGTCCATAGTTATTAGCTAGATGGCTTCTTCTCTCTTTTTGGTTCTCAATACAAAGTTCTCCTCGATGTTCTTGGAGATCTATTCGATGTAATACTTTTTTGCGGTGTATTTGCCGAGATCCGATAAATTGTGGATTTATGATCAAGATTATCTATGAATAATACTTGGTTCTTCTCTGAATTCTTATATGCATGATTTGATATCTTTGCAAGTCTCTTCGAATTATCGGTTTAGTTTGGCCTACTAGATTGATATTTCTTGGAATGGGAGAAGTGCTTAGCTTTGGGTTCAATCTTGCGGTGTCCTTTCCTAGTGATAGTAGGGGCAGCAAGGCATGTATTGTATTCTTGCCATCAAGGATAAAAATACGGGGTTTATATTATATTGGTTGAGTTTATCCCTCTACATCATGTCATCTTGCTTAATGTGTTACTCTGTTCTTATGAACTCAATACTCTAGATGCATGCCAGATAGCGGTCGACGTGTGGAGTAATAGTATTAGATGCAAAATCGTTTAGGTCTACTTGACACGGATGTGATGCCTATATTCATGATCATTGCCTAGATATTCTCATAACTATGCGCTTTTCTATCAATTGCTCGGCAGTAATTTGTTCACCCACCGTAATATATGCTATCTTGAGAGACGCCACTAGTGAAACCTACGGCCCCCGGGTCTCTTTCTTATTATATGGCATCTCTTTTATTTACATCACATCTCGTTTTACTATTTTGCAATCTTTACTTTCCAATCTATACAACAAAATACCAAAAATATTTATCTTACTATCTTTATTAGATCTCACTTTTGTGAGTGACCGTGAAGGGATTGACAACCCCTTTATCGCGTTGGTTGCAAGGTTCTTGATTGTTTGTGCAGGTACTAGGTGACTTGTGTGTTATCTCCCATCGGATTGATACCTTGGTTCTCAAAAACTGAGGGAAATACTTACGCTACTTTGCTGCATCACCCTTTCCTCTTCAAGGGAAAACCAACACATGCTCAAGAGGTAGCAAGAAGGATTTCTGGCGCCATTGCCGGGGAGATCTACGCCAAGTCAAGACATACCAAGTACCCATCATAGACTATTTTCCCTCGCATTACATTATTTGGCATTCGCCTCTCGTTTTCCTCTCCCCCACTTCTAAAATGATTTTCAAAAACCTTTGCCTTTTCTTCGCCCCTCTTCCGTTCGTCTTTTTCGTTTGCTTGTGTTGCCATGTGCCTTCCATGTGCTTGCATCTTCGCTTGCTAAAAATCTATTGATAGATCCTCATCCCCTTGCTAATCTTTTTAAGAGATCCAATTATGATGAACCCATTGATAGTGAGTTGTGTGCACTAGATTATCTTTATGAGGTTTTGCTTGAAATTCGTGAATCTGGAAATTTTGATGAAGTACTTTATGAAGTGATTCATGGTAGATCTTTGAATGAAAAGCATGATTGCAATGATGGTATTGTAAATTCTATTAATGTCAGTTGTGCTAATAATATGCAAAATCCTAAGCTTGGGGATTCTAGTTTTGCTATATCCTCTACTTGTTGCAACGATCATGATTGAGGTGATTCTTCTTATGATCTTGAAAATTTATTTAAGCCTCATGATGAATATGAGATTGATAATAATGTTTGCAATAATATTGAAAGTGGGTTTGAAATAGTGTCAACTTTAGATCCCACATATCTGGAGGAATGTTCAATCTTATGAAGTTTTTGATAAAAGTGGGTTTGGAGAGGTCATGACTTTAGTTAATGTTAATCCCACTATTTTGGAAGAGTGTCAACTTTGCATACATGTGGATCGTGTTAAGAATATGTTTTGTGATAGCTATATTGTTGAATTTGCTTATGATCCTACATGTAATTATTATGAGAGAGGAAAATATAGTTGTAGAAATTTTCATGTTACTAAATTACCTCTCGTTATGTTGAGATTGCTATTGTTTCTTTCCGCTTCCTTGCATATGCTAGTTTTTGCTTGCCTTGATAATTTGTTTGCCTATAAGATGCCTATGCATAGGAAGTATGTTAGACTTAGATGTGTTTGTCATATGTTTTAATATGCTCTCTTTGTGCTTCAAATCTTGTCTTTCATGTGCGCATCATTGAAATTATCACTGCCTAGCTAGGGGTGTTAAACGATAGCGCTTGTTGGGAGGCAACCCAATTTTATTTTTGTTCTTTGCTTTTTGTTCCTGTTTAGTAATAAAGAACTCATCTAGATTCTGCTTAGATGTGTTTTTATGTTTTAATTAGTGTTTGTGCCAAGTAGAACCTTTGGGAAGACTTGGGTGAAGTCTTTGCGATCTTGCTGTAAAAAACAGAAACTTTTGTGCTCACGAGATTAGCGGCCATGTTTTACTGGAGAGTTCTTTTAGGTTGATTCTTTTTGAAGATGATTAATAGACAAATTCCTCACATAAGTATTCGTTTGATACATATTGCTACAGACTGTTCAGTTTTGACAGATTCTGTTTTTCGTGTGTTGTTTGCTTATTTTAATGAATCTATGAGTAGTATCGGGGGGTATGAACCATAGGGAAGTTGGAATACAATAGGTTTAACACCAATAAAAATAAAGAATGTGTTCATTACATTACCTTAAAGTGGTGGTTTGTTTTCTTATACTAACGTAGCTCATGAGATTTTCTGTTAAGTTTTGTGTTGTGAAGTTTTCAAGCTTTTGGGTAAAGATTTGATGGATTTTGGAATAAGGAGTGGCAAGAGCCTAAGCTTGGGGATGCCCAAGGCACCCCAAGGCGAAATTCAAGGACAACCAAAAGCCTAAGCTTGGGTATGCCCCGGAAGGCATCCCCACTTTCGTCTTCGTCTATCGCTAACTTTACTTGAGGCTATATTTTTATTCACCACATGATATGTGTTTTGCTTGGAGCGTCTTGTATCATTTGAGTCTTTACTTTTTAGTTTACCACAATCATTCTTTATGTACACACCTTTTGGAGAGACACACATGAATTGGAATTTATTAGAATACTCTATGTGCTTCACTTATATCTTTTGAGCTAGATAATTTTGCTCTAGTGCTTCACTTATATATTTTTAGAGCACGGTGGTGGTTTTATTTTATAAAAATTATTGATATCTCATGCTTCACTTATATTATTTTTAGAGTCTTTTAGCATGGTAATTTGCTTTGGCTACAAAATTAGTCCTAATATGATGAGCATCCAAGATGGGTATAATAAAAACTATCATATAAAGTGCATTGAATACTATGAGAAGTTTGATTCCTTATGATTGTTTTGAGATATGAAGATGGTGATATTAGAGTCATGCTAGTTGAGTAGTTGTGAATTTGAGAGATACTTGTGTTAAAGTTTGTGATTCCCGTAGCATGCACGTATGGTGAACCGTTATGTGATGAAGTTGGAGCATGATTTATTTATTGATTGTCTTCCTTATGAGTGGCGGTCGGGGACGAGCGATGGTCTTTCCTACCAATATATCCCCCTAGGAGCATGAGCGTAGTACTTTGTTTCGATAACTAATAGATTTTTGCAATAAGTATGTGAGTTCTTTATGACTAATGTTGAGTCCATGGATTATACACACTCTCACCCTTCCACCATTGCTAGCCTCTCTAATACCGCGCACCTTTCACCGGTATCATACACCCACCATATAACTTCCTCAAAACAGCCACCATACCTACCTATTATGGCATTTCCATAGCCATTCCGATATATATTGCCATGCAACTTTCCACCATTCTGTTTATTATGACACGCTCCATCATTGTCATATTGCTTTGCATGATCATGTAGTTGACATTGTATTTTTGGCAAAGCCACCGTTCATGATTTTCATACATGTCACTCTTGATTCATTGCACATTCCGGTACACCGCCGGAGGCATCCACATAGAGTCATGTTTTGTTCTAAGTATTGAGTTGTAACTCTTGAGTTGTAAGAAAATAAAAGTGTGATGATCATCATTATTAGAGCATTGTCCCAGTGAGGAAAGGATGATGGAGACTATGATTCCCCCACAAGTCTGGATGAGACTCCGGACGAAAAAAAAAGTGGCCATAAAAAAAGAGAAAGGCCCAAATAAAAAAATGAGAGAAAAAGAGAGAAGGGGCAATGCTACTATCCTTTTACCACACTTGTGCTTCAAAGTAGCACCATGATCTTCATGATAGAAAGTCTCCTATGTTGTCACTTTTATACTAGTGGGAATTTTACATTATAGAACTTGGCTTGTATATTCCAATGATGGGCTTCCTCAAATTGGCCTAGGTCTTCGTGAGCAAGCAAGTTGGATGCACACCCACTTAGTTTCTTTTGTTGAGCTTTCATACACTTATAGCTCTAGTGCATCCGTTGCATAGCAATCCCTACTCACTCACATTGATATCTATTGATGGGCATCTCCATAGACCGTTCATACGCCTAGTTGATGTGAGACTACCTTCTCCTTTTTGTCTTCTCCACAACCACCATTCTATTCCACCTATAGTGCTATGTCCATGGCTCATGCTCATGTATTGCGTGAAGATTGAAAAAGTTTGAGAACATCGAAAGTATGAAACAATTGATTGGCTTGTCATCGGGGTTGTGCATGATTTAAATATTTTGTGTGATGAAGATAGAGCATAGCCAGACTATATGATTTTGTAGGGATAACTTTCTTTGGCCATGTTATTTTGAGAAGACATGATTGCTTGATTAGTATGCTTGATTATTGTTTTTATGTCAATATTAATCTTTTGTCTTGAATCTTATGGATCTGAACATTCATGCCACAACAAATAGAATTACATTGAAAATTATGTTAGGTAGCATTCCACATCACAAATTCTGTTTTTATCATTTACCTACTCGAGGACGAGCAGGAATTAAGCTTGGGGATGCTTGATACGTCTCCAACGTATCTATAATTCTTTATTGTTCCATGCTATTTTATTATCTGTTTTGGATGTTTAATGGGCTTTAATATGCTCTTTTATATTATTTTTGGGACTAACCTATTAACCGAAGGCCTAGTGCCGCTTTGTTTTTTGCCTATTTCGGTGTTTTTGCGAGAAAAAGGAATAACAAACGGAATCCAAACAGAATGAAACCTTCGTGATGATCTTTCTTGGAACAAACGCAATCCAGAAGACTTGGAGTTGAAGTATGGAACTCCGCGAGGTGGCCACAAGGCAGGAGGGCACGCCCAGGGGGTAGGGGCACCCCCACCCTCGTGGGCCCCACGGAGCTCCACCGACGTACTTCTTTCGTCTATATATACTCTAATACCCTAAAAACATCAAGGGGAGCCACGAAACCACTTTTCCACCGCCACAACCTTCTGTACCCGTGAGATACCATCTTGGGGCCTTTTCCGGTGATCTGCCAGAGGGGGAATCAATCACGGAGGGCCTCTTCATCAAAACCATAGCCTCTCCGATGATGTGTGAGTAGTTTACCACATACCTTCGAGTCCATAGTTGTTAGCTAGATGGATTATTCTCTCTTTTTGGTTCTCAGTACAAAGTTCTCCTCGATGTTCTTGGAGATCTATACAATGTAATACTCTTTTGCGGTGTGTTTGCCGAGATCCGATAAATTGTGGATTTATGATCAAGCTTATCTATGAATAATATTTGGTTCTTCTCTGAATTCTTATATGCATGATTTGATATCTTTGCAAGTCCCTTCGAATTATCGGTTTAGTTTGGCCTACTAGATTGATATTTCTTGCAATGGGAGAAGTACTTAGCTTTGGGTTCAATCTTGCAGTGTCCTTTCCCAGTGATAGTAGGGGCAGCAAGGCATGTATTGTATTCTTGCCATCGAGGATAAAAAGATGGGGTTTATATCATATTGCTTGAGTCTATCCCTCTACATCATGTCATCTTGCTTAATGTGTTACTCTGTTCTTATGAACTCAATACTCTAGATGCATGCTGGATAGCGGTCGATGTGTGGAGTAATAGTAGTAGATGTAGAATCGTTTAGGTCTACTTGACACGGACGTGATGCCTATATTCATGATCATTGCCTAGATATTCTCATAACTATGCGCTTTTCTATCAATTGCTCGGCAGTAATTTGTTCACCCACCGTAATATATGCTATCTTGAGAGAAGCCTCTAGTGAAACCTATGGCCCCCGGGTCTCTTTCTTATTATATGGCATCTCTTTTATTTACATCACATCTCGTTTTACTATTTTGCAATCTTTACTTTCCAATCTATACAACAAAAATACCAAAAATATTTATCTTACTATCTTTATTAGATCTCACTTTTATGAAAGTGACCGTGAAGGGATTGACAACCCTTTATCGCGTTGGTTGCAAGGTTCTTGATTGTTTGTGCAGGTACTAGGTGACTTGTGTGTTATCTCCTACTGGATTGATACCTTGGTTCTCAAAAACTGAGGGAAATACTTACGCTACTTTGTTGCATCACCCTTTCCTCTTCAAGGGAAATCCAACGCATGCTCAAGAGGTAGCACATATTACAAGCCAGGGGCCTCGAGGGCTCGAATACAAGCTCGATACACGAGAGTCAGCGGAAGAAACATTATCTGAGTACATACGTAAGGTAAACAACACTGCCTTAAGAAGACCAGCACAAAAGCAACAACGATCGAAGAGGCAAGGCCTCCTGCCTGGGACCTCCTAACTACTCCTGGTCGTCGGCGGTTTCCACGTAGAAACAAGCACCATCGGGAAGTAGTAGACATCGGCGGTGGCATCTGGCTCCTGGGATCCGCCATCTGGTTGCAACAACTGGAAAGAAGAAAGAAGGGGGGAAAGGGGTAGCAAAGCAACTGTGAGTACTCATCCAAAGTACTCGCAAGCATCAGATCTATACTAAGTATGCATTGGTATCAAATGGAAGGGTTGTATCTATGGACTAAACTGCAGAATGCGGCTACCAAATACGTTGTGGAGCCGTGTTCTCCAGGCAGGTTTGAGGGTTCTTGGGATGGTTCTATGTTCCTGCCCATTCATTTCCTATTAATAAGGAGATATGTAAATAATAGAGGGGGAAGGGCTAGCCTATCAAAGACTAGCATCTTCAAGCAGTTCCGAGCATCTTGCAACATGTAGAAGAGTAAAGAATAGCAGTTTATAATTAACAACCATGTTGTAGCATTAATGGCAGAGATCCTTCCTCGACTCCCTGCGAGAAAGCAATCCCGGAGCCACATATCTCAAGTTTCCATTTCTAGTTATAAAATATCAGGATATAAGTCTGAACATCCGTAACCGTGGACACGACTATTCGAATAGATAATCTTCCCTGCAGGGGTGCACCACGTTTTCCAACACACTTGATTACTCTGGCTGGACACACTTTTCTGGGTCAATGCCCGTCCTCAGAAGATCAACACATTTTAGCCCTACCTAGGCTCAACAGAGAGGTACCCGCCGGTCTACATCCTAAGCACTTCGGGGTCTGGGCCCATCGACCGTTGCACTCCGAGTCATTGTGCGATGAGCCAAGACGAGCACCACCTCATACTAGATGGCACAGGCCCTAGAGGCCCACAATGCTGAATTGGACGTCTGACAAAGCTTCGGCTGCTACTGCGATGTCGAGGCCCATAACTAGTCTTGCGTGGTGGTTAGTGCGTAAAGGCCAAAGGCCAACTCATAACAAATACCCAAACCATTAGTGTATTAGGGGCTTGCGGAGACGAGCAAAGACTCACGATAATGTGACCCCATCGCCTCATCTCGTGGACTTATGGCAAGGGCCCAGAATGCCCAGTCGTGCCACGTAATTATCTTGCGGGTGATCTCCGGGCCCGCCTGACTTACACAAAGGTCTCAAGTGAAGTCAAGGTAACCGGGTGTCCAAACATTAGGGGAAAACCCGAGGAATCACCCTCGGTGGATTCCACTCGATGATACCAACTTGTGATGCCCCCAATTCAATCGTACACTAATCATACACGCAATTGTGTACGATCAAGATCAGGGACTCACGGGAAGATATCACGACACAAGTCTAGACACAAAATGAAATAATACAAGCTTCATATTACAAGCCAGAGGGCTCGAATACAAGCTCGATACACAAGAGTCAGCGAAAGCAACAATATCTGAGTACATACATAAGTTAAACAAGACTGTCTTAAGAAGACCAGCACAAAAGGAACAACGATTGAAGAGGCAAGGCCTCCTGCCTGGGACCTCCTAACTGCTCCTGGTCATCGGCGGTCTCCACGTAGCAGCAAGCACCATCGGGAAGTAGTAGACATCGGCGGTGGCATCTGGATCCTGGGATCCACCATCTGGTTGCAACAACCGGATAGAAGAAAGAAGGGGGAAAAGGGGTAGCAAAGCAACCGTGAGTACTCATCCAAAGTACTCGCAAGCATCAGATCTATACTAAGTATGCATTGGTATCAAATGGAAGGGTTGTATCTATGGACTAAACTGCAGAATGCCATAATAGAGGGGAAGGCCTAGCCTATCGAAGACTAGCATCTTCAAGCAGCTCCAAGCATCTTGCAACATGTAGAAGAGTAAAGAATAGCAGTTTATAATTAACAAGCATGTTGTAGCATTAATGGCCAGAGATCCTTCCTTAACTCCCTGTGAGAAAGCAATCCCGGAGCCACATATCTCAAGTATCCATTTCTAGTTGTAAAATATCAGGATATAAGTCTGAACGTCCGTAACCGTGGACATGGCTATTCGAATAGATAATCTTCCTTGCAGGGGTGCACCACATTTTCCAACACACTTGATTACTCTCGCTCGACACACTTTTCTGGTTCAATGCCCGGCCTCGGAAGATCAACATGTTGTACCCCTACCTAGGCTCAGCAGAGAGGTCCCCGCCGGTCTACATCCTAAGCACTTCGGGGTCTGGGCCCATCGCCCGTTGCACTCCGGGTCGTTGTGCGATGAGCCGGGACGAGCACCACCTCATACTGGATGACACTGGCCCAACATGCCCACAATGCTGAACTAGAGGTCTGACAAAGCTTCGGCTGATACTGCGGGCCCATAACTATTCTCCCGTGGTGGTTAGTGCGTAAAGGCCAAAGGCCAACTCAGAACAAAGACCCAAACCATGAGCGTATTAGGGGCTTGCGGAGAAGAGCAAAGACTCACGATAATGTGACCCCATCGCCTCGTCTCGTGGACTTACGGCAAGGGCCCAGAATGCCCGGCCGTGCCATGTAATTATCTTGTGGGTGCTCTCTGGGCTCGCCCGACTTTCACAAAGGTCTCAAGTAAAGTCAAGGTAATCGGGTGTCCAAACATCAAGGGGAAAACCCGAGGAATCACCCTTGGTGGATTCCACTCGATGTAATCATCAAGGTGAACGTATGAGGAATCACCCTCGAGGTCTACACTTGAGGGGTTGCACGACAGAGTCGTAGCGGGAGTGGTGCATGAGGAATCACCCTCGATGACCACGACCGAGTAGCTACATTACAGAGTTATCATCAGGAGTGCGTTACGAGGTATCACCCTCGGCACTCGATAGTATCTCTGTAGAGTCGAGCAACAAAGGAGGGTGAAGTGATGTGTCGGTCTCTGATCATCGATCACGTTGCTTGAGTCGTCGATGATGAAGCAGGGGCAACAGGGACAAGGTGGGGGTCACTGATGTATCACTAACCAACCTATACTAAGCAGTTTAGGATAAACAAGTAAGGTAGAACAGCAGGTACAAAAGCAGGCTATGAATCAGAATATGAGCAAACAATTACAGTAGCAAAATCTAACGCAAGCAAGAGAGAGAATGGAATGGGCGATATCAGGATGATCAAAGGGGTGGCTTGCCTGGAAGCTCCGCTGAAAGGGAAGAATGGTCGTCGTCGAAGTAGTCGATCACAGCCGCATCAACGTCCATATCGGAGTCTACCAGCGAGATGAGGGGGAAGAAACAATAAATACAGAGCAAACAAGGCATAACATGGCAATACGCAACACTAGGAGTGTTCTAACGCGGCACTACTCGATACAGGTGAAGGGAGAAAACATGTGGGAAAGTTTTCCCGAAGTTTGGAATTTCCGGATAGACGAACCGGAGGGGGACGGTTGTAGTTTCGCTATGCTAGGGACGCGTGACGCACGAACGGGCTGCATATGCAGATTTGTCTCGTCTTTCTAAATGTACAAAGTATTTCCAACCGAACTACGGTTTATTTTATATGAATTTCCAAAGTTTTAATTCATTTTCTGAAATTAACAGATTAATTTTAATCGAAAAAACATTTATTACATCAACTTGACATCAACATGACAACAGCGGTCAATTCTGACTGTTGCTAGTCAAACTAATGCGTGGGTCCCGTCTGTCATTGTCACATAACCCTAATTAACATATTAATTAGTTTAACTAGTTAATTAGATCATATTAGTTTAATTAGTCTAATTAAACATAATTAATTAATTATTTATTTATTTACTTAATTCTCATTTTTATTTCGGCTATTTTTTCTAAGGGCGGGGCCCATTCGTCATGGACCCATAGGGCCAAACGGGCGCAGGGAATTGGGTGTGGGCGCCAGCCCGAACAGCAAACCCGGGCGCGCGCAGGCGCCGACTGGCGGAGGAGCAGCAGGGTGCTTTGGTGGCAGATGAGTGCGGGGTGGTTACAAGGGCGGCCATGGTAGGGCGGGCTGTATGGCGTGAAAGGCGAGGGTAGCGGGCGGGAGCGCTGGCAAGACGGGGGCAGAGGCGGCGGAGGCAAAGTAGGGCATTGTAGGTGGCTCGGGCGGCCTCGACATGGGCGGGCGTGTGGGTGCACGGAGGGGAGCCACGACAGCGCGACGACAGCAGCTACGGCCAGAACGAGGCGGGCGCGATGGGCGCGGGCGTCGTGGGCCGCACGGGGAGCAGCGAGCAGCGGGGCAGACGGGCACGCGCACTGGCATGCGCGGGGCGCGTCCAGGGCACGGCCAGAGGCAGCCTGGGCATGAGGCAGGGCGCGGTGATCGGAGCTCCGGACTGGGGAGGTGGGTGCATCCTACAACATCGGGAGCGAGGGGAAGATGGGGAGGTGCTCACCCCCGTTGCTGTGCAGGGGGTCGGCGAGGCTGTTGGGGGGAGCCGAGGAGGCGACGTGGAGCAGAGACAAGGTCGACGATGACGGGGCGACGACGACGTGGAGGAGGTCGAGGAGGTGGCGATGAACAGCGACGATGCCAGATCCAAGGAAAGGGCGCGCGAGGAGGCAGGGCGACGGGCTCGGGCCTGATCCCGATCTGGATCGGGGAGGGAGGCAGAGGGAGGACTGGGACGCAGGGAGGAAAGTGGGCGGTCGGGTAGGGGTTAGGTTTGGGGAGGTGGCCTTGTAGGACAGAGAAGGGGCGGCTGGGCCGCCGGTTGGCTAGCTGGGCCGGTTAGTCCAGCGTGGCGGGGGGGGGGGGGGGTTGTTTTCATTTTATTTTTATTTAACCTTTTATATTTCTATTTTATTTAGATTAGGGCATCAAACCACTTTGCAAAAATGTTGGTTCACCACGAATACTAACAAATGAAAAATTGCCACATGATGAACATTTTATTTTAGACATTTGAAAACTTTTGAGTTTGACTTGATTTTGAATTTTGAATAAAGGGTGGGTTTGAAACATCGGAGTTAAATAACAGTAAACGTGATGACGTGGCATCATTAGCAGGGAATTACTGTAGCTTAATTATCCTGGTGTCACAGCTGGCCTCACCACCCCACCCTACTCCCGCTGGCCGTGCCTTCCCTCTACTCACCCACACCCCCTATTATTCTCCGGCGACGGCAGCCTCACACCATAGTCGAACCAGTCAACCCTCAAACTCCCCTCCGCGTGGGCATCCACTGCTGTATCTTCCCCGACTCTGTGTAGTTCCCTTCGTAGGCCTCATCGTCGTCCACCGCCTTGGTGCTCTCAGCGTGACATGGTCAACGTGATCAATGAACGACGGCCATCGGAAGAGGATTGTACGTGGTGAGGCTGACTGTAGGGACCCACATGGTCCATGGTTGCACGCAAGGAAGTGCCTCCTTTTTACGCGCAAAAAAATGATTCCCCCTCCTGACATGTTGGACCCAGCAGCTACATCTCACCACGCACGAAGTCCCTCCTTCTTATGCGAAAAAATGTTTCCTCACCCTGATAGCTCGGACCCACAAGCTACATCTTTGCACACAAGGAAGTGCCTCCTTATTACGCACAAAAAAATGATACCTACCCCTTGATAGCTGGGACCCACCAGCTATATCTTTGCATGCAAGGAAGTGCCTCCTTGTCCTCCCTGACAGCTGGGACCCACCCGGTCGAAGTGTACATAGCGTTGTATGTCTAGTCGCGAGCGTGTATGTATATACTAATCGATCGGTCTCTTTGCAAGGATGAACTGGCACGTGTCATAGTAGATCCCCCAATGTAGCAGTTCAGGCGCTCCCGTCTAAATTGTGTACACGTACGTACAAGCACATAGCAAAAAACATGGCCACACACATACATACAGGCGGGGTCTTGAATGCGTACTCGCGCATATGTACGGCCAAGGCTCGTCTACATGCAGAGGCAACATGCAGCAGCAATCGGGTCCTGTTCATCGGGAGCCAATCGGTTGGGTCAGAATGGAGAAACAGTGCCTTGTTCATCGGGAGGCAACCGACTGGGTCAGAATTCGTCATGTTCATCAGTAGCCAACCGGCTTGGACGGAACAACGGAAATGGGGTCCTGTTCATCAGGAGGGGTCTGGCGTACGGCAAAACGGAGTAAATGGACTTCTGTTCAACTGCCTATGGTTGAAATGGGGTCCTGCTCATCGGCTCGGGGTCTAGTGTACCGCAAAACAAACGAAACAGAGTTATCTTCGATTGCCTATGGTCGAAACAGGGTCATGCTGATTAGGAGGGGTCTGGCGTATCGCAAAACAGAGGAAACAGACTTCTCTCCAACCGCCTACGGTCGAAATGGGCTCCTGTTTATTAGGAGGGGTGTGGCGTACCGCAAAATGGGACTCCACGGGCTATTGTCCATCCACCGTCGATCGTCTTCCTCTAGCCTCCACCAACTACTGTTCATCCACCGTCGACTTTCTCCAGCCTCCACTGGCTATTGTTCATCCATCCTCCACGGGGTCCTGTTCATCCACCCCCAACCAGCTGGGTGTGGCGTACCACGCATGACCTCCTCGAGGTCCAGTTCATCCAGCGGCAACAGCCAACTACCATGGGGTCCTGTTCATCCAACCCCCACCGAGACCTGTTCATCCACAGCCAACCAACCGGCCGGACTCACCACATCTCGACTCGTTCTACATATCGTGTCCAGCAGCAACGGACACTGTTCATCGAGAGGCAACCCAAGACCGACTAGCTATGTCTCGCACGGGGGCTCAATCGGCTTCAGTAACCAGTGAGAAGTGATAGAGGTGGGGTGTCCCGATCTTTTGATGATATGATAACTATCGATTTGGTGGAGATGACTTTGATGATCCGACTGCAAACATGCACGACGTTGCACCTTAGCAATCGCTAAACCAACTCCGAGAGGTTATTGACCACGCCGAGCATGATCAACGACCACGAAGGTCTATTCCTGCAAACAATCGAAGAACAAGCAAGAATATGATAAAGCAATCTGAATATTGTGAATATATATGAAGTATTGATAAAGGTGGGGATCCGGAAGCGGTCTCGGTCTGGTCGTTGGACACAAACGAAATACATGAAGTTGCAATGGCTAACTTTTAACTAAATAAATCCCAAGCAAAAAGCTACTAGATGGATCTACTTATATAGGAACAAGGGGTGGCGGCCAAGGAGGTGGAAGGACGTCCCAAGGCAGACTAAAACTAACCCTAGGTCAAACAAGGCCAATGGGCCCAAGTGGAGGTGATGCAACACCTTTGGACTTGTAGTTTTACTCGGATTCTGCTGCAGCGTCAGATTGTTTCATCAATAACTCAATGATCCAGACTAATTCTAAGGTGAATGCAATTGGGTTGGAAAGATCACGAAATCTACTTTCCAACAAAAAAAGTATCACCCAATTCGGAGTCTGTATGAAAGAGTTCTTGCCGTTTTGAGTCAGGTATGTCTATGCAGTCCGAATCTGAGTCCAGAACTTGAGAGACTTGGACTCTATCTTCTCTTGGCCCAAAAGTGATGTGAGATGACTTTTGGAACAGCACCTAAACTTCTTTTTTCCCTTATCTTCATATGTGGGTTGTACAAATGTCTAATACACCTGCAATTAGACATGGCACAAAAGTCTGTGAAGTATTTTTGTCCTGGATAACATATATAAATTATTGCATAGTTTGCATTCGAAATCACCTCAGAAATATGCATATATGCAATATTTTTTGTCGTATCCAAGGTAGTCATGTCCTCATCATCCTCCCCTTCTTGAAAACAAAGCCATCCTCGGCGTTGCTTAATCTGAAACATGGCTAACAAAAGAGACAAGGTGTACATGTTGTATATGTATATGTCATCCATTTGTATTTCCCTTAGTTTTTGCACATATGACACATGTATACATGAGTAACTTTCATAGTTCATAAAATATAAAGCCAAAATATTATCAGAACAAGTAGAAGGCATGAAAGTATTGCAACTCAGTTTGCACATATAAGTGAAGCTCTTATTCATATCAAAAGATTGACATTGTTCATCATTAAACCATCCCAACATTGGTGAATAAACCTTACGTGCATCATCAAGATTAAATAACCAAACATGCAATAAGTCATTTGACACAGAATCATCACCAAGATTAGAGGTCATATCAAAATGATTAAACATTGGTTCTTTTGCATCAACAGTTAATTCAATGGGTGCACTCAAAATTGTTAGTATTTTAGTTGTTTGATCACATGACACATCCATCACAGTAACACGAGTATCTAAAATAGGTGGTGTGCTCAAATCAATAGGTAACTCAACACATGATGTATTCAAGTTAACTAGGCATGCATCATTCTCATGTGAAAGTGGAAAATCTATACCTTTGTCATTACCTCTTATGATCAATTCAGATGATGTAGGAGATGATGTAGTCCTTGCAACAATGGATGTGGTTGTCATAGTACGCCTAGTAGTTGAAGAAACATCTGTATCAACATTTGGAATGTGCATCGTGCGCTTGTTCTCCTTGTGGGCAACACGTCGTTTTATTTCTTGTTCAACTTTGCAAGAAAGATGAAACAAATGGTCCATAGGATAACACTCTTCATGAATTAGTATCTCTTGAATATCACGGTTTAATCCTCCCCAAAATCTATCCATAAAATTTTCTTCACTTTCTTCTAAAAATGAGTGCAATAATGTAGCGTGTAAATCATCATAATATTTTGTTACCGTGTTAGTGCCTTGTTTTAAATGTTGTAATTTTTTAATAATGCCACGAGTATAGTAAACATCAACGAATCTATCTCTCATGACAAATTTTAAATCATCCCGAGTAGTAGGTATAAAATCAGGGTTTAACTGGCAATATTCACTCCACCAAACTAAAGCAAAGCTACTGAAAGTACTAACCGCAGCTTGAAATTTTCCATGCTCGTCAAAATTATGGGAAGCAAATATAGCATTTATTTCGTACTCCCATGCAATATATAAATCAGGCCTAAAATGACCAGTAAATGGTGGCATGGAAACATTAACCTAATTATGTGCATTCTGATGTTGTTGCTCCTCTTGTGATGGTTGTTGTATTTTCTTAGGTGGTGGCAAATCTCCCACGATCGATGAAGCCCAAGAACTAACAACTCCGGAACCTGCTATGATTAGTAGAAACAAGAAAAAAAATTCGAGAATAATGTTCCTATGAACTACTAGGATGTGATGGTAAAGCGCTCACAGTAAAGCAAATATCAATATCGTACAAGTTCTTACCATGCAGCAGGTGATAACAGGCAACCAGCGGTGTCAAATAACTCTGAAGATTGAGTAAGCGATTGCCATGGGGAACGTACGTATACACGGGGTAGAAGTATATGGAGCTTGGAATGCTTAAATATTTGGTAGCAAAAGATTAGCAATAATCAATTCAGAGATGCAATATTGAATAAACGCTGAACGACGGTACTGTGCTGGTCCTAGGCTAGACCGGACTAGAGACACGAGCCTAGAACACAAATGAGGTCACGACATAGCAAAACTAGCATCAATAAATGACATTAAGTAGCTCTGGACCGCAAGATATAACTGAAGATCACAATAGTATTAAAGATAATAATGTGAAACAACTGCCAAGCAGGATATACGAACAAATTTCTCTCCAACTTTCCTCTGGAAAAGTTTTTGCCAATTTTCTAATAATGTTTCTCAAGAATGGCACTGACTCAAACTTTCAAACGCAAAAAGAATCACTCAATTCCGAGTTGATATGAGGAGTCAAAAAATTCTAAAACTGGCCTGAAAAAACTGGAATAAGTTGTGTTCACGAACTTCGGAGGGCAAAAAGGTCTATTTAGAAGACGATTTTGAGGTGTAAAATATTGAACAAGCTTCTGCAACTATTTAGATGCGACTCGTCGCTAGCTTTAATTTGAGTACTCACGGAGCCAAAACGGACTTTGTATGAGGAAAATATGACTGTTTTACTCAACAGTGCACAAAACAGATTCCAATCCGAATTCAGCTACGAGATTGACTCTGGATAGATCCGAACTTTGTTTTTTTTTCTTCTCCCTTTTTTCTTTTTCTTTCTCTCCTTTTCTTTCTCTGACGTTTTTAACTTTCCCCCCCCCCCTCTCTCTCTCTCTATCTATCTATCTATCTATCTTTTTTTGTCTCTCCCTCTTTCCAAAACAAACTAGATAAGATGCAGATTGGATCAAGCGAAGATGTGAGCGACCTCAACTATGATTATGACAATGAATGGTGGCTAGCATGTGGTGGAAATTGATGGATGAGATGGTGGACAGCGGAAGGAATAATGATGCAGCGGCGGCGTGACTAATGTGACTCGAAACTCTAAACGAACTAGACACTAAGACCAGCAACTCGACACGAGGATGCAACCGATAATTCAATAATGCAAACAATGAAAAGAAAATTGCAAAGGCTCAGACTGGCTAGGATAAAAGATGAATAGATCTAACTTTTTTGTGGCTTTTTCTTAGACAATAAGTAAGAAAATAAATCTAATCTAGGGATAACTGGAAATTCTCACCGATCAACCTGAAAACTGATACCACTTGATAGAGGCGGGGTCTCCCGATCTTTTGATGAGATGATAACTATAGATTTGGTGGAGATGACTTTGACGATCCGCCTACAACTGTGCACGAGGTTGCACCTAAGCAATCGCTAAACCAACTCCGAGAGGTTATTGACCACGCCGGAGCACGATCAACCTGACCACGAAGGTCTATTCCTGCAAGCAATCAAAGAACAAGCAAGAATATGATAAAGCAATCTGAATATTGTGAATATATATGAATTATTGATAAAGGTGGGGATCCGGAAGCGGTCTTGGTCTGGTCATTGGACACAAACGAAGTACACAAAGTTGCGATGGCTAACTTTTAACTAAACAAATCCCAAGCAAACAACTACTAGATGGATCTACTTATATAGGAGCAAGGGGTGGCGGACAAAGAGGTGGAAGGACGTCCCAAGGCAGCCTAAAACTAACCCTAGGTCGTACAAGGCCAATCGGCCCAAGTGGAGGTCATGTCCTCATCAAGAAGAATCAATCGGGTTCAGTTAGCAGCGAAGAAATCGGGCAGGTTCAGTTAGCAGCGAAGGGGTCGATCGATCGACTTCAGTACGTAGTGGAATCGATCGCTCGGTTCAGTATGTAGCTAGTGCGATCGCTCGGGTTCAGCAAGCGAATGCCTCGCCCTGGTTCAGTCACCGAACGCCTAGCACACACACGTGTACGAGAGGAACACGCAAACAACACTGCATCGCTCGACCCTGACCACCCACCGTAACCGGGAACTCCGTGAAATTTTCCTTGCCCTCACTTCTACCATAATTTTTTATGTCATGGATGGCCCAAAGAATGTCATGCAGGTGCGTCTCTGACCCGCCTAGGACGAAAAGCCCATTTTTTGTCATAATTTTTTTTTCATAGAAGTAGGAGCCCACCACATCTATGATGATTCGTGTTTTTGTCACAATTATCGTCATAGAAGTGTCATATCAATGACAGAAAAAGTTTTTGTTTGGGCCATAATGTTACGGATGTGTCTTTTTTTGTAGGGACGGGCTAGCAATGTCGGTGCTAAATTCGACAGATTCGGCTAGGGGGTCGCAAGCTTGATGATCAGAGCTAGATGGTAACAGGGAAAGTAGGGACACGATATTTTACCCAGCTTCAAGCCCTCTTGATGAGGTAAACCCCTACGTCCTGCTTCTTATTATTGATAATGATGGGGTACAGAGTACAGATTGATGTACCTCGAGATCGTATTAATATTGTCTAAGCTCTAAACCTTGCAAAGGTGAATGTGTATGCATCTACGAACTAAACCCCACAGCTTATATAGACGTCGAGGGTACCTAGGGCTTACATATGTTTGTTACAATGTAGGGATAAACATGCCAACTATTAAAAATATGCTTGAAGTGTACAACAAGACTCCATGAGATCTTCATCTTGATTACGCCGAGAGCCAGGGCCAGCATGTCCCATTCATCAGTCTTCACTGGGTCCTTGGCCCGACCCATAGCTAGCGGACTAACGTGGCAAACAGCCCCTAATCCAGGACACCAACAACGGGTGGGTCGAGGGAGCATGCTCACTATTAGGATGGGCAAGATTTCCAAGGGAAAACACACACATCCGAGTAGCAACAACATATTTGATAATATCGAGCCTTACATTAACTGCCGGAGAACAAGAATCATTCCATTGTTCAATGCATATATCGGTAATTGTATTTCTCTCATTTCCAAAAGTAGCATTTATAAATCCCCAACTACATTTGCAAAATGCCGCATCTTTACACTACTCGTTGGACCAGTGTAGCATGCAGCAAGCCTTCACAAGACAAGGCAACAACTGTTAGAACGTAGAGAAGTTAGCTCAAATAATTTAAGGCATGGACATTTGGTAATTCAAGTCAAATCACTTCAGTTACAAATTTGCGTACTCGAATCTCTCGCCCGATAATGTCATACTACCGGTGAGGCTACAAAGGAGATAAAACTCATCCTTGTTGTGAAGCAAAGCAATCATAGGTATCAAAGCCATACATGTCATTCTTGCTCTTGCAACTAAACGTGACAAAGAATGCACATCAAAACATTGAAGTTTGTTCTATGGAAGGTTAAAAATTACCACCAAATAAGAATGACCAAAAATAAAACACAAAAAGGTAAAACATACTATGTGAATTATCATGAATGATACATTAATTTATAGGGGTGATCAATGTGGTTTCAGGAGAGGTAGTGGAGCGTGATGGCAATGGGTGGGGAAGGAAGGTGACAGGATTACATTAATCTTGACCTTGAAGATGACCATGTGCATCTTGCATAGCGCCATCCTCCACTCTTTTTGAACCGGGGACAGTGGGAGAGGCTCCCATTGTAATAAATTAATTAAAGTAGAAAATAGTTACACTATATATGTCATATTTACAGACCAAGCCCACCTTGTGGGTGGTTGAAAAGTGTGGTAGAGGTAGAGAAGCAAAATAAAGTCAGAGGTATTAAGTAGAGGGGATTGAATCTAGGAAGGGAAGCATCTTTCTTGTCCTCTTGCACCCTGTGTTGAAGAATGGCAAAGTCCAATTCGAATATAGCCATCCAAGACTGGTACTTGGGGTTGATCCCTCTAAAATATTTATTATTCTTTCCTTCCAAATGCTCCAGGATGCTTGCAAGAATATCTCCATGAACATGGGGCTCCCTGATGCGGTTTTCGCAGTGTCTAGCCAAGAGAAGCGCATGTTTTGATTTCCCAAATCTAGCCCAATTTTCATCCAGCAATTCATACTGAATTGGTGGTGAAAGATCATACGATCAGTATCCTCTTCGATCAGTTGCCCACAAAGTGGACAATCTAGGTCATCCCTAATATCATCGTGCCTGTGTTTGAGCATATTTCTTGTGTTGAGAAGGTGAGAGAGTAGTAGCCATCTGAGACTTTGATTTTCATCGTCACTCTGGATATCCAGAGCCAGCGGTAAGTCTTGTGAGCTTTGACGTCTCCAAAATAGAATTATAGTATTTTCTAGCAGTAAATTCTTTTGATCTCAAACGTATGACCAAGTATCCTTAGCTTCTAGATCGTTGCCTGATCCCACATTTGGCACTAGTTGTTGTAGGTGACTTCCTCATGCGCTTGCATGGGGAGGGGTAGGTGGAGCGCCTCCACAAGTGTCATGATACCCAAGAAATCTTTAGCCGACACATCTTCATCTTCCACAGATGAGAATGCTCTTGGGTGGGATTCAACTAGATTTCATCAAGCCAAAGATCTTTCCACATTAGGACCATGTCACCTGGATGGACCATAACTCTTGAGATTCCATGGTGAATGGGAGTTAGTTTGAGAATGCCACTCCACCAAAAGGATCCACGAGGCTCGCATGCATGAGGGATCTTGTTGTTGTAGTAAGAGGACAAGATGAGTTCTACCCAAGAGAGATCATGTCAGTTATAGAATTTATGCACATATTCGAGGAGTAGAGCCTCACTTTTGAAGGTTGATGATTCCAAGCCCAACACTACCCTTGGGGTGACAAACCATATCCCAAGCTATTGGCGGGTTACATTTATCACCTTGTTCAGCATTTTGGTCTAGAGGCATTTCCTATGAATTTTGTCCAGCAGGTCCAGGATCATTCGTGGGAATCCCAGGGTGCAAAGCACAAATATAGTCAACGATGTAATTACCATCTCTAGGAGATATAATTGGGATCCTTATGACATCATGGATGGTGCATTAGTTAATATTCTCTCCATGTTACACACCAGAGGCACGAAGTCCCGCACCGTTGGTTTTGAAGTACCCAGGAGAGGACCTAGGTAAGTCAATGGCATGGACCCTGTCCACCAACCGAAGATATTGGCCAGCAGAGCTAAGACTGTCCTCACATGGGATTAGTGTGGATTTGTGGAAATTTAATTTTAGAACAATTGAGGTAGCATAATCCATGATAATGTCTTTTATCGGTTTTGCTTGGGTGGGGTAGGTAGGCAGTATTAATATTGTGTCGTCCACGTACTGCATAACTGGATATTTGATCTGTTTGAAAGGATCATTAATGGATGCTTGTAATACATCCACCACAAAAACAAGATGAGTGGTGATAGCGGGTTCCCCTGCTGGATCCCACGTTTCAGACGAATTAACGTCCCGGGACGCCATTTAGTAGTACAGAGGATTTTCCAGAGGAGAAAATGCAATTGAACCATCGAAGCATTTATTGAGGAGAAAACAAATGCCGGAGGAGGTCGTTGGTGAGGTGGCCGAAGTAATCCTTGCTGCTTGTCGCGACCTTCTTCGGCATTCCATCAAGCACTTGGCGAGCGTTGCATGAGCACTGACAGAATCAACAGAAATATGAGGAATAGGGAAGTCCTTTGACGGGCGTGGTCTCAACAAAGTCAGGGGTTTGGGGAAAAAGAAGAATAGTGCAGCGTCACCCGAGTTTGGCTCGTGTACAAGTGGAAGCTCCATTCATCAGCAGCCATGGGGAAGAGAACATGAGCAAGATGCCTCATGCCATCCCAGTGACGGGGACGCTTGAGGTGGAGGGAGCGGCCAACCTGATGGTGATGAGCAAGGAAGGGGCGAGAGAGGAATATATGGCAATCATTGCCTATTGCCCTGCCTAGCTGCCTCAACCTTGAAACTAGTGATTCGTGTTGGACTCGCCTCGGTGGCGACAACACCCCCTTGCTCGCTTCAACTCCATGGGGATCCAGTGCTACTGCACAAAGGCGAACTGCACCACTGGATCCTTTTCACTCGCCTCCGGCGATGGTTGGGTTCACTGATACGTCCATTTTGCATCACGCTTTTATATCGATATTTATTGCATTATGGGCAGTTATTACACATTATGTCACAATACTTATGCCTTTTCTCTCTTATTTTACAAGGTTTACAAGAAGAGGGAGAATGCCGACAACTGGAATTCTAGGCTGGAAAAGGAGCAAATATTAGAGACATATTCTGCACAACTCCAAAAGTCCTGAAACTACACGAAAGCCAGTTTTGGAATATATTAAAAATATTGGGCGAAAAAAGCACCAGAGGGGGGCCACCCACTGTCCACGAGGGTGGAGGGCGCGCCCTACCCCCTGGGCGCACCCCCCTGCCTCGTGGGCCACCTGGAAGCCCCCTGATGCCCATCTTCTTGTATAAGGTGTCTTTTGCCCTGAAAAAAAATAAGAAGGAAGATTTCGGGATGAAGCACCGCCGTCTCGAGGCGGAACCAATCTAGGGCTCCGGCGGAGCTGTTCTGCCGGGGAAACATCCCTCCGGGAGGGGGAAATCGTCACCATCGTCATCACCAATGATCCTCTCAGCAGAAGGGGTTCAATCTCCATCAACATCTTCACCAGCAACATCTCATCTCAAACCCTAACTCATCTCTTGTATCTGATATTTGTCTCAAAACCTCAGATTGGTACCTGTGGGTTGCTAGTAGTGTTGATTACTCCTTGTAGTTGATGCTAGTTGGTTTATTCGGTGGAAGATCATATGTTAAGATCCTTGATGCATATTAATACCCCTCTGATTATGAACATGAATGTGATCTGTGAGTAGTTACGTTTGTTCCTGAGGACATGGGTGAAGTCTTGTTATAAGTAGTCATGTGAATTTGGTATTCGTTCGATATTTTGATGAGATGTATGTTGTCTTTCCTCTAGTGGTGTTATGTGAACGTCGACTACATGACACTTCACCATTATTTGGGCCTAGGGGAAGGCATTGGGAAGTAATAAGTAGATGATGGGTTGCTAGAGTGACAGAAGCTTAAACCCTAGTTTATGTGTTGCTTCGTAAGGGGCTGATTTGGATCCACATGTTTCATGCAATGCTTAGGTTTACCTTAATTCTTCTTTCGTAGTTGCGGATGCTTGCGAGAGGGGTTAATCATAAGTGGGATGCTTGTCCAAGGAAGGGCAGTACCCAAGCACCGGTCCACCCACATATCAAATTATCAAAGTAACGAACGCGAATCATATGAGCATGATGAAAACTAGCTTGACGATAATTCCCATGTGTCCTCGAGAGCGTTTTCCTTTATATAAGAGTTTGACCAAGCTTGTCCTTTTCTACAAAAAGGATTGGGCCACCTTGCTGCACCTTGTTTACTTTTGTTACTTGTTACCCGTTACGAATTACCTTATCATAAAACTATCTGTTACCGATAATTTCAGTGCTTGCAGAGAATACCTTCATCGAAAACCGCTTGCCATTTCCTTCTGCTCCTCGTTGGGTTCGACACTCTTACTTATCGAAAGGACGACGATAGATCCCCTATACTTGTGGGTCATCAAGACTCTTTTCTGGCGCTATTGCCGGGGAGTGAAGCGTCTTTGGTAGGTGGCATTTGGTAAGGAAAAATTTATATAGTGTGCTGAAATTTACTGTCACTTGTTAGTATGGAAAATAATCCTTTGAGGGGCTTGTTCGCGGTATGTTCACCCCGACCAGTAGAGCAAAGTGTTGCTCCTCAACCTACTAAACCTATTGAAAATGTTTACTTTGAAATTCCTTCGGGTATGATAGATAAACTGCTAGCTAATCCTTTTACAGGAGATGGAACGTTACATCCTGATATGCACCTAATCTATGTGGATGAAGTTTGTGGACTATTTAAGCTTGCAGGTATGCCCGAGGATGTTATCAATAAGAAGGCCTTCCCTTTATCTTTGAAGGGAAATGCATTGAGATGGTTTAGGCTATGTGATGATATCGGATCATGGAACTACAACCGATTGAAATTGGAATTTCATCAGAAGTTTTATCCTATGCATCTGGTTCATCTTTATCGTAATTATATATATATAATTTTTCGCCTCACGAATGAGAAAGCATCGCTCAAGCTTGGGGGAGGCTTAAGTCAATTTTATATTCATGCCCCAATCATGAGCTGTCAAGAGAAATGATTATTCAAAAATTTTATGCTCGGCTTTCTCTCAATAATCGCTCCATGCTCGATACTTCTTGTATTGGTTCTTTTATGATGAAGACTATTGAATTCAGATGGGATTTATTGGAAAGAATTAAACGCAACTCTGAAGATTGGGAACTCGATGAAGGTAAGGAGTCAGGTATAACACCTAAGTTTGATTGTGTTAAATCTTTTATGGATACCGATGTTTTTCTTGAATTTAGCACTAAATATGGACTTGACTTTGAGATAGTAGCTTCTTTTTGCTACTCATGTTTGTCGGTGTACAAAAATAGGGGCACAATTTTGTACCCCTTTACCTGTGCACGGGCAGTCAGAGCCGCGCCCACGGCCACACCAAGCAGAACGAGGGAGGTGAGCCAAGGTAAGACCGAAGCCCAAGACAATCAAAGCAACGCCAAGGCCAAGAACATAAAGAGCAGAGGGACGAAGCAGGTTCCCCCGGCAAGATCCTTGCCGGGCAGCCTCAGCGGCCCCGACAAGACCCTTGCCGGGACAGCTCGTCCTGCACCAACAGAGCGAGCCACCCTTGAGCCCACGGCCCCCCAGCACCATCATCAGCGTGGGGCCAGGGCTCGGGAAGGCACCTCTGTGGTGGCATGCTAATCTTTGTGAAGACATATTCAAGGTCAGATGAGGATTAGAAGACAACGATTCTCGGCAAGATCCTTGCCGAGGAAGGCCACCAGACCCCCGGCAAGATCCTTGCCGGGGACAACAGCACGCTACGGCAAGAAGGCCCTCGCCAGGGACGCCAGCAAGGCCACCGCCAAGCCCACGTCAACCAAGCTTCCACTGCCGTTCACATGCAGCTGCCAGCCCAACCAGCTGGGCGGGCACTTGCGTGGAAACATGCAGCTCCCAGGCCAACTCATCAAGCGCCTGCGTGGCGGCATGCAAATCTTCGTGAAGGCTCCACCACCGTGCCAACTCAGTTGCATGCCTTCCTACATGGCACCGCACGCATCCCTGGCCGAGGCGCGTGTCGAAGCAAAGAGGAGCGGCGACGGACGGGATGGGCCTCGCCCCCGTCCCTGATAAAGCAGAGGGACACCTAAGCTATGCATTAAATGTGTCTTGTCCTGTAATACGAGCGATAAGCTCAGGCATCAGACGCCTTTCCACCTCCTGTGTCACTGTGGCAGCCCCTTTCAACTATAAAAGGAGGCCCATGGCATACTGGAGAAGGATTCGGCTCTTTGGAACCGTGCACTGACCACAGCTAGTTCGAGAGCTCAAGAACTCTCAGAAATACACCCACCAAAGCAGGACTAGGGTTTTACGCATCCTTGTGGCCCGAACTTGGGTAAACGATCCTTGTGCTGTCTACTAGCCCTGCTCTCCTCGCAACCCTGCGCCCCGACAACCATAGTAGGGATTCTTGTGATCCCATAGGTGTCGTTCCACACCGACATCTTTGGCGCGCTAGGTAGGGGGCGCAATTGTGAGAATTTGGTCTAGAAGTTAGCCTAGCAGTTCTTCGTCGCCATGGCCCCTAAGAAGAAGACGGCCACGGCGGTCGACTCGTTGGGAGCCGAACGACCCGTGCCGGTGCGGACGAGCAGCGGACCGGTCGCAGACAGGACCCGGGCCGCATGAAAGCACCAAAGATCGCCTGTGCAGTCGGAGCCTGGCGAGCGGCGTCGTTCGCGCGCCAGACGACCGGCTACACGTCGCCGGATCCAAAGACGGAGCTGGGCCCCCCGCAGGCGGCGCGGGGCCCTCCAGGGGCGTCGTTGTGCCGACTCCGGGCGGCGCGGCGACCTCCAGGACGCCTACACCGGTGACCACCGCGCATTCTTCCCATGGTGTGCGCGCTGAGCAGCGTCACCATGTTGCTGACCCTGGGCACCGCCGTGGGAAGAGCCCTGTGCGTCATCGGCAAGATGAAGGGGTTCAGCATGCTCGCCGAAGCACCGGTGAAAATGGCACGCAGCCGTTGGGTCGTGACGGAGCTCATTCTAACATAGTTAGAAGTCGAAGCGCGCCGCGATCCACGCAGCTGTCGCCGCCTCCCACGCCAGCGGAAGCTTTGGCACGCGCACAACTGCTCCTCGACTTCCCTCCTGCTGTGGAGAAGCTCGACGAGTGGAGCGCCACCATCCGTAGCCTCGTCGCCTTCGCAAACAAGGACGATCCGCGACCGGCGGGCCCCTCGGGTCGGTGCTCCACCGAGCCACCACATGCTGGCGCTGGGAGGGTCGGGGGAGATACGGCCACGGTGCACTCTCCTCCTTCGCCACCGCCAGAAGCGTCGCCCGCCGTGACGACGCCAGATGACATCTCCATAGCGTCGTCCGACCCGCGGTCCCTCCGCGACCAGTGCCAGGTCCTTCGGGAGCAAGCTCACGAAGACGCTCGAACCACCGTCGAGCGCCAGCGCGAGACGCGCCGCCAGTCGGAAAAGCGGGCGGGACCCGCTATGGACCACCCGGCGCCCGGGGGCCCCGACGGCCTACCTTACGAGGTGGGCTGCCCTGCTTTTACACGTGAGCTGAGGCAATTCCAGTGGCCGTCCCACCGCACATTCAAGCCCGACGTCGGCGAGGAGTACACTGGCAAGACCCATCCGTCTGAGTTCCTCAGCATCTACACCATCGCGATGCAGTCATTGGGCTCGCGACGACAAGGTGCTTGCCAACTATTTCCCACTGGCGCTCAAGCCCAATGTGATGTCTTGGTTGATGCACTTGCCGGTGGATTCCATTTCTTCTTGGTCAGATTTGTTCCATGAGTTTGTTGGCGCCTTCACAGGAGGCCACCAAGCTCATGGCCAGGCCAGTGATCTACATATCATTCCCCAGAAGGAAGGGGAGACCCTATGCAAGTACATCTAGAGATTCAGCCGGGTGCAGTACAACATCCCCGACGTTCATCCCGCCGTTGTGATTAGCGCATTCCACCGTAACGCGCGCAATTGCAAGATGCGCGAGGAGCCGGGCGATGACCAAGGTTAAGGATGTGGCCAAGCTTCACGCTCGCCGATAGGTGCGCCCGGGCTGAAGAGGGAAGGAAGTACCCCGGCGAAGACGCCGGCGCGGAAACCGACTCTATCGATGAAGACGCCACCACCCCAATGAAGAAGAGTCGGCATCGCAACAAGAAACGCAAAGGCAAGGCCATGCTTGCCGTTGAGGGATATGACAATACCGGTGCCGGCAAGAAGGTCAAGGTAGACGCCCCCGGCAAGGAGATTGCCGGGTGCGTCGCCTGCCGGGCCTTCAACAAGCCAGGAAGCTCCGGCAAGCAATATTGCAAGATCCACCGCACCAAGGGCCACGACCTCTAGAACTGCCGACAAGTCGAGCTGCTTGCTGAGAAGCAAAAGGCTGAGTACGAAAGGCGGGACAAGGAGAAGGACCAGGATGGTGCTGAGGGATCCGGCAAGAAGCATGGCGGCCAAGGAGGCCGCCCCGCCAAGGACAACCAGCAAGAGAGGCCCGCCCGGGGCCGCGACAAGAAACAAGAAGACGACGATCACGACGAGGACGACGAGTCTGGTGAGCAAGGGTTCCAGAATGCTACGGAGGCCATGTGTGTCGATGGCGGCGCCTCGCTGCATAGCTCTCACCGCTAGCTCAAGCAGTGGGCGCGTGAGATTACAACAGCAGAGCCGCCGTTCGACGCACAGAAGCCGCTGAAGTAGTCCAGCACACCCCTCATCTTTGACGTTGAGGACCACCCTGACCGCAATACCGCGGTCGGGTGTTTGCCATTGTTGGTCTCGCCAACAATATGCAACCTCTGCGTGAACAAGATGTTGGTTGACGGCGGGGCCGGCCTGAACCTGATCTCGCTTGTTGTGATCAAAAGGTTGCGAATCCTTGATGGAGACCTTGAGGAAACGAGCACGTTTCAAGGGGTCAATCCGGGGAGGAGCCAGCCGAAGGGAAAGGTCACACTGCCCGTGACATTTGGAGGAGAGTTGAACTACAGAATAGAGAGGATCGTCTTCGACGTAGCCGAGATCCCCTTGCCCTAAAACGGGATCCTCGGCCGCCCGGCACTAGCCAAGTTCATGGCGGCGTCACACTATGCCTACAATATGCTGAAGATGCTCGGGCCATTGACCATCATCTTCGTCCCCTCCGACAAGAAGGACGCACTGATCTGCGCCGACCAACTCTACCGGGAAGCAGTTGCAGCAGCTGCCGTTAAGGCACCTGCTCCCTATCTTTGAAGGCTCGGAGGGGAGAAGAAGCCCGGCAAGACCTCTCGCACCCACTCCAAAGAAGCGCACCTCCTGAGTGTTGTGCCACCGTCGAGGACGTGCGAGAGAGCTCACCGATGAGAGCAAGAGATCCAGAGCCGAGCCGCCGCAGACCAAGAAGGTGCCTGGCCGGGGCATGGGAGGGGCCATCATCATAGGCTCCACCTCGACAAAGAATAGGAAGGCGCTTCGTCACCGTCACGTGGGCAAATGTCGGCGTGTTTGCATGGCAAGCGTCGACATCCCCGGTGTTCCTGTGGAGGTGATTGAGCACCACCTAGCTGTCTGCCCCCACACGCGCCCGTCAATGAAGGTCGAGCAGGCTCTGGAAAGGTAGGAGTTCATCACAGAGGAGATCAGGAAGTTGGAAGCGACAGGTTTGGTGAGAGGGGTGCTCCACCCGACGTGGTTGGCCAATCCGGTAGTGGTGCGCAAGGCGAATGGGAAGTGGAGGCTGTGTATTGATTACACAGATATTAATAAGGCTTGTCCTAAGGACCCCTTCCTGTTGCCGCGCATCGACCAGATTGTTGACTCCACAGCCGGGTGTGATATGTTATCATTCCTCGACGCCTACTCGGGATACCACCAAATCTTCATGACAAGAGAGGATGAAGAGAAGACAGCATTCATCACCCCATGTGGTACGTATTGCTTTTTACGGATGCCTTTCGGGTTGAAGAGTGCTGGCTCAACATTTGCAAGAGCAGTCCAAATTGGTTTTGAACCTCAGCTCCATAGAAATATGGAGGCCTACATGGATGACATAGTGGTCAAAACCAAGGACGGGCCAACTCTTGTGCAAGATCTGGAAGAGACATTCGCTAACCTACGCAAGATCAACCTCAAGCTGAACCCTGAGAAGTGTGTCTTCGGCGTTTCGTCCAGCAAGCTTCTCGGGTTCTTTGTGTCGCAGCGTGGGATCAAGGCGAACCCGGACAAGATCAAGGCTATTGAGCAGATTGAGGCGCCTAAGCAAATCAAGGATGTGCGTCGGCTCACCGGCTGCGTTGCCGCCATGAGCCGATTCATCTCCAAGTCCGCCGAGCGCGCCCTTCCCTTCTTCAAAATCTTGAAGAAGGCAGGCCCAATAGAGTGGACCCTGGCGAGTCAAGACCGCAGGATCTCAAGAAATACCTTTCCTCGACGCCAACATCAAGGTTGCGCCTTAAACCACAAGAGCCGTTGTCGCCAGATTCTGGCGGCGACGAATCAAGTGGTCGGCCAGACCGGTGGCACAGAGGGAGGTCGACGAGGAGGCAGCAATGGCGGCAGAACCAGTGGATGGCAAGCCAAAGATTCCCCCGGCAGGGCCTGGTGCCAACAAGGCACGGCCCCCGGCAGAGTCTGGTGCCACCAAGGCAATGCCCGCGCAGTCGAGTGAAGTGGTGCCAAAGAAAAAGATGATGCGGCACCCGGTTTACTTTGTCAGCTCCCTCTTGCAGGGGGCTAGGTCGAGGTATTCCGGCGTGCAAAAAATTCACTTCGGCCTCCTTATGGCCTCGAGGAAGCTACGTCACTACTTCCAGGCCCACGAGATCACTGTCGTCGCCCGCCTCCTGTTGCAACGGATACTACATAACCGAGATGCAACTGGAAGGATTGTGGAATGGGCCTTGGAGCTGTCAAGCTTTGGTTTAAAGTTTGAAAGTACCTCGACAATTCAGAGTAGAGTCTTGGCAGAGTTCATTGCAGAATGGACCTCAACGCCTGACGAAGAAATCCAGGAGATCACTCTCCCCGGCAAGGAAGCAGACTGTGACTGGATCATGTACTTTGATGGGGCTTTCTCGCTGCAAGGCGCCGGTGCCGGTGTGCTGCTCGTCGCACCCATCGGAGAGCACCTCAAGTACGTGGTCCAGATGCACTTCCCCAGGGAGATGTCCACCAACAACACTGTCGAGTACGATGGATTGCTTGCCGGTCTCAGGATCGCGGCAGACCTCGGGGTTAAGAAACTCATCGTCAGGGGTGACTCGCAGCTCGTTGTCAGGCAGCTCAACAAGGATTATCAGAGCCCATTGATGGAAGCTTATGTAGATGAGGTGAGGAAGCTGGAGGAACGCTTTGACAGTATCCAGGCGGAGCACGTCCCCCAAGCGGAGAACGACATCGCCGATTACCTGTCAAAGCGTGCCGCATTCAAGCTACATGTGGAACCAGGTACCTTTTTGCTCCGGGTAACTCAACCATCCGTCGAACCATCAGTGGGGCAGAACAAGCGGAGGAAATCAGGTCCCGACAAGTACTTTCCTATCGAGCCCCCTGGGGCTGCCGGCAAGGGTGCCGCCGGACCACGAAGCCTGCCTAAGAGCAGCGGCTCGGCGAGCGTCAAGCCCTGGCCAGAGACATACCGCTCACATGGCGGAAGAAATGCCTTTGGTCCTTGCCGTCGAGCCCTGTGCTCGGCATGGGCGCAAAGATACCATCCACTTCCTCCAACAGGAGAGCTTCACGAGGAGCAGGAAGAAGCGAGAAAAGTAGCCCGTCGGTCCGCCTGCAGCGGTTGGCCGATGACGCCCTGTCTTGGAGGAGGCCAAACAGTGTGAAACTCAAGTGCATCCCCGGGAGGAAGGAATTTGGAGCTGTTGGCGGAGATACATGGAGGCATATGTGGCTCCCACATAGGGTCAAGGGCCCTTGCCGGAAGGCGTTCCGCAAGGTTTCTTCCGCCCACCGCCCTCCAGGATGCGACGACACTAGTAACCAAGTGTGAAGCGTGCCAGTTCCATTCAAAGAAGCTTCATCAACCAGCTCAAGCCCTTCAAACAATCCCTCTCTCCTGGCCATTCTCGGTCTGGGGGCTCGATATACTGGGCCCTTTCCCCCGCGCTGTCGGGGGCTTTGAGTACTTGTACGTTGCAATCAACAAGTTCGCAAAGTGGCTGGAAGTGGAAGCAGTGAGGAAGGTGACTGCTCAGTCAGCCATCAAGTTCTTCAAAGGACTGGTCTGCTGTTTTGGTGTGCCAAACAGAGTCATCACTGACAACGGCACGCAGTTCACAAGCCACACCTTCATGCAGTACATCCAAGACCTCGGCAACAAGGTCTGTTTTGCTTCTGTGGCACATCCACGGAGCAACGGCCAAGCGGAGAGCGCAAATGCTGAAGTGTTGCAAGGCCTGAGAACGAAGACCTTTAACAAGCTGCACAAGAGTGGAAGGCGCTGGATTGATGAGTTGTCGGTGGTTCTTTGGTCAATCAGGACGACGCCAAATCGAGCCACCGGCCAGACACCTTTTGCCCTGGTATACGGGCGTAAGCGATTCTCCCCATGGAACTCATATATGGGTCGCCTCGAGTGCTCGCTTATGATGAGCTTGAGCAAGAGCCGTTGCGCCAAGATGACGCGACGCTCCTTGAGGAAGATCATCTTCGGGCGGCTGTGAGAGCGGCATGCTACGAGCAAGCCTTGCGCCGCTACCATAGCCGCAAGGTTCATGCCTGAACCTTTGAGGAAGGCGACCTTGTTCTTCAGCGCGTTTGGTCGGCCAAGAATTCCAACAAGTTGACGCCAAAGTGGGAAGGCCCTTATCGGGTAATACGAGTCACCAGGCCTGGCGCAGTCCGCCTAGAGACCGAAGATGCCGTCCCAGTGAGCAACTCCTGGAACATCGAGCATCTTCGCAAGTTTTACCCATAAGGCGCGTCTTGCAGGGCCTCCCTGATACGTCTCCAACGTATCTATAATTTTTTATTGCTCCATGCTATATTATCTATTGTTTTGGACTATATTGGGCTTTATTTTTCACTTTTATATTACTTTTGGGACTAACCTATTAACCGGAGGCCCAGCCCAGATTTGCTGTTTTTTTGCCTATTTTAGTGTTTCGAAGAAACGGAATATCAAACGAAGTCCAAACGGAATGAAATCTTCGGGAACGTGATTTTCTCATCAGATAAGATCCAGGAGACTTGGACCCTCGGTCAAGAACGGAGGGAGGCGGCCATGAGGGTGGAGGGCGCGCCCCCCTGCCTCGTGGGCCCCCCGAAGCTCCACCGACGTACTCCTTCCTCCTATATATACCTATGTATCCCTGACAGATCAGATACGGAGCCAAAAACCTAATTCCACCGCCGCAACTTTCTCAGATCCACGAGATCCCATCTTGGGGCCTGCTCCGAGTTCACGGAAGGGGAATCCACCACGGAGGGCTTCTACATCATCATCATAGCCTCTCCGATGAAGTGTGAGTAGTTTACTTGACCTTCGGGTCCATAGTTAGTAGCTAGATGGCTTCTTCTCTCTTTTGGATCTCAATACAATGTTCTCCCCTCTCTCGTGGAGATCTATTCGATGTAATCTTCTTTTTGCGGTGTGTTTGTTGAGACCGATGAATTGTGGGTTTATGATCAAGATTATCTATGAGCAATATTTGAATCTTCTCTAAATTCTTTTATGTATGATTGGTTATCTTTGCAAGTCTCTTGAATTATCCGCTTTGGTTTGGCCAACTAGATTGGTAGTTCTTGCAATGGGAGAAGTGCTTAGCTTTGGGTTCAATCTTGCGGTGTCCTTTCCCAAAGGATGAGGGGCAGCAAGGCACGTATTGTATTGTTGCCATCGAGGATAACAAGATAGGTTTTTTTATCATATTGCATGAATTTATCCCTCTACATCATGTCATCTTGCTTAAGGCATTACTCTGTTTTCATTAACTTAATACTCTAGATGCATGTTGGATAGCGGTCGATGTGTGGAGTAATAGTAGTAGATGCAGGCAGGAGTCGGTCTACTTGTCTCGGACGTGATGCCTATATACATGATCATACCTAGATATTCTCATAACTATGCTCAATTCGCAAATTGCTCAACAAGAATTGCTCACCCACCGTAGAATACTTATGCTCTTGAGAGAATCCACTAGTGATATCTATGGCCCCCGGGTCTATTCTCATCATATTAATCTTCCTACGCTTTATTATTGCTTTGCTTTTTTACTTTGCCTTTTATTTTACTTTGCATCTTTATACCAAAAATATTATCTATCATCTCTATCAGATCTCACTCTCGTAAGTGACCGTGAAGGGATTGACAACCCCTATTCGCGTTGGTTGCAAGGAGTTATTAGCTTTGTGTAGGTACAAGAGACTTGCGCGTGGCCTCATATTGGATTGATACCTTGGTTCTCAAAAACTGAGGGAAATACTTACGCTACTCTGCTGCATCATCCTCTCCTCTTCGGAGAAAACCAACGCAAGCTCAAGACATAGCACTCCCGGCAAGCCACCTTCTGTACGAGCTTTGCCGGCAGGGCATGTGACCCATTGTACAGAGCCAGGCGCAGACCCTGAGCATAAATAAATGAAGCGCTGGCGCCCTAAGTTATAACATGCATGCTAGGTCGAGTCTCTTCCTTGGTTAGGGTTGATAGTGCTTAGCGGCGACTAACCCCTAACCTAGAGGTCGAGTGCGCGTCTATCTGTTCCTTTTCTGTCCTCCTTTGGTTTGCAGGGCACATGAGCACTTCTGCTGAGCTAGTCGGAAAGAAGGAAACGGACCGGCGCCCCGACCCCGGCAAACCAGAGTTGCCGGGGGCTGCAAGCACAAGGATCCAACCGCGGCAAGATGAGATTGCCGGGGGCTGCAGATCCAGATAAGTCTTTTATCCTCTGCCATGCATTTCGGAACCGGACTGGGGTATGTGAAACCTCGTTTTTATCTCTAGGCTGCCATGCTCCCCTCTTTCTATACCTAAGGATTATTTCCTGGGTCTGGATTTGGTCGTAGCCGTGGCGGCAGCCTCCGCCAAGAGCGCGAGGACGGTCGAGTGGAGTGGGGGGACGGCAAGGCCTGTTGCCGGGCGAAAAACGTTTATCTTAAACAATAATAAGGATTCGCTCCTCGTTGCGGGAATTGCCCGCGAACGAAAAACCCGGCAAGCATCCCTTTTTCATTAAAAACATACCATACAGGTACAGTTCGTGCGAGATGAAAAACATGAGCAAGGGGATTACAAATTTTAAATTTAACAAAGGCCCGCAGGCTTACAAACTAAAAAAGAGATAAGATGCCCGTAATCCCTTTCTTGTCCCTTTCCTCAAGAGGCAGGTCAAGGAGGCGAAAGGGCAAAAGGGGCGCCTAGACGAGCTACAAGCAGCAGAAAGCACAGAGGGAACACCTCGGTGGCCGCCCACGGGCGGGCCGGTGATGACGGTGCCAGGAAAGGAGCTGGAAGATGAGGCGGTAGGACCGGCAATACGCGATGAAGGCGTCGGTTCACAGATTCGAGTTGACGGCCTTGCCGCCCGCCCTCTTCCTCTTCCACAACCTCCCGATGCCAGCCGCCCAAAGAGACGGCCCCGAGAAGTTCAAGGAGCTGGCCCCGCCCCCAGCAAACCTCTGCCGGAGAAGGGGCCCGGTGCAGATGCTGCTGCTGCCGATGCCGCCCCGAAACGACAGGTCCGACACCTAGTCGGACCCGTCATCCGCCTGCCTGTTACTCCCATCGTCGATGTCGCTGTCCTCCCCGCCACTTTCGCTCGAGGAAGAGTTTTCATCGTCGGAATATCCGTCGGAGGAGCTCACCACGCAGCAGCACTTCAGGCGAGTTCCAAACTCTCCGAAGACCTAGACGGAGAGCAGGCCGTCTTCCATTAGCTTGAAGTAGAGGACGAGCCCCGCCGTCAGGCTGTGGATGCGGGCGAACGTCTTCCATCCATGGCGGAGATACATGACTCGAGGAGCCGGGAAGTCGACGTCGACCCGCGTACCCCCGTTCCCGCAGCCCCTCATGTGCAGCCTAAGGGTCTGGGGCGGGGCACGCTCCATCACCCGAGCGAACGGGGCAGGGAGACGAAGACGACGACACGGGGGCCGGCGGAGCCTGATGAAGAACTCGCAAGGCTGGTCTTCAACGTGGCCCTCCATCGGGAAGGGCATCATTGGCGGAGGCGAGGTCGGCGCGCCGCCCTGTCCTCCTCTTCCCCGAGCACTGCGACCTCTGCCCCGGCCTCGCCCACGGCCTCGCCCCCTCCCCCTTCCCCTCGCAGCCGGTTCCACCCCCGCGGGCTCATGAGGACGAGGGACGCGCTGTCGAGCGGCGACCCTCACCGCCATGTTGAAGGACCAGGGTTCCCCTTCTCCATGGTGAGTGAAAGGGAGGAGCAGAAGCGAGAAGAGACAGATGATAGAAGATGTGCGAGGCGCCATCCCCCTTCCCCCTCTTTATAAAGAGGCGGGGTCGGGGCTCGGCCGCGCCGCTCGGCCAATCCAGCCACCAGAGGCGCGCGGAATCGGGACCGACCCGCTGCCCCAACCAACGATGGCATGGTTTCCCGCTCCCGCCGCTTGCTACCCCAAGTGCATGGGGGACGCGTGGCAGACGTGCAGAACCGAGGGGATGGGAAAAGCGACTTCTCCCCACCCCGTGATCATGGGGAGTGGACGCCTTGAAGACCGCTCCCGCCTGTTCAAGAATGAGCCGCGCTCACGCCTCCCTCTTTTTACGGGGAAGGCGCGAGCCGCCTCTTTACTGCGATGTGACGCATGCTTGTGAAAACCGCCCCACGCATGCCGCCCACGTCACGCACACCCCTCCATGCCGCGCCATGCGCGCGGGTCGTGGGAGGCGGAGCGCACGAAGAATCTTAGCACGGTAAAAACTGCCCCACCTGCCCGCGCACCATTTTTGGCCTGGCCCAACAACGTGTCGCGCTTACGTGTGGCCCAGGCCCAGGGGCTCCTGGCGGTGTACAAAAATAGGGGCACATTTTTATACCCCTTTACCTGCACGGCAATCGAGTCAGCCGCCCACGGCCCCCAAGCGTAACTGTGGAGGTGAGCCAAGGTAAGATCGAAGCCCAAGACAATCAAAGCAACACCAAGGCCAAGACCACAAAGAGCAGAGGGACGAAGCAGGTTCCCCCGACAAGACCCTTGTCGGGCAGCCTCAGCGGCCCCGGCAAGACCCTTGCCGGGACAGCTCATCCCGCGACCAACATGAAGCCACCCTTGAGCCCACGGCCCCAGGCGCCATCATCGGCGTGGGGCGGGGCTCGGGAAGGCACCTCTGTGGTGGCATGCAGATCTTTGTGAAGACATATTCAAGGTCAGATGAGGATTAGAAGACAATGATTCTCGGCAAGATCCTTGCCGAGGAAGGCCACCAGACCCCCGGCAAGATCCTTGCCAGGGACGACAAAGACGCCATTTAAGAAGACCCTTGTCAGCCACCCAAGAAGGCCCTCGCCAGGGACGCCAGCAAGGCCACCGCCAAGCCCACGTCAACCAAGCTTCCACCGCCGTTCACATGCAGCTGCCAGCCCAACCAGCTGAGCGGGCACCTGCGTGGCAACATGCAGCTCCTAGGCCAACTCATCAAGCACCTGCGTGGCGGCATGCAAATCTTCATGAAGGATCCACCACCGCGCCAACTCAGTTGCCTGCCTGCCTACATGGCACCGCACGCATCCCTGGCCGAGGCGCGTGTCGAAGCAAGGAGGAGCGGCGACGGACGGGACGGGCCTCGCCCCCGTCCCCGATAAAGCAGAGGGACACCTAAGCTACGCATTAAATGTGTCTTGTCCTGTAATACGAGCGATAAGCTCAGGGCACTGTACACCTTTCCACCTCCTGTGTGTCACTGTGGCAGGCTGTCACAGCCCCAGTTCAGGCCTTGCTTGTCTCTGCATAAGCATCCATGCATCATATTTAAATTTAAAGAAATTTGAAGTGGGGATGACAGAACCCCCAGCACCCCCCCTTAAACCAATTAGGGTTTACTAAAACCTTTTTCAATGAACCTGAAATGCCCTTCTAAAATGTTCATCATCTTTGCCTTGGTCCAGAACCTCTGACAAAAATGGTGCACAATTTTCTAGGACACATAAGGTCACTGAGTTAAATCATATGCTATTTGCAATTGGGCATTTAAATGCTACATATTATTTTAAGTGCTCAATTAATTACGAACTTAAGTGAGGGCTGTTAGGAATAATCCAAATAGAGCCCACAATTATCTTGAGGATTTTTGAAAATGTTCGACATTTTTAATAAAGCCCGTGGTTACAGAGAAATAGAAAAACATAAACAGAAAGCAGAGAGAGAGGGTTTTACCTGGCGCCACCTGGCCTGGCCCAGCACGGCCCCGCCCACTGGCCTAGTGCTAGTCATCGCCTACCTCTGCCAGTAGGCAGAGGAGGTACACCGCGACACCGCAGAGCTCGCCACGCCTTTGCCTCGCTTGCCGCCGATCACTGAGCCGGGCTGGAGACGCCACGCACCCCTGCACCTCTCACTCCTCTCCCCGTGCTCATTCCCTCCCCTGTCCCTCTCGCGCGCACCCACCCGAGCGCAGCCGCAGCCGCCGCTCGCCGTAGCCATGGCCACCGGCCACCCCACGCCTCGCCGACTCACCCAGAAACTCCGCCACTTCGTCTTCCACCCCTTAGCGAGCCACGCCCCGCCGGAAGCCCCCGAACGTCCTCACCGAGCTCGTGCCCAACCTCCCGACGACGAGATCGCCTCCGCCGCCCCGACCACTCCGGTAATCCCTCGAGCTCGCTGTTTGCTTCCCTGCACTCGCCATGAGCCACTGATCCTCTTCCCCCTCACCATTCTCACTCTCATGCACCGTAGCCACCGCACCTTGCTCACCAGCACCCGTCGCCGCTTGTGCTCGCCGCCGGCGTGATTCCGGCCACGCAACGGCCTGGCCGTCATGTCCATCTTGCTCACCGCACCCCGTAGAGCACGTAGGTGCTAACCCCGCGCCTCCACGCTCGTTGTAGCGACGACCCCGAGCTTACTTCGAGCTCGGCAGCCGCCAACGTCGTCGCCGGTGATTTATCTGCCACCTCCGGACTAACCACCACCACCAATGGAAGCGACGCACCTCCAGCTCCCCGTAGATGGCCTCCGCCGCCCATTTGGTCGCCGGAGCGCGAAACCCGTGCCGCTTCGCCGGGTCTGCTGCCGCCGGCGGGTTGACTGCTTTTGACCGGCAGGGTTTGACCCCGTTTGCCCAGGGGTTTGACCCCTCCCTCTCACTAACATGCAGGCCACGCCCTACTAACTAACCTAGATTAGTGTTAACTAAACCTAGTTAGTTTAGTTTAGTTACCGACACATGGGACCCACTGGTCAGTTTGACCTGGACCAGCCCCGTTGACCACTGACGTCACCCTGACGCAATAACTAATTACTGGAATTTTTCTTATACAGGAAATTCCAGAAAATAACCAAAACTTCTAAAAATCATAGAAAATCAACCGTAGCTCCAAATCAAACAAATTATATATGAAAAATGATCAGAAAAATCCAATCTATCCATATGTATTGGTTTCATGCATGTTTAAACAATTTAACCTTGCTGTTTAGATGAAACAAGTTAATGCACTAATATAACCTTTTAAAATGGGTTTGCATTTGAATCTTTGGTTCAAATGGGCTCATCACAATCTGTTCTAGCTTGCATTAGCCCAAAACACATTCATACTGCCATGTCATAGCATGCATCATATTCTGCATTGCATTGATCGTGTTTCTTCTCTGTTTGCCGGTGTTGTTCCCCCTCTGTAGACATTGTACCAACGTTGTGATCGTTGACACTAATGAAGACTCAATGCTATCTTCAGAAGTGCCAGGCAAGCAAAACCCCTTTGTTCATTCTGATACAATCCTACTCTCTCGCCTCGCTTCTCTTTTTATCGCATTAGGGCAACAATGACTCATGTGTTACCCTTCATGTAGCTGAACCCCTTTATCCTTTGCATGACTGTCATTGCCATAGTAAATAGATGAAACCCACTAGCATGAGTAGGAGTTGTTTGAGCCCTGTTGTGCCTACTCATTCATGCTTGTTTGTCATGCCTGCCATCGCTTAGAGTTGAGTCAGTCCGATTCATCGGGATGAATCGAGGTGAGTGAACATGTCCCATCGTGTGTGAGCTAAGTGTGTGAACACGATTTGGTAAAGGTAGCGGTGAGAGGCCATGTAGGAGTACATGGTGGGTTGTCTCATTGAAACCGTCCTAAGGAACTGAGTTCTGTGTTTGTGATCCATGAACAGCTACTACCACACATTGGGATCCTTAATTGACTCTCTCGACTTATTAACCGCCCCTGTCCTCTGTCCCGTGAGTTGCAACTAGTTTCTCGTGTTTGTAGGATACGTGTTGGAGGCCGTGCGTAGTCTGACCCTAGGGGTGGGCTATGATGCGGTAGATACACCGTGGGGTGTACCGAGCGCCTGCTTGGTGTCTCGGGAACCCCGCACACATCGTTTGGGGCTGTGAGCGAAACCCGGGCCGGATCTACTCGTGGATGGAACCCAAATAGGCGATATACCTGGACTAGAGTCTTGTGTGTTTAGTCATGTCGTGGCCGACTCCCACGCAAGGCTTTCGCTTGAAGGTTGCCGAGTTACACGACGTGTACATGGTGGTAAGTGGCGAGAGCGTGTGAAGAAGTACACCCTGCAGGTTATAAATGATCTACTCGAATAGCCGCGTCCCACGGTAAAGGACTTAGGGTTGCACATACGGTTCATAGACAAGTGAAAGTGGATACTCTAAAATGGATAAGATAAGTGTGAGTGCTATGGATGGCGTTCTCGTAGGGAGACGGGAGCGGATCCATAGTGGTGTATAGAAATGGTGAATATGTGGACTCATGTGCGCCACCTCAAAGAGTTACTTGCAGTCGTAGTTTAGGATAGCCATCGAGTCAAAGCTGGCTTGCTGCAGTCAAACTCCACCACCCCCTTTGTTGATACTAATGCATATGTAGCTAGTTCTGATGTAAGTCTTCTTGGGTACATTTGTACTCACGCTTGCCTATTTTATGTTTTGCGAGAGACGCGTCGGTCTCGCTTAGTAGTTCCGTGTGGACTTGACGTTTAGCTTGATACCTCAGCTACGATCTTGTGCCCTCGGCAGGATCTCGGTAGATAGTCGGGGCTTCTAAGCCTTTTTCGCTTTGTAGATGTCTATACTCGGACATGTTAAGCTTCGCATGTGCTTTGATTTGTATGTTTCAATGTTGGGTCATGAGACCCATGTTTGTAATATCTCGCTCCTCGAGCCTATTGAATAAATACTTGAGTCGAGAGTTATGTTGTGATGCCATGTTGTATTTACACATATCGAACATATTGTGTGTATGATTGAAATGCTTGGTATGTGTGGGATCCGACAACCTAGTTGTTTATCCTTGGTAGCCTCTCTTATGGGGAAATGTAGTCTTGTCCTTCCATGAGCCATAGTAGTCCGCTTCTGCCGGTTCACCGGAGTCCTGCTAGCCCAAAGACTACTGCTCTGGAACACTTGACTGGCCGGGCATGTGATTCACTTTGTTCATGTGTCCGTTCTTCGGGAAATGTCACGCGGTGACATCCGGAGTCCTCGCTTAGCTGCTACATGCCGGGTTCCTGAGTCTGATAGCCCAAAGGTTACAGCCCGGATTCAGACGCTGTCAATCGACATGCTCGATGTTGATTCATGTATGCCTGTCCCCTAAGTTAGTGCCACTTTGGGTTCACGACTAGTCATGTCGGCCCGGTCCTCTGTCATATGGATGCTAGCGACACTATCATATACGTGAGCCAAAAGGCTAAACGGTCCCGGGCCATGGTAAGGCGACACCCGTGGGAATACCGTGTGTGAGGCCGCAAAGTGGTATGAGGTGTTACAGGCTAGATCGGTGTGACTTAGAATCGGGGTCCTTACAGCTTTGGTATCGAGCCCGATCATCAGAGGGATTACCAAGCCAAACCGGTCGAAGTTGTGTCTAGAAATGCTTTAGTTATGTAAGGGAATTGATTGGGGAAGGGAACGTAAGGCTCTTTTTACTCCTTATACATCATGGCCTTCTAATCTGAGTCAACCTCTTCTCTTCTACGGGGATTAAGAACTAGGCCTTCTCATCTATCTATCGGGATGACGTGTTACTAATCCATAGACTTATAGGATTGTTGGTTTCATGCCCCAGTTTAGTTCCTACTACTTTCGTGTGTTGTTAGTTGATCTCAGAACCTTGTTATTGTGATGTTGAGTGGTTATGCCACCATTTTTGCAGAATGTCCCAAATATTTTTGAGCATTTACAGTCGTTATGTTGTCCGAGTCATCCCAGGTTTCTAAATAGTCTGATGCATTTGCAAATCCCTTCTCTTCGTTTCTAATGTTCATTTGGGCCAGATTAATCACACAAATTAGTGTGTTGAGGTACTCCGCTGCCTCGGCATATATGTTGGAGCTATTATTATGAACCTAGGTGTTTTAGGGAGTCACCTAGTAAACTAGCCATGTTTTGTGTTCCCGTGTGATGATTCTGGCCAGTATTCTCGAAAGCATTCCGTGATGCCATTTAGTAGTAGGTATTCTATTCTGGGTTCTTGAACCCGAGATTCACCCTACTTACCTCCTGTTGATAGTGTTTGCTAGTTCCTTTAGGATATTAGTAACTTTGCGATAGTCCTCGAGGTCCGTGGTATTTCCTTCTTCCAAATACTATGAACCGCTTATGGCAGAAGTTCCTCGCTGAACCGAAGGATCACAATCAGAGTACTCTTGAGGAGTTCTCCATCCATAATTGTGAATTTGCCAGTTCTACCCTTTCCGCATGGGTTATCCGGAAGAAACGTTGAGCTTCGCTCGACATACTAATCTACGCATCCACAACTCAGAAAAAAATCATATGTTCTTTTGAGTGTCCCTTTTTAGTTGTTTTTTGACCTTCGTCTATCAATTGATAGTCAAGAGTATGCGAGCCTTCGCTCATCGATGCCTATTACTCTTGTGGTCCGGCTGCCATTCTATTCCGGAATGACTAGGAGAAACAAACTCGATACCTCATCCATTTCTAGGATTGGGTCAAAGTAGTTGTATCCCGCAGATCAAAATGCCAATCCAGCTTTGTTCGTTTCTACCTGGAGTATTGCCCCTTTATGTCGTAATTGTCATGAGAACTGCACCAACTCTCATGAATTCTTGACGTAGTGATACTTCTCACCATCATCATTCATTCCTCGGTCCTCGTGTTGTTGTAACCAGAATGCCGACAACTGAATTGTGATGTGTGAAATCAATACTCCGAGCAACTCGTTGCTTGGTAGTAAATGGACAATATTCTCATTCTTAGCATGTTGATCATCATCCTAAGATCGATCGTGCTACCTAGTCCTTATTTCTGGTGCACTCTTCGATCAATGAGTTAGGATTGTGTCAATCCCTCACTCTTTTGATCATATCATCTTGCCCTGAAAAGCAAGGTTGTTCCCGAGCTTAGTAACATACCGGTGGTTCGTGATTTTCCGAATATCTTCTCGGAAGTATTACCAGGTTGTCCCCTGACTGTTATGTTGAGCTCGTGATCAAGTTGGTTTCTTGTGAACCACCCTTTCTACAAGAATCTGTGTTGGATACCCCTGAGCTAGTTGGTTGAGCTAAACAATAAATTGGAGAGTTGGAAGATAAAAGCTTTATTTGACCCGGTTCATTCAAGGGATATCCTTAGGTGTGTGTGTTGAAGAAAGATGATATCTTCATCGATTGGTCCCTGTGATCAGTTGTTGGATCTATTATCTTAAACAATCTTTGATTTGAGCATGGGCTATCGTCAAGTCAAATCAGAACCAACGATGTCCATAATGTTGTCTTACTCGTGGTTGATCCCTCGAGCATGCACCATTACATCTTTTGGTCTGACCAATGCTATCACTGTGTTCACATGATGGTGGAAGTCCAGTGATATGGAAATTCCGATGAGTTGCTGTTGAGCCCATCAGCAGCATTTTGTCTCCCCCATGATTCATGTTGAACATCAACCTAGTGTTGAAAACTTTGTAAGCATTGCCTTCATGTTCCGCTCATAAGGTATACGTTTGGATGGAAGAAGTGACTTACTCTAATTCATGTGCATTTGGTGCAAGTTGCCGCCGTGGGTTCGAGAAAGATTGTTTTTGTTTCCTATGGTACCATCCCAAGTCAGATATGCATGTGCGAACGTATTCTATGGTTTGGTAGATTAATTACCTCCACTCCATATGTATTCCCTAGCACACCAAGCCACTGATTGATTTGTTCAAGGAAAAGAAGTTCTTGAGTGCTAATCCTTAAGGACCCAAAGGTACATGCGCAGGACTTCGCTCTCCACAATGATGGTTCCCGACCAGAACTCGATAGTGTTTTATTATAAGACTACTATGTGGTCATTATTGTCTTGGACAACATGCTCACATGTATGTAGCAGAATCATCTCATGTTTTGGAGCTTGCTATCGTAGTTCATATCCCGAGAATCTCGCAACGTCATCTCGTCGATTTGTGTTGCAACCTTTCTTTTAGGACATGCTTTGAGTCCAAGTATCCTATCACTAATCGGATCTGAATCTCGGAAGATATGATGGTTGGAACATTCCCAACAGCTTGCTTTTTGTTCCCAGCTTGCACCGCCATTGTGCCAATTCCCATGGGCTGCCCTCTCAAGAATTGTTGTTTAGGATCATCTTCAAAAGTGGTCCTACCATGGGTCCCATCCATTTCCGATGATAAGCAAAATCATCCATTGCGTTGTCTTCAACAAGGTAGTCCACATCATCCATTCTAGTCCGAGTATGTCATTCTTTCGAACTCCTTCAAATGATCGATTGTGATTGCCTTAGGCTGGTATAACCTCCGTCATCTGTTTCACCCCATCCCTCTAGATGTATGCTTCGTGTCTCAGCTCGAGAGATGTTGCTATGTCTCATTCCGTGAGTTAATCCTGAGTTGTTCGATCCCCGAGAAGATCGATCCTTCTAGAATCTCCTTCTCCTCTCATTGTCATGATAGCTGGAGTTCCCAGAGCAAGACGTCGAGACAAAGATGGTGATCGAATCAACGCTCTTGTGAGATGCAACCTGGATCGTGAAGATTGCGTTAGTTGTGTTCCCCCTTCATCTTACCCTACGCTTGAATCTCGGGACGAGATTCTTGTTTAGTGGGGGTGAGTTGTCACAGCCCCAGTTCAGGCCTTGCTTGTCTCTGCATAAGCATCCATGCATCATATTTAAATTTAAAGAAACTTGAAGTGGGGATGATGTAACCCCCAAAGACTTCTTAAACCAATTAGGGTTTACTAAAACCTTTTCAATGAACTGAAATGCCCTTCTAAAATTTTCATCATCTTTGCCTTGGTCCAGAACCTCTGACAAAAATGGTGCACAATTTTCTAGGACACATAAGGTCACTGAGTTAAATCATATGCTATTTGCAATTGGGCATTTAAATGCTACATATTATTTTAAGTGCTCAATTAATTCTGAACTTAAGTGAGGGCTGTTAGGAATAATCCAAATAGAGCCCACAATTATCTTCAGGATTTTTGAAAATGTTCTGACATTTTTAATAAAGCCCAGAAGTTACAGAGAAATAGAAAAACATAAACAGAAAGCAGAGAGAGAGGGTTTTACTTGGCGCCACCTGGCCTGGCCCAGCACGGCCCAGCCCACTGGCCTAGTGCCAGTCATCGCCTACCTCTGCCAGTAGGCAGAGGAGGGACACCGCGACACCGCCGAGCTCGCCACGCCTCCTCCTGCTTGCAGCCGACCACCTGGAGCTGGCTGGAGACGCCACGCACCCCTGCACCCTCTCACTCCTCTCCTGCTATTTCCTCCCTCGTCCCTCTCACAAGACTCCACCCGTGCCAAGAGCCGCTCGCCATAGCCATGGCCACCGGCCACCCCACGCCTCGCCGACGTGCCCAGAAACTCCGCCACTTTGTCCTCCACCCCCTTACCGAGCCACGCCTCGCCGGAAGCCCCCGAACGTCCTCACCGAGCTCGTCCCCAACCTCCCGACGACAAGATCGCCTCCGCCGCCCCGACCGCTCCGGTTCTCCCTCGAGCTCGCTGTTCGCTTCAGCACTCGCCAGGAGCCATCGATCCTCTTCCCCCTCACCGTTCTCGCTCTCGTGCACCGTAGCCACTGCACCTTGCTCACCCGCACCCGTCGCCGCTTGTGCTCGCCGCGGGCATGATTCCGGCCACGCAACGGCCTGGCCGTCATGTCCATCTTGCTCGCCGCACCCCGTAGAGCACGTAGGTGCTAACCCCGCGCCTCCATGCTCGTTGTAGCGATGACCCCGAGCTCACCCGAGCTCCGGCAGCCGCCAACGTCGTCGCCGGCGACAATACCGGCCACCTCCGGACCAACCACCACCACCAATGGAAGCGGCGCACCTCCAGCTCCCCGTAGATGGCCTCCGCCGCCCATTTGGTCATGGGAGCTTGAAACCCGTGCCTCCGGCCACAGCGTGCTGGGCCAAGCGCTAAACACCGCTGGTTGATCGCTGACCGGCAGGTTTGACCCCGCCCCGCCTGTGGGTTTGACCTCCCTCTCACTCGACATGCGGGCCACGCCTCGCTAACTAACCTAGATTAGTGTTAACTAAACCTAGTTAGTTTAGTTTAGTTCTGAAACACATGGGACCCTGGTCGGTTTGACTGGACCAGCCCGTTGACCACCGACGTCACCACGGCGTTAATCTTGTATAATAACTAATTACTGGAATTTTTCTTATACAGGAAATTCCAGAAAATAACCAAAACTTCTAAAAATCATAGAAAATCAACCGTAGCTCCAAATCAAACAAATTATATATGAAAAATGATAAAAAAATCCAATCTATCCATCTGTATTGGTTTCATGCATGTTAAAACAATTTAACCTTGCTGTTTAGATGAAACAAGTTAATGCACTAATATAACCTTTTAAAATGGGTTTGCATTTGAATCTTTGGTTCAAATGGGCTCATCTCAATCTGTTCTAGCTTGCATTGGCCCAAAACACATTCATATTGCCATGTCATAGCATGCATCATATTGTGCATTGCATTGATCGTGTTTCTTCTCATTTGCGGTGTTGTTCCCTCGGTAGACGTTGTACCAACGTTGTGATCGTTGACAGCGATGAAGACTCAATGCTATCTTCGAAGTGCTGTGCAAGCAAAACCCCTTGTTCATTCCGATACAATCCTACTCTCTCGCTCCCGCTCTCTTTTATCGCATTAGGGCAACAACGACTCATGTGTTACCCGCTGCGGTAGCTGAACCCTTTATCCTCTCGTGATGACCTGTCATTGCCACAAGAAATAGATGAAACCCACTAGCATGAGTAGGAGTTGTTTGAGCCATGTTGTGCCTACTCATCCATGCTTGTTTGTCATGCCTGCCATCGCTTAGAGTTGAGTCAGGTCCGATTCATCGGGGATGAATCAGAGGTGTGTGAACATGTCCCATCGTGTGTGAGCTAAGTGTGTGAACATGATTTGGTAAAGGTAGCGGTGAGAGGCCATGTAGGAGTACATGGTGGGTTGTCTCATTGAAACCGCCCCTCGAACCGAGTTACGTGTTTGTGATCCATGAACAGCTACTACCACACATTGGGATCCTTAATTGACTCTCTCGACTTATTAACCGCCTGCCCTCTGTCCGTGAGTTGCAACTAGTTTACGGTGTTTGTAGGATATGTGTTGGAGGCCGTGTGTAGCGCTGACCCTAGGGGTGGGCTATGATGCGTAGATACACCATGGCCCGGTGTACCGAGCGCCTGCTTGGTGTCTCGGGAACCCCGCACACATCGCTTGGGGCTGTGAGCGAAACCCGGCCGGATCTCTCATGGATGGAACCCGAATAGGCGATAAACCTGGACTAGAGACTTGTGTGGTTAGTCGTCGTGGCCGACTTTCGCCAAAGCTTCCGCTTGAAGGTTTCCGAGATACACGACGTGTACATGGTGGTAAGTGGCGAGCGTGTGAAGAAGTACACCCTGCATGGTTATAAATGATCTATTCGAATAGCCGCGTCCCATGGTAAAGGACTTACGGGTTGCCTGCAGTTCATAGACAAGTGAAAGTGGATACTCTAAAATGCGCAAGATAAGTGTGAGTGCTATGGATGGCGTTCTCGCAGGGAGACGGAGCGGATCCATAGTGGTGTATTGAAATGGTGAATATGTGGACTCGCAGCGCCACCTCAAAGAGTTACTTGCAGTCGTAGTTTAGGATAGCCATCGAGTCAAAGCTGGCTTGCTGCAGTCAAACTCCACCACCCCCTTTGTTGATACTAATGCATATGTAGCTAGTTCTGATGTAAGTCTTGTTGGGTACATTTGTACTCACGTTTGCTTATTTTATGTTTTGCAGAGAGACGTCAGTCTCGCTAGTAGTTTCGTGTGGACTTGACGTTTAGCTTGATACCTCACCACGATCTTGTGCCCTCGGCAGAGCTGGTAGATAGTCGCTTCTAAGCCTTTTTCATTTGTAGATGCATGTACTCGAGACATGTTAAGCTTCCGCATGTGCTTTGATTTGTATGTTTCAATGTTGGGTCATGAGACCCATATTTGTAATATCTCGCCTCCTCGGAGCCTATTGAATAAATACTTGAGTCGTAGAGTTATCTTTGTGATGCCATGTTGTATTTACACATATCGAGCATATTGTGTGTATGATTGAAATGCTTGGTATGTGTGGGATCCGACAACCTAGTTGTTTATCCTTGGTAGCCTCTCTTATGGGGAAATGTAGTCTTGTGCTTCCATTAGCCATAGTAGTCCGCTACAGCCCGGTTCACCGGAGTCCTCGCTAGCCCAAAGACTACCGCTTCAAACACTTGATCGGCGGCATGTGATTCACTTCGTTCGTGGTCTGTTCCTTCGGGAAATGTCATGCGGTGACATCCGAGTCCTACCTAGCCTGCTACAGCCCGGGTTCCTGAGTCCCGATAGCTCAGTTACAGCCCGCATTCGCACGCCGTTGACCGACATCTTTGGATGTTGATTCATGTATGCTTGTCCCCTAAGTTAGTGCCACTTTGGGTTCACGACTAGTCATGTCGGCCCGGTTCTCTCATCATATGGATGCTAGTGACACAATCATATATGTGAGCCAAAAGGTGCAAACGGTCCCGGGCCATGGTAAGGCGACACCCGTGGGAATATCGTGTGTGAGGCCGCAAAGTGATATGAGGTGTTACAGGCTAGATCGGTGTGACTTAGAATCGGGGTCCTGACAAAGCCCCTTTCAACTATAACAGGAGGCCCATGGCATACTTGAGAAGGATTCGGCTCTTTGGAACCGTGCACTGACCACAGCTAGTTCGAGAGCTCAAGAACTCTCAGAAATACACCCACCAAAGTAGGATTAGGGTTTTACGCATCCTCGCGGCCCGAACTTGGGTAAACGATCTTTGTGCTGTCTACTAGCCCTGCTCTCCTTGCAACCTCAAGGCCCCAAGAACCGTAGTAGGGATTCTTGTGATCCCATAGGTGTCGTTCCACACCGACAATGTTGATCTCCCTCAGGAGAAGTGGTTTAAATATCATCCTCCCATTGAAGTAAAAGTAGTTGAACCTATCACTTATAATGTTGATCCTATTGTTCCTACCGTTTATATTGAGAAACCACCTTTCCCTGTTAGAATAAAGGATCATGCTAAAGCTTCAATTGTGGTTCGTAAGAGTAATGCTAGAACAACTACACCCTCTGAGCAAATTAAAGTTGAGCCTAGTATTGCTATGGTTAAGGATCTCTTGGTCGATAATATTGATGGGCATGTTATTTACTTCTGTAATGAAGCTGCTAGAATTGCTAGACCCGATACTAAAAATAAACTTAGACCTGTTGTAGGCATGCATGTTGTTTCTGTTAAAATAGGAGATCATTTGCTATCATGGCTTATGTGATATGGGTGCTAGTGCGAGTGCAATACCTCATTCCTTATACAAAGAAATTATGCATGATAATGCACCTGCTGAGATAAAAGATATTGATGTTACAATTAAGCTTGCCAATAGAGATACTATTTCACCAGTTGGGATTGTTAGAGATGTTGAAGTTTTGTGTGGGAAAGTTAAATATCCTCATCGATTTTCTTGTTCTTGGTTCCCCACAAGATGACTTTTGCCCCATTATATTTGGTAGACCCTTCTTGAATATTGTTAATGCTAGGATAGGTTGCGAAAAGGATATTGTTACTGTTGGTTTAGGGGACATGTCTCATGATTTTAATTTTGCTAAATTTCGTAGACAACCCCATGATAAAGAATTGCCTAGTAAAGATGAAATTATTGGTCTTGCTTCTATTGTCGTGCCTCTTAATGATCCTTTAGAACAATATTTGCTAGACCATGAAAATGATATGTTTATGAATGAAAGAAGGGAAATAGATGAAGTATTCTTTAAAGGGGACCTATTTTGAAACACAACTTGCCTGTTGAAATTCTAGGGGATCCTCCTCCACCCAAGGGTGATCCCGTGTTTGAGCTTAAACCATTACCTCATACCCTTAAATATGCTTATCTTGATGAAAAGAAGATATATCCTGTTATTATTAGTGCTAACCTTTCAGAAAGGTGAAGAAGAGAAATTATTGAAAACTCAAGAAGCACCGTGTCGCTATTAGATATACTCTTGATGATCTTAAGGGCATTAGTCCCACTCTATGCCGACACAAAATAAAATTGGAGAAAGACGCTAAACCGGTTGTTGATCACCAACGACGGTTAAATCCTAAGATGAAAGAAGTGGTAAGAAATGAAATACTAAAGCTTCTGGAGGCAGTTATAATTTATCTTGTTGCTGATAGTCAGTGGGTAAGTCCTGTCCATTGTGTCCCTAAGAAGGGAGGTATTACTGTTGTTCCTAATGATAAAGATGAATTGATCCCACAAAGAATTGTCTCAGGTTATAGAATGGTAATTGATTATCCGCAAATTAAATAAAGCTACTAAAAAGGATCATTACCCTTTACCTTTTATAGATCAAATGCTAGAAAGATTATCCAAACATACACATTTTTGCTTTCTAGACGGTTATTCTGGTTTCTCGCAAATACCTGTGTCAAAAGAGGATCAGGAAAAGACCACTTTTACTTGTCCTTTTGGTACCTTTGCTTATAGACGTATGCCTTTTGGTTTATGTAATGCACCTGCTACCTTTCAAAGATGTATGTCTGCTATATTCTCTGACTTTTGTGAAAAGATTGTTGAGGTTTTCATGGATGATTTCTCCTTGTATGGAACTTCTTTTGATGATTGCTTAAGCAACCTTGATCGAGTTTTGCAGAGATGTGAAGAAACTAATCTTGTCTTGAATTGGGAGAAGTGCCACTTTATGGTTAATGAAGGTATTGTCTTGGGGCATAAAATTTCAGAAAGAGGTATTGAAGTTGATAAATCCAAAGCTGATGCTATTGAAAAGATGTTGTGTCCTAAGGACATCAAAGGTATAAGAAGTTTCCTTGGTCATGCCGGTTTTTATAGGAGGTTCATTAAAGACTTCTCTAAAATTTCTAGGCCTCTGACTAATCTCTTACAAAAAGATGTTCCTTTTGTCTTTGATGATGCTTGTGTAGAAGCATTTGAAATACTTAAGAAAGGCTTGTTTTCTGCACCTATTGTTCAGCCACCTGATTGGAATTTACCCTTTGAAATTATGTGTGATGCTAGTGATTATGCTGTAAGTGCTGTTCTAGGACAAAGAGTCGATAAGAAATTAAATGTTATCCAATATGCTAGTAGAACTCTAGACAGTGCCCAAAGAAATTATGCTACTACTGAAAAGGAATTTTTGGCAGTTGTATTTGCTTGTGATAAGTTCAGACCTTATATTGTTGATTCTAAAGTAACTGTTCACACTAATCATGTTGCTAGTAAATATCTTATGCAAAAGAAAGATGCCAAACCTAGACTTATTAGATGGGTTCTCTTGCTACAAGAATTTGATTTGCATATTTTGATAGAAAGGGAGCTGAGAACCCCGTTGCAGACAACTTGTCTAGGTTAGAGAATGTTCTTGATGACCAACTATCTATTGATGATAGCTTCCCTGATGAACAATTAGTTGTCATAAATGCTTCTCGTACTGCTCCATGGTATGCTGATTATGCTAATTACATTGTTGCTAAATTTATACCACCTAGTTTCACATATCAACAAAAGAAAAAGTTTTTCTATGATTTAAGACATTACTTCTGGGATGACCCACACCTTTATAAAGAAGGAGTAGATGGTGTTATTAGACGTTGTGTACCTGAGCATGAACAGGAACAGATCCTACGCAAGTGTCACTCCGAGGCTTATGGAGGACACCATGCTGGAGAAAGAACTGCGCATAAGGTATTGCAATCCGGTTTTTATTGGCCTACTCTTTTTAAAGATGCCTGTAAATTTGTCTTGTCTTGTGATGAATGTCAAAGAATTGGTAATATTAGTAGACGTCAAGAAATGCCTATGAACTATTCACTTGTTATTGAACCATTTGATGTTTGGGGCTTTGATTATATGGGACCATTTCCTTCTTCTAACGGGTATACACATATTTTAGTTGTTGTTGATTACGTTACTGAGTGGGTACAAGCTATTCCAACTAGTAGTGTTGATCATAACACCTCTATTAAGATGCTTAAAGAAGTTATTTTTTCGGAGGTTTGGAGTCCCTAGATACTTAATGACTGATGGTGGTTCACATTTTATTCGTTGTGCTTTTCTTAAAATGCTTGCTAAGGATGTTAATCATAGAATTGCATCTCCATACCACCCACAATCTAGTGGTCAAGTAGAACTAAGTAATGGAGAAATTAAATTAATTTTGCAAAAGACTGTTAATAGATCTAGAAATAATTGGTCCAAGAAACTTAATGATGCATTATGGGCCTATAGAACTGCATATAAAAATCCTATGGGTATGTCTCCATATAAAATGCTTTATGGAAAAGCATGTCACTTACCTCTCGAACTAGAACATAAGGCATATTGGGCCATTAAAGAGCTCAATTACGATTTCAAACTTGCCGGTGAGAAGAGACTATTTGACATTAGCTCACTTGATGAGTGGAGAACCCAGGCCTATGAAAATGCCAAACTGTTTAAAGAAAAAGTTAAAAGATGGCATGACAAAAGGATACAAAAGCGTAAGTTTAATGTAGGTGATTATGTTTTGTTATACAACTCTCATTTAAGATTTTTTGCAGGAAAACTTCTCTCTAAATGGGAAGGTCCTTACGTTATCGAGGAGGTCTATTGTTCCGGTGCCATAAAATCAACAACTTTGAAGGCACAAACCCGAAGGTGGTGAACGGTCAAAGAATCAAACATTATATCTCAGGTAATCCCATAAATGTTGAAACCAATGTTATTGACACCGTAACCCCGGAGGAGTACATAAGGGACACTTTCCAGAATGTTTCAGACTCCAAAAAGGAATAGGTATGTGGTACGGTAAGTAAACCGACTCCAAAACAGTTCTAATAGCAATTTTTCTCTGTTTTGGAATATTTAAGAAAATAGGAAAATAATTAGTCTGGAAGGACACGAGGCGTCCACGAGGGTGGAGGGTGCGCCCTACCCCCCTGGGCGCGCCCCTGCCTCATGGGCACCTTGTGTGCCCTCCGGACTCTGTTTTCTTGTGCGATACTTCTTTTGGTCGGCAAAAATTCATTATATAATCTCCCGAAGGTTTTGACCACCGTACCACGACACAATCCTCTGCTTTTGTTTCGAGTTGTTTCTCTGACAGATCTAGATCACCATGACGTCTTCAAGAGCCCCCAAGGACAAGTTTTTCGAGAAGGTCATCAACCCCTACCTCACGGAGGTGCTGCACATCCGCGATGTTGAGGGACCAAGGAGGACCGGAAGCGTGGAGACAAGACTTGAAGCAGTCGAGCAACAAGTTTTCAAGTGCTAGGGGATGGTGGAACGCGGACTCAACGCCAACCACATGATGATCGCGGAGTTCACCAACAACCACAAGCTGGATGCCAAGAACATTGGGGAGACCATCTTCAAGCTTCACGAGAAAATCGAGCACTTCCAAGCCCAGATCTATGACCTGCAAAACCAAAACTGTGAGTATGAATATAGATTCAAGAGGATGAGTTTGGCTGCAGATCTGAGGATCCCGGAGACTTGATCATCCTTCTATGATGGTGAGCCTATGCCTTGGAAGATGGACGACAAGCCTACATCATCAATAACTCCATCATCACCATCTCCGAAGAAAGAGACATAAATACATGGGTATGGGCACTCCCCTTGGAAACTTCCAAGCTTGGGGGAGGTGGCCCGGTATCGTATCACCATCACACTCCTATCTTTACCGTTTTTCTTAGTTCGATCCTTTTGGTAATATCTTGATCTAGTAGCATAAAGTTTTAGTATGATCTAGCTTTGAGTTTTTGTGTTGATCCTTATCTATGTAATTGAGTCCGTGAGCTATATATAATAAAGATTACTCCCTCCGTCCCATAATATAAGAACGTTTTTAACACTACGCTAGTGTTAAAAATGTTCTTATATTATGGGACGGAGGGAGTAGTTTTGGGTCGAGGGCTTTTCTATCTTGCTATGATCTTGAAGAAAAAAAAGAAAGAATAAAAAGAAATAAAGAGATCATATTGACTTTATGGAGAGTAATGACTTCACATATAAAGAGTATGATGAATAAAAGTTGTTGAGAGTTGACAAACATAATTTTGGTCATCGTTACAATTAATAGGAAGTAATAAACAAAGAGAGGTTTTCACATATAAATATACTATCTTGGACATCTTTTATGATTGTGAGCACTCATTAAAATATGCATGCTAAAAAGTTGATGTTGGACAAGGAAGACAACGTAATGGGTTATGTTTTCTCACATACGAAATAAATTATATTGTCATGGATCATCCAACGTGTTGAGCTTGCCTTTCCCCCTCATGCTAGCCAAATTCTTTGTACCAAGTAAAGATACTACTTGTGCTTCCAAATATCCTTAAACCCAGTTTTGCCATGAGAGTCCACCATACCTATCTATGGATTGAGTAAGATCCTTCAAGTAAGTTGTCATTGTTGCAAGCAATACAAATTGCTCTCTAAATATGTATGACCTATTAGTGTGGAGAAAATAAGTTTTATACGATCTTGTGATATGGAAGAAATAAAAGCGACGGACTGCATAATAAAGGTCCCTATCACAAGTGGCAATATAAAGTGACGTTCTTTTGTATTAAGATTTTGTGCATCCAACCATAAAAGCACATGACAACCTCTGCTTCCCTCTGCGAAGGGCCTATCTTTTATTTTTGTCATATGCCTTATACAAGAGTCATGGTGATCTTCACCTTTCCTTTTTACACTTTATCCTTTGGCAAGCACTAAGCTTTATCCTTTGGATGTGGGTTTTCATAAAGCATTATTGTTGACATTACCCTTGAGGTAAAAGGTTGGGAGGCAAAATTATAAGCCCTTGTCTTTCTCTGTGTCCGAATTAAACTTCATACCCATAAGTATTGCGTGAGTGTTAGCAATTGTGAAAGACTAAATGATAGTTGAGTATATGGACTTGCTGAAAAGCTCTTATATTGACTCTTTCCGGTTATGATAAATTGCAATTGCTTCAAAGACTGAGATTATAGTTTGCTAGTTTTCAATGAAGTTTCTGATTCATACTTGACATTGTGAATAGATTGTTACTTTAGCATAAGAAATCATATGACAATATATATATATCTGTGTGTGTGTGTGTGTTGATGTTTTAAGAATGATCATGATGCCCTCGTGTCTGTATTTTATTTTATCGACACCTCTATCCCTAAACATGTGGACATATTTTTCGGTTTCGACTCCCGCTTGAGGACAAGCGAGGTCTAAGCTTGGGGAGTTGATACGTCCATTTTGCATCATGCTTTTATATCGATATTTATTGCATTATGGGTTGTTATTACACATTATGTCACAATACTTATGCCTGTTCTCTCTTTTTACAAGGTTTACATGAAGAGGGAGAATGCTTAAATTGGAATTCAGGCCGGAAAAGGAGAAAATATTAGAGACCTATTCTGCACAACTCCAAAAGTCCTGAAACTCCACGGAAGTCAGTTTTGGAATATATTAAAAATATTGGGCGAAGAAAGCACCAGAGGGGCCATCCCACTGTCCACGAGGATGGAGGGCGCGCCCTACCCCCCTAGGCGCGCCCCCATGCCTCGTGGGACACCTGGAAGCCCCCCGATGCCCATCTTCTGGTATAAGCTGTCTTTTGCCCTGAAAAAAAAATAAGAAGGAAGCTTTCGGGACGAAGCGTCGCCATCTCGAGGCGGAACCTTGGCGGAACCAATCTAGGGCTTATGAGCTGCTTTCACGGGAAACATCTCTGGAGGGGGAACTCGTCACCATCGTCATCACCATCGATCCTCTCAGCGGGAGGGGGTCAATCTCCATCAACAACTTCACCAGCACCATCTCATCTCAAACCCTAGTTCATCTCTTATATCCGATCTTTGTCTCAAAACCTCAGATTGGTACCTGTGGGTTGCTAGTAGTGTTGATTACTCCTTGTAGTTGATGCTAGTTGGTTTATTCGGTGGGAGATCATATGTCCAGATCCTTGATGCATATTAATACCCCTCTGATTATGAACATGAATATGATTTGTGAGTAGTTATGTTTGTTCCCGAGGACATGAGAGAAGTCTTGTTATAAGTAGTCATGTGAATTTGGTATTCGTTCGATATTTTGATGAGATGTATGTTGTCTTTCCTCAAGTGGTGTTATGTGAACGTCAACTACATGACACTTCACCATTATTTGGGCCTAGGGGAAGGCATTGGGAAGTAATAAGTAGATGATGGGTTGCTAGAGTGATAGAAGCTTAAACCCTAGTTTATGCGTTACTTATGTAATGATTTGGATCCACATGTTTCATGCTATGCTTAGGTTTACCTTAATTCTTCTTTCATAGTTGCGGATGCTTACGAGAGGGGTTAATCATAAGTGGGATGCTTGTCCAAGGAAGGGTAGTACCCAAGCACCGGTCCACCTACATATCAAATTATCAAAGTAACGAACGCGAATCATATGAGCATGATGAAAACTAGCTTGACGATAATTCCCATGTGTCCTCGGGAGCGTTTTCCTTCATATAAGAGTTTGAACAGGCTTGTCCTTTGCTACAAAAAATATTGGGCTACCTTGCTGCACCTTGTTTACTTTTGTTATTTGTTACCCGTTACGAATTACCTTATCATAAAACCATCTGTTACCGATAATTTCAGTGCTTGCAGAGAATACCTTACTGAAAACTGCTTGTCATTTCCTTCTGCTCCTCGTTGGGTTCGGCACTCTTACTTATCGAAAGGACTACGATAGATCCCCTATACTTGTGGGTCATCATTCACCCCTCCCTCCCTCATGGACCGAGTAATTGAGCCATCTCCCTCCCCTTCTCAATCTCTCTTGCAGGGATCGTTCGTGCCAACCCCCTCTCAAGTCCTCTTCTTGTCGCAACGACCGATGCCACCCCCTTCTCTCTGCCGCTGGATGGGTCGAGAAACATGCCAAATTACTAGAGGGTACGGTTTCGGCCTCTGGAGCAGCAACCATTAGGACAATTGTGCCAACAATCAGAAAGAGCGTTGGAGGTGTCCGTATACACCATATGTGACAGAGGCAATTTTATCAGTATGGGCACCACAGGCACGTGCCGGCTCGACGGTGCCGCTTAGATGAACTCTCGCGAGCTATCAAAGCCGCTAGAATTGTTAAACATGTTGAAATACCTGGAAAATCGGGAAATAATGTTGGAAACAAACGAACTGCACTATTTGGGCCAGTTTGAGCATTCCTTTGCCTACTGGGCCTTTCTTGCTACAACCAGGAGCCATTGGCCCGTTCACATGTTTGGTAACATGGGCTATGCTTGCAGCAGCCATGAGAGAAGCCAGCTCGTGAAACACGATTCAGAATCGATCCATTGAGAGTAAATTGCAGAAAACACTATGTTACATATTTTTGGCAGAAAACATCATGTCTAGCGTAATCTTTTGGAAAATAACACTAATCGGTGTATTAACGTCGTTTGAGCACGTTTATGACAGGTGGAGCTCACTTGTCAGGAGTTGACCTGGCAAAAAATGCCACATAGGCGCGTTGACCCTTCCTCCTCTTGCTCCCCTCTCTTGAGCATTACGTCGAACAAGTCGTGTGCGCTCACAGTGGCGGCAGCCTTCACCGGAGTCCGACGAGGCTGCTGAGCCACGAGCTCCGACGTACTGCAGATCCGTGCCTTGTTCTCCTCCGTCGCCCCACATAGCAGGTTCGCTGTGCGTCGCCTCCGATGCATCCGTCCGCGGACGGCGCACAACCACCGCAGCACCAGGTTCACATGCATCGCCGCTGCGCTCGGCCGCTTCTCCCCGTCCCACACAAAACCAATGAGGAAAAGGCCGTGCCACTTGGTGCACCAGTTTGTCGACATCTTGGCCGCGCCGGCGGCGGCCAGTGGTGGTCACGGAAACGCTGCTCATCCTGGTGGCGGTGCTCTGCTTCATGCTCTACGTGGTCGGGCTGGTCATGGTGCCCTGGTGCTCCCGCCTGTGCATCGCCTCTGCCTTCTCTGTCGACGCGCCGGGGGCAGTCACAGCGTCGTGCAAGGGTATCAAGAAGAAGGCACTACAGTCGCTGCCCCACAGACGAGCGCATCCGGCGGAGTTCGCGGGCGGCGACGAGGTGCGTGTGCTCCCGAGTCCCGACATGCAGCCAGGCGGACGAGCGCATCTGACGGAGTTCGCGGGCGGCGACGAGGTGCGTGTGCTCCCGAGTCCCGACATGCAGCCAGGCGGACGAGCGCATCTGGCCGTCACGAGGTTCGCTCTACGGACGAGCAACAACAGCTGTACGGGTACGTGGCAGCAGTAGCAGTCATAGGAAGGATCCCGGCGGACGAGCAACAGTAGCCGTATGGGACGAATCACGATGAATCTGGTGCAGGGCGGGGACGATGGAGACGAATATCTCCGGATCCAGCTTGGGGTACGACTGTGGCGGCGGGGGCAAGGCAGGCAGGCACGATGCGAGGGCCTGGGCGGCGCAGGGAGGCGGGGCGCGCGCTCGGGAAAAAGGGATGGCCTGCGCACTTGTTTCTTCAGAGAAAGAAGAAAGAATAGACCAGTCAATGTGCCTATGTGGCATTTTTTTTGCCAAGTCAGCTCCTGACGAGTGAGCCCCACTTGTCGTAAACGCGCTCAAACAACCCTCATATGCCGATCAGTGTTATTTGCCAAATGATTACGTTAGACATTGTGTTTTCTGTAAAAAAATATGTAACGTAGTGTTTTCTGCGAATCTAGCCTTCAAAGTGGTGGTTTCATGCAATTTACTCATCCATTGAGGAAGCCATCTTGTTAGATGAGGTTTTCTCAAACAAAAAAAGATCTTGTTAGACGAGGGACTTGTGATTCGCCAAATGGAATGGAACTGTCGCTCGGCGGCATGCACATTGCCCTACCTACCCCTCGATCTCGGAGGTGCACTGGCCGCCGGCAGAGTGCGAAGAGCAGGCGATAGGCCGACAAGATATATGGCGAGCAGCGGGGCCTCGACTCCGGCCGGTGACAATCGTGATCGAGAGCACTTGCATGTGGGCCAGAATGGCGCCCCCGCCATGAGAATTACACTCCTGCTCCGACGAGCGGTAGCGACAACTAGGTGAGTTGTTACGTATAATTTATGACAAATTTTGCAGTTCAACATAGATTGTGCCAGATTCAAAGTTATACTTGTCTAAATTCTATAGAATTGACAAGTGGAATCGCGACAAAGCCTACAAAATGAATATGAACATAAACATTAGAAATTGGACTTTTCTCGCATAAATGTCGAAAGGTATTAGGGAGTATTTGGTATTGTATCTGATGTTTTTATTTACTTGTATGATATATGAAACAGTAGTGCATATATTACACATGAGGTTTATCCAAATATGGTACTTGTTCTGTTTATTAGACCAAAGCAAACTTTATCTTATGACGTGCCCAGGCTTTGAAAATTCGCTAGCTCCGCCATTGATATCTGATGGCCAACAATGACCAAATCACCGAAATGAATGCCCAACAATGAGAACACGTGAGGGGGCAGGGATTAGGTGCAATTTCACTGCCCTCAATTGATGATAAGGTATATAAGAATATAGACCTCCTTTAGATTTTTTTAGTGATATTCTCATGTAATTTAACAGTAAGGGAATATGTTGTCAACTCATAAATCATTGTATTATACTCCCTCCTTTCGTTTATGTAAGGTGTATTGTTTTCGGCACGATGACCAAGGCACATAATTATAGACATGTTAGAACGAAAGTACCTTTGGCAAATTTATTTGTTAGTGACAAGTAAAGCAGTTAGTCGAGGAAAGTATGAGATACATGCAATCGACAGAAAGATAGTTTCCTTCATTTGCTACAAGGAGAGATACAAAAAATCAGGAAAGAGATACTTTTCCTTTTTCTGGAGAGCTAACAAGGGAATTATGAGAAATTGGAAGAAATGCACCTTACATTCTGGAATTTTATTAAAAAACAAATACATCTTGTATAAAGAAACGAAGGGAGTAATTACTATTCCGAAGGTCAACGATGCAAAAATATTGAAAAGTAAGTACTGAGTTTTTGTTTTCTTTTAAGAGCATAGTTGTTATACTAGAATAACATAAATATAACCATAGAGAAACCCGACATGTCTTTAGTCGCTCAAAATCGGGATGAAACCTAAAGTGTTTGGCTGGTATAAACTATATTGAATTTTATTTAGGTAATCTTTAGTTCTCTATCTTCTCCACTCTCTTATACTCCCTCTGTTCCTTTATATTGTAAGGTGTATTTGTTTTTTCAAAAGTCGAACGAGTGCATGTTTTACCGAGTTTTTCAAAAAATATATCAATATACACAATACGAAATTTATATTATTTGATTGATCATCAAAATGTAGATTCATAATTTATCTATTAGGTATTGCATATGTTGTTGTTTTATTCTATAATCTTGATCAAACATTCAAATGGTTGACTTGCATGGAAACCAATACATCTTATATCCTGGAACGAAGGGAGTATACAACTTAAAACACACGCAAGGTTTCTTTTATTGTTACTAGCAAAAAGGTCCGTGCGTTGCAACGGAAAAAAAAACATCTCGTATCTTTAGCTGGGTCAGTTGGACAAACTGTGTGTGGCCGATGGTCATGAGATCGAACCCTCTCATCAGCTATTTTAATTTTTGCCAGCTCTCCAGACCCGGGCCACAGTGCGCCGTCAGGTGGGCTTCCTCCGTTGGGCCAAAACGGATAACAAATTACAAAACCAAATAGCGCACGTGAAATTAATTGAAGCGGGACAAAACCAAGAATATCACCTTCCTTTAATTTATTGTTATTAAGTAGGACCTTTCGTCAACCCATCATGTCCCTTTATCAATCTTTTTTTTTCGTTCACCTGTTTTTTTGGTCCACCACCCCATATTTGACCGAACCTTCCTGTACGCCTCTCAATCAAATAATTAACTTACCTTCTACACCATTGCATCAGTTTCATCTTAATTAACTTACCTCTCACGTCAATTCCATGTATCGTATAGTTTACCTACCTTACATATCAATTCCATAATTCACGTACAATGCATAACACATTCTACATTCTCTATTCTTTTGGTAAGTTTATATTATTTCCTGTGCACATTTGATTGTGTATCAGCTTACATGCGCGATAGGATTAGGATATCATGTCTCGATTATAATGCATGGTTTTTGTAAAGTTTAGATTTTTTGAAAACACGATTCATATATCTCCATTTCTCTCTTTGACTTGGTCGAAGAATATATGCTGCAGATGCCGGCGGTGCGACGGCAATCGCGAAGGGCTCACCGTTGTATGTTTCGTCTACCATACCATGTTGTGTTGAAAAGAGGAGGAAAACATGATTTAAAGCATCTTCAATAAATGGTTCAAAATTTAGCGGTCCAAAATCGGAGATGTAAAATTTGAACCGCCAAAAAGTGCGTTTTGGAGCTCCGTAAAAAGCTCAACTCCAACAAATAATCCAAACTGATGGTCCAAAAGAGCAACTCCAATAGATGATCCAAAATAAAGATGTAAATTTCTTAAAATGACAAACTACTAATCCATTCAACATAGTTCAAACATCAAATTCAACATAGTTTCATACATGAACTTCAACTATTACTTATTCAAACTACTAGATAAACTACTCCTCATCGTCGGAGTCATGAATCGCGCCTGCACCGCCTCCTTCTTCGTGTCGTCGCACACCTCCTCCTCCTCCTCCTCCTCCGAGAAGTCTGCCTAGTCCTCCTCGGAAGAGGACTCGATGGGGATCACCGTCGAGGGACCGGCCTCATCCTCCTTTTTCGCCCTCTTCTTCTTCTGCTCCGCCTCACGCTTCCAGTAGTACTCCAGCTCAACCCGGACGTACTCCGGATGCTCCCGAGCAAACCTCGCCATTGCCTCCTTGTCGGTCTCGCCGGCACTGACGACAACCAACGACCTTTTCGTCGGGATCTCCTTCATCTTGATGCCCTGCGGCACAAGCATCTCCGCTTCCGCCCGACTCTCGATCTCTAGGAAGTTGAGGTGCTCCCAAGGCCTCTCGGCACGCCACACTGCCACATCGTAGGCACGCACGGCCTCGTGGGCGGAGGGGTACGTGCCGATCCACCAATGCCTTCAAGGCCGAAGAACTCCACTCGGGTTACCGGAGGGCTTCGCCTCACGCCGAAGAAGTCTGACTTGCCTTCTGCGTCTTCTTGGCGCCATCGGAGAGCGGTGAGAGCGGTGGAGAGGCGGCGGCGTGCGGTCGGGCGGTGGGCGGACGGCCAGGTATGAGCCGAGGCGGTGGTGGATGGGCGACGACGCAGGCCGCTGCATGACCGGATCCGCTGACGCAAGGCGGGCGGGCGTGGAATCGCCGACAGTGGATCTGATGCGCGGCGTGGCGGGGCGGCGGCGGACGGGCGGGAGGTCGCGGGCGGCGGGCAAGAAAGGAAAGGAACTGGTGGTTGGGCGTTCGCGGGCGGCGGCTGGTTTTGTACCAGATGCACCTCGTGATGTAAATTTGCACCGTGAGGTATTGTATTTTACATCATAAGGAGGCCACGGTCCATTTTTTTTTACATATGAACCATCTATTGGAGCTGCGTTTTTGATCTCAGTTGGTTTAAAAGTTAATTACTTTTATATTTGGACCATTGGGAATGCTCTTAATTGCTTGGGATCCGGCAAAACGCAAGGGCGGGGGAAACGGGAAAATTTGGGTTTTCGCTGCCCCTCCCGCCAAGCAAACCCGCCCAGTCCCGCGTGCGCCGCGCGGCCAAAACCTCAAAAAAACCTTCCCACCCTTTGGCCCGCCTTACGCACGCCGCCTCGCAATTCTCTCGCTCGCGTTCCTCACCCCTTCGCTATAAATCCCGCCACCCCGCTACCCGAACCCCCCCCCCCCAACCCCCCTTTCCGCCCGCCCGCCCGCGCCGCCTCTCGGATCCGCTCCTTCCGCCTCGTTCCCCCGTCGCCTCCGCCGCCGCCGGCGAGGAGGCCGCATAGGTAACCCTGGGGATTCGTTTTTTCTTCATTCTCGGTCCTGTTTTTACCGTGCCTGCGGATTGATTAGTTCTGGGTGGTGTTTAGGGGCGCGCGTGCTCCGATAGTCGCTGGGCTCCGTGCTGTTTGACCGACGATTCGTTTGCGCTGCTGCTCTGGCTCCGCATCCAGGCGGGGTTGATGGATTCCTTCGGTTCGTTGTGGATTTATCAGTGACGGTTTTCTAGTGGAAACATTTTTGCCTTGCCTGCTGTTCTAGTTCTGCATTCCGCTGGGGATTTCTTTGATTTCTCTACCATCTATTGGAGGTGACTCCGGAAAGATTGTCGGTGTGTTGCCGCAACGGAGAGCAGAGGTAACGGAATGGCGACCGTTCCCTCTGTAACCGCGCCTGCCCCTATTTGGGCCATTTCCGCTGTATTTCCTCCCGTGTATCATACTCATCTCTTCGGATGTGCGTCGTGGGGGCTTAGCTTGCTGGTGTGTGGTGCAGAACTAGCTCCATCTGTGATTGTTCGCTGTGCTTAGCTCCGGGGAGCCCTGTGCGTCTGCCTATCCATATAGTTAGTTTGTTCGATGTGTTCTGTGTAGGGGTTAGGAGACTATTTTCAGAAATCCGTTGGTCTGCTTGAGCAGTGGTGGCTCATGACTTGATTATTGCAGTTCCTGCCAAAAAATCCCACCGTTTTCTTCAATAGTTCTGCGCTTCCCCCAAATTGGTTAACTTCTTTTTAAGTAGACATTCCCCCACCGGTGTTGAAGTTTCTGATGTTTTTTTTTATTTTGCTGCATTGCAGGAGTACTTGCATACTTAGTGGATCCGTGCTTGGTGGCATTGACATTCACCGCAAATCTTCTGTAGCCTTAATCTGCCTTGACTGCCTGCAGCTGGTGATTTTGTTCTTGAATATCCTAGGTATGTGTCACTAATTCCATGCCTATTTGAATGAATGAATTAACTAGAAGGCTTCAGCTCCGTTCATTTTGTTTATGGCTCCACTCCTGTGACAAACAGCTGTTAATCAAGCTCTGATGTGTCCTATGACCGGTGATGCAATTTTAGGAACAGTTCATTACCTTACTGTTGAATTAGTTAATTTGCTTACTTGTAGTTGTTAATAAGGTCTTGTAATGGAATATAGACTTGCTTTTAGCATGTCTTTTGAAGTTTCTTGCTATCTTTGTGTAGAGGAGCTATATATCTATATGGATTAGCACACAGTCTTCAAGGGGCACCTGGTGCTGCTAGCCTTGCTTTTGCTTTATTTGGTGGCTTGGTGCAACCATCTGTGCTGGTAGTTTTGGTGCACCTTTCTTCATTTGCCTATTCTTAGCTTATTACTTGGGGAGCTTTTGAGAATTGCCATGCTGAGTGCTACTTCCCCAGTTGCTTACTCACGGTTACACTGGTTTCATTCTAGTTTTAGAATTTGCCAATGTTTTCATGTTTGTGAACCAATTTTAGAGTGATGTAATAATGAGATGTTAGTGCCATGATTGTTTACTTTTTGTTTTGGAAGACATGGGTTTAATGATGGCTATGTTGTTTCCTACCCCCTATTGTTGCTAGAGGTTGATGTCTACTCATAGATTATCATTCCTGAAGGCAAATTCAAGTTTGTTGTATAAATCAGTTAAAGGAACTGGATACAGGTTCAACAGATTGTTGATGTGTATGTTTCTTATTCATTACCTTTTGCTTCTGCTTCCAATTTGGAATTGATCTTCTACATGTTGCGGGGTTGGCTCTATAGCATGTCTAGTGATTTTGACGAAGTGTGTTGCTCTGTTAATCTTTTCATGTAATTAAGTTTGGATTGGAAGTAAGTACTGTATTTTCTTGCTAATTGTTGATTGGGCTGACTAATTCTGAATTTTACAGGGATATATCAAATATGGTGAAAAGTCCACGTTCTCCAGTTACCACAGGTATTGTTCTTAATTACTTCTATTGTTACTTGTTTTGCATGACTACAGTAGTCACCTTCCAATCTATAGCATGGTTATATCTGTTTCCAGGAATGTGTAATATGATATACTCAATGCTATCAGGGTATTTTCTGTGTGCATCTGCTTTGAGAATGTGAATTTCAGATGTTGTCTGACTCTTGTTTCATGTTCAATGTGTTACATGTTGGTATATCCTACTAGGCACCGCAAAGAAAGTTATGACATTTCTTTAGAAACTAATGCTTTACCCTTTTAAAACAAGTATTCTGCTTTGCGTTTGTATATAACAGTGCAAAGGAGCAAATTATATGCTGACATAGACATGGCATACGTGCTAATGTTTCTGTGATGCTCACTAGCTAGACATGGCATAAGCAAAGTTGGTTTCTAACCAGTATTGACTTTTGTATTAGATTTGTATAAAATATTAATCTGTATCCTTATTGAGTGTCTGGGCAGTCTTCTAGTTTGTCTAATGTGTCTTGTATGGAGCTTTGACTTAAACTGGATAGACATCAAGAGGGAGATCGCAAACCACCTACCCATTGCTATCACTGCTCTAAAATGGAGACAGACATCATGGTACATGCACATGTCTGCCCTTCATTGTTAAAGTTGAATGGCCGGGGAGGAAGATGATGTAGATAGATTGTTTGGTTGTTATTGAGATGATGGAAATTTTGGAGCTGTGGTGTCGAGAGGGTGAGGCGCATTATGCCATGAACTGTGTGTGGTGGCTAGGTGCCAATGCTTTCCTTTTCTTCTTTTTCTGTGCCCTCCCAGGTTTGGTTGATCTATTTGCATATTAGTTATCTAGTATGTGCTGCAACTTGCTTTAACTAGGTGTTTTGATAGCAATCACAATGCTAATGCATACATGTGAAGATGATTGTGTATTTTAGGATTGTAGGATGACGGGTGGAATAGGCTCCTGTCCATGTGTATGCAAAATAGATAATGACCTAAATCTCTGGGAAGAAAAGTTGTCTAGTTTGGCATCCACATGTTGATTTTCTTCCCATTGCTCACCTGCGTGTGCATGATACTGATCGAGGCCCTTAGGTTGTACTGATATTTACATGGCATTAGTCCAGTTGGTTATGAGATGCCATTTTTTGATGAATGTTGAGTTGTTGACAATGCAGCTTCACACATCACACATAAAACAAGAAAACCATTTTTTAAACATAATTTTTAATACTAACATCCATGCAACATTTTGTATAAATCATCAATATTTTAATGACACACACATACTGTTTGCAGCATAAAATCCTTTATACTCCTGATTTACTTGGAGTGGTATGGACACTTGGAGCATGGATTTGTTTGACTCATATATCACAGTACTACAAAAGTGTGATTGTGTTTTTCTGCAAGAAAATATGATTGTGTTTGACTTGTATATCCAGTCGTAGTCTGTTAAATGTGCTTTTATTTTTATCAACCTAGTGCCTTGACTGTGAAACTAAATTCAAGATATAAATGAGGTCACTTATCTTGTGTCCATGCTAGTGTTCCTTGGAAGAGAAAAACAGTTGTGAAAGTAATGCCTTGTTCTGTACAGTTGCCCTTCTAGCGAGAATTTATTTTTAGACGAACTTAATTTGAACCCCCAAGTACATGAATAAGGGTCAGAGGATCAATGTATGTATGTAGGTGCACACTTATATCGTGTGCATGCATGTAGGTGCACACTTAAATCCTGTGTATGAAGATCCATTTAACCTCAACAAGCCATCATGCATGAAGATCCACTTCTGTGCACTTTTTATATACGTTACTGGATTGAAGACTGCTTTTAATGCTATAGATCATCAGCATATTTCTAATTCCTTTTTGTTAATTGCCTATATGCATATGGCTTATGCTTCATGGTGTTTGATTGTTTTTTATTAATCAATTTAATGATCTAATTCTGAAGTTTCATCAAGAACGGGTCTTGTGGCTATTTAAGTTCCCTGAAAAGGTTAAGTGTCATGGTCTTTGTTTTCAAGATGAGTCTCTGATATCACCTAGTGACTTGTGTATTCAGATAAAAGAGCTACAAGTTGCAACTGCAATTTTCACTGCAGGGTTTACACCAGGAAAACACAAAATTAACCATACAATATAAATATAGATATAAATGAGGCTTTTTTTGTGCCATCTGATCTTGGTGTCTGGACATCGCTGATATCTACAATTTTGCCTCTGTGTGTGTCTTGCCATAGATCTTGTTGGAGCTTTGTCTGTGACTTGATTTTCAAGTTAATGATAGCTGGCAGCAACTGTCTGTAACTTATACAGTGAACATCTGTTCTGTTTCTTCATACCAATTGGCAGTTGGCACCCCTAGCACTTTCCTTTTTGTTAGGAAGGAGATCCATCTATATAATATTACAACAACAACAACAACAACAACAACAACAACAACAAAGCCTTTAGTCCCAAACAAGTTGGGGTAGGCTAGAGGTGAAACCCACAAGATCTTGCGACCAACTCATGGCTCTGGCACATGGATAACAAGCTTCCACGCACCCCTGTCCATAGCTAGTTCTTTGGTGATACTCCAAGCCTTCAGGTCTCTCTTAATGGACTCCTCCCAAGAGAAATACACAAAAGGCTTGAATGCCATTTCATGAAAAAGAATATCAAAGAGGTTTCTGCATGCCTCATTGAGGCTAAGAATCATCTCTTAACACCTGTCTTCTTGTGTCTGCTGAGTGCTGGCATCGTTGCCAGTCAAGCTTGTGGAAGGCAGCCAGCCAAGTCTAGGCTGGCCAGCTCTCATGCCTACCAGTTATGGACCCAATCCCATTGCTGTAACACCTGAGTGCTGTGTCATTGTATTATTGATGCCTTTTCACTGTTCAGCATTTAGTTTCTTTCTTTTGTTCCTGATTTGGTTATTTTATCTGAATGATGGCCTTTCAGGAACAAAAAGGTGCAGAGCAAAGCCACAAAAGAAGGGTGAAGAATTCACTGCACAAGGAAAATTGGTGGATGGGCCTCAGGATGCAACAAATGGTGTTGAAAAGGGTGCTGGTTCTGCTACTCACAAGAGGCCAAGGAGGGCAGCAGCCTGTTCTGATTTTAAGGAGAAATCTGTACGTTTATCAGAAAAAACTTCTGTTGTCAAGATCAAGAAAAATCGAATGGAAGAGGAAGAAATAGATGCAATCAACCTGACAAAATTAGGGCCAGAAGATTCGCCGCCTTGCCGGAAGTTGATTGATTTCATCTTGCATGATGCAGATGGGAATCTGCAGCCATTTGAAATGTCTGAAATAGATGATTTTTTCATAACAGCTCTCATCATGCCTATGGATGATGATCTAGAAAAAGAGCGTGAAAGAGGTGTACGCTGTGAAGGATTTGGGCGTATTGAGGACTGGGCAATATCTGGTTATGATGAAGGTACTGCAGTGGTCTGGCTCTCAACAGAACTTGCTGATTATGAATGTGTGAAACCAGCAAGCAACTACAAGTCTTACTACAACCACTTCTATGAGAAGGCACAGGTATGTGTTGAAGTCTACAGGAAGCTCATGAGATCAGTAGGTGGGAATCCTAACATGAGTCTGGAAGAATTGCTTGCTAGTGTTGTTCGCTCTGTTAATGCTATCCAAGGTTACACTGGAACAATGAGCAAAGAATTCATGATTGCCACTGGTGAGTTTGTATACAACCAGCTCATTGGTTTGGATCAGACGGCAGGCAATGATGATGAGAAGCTTGTTACATTGCCAGTTCTTCTTGCTCTAAGAGATGAGTGCAAATCTCGAGCAGAATTTACCAAGATGCCACTTAGCATTTCAAATGGGAGCCTGAAGATCAAGGATATTGAGTGTAAAGAGGTAGCTGAGGACGATGATGAGAAATTAGCAAGATTATTGCATGAAGAAGAAGAATGGAAGATGATGAAGAAACAGAGGGGTAACCGTGGGGTCCCTTCCCAGAAAAATGTCTACATCAAAATTAGTGAAGCTGAGATTGCAAATGACTACCCTCTGCCTGCATACTATAAACCATCTAGCCAGGAAATGGATGAATACATATTTGATAGTGAGGATGGCATGTTCTCTGGTGATGTGCCAGTAAGAATCCTCAATAACTGGGCTCTATACAATGCGGATTCTAGGCTTATTTCTCTGGAATTAATCCCTATGAAGTCAGGCGCAGAAAATGATATAGTTGTCTTTGGATCTGGTTTTATGACAGAGGATGATGGCAGTTGCTGTTCCACAGCTGAGTCTGCAAAGTTCTCTTCTTCATCAAGTAAAGCTGATAACCAGGATGTAGGAGTTCCGATATATTTGAGCCCAATCAAGGAATGGGTTATAGAATTTGGTGGCTCGATGGTTTGCATAACCATTCGAACTGATGTGGCTTGGTGAGTACCCCAGTCAGCTTTTATTGCTATTTTATTGTGTAATCTTCATGCCACTGCCTGTTCAGTATTCTTTTCACTGAATCCTCTCATTCCTTTGGCCCACTCTTTATTTGTTTCTGGCAGCACTCCATTAGAACTTACATCGCATGTATTATCAGGTACAAGCTACGGCAGCCAATAAAGCAATATGCTCCTTGGTGTGAACCTGTACTGAAAACAGCAAGGCTTGCTGTTAGCATCATCACCCTGCTAAAAGAGCAAAGCCGTGCTTCAAAGCTTTCTTTTGTTGATGTCATCAAGAAAGTGGCAGAGTTTGACAAAGAGAATCCTGCTTTTATATCGTCCAATATTGTACTGGTTGAGAGGTACATTGTGGTACATGGACAAATCATACTTCAGCAGTTTGCAGATTTCCCTGATGAGACAATTCGACGTAGTGCTTTTGCCACTGGCCTGTTGACGAAGATGGAGCAGAGAAGGCATACAAAGTTGTTCATGAAGAAGGCTCAAGTAACAAGAGGAGAGAATCTGAACCCAATTGCAACAATGGGGACATCATCAAAAAGAAAAGCAATGCGTGCAACCACAACAAGATTGATCAACAGAATATGGAGTGATTACTATGCACACCATTTCCCTGAAGATTTGAAGGAGGGAGATGGAAACGAAGCAAAAGAAGTTGATGATGAACAAGAAGAAAATGAAGATGAGGATGCTGAGGAAGAGGTACAGATTGAAGAAGACGAGGTTGCAAAGTCTCCACCATCAACACGGTCTCGAAAATTGGTATCACAAACTAGCAAAGAAATGAGATGGAAGGGTGAGCCAGCTGGGAAAACAACTTCTGGAGAAGCTTTATACAAATGTGCGTATGCACGGGAACTCAGAATAGATGTCGGAGGGGCAGTCACACTGGAAGATGATTCTGGAGAAATAGTCATATGCTTTGTTGAGTACATGTTTCAGAAATCTGATGGTGCAAAAATGGTTCATGGAAGGATTCTGCAAAAAGGCTCAGAAACTGTTCTTGGCAATGCTGCAAATGAAAGGGACATTTTCTTAACTAATGACTGTTTGGAGTTTGAACTAAAGGACATCAAAGAATTGGTGTCTGTCAATCTCCAATCAATGCCTTGGGGTCACAAGTATAGAAAAGAGAATTCTGAAGCTGAGAAGATTGAGCGGGCCAAAGCGGAAGAGAGGAAAAAGAAGGGTCTGCCCATGGAATATTTATGTAGAAGCCTGTACTGGCCTGAGAAGGGTGCCTTCTTCTCTCTACCTCGTGATAAACTGGGTCTTGGTAATGGTGTCTGCGGCTCTTGTGAGCACAGAGAACCGGACTCTGATGAATTAAGAATACTTACCAAGACCAGCTTCATTTACAGAAAGGTAACCTATAGTGTCCATGACTTCTTATACATCAGGCCTGAGTTTTTCTCCCAAGAAGAGGATCGTGGCACCTACAAGGCAGGAAGAAACATTGGCCTGAAGCCCTATGCAGTTTGCCATCTTCTGGATGTCTGTGGACCTGCTGGTTCTAAAAAAGTTGACCCTGCATCAACAAAAGTCAGTGTTCGAAGATTTTATAGACCAGATGACATTTCAACTGCTAAAGCTTATACATCTGATATCAGAGAGGTTATACTCTTCTTCCTGTGTATATTTGTTTTATGTCTGATATCTGTAATACCATCATTAGTTCCATGCTTCATAACATGCCAAAGTTTTGTGATCATTCTCCTTAAATAGTCTTCAATACATATTGTTAACTTTTTTTTGCTTGATTCAGGTATACTATAGTGAAGATGTAATTAATGTGCCGGTGGATATGGTAGAGGGAAAATGTGAGGTCAGAAAGAAGATAGATATCTCAAATTCAGACCTTCCAGTAATGATTGAACATGTATTCTTCTGTGAGCATTTCTATGATCGTGCCACTGGAGCTCTCAAGCAGGTTTGTTGGCTAATATAACATTTTGATTTAGAACTGCTAGTTGTGGTATTTAACTGAATGTATGTTCTGCCTTGACAGTTGCCTTCAAATGTAAAGCTCATGTCTGTGGCTCGCAAGGCAACTGGTGCTTTGAAGAAGAACAAGGGAAAGCAGATCTGTGAAAATAATGAATTTGATTCAGGCAAATGGATGGAGGTGCCCAAAGAGAGCCGTATTGCAACTCTTGACATTTTTGCTGGCTGTGGAGGTTTATCAGAAGGGTTGCAGCAAGCTGGTATGCACTTCCTTCAGTGGTATGGTTTAGCATGAACATGTTGGCCTTCTGACTGATATTTTTTTATTATCATTGTTAAATTCTGCAGGTGTGTCATTTACAAAATGGGCAATTGAATATGAGGAACCAGCTGGTGAAGCATTTAGGCAAAATCATCCGGAAGCTGCTGTGTTTGTGGATAACTGCAATGTGATTTTAAAGTAGGTGAAATTGTTTAATTTATGCGCTGTGTTGCATTTATTTATTTGTGTAGCTCAATCAGGATTGCTTCGTGATGATGCAGGGCAATCATGGACAAGTGTGGGGATTCTGATGACTGTGTCTCAACTTCTGAAGCTGCTGAACAAGCAGCTAAACTTGCTGAAGAGAATATTAAAAACCTTCCTGTCCCTGGTGAAGTAGAATTCATAAATGGCGGTCCTCCCTGTCAGGTACATTATATTGCTATAAGCACTGGTAAGCAGTTTGTTGTTCAAAATGTTAACCCATTATTGACCTATGTATACCCTTTTTCCGTTACCAGGGCTTTTCTGGCATGAACAGATTCAACCAAAGCCCATGGAGTAAAGTTCAGTGTGAGATGATTTTAGCATTCCTCTCTTTTGCGGAGTATTTTCGTCCCAGATTCTTTCTTTTAGAAAATGTCAGGAATTTTGTTTCGTTCAACAAAGGGCAGACCTTCCGACTGGCAGTTGCATCTCTTTTGGAAATGGGATACCAGGTGCTAATTCTTACCATTGTCTACTTAAACTACCTAGTTAGCACTTCTTTGAATCTGTATACTGAGAAGTTGTATACCTGTTGTTTAGGTTCGTTTTGGAATCTTAGAAGCAGGTACTTTTGGTGTTGCTCAGTCCAGGAAAAGGGCATTCATTTGGGCTGCTGCTCCTGGAGAGATTCTTCCTGATTGGCCAGAACCGATGCACGTGTTTGCTAGCCCTGAACTGAAAATAACACTGCCTGATGGCAAATACTATGCAGCTGCCAAAAGCACTGCTGGTGGGGCACCTTTCCGTGCAATAACTGTTAGAGATACAATTGGGGATTTGCCGAAAGTGGAAAATGGTGCAAGTAAACTCATACTTGAGGTAATATTCCAAGGCCATTCAGTTTTTCTTTTGTTTCTGCTCTGGATTCCCATATTTAGTGAATTCCTCTCTTAATGCAGTATGGAGGTGAGCCTACCTCTTGGTTTCAGAAGAAGATCAGAGGTAGCACTATTGCATTGAACGATCACATATCTAAGGAGATGAATGAATTAAATCTCATAAGATGCAAACATATTCCCAAACGACCTGGTTGTGACTGGCATGACTTGCCAGATGAGAAGGTAAATGAGACTGTCCTACTCTGTAGCTGCATTCACTGTTTCTGTTGATCTATAGTTTATCCTTTTTGGTGTTTGTGATATGTTAATTCCCCGAACATACATGTGCAGGTGAAGCTATCTTCTGGGCAAATGGTGGACCTGATACCTTGGTGCTTGCCTAACACCGCTAAAAGGCACAATCAGTGGAAGGGTCTGTATGGGAGGTTAGATTGGGAGGGCAATTTCCCCACGTCTGTGACTGATCCTCAGCCGATGGGCAAGGTTGGCATGTGCTTCCACCCTGACCAGGATAGGATTATCACGGTCCGTGAATGTGCGCGATCTCAGGTAAGCTTAAGCTGCTCTACATCCATCCCCATCTGATAACAAATAGACTCAAACGTGTTAAATATTGTTGTAAGGCCTGGTAGATAATCTGATTTGAACCTATCAACGTCTGCAGGGCTTTCCTGACAGCTACCAGTTTTCGGGCACCATTCAGAGCAAGCACAGGCAGATTGGCAACGCTGTGCCACCCCCTCTTGCCTTTGCGCTTGGGAGGAAGCTGAAGGAAGCCGTCGATGCGAAGCGCCAGCAGGCCTGACACCGTCCGTAGAACTCCCAAGGGACAGAAGCACCAGCATTCAAGTTTCTCCTCTATTGTGCGTGGCTGGTATGAACTGTCTTGAACCAGCATTCAAGCCACATACTGATGTGACGATGTGAACTATCATGCATGAACTTGTGATTTTATTTGTCTCCTTATATATTCTTAGTTTATTGTTGATTGACGCCCAAATTCAGAGTTGTGATTGTATCCAAACATTGCACGAGCGTACATCAACTAGTGGCTGCTGCATGTGCTGTCACATGTTCTGGAACTAAGATATAACAACGTTTCCTCGTACTCGATGTTTTGGGTTTGAAGTCTTTTGTGTGTATGTTCAAGCCAACCTAATTCTTCCGAGTGAAGACTTCGAAATCTTCTACTTCCTCCGTAAACCAATATAAGAGTATTTAGATCACTATTTTAATGATCTAAACGCTCTTATATTAGTTTACATAGGAAGTATTTAGTTTGGTTTCAAAGATTCAATTCTTCGTTGGTGGGTTCGTTATGGGTTGGATGACTTGTTCCAAGTCAGTTCAGTCGAGCAACTCCAATGGGGCGACCCATTTTGTTCGCGGTCGTATGTTTGGATCGGCACGGACAGAAAAGGAGGTCCAACGTGCTGACCTAAACAGACGCACGTCTGTTTTTCGTTTGCGGGCGACCCATTCCGGCCCATTTTTGAGCCTGATTTGCATCGGTGTGGACACGTAACGGACGCGCGTGTGGTCGCCTACTCCTTTCCCCGGGCCTGTTGGTTTGTGGCATATTGGCCTCCCTCTCCTCGGCCAACAAGCAACCCTCGCCCCTGCCTCCTCCGTCACCGATGCCGCCGCCCAGCTTTGTGGCGACTCTTTCAGCCGCCGCCGCCTCCACATCCGCCTAGCAACGCTGCCCTGCCCCTAGTCGCCCGTCGCCTCTGTTTTTGCCGAGAAACCAGCCCGGATCGTCATTGCTTCCCCCACCGCGGCCGCCCGCGACAAGAAGACGCCTCGCCGCCCCGCCACATCGGCCAAACACGCTTCGTCGGATGCCGTCACACTCGTTGGGCGCCCGGCGGGAGCAGCTAGTTGGTACTGTCGCGTGCGCGTCTCCCCTCGTCGGCCGTCTCCTTGGCGCGCAAGCTATTCGACGGTTGCCAAGGTACGAAAATGGATTCCGCCGACGAGTTCTTTTTCCACAATTTCATTTGCGACTCCGACGATTCGTCGTCCGATGACGAGGAGGAGATATTGGCTGCCGTGTTGGTCCATCACCACCTCAACAATCAGCGACCGTTGTTCCATGGCTCCATTCCGGGCCACCTTCCGGCGTTGAATCGTAACCGAGAGAGTGGGCATTTCCTTCTCTGGAAGAAAGTTCATTGATACAACAAACCCGTTGCTCAAACATCACAAATTCCGCCACCGGTTCCGTATGAGTAGGCATGTTTTCAACCGTATTAGAGAGGGAGTGGTCGGCTATGATGACTACTTCGAGTGCAAAGAGGATGCCGTCGGCAAGATTGGTTTCTCCTCTTATCAGAAATGCACTGCTGCCATCAGAATGCTTGCATACCCGGTGATCTCATTGACGAGTACGTCCGTATGAGCGAGTCTACATGCCTAGAGTCCCTGTATAAGTTACGCAAGGCTGTGATTGCTTGTGTTTGGCCCTTAGTACTTGAGAGAGCCGATACCGCAGATCTGACCCGTTTGTTGGCAATGAATGCTAGCGAGGGCTTCCGGAGATGCTTGGCAGAATAGACTCCATGCACTCGGAGTGGAAGAACCGCCCTTCGCTTGGCAAGGGCAAGTATAAAGGGACATGTCGTGGCTTACCTTTGTCATACTAGAGGCCGTGGCGTCTCAAGATCTCTGGATCGGCACTCTTTCTTTGGCATAGCTGGATCACACAATGATATCAACGTGTTTCAGCTCGCCGCTGTTTGCTAGGCTTGTCAAGGCAACAACTCACCGTGAACTTCATCGCCAACGGCCACAACTATGAAAAAGGGTACTATTTGGGTGACAGTATCTATCCTCAGTGGACCACTATTGTAAAGACAATACCCAACCCTGTTGGAGAGAAAAGGAAAAGATTTGCCCAAGAGCAAGAGAGTGCTAGAAAGGATGTTGAGCATGCCTTTGGTGTTTTGCAATCTCGATGGGGCATCGTTCGGTATCCTGCTAATACTTGGAGCACGCAGAAACTATGGGAGGTGATGACTGCTTGTGTGATCATGCACAATATGATCAGAGAAGACGAGCACCCGTAACGTCTGTATGATCAAGGCTTTCGGTTGTGGTGAGAATGTTGTGCCTGAGCATGGAGTAGTGACAACATTTGAGCAGTTCACTCAGTTTCATGAAGACATGCGTGATTGGGAAACTCATGTGCAACTGCAAAATGATTTGGTTGAGCATATGTGGACTCATGTTGGCAACCAATAGATGTATCTTCTTTTATTCATTTGCAAAACTATGTGAAACATTTTTATTTTTATTTGGCCTGTAAACTATACTATTTATTTGGGCGGACTATTTTGTTTGTTAAATTTTCATTTCACAATATGTTGAATGCAATGCAAAATTAGGCGGCCAGCCGGCCACGCCTGCATATATAAGTCGGTGCGTTGGGCGCGCTGTCGACCTATATGAAAAACAGGACGGACGCCGGGCGGGCGGCCGACCCAAACGGACAAAAAGCGGACGAAATCGCCGTCCGTTTGGGTCGGCCCGTTGGAGTTGCTCTAATTGTTAGAGCATCTCCAATAGGCCCTATTTTAGGGCGCTTGGGCAAAAACCCAATCCGACTTTTTTTTGCAAAACTTCTTTCGGGCGCCCTAAAATGAGGTGTAAGTGCTACAAATATACAACACCTGGGACACTGTTGTTGCAAAGTTGCGTGACTCCCTTGTGAGCTATTTTTTTTAAAATAATACATTTTTTATTAATTTACACAAATATTACGCTGATATTTTTATTTTTGAAAATAATACCCAAGCAGCTAGCAGCAGGCCGACTAAGCCTAGTCAGCCAGCAGCGGGCCGACTAGGCCTTATCAGCCAACTGCAGGCTGACAGGTGGCCACTTGGCCACGTGCGGGCTGATTATTGGCTGGGCCACGTCGCAACAGGGCTGGGTCAGGGCGCCCCAGTCAGCCAGCTGCAACCGATCGGTCAGCTGCTGGCCGACAGGGAGCAGCCCCGCAGCACGTGCCCTCTTCCTCCTTTCTCCTTCTCCTTTCCCTTTCTCCCACATCGCTCATCTCACTCTGTTCTTCCTTCCTCCTCTCTCTTACACGAAATAGCTCCAATTAATACACCAAAATGACCTGGTTTTTTGCGGATTTGGCACCGTGAATGGGTTCTACATAGTTAGGGGAGGCAAAAGAGACCTCGATCTACTGATGGGGTAGCTCGTGGTGGTCGTGGTGAGCATTTTGTTGGAGCATATTTTCAGCTCATTGGTGGAGGTTGTTGTTGGGGAACGTAGTAATTTCAAAAATTTCCTACGCACACGCAAGGATCATGGTGATGCATAGCAACGAGAGGGGAGAGTATTGTCCACGCACTCGTGAGACCGTGGCGGAAGCGTTATGACAACGCTGTTGATGTAGTCGTACATCTTCACGATCCGACCGATCCAAGTACCGAACGTCACGGCACCTCCGAAGTTCAGACACGCTCATTTCGATGACGATCCCGGACTCGATCCAAAGCAAAGTGTCGGGATGAGTTCCGTCGGCCTGACGGCGTGGTGGCGATGATGATGTTCTATCGGCGCAGGCTTCGCCTAAACTCATGACGATATGACCGAGGTGGAATATGATGGAGGGGGCACCGCTGCGGCTAAGGAACGATCCGTAGATTAACTTGTGTGTCCATGGGGTGCCCCCGCCTCAGATATAAAGGAGTGGAGGAGGGAGGGCCGGCCCTCTCTATGGCGCGCCCTAGGGGAGTCCTACTCCCACCGGAGTAGGATTCCCCCTTTCCTAGTCCAACTAGGAACCCTTCCATGTAGTAGGAGTAGGAGAGAAGGAAAGGGAAGAGAGAAGGAGAAGGAAGGAAGGGTGCGCCCCACTTCCCTAGTCCAATTCGGACTAGTCCAAGGGGAGGGGTGCGGCCACTCTTTTGGCCCTTTCTCTCCTTTCCTGTATGGCCCAAAGAGGCCCAATACGAATTCCCGTAACTCTCGGTACTCCCAAAAATACCGAATCACTCGGAACCTTTCCGAACTCCGAATATAGTCGTCCAATATATCGATCTTTATGTCTCGACCATTTCGAGACTCCTCGTCATGTCCCCGATCTCATCCGGGACTCCGAACTCCTTCGGTACATCAAAACTCATAAACTCATAATAAAACGGTCATCGTAACGTTAAGCGTGCGGACCCTACGGGTTCGAGAACTATGTAGACATGACCTAGAACTATTCTCGGTCAATAACCAATAGCGGAACCTGGATGCCCATATTGGCTCCTACATATTCTATGAAGATCTTTATCGGTGAAACCGCATAACAACATCGTTGTTCCCTTTGTCATCGGTATGTTACTTGCCCGAGATTCGATCGTCGGTATCCAATACCTAGTTCAATCTCGTTACCGCAAGTCTCTTTACTCGTTACGTAATGCATCATTCCGTAACTAACTCATTAGCTACATTGCTTGCAAGGCTTATAGTGATGTGCATTACCGAGAGGGCCGGAGATACCTCTCCGACAATCGGAGTGACAAAACCTAATCTCAAATACGCCAACCCAACATGTACCTTTGGAGACACCTGTAGTACTCCTTTATAATCACCCGATTCGTTGTGGACGTTTGGTAGCACCAAAGTGTTCCTCCGTAAACGGAGTTGCAGAATCTCATAGTTACAGGAACATGTATAAGTCATGAAGAAAGCAATAGCAATATACTAAACGATCAAGTGCTAGGCTAACGGAATGGGTCATGTCAATCACATCATTCTCCTAATGATGTGATCCCGTTAATCAAATGACAACACATGTCTATGGTTAGGAAACATAACCATCTTTGATTAATGAGCTAGTCAAGTAGAGGCATACTAGTGACTATATGTTTGTCTATGTATTCACACATGTATCATGTTTCCGGTTAATACAATTCTAGCATGAATAATAAACATTTATCATGAAATAAGGAAATAAATAATAACTTTATTATTGCCTCTAGGGCATATTTCCTTCAGTCTCCCACTTGCACTAGAGTCAATAATCTAGTTCACATCATCATGTGATTCAACACTTATATTCACATCTGTATGTGATTAACACCCATAGTTGACATCGTCATGTGACCAACACCTAAAGGGTTTACTAGAGTCAATAATCTAGTTCACATCGCTATGTGATTAACACCCAAAGAGTACTAAGGTATTATCATGTTTTGCTCGTGAGAGAAGCTTAGTCAATGGGTGCATCACATACTGAGCCGTATGTATTTTGCAAATATTCTATGTCTACAATGCTCGCACGGAGCTACTCTAGCTAATTGCTCCCACTTTCAATATGTATCCAGATTGAGACTTAGAGTCATCCGGATCAGTGTAAAAAGCTTGCATCGATGTAACTCTTTACGACGGGCTCTTTTATCACCTCCATAATCGAGAAATATTTCCTTAGTCCTCACTAAGGATGTTCTTGACCAATGTCCGATGATCTACTCCTAGATCACTATTGTACTCCTTGCCAAATTGAGCAAGGTATACAATAGGTGCAGTACATAGCATAGCATACTTTATAGAACCTATGACTAAGGCATAGGGAATGACTTTCATTCTCTTTTCTATTTTCTGCCGTGGTCGGGATTTGAGTCTTACTCAATTTCACACGTTTGCAACACAGTGCAAGAACTTTTCTTTATTTGTTCCATTTTGAACTACTTCAAAATCTTGACAAGGTATGTACTTATTGAAAAACTTATCAAGCGTCTTGATCTATCTCAATAGATCTTGATGCTCAATATGTAAGCAGCTTCACCGAGGTCCTTCTTTGAAAAACTCCTTTCAAATACTCCTTTATGCTTTGCGAATAATTCTACATTATTTTCGATCAACAATATGTCATTCACATATACTTATCGGAAATCTTTGTAGTGCTCCCACTCACTTTCTTGTAAATACTGAGGCTTCTCCAAAAGTCTGTATAAAACCATATGCTTTGATCACACTATCAAAGCGTTTATTCCAACTCCGAGATGCTTGCACGGTCCATAGATGGATCGCTGAAGCTTGCACATTTTGTTAGCATCTTTAGGATTGACAAAACCTTCTGGTTGCATCATATACAACTCTTCTTTAATAAATCCATTAAGGAATGCAGTTTTGTTTATCCATTTGCCGATTTCATAAAATGCGGCAATTGCTAACATGATTCGGACAGACTTAAGCATCGCAGCTTGAGAAAATCTCATTGTAGTCAACACCTTGAACTTGTCGAAAAACCTTTTTGTGACAAGTCGAGCTTTGTAGATAGTAACACTACTATCAGTGTCCGTCTTCCTCTTGAAGATCCATTTATTTAACATGGCTTGCTGATCATCGAGCAAGTCAATCAAAGTCCATACTTTGTTCTCATACATGGATCCTATCTCAGATTTCATGGCCTCAAGCCATTTCGCGGAATCTGGGCTCATCATCGCTTCCTCATAGTTCAGAGGTTCATCATGGTCTAGTAACATGACTTCTAGAATAGGATTACCGTACCACTCTGGCGCGGATCTTACTCTGGAAGACCTACGAGGTTTGGTAGCAACTTGATCTGAAGTTTCATGATCATCATCATTAACTTCCTCACTAATTGGTGTAGGAATCACTGGAACTGATTTACGTGATGAACTACTTTCCAATAAGGGAGAAGGTACACTTACCTCATCAAGTTCTACTTTCCTCCCACTCACTTCTTTCGAGAGAAACTTCTTCTCTAGAAAGGATCCATCTTAGCAACGAATGTTTTGCCTTTAGATCTGTGATAGAAGGTGTACCCAACAGTTTCCTTTGGGTATTCTATGAAGACGCACTTCTCCGATTTGGGTTCGAACTTATCAGGTTGAAAACCTTTTTCATATAAGCATCGCAACTCCAAACTTTAAGAAACGATGACTTAGGTTTCATCGCTAAACCATAGTTCATACGGTGTCGTCTCAATGTATTTAGATGGTGCCCTATTTAAACGTGAATGCATTTGTCTCTAATGCATAACCCCAAAAGCGATAGTGGTAAACCGATAAGAGACATCATAGATCGCACCATATCTAGTAAAGTACGATTCACGATGTTCGGACACACCATTACATTGTGGTGTTCGGTGGCGTGAGTTGTGAAACTATTCCACTTTGTTTTAATTGAAGACCAAACTTCGCAACTCAAATATTCATCTCCACGATCGGATCGCAGAAACTTTATTTTCTTGTTATGATGATTTTCTACTTCACTCTGAAATTCTTTGAACTTTTCAACTATTTCAGACTTATGTTTCATCAAGAAGATATACGCATATCTGCTCAAATCATCTGTGAAGGTCGAAAATAATGATACTTGCCACGGGCATCAACACTCATTGGATCGCATACATCAAGATGTATTATTTCCAACAAGTTTGTTGTTCGTTCCATTGTTTCGAAGAACGGAGTTTTAGTCATCTTGCCCATGAGGCACGGTTCGCAAGTACCAAGTGATTCATAATCAAGTGATTCCAAAAGCCCATCAGTATGGAGTTTCTTCATGCGCTTTACACCAATATGACCTAAACGGCAAGTGCCACAAATAAGTTGCACTATATTTATTATCTTTATATCTTTTGGTTTCATTATTATGATTATGTGTATCACACGATCGAGATCCAACAAACCATTTTCATTGGGTGTATGACCATAGAAGGTTTTTTTCATGTAAACAGAACAATATTTATTCTCTAACTTCCATGAATATCCGTATTGCAATAATCATGATCAAATCATAGTCATGCTCAATGCAAACGCCAAATATCATTTATTTAGGTTCAACACTAATCCAGAGTATAGGGAGTGTGCGATGATGATCATATCAATCTTGGAACTACTTCCAACACTCATCGTCACTTCCCCTTCAACTAGTCTCTGTTTATTACAGAACTCTGTTTCGAGTCACTAATTTTAGCAACCGAACAAGTATCAAATACTCGGGGCTACTATAAACACTAGTAAGGTACACATCAATAACCTGTATATCAAATATACCCTTGTTCACTTTGCCATCCTTCTTATCCACCAAATATTGAGTGGTATTTCCGTTTCGGTGACAATTTCCTTTGCAGTGTAAGCACTCAGTTTCAGGCTTTGGTTTAGCTTTGGGTTTCTTCGTGGGAGTGACAACTTGCTTGTCATTCTACTTGAAGTTCCCTTTCTTTCCCTTTGCCCTTTTCTTGAAACTAGTGATCTTGTCAACCATCAACACTTGATGCTCTTTCTTGATTTCTATCTTCGTCGATTTCAACATCACGAAGAGCTCGGGAATCATTTTCGTCATCCCTTGCATACTATAGTTCATCACGAAGTTCTAGTAACTTAGTGATGGTGACTAGAGAATTCTGTCAATCACTATATTATCTCGGAAGATTAACTCCCACTTGATTCAAGCGATTGAAGTACCCGGACAATCTGAGCACATGCTCACTAGTTGAGCGATTCTCCTCCATCTTTTAGCTATAGAACTTGTTGGAGACTTCATATCTCTCAACTCGGGTATTTGCTTGAAATATTAACTTCAACTCCTGGAACATCTCATATGGTCCATGACGTTCAAAATGTCTTTGAAGTCCCGATTCTAAACTGTTAAGTATGGTGCACTAAACTATCAAGTAGTCATCATATTGAGCTAGCCAAACGTTCATAACGTCTGCATTTGCTCCTGCAATAGGTCTGTCACCTAGCGGTGCATTAAGGACATAATTCTTACGTGCGACAATGAGGATAAACCTCATATCACGGATCCAATCCGCATCATTGCTACTAACATTTTTCAATACAATTTCCTCTAGGAACACATATAAAAACATAGGGAAGCAACAACGCGAGCTATTGATCTACAACATAATTTACAAAATACTACGGGACTAAGTTCATGATAAATTAAAGTTCAATTAATCATATTACTTAAGAACTCCCACTTAGATAGACATCCCTCTAATCCTCTAAGTGATTACGTGATCCATATCAACTACACCATGTCCGATCGTCACGTGAGATGGAGTAGTTTCAACGATGAACATCAATATGTTGATCATATCTACTATATGATTCACGCCGACCTTTCGGTCTCCGTGTTCCGAGGCCATATACATTATATATGCTAGGCTCGTCAAGTTTAACCTGAGTATTCCGCGTGCGCAACTGTTTTGCACCCGTTGTATTTGAACATAGAGCCTATCACACCCGATCATCACGTGGTGTCTCAGCACGAAGAACTTTCGCAATGGTGCATACCCAGGGAGAACACTTCTTGATAATTAGTGAGAGATCATCTTATAATGCTACCGTCAAGCCAAACAGAATAAGATGTATAAAAGATAAACATCATATGCAATGAAAATATGTGACATGATATGGCCATCATCATCTTGTGCCTTTGATCTCCATCTCCAAAGCATCGTCATGGTTTCCATCGTCACCGGCACGACACCATGATCTTCATCATCTTGATCTATATCAATGTGTCATCACATGGTCGTCTCGCCAACTATTGCTCTTGCAACTATTGCTATCGCATAGCGATAAAGTAAAGCAATTATTTGGCACTTGCATCTTATGCAACAAAGAGACAACCATAGGGCTTACTGCCGATTGTCGATAACTTCAACAAAACATGATCATCTCATACAACAACTTATATCTCATCATGTTTTGACCATATCACATCACAACATGCCCCGCAAAAACAAGTTAGACGTCCTCTACTTTGTTGTTGCAAGTTTTACGTGGCTGCTACGGGCTGAGCAAGAACCGTTCTTACCTACGCATCAAAACCACAACGATAGTTTGTCAAGTTGGTGCTGTTTTAACCTTCGCAAGGACCGGCATAGCCACACTCGGTTCAACTAAAGTGAGAGAGACAGACACCCGCCAGTCACCTTTAAGCACCGAGTGCTCGCAGCGGTGAACGAAGTCTCGCAGAAGCGACGCTGTAATGTCGGTCCGGCCGCTTCATCTCACAATACCGCCCGAACCAAAGTATGACATGCCGGTAAGCAAGATGACTTGTATCGCCCACAACTCACTTGTGTTCTACTCGTGCATATGACATCTACGCATAAAACCCGGCTCGGATGCCACTTTGTTGGGGAACGTAGTAATTTCAAAATTTCCTACGCACACGCAAGGATCATGGTGATTCATAGCAACGAGAGGGGACAGTGTTGTCTACGTACCCTCTTAGACCCTAAGCGGAAGCGGTATAACAACGCGCTTGATGTAGTCGAACGTCTTAACTATCCGACCGATCCAAGTACCGAACGCACGACACCTCCGGAGTTCAAAGACACGTTCAGCTCGATGGCGATCCCCGGACTCCGATCCAGCAAAGTGTCGGGATGAGTTCCACAAGACGACGGCGTGGTGACGATGATGATGTTCTACCGGCAGGGCTTCGCCTAAACTCCGCGATGATATGACCGAGGTGGAATATGGTGGAGGGGGCACCGCACACGGCTAAGGAACGATCCGTAGATCAACTTGTGTGTCCATGGGGTGCCCCCTGCCCCATATATAAAGGAGTGGAGGAGGGGAGGGCCGACCTCTCTATGGCGCGCCTAGGGGAGTCCTACTCCACCGGGAGTAGGATTCCCTTTCCTAGTCCAACTAGGAACCCTTCCATGTAGTAGGAGTAGGAGAGAAGGAAAGGGAAGAGAGAAGGAGAAGGAAGGAAGGGTGCGCCCCTTCCCTAGTCCAATTTGGACTAGTCCAAGGGGAGGGTGCGGCCACTCTTTGGCCCTTTCTCTCCTTTCCCGTATGGCCCAAAGAGGCCCAATACGAATTCCCGTAACTCTCGGTACTCCCAAAAATACCGAATCACTCGGAACCTTTCCGAACTCCGAATATAGTCGTTCAATATATAGATCTTTATGTCTCGACCATTTCGGGACTCCTCGTCATGTCCGCGATCTCATCCGGGACTCAACTCCTTCGGTACATCAAAACTCATAAACTCATAATAAAAGCTGTCATCGTAACGTTAAGCGTGCGGACCCTACGGGTTCGAGAACTATGTAGACATGACCTAGAACTATTCTCGGTCAATAACCAATAGCGGAACCTGGATGCCCATATTGGCTCCTACATATTCTATGAAGATCTTTATCGGTGAAACCGCATAACAACATACGTTGTTCCCTTTGTCATCGGTATGTTACTTGCCCGAGATTCGATCGTCGGTATCCAATACCTAGTTCAATCTCGTTATCGCAAGTCTCTTTACTCGCTACGTAATGCATCATTCCGTAACTAACTCATTAGCTACATTGCTTGCAAGGCTTATAGTGATGTGCATTACCGAGAGGGCCCAGAGATACCTCTCCGACAATCGGAGTGACAAAACCTAATCTCGAAATACGCCAACCCAACATGTACCTTTGGAGACACCTGTAGTACTCCTTTATAATCACCCGATTACGTTGTGACGTTTGGTAGCACCAAAGTGTTCCTCCGGTAAACGGAGTTGCATAATCTCATAGTTACAGGAACATGTATAAGTCATGAAGAAAGCAATAGCAATATACTAAACGATCAAGTGCTAGGCTAACGGAATGGGTCATGTCAATCACATCATTCTCCTAATGATGTGATCCCGTTAATCAAATGACAACACATGTCTATGGTTAGGAAACATAACCATCTTTGATTAATGAGCTAGTCAAGTAGAGGCATACTAGTGACTATATGTTTGTCTATGTATTCACACATGTATCATGTTTAGGTTAATACAATTCTAGCATGAATAATAAACATTTATCATGAAATAAGGAAATAAATAATAACTTTATTATTGCCTCTAGGGCATATTTCCTTGATCTCCCACTTGCACTAGAGTCAATAATCTAGTTCACATCATCATGTGATTCAACACTTATATTCACATCTGTATGTGATTAACACCCATAGTTGACATCGTCATGTGACCAACACCTAAAGGGTTTACTAGAGTCAATAATCTAGTTCACATCGCTATGTGATTAACACCCAAAGAGTACTAAGGTATTATCATGTTTTGCTCGTGAGAGAAGCTTAGTCAATGGGTGCATCACATACTGAGCCGTATGTATTTTGCAAATATTCTATGTCTACAATGCTCGCACGGAGCTACTCTAGCTAATTGCTCCCACTTTCAATATGTATCCAGATTGAGACTTAGAGTCATCTGGATCAGTGTAAAAGCTTGCATCGATGTAACTCTTTCTGACGGGCTCTTTTTATCACCTCCATAATCGAGAAATATTTCCTTAGTCCTCACTAAGGATGTTCTTGACCAATGTCCAAAGGATCTACTCCTAGATCACTATTGTACCTCCTTGCCAAATTCAGAGCAAGGTATACAATAGGTCCAGTACATAGCATAGCATACTTTATAGAACCTATGACTAAGGCATAGGGAATGACTTTCATTCTCTTTTCTATTTTCTGCCGTGGTCGGGATTTGAGTCTTACTCAATTTCACACGTTTGCAACACGTGCAAGAACTTTTCTTTGATTGTTCCATTTTGAACTACTTCAAAATCTTGACAAGGTATGTACTTATTGAAAAAACTTATCAAGCGTCTTGATCTATCTCAATAGATCTTGATGCTCAATATGTAAGCAGCTTCACCGAAGTCCTTCTTTGAAAAACTCCTTTCAAATACTCCTTTATGCTTTGCGAATAATTCTACATTATTTCCGATCAACAATATGTCATTCACATATACTTATCGAAATGCTGTAGTGCTCCCACTCACTTTCTTGTAAATACAGGCTTCTCCAAAAGTCTCAGATAAAACCATATGCTTTGATCACACTATCAAAGCGTTTATTCTAACTCGAGATGCTTGCACGGTCCATAGATGGATCATTTGAAGCTTGCACATTTTGTTAGCATCTTTAGGATTGACAAAACCTTGGTTGCATCATATACAACTCTTCTTTAATAAATCCATTAAGGAATGCAGTTTTGTTTATCCATTTGCCGATTTCATAAAATGCGGCAATTGCTAACATGATTCGGACAGACTTAAGCATCGCTACAGTTTGAGAAAATCTCATTGTAGTCAACACCTTGAACTTGTCGAAAAACCTTTTTGTGACAAGTCGAGCTTTGTAGATAGTAACACTACTATCAGTGTCCGTCTTCCTCTTGAAGATCCATTTATTTAACATGGCTTGTCGATCATCGAGCAAGTCAATCAAAGTCCATACTTTGTTCTCATACATGGATCCTATCTCAGATTTCATGGCCTCAAGCCATTTCGCGGAATCTGGGCTCATCATCGCTTCCTCATAGTTCGTAGGTTCATCATGGTCTAGTAACATGACTTCTAGAATAGGATTACCGTACCACTCTGGCGCGGATCTTACTCTGGAAGACCTACGAGGTTTGGTAGCAACTTGATCTGAAGTTTCATGATCATCATCATTAACTTCCTCACTAATTGGTGTAGGAATCACTTTGGAACTGATTTCTGTGATGAACTACTTTCCAATAAGGGAGAAGGTACACTTACCTCATCAAGTTCTACTTTCCTCCCACTCACTTCTTTCGAGAGAAACTTCTTCTCTAGAAAGGATCCATCTTAGCAACGAATGTTTTGCCTTTAGATCTGTGATAGAAGGTGTACCCAACAGTTTCCTTTGGGTATTCTATGAAGACGCACTTCTCCGATTTGGGTTCGAACTTATCAGGTTGAAAACCTTTTTCATATAAGCATCGCAACTCCAAACTTTAAGAAACGACAGCTTAGGTTTACTGCTAAACCATAGTTCATACGCTGTCGTCTCAATGTATTTAGATGGTGCCCTATTTAAACGTGAATGCAGCTGTCTCTAATGCATAACCCCAAAACGATAGTGGTAAACCGATAAGAGACATCATAGATCGCACCATATCTAGTAAAGTACGATTACGATGTTCAGACACACCATTACATTGTGGTGTTCCAGGTGGCGTGAGTTGTGAAACTATTCCACTTTGTTTTAATTGAAGACCAAACTCGCAACTCAAATATTCATCTCCACGATCAGATCGCAGAAACTTTATTTTCTTGTTATGATGATTTTCTACTTCACTCTGAAATTCTTTGAACTTTTCAACTATTTCAGACTTATGTTTCATCAAGAAGATATACGCATATCTGCTCAAATCATCTGTGAAGGTCGAGAAAATAATGATACTTGCCACGGGCATCAACACTCATTGGATCGCATACATCAAGATGTATTATTTCCAACAAGTTTGTTGTTCGTTCCATTGTTTCAAGAACGGAGTTTTAGTCATCTTGCCCATGAGGCACGGTTCGCAAGTACCAAGTGATTCATAATCAAGTGATTCCAAAAGCCCATCAAGATGGAGTTTCTTCATGCGCTTTACACCAATATGACCTAAACGGCAAGTGCCACAAATAAGTTGCACTATCATTATTAACTTTATATCTTTTGGTTTCAATATTATGAATATGTGTATCACACGATCGAGATCCAACAAACCATTTTCATTGGGTGTATGACCATAGAAGGTTTTATTCATGTAAATGTAACAATAATTATTCTCTAACTTACATGAATAACCGTATTGCAATAAACATGATCAAATCATATTCATGCTCAACGCTAACGCCAAATAACATTTATTTAGGTTCAACACTAATCCTGAAAGTATAGGGAGTGTGCGATGATGATCATATCAATCTTGGAACTACTTCCAACACTCATCGTCACTTCCCCTTCAACTAGTCTCTGTTTATTCTGTAACTCCTGTTTCGAGTTACTAATTTTAGCAACCGAACAAGTATCAAATACTCAGGGGCTACTATAAACACTAGTAAGGTACACATCAATAACATGTATATCAAATATACCCTTGTTCACTTTGCCATCCTTCTTATCCACCAAATATTCAGGGTATTTCGTTTCCATTGACAATTTCCTTTGCGATGTAAGCACTCGGTTGAGGCTTTGGTTTAGCTTTGGGTTTCTTCGTGGGAGTGACAACTTGCTTGTCATTCTACTTGAAGTTCCCTTTCTTTCCCTTTGCCCTTTTCTTGAAACTAGTGATCTTGTCAACCATCAACACTTGATGCTCTTTCTTGATTTCTATCTTCGTCGATTTCAACATCACGAAGAGCTCGGGAATCATTTTCGTCATCCCTTGCATACTATAGTTCATCACGAAGTTCTAGTAACTTAGTGATGGTGACTAGAGAATTCTGTCAATCACTATATTATCTGGAAGATTAACTCCCACTTGATTCAAGCGATTGAAGTACCCGGACAATCTGAGCACATGCTCACTAGTTGAGCGATTCTCCTCCATCTTTTAGCTATAGAACTTGTTGGAGACTTCATATCTCTCAACTCGGGTATTTGCTTGAAATATTAACTTCAACTCCTGGAACATCTCATATGGTCCATGACGTTCAAAATGTCTTTGAAGTCCCGATTCTAAAGCTGTTAAGTATGGTGCACTAAACTATCAAGTAGTCATCATATTGAGCTAGCCAAACGCGTTCATAACGTACGCATTTGCTCCCGCAATGGAATTACATCACCTAGCGGTGCATTAAGGACATAATTCTTCTGTGCAGCAATGAGGATAAACCTCATATCACGGATCCAATCCGCATCATTGCTACTAACATTTTTCAATACAATTTCCTCTAGGAACACATATAAAAACATAGGGAAGCAACAACGCGAGCTATTGATCTACAACATAATTTACAAAATACTACCAGGACTAAGTTCATGATAAATTAAAGTTCAATTAATCATATTACTTAAGAAATCCCACTTAGAAAGACATCCATCTAATCCTATAAGAGATTACGTGATCCATATCAAAAAAACCATGTCCTATAGTCACGTGAGATGGAGAAGAATCAACGTAGAACATCAATATGTTGATAATATCTACTATATGATTCACGCCGACCTTCGGTCTCCGTGTTCGAGGCCATATCTGTTATATGCTAGGCTCGTCAAGTTTAACTCGAGTATTCCGCGTCGCAACTGTTTTGCACCCGTTGTATTTGAACATAGAGCCTATCACACCCGATCATCACGTGGTGTCTCAAAGACGAAGAACTTTCGCAATGGTGCATACCGGAGAACACTTCTTGATAATTAGTGAGAGATCATCTTATAATGCTACCGTCAAGCCAAACAGAATAAGATGTATAAAAGATAAACATCATATGCAATGAAAATATGTGACATGATATGGCCATCATCATCTTGTGCCTTTGATCTCCATCTCCAAAGCATCGTCATGGTTTCCATCGTCACCGGCACGACATAATTACGATCTTCATCATCTTGATCTATATCAATGTGTCATCACATGGTCGTCTCGCCAACTATTGCTCTTGCAACTATTTCTATCGCATAGCGATAAAGTAAAGCAATTATTTGGCACTTGCATCTTATGCAACAAAGAGACAACCATAGGGCTTACGCCGATTGTCGATAACTTCAACAAAACATGATCATCTCATACAACAACTTATATCTCATCATGTTTTGACCATATCACATCACAACATGCCTGCAAAAACAAGTTAGACGTCCTCTACTTTGTTGTTGCAAGTTTTACGTGGCTGCTACGGGCTGAGCAAGAACCGTTCTTACCTACGCATCAAAACCACAACGATAGTTTGTCAAGTTGGTGCTGTTTTAACCTTCGCAAGGACCGGGCATAGCCACACTCGGTTCAACTAAAGTGAGAGAGACAGACACCGCCGGTCACCTTTAAGCAACAAGTGCTCGCAGCGGTGAAACGAAGTCTCGCGTAAGCGTCTGGCGTAATGTCGGTCCGGGCCGCTTCATCTCACAATACCGCCGAACCAAAGTATGACATCTTTGGTAAGCGGTATGACTTGTATCGCCCACAACTCACTTGTGTTCTACTCGTGCATATGACATCTACGCATAAAACCTGGCTCGGATGCCACTTTGTTGGGGAACGTAGTAATTTCAAAATTTCCTACGCACACGCAAGGATCATGGTGATGCATAGCAACGAGAGGGGAGAGTATTGTCCACGTACTCGTGAGACCCTAAGCGGGCGTTATGACAACGCGGTTGATGTAGTCGTACGTCTTCACGATTCGACCGATCCAAGTACCGAACGCACGACACCTCCGAGTTCAGCACACGTTCAGCTCGATGACGATCCCCGGACTCCGATCTAGCGAAGTGTCGGGGATGAGTTCCGTCAAGACGACGGCAGGACGATGATGATGTTCTACGGCGCGAGGGCTTCGCCTAAACTCATGACGATATGACCGAGGTGGAATATGGTGGAGGGGATCACCGCACACGGCTAAGGAACGATCCGTAGATCAACTTGTGTGTCCATGGGGTGCCCCCTGCCCCCGTATATAAAGGAGTGGAGGAGGGGAGGGCCGACCCTCTCTATGGCGCGCCCTAGGGGAGTCCTACTCCGACCGGGAGTAGGATTCCCCCTTTCCTAGTCCAACTAGGAACCCTTCCATGTAGTAGGAGTAGGAGAGAAGGAAAGGGAAGAGAGAAGGAGAAGGAAGGAAGGTGCGCCCCTTCCCTAGTCCAATTTGGACTAGTCCAAGGGAGGGTGCGGCCACTCTTTTGGCCCTTTCTCTCCTTTCCCGTATGGCCCAAAGAGGCCCAATACGAATTCCCGTAACTCTCCGGTACTCCCAAAAATACCCGAATCACTCGGAACCTTTCCGAACTCCGAATATAGTCGTTCAATATATAGATCTTTATGTCTCGACCATTTCGGGACTCCTCGTCATGTCCGCGATCTCATCCGGGACTCCGAACTCCTTCGGTACATCAAAACTCATAAACTCATAATAAAACTGTCATCGTAACGTTAAGCGTGCGGACCCTACGGGTTCGAGAACTATGTAGACATGACCTAGAACTATTCTCGGTCAATAACCAATAGCGGAACCTGGATGCCCATATTGGCTCCTACATATTCTATGAAGATCTTTATCGGTGAAACCGCATAACAACATCGTTGTTCCCTTTGTCATCGGTATGTTACTTGCCCGAGATTCGATCGTCGGTATCCAATACCTAGTTCAATCTCGTTATCGCAAGTCTCTTTACTCGTTACGTAATGCATCATTCCGTAACTAACTCATTAGCTACATTGCTTGCAAGGCTTATAGTGATGTGCATTACCGAGAGGGCTCAGAGATACCTCTCCAGACAATCGGAGTGACAAAACCTAATCTCGAAATACGCCAACCCAACATGTACCTTTGGAGACACCTGTAGTACTCCTTTATAATCACCCGATTCACGTTGTGACGTTTGGTAGCACCAAAGTGTTCCTCCGTAAACGGAGTTGCATAATCTCATAGTTACGAGGAACATGTATAAGTCATGAAGAAAGCAATAGCAATATACTAAGCGATCAAGTGCTAGGCTAACGGAATGGGTCATGTCAATCACATCATTCTCCTAATGATGTGATCCCGTTAATCAAATGACAACACATGTCTATGGTTAGGAAACATAACCATCTTTGATTAATGAGCTAGTCAAGTAGAGGCATACTAGTGACTATATGTTTGTCTATGTATTCACACATGTATCATGTTTCCGGTTAATACAATTCTAGCATGAATAATAAACATTTATCATGAAATAAGGAAATAAATAATAACTTTATTATTGCCTCTAGGGCATATTTCCTTCAGTTGTGACGGCGGTGGAGGTGGAGGTGGTGGTGGTGAAGCTGGGGCAGTGTGGTGGAGGTGAAGCTCCAGTAGTTCGGTGGAGTTTCCGGCTCCGGTTCCGGTCATTGAAGGACGCTGTTCGTCGTTCGCACACACGCTTCAAGGGTATATTTGAACAAACATTTTATTTTTTGAAGTTGCGTGCAATTATTGTTATTTGCTCTGGTACTAAACGTAAATATATTTAGGTGTGTTAGTAATTGGAGTTGCTTCGGTAGGAAACGTAAATATTTAGGTGGTCGTGGTGAGCATTTTATTTTCCGGTTCCGGTGTGCGATTGTTGTTATTTGCTCCGGTAGTAAACGTAAATATATTTAGATGTCAACTAATTAGTTGTGTGCAAATTTGTAGTTGATCTGGTAATATTTCGTACTATATGTGGATGTCAAATATTTAGGTGTGTCAGTAATTGGAGTTGCTCCAGTAAAATCCGTAATATATGTAGATGTCATATATTTAAATCTATCAATATTTGTAGTTGCTCCGGGAAATATTCGTAATATATTTGTAGGTGTGTGAATTGAATTAGTTGCCCCGTTAATATTCCGTAATATATAGCTAGCTAATATATATACATGTCTAATCTTTAGTAGTGGGGGTATTTTAAGTTGTTGCTTAATACTTGTCTTTCATTGTTGAAAAAAAATTAGGTGAGCCGAGATGTCTGATGTAGTGAAGTTCATATTTTACTACGGTCCTGGTACTATCCAAACAACTGAGATGGGAGCTGATCTGGGTGAATTTACTCACATAGAGGTGCCAATGAGCGCACCTCAAACATGGTCTGTCGGTCAGTTGAAAGAATGGATTGCGGCAAGTTTAGGGCTTGATCTTTGAAACACACACCGTCGGTGTTCATGCATTATGGACACGGTCAAGTTCAATAATTTACTTTTATTTGAGGCCAATAGAGCGAGACTCCGACTGGGTGCGGTGGTTACAAGGTTGTGAACGCATGGGATGCAATCCTATTGCCTTAGGCCTTCCCATCGTGAAGGAAGTCATTGCACATGAAGGCAAGGGTGGTTAAGATCTGGGCGGGAAAGGAGGGAGGCGATTATCTATGTGAAATCTTTGGAGATGATGGTTACGAAAAAGGATGAGCAATCGGTAGAAGGAGGAAATCTTGATGGTTACGAACCGAGGCGTAGAGTAGTCAGGTAGATGGAGTAAATGCCGATGGTGATTACAGTGGCGAGGTGGAAGCTGACGAGGTAGATGGGCACATGCAGGACCATATGGAAGAAGAAGACACCGATGTTGATAGGGGTCATGCAGATGATTCTGACGAGTCGGATGAAGAAGAAAATGTAGAGGAGGTCCCGAATCCTGCATCATGGAATCATGACGTCTCATCTGCAATGACCGTGAATGATGGACATGATTCTGCCTGGCAATATCACCAGAACAATATTGCGACGGGTGCTATGTATCCCAACAAGCAAGCCCTGAAGGATGCAATAATTAATTAGGCAATGTCCATGCAAAGGGTTTTCATAGCTCAGGTGTCAAGTCAGAAATAGTTGAAAATGGTATGCAAGAACGCAGATTGTCCCGCCAGGGTGCACGGCTTTCTCCCTAAGTATGGCACAAGTTGGGTGATCAGCAACTTAGTTAATCGCACTTGTCTTATTCTCCGCATCCCTCAAGATCATGCCAATCTTTCATTGAGGCTTATTGCGCGGTTGTTTTACAATGAGATAGTGCAGGGCAAAGCTATGGAAGTGAAGGCAATCCAGACAAAAGTCTTCGCCAGGTTCAAGTATAGAATTTCTTATGGCAAGGCTTGGAGGGCTAAGCATGCGACGCTTTAGAGGAGATTTGGTTCTTATTTTGATGCATATGACTCTGTTGTCCAGCTCCTCCACACCCTGCAGCAACGGAATCCAGGCACCTATATCAATATCCAAGACCTGTTCATGCCAGAGTTCCCAACTGTGAGGGTGCTGCATCGTCTCTGTAACATCCCAAAATTCTAAATTTTGGAATGTTATAAACAAATAGATAGTTTTGGCTGATTGTTTGATTGATTGACTGAAAGTGAGTGAATTGAAACTTTTGAAAGTTAAATGAGAGGGAATAAAAGGACTTTCCCAAACTTTCATTTTTTGCTTTTATGATCTTCGGAATTCAAATTCTTTTCATCACAAAACCACGAGAGAAGATGACATGACTTCTTCCATTTATTTAAATGACAAGGGTGTTGAAAATATTTGAATTTCATTTGGAAAATATTTTCCAATTCTGAAACTTTATGCAACTCAATGATTTTCACGAGCGAAGATAAAATGACTTCTTCAAAAAATATGAAATATGAGTTGGGAGTTTCAAAGAATTAAAAATTCAAAGTTCCTTTGAATTGTTTTCAATTTGGAGTTATTTCAAATTATTTTTCTCCAAAAATAAAATATATGGAAAATAGGGTAACATGATTCCCTACATCAGAAAACTCGAGAGAAATTAATTTGAAGTCATTTTGGTATTTTAAAAATGATTTTTATTGGATTCTATTAGAGCTGAAGCACTCTTTGTTTTATTTGGATTTGTGTGTATTTTATTTGAAGCTAAAATAATGTTCACGTTGTAGAAAATGTTTTTCTGAAAATTTTGATATATTATATGCCTATATATTATTTTTATTTATTTTGCTTTTTCTTATTTTGTTTTTCAGGAAAAAATGTTAAAAAATCCGCCCCCTGGGCCAAGGCCCGGCCAACCAGCGCGCCCACCCGGCCTGCCCGCCTCCCTCCTCTCCCTCACAAGACGCTTGGAGCCCGCCGCCCACAAGACGTCGCCGCCGCCCGAGTCCGCCTCACCAGGCCGTGCCCCCTTCCCCAAGCCGCCACCCTCTTAAATACCGGCGCCCCCCCTCTCTCTCATCCCGCCGCCCGCCTCAACCCGAGCCTTGGCCGAGGACGCCGCCGTTCCCGCCGTCGCCGGAGCCCCTCGTCGCCTCGTCGCCCTCGCCGCCTCCCGGCCCGAGGGCAGACCCGGCGACCCGCGGAGGTAGCCGCCGCCACAACCCCGATCCGGTTTCTCTAAGAAAACCCGATCCGATTTTTGAAGATGTTCGGTTTTTTTTTCAAAAACCTAGACGATTTTATTTTTTTTCGGTTTTCTTAATTAACGAACGTTCACCGAACCGTTCGTTTCAATGAATGTGTTCGTTGGATTAGTTACATTAATCTAACGTCCGTTATTTAATCCGTTCGTCGTTTTTTAATCGGATTTAATCCGTTATTTTCGATTCGATTTCCGATCCGATTTTCAAATCTGTTTTATTTCTTGCTCGTTTATCGAATCAGGTGATTCAAGCGCCTGGAGTTTCGTTACAAAACCACCGTTCCGACTAACCTACTTACACAGAGTTTTGCTACTGTAAAATTTTGACCTAGTTTCAGATTGCTAAACCGAGTCGTTCTCTCTCGAGTTCCGACTTTCGATGCTTTATTTGATTCGATTCTTTTGCAACTGTGGTTCTTAAGTTGAACTATCCGGTTAGATCTTTTATTCGAGATTTCCCGTGCATTAGATGAGTGCTTATTGTATGCTTGTTGTTTGTCTGCGTTAGATCACCGGAGTGCGCCGCTTGTTACTTCGAATCTCTAGGTCTCGCGGATCATCAGCAAGGCAAGTAACACTTTGATCATACTCTTCTCATACCCAGTTTTTATTGCATTAGATCAAACCCTCAAACACTTGCATGTTTAGGATCTAATTAAATTGTGGGATGGGAAGTAGTTTGAGGTAGTACCTATTACTGCTTTTATTATCAAACCCTTGGGAGTTACTTCTACGTTTGCTTATTACGCCATGCTATGCTCAGAGACGTGGATTGGGTTTGAGTGAATATCCATGACAGATGTGAGATTGATAATTAATGGTTTATCTAAGGTGGCAACTTAAACACATATCTGGGTGGATTGAGGCACTGGCTATTCCAGGACTTGCTGTCAAGGCACACAGGTAGACAGGATTTGCCTGTATTTCTTCGGACCGCCACCTGTGCTCTAAGGGATCATAAGATTATTCAAACTAGAAACTTCCGTGTGCAGCCACAAGCCAATTATGGGCTCTGGCATAGTTGACTAAGTTGTGCGAACTCTTACGGGTAGACTAGCAGATGTAGGGGAAAGTAGGTGTACCGGTCTACCCACAAGTAAGGTGCTAGCGCACGAAAGACTGTGTCTCGGTCATCCGTCTCTCAAACACCATGAAGTGCGAGAACCAAACGGAGGCGATCGAGTCTTGTGGGGAAAAGTGCGTAAACCTCTGCAGAGTGTAAAAACTAATCATGATTAGCCGTGTCCCCGGTTATGGACATCTTGAGTATCTAGTACTTGAATATCATGTGAATCTCATCATGTTACTTCTAATTAATATTGTTGGGTTTTAATGAGTACTTTTAATTGGGATTGAGGATGTCAACCATTCTCAATGTTTCACAACCACCATGATAGTTAAATAAAATTTATTCCTTTGAAGTAGGGAAAAAATTGGCTTTTACTTAAAAAAGCTGTAACCATAGAGCTTTCCACCAGCCATATATGCATGTAGTATAGCCTATTCTTTCATTACTCTCTATGTGTTACATTGCCAAAGATATTCCATGTGGACCCGTTTTCGGGCTGCAACTTTTCATGTTGCAGACTTTTAGAATGACGAGTAAGTGATACGTTAGGGTTACGATTTCCTATACTCAACTTTGCCGTTGGTGTTGATGGGAATCCACAACCTTGTTGCTTCCGCTATATTTGGATTGAGGTAATAGTATTTACGTTACTTTATACATGTGATTTACCTCTGTTATAAATCCTTCGAGTCTTGTGTGTCGACATACCGATCCGAGGATGACACGAAAGCACAGACTTGATCCATCCGGTCGGGTCGTTACAAGATGGTATCGAGCACATGTTGTTGTAGGGCGTGACCCTAGAAAATGGCAAGCCCATAGGAATGATTTTTCTCTACAACTTTCTTTTTCAAAAAGATCTTTTACCTCTCTTCTCTTACGAGCTTATTCAACTATTCCCTTTTAGTGAGACCATACCCTTTTCCTTTTGACCACTCGAAGATTTGGTGATGAGACCACTCCAAGGAGATAAGATATCGGACAACTAAGACCATTTGGAATGAAGAGGACTTTACCGTGTAAATGGAAACTACAACTGTTGAAGACTCCGAAGACTTGGAGAAATTGAAGGCTTTGAAGAATTCCCAGATTTTATGACCTAGGAAGGTTACGCTTATGGAATTGAGAGATTATGGAAGTTATCAATACCCGAGATCAAGGTGTATTGGATGCAGGTGTTACATCAAGGAGTTAAGATGGACCTACAAGAAGCAGTATTTGATAAGGAAGCAGTTCGTGAAGAACTCAGGACCCAGAAGCTGAAAGTAGACAAGATGAAGGAGCAAAACATCGAGATACCGGAGAATGAAGGAGCAAAACATCGAGATACTGGGAGATTTGTGAAGAATCGAAGGATAGTAGGACCATGGCTCATGCCAAGGATGTTGAAACCAGAAGTTTGGAATGCAACTCCAGAAATATTGAAGGACGCCGCGAGAGACTTCGCGTCAACAGAGATGATCTGGCAAAAGAACTTGAGAAGGACAAGCATGATCAGAAGGAGCCATCAGAGACATGATCAAGATTGGAAGAGTTTGATAACTTTGAAGATTTATTGACCGTTAGAAGACCAAACCCCTGTTACATACCTACGTTAGATGCGACGATTGTGAGCTGTCATTTGTTTGATGTTTTTTCGACAGCCACAATAAAATCTGCCTTTTCAAAACTTTTGTTTGTCTTGTGTGCATCCCTCTCGATCCTCTTATCCCACCCCAAACCCATGGACCCAATAGAGGATGAATGGAGATGAGCTTATATTTTACGGACCAATGAGTCAATTGGAGATGGACCAATGGATTCGAACATGGAGAATCACATGAAGAACAACCCTATAGCAGAAAGGATATGACCCAAAGCATGCTCTAGAGTGCTTTGAAAGAGGTGCTTTGCTATTTGGTGGAGGATGTACCAAACCATCAATGTGTCCAGGAGTAACCACTTGGGAAGAATTTAAGTTGACTTTGCTAAAGTCTCGGTTTGTGACCCAGAAGTTGAAGCCTTATGGAAAGGATATGAAGAAACCTTGTGCGTGCAAGCCTTGTGGAGAAATAGGATATAACCATAAATAAAACAAGGACGAATACCCTCATAATCGGGGGATTCCCAAAGGAGTTAGCCGAGGATCTCAAGGAACTTCGGTTGGAGATTGTTCCCAAAGGTTTACGTTCTTGACAATGGAAGTTCGGTCTACATTGTTGAGAAAGATCCGTGAAGCTCAGAAGGATGACAAAGATATTGTTGAGGTAAAACAAAGGATGAGCAAAGGAAAGGCCAAAGGTTTTCGTAAGGATGAGCACGACACCTTATGGTTTGAGGATAGTGTATATGTGCCTAATAATGCAAAGATCGGAAGTTAATACTTGGAGGCTCATGACTCACCATACTCGATTCGCCTGGAAACACCAAGATGTATTTGGATTTGAAGAAGCGTTTACGGTGGACTGGTATGAAGAAGGAGATTGCGGAGTATGTAGTCGTGGGTGATTTATGCGAGAGTAAAAGCGAGCATCGAAGCCAGCGGGATTACTGACCTATGCCGATACGAATAGAAGCAGGATAAGCTTGGCATGGATTTCATTACAGATTTCCCGAACCCGAGCGGGATATGATTCTATCTGGGTAGTAGTTTATTCGCTTGATCAAAGTGGCTCGCTTTATCCCAGTGAAAACCACCTATACAAGTGCGAAGTTGGCCAAGATATATATTTGAGAAAGGATCGTATGTCTGCATGGAGTTCCGAGGACCATCGTGAAGGAACACGGTTTACCTCAAAGTTTTGGAAACAGCTGCACGGACTTTGGATACTAGGCTAGAGTTGATCTGACCTTTCATCCGCATGACAGATGGATAAATCAAGAGAGTAAATCGGAATCCGGAGGACATGTTGAGAGCGTGTGTGCTAAATTTTGGATCTAGTAGTGATGATAATCTACCTTACGCTTGAGTTCTCATACAACAAAGGTTACCAAGTCGGTTTGAAGATGGCCCTTTTGAAGCTTTGTATGGGAGAAGGAGCGGACACCGTTGATGTGGTATGAAGTTGGAGACTGTCGGTTGTTTGGACCAAATGTGATCAAGGAGTGAGAAGAGAATGTTAAGTTGCTTGAGATAGGCGAAGGTAGCTTCGATCCGAGCGGAAGAGTTATGCAGACTCAAAAACGCAAGGAGACAGTCTATGAAATCGGAGACAAAGCATATCTTTGTGTGCCATCTCTGCGAGGAGTTAAACGATTTGGAATTAAGGGAAAGTTAGCCGAGATTTGTAGGACCATACCGAGTTTTGGAGCGTATGGGAGAATAGGCTAACAAGTTGAAGTCACCGAAGGTGTCGAGGAGTTCATGATGTGTTTCACGTTTCCCGATTGAAGAAGTGCCATGCGAGATGGCCAATATTCCCATGTAAGGGCGCTTGACCTGGAAGGGATAATGATGTTCATGAAGTGAGTACGGACTTCATAAGTATAAGTTTTTATCTCGGTATGTGGGACATCCCACGAGGATGAAGAGATGAATTACTATTGGATATAAAGGAGGTATGATGTTGGAAATATGGATCAATGGAAATTCCATGATGAGTTTGAGTAATCATGTCTTAGTTTGGTGCCAATAGAAGGAAGAAGGACAGTACAATTGGATGGAATTAAGTATGCGGGAAGTTGGATGTTGGGATAATGACCGATTGCCGAGGATGTGTTCAAGGATTATAAGTGATGAGATGGGCCATAACCCACGGGCCCCGAGGACCTGCCAAGAAGCAAGCACATTCTTTCTAAAGGAAAACCCACGGAAGAAGTTACGATTTTATCGACCGGCGATTCTATAGGAGTTTACATAAAACACGAGAGCTGTTAAGGAACGATAGATGTTTGTTTGGCTTGCAGAATCAATGGATTTTCCGGACTTGGTTCGTCGACAAGAGAAATTCTGCAATGCTTGTGAGGATGACCGAGTGTTAGAATGCGAGATTCGCTAAACCATGTACAAGGTAATGATTTGGGTGCGGGATGGATTGATCACCATACCGACTTACTCTTATTATTCGCTTTGCTATATGGGATGGTAAATCTGAGTGACTTACCTATAGTAGAGAGACGACGATCAAAACCTTGTTTAAAACCTTAGAAAGGTATTGGTATTTTTTTCCTTGTACAAGGCAGTTGTTGCCAACCGTAGGATATACGGTGAGGTTCAACCCAGACCTGTTTTCTGCAGGAGAAACCATAAATTGTTGACCACCATGAGATATCGATAGTTGTTTAGAATTGGCGCCAGACCCGTCAGCTAAGAAGACCCGATTTCGGGACAACCTTACCAAAATGAAAGGACAAAGGAATTGAGGAAAAGGTTATGTCACTACGGAAGAGCCGGAGAAGGGATTATCCTTAATATACGAGAAGACCGACACCATCAGCGATAAGGATGGAGTATATGAGTTTTGATGGAACCAGTAACAATGTTTCTAAGGGTGGTAGCACCCGAGACCCCGGAGACGATCGATGGATTTTGAGAAGACCCCAAACCCTAACCTAATTCTTTCTAGCCTATCCGAATCTCGAGGACGAGATTCATTTTAAAGGTGGTAGTTTGTAACATCCCAAAATTCTAAATTTTGGAATGTTATAAACAAATAGATAGTTTTGGTGATTGTTTGATTGATTGGTGAAAGTGAGTGAATTGAAACTTTTGAAAGTTAAATGAGAGGGAATAAAAGGACTTTCCCAAACTTTCATTTTTGCTTTTATGATCTTGAGAATTCAAATTCTTTTCATCACAAAACCACGGAGAGAAGATGACATGACTTCTTCCATTTATTTAAATGACAAGGGTGTTGAAAATATTTGAATTTCATTTGGAAAATATTTTCCAATTCTGAAACTTTATGCAACTCAATGATTTTCACGAGCGAAGATAAAATGACTTCTTCAAAACATATGAAATATGAGTTGGGAGTTTCAAAGAATTAAAAATTCAAAGTTCCTTTGAATTGTTTTCAATTGGAGTTATTTCAAATTATTTTTCTCCAAAAATAAAATATATGGAAAATAGGGTAACATGATTCCCTACATCGAGAAAATTGGAGAGAAATTAATTTGAAGTCATTTTGGTATTTTAAAAATGATTTTTATTGGATTCTATTAGATTTGAAGCACTCTTTGTTTTATTTGGATTTGTGTATATTTTATTTGAAGCTAAAATAATGTTCACGTTGTAGAAAATGTTTTTCTGAAAATTTTGATATATTATATGCCTATATATTATTTTTATTTATTTTGCTTTTTTCTTATTTTGTTTTTACGGAAAAAAATGTTAAAAAAATCGCGCCCCAGGCCAAGGCCAGCCAGCCAGTAGCGCCCGGCCTTGCCAGCCCGCCTCCCTCCTCTCCCTCACTTGCTGCCTTGTGAGCCCCGCCATGCCACGTCGCCCAGCCCGGAGTCCGCCTCAGGCCCGGCCGTGCCCCTTCCCCAAGCCCGGCCACCCCCTCTTAAATCTGGCGCCACCCCCTCTCTCTCATCCTGCCTTGCCGCCTAACCCGAGCCCTTCGCCGTGAGCCTTGCCGCCGAGGGCCTTGCCGCCGTTCCTCCGTCATGGGAGCCTAAATCGCCCTCGCCGCCCCTCGACCCATGGGAGGCCCAGACCCGCTGGCGACCACGGAGGTAGCCGCCGCCACAACCCCCGATCCGGTTTCTCTAAGAAAACCCGATCCGATTTTTGAAGATGTTGGTTTTTTCAAAAACCTAGACGGTTTTATTTTTTTCGGTTTTATTAATTATGAACGTTCACCGAACCGTTCGTTTCAATGAATGTGTTCGTTGGATTAGTTACATTAGCGAACGTCCGTTATTTAATCCGTTAAATGCGTTTTTTTTTAATCGGATTTAATCCGTTATTTTTCGATTCGATTTACGATCCGATTTTCAAATCTGTTTTATTTCTTGCTCGTTTATCGAATCGGTGATTCAAGCGCTGGAGTTTCGTTCTGAAACCACCGTTCGACTAACCTACTTACACAGAGTTTTGCTACTGTAAAATTTTGACCTAGTTTCAGATTGCTAAACCGAGTCGTTCTCTCTCGAGTTCCGACTTTCGATGCTTTATTTGATTCGATTCTTTGCAACTTGAGGGTTCTTAAGTTGAACTATCTGGTTAGATCTTTTATTCGAGATTTCCCGTGCATTAGATGAGTGCTTATTGTATGCTTGTTGTTTATGCGTTATATCACGGAGTGCGCGCTTGTTACTTGAATCTCTAGGTCTCATGGATCATCGGCAAGGCAAGTAACACTTTGATCATACTCTTCTCATACCCAGTTTTATTGCATTAGATCAAACCCTCAAACACTTGCATGTTTAGGATCTAATTAAATTGTGGGATGGGAAGTAGTTTGAGTAGTACCTATTACTGCTTTATTATCAAACCCTTGGGAGTTACTTCTACGTTTGCTTATTACGCCATGCTATGCTCGTGAGACGTGGATTGGGTTTGAGTGAATATCCATGACAGATGTGAGATTGATAATTAATGGTTTATCTAAGGTGGCAACTTAAACACATATCTGGGTGGATTGAGGCACTGGCTATTCCGGACTTGCACTGTCAAGGCACACAGGTAAACAGGATTTACTGTATTTCTTCGGACCGCCACCTGTGCTCTAAGGGATCATAAGATTATTCAAACTAGAAACTTCCGTGTGCAGCCACAAGCCAATTATGGGCTCTGGCATAGTTGACTAAGTTGTGCGAACTCTTACGGGTAGACTAGCAGATGTAGGGGAAAGTAGGTGTACTGGTCTACCCACAAGTAAGGTGTTAGCGCTTACGAAGGCTGTGTCTCGGTCATCCGTCTCTCAAACACCATGAAGTGCGAGAACCAAGCGGAGGCGATCGAGTCTTGTGGGGAAAAAGTCATAAACCTCTGCAGAGTGTAAAAACTAATCATGATTAGCCGTGTCCCGGTTATGGAAATCTTGAGTATCTAGTACTTGAATATCATGTGAATCTCATCATGTTACTTCTAATTAATATTGTTGGGTTTTAATGAGTACTTTTAATTGGGATTGAGGATGTTGTCAACCATTCTCAATGTTTCACAACCACCATGATAGTTAAATAAAATTTATTCCTTTGAAGTAGGAAAAAAATTTGGCTTTTCGCAAAAAAACTGTAACCATAGAGCTTTCCACCAGCCATATATGCATGTAGTATAGCCTATTCTTTCATTACTCTCTATGTGTTACATTGCGGATATTCCATGTCTTGACCCGTTTTCGGGCTGCAACTTTTCATGTTGCAGACTTTTAGACGACGAGTAAGTGATACGTTAGGGTTACGATTTCCTATACTCAACTTTGCCGTTGGTGTTGATGGGAATCCACAACCTTGTTGCTTCCGCTATATTTGGATTGAGGTAATAGTATTTACGTTACTTTATACATGTGATTTACCTCTGTTATAAATCCTTCGAGTCTTGTGTGTGTCGACATACCGATCCGAGGATGACACGAAAGCACGTAGACTTGATCCATTCGGTCGGTCGTTCTGATCTCTTCTTATCTTTCGGTGTATGCATCGAAGCTTTCGAGCATTATGGCTGGTGATAAGTGTTGATGATACTTTTCTCACTGGCAAGTACAAGGGTCAGATCCTAAAAGCCATACGCCAAGACGGCCAAAATCAAGTTGTCCCACTCGCATTTGCTTTTGTGGAGAGTGAGAACATTGAAAGTTGGACATGGTTCTTCAGGTAGTTGAAAATATCAGTTGTGAAGGAGAAGCCCAATGTGTGCATCCTTCATGACAGGCATGCAGGTATACTCAGTGCGATAAGGACACTAACAAATCCAGGCCCTGAGGAACAAGCTCCATGGCAGGACTTGCAAAGCCGTTGGTGCATGCGCCATCTGGGGGCTAATTTCTTCTCGCAGTTTAGAAATAAGAACTTGATGAACCTGTTCAAAAAACTCGCAAGCGTAATCGATTATGGAAGTACAATTTGATCTGTGACGGACTTAATGTGTGCACACAGAGACATGTTAGACGGGGAAAAGCTGCAAGAGATGCAGCGGTGAGGGCACATGTTGAAGCGATGAGCCTGCAGTTAACAGGAACAACGGCCGTGGAGGAGGAGCTGTTGGGCTATGTGACCTGCCAGGCTTTGACACACTGGTACTAGGAGAAGGCTCGGGAGGTCGATTAAAACCTTCCCCAATGGATAGAGCATGAGCCTCTGGAGAGGTGGTCTTTGCTACATGACACACATGGAGCAAGATGCGGTGTCATGACAACGAACCTCACGGAAACATACAACTTTGTCCTCAGAGGAAACCGGGCATTGCCACTTACAGCCGTTGTTGAGGGTATTTTCTATGGAACCGTGAAGTATTTCAGAGATAGACGTCAAAAAGCAGAGCAACATATCTTGAACAACCAGAATACACATTACTATGAAAGAGTCACGAAGTACATGGACAACAAGATGCAAAAAGCAAGGTCACACACTGTAGTCACCATCGGTAATCAAGAAAGAAGGTTTGAGGTCCGCTTAGCCAACAACAAATTCGGATGTGCAAATGAGTTGAGGACGCATGAGGTGAAAATTGGTAATGAACCCTGGCCAACGTGTGAGTGCACATGCAACAAATCGAAATTGCTTCACCTACCTTGCTCACATGTACTTGCTGCTTGCGGGCAGCTTGGAATGGACGCAATATCGTTTGTGTCTCCATTTTTCTGAAAGAATCATCACGAATACACGGACAGGTGAGCTGATGGGTTTTTGATCAATGGGTAACTTCAACAACGTCAACCCTGCTGAAAGGCGTTACATCCCAAACCCATAGAATATTCGTAAAAGTAGGGTCATACGACAGTGTCGGCTCATCCGTAATGATATGTATGAAGCTGCAGCCGGAGGTCCGACTAGGCAATGCATTCTATGCAATGAATTTGGCCATAGGGACACTAATGGTCCTACTTTCATCACTGCCAGTGGTACTGGGCATGGACGAGGCAACCGGGGACGAAGAGGAGGTAGAGGAAGTAGAGGAGTAAGAGGGAGATGAAGAAGCTAAGCTAGCAGTAGTATGTTCTGAATTTGTATTAAGTGTGGCACTATGTTACGAATTTGTATTAAGTGTGGCACTTTGTTACGAATTTGTATTAAGTGTGGCACCACGTTCTGAATTTGTATTAAGTGTGGCACTATGTTCTGAGTTTGTATTAAGTGTGGCACTATATTCTGAATTTGTATTAAGTGTGGCACTACGTTCTAAATTTGTATTAAGTGTGGCACTATGTTCTGAATTTGTATTAAGTGTGGCACTATGTTCTGAATTTGTATTAAGTGTGGCACTACATTCTGAATTTGTATTAAGTGTGGCACTATGTTCTGAATTTGTATTAAGTGTGGCACTACATTCTGAATTTGTATTAAGTGTGGCACTATGTTCTGAATTTTTTATGTGCAGGAATGTCGGGAATGTGGTTGCTGAATGGGGACATTGATAGGGGTCATCTTGCTGCGATATGGTATGAGCGCAAGCTTGAGCCTCTGGTCACTCGCACTCCTAAGGAGAACTGGATGATACACCTAGGATGGGTTCAGCGGTACGCGCTTTATTAATTTGCACACTGACATGCATATTAATGGAGAAACTAACTGAAATGTTCTATGATGAAGGTTGAAATGGGACGCCCTTTTACCTTTTGCGTGTCTGGTTGAGTCTATCCCGGGTGAGAAACGCCTCGCCATCTGGACCGTTGGAGGCTAGAGACCCACACGTTTCACTTCTGATGGGGAGAGATGGCTCCTACTCTAGAGGATGTGTCACTTTTGCTCGGACTACCATTGGCAGGTCATGCCATAGGACCGTTGGACGCACCGGTTGGTTGGGAGCTAGGTCTTACACAACGTTTTCATGGTGTTTTTCCGGGAGCTCTGGATCCGGTATGCGAGCATCACGGACCTAAGTATGATTGGTTGCTCAATTTCTAGGTTAGTTCCCCTACCTCTTACCTTCAAGTTATTGTGCATATGGTTTTACGGAAAATACTTGTGGCTTACTAAAACTTTCTCTTTGCTTAATGCACCAGAAGTTCCGGGCGCTGTTGAGTGCGGAAAAGATCACTCAGAGCCTGGAGGCCTACTTAATGTGGCTTTTCGGCAAGGTGATGTTCAGAGTGAACCATGTCACCACTATTAGCGCGCTCTACATCCCTATGGCACTCGAGACAATGGCCTTCGGGGCAATGGATCAGATCGTGAGGAGTTGGGGTTCAGCGGTCTTAGCGGCTACATACCGAGGTATGTGCAATGGTTGCCAGCTTACATCGAAAAAGCCAACCCTTCTTGGATGCCCTCTATTCGTACAGCTGTGGTCATGGGAGACGTTCTCTATAGGGCGACCAGATGTACATGTTAATCAGCCTATAAACGCCATGTTTGATGCCGACGACATCGACATGCCTACTTTCGGTCTGTGTTGGACACGTCACGAGGTATGTATCGTGTTATAGTTTAATGCAACTTTTATGTGCACAAGATATAGTTCAATGCTAGCGGGCTACTAACTTTTGTTTTCTGCAGAGACGCTTTGCTAGTGATCAGACCAGGAAGGCATACACGACATTGAACGAGCAGTTCGATCGCATTACCGGGTCATCTGGCAGCCCTACACGGAAGCAGCAATCCATGCGAGATACCCTGGTGGTATGTCTGTGCTATGCACAAGGGACCGACATTACTGGATGACGAAATCGAAGATCATCTTCGATGTCTTTGTCGAGGAGATGGCACAACAGAGGGCTATGAGGCAATTTGGTCTTCTGCAGTTGGAGCTGCCTCCCCCTACAGAGAACCCGATGCCAGCACACATCCACATGTATTAACCAGTTTTTCAATGATGCATTATCTTTCATAGTACTCCATTCGAAGCATTAGGTAATTGTTGAACACACACCACAATTTTAGGACGACAAGGAAGGGCATGACCAGGACAACTACTGAGTGGGTAGTTAGACTAGAGCCGTATGTTACAGAATGGGAGACAACAAACACACATCTATGGCACGAGAATCACAATTTTGATCTCAATGAATTCAATCTGTATTTGCGGTGCTACATGACCGGAACATGGTTACGTATCGTTGAGCACTCTCACCCAGAGGAGATACCTGACCCTACTCCATCAGATATGTACCCAAGCTATGATACTTCGGGCTCTAGGTAGTACACGGTAAGATATATTTTCTTTAAGTAATGTTGTCACATACTTTGACGTGCATACTTAATAATCGTCATGAAAATTTGCAGGCTACCTTGACACACGAACTCTACGACGACGTGACCACCTTTGTACGATCACTGTCGTCTGGACCTCTTCTTCATCACCGTCCTGTGCTACAACCCTTCTTGGAACGAATGCAGGACAAGATACGGGCTGTCTACAAGGCTATCACGTGCACCCGGAGAGGCGACGTTGTTCAAAGACCAAAGGCTGACAACCGCGTCCCTCCATGCACCGACATCAACCACGTCCCACGTCTAGCACATCGACCAACGACTGTGCCACCCCTCTGAACAACTTTGGCGGTTCAACGTGGCGGCACCCACAACACTATGGTCCCATGTCGAGCTTCGTGTTTTCTCCACGTACCACAAAGAAGACGGTCCCTCGTCGAGCTTTGTGTTTGAGCCAAAGCAGCCGTCACAGCCAGCAGGTGTGTGTCCTCATATTTATTGTTTTCAATATTAGTTGAGGCGACATCATTCTTCATGACTTAAAGTTCCATCGTGCAGGAGCCTACGGATACCAGGCGTTTATGTCGACATCACATGATACGTGGGGGAGTGATCAATATCCCGAGGAGAACATACAGGCTCAGATGTTGCAGCACACCCAATGGATGAACATGTTTTTGACTCCTCCACCAGGCCCCACACAGGATACACAGCATGACCAGGGAGAGTCTGAGATTCCTCCTTGTAACATTAGGGCACCCAACAGGTTGGGAAGGACGCCACCTGTAGATCCGCCTCCCGCCAAGCAGGGCCGTAAATCGACGCTTCTATCTATCAGTAGAGACATGACCATCTACTTCTGTATGAGACTTATGTCTATTCTATGTATGAGACAAATGACTATGTACTTATGTATGAGACATATGCCTACTCTATTTTAGTACTCTGTTATCCGAACTACAACATCATATTTAGATAGAACATAATGCTCGTACAACAAGATAGTACAAACAACTAGATAGAAGTACATCTAAATTAAATGGTACATACAACTTAACTTACAACATACAGTATAAAAACTACATGAAGTCATCATCGTCATCCTCCATCCATGCAGAATCTTGCCCTTCGACGATGAAGAACTCTTGCTGTTCGACGATGCAGAACTCTTGCCCTTCAACGATGCAGAACTCTTGCCCTTCGACGATGAAGAAGTCTTGCCCTTTGACGATGCAGAACCCGGAAGCGGCGGCATGAAGATATCGTCTTCATCCTCGCTGTCGGCACTCCATAAATAAGTATGTTTTGCTCCGAAATTTAGATACCTCCCACACTTTAGGTATCTTCCATGCAACCTCAGAAGTTCTTTCCGTATCTCCTCAAAGGTCCTGGAAGGCCACACGCACCGACTTAATGCGTGAGCCAGCTCATTCAGCAGGGTGTCACTACTGAAGAGTTCTTCCCACAGAACTAATATGTTGTCAACCCTGAAATCAGCGGCTAAACGCAATAGACATTCGAACATACGACTATGAAAACTACGATCAAAAGGATATCGGGACATCTTGGCGAGACTATGAGACTACGCTAGAATGCTTACCAACATTAGTGCCGAGGGGGTTTTATAGGTTGACAACACAAAGGAAGGCGGGAACTCGGTAGCGGGAACATATGGCGGGAGATACTGGCGGGAACTAGAGAGCGGGAAAATATGTCGGGAATTAGAGAGCGGGAAAATATGGCGGGAATTAGAGAGCGGGAAAATATGGCGGGAACGAGCAAAGCGGGAAAATATGGCAGGAATGAGCAAAGCGGGAAAATATGGCGGAAACGAGCAAAGCGGGAAAATATGGCGGGAGGTTGACAACAGGAAAATTTGACGGGAAATGGCGGCCCATGATATAAGCGAGGACCGTACTGGAAAAAAATGGTGGCATGCACCAGTCAACCTACGACTGGCCAATTAGAGCCTATCGGCCTACAGCGGGCTGATTAGTCCAGTTGACCCACAGCTGGCCGACAGGACCTGGATTGGTGGCCGATAGGCCATTCGGCGAGCAGCGAGCCGACAGGGGATCAGTCGGCCAACTGTGGGCCGACTAGGCCCAGTCGGCCAGCTGCGGGCCGACGGTGTATTATTTTTGAAAATTATTTATCGGGCGTAATATTTATGCAAATTAATAAAAAATGTATTATTTTAAAAAATTAGCCCCTTGTGACACCCAACCATAGTCATTTAGCATTGCAGCGCCTCTGCCTGCCCGTCGGCCATTGCGCGCCATGGTCGATGTTAAAACTAATTACTCCCTCCGTCCCGAAAAACATGTCGCGGGGGTAGTACATTTGATTTTTTGCATTTTAGTCCTTCCACTTTCAAAACTCTAGAAATGAAGCCCCCATCTCCCTCCTCCCGTCGCCCGCGTCGCCACGGCCAGCCGTCTCCAATCGCCACGACCGCCATGATTCTCGAGACACCGAGCCCACCCACGAACAAGACCTCACGCTTACGAGGAGGATCTCCGCCCACTTACAGGGGACTCCGCCCGCCCAGAGGAGGATCTCCGCCGCCACCGATGAGCGGTCCTCGCCGCCACCGACGAAGCGGGTCCTCGGCGCCCACCGACGAGCGGGTCTCCAAGACCCACCGACGAGCGGGTCCTCCGGCGCCACCGACGAGCGGCCTCCACCATCGACCGGCCACCGGGTCCACTCCGCCACGACTCCGCCAGCTCACTGCCGGGCTGGTCCACTTTGGCTCACGGGTGGTTGAGGTGGTGGTGGCGGGCGACGCCTCACTGCCGACGCCTCCGATCCCCGCCTCGACCAGGAGGGCCTCGGCTCTACCTCTGCTACTCCGCTCGATCCTGCGGTGATCTGAGTGGAAATTGATCCATGACTTCGCTTGTTAGTGCTCCTCTGTTGATCTGAGTGAAATTGATCCATGACTCGATATTCGTGTTGACCCAAGACCACAGAGCTCTAGTAGCTTGTTGCCTTGTGCTCCTCCGGCTGCTCCTTGTGTTGCCGCCAGAGCTCGTGTTCCTAAGGAAGGAAGAAGGTAAAATTCGGTTTAAATGTCGGGTTTCGATAAAATTCTTGTCAATTTTCATGGTGAAACTGGTAGTCATGTGACCGAATGTTTGTCTAGATCAATTATTGCTAGCATTGTGGAATTAGAGCAGATAAGCCAATTTTGAACATACGCAATCACTATACTTTGCTAAGCTGTCAAACCGTTATGTCAATGAGCATATGCAAATCACTAATCATATGCAAATTTGAATCTTCTTTGGAATTACTCTAGTTTGGAGTACTCTAGAAATCAAATTTGAGTATCTTCTGGAACATGTTTGCACTTTTTGTTTAATCTCTCTGCAGGACATGTGTAGGCAAGTGCCTGCTTTACTCCTCGTCAAAAGTGCCCTATTTTACTCATCGCAAAGCAAGTAATCCTTCCGCCTGCTTTTACTCACTAGAGCAGATCTTCTCACCGAGGTCCCTAATTAACTTGTCTAAGTACCTACACAAAATTCCCCCATGGAGAAAAGGATCTAGCTCCTCCTACACATGTATAGATCAATCGGTTTAGTTCTAGTGTTGTTAGACTTTTGCACCCACACGTAATTGTACTACTAGGCTGCGAATCTTTCTTTGGAGAGAGATTCATAAGCAAAAGGTTCCAAAGAATACTCAACATGGATATTTTCTTGCCATGACACTGTGTTTGCAAATGTTTGATAAACATGATACTCCCTAGAATTCAGTTAAACCATCGCACAAAAAATTCAGTTATGAGCCTATACGTGTAAATACATTCACAGGAATCTAGCTCACCTTGTGGGAAAATCTAGCCAACCTTGAGTAAAATCCACACCAAAAGAAGCAAGCAAGCAAGAAAGGATCAAGACATGGTCAAAATTCGGTTAAGATACATACTGAAAATCTGAGTTGGATATTGACACAAGACAACTGAGTTGATCCAGGACTCAAATCTGGGTTTTAAATGCAAAATATGGATGAACATTGGTGATTACCACTACACTACATCCAATTGTATTGTGTTTAGAGCAAAGTGTTTGGCTACAAAAAATGGCTTATGGTTATGGTTAGAGCAAAGTGTTTGGCTGCCATGGCAACATTTCTTGTTTGGCTACCGTGGCAACCAAACTAGAAATGGTGCCATGGCACCTATTTCTTGTTTGACTTGCATACTCATTTTGTGTGTGTATATTCTTGTTATGGTACCATGGTGTACTCATCTTTTGTCATTGATGGCGTGAAACATAACTATGGATTTGAACTTGATGCCTCAAAAGGAAGAACATGAAACTATTGATTTGAACTTGATGCCTCAAGAGGAAGACGATGAAGGTATTAATTTGAATTGGATCCTGAGCAGGAGGAACCTCAAGTGGCGAGAGAATGGAACTATAGATTTGAACTTGATGTCTCAAGAGGAAGACGATGAAGCTATGAATTGGATGCCTCCGTAAGATGAAGGAAAGAGGACGAAGCTCAAGAGGAAGAGGATGAAGTTATGAATTGGATACTTCAAGAGAAGAGAAGAGAATAGTCGGATAAGGAGAGGCATGGTGTTTACTTCGCTTTCTTTGGTAATCGAGCTCGAGAGATGGGTCTGCATTCAACCAGACGACAAGTCGCTAGTCTCAAACACATTGGACATAAGTGTACGATCTGTTGAAAGAATACGGGAAAAAGCCAAAAAGCAAATTGCCGATGGCAAAGAAGTAGATGTCTCAAGCAAGAAGCCGGAAAATCGGCCGAAGAGAAAGGAGCTGGATCTAGAGAGGACCTCAACAATCCCACTAAATAAAAGAAGGACAATTCGATCTACGGTACGGTCTCTAGGTGTGGCCCGATCGACCCTACATAAGAGGTTCGGTTGAATGAGCTCAACCGCATCACAAGCACCGTGAAGCCTCACCTCAAGCTAGAGAACAAGCTTGCGAGATTGAAATTTTGTATGTCCATGGTCGATGACAATTCAATCTCAACTTCTCGAGCTATGTTTAAACCAATGACGAATATGGTTCACATCGATGAGAAGTGGTTTGACATGACGAGAGTGAAGAATAGTTACTATGTACTTCCAGGAGAACACGAAAGCGCACCGTGTCAAACACGCATGGCATTGGGAAGGTGATGTTCTAACTTGTTGTTGCTGTGCCTCGATATAACAATGAGGGGAGCTAACCTTGACGAGAAGATTGGCATTTGGGCATTCGTTGAAGAGACTGAGGCGAAGGCACAAGTCATAATTGCATCGGTGTCACCTACAAACATCCAGAGGCTGCATGGGTGTGGAAGAGGAATTCGAGAACTACGATCCCGACAAGTTGCCTGAAGCTTTATCACATTAGAAGCGATTATGTTTGAAGTTATGAAAGACAAAGGAGGAAATTAATATAAGTTGCCCCACTTGCGGAAGGATCGCATTGAGAATCTTTGGCGGAAATCATCAGTGTATATTGCGACAGTCGGGTAGTTGTTGATACTAGGGCCATTATAGAAGAAATGGAAATTGCAATAGGAAAAGAAAATGAAAGGAAAGAGTTGGCTAAAGAAGGGAAAAGAAAGAAAAGTAAAGGGAAGGGAAGGGAAGGGAAGAAGTGGCCAAAGAAAGAATGTAGTCAAGAGGGGGCAAAGAGGCCCTTATGTCATGTAGTCAGGTGCTCCTTGTGTATGTCTTGTGTAATATTGTGTCAAGAGGGGACAAAGATGCCCTTATGTCATGCCCTTGTGTATGCCTTGTCTAATCCTTGTATATCAACTCCTTGTTGAAATTTATTGGAATTATCTGGGTTATTTGGATTAATTGAATTATCTGGGTTATTTGAATTAATTTGGGTCATTTGGATTTATTTGAATTATTTGAATTGATTTGGATTAATTCTAGTTATTTGAATTAATTTGGGTTAGTGGGCTGAAATTTTTGCTTGACAACTACGTAAACTAATGAGGCAAGCAAGGCCTTTGCTAGTCCCATATCATCGAGAGATGATATGGTATGAGATTATCTCCTCATCGCAATTGCAATCTAGCTTTAGTAAAAAGCAAGAGTCCCTTGTATGGAGTTAATCAAGACCTAACATGTTCTAAAGTTTTGAAATAAGAGGTCCATTTAGCATGGAACAAATAAAAGGACAAGTGGATGACAAGAATCTAGCATATCACATGGGATGGATCACTAAAATAAGAAAGACCATCTCAAGAATAGTCACAATGAGTACTATCAGTATATTCTAATTTACTTGAAATTATTGGCGAACAAACACAGATATGCAAAGTGGACATGTTTGGTACGACCGCAAAAAGAGATTGAATAATTTGATTGCGGTGCCATTACATGGTAGAGAGAGAAGAGTGAGTGAGCATGACTATATCTTGCAATCGCAAAACTCCTATTAGCGCACTTTGCTTGGCACATCCATCAAGATGGCCTAATAAGTGGATCATGAATTGAAACAGTTTTGGAAAACTTGCCAACACAATTTGTTCTACTGGATCTACAATAAATAAATTTGAGAACACATTTTCTTCGGTCCCTCACCGATAACACAATTTTTTTGGATGCATTCAACTTGAACATGGAGTATTTTCAGCAAAAAAACTTGAGTATGACAGCAAAAACATTCACCAGAATTCAACAGTTGAAAATGCAGTTGTTTAGTGCGATTGAAAATGTAGCAATTGAGACTCCACGGGATCTTGAGAAGAGAGGTTCGGACCCACCGTAGATGATCGGAAGAAGCAACACCAAATCAGAAGCACCAACACTTAAGCAAGCGATCTGTAATTATCTCAGAGAAGATCATTGAGCACCACTTATCCGAAGAAGCAACACCAAAGACTTATCTGAAGCACTTACCTCGCTGACCTTCTTGGGATGTGGGGCGACCTCGGCGCCGCCCTCCTCCCTTCCGCGCGTGCCTCCCGCGCTACCACCGGAGGGGGCTACCCGGTGGCCCGGCCCGCCAGCTGCTGTCGTCAGTCTGCGTCGCCATCCAAGACCCACGGCCTCACCTTACATTGCTGGGAACGACGATCGAGCGCCCGCCTGACCAAGCCGCCAAGGCCTGCTCGCCGCCACTGATCGACCGACCGCCTCCATGGCCTTCTTGCCGCCATCCTCAACTCCTTCTCCAAAGAAGCCTGGTGGCCGTGCCCGCCTTGGGACTCCATCCTTCTCCGCCGCCACCACGCTCGACCCCAAGACATGAGGTTATTGGTGGTGGTGGGATCCAGCCTCGGGCTCGCTGACGCCGGGATTCCGACATACCGAGCATAGCGCGGTGGTAGCCGGGAAATCGAACCTTTTATGACGAAGGGGAGCTTGGGGAGGCGGGCGAGTGGCAAGGGGCGGTGAGCGAGGCACCTGCAGCAGGGAGCGGGGAGCGGGGAGGCTGCGGTGGCGAGGCAAGGCAGGCGCGTGGAGGAGCGGTTACTGGCGGAGCAGCGGAGTTGAGGATTCTGTCGGAGGAGCAAGACGAGGAGCGCGGGTTCGGTCGGAAGAAACTAAAGGTTTTTTTGCAAAACTGCCCTCACGACATGTTTTTTGGGACGGAGGGAGTATGTAAGTAGGGAGGAAATCTCCCCTTGTCCGAACAGCCGTACGGTTGCTCCTGCAACCGTCGCCTCTCTCCCGTCCGCCTGGAACCGACGCATCTCTCCAAGATAATCACGTCTCTCCAGGGGATATATATACTCCCTGAAACCATTGTCAAAGGGATCGATCATTTTTTATTTGAAACACGTTATCAGCCAACGAGAGCGAGAAAGACAACCGAGAAAGGAGAAGAGAGGGAGCACTCACCGCCAGTGAGATGCCTGGCCTTGTTTCCTTCTTTCTCCGCCTGATCCGTGAGGATGGTCGTCGCTACCGTCGTTGCTACCATGGCGTTGGTGGCCTCCGGCGCTTCTGTCGCAGGATGCAAGCCGTCCGTCGTTTTGGTCGTTGCGCCGCTGGCCGTTGTGGTCACCGCGCCACTGGCCGTGGCGCCTGTGGTGGTCACCGCGTCGCCGGACGCGCCGCTCCTGGTGCTCGCCACACCCACAGACACGGCCTCGGTGCTGCCGCGCGTGCGCCGTCAGTGAACAGGGGGCTTGACCCATGGCTTGTGGCTGGTCCGAGCGCCCCTATGGTGCACGGTGCCGCAGCCGCCCCCGGGTCTCTGCCTCCACCCCTCCTCCACGGGGAGGGTGGCTCCGGCCGTCGACGCCGACGCCGGATGCCGTGGCCGCTGGCCCGAGCCGCCGCACACATGGCTATGCCCCGGTGCCGTTGCGCTACGTGGTGAATGAGGAGGAGGCGCTCGCCTTCGTCTCCGCGCCAACTGGCGCCTCCAACGTCGTCCGTCTTGGGAGTCGGCATGGAGGGCACCAACGCCAACGCCCCACTTCAGCAGGAGATGGCAGGAGGCTCGAGTAGCCGCGCGGCACGATGCTTCGGGCGTCTCTTCGGGCGCGCCGTCGCGGCCATCGACCGCCGCCCAAGCTGCCACCCCGGTTCGTGGGTTCCGGCGAGCCTCGACCTCGCCAGCGCCACGCCAGAGGTGCTTGCCCGGACCCCGTCGTCATCACGTCTTCTTCGGACGAGGAGGGCTTGTCGGTACTGCGCCGGTGACCACCGGCGCCGTGAGGGGCTGCAGCGGCCACTCCAGTCGCCGGCGCCGTCGTGTAGGGAAGGGGATCGAGCGGGTGATGCGGGCTTCGGGTCTCAGACCCTTATCCGTAACCGCCGCTTCCTCCCTCTCTCATATGCGGTGGAGCTGCAAGTGGGCTGGCCAAAGGCCATGGAGGCCCAGGCCTAGGCGCCTGCTGTGTCCTCCAGCTGCCTCCTTCTAGGCTGGATTCATTCATTTTCTCTCTCTGTATTTAGTTAAATGTTAGTACTAACTATTGTACTCCCTCCGTCCAGAAATACTTGTCGCAAAAATGCATAAAAATGGATGCATCTAGAACTAAAATACATCTAGATACATCCATTCATCCGACAAGTATTTTCGGACGGAGGAAGTACCTAGTTTGATTTCTACTTACATTCTAGTCCAGTTCTAGATTAAATCTAGGTTAGGATTTGTGTAATTATTAGTGTGTTTATATTATGTAATGGATTGAATATAAATAAAGTACCGGATTTCATCTGGGAAGAGTACATGTTCCATGTGCTGACCACATATCTAGTTCTCTTGAACATGTTTTTGTGATTGAGATCATCTTCTCTCGCATATCAAACTTGTGAAATTTTGAATATTTCTCTCTCAATTTATTTGGAATCATAAGGTAATGAGTTGGGATCTACTCCTCATCTGCAGATTATCCCCTCTTATTGTGAGGTCAACATTTCGTCAAAAGACAAACGATTACCTCCAACGTGTATTCCTTATATTTAAATTGTAGCATACACAAGGTAATAGCAATGGAGCCTATTACTGTGAGATCTAAGTAATCTCCAATGTGTTAAGTTCACACAATTGAGGTTGAGAATTTTGTCAAGTTTTCACTTGAGTATCAAAATTTTACATTCTTATTACACAACCATGATGGTTTTTAATTTACTGCCCGTAAATTAATTATCTCTAGTTCCCATGTAGGCAAAGATGTCTGCCAAAGAGTTTGAGGAGCTTGCCCTCAATGGCCACAACTACCCTACATGGGCTATGACATCAAGATCAGTCTTGCGTCTTGTGGGATTGCGTGTGCAATCCAGCCCCGTGAGACTCCTCTCCCGGCTGGAGCCACGCCGCTGACAGAACAATAGAACTATGATGCTTTATTCATCATAAGGCACCATATTCATCCATATCTCAAGTCTGAGTATTTACAGGAGGAATCTCCTAGTACTGCTTCAGCCCTCAAAACGAGGTATGAGCAAGAAGCGATGAGTCTCGCCAGAAGCACTCCATGATTGGACTCATCTCCGCCTTCGTGGATTTCAAGTCCATTGGTGAGTACAATCATGTTGTTCATAAGATATGTTCCAAACTGCGTTTTTGTGAGAAGGAACCTACTGAGGGGGAGAAGATAGAGAAAACTTTGTCTACTATGCTCCCTTCAGATAGGATCCTCCAACAACAATACCGTGCTTGTAACTACATTGTCTATTCCGAGCTTATTCACATGTTACTTCAGGCTGAAAAGCATGATGAGCTACTCGCTAAGAAAGGCTCCCAGTGCCCAGTTGGGGCACAACCTTTACCCGAAGTTCATCTGAATGTCGCGAATAGACAAAAGTTTGATGGTACCTTTCGGGGTAAACAATCCAATTTTGAGCACAAGCGAAAGCACAATGGGAACAGGAGATCTAGAAACCCAGGCAAGAGAAAAGGCACTTCAAAGCCCAGGTTTGATAAATCTAAGCTTTGCAACAAGTGTGGATGCTACACGCATTCTACTGAAAAGTGCACGATGCCCAAACATCTGGTTATGCTGTACCAACAATCTCAGGGACGCAAAGCACCTCAAGGGAAAAGGTTTGAAGAAAACTTCAACCTTCATCCGCATAGTGCAAAAGGAGCTGGTGGTTCGCACGATGTTCCTCCTGGACCGAGCAATGCCATGATTCCTTATCCGCCCGAGGATCCTGCTGAAACAGAGAACATGGTGATTGAGTACACTGCAAACAACGTGTTTGGCGACTTCGACTAGTTCCTCAATCTCCTTAGTGATCTACTTATGTCCATTTGTGATGATTGTAATAAGAACATAAGTTTTTTGTTGTCTTTATATTGTATTATATTAGCACATTTGATATAATAAGATTGTATTCCATGTATTCACATGAGGTTTTCTTATTGAAAATTCTTTGTTTTATATAGTTTTCTACGGGGACAATCCGATGGAAGAGGAATTATGCCTTGTGGACAGTGGTACCACAAACTCCATACTGAGGGAGATGAAATGTTTCCAAACTCCGAAAAAGATGAATGGATATATTCTAACTATCGCTGGATGCGATGCAATGATTGTTGGTTCTGGACGTGCCATATTCACCCTCCCAAGTGGTACACAAGTGACAATTGAGGATGCTTTATTGTATCCCGATTCTTCACGTACCCTGATCAGTTATCGAGATATCGGTAAAAATGGTTTTCACACTGAAACCCATGAAGACAACAAAGAGGAGTATCTACTCTTTACCAAAAATCACGGATATGGCATGAAGGTACATGAGAAAATTCCTTCTCTATTGTCTGGTTTGTACTATACGTACATCAAACCCGTAGAACATGTTGCATACAAAGTAATTTTTTAGAATGTTAATGCATTCCAAACCTGGTATGATCGCCTAGGCCATCCTAGAATCGGGACGATGAGAAAAATTACTAGCAATTCCACTGGTCATAATTTGTGAGTCAAAATTTCCTCAATCTTCAGATTTTGTGTGCACATCTTGTGTCACGGGAAAGGTAATTTTGAGGCCCTCGCACCTCAAAATACAAGCTGAACCACTTCAGTTCCTTGAACTTATTCAAGGAGACATTTGTGGTCCCATTCAACCATTGTCTGGACCTTTCAGGTATTATATGGTTCTGATTGACGCATCTACACGATGGTCACACGCGTGTCTTCTATCCACACGGAACCATGCATTTGCCAAGATAACGAGGCAAGTCATTAAGTTGCAAGCCCATTATCCTGAAAGTTGAATTAAATCAATTCGAATGGACAATGCTACAAAATTCTCCTCACGTGCTTTCAATGATTTGCATGGCTTTGGTGATTGAAGTTCAGCACTCTGTTCCATATGTCCATACACAAAATGGTTTGGCTGAATCATTCATTAAGAGGATCAAACTCATTGCAAGACCTTTGTTGATGAATTGCAACTTGCCAACCTCTTGTTGGGGTCATGATGTTTTACATGCTGCCGACTTGATATAATTGAGGCCAACTATCTTCCCCTTTGGAATTAGTACGTGGAAATCTTCCGAGCATTTCCCATCTGCGTAAGTTCGGATGTGCTGCATACATCTTGGTCTCACCACCATAGCGGACATCTATGGGCCCACATAGGAAGTTGGGGATCTATGTGGGGGTACAAATCGCCGTCGATTATCAAGTACCTGGAACCCCTGACTAGGGATCTGTTCACAACCCGTCACGCTGATTGCATATTTAATGAGGAACATTTTCCGGCATTAGGGGAGATTTCAAGTACCAGAAAGAATGCCCAAAAATTGATTGGAATGCTCATGCCATTTCATCCTTTGATCCATGTACCCAAGAGACCGAACTTCAAGTTCGGAAGATCATTAATTTGCAACATCTTGCAAATAATCTGCCAGACTCATTTACTAATCTCAAAGGTGTTACAAAATCCTTAAATCCGGCCAGAAACGCACAAGAAAGAGTGGAGGTACCAATAAAAACCACTCAACTCCCTATTCCTAAAAAGAGGGGGAGTACTACGGCCTCTGACCTGGAGCATGCTTCTAGTAAGCAGCAAAGGAAATCGAGGAGAAAAACCTGAGTCAAGAATGCAGTCAACTCAACATTGACAAACACCGATGGGTAGTATACACCCGGTGGAAGGAAACCTCCACAACCCAACTCTTGTATGCACAAACCGGCTAGGACATCTAACACCGGACTCAATCATATTGGGAAATCACGAAGAGTCACTAGGGGTGCAGGAAATTTCGATCAACTATGTTGATTCTGGAGAATCATTTGACCGCAAGACTACGACTGTCGACATATATTTTGCTGAAAAGATTGCAGATACCCTTCTCACTGATCATGATCCAAGATCTATCATTGAGTGCCAAAAGCGCTCCCACTGGCCTAAATGGAAGGATGCAATCCAAGCAGAAATTGCCTCGCTTAACAAAAGAAAGGTATTCACTGAAGCAATACCTACACCTCCCAATGTTTTCCCTATGGGATTCAATTGGGTTTTCCTCCAAAAACGGAATGAGAACAATGAGGTGGTGAGATATAAAGCAAGGCTCGTAGCACAAGGTTTCACGCAGAAACCCGACATTGATTTCACTGAAACATATTCTCCAGTAATGAGTGCAACCACTTTCCGATATCATATATCCTTGGCAGTGCAAAATCGTCTATCTATGCAGTTGATGGACGTCGTGACATATATCTTTACGAGTCACTAGATTCGGACATATATATGAAGGTTCTGACGGAATCTACGCCCGAATAAAAGTGCAAAACACAACATGTATTGTGTAAAGCTGAATAAGTCATTATATGGCCTAAGGTAGTCGGGACGGATGTGGTACAACCGACTTAGTGAGTCCCTTCTTCAGAAAGATTACTCCAATAGTGTTGATTGCCCATGTGTCTTCATCAAGAAGTCCTCTACAGGATTTTGCATCATTTTTGTGTACATTGATGATCTCACCATCGTTGGCAACACACCAGACATTGATGAAGCACACAATCATTTAAATATGGAATTTGAGATGAAGGATTTGGGTAAGACCAAATTTTGCTTAGGTGTTCAACCTGAGCACCTTCCCTCAGGAATCATGGTACACCAAGCCGCCTATATCCAGAAAATATTGGAGAATTCAATATGGACAAATACTATCCATCTAAAACTCCCATGGTGGTTCGATCTCTAGAGGTGGATAAAGATCCGTTCAGATCAAGGGATGATGGAGAAGAGGTGTTGGGACCTGAAGTTCCATACCTCAGTGCTATTGGAGCGCTTATGTATCTTGCAAATTGCACAAGACCTCATATTGCATTTGCAGTGAATCTACTTGCTAGACATAGTGCAGCTCCCACCAAACGTCATTGGTCTGCAGCAAATAATATCTTTTGATATCTCCAAGGCACAAAGGATCTTGGTCTATTTTCCAGTTCTAGGAAAATCAGGACTCTGATATGATTGTATATGCAGATGCCAGCTATTTGTCCGATCCCCATAATGCTAGATCACAGACCGGCTTCGTGTTCCTACATGGTGGCACTACTATATCATGGAACTCTTCAAAACAGACTCTCGTGGCAACTTCTACCAATCATTTTGAAATAAATTCATTATTTGAAGCAACATGCAAATGTGTATGGCTTCACAGAATGATAAACCACATACAACAGTCATGTGGAATTGGTTCGATAGATTCACCAACCATTATCTATGAAGATAATGCGGCCTGTGTTGCATAGATGCAAACATGATACATCAAGATTAATATCACTAAGCATATTTCTCCTAAGTGGTTTCCCCCCATGATCTTTAGCAAAGCGAGGAAATAGATGTCTTGCAAATTAAATCATGCAAAAATCTTGCTGATTTATTTACCAAGTCTCTACCAAATTCTACATTCCAGAAATATGTTCATGGAATTGGTATGCGACGACTTCGGGACTTGCAAGCGTCAGGGGGAGACTCTTCTTGATATATCCTTGTTCAAACATCATATTACGCTATCTCTCTTTGTGAGTATATGTTTTAGGATCTCATTAAAGATTTTAGGAAGAACTTTTGGAGGAGAATCTTTTGAGATGATAGAGCTTCTCGGACAATAGTGAAGATGATTCTACATGGTCAAGCATAGATTAGGGGGAGTGTTAAAACTAATTATGTAATTAGGGAGGAAATATCCCCTTGCTCGAATGTCAGTACGGTTGCTCCCACAACCGTCGCCTCTCTCCCGTCCGCCTGGAACTGACGCATCTATCTAGGGGATATATATACTCCCTGTAACCATCGTCAAAGGGATCGATCATTTTTGATTCAAAACAGTCGGCTCCTCTGACGTTGTAGCTGACCTTGTGAAGCCCCCCTTTGCTGCAGTCGGAGCTCCCCCCCATCGCCGTGATGGCCGATGCCCCTGCCTGTCGTGGTGGATTTGCGGCTCCACGACTGGCAACCACCGTCGGAAAAGATGGCCCTCAGCCGAAGAAGGCCACTGCCGTGCCCAAGCCTCGAGGAGGTGGCGTGAAGCGGTCGCTGCACGACCTGGCTGTTACGGCGGTGACCAAGAAGGCGAAGGTGTCGAAGGCGGCTGCTCCGTCAGTTGCTCGTGTGGTTGCGACAGCCCCGACCCCTCGTCCTCCCCCGTCCCCTACACCGATAGTGGAGGAGCCGTCGACCGTCATCGGCACCCACAACGTGCTCGGCAATTTGTCGAAAAGGTAAAAACAATTCTTCATTTTTGTTTCGATTCTGCTTGTAGTCATTGAATGCAATGATAAATGATGTGTTTCTATGTTGGATTATGTGCATGTAGTGTTAACGATGAAGCATTTTTGAAATTTACAAATGTTGCAAATGAAGATTTTGTATCAAGAATATGCATCTCAAGAGTTTGATGAAACACGATATGATGATGATGAGAATCATGACTTGGAGGATGAAGACAGGTTCCTTCATTCTATTCCAAAGGGAAGAACTGGAAAGTACATAATAGTAAAGACATATTGCTATGCACGGCTTGGAAGAAAAAATATGTTCTTGCACACAAGTGGTCTCAACGTGAAGCAAAAGGCATTTGTTGAGCTTTGCAAAGATCAAATGTTGGTGAGGAAGTCCATGAGTGTGACGAGATTGATGGGTGGTGGCATGGGGGGGGGGGAGGCATCGGTGATGACATGGGCGGCATGGGAGGATACATGGGGGTTTGATGAGCATGATGGGAGGTGGCTTGGGTTCCATGGGAGACGGTTTCGGAGGTATGATGGATTCCATGGGAGGTGACTTTGGAGGTATGATGGTGGCATGAATGCCATGTGAGGTGTGGGTGGCGGCATGAATGGCACAAAGCATGCCGATGAAGAAAAAGAAGGCAATGACGAGCATGAAGCCAAAGGAGAAAGAAAGCACGAGTGGCAAGGAGGGTTGAGAGACTATGTATCTTTTGTTTGTGTCGGCCATGCACTTTTGTTTGTGTTGGTCATGCACTATGTTTGTGATTTGCATTTGAACTTGATATGCGGATTTGAAGTTGAATTTCATATGTTGTTGCTTTACGTGTGTAGTGATTTTGCATAGTTGTGCTGCAAAAATTCGTATATTAAATTTAGCTAAATTCATAGTTTGTTCAAATACATATGTAAACAAATTGTGGTGCTGCCCGCCTATTTGGTGCCCTATTATAAGATAATTGTTGGAGATGAAACTTTCTCGTGTTCGAAAGAGCACTTTTGGGTGCCCGAAATTTTACTCCGTGTCTAAAATGGGGCAGCTATTCGAGATGCTCTTAGGCTTGTGTCACCTAGATGTTGGTTGATTGTTCGTATTGTCTGAGCTCTCATACTACCAAAATTTGAGTGAAATCCTAAGTGAGGAAAAATCCTAGATCTTAAAAATTTGTAAGTGATTGAGCATCACCAAAGAATTTGACCGGAGCTACATAAGACTTTCTACTCTTGAGAGTTGTGCATCCTCTAGTTGACTAGAAGTCCGTTCCAGTGATCACTTCAAAATCTACCACGAGTAATTGTACGAGTTTTGTGGAATTTAGTTCAAGGATAACAAAACGAATACTTTTGTGTATTTAGAGCTATGGCATAGCCTCATCAACTAGACATATAGTTGTTTGAACAATCTGAACTAGGTTAACACATCACATTGTTTTCTATGAGCAAACATGTTCCATTTCTTCGCACTGTATTACTTTTGTAATTCCTCCATCCCTGGTGCATCCTTATTTGTGATATTGTTGTGAAAACTTTGCTAGCATCTATCTTATATCTTCGCATATCTAGACGTTTAGCTTTGTACTCTATTTAACCTTTCTGATGTGTATCAGATTGTTTGTTAGACTTGTGTACTTGTACTGGTAATTGGTAATTTTGCTTGCTCGCACACGTCTGTTTCTGTCTTGGAGTTATGTTTTGCATGCTAGGTAATATGTCTAGTCATTCCTCTGTTTTGTCTCTGTACTATTGTCTTGTCCGGTATTTGTTGAAGTATTTCAAGTTTTAGAAGATTTGTTAAAAATCTCCCATCTAGCCTCCTTTGGTCGATTACTTTGATCGTACACATACATACAACTTGGCATCGACAAAATATTCCCCTAAACTTAATTTTCAAAAAATCTATTCTCTCAAACCGTTGACCTAATGTTAACTGGCAATGTTTATTGTTTCTTTGTTGTGATATCTTTGAAACTAGATCTCGTTTGGGCATAGTTTCACATTTTTTATCCATACTTGTGAGATTATTGTACTTGTGTTAGAGTACCAGCTGTATACTCCTAAGATGGTATATTATAGCCTTACGGTTTTTTCTTTACACGCCGCAACTTGTGTTGTATCCGTCGTGCGCTGCCGCTTCTTTTATCTGACGAATGCCGTTGCTTCCTCTCCTCCCAATCCGCTGCAACCCGGCTAGCCCCTGCCGCTCGCGAGATGCTCCACCCACCGCTCGTGATGCCCGTGGTGCTGCCCCGGCTCTCGCAAGATCTGGTCATGCTACTGACGCGTCGAGTGCCTGCACGTGTTATCCACTTGCTGCTGCTTCCACACTCGTGAGGAATTTGACATGCGTCTGCATAGCCCTTGACCCCGTGTGTCCACTGCTGAAGCCTCCTGTGGTTCTAGTCCGTGCCCACCTCTGCTAGCCATGCGTAAGCTAGCTAGCTAGTCTGTCTGTTTGTCTTAGTTCAACTGATCGGTAAAAAAGACGAAAGAATGATAGGTGCGCATCCGCTTTGCTCCCCGCTAACTCTTGACAGTGTTTCATACATTGATCCCATCTCACACATGCATTGTCTCTCTGTGCTTGGTGTTCCTCCGTCTATGATGTCATCTTCTGCGACATTTTTCACAGGTTGTGCTAGTCGCTCTACTGCGACTCCTCTCTCGACCTACACACATGGTGACGTTCGCTCCACAATGACTACTGTTGCGACTTCCACCGATAATCCTAGTACATATGGCTCCATAGACTACACCTCGCACAAGCGTCTTCCCTTGACGCTTGGTGCTTGTGTGCACACGACCTCGTATCCTTCACCAGCTTTCGCGGACACTACTGGTCATGCTACACCATCACATCTAATGGCTTCCATAGGTGGTGGCCGCTTCTTTCATGGTGTTGCCATGTCGCTTAATTCGGCGGTGTACTTCACTAAGGAGGAGATTGTGCGACTTCGCGACCTATTGATTGCCCCCGACTCTCTATTGCCAGGTACATCTACGTCGACCTCTTCAGTTGAGCACTTGGCCGAGCAGGAGATTATGCGACTTCGATGCCTACTAGATGCATCTTCCGATTCTCTATGGAAAAGTTCTGCTGGTTCTGCTACCGACTCTTCTTGTATTACGAGACCACCTTCTACACACATAGGTACATCTCCATGGATTCTTGATACTAGAGCACCTGCTCATATGACTCATGATTCATCCACCATGTCATCTATGCAATCTTTTGACTCTCCTGTTCATGTTCTTAATGCTGATGGCACCTCCCTCTTAGTTACTGGCCAAGGCATTATTAGCACTTCATCTTTTTATGTCCCTGATGTTGCTCATATTTCTCGAACTACCATGCAGCTCGTTTCTATTGGTCAGATTGTTGACTCTAGTTGTAGGGTCATTCTCGACTTTGACTCTTGTTCCGTTCTGGATCGTCACACTGGTGTTTTCCTTGGTGCCGACCCTCGGTCCCGGGGTCTCTGGGAGCTTGACTGGCTTCACCTTCCCACCGCTGCCACTTCCATCAATCTTTCCACCTATGTTGCCTTGTCTACCAGCTCTTTTCATAAGTGGCACATCACCTTGGTCACTTGTGTGGCTCTCATCTATCATCCTTAGTTCGACGTGGTCTTCTTGGGTCCGTCTTTGGCAGCGTGTCTTTAGACTGTCAGTGTTGTCGGCTTGGTAAACAGGTCCAGTCACCTTATCCTCATAGCGAGATAGTGTCTCAGCGTCCTTTCGAGCTTGTTCACTTTGATGTTTGGGGTCCAGCTCCCTTTGCCTCGAAGGGAGGTCATCGCTACTACTTTATCTTTATAAATGATTTCTCTTGACACACATGGATATATTTTATATCTTATCATAGTGAAGTCTTGATGCAGAGCATCATACGGTCATCCCCATAGACATGCCATCATCACCAAGACTCTAAGTGGACCGATAACAAGAGCTTGTGCAAGAGCTATCGAAACCGAGGTAAACTCTCTCCTTACTGAGCTTCCCTTTGATTCACTTGAGACATGGCTACTACCTCAAAAAGAGATGCTATGTGTGCTTAGGTACGATGACCACCCGATGGAAGCAAGAGTTGAGGGAGAAGGAGCAGACGAGGAGGCAACGAGAAGCGTTGAGAAGAAGGCTTAGAATATCTCGTAACTTCCGGGCCAACCTGGAACTTCCGGCCCTAACGCCCAGGATCGGCTTCTTAGTGTGCAAACTCTCCGGATAGCCCAAAACTCCCCAAGAACCTCCGGCCCCTGGAATTTCCGGCCATCCCAGAACTTTCGGCCTCCATGCCGTGAAGCAGCTCCCGGGTGTGCAAACTCTGTGGTTAGCCCGGTACCTGCCCCTAAACTTTTGGCCATCCCCGGAACTTCCAGCCTGCCTGCGTATAGTGACTCGGGCCGAGGCCCATGTACCCCCTCACAGCTCTAGACTATAAATACTTGTCTCCTGCCTCCATTTTGATAGGGAACAAAGCATGAAAATAAAAAAATTCCTACGAAACACCCAAGATCCGATCTAGGAGATGCATAGAAATGAGAGGGAAGTGTGTCTATGTAACCTTGTGGACTTAAAGCGTTAGCGTATGTAACGTGGTTGATGTAGTCGTACTCTTCACAATCCAATCACGATCCAATTCGATCTAATGCCAAACAGATGACACTTCCGAGATTAGCACACGTTCAGCTCGATGGCGTCCTCTCCTTCTTGATCCAGCAAGCGAGGGAGAGTAGGTAGATGAGATCGGAACCATCATGATGGTATGGTGGTGGTGGCAGTGGAATTCCGGCAGGGCTTCGCCAAGCGCATACCGGAGAAACATGGGAGGAGTTGGGAGAGGCAATGGGAAAGGGTGAAGGGGTGGCTGCCCTGATGCGCCTCTGTCACGCCCAATATGCGACTCTATCCTAAAGGAGCTCGAATGTCCCACCAAGGATAGAAGCGCATATTGGAGACGCTTTTGCAAGGTGGACATCATTACATCTTACCATTACATAGTAGTTGGGGATACATACAAAGGGCATACAAATGCCACAAGAATACAACAAACATCATACATGAGAACAACATCCGACTACGGATGAAACACAAACAGAAACTCAAACGACATCCACCCTGCTAGCCCAGGCTGGCGACCAGGAACCTATCCCCTGAACGAAGAAGAAGCAGAAGAAGAACTCCATAACAAGTAAACATCGCTCTCGCGTCATGATCATCATGTTACCTGCACCTGCAACTGTTGCTGTAGTAATCTGTGAGCCACGAGGACTCAACAATCCCATTACCATGGGCACCAAGACTAGCAAAGCTTAATGGGTATGGAAAGGATAAGTGGTGAGGTTGCAGCAAGCGACTAAGCAATGTATGTTGGCTAACTTACGAATACCAGAGTAAGACGAGAAGCTACGCAAATGATCGCAAACTAATAATGATCAACAAGTGATCCTGAACTACTTATGTTCAAACATAACCCAACCATGTTCTCCTCTCGGACTTCCCCGAAAAGAGACAGTCACGGTTACGCATGCGGTTGGTGTATTTTAGTTGAGTTTACTTCAAGTTCACTACAACCGAATATTAACAAATTCTCATCTGCCACATAACCACGGGCACGACTCTCGAAAGTATAAACCTTGCAGGGGTGTCCCAACTTAGCATCGGTATGATGGAAACTAGGGCGGCAAGAGTGGAAGAAAACACCAGGCCTAAGGCCGAGCCTTCCACCCTTTACCAAGTATATATGTGCATTAATTAAATAAGAGATATTGTGATATCCCATGATATCCATGTCCCAACATTGAACAACCTGCAGCTGCACCTGCAACCAGCAACGCTATAAGAGGGGCTGAGCAAAGCGGTAACATAGCCAAACAACGGTTTGCTAGGAAGGGTGAAAAGGTTAGAGGCTATCATGGCAATTTGGGAGGCTTGATAAACAAGTGGTAGGTAGCGCGACATAGCGATAGCATCGAGACAACTAGCATAGCAAAGATAGTAGTGAGATCCAAGGTGACGGTCATCTTGTGTGAAATCCTGCTAGGAAGAAGAACGAGTCCATGAAGAAGACGAACCCACATAGTCAAACGGATCCTCAGAATCGCAACATTACCGGAACTATCAAGAAGAAGCAACACCGGAAAGAAGCAAACAACACAGTGAACACACAACACATAAACATGGCATGATGCTCATCCAAGTATGGTGCATGACAAGGCTACATGATGCTACTCATGGCAAGAGAGGATGCATACAAGAACAACACATCAAGGCAAGTTTAAATGAGGCCGGAAACAACATATAGCAATTCCGGTAAGTCCTCATATGCAAATTTCGAATTTGGTCCAGATCTGAATAACACATTATGTTAAAGTTGTTATACAACAAGTTAAAGTGCACCATGATAATCTGCACAGTTTTCTATTCAAGTTGCATATAAAGTTCATTTAATTCGGAGCTACGGCCTAGAAGATATAAGCAAAACAAGTTAAACATGGCATTGATGCAAATGCAAGCAAAACACAATCACAAGCACTCCAAAACATGAATGCAACATGACATTATGAAACTACATGCAAAACCAAGCAAGTTTCATATAGACCATGCTCAAAACGGAGCAACAGTTCAACACATACACTCAACACAAGTTTCAAACACAATCTGCCCAAAACAGCAACTAAGCACTTTGCAATCAAGGAAACAACATGCTATAGGAAACATATGGACACAAACTTAATATTCACTCAAAATAAAGATTACATGCTTCAATTATCATCAAGGTTCAGGTTTATAGGCATCAGGATTAATCCAATGAGATCAAAGAAACAAGCAACTTAATGACACAAATTAAGACTTGGTGAAAAACATGGCATACATGTGAGCAGAAATAACATGTTGACATGTTGGAGGCATGAAACAAGCATGCTACAGTGCAATATCATGGCACAAAAGCATGACATCAATGTACAGGTTATACATGGCAAAACATGATTACGAAGAATCTCCATATAACGCCTAGATCAATGGCATTAAGCAAGACAAGATTGGAAGTTAAAAACAGATTCTCAAACGAGGAAATCTGGGAATGCAAAACAATAACATTATGACGCTGATTTGGAGGCACATAACAGCAAACATAGAAACATTATTAATCATGAAGAAGACATGGGCATGTATTAGACATGATATAATTCAACTCATGTAATTGGAGTATCTCCAAAATAGGCATAGATTAATTAATAACAAGCTCGCAATATGGCATCATGAAGTTAACAAAAAACTGGAACATCATTTAGTCATGTTCATGGCAGTGAAAACATATAGTACATGACATATATGAGGCATCATAGGCACGGAAAGCATGTACATGTGGAGCACCACAAAACATGAACACTGAGGTACTGCTAGGAATAACTAGAACATGCTCAAAGCATCATGTCAAGAATGCAAATGATAACAGTTTCACAGACTTAGCAGAAATCAGTCACTGAAATCAGCAACAACAAGTAGCTCACTTCACAAGCTTGATGCGCTCACCACAAGGCACATAAAAATACATGGATTGCACAACTTTAAATATGGCATGAATATGCTTCTAACACATGTGGGTGTGATGCTTTAAAAGATCAAGACACAAAATGCTATGAAAAAGACAAATCAACAACTTTCAGCAATTTTCAGCAGATTATAACATTTTGCACTTCACAACGAGGATTAAGGTGTCAAGATGAATAGTAAAATGCATGCAAATGACACTAGCATGTATAGCATTCAGAGATGAATATTTTGACATATCATACACGCAAGACGAAGGAATATGCACAAAGTTATGCCATGATGAACATGCACACATAATAACGCAGATCTGGGACTTGGTGGAAATTTACCCTCGCGAAAACGGGACGAGGTCGTGCGGGACGGAGGGATCCGGGACGGAGCGGCGCCGTTTGGATGGGGGGGGGGCTGGTGGATCTGGTCCAGGCGATCGGATCCGGCGACGGAGGAGCTTCGGCGAGCTCCGGCTCCGGCGACTCAATGAAGCGGGCGGCGGAGGCGGAGAGGCGGGGCGGTGGCGGTGTGGCGGTGGCGGCGTGGCTGGCTGTGGGGCAGGGCCCGTGATGGCGGCGGCGCGGTGGCGGTGGTGCAGCAATGACGTGGCGGCGGCTTCTGGCGTGGTGGCGGCGAATGGGCGGCGCGGGGTGTGGAGGCGGCGGTGCATGGCGGCGGGCGGCGACGGAGGCGCGGTGGCTCCGGCCAAGGTGGTGGCGCACGATGGCGGAGCTCGGCGTGAGGCGGCGGGGTGCTCGGGCAGCGGCGCGGGGTTCGGGGCTCACGCGGGCCCGCGATGGGTCTGGCAGGCCTGGCGCGGTGGGGAGGAGAGAGAGGCCAGAGGGGTGACGTGGCAGGCCGCGGTTGGACGGGGCGGCGGCGGTTGACACGTCCGACCGTTGGCGGATGTGTCCAACGGTGCAGAGGAAGGGGAAGGCTAGGGTTTGCCCGCGAATTTCGGAGGGGGAGGTGTTTATATAGATAGAGGGATCTACGAAAGGGCTATTGAGGTGCGGTTTTCGCCCACACGATCGTGATCCAACGACGGAGAGCATGGAGGGGGTTTAGATGAGCTAGTGGGCTGTTGTGGAGGGGTGCTGGGCTGCAAAGAGAAAGGGGGTTTTGGTCAACGCGGTTAACCGTTGGCGCATCAAACGACCTCCAAATGGAACGAAATTTGACAGGCGGTCTACCGATGATATACCAAGACCACTCGACAAATCTCGGCCCATTTCAAGAACGTTTTTATCCCGCTCACGAAACGAGATCTGGAAGGTGCAGTGGGTGCGTGTGAGAGTGTCGGATTCCGAAACGGGCAACAGAGAGAAATACCGTTTGCAAGTTTTGAAAAACATGCAGATGAAATGCAGATGATGACATGGCAAAGTGCAACACGCAAGCAAATGACATGGCAATGACGGCGAATAACTGGAAGACACCTGGCGCATCTGACTCGGGGTGTTACAACTCTCCTCCACTAACAAGAGATGTCGTCCCGAGATCTTAGGAACAAGACTGAAGAAAAAGAGGAAGAGGTGAAACAAGAGAGAAGAGAGAAGATGAACAAAGTTTAGAGCACTCGGATAGAAAAGAGGAATGTTGATTATGACGAGAATCAAAAGCTCAAGGAACAAGATAGACCCTGAAACCACTCTGGTTAGAACGAGATAGAAAGGAAATAAGAACGAAAGAATTCAGATAGCATCCGAGTAGAAAGGAAAGCAGAGATTGGCACGAAAGGATTTCAAAAGAGGGCGTGACACTCCGGTAAAATGAATAAGCAAGGATTAAACTGGATGATGGGTGAAAAGAGCAACATCATACTGCCTCCGGAACGGAAGAATAGAAGCTAACTCGTAGAAAGGAAAACAAAAATGAGGAACAAAAGACAACTTCTACACGCTTTTTTAATGATCTTTTTTATGGTTATGCCGGCGATGATAGGTGGATTTGGTAATTGGTTTGTTCCGATTCTGATAGGTGTGATTGAATTGAGAAGTGTCCTTGCAAGGAAGGATTGCACGGAGTTGTTTGGAAATTCAACAACGAAATGGATAAGCTTGTTGTGGGCTTATGGAAAAACATCTCAAAACTTGAGGTGAAATTATGCCACAACCGAATGCTTGAATAGCTGAGAAGAACAAAGAAATGCAAAACTCCACTTCAAAAGAATACGGAGAATTATTTGCACCTCGAGATGCAAGAAGAAAAGATAATTGAGCTTCTCCAACAAGAATCTTGATAAACACTTGATGAAGGAATTAAATCATGATGAACCACCATGAAGAACTCCGATAACAGCAGGATGATGAGATAGAATTGAAGGATGAAAAGAATAAGATTAAAGCCTTGCTATGATTTAGATGGAGCTTCACGACGAGACAAGCTAGAAAAACTTGGAACTCCAGAAAAGAAAAGATGAAAAACTTAGAACCAAGAGATTATTCATCATGAAAATCTCCAAAGGAAGGAATTACTTCACCACGATTAAGTAGAATAAGAATTCATTATGCTTATCCTCAACAAATTTAATTGATGACAAACGGATTTGGCATGCAACTTTTCTTCTTGAAAAGGATTGAAGAGAGATACAACGCAAACTTGAGAAGGTCTTCAATGAACCTCCGGTACAATTTGGGAAGAACGAATGAAATTGATATGATAACAAGGGAAAAGGAATCTTGAACGAACCACCGTAAGAATTTGAAAAAGAATGAAGAAGAGAATGAATCACGGAAAGAGATATAACACGAACAAAGATACTTGAGGAAATCACGATGCAAAAGAACGAAGGGATCGTGAACTGAACAAAGAATGCTTGAACGAAGCACCGGCACAAAACTGGGAACGAACGAAGCTGAAAACTTGGAACGAAGAAATATTCTGAAATGGAGGCCTCCGGATAATCGAAATGGAAAAACAACTCCTGAATACTCCGGATGGGTAAGAAAAGAATTTCTGACAAACAGAATAATTTGAGAGGATAACATGAAGTAGAACCACGAATCTTCGAGAGAACAACCAAGATTTAGAGGAAAACTCTTCTTCGGTCTTGAAATGTTGAGAATGACGACGAGAAACATCACCAAAAATTGTTGAGATACTCCAGAAGAATGAAAAGCGAAGAGGTAGAGCCAACAATGAAAATAATTTGAAATCGATCTTGGAAAAACATCTGACTGATGAATTCATTCTTACGTCAAACTTGGAAAAGAATTCGAGAATAGATCTGGAAAATTAGAAGAGCCATGTAAGATCCTGGGAAAAGACCTGTGGGTTAGGGCCCACTGAAAAGAAAAACACCATTGGAAAAGGATTGTTTGAATGAGAAAAGATGCAGTGGAACGATTGAAAGGCTCGAATGAGGTGACAACCTCGAAATAATTGAATGTAAACACGAATCCTTTGAGATGTCTTCATCACTCCGGAATGATTAAATGGCGAGAGGCGAACGAGCAAGGGGAAACACTTGAGTCGAGGAAAATAATGTGATCAACCCAAAAATTGGAACTGAATCCACTGGAAAAGAAAACGAGAAGAACCATGACAAAGTTGACGAGAATTCACCGGTTGAGACAATTGAGGAAAGACTGAAGAGGCTCTGCATGAATGAAATTGATGCTCGAATAGAGGCTCAAACTCCGGGAATAAAAGGGGTGGGAGGGCGGGAAAAACAAAGGCAACTAGAACGGGGAATCGGCGAATAACTTGAAGAGGAAAGCACTGTTGGGGAACGTAGCGGAAATTCAAAATTTTCAACGCATCACCAAGATAAATCTATGGAGATTCTAGCAACAAGAGAGGGGAGTGCATCTACATACCCTTGTAGATCACGAGCGTAAGCGTTCAAGAGAACGGGGTTGATGGAGTCGTACTCGTCGTGTCCAAATCACCGATGATCCTAGCGCCGAACGGACGGCACCTCCGCGTTCAACACACGTACGGTTGGGAGAGACGTCTCCTCCATCTTGATCCAGCAAGGGGGAAGGAGAGGTTGATAGAGATCCAGCAGCACGACGGCGTGGTGGTGGAAGCAACGGGGATCTCGGCAAGGCTTCGCCAAGCTCAGCGAGAGGGAGAGGTGTTACGGGGGGAGAGGGAGGCGCCAGGAGCTTGGGTGCGCAGCCCTCCCTCCCCCCTCGATATTAGGGGCCCTGGGCGCCGCCCCTAGAGATCCAATCTCAAGGGGGGCAGGGGGGACTTGCCCCAAGTCAAAGGGGTGCCCCCACCCCTGTGGTTTCCAACCCTAGGCGCAGGGGAGGCCCATGGGGTGCACCAGCCCACCAGGCTGGTTCCTTCCCACTTCAGCCCATGGGGCCCTTCGGGATAGGTGGCCCCACCGGTGGACCTCAGGACCCTTCCGGTGGTCCCAAGATAATACCGGTGACCTCAAACTTTCCCTGGTGGTCAAATCGGACTTCCTATATATAATTCTTCACCTCCGCACCATTCCGGAACTCCTCGTGACGTCCGGGATCTCATCCGGGACTCCGAACAACTTTCGGGTTGCCGCATACTAATATCTCTACAACCCTAGCGTCACCGAACACGGGAGACACGCAGACATGACCGAGACGACTCTCCGGTCAATAACCAACAGCGGGATCTGGATACCCATGTTGGCTCCCACATGCTCCTCGATGATCTCATCGGATGAACCACGATTTCGAGGATTCAATCAATCCCGTATACAATTCCCTTTGTCAATTGGTACGTTACTTGCCCGATCGTCGGTATCTCAATACCTCGTTCAATCTCGTTACCGGCAAGTCACTTTACTCATTCCGTAATGCATGATCCCGTGATTAACTACTTAGTCACATTGAGCTCATTATGATGATGCATTACCGAGTGGGCCCAGAGATACCTCTCACCATAATGGAGTGACAAATCCCACCTCGATTCGTACAACCCAATGACACTTTCGGAGATACCCGTAGTGCACATTTATAGCCACCTAGTTACGCTAGGACGCTTTGGCACACCCAAAGCATTCCTACAAAGATCCGGAGTTGCACAATCTCATGGTCTAAGGAAATGATACTTGACATTAGAAAAGCTTTTAGCAAACGAACTACACGATCTTGTAATATGCTTAGGATTGGGTCTTGTCCATCACATCATTCTCCTAATGATGTGATCCCGTTATCAATGACATCCAATGTCCATGGTCAGGAAACCATAACCATCTATTGATCAACGAGCTAGTCAACTAGAGGCTCACTAGGGACATGTTGTGGTCTATGTATTCACACATGTATTACGGTTTCCAGTTAATACAATTTTAGCATGAACAATAGACAATTATCATGAACAAGGAAATACAATAATAACCATTTTATTATTGCCTCTAGGGCATATTTCCAACAGTCTCCCACTTGCACTAGAGTCAATAATCTAGTTCACATCACTATGTGATTGTAATGAATCCAACACCCATTGGGTTTGATCATATCTCGCTTGTGAGAGAGGTTATTAGTCAACGGGTCCGAATCTTTCAGATCCGTGTGTGCTTTACAAATCTCTATGTCATCTCCTAGATGCTACTACGCCGCTATTTGGAACTATTCCAAATAATCGCTCTACTATACAAATCCGGTCTACTACTCAGAGTGTTCAAGATTAGTGTCTTATTTTGCATCGGTGTAACCCTTTACTACTAACTCTTTTACCACCTCCATTATCGAGTAAATTACTTATTCCAATAGTTACTAAGGATAAGATGCTGTCCCTGTGATCCATTCTGGATCATACTTGTACCCCTCGACCGACTCATGGCAAGGCACACTTGTGTGTGGTACACAGCATAGCATACTGTGGAGCCTACGTCTAAAGCATAGGGGACGACCTTCGTCCTTTCTCTCTCTTCTGCCGTGGTCAGGTCTTGAGTCTTACTCAATACTCACACCTTACAACACAACCAAGAACTCCTTTGCCGATCTATTTTGAACTCCTTCAAAACCTTTTCACGGTATGTATTCATTTGAAAGTACTATTAAGCGTTTTGATCTATCCGTATAGATCTTGATGCTCAATGTTCAAGTAGCTTAATCCAGGTTTTCCATTGAAAAACACACTTCAAATAACCCTATATGCTTTCCAGAAATTCTACATCATTTCCGATCAACAATATGTCAACAACATATTCTCATCAGAAATGCTATAGTGCTCCCACTCACTTCTTTGGAAACACAAGTTTCTCATAAACTTTATATAAACCCAAAATCTTTGATCATCACATCAAAGCGTATATTTCAACTCCGAGATGCTTACTCCAGTCGTTAGAAGGATTGCTGGAGCTTTGCATACTTGTTAGCATCTTTTAGGATTGACAAAACCTTATGGTTGTATCACATACAACCTTTCCTCAAGAAAACTATCGAGGAAATAATGTTTTGACATCCTGTCTGCAATATTTCATAAATACTGCAGTAACTGCTAATATAATTCCAACAGACTCTTAGCATCGCTACGAGTGAGAAAGTCTCATCGTAGTCAACTCCTTGAACTTATCGGAAATATCTTAGCGACAAGCCGAGCTTTCTTAATGATGACACATACCATCATTGTCTGTCTTCCCTCTTAGAATCCATCTGTACCCAACAGCCTTACAACCATCAAGTAGTTCTTCCAAAGTCTACACTTTGGTTTCTAGACATGGATCCTCTCTCGGATTTTATGGCCTCTAGCCATTTGTCGTAATCCGGCCCACCATCGCTTCTCCATAGCTCGTAGGGTTCATTGTTGTCTAGCAACATGACCTCCAAGATGTGATTACGCACCACTCAAGTAGTACGATCCTTGTCAACCCACGAAGTTTTGGTAGTGACTTGATCCAAGTTTCATGATCTATATCATCGACTTTCACTTCAATTGGTGTAGGCGCCACAGGAACAACTTCCTGTGCCCTGCTACACACTAGTTGAAGTGACGGTTCAATAGCCTCATCAAGTCTCCACCATCCTCCCACTTAATTCTTTCGAGAGAAACTTTTCCTCGAGGAAGGACCCATTTCTAGAAACAATCATTTTTGCTTCCGGATATGAAATAGGAGGTATACCCAACTGCTTTGGGTGTCCTATGAAGATGTATTAATCCGCTTTGGGTTCGAGCTTATCAGGATGAAACTTTTTCACATAAGCGTCGCAGCTCCAAACTTTTAAGAAACGACAACTTAGGTTTCTCTAAACCATAGTTCATACGGTGTCATCTCAACGGAATTACGTGGTGCCCTATTTAAAGTGAATGCGGTTGTCTCTAATGCCTAACCCATGAACGATAGTGGTAATTCGATAAGAGACATCATGGTATGCCCCATATCCAATAGGGTGCATCTATGATGTTCGGACACACCATCATACTATGGTGTTCCATGCGGTATTAGTTATGAAACAATTTCCACAAGGTCTTAATTGTGTACCAAACTCGTAACTCAGATATTCATCTCTATGATCATATCATAGACATTTTATCCTCTTGCCATGATGATCTTCAACTTCACTCTGAAATTGCTTGAACCTTTCAATAATTCAGACTCGTGTTTCATCAGGTAAATATACTTAGAATCTACTCAAATCATCTGTGAAGTAAGAGCATAACAATATTCACTGCGTGCCTCAGCACTCATTGGATTGCACACATCAAATGTATTACTTCCAACAAGTTGCTCTCTTGTTCCGTCTCACCGAAAATGAGGCCTTTCAGTCATCTTGCCCATGTGGTATGATTTGCATGTCTCAAGTGATTCAAAATCAAGTGAGTCCAAATGATCCATCTGCATGGAGTTTCTTCATGCGTATATACCAATAGACATGGTTCGCATGTCTCAATCTTTTCAAAAAAAGAGTGAGTCCAAAGATCCATCAACATGGAGCTTCTTCATGCGTTTTATATCAATATGACTCAAATGGCAGTGCCACAAGTATGTGGTACTATCATTACTTTTGGTATGAACATGTGTATCACCATGATCGAGATTCAATAAACTCATTTTAGGTGCAAGACCATTGAAGGTATTATTGAAATAAACAGAGTAACCATTATTCTCCTTAAATGAATAACCGTGTTGCGATAAACATAATCCAATCATGTCTATGCTCAACGCAAACACCTAATAACAATTATTTAGGTTTAGCACCAATCCCGATGGTAGAGGGAGCATGCGATGCTTGATCACATCAACCTTGGAAACACTTCCAACATATATCGTCATCTCACCTTTAGCTAGTCTCCGTTTATTCCATAGCTTTTTATTTCGAGTTACTAACACTTAGCAACCGAACCGGTATATAATACCCTGGTTCTACTAGGAGTACTAGTAAAGTACACATTAATATAATGTATATCCAATATACTTCTGTCGACCTTGCCAGCCTTCTCGTCTACCAAGTATCTAGGGTGGTTCTGTAGCGTCTGCTCCCTCATTCTGAAGCACTAAGTCTCGGGTTTTGGGTTCAACCTTGGGTTTCTTCACTAGAGCAGCAACTGATTTGCCGTTTCATGAAGTATCCCTTCTTGCCCTTGCCCTTCTTGAAACTAGTGGTTTTACTAACCATCAACAATTGATGCTCCTACTCGATTTCTACTTTCATGTGTCAAACGTCGCGAATTGATCAAGGATCATCATGTCTATCCCTGATATGTTATAGTTCATCATGAAGCTCTAATAGCTTGGTGGCAGTGACTATGGAGAACCATCATTATCTCATCTGGAAGATAACTCCCACTCGCTTCAAGCGATTGTAGTACTCAGACAATCTGAGCACATGCTCAACGATTGAGATTTTCTCCCTTAGTTTGCAGGCTTAAGAAACTTGTCGGAGGTCTCACACCTCTTGACATGGGCACGAGCCTGAAATCCCAATTTCAGCTCTTGGAACATCTCATATGTTTCGCGACGTTTTAAAATGTCTTCAGTGCCTCAATTCAAAACCGTTTAATATTACGCATTGAACTATCACGTAGTCATCAAAACGTGTATGTCAGATGTTCGCAACATCCACAAACGACGTTCGAGGTTCAGCACACCGAGCGGTGCATTAAGGACATAAGCCTTCTGCGTAGCAACGAGGACAATCCTCAGTTTACGGACCTAGTCCGCATAATTGCTACTATCAACTTTCAACTAAATTTTCTCTAGGAACATATCTAAAATAGTGGAACTAAAAGCGTAAGCTACGACATAATTTGCAAAGACCTTTTGACTATGTTCATGATAATTAGGTTCATCTAATCAAATTATTTAATGAACTCCCACTCAGATAGACATCCTCTAGTCATCTAAGTGATACATGATCCGAGTCAACTAGGCCGTGTCCGATCATCACGTGAGACGGACTAGTCATCATCGGTGAACATCTTCATGTTGATCGTATCTTCTATACGACTCATGTTCGACCTTTCAGTCTTCCGTGTTCCGAGGCCATGTCTGTACATGCTAGGCTCGTCAAGTCAACCTAAGTGTATTGCGTGTGTAAATCTGGCTTACACCCGTTGTATTCGAACGTTAGAATCTATCACACCCGATCATCACGTGGTGCTTGAAACAACGAACCTTCGCAATGGTGCACGATTAGGGGAACACTTTCTTGAAATTATTGAGGGATCATCTTATTTAAGCTACCGTCGTTCTAAGCAAATAAGATGTAAAACATGATAAACATCACATGAAATCAAATAGTGACATGATATGGCCAATATCATTTTGCTCCTTTTGATCTCCATCTTCGGGGCGCCACGATCATCATTGTCACCGGCATGACACCATGATCTCCATCATCATGATCTCCATCACCGTGTCTTCATGAAGTTGTCTCGCCAACTATTACTTCTACCACTATGGCTAACGGTTTAGCAATAAAGTAATGTAATTACATGGCGTTACTCATGACACGCAGGTCATACAATAAATTAAGACAACTCCTATGGCTCCTGCCGGTTGTCATACTCATCGACATGCAAGTCGTGATTCCTATTACAAGAACATGGTCAATCTCATACATCACATATATCATTCATCACATTCTTTTTGCCATATCACATCACACGGCATATGCTGCAAAAACAAGTTAGACGTCCTCTAATTGCTGTTGCAAGTTTTTACGTGGCTGTTATAGGTTTCTAGCAAGAACGTTTCTTTCCTACGCCAAAACCACAACGTGATATGCCAATTACTATTTACCCTTCATAAGGACCCTTTTCATCGAATCCGATCCGACTAAAGTGGGAGAGACAGACACCCGCTAGCCACCTTATGCAACTAGTGCATGTCAGTCGGTGGAACCTGTCTCACGTAAGTGTACGTGTAAGGTCGGTCCAGGCCGCTTCATCCCACGATGCCGCTGAATCAAGATAAGACTAGTAACGGCAAGTAAATTGACAAAATCGATGCCCACAACAACTTGTGTTCTACTCGTGCATAGAAACTACGCATAGACCTAGCTCATGATGCCACTGTTGGGGAACATAGCGGAAATTCAAAATTTTCTACGCATCACCAAGATCAATCTATGGAGATTCTAGCAACAAGAGAGGGGAGTGCATCTACATACCCTTGTAGATCACGAGCGGAAGCGTTCAAGAGAACGGGGTTGATGGAGTCATACTCGTCGTGATCCAAATCACCGATGATCCTAGCGCCGAACGGATGGCACCTTCGCGTTCAACACACGTATGGTTGGGAGAGACGTCTCCTCCTTCTTGATCCAGCAAGGGGGAAGGAGAGGTTGATGGAGATCCAGCAGCACAACGGCGTGGTGGTGAAAGCAGCGGGGATCTCGGCAGGGCTTCGCCAAGCTCAGCGAGAGGGAGAGGTGTTACGGGGGGAGAGGGAGGTGCCAGGAGCTTGGGTGTGCAACCCTCCCTCCCCCCTCTATATATAGGGGCCCTGGGCGGCGCCGGCCCCCTAGAGACCCAATCTCAAGGGGTTGGGGGCGGCCAAGGGGGGGGACTTGCCCCCCAAGTCAGGTGGGGCGCCCTCCACCCCTAGGGTTTCCAACCCTAGGCGCAGGGGGAGGCCCATGGGGGGCGCACCAGCCCACCAGTGGCTGGTTCCCTTCCCACTTCAGCCCATGGGGCCCTCCGGGATAGGTGGCCCCACCCGGTGGACCCCCGGGACCCTTCCGGTGGTCCCGGTACAATACCGGTGACCCCCGAAACTTTCCCGGTGGCTGAAACTGGACTTCCTATATACAAATCTTTACCTCCGGACCATTCCGGAACTCCTCGTGACATCCGGGATCTCATCCGGGACTCCGAACAACTTTCGGGTTGCCGCATACTAATATCTCTACAACCCTAGCGTCACCGAACCTTAAGTGTGTAGACCCTACGGGTTCGGGAGACACGCAGACATGACCGAGACGACTCTCGGTCAATAACCAACAGCGGGATCTGGATACCCATGTTGGCTCCCGCATTCTCCTCGATGATCTCATCGGATGAACCACGATGTCGAGGATTCAATCAACCCCGTATACAATTCCCTTTGTCAATCGATGCGTTACTTGCCCGAGATTCGATCGTCGGTATCCCAATACCTCGTTCAATCTTCTATGGCAAGTCTCTTTACTCGTTCCGTAATGCATGATCCCGTGACTAACTACTTAGTCACATTGAGCTCATTATGATGATGCATTACCGAGTGGGCCCAGAGATACCTCTCCGTCACATGGAGTGACAAATCCCAGTCTTGGTTCGTGCCAACCCAACAGACACTTTAGGAGATACCCGTAGTGCACCTTTATAGCCACCCAGTTACATTGTGACTTTTGGCACACCCAAAGCATTCCTACGGTATCCGGGAGTTGCACAATCTCATGGTCTAAGGAAATGATACTTGACATTAGAAAAGCTTTTAGCAAACGAACTACGATCTTGTGCTATGCTTAGGATTGGGTCTTGTCCATCACATCATTCTCCTAATGATGTGATCCCGTTATCAATGACATCCAATGTCCATGGTCAGGAAACCATAACCATCTATTGATCAATGAGCTAGTCAACTAGAGGCTCACTAGGGACATGTTGTGGTCTATGTATTCACACATGTATTACGGTTTCCAGTTAATAAAATTTTAGCATGAACAATAGACAATTATCATGAACAAGGAAATACAATAATAACCATTTTATTATTGCCTCTAGGGCATATTTCTAACAAGCACCGGTTGAATTAATTGAGGAAAGAATGCAAAGGCTTCGTACGAGTAGGATGGATACTATATTATGGATTCCGGCTCCGAGAAGAAAAAGGGTGGGCGGGTGGGAAAAGAAAGACGACTTCGGACGCGGAAACAACGTCGTTGAGAAAGAACTGAGGATTGAACTTGCAAAGACAAAGAGGGTCGAATCAACTCAAAGAGAAGTGTGGCGGATGAGAAGAACTGACATCAGAACAAATGAAAACTAACTGCATGATCCTAAAAAAAATTGAAGGGGAAGAGGAGTAAGTCAAAACACCTATGTCAAGATTTCTCACCAGAGCGACGAAGGGGCTGAGGAGTAAAAATAATTCCTACTCTCCGGTATAACTAGACTCAGAAAAGTTTTCTTCTAGACTCGACAACGGCCAACTATGAACAATCAAGGGGCTCCTATGGTCGGTCGAGGCTCTGATACCAACTTGTCACGCCCAATATGCGACTCTATCCTAAAGGAACTCGAAGGTCCCACCAAGGATAGAAGCGCATATTAGAGAAGCTTTTGGAAGGTGGATATCATTACATCATACCATTACATAATAGTTGGGGATACATACAAAGGGCATACAAATGCCACAAGAATACAACAAACATCATACATGAGAACAACATCCGACTATGGATGAAACACAAATAGAAACTCAAACGACATTCACCCTGCTAGCCCAGGCTGCCGACCAGGAACCTATCCCCTGAACAAAGAAGAAGCAGAAGAAGAACTCCATAACAAGTAAACATCGCTCTCGCGTCATGATCATCGCGTTACCTGCACCTGCAACTATCATTGTAGTAATCTATGAGCCACGAGGACTCAGCAATCCCATTACCATGGGTATCAAGACTAGCAAAGCTTAATGGGTATGGAAAGGATAAGTGGTGAGGTTGCAGCAAGCGACTAAGCAATGTATGGTGGCTAACTTACGAATACCAGAGTAAGATAAGAAGCTACGCAAATGATCGCAAACTAATAATGATCAGTAAGTGATCCTGAACTACTTACGTTCAAACATAACCCAACCGTGTTCTCCTCTCGGACTTCCCCGAAAAGAGACGGTCACGGTTACACACGCGGTTGGTGTATTTTAATTGAGTTTACTACAAGTTCACTACAACCGGATATTAACAAATTCGCATCTGCCACATAACCGCGGGCACGGCTCTCGAAAGTTTAAACCCTGCAGGGGTGTCCCAACTTAGCCCATGGCAAGCTCATGATCCGCGGAGACAATCCTCTATCGTGGGACCCTCCGATCAGACTCGGAATTGTGGTGCACAAGACATTTTGACAATGGCAAAACTAATCCAACAAGACCTCCCAGCGTGCCGACACCCTGATAGTAGCCGCGCGTATCTCATCTCAGGCCACGTTTGCATGAGCGCAGCGTACAATGACTGAGACCCGAGTTGCCCTGGGGGAAGCCGCACATGACTCTAGTTTGGGACCAACACCATCAGCACTGGCCCCCCTGTATGTAGAAAAGAATCCTTGGGTTCATGACGCCCTATGCCAATTAATTATTTAGTTCAATATTATTATGGCAAATGTTAAAACCAATGTTGGGCCTTGCCGGAAGAGTTTTATTAAAAGCGAACTATGAAGAGGGGCCCATCAACCCACACCGTGTTAGGGACGTGGAATCAAGGAACATAACATCGGTATGAAGGAAACTAGGGCGACAAGGGTGGAACAAAACACCAGGCATAAGGCCGAGCCATCCACCCTTTACCAAGTATATATGTGCATTAATTAAATAAGAGATATTTGAAGGAAATATGCCCTAGAGGCAATAATAAAGTTATTATTTATTTCCTTATATCATGATAAATGTTTATTATTCATGCTAGAATTGTATTAACCGGAAACATAATACATGTGTGAATACATAGACAAGCAGAGTGTCACTAGTATGCCTCTACTTGACTAGCTCGTTAATCAAAGATGGTTATGTTTCCTAACCATAGACATGAGTTGTCATTTGATTAACGGGATCACATCATTAGGAGAATGATCGATCGACATGACCCATTCCGTTAGCCTAGCACTTGATCGCTTTAGTATGTTGCTATTGCTTTCTTCATGACTTATACATGTTCCTATAACTATGAGATTATGCAACTCCCGTTACGGAGGAACACTTTGGGTACTACCAAGCGTCACAACGTAATCGGGTGATTATAAAGGAGTACTACGGTGTCTCCAAAGGTACTTGTTGGGTTGGCGTATTTGAGATTAGGTTTTGTCACTCCGATTGTCGGAGAGGTATCTCTGGGCCTTCTCGGTAATACACATCACATAAGCCTTGCAAGCATTGCAACTAATGAGTTAGTTGTGAGATGATGTATTACGGAAGCGAGTAAAGAGACTTGCCGTAACGAGATTGAACTAGGTATTGGATACCGGCGATCGAATCTCGGGCAAGTAACATACCGATGACAAAAGGAACAACGATATGTTGTTATGCGGTCCGACCGATAAAGATCTTCGTAGAATACGTAGGAACCAATATGGGCATCCAGGTCCCGCTATTGGTTATTGACCCGGAGATGTGTCTCGGTCATGTCTACATTGTTCTCGAACCGTAGGGTCCGCACGCTTAAGGTTTCGATGGCGGTTATATTATGAGTTTGTGTATTTTGATGAACCGAAGGTTGTTCGAGTCCCGGATATGATCACGGACATGACGAGGAGTCTCGAAATGGTCGAGACATAAAGATTGATATATTGGACGGATATATTTGGACACGGAAAGGTTCGGAGAAGTTTGGAGCTCCGGGAGGTTACAGGAACCCCGGAGGTATATGGGCCTTATTGGGCCCATGTAGGAAGAAGGAGAAGGAGCAAGGGAGGCGCGCCCCAAGCCCAATCCGAATTGGGGAGGGGCCGCCCCCTTCCTTTCTCCTTCCCCTCTTCCTATTCCTACTACTAGTACTACTTCCTAACTACTAGTACTCTTTCCTTCCCTCCAAATAAGATAAGGAAAGAGAGGAAACCTACTTGGAGTAGGTTTCCCCTCCTGGTGCGCCTCCCCTTGGGCGGCCACCTCCTCCCTCCCTCCTTTATATACGGGAGGGGGCACCCTAGAACACACAAGTTGATCCTTGAGATCGTTCCTTAGCCGTGTGCGGTGCCCCCTCCACCATATTCCACCTCGGTCATATCGTGGCGGTGCTTAGGCGAAGCCCTGCGACGGTGAAACATCAAGATCGTCACCACGCCGTCGTCTTGTGGAACTCCCCTCCCGGAGCTTTGCTGGATCGAAGCCCGTGGAGCGTCATCAAGCTGAGCGTGTGCCAAGAACTCGGAGGCGCCGGAGTAACGGGCGCTGTGATCGGCTGGATCGTGAGGAGAACGTCGACTACTTCCTCTACGTCATCATCGACTCGGAGGTGCCGGAGTAACGACGCTGGGATCGGCAGGATCGCGAGGAGAAAGTACGACTACTTCCTCTACGTTGTGATCGCTTCCGGCTTCACGGTCTCACGAGGGCGTAGACAACACTCTCCCCTCTCGTTGCTATGCCATCACCATGGTCCTGTGTGCGTGGGAAAATTTTGAAATTACTACGTTCCCCAACGGTGGCATCCGAGCCAGGTTTTATGCGTTGATGTCATATGCACGAGTAGAACACAAGTGAGTTGTGGGCGATACAAGTCATACTACCTACCGGCATGTCATACTTTGGTTCCAGCGGTATTGTGAGATGAAGCGGCCCGGACCGACATTACGCCAGACGCTTACGCGAGACTGGTTTCACCGTTCACGAGCATTCGTGCTTAAAGGTGGCTGGCGGGTGTCTGTCTCTCTCACTTTAGTTGAACCGAGTGGCTACGCCCGTCCTTGAGAAGGTTAAAACGGAGTCTATTTGACGAAGTATCGTTGTGGTTTTGATGCGAGGTAAGAACGGTTCTTGCTCAGCCCGTAGCAGCCACGTAAAACTTGCAACAACAAAGTAGAGGACGTCTAACTTGTTTTTGCAGGGCATGTTGTGATGTGATATGGTCAAGACGTGATGCTATATTTTATTGTATGAGATGATCATGTTTTGTAACGAAGTTATCGACAATGGCGAGGAGCCATATGGTTGTCGCTTTATTGTATGAAATGCAACGCATGTAATTGCTTTACTTTATCACTAAGCGGTAGCGATAGTCGTAGAAGCAATAGATGGCGTAAACGACAACGATGCTACGATGGAGATCAAGGTGTCGCGGTGGCGATGATGGTGATCATGGCGGTGCTTGAGGAGATGGAGATCACAAGCGCAAGATGATGATGGCCATATCATATCACTTATATTGATTGCATGTGATGTTTATCCTTTATGCATCTTATTTTGCTTTGATTGACGGTAGCATTTTAAGATGATCTCTCACTAAAATTATCAAGTAGTGTTCTCCTGAGTATGCACCGTTGCCAAAGTTAAATGCGTCTTGAGAGACACCACGTGATGATCGGGTGTGATAAGCTCTCGTCCATCTACAACGGGTGCAAGCCAGTTTTGCACACGCAGAGAATACTCGAGTTATACTTGACGAGCCTAGCATATGCAGATATGGCCTCGGAACACGGAGACCGAAAAGGTCGGCGTGAATCATATAGTAGATATGATCAACATAAGATGTTCACCATTGAAAACTACTCCATCTCACGTGATGATCGGTTATGGTTTAGTTGATTTGGATCACGTGATCACTTAGATGACTAGAGAGATGTCTATCTAAGTGGGAGTTCTTAAGTAATATGATTAATTGAACTTAAATTTATCATGAACTTAGCACCGATAGTATCTTGCTTGTCTATGTCTGTTTGTAGATAGATGGCTCGTCTTTGTTGTTCCGTTGAATTTTAATGCGTTCCTTGAGAAAGCAAAGTTGAAAGATGATGGTAGCAATTACACGGACTGGGTCCGTAATCGAGGATTATCCTCATTGCTGCACGTAAGAGTTACGTCTGGATGCACCGCTAGGTGCCAGCCTCTTCTTGATGTGGCCGACGGCGTTAAGAACGTCCGCAGAAAGCAAAGCTGATGACTACTCTATAGTTCGGTGTGCCATGCTTTACGGCTTAGAACCGGGTCTTCAACGACGTTTTGAAAGTCGTGGAGCATATGAGATGTTCCAAGAGTTGAAGTTGATATTTCAACAGAATGCGGATTGAGAGATATGAAGTCTCCAATAAGTTCTATAGCTGCAAAATGGAGGAGAATGGGTGCATCGGTGAGCACATACTCGAGAATGTCCGGTATTACAATCACTTGACTCAACCGGGAGTTGATCTTCCGGATGATTGTGTCATTGACAGAATTCTTCAATCAACGCCACCAAGCTACAAAGGCTTCGTGATGAACTATAATATGCAAGGGTTAGTAAAGACTATGCTCGAGCTCTTCGCAATGCTAAAAGCTGCGGAGGTAGAAATCAAGAAGGAGCATCAAGTGTTGATGGTCAATAAGACCACTAGTTTCAAGAAGAAAGGCAAAGGGAAGAAGAAGGAACTTCAAGAAGAACAGCAAACAAGTTCTGCTCAAGTGAAGAAACCCAAGTCTGGACCTAAACCTGAAATCGAGTGCTTCTCCGCAAGCAGACCGGTCCTTTGGAAGCGGAACTGCCCCAAGTATTTGGCGGATAAGAAGGATGGCAAGGTGAACAAAGGTATATGTGATATACATGTTATTGATGTGTACCTTACTAGAGCTCGCATGATAGTACACAGGTATTTGATACTGGTTACATTGCTAACATTTGCAACTCAAAGCAGGGGACTTCTGATTAGCGAACACCGGCAAAGGACGAGGTGACGATGCGGCGTGGGAAATGGTTCCAAAGTCGATGTGATCGCGGTCGGCACGCTACCTCTACATCTACCTTCGGGATTAGTTTTAGACCTAAATAATTGTTATTTGGTGCGGCGTTAAGCATGAACATTATATCTGGATCTTGTTTGATGCGAGACGGTTATTCATTTAAATCGAGAATAAAGGTTGTTCTATTTATATGAATAATATCTTTTATGGTCATGCACCCTTAAAAAGTGGTCTATTTTAATGGATCTCGATAGTAGTGATACACATATTCATAATGTTGAAACCAAAAGATGCAGAGTTGATAATGATAGTGCGACTTATTTGTGGCATTGCCGTTTAGGTCATATCGGTGTAAAGCGCATGAAGAAACTCCATCTTGATGGACTTTTGGAGTCACTTGATTATGAATCACTTGGCACTTGCGAACCGTGCCTCATGGGCAAGATGACTAAAACACCGTTCTCCGGTACTATGGAGAGAGCATCAGATTTGTTGGAAATCATACATACGGATGTATGTGGTCCAATGAATATTGAGGCTCGTGGCGGATATCGTTATTTTCTCACCTTCACAGATGATTTAAGCAGATATGGGTATATCTTCTTAATGAAACATAAGTCTGAGACATTTGAAAAGTTCAAAGAATTTGAGTGAAGTTGAAAATCATCGTAATAAGAAAATAAAGTTTCTTCGATCTGATCGTGGAGGCGAATATTTGAGTTACGAGTTTGGTCTACATTTGAAACAATGCGGAATAGTTTACGCAACTCACGCCACCGGAACACCACAGCGCCATGGTGTGTCCGAACGTCGTAATCGCACTTTACTAGATTTGGTGCGATCTATGATGTCTCTTACTGATTTACCGCTATCGTTTTGGGGTTATGCTCTTGAGACGGCCGCATTCACGCTAAATAGAACACCGTCAAAATCCGTTGAGGCGACACCTTATGAACTGTGGTTTAGCAAGAAACCAAAGTTGTCGTTTCTTAAAGTTTGGGGATGCGATGCTTATGTGAAAAAGCTTCAACCTGATAAGCTCGAACCTAAATCGGAGAAATGTGTCTTCATAGGATACCCAAAGGAGACAGTTGGGTACACCTTCTATCACAGATCCGAAGGCAAGACATTTGTTGCTAAGAATGGATCCTTTCTAGAGAAGGAGTTTCTCTCGAAAGAAGTGAGTGGGAGGAAAGTAGAACTTGATGAGGTAATCGTACCTTCTCCCTTATTGGAAAGTAGTTTATCACGAAACCAGTTTCTGCGACATCTACACCAAATAGTGAGGAAGTTGATGATGTTGATCATGAAACTTGAGATCAAGTTACTCTGAGAACCTCGTAGATCAACCAGAATAAAATCCGCACTGCAGTGGTACGGCAATCCTGTTCGGAAGTCATGCTACTAGATCATGATGAACCTACGAACTATGAAGAAGCGATGGTGAGCCAGATTCCATAAAATGGCTTGAGGCCATGAAATCCGAGATAGGATCCATGTATGAAAACAAAGTATGGACTTTGGTTGACTTGCCCGAGGGTCGGCAAGCAATAGAAAACAAGTGGATCTTCAAGAAGAAGACCGACGCTGACGGTAATATTCTTGTCTACAAAGCTCGACTTGTCGCATAAAGGGTTTTCGACAAGTTCAAGGGATTGACTACGATGAGACCTTCTCACCCGTAGCGATGCTTAAGTCTGTCCGAATCGTGTTAGCAATTGCTGCATTTTATGATTATGAAATATGGCAAATGGATGTAAAGACCGCATTCCTGAATGGGTTTCTGGAAGAAGAGTTGTATATGATGCAACCAGAAGGTTTTATCGATCCAAAGGGAGCTAACAAAGTGTGCAAGCTCCAATGATCCATTTATGGACTTGGTGCAAGCATCTCGGAGTTGGAATAAACGCTTTGATAGTGTGATCAAAGCATTTGGGTTTATCTGAGACTTATGGAGAAGCACGTATTTACAAGAAAGTGAGTGGGAGCTCTGTAGCATTTACGATATTATATGTAGATGACATATTATTGATCGGAAATGATATAGAATTTCTGGATAGCATAAAGGGATACTTGAACAAGAGTTTTTCGATGAAAGACCTTGGTGAAGCTACTTACATATTGGGCATCAAGATCTATAGAGATAGATCAAGACGCTTAATTGGACTTTCACAAAGCACATACCTTGATAAAGTTTTGAAGAAGTTCAAAATGGATCGTGCAAAGAAAGGTTTTTACACAGACATAAGGTGTGAAATTGAGTCGGACTCAATGCCCGACCACAATGAGAAGATAGAGAGAAAATGAAAGATGTTCCCTATGCTTCAGCCATAGGCTCTATCATGTATGCAATGTTGTGTACGGACTGACGTATGCTTAGCGAAGAAGCTTGGCAGGAAGGTACCAAAGTAATCCAGAGTGGATCATCGACAGCGGTCAAGAACATCTGAAATACACGAAAAGGACTAAGGATATGTTTCTCGTATATGGAGGTGACAAAGAGCTAGTCGTAAATGGTTACGTCGATGCAAGCTTTGACATCGATCCGGACGATTCTAAATCGCAAACCGGATACGTGTTTTTGTTAAGCGGTGGAGCTGTCGGTTGGTGCAGTTCTAAACAAAGCGTCAGAAAGGTGATCTACATGTGAAGCGGAGTACATAGCTGCTTGAAGCAGCAAATGAAGGAGTCTGGATGAAAGAGTTCATTTCCGATCTAGGTGTTATACCTAGTGCATCGGGACCAATGAAGATCTTACGTGACAATCTTGGTGCAATTGCCTTGGCAAAGGAATCCAGATTTCACAAGAGGACCAAGCATATCAAGAGACGCTTCAATTCCATTCGGGACCAAGTCCAAGTGGGAGACATAGAGATTTGCAAAGTACATACGGATCTGAACATTGCAGACCCGTTGACTAAGCCTCTTCCACGAGCAAAACATGATCGGCACCAAGACTCCATGGGTGTTAGAATCATTCTTGAGTAAACTAGATTATTGACTCTAGTGCAAGTGGGAGACTGAAGGAAATATGCCCTAGAGGCAATAATAAAGTTATTATTTATTTCCTTATATCATGATAAATGTTTATTATTCATGCTAGAATTGTATTAACCGGAAACATAATACATGTGTGAATACATAGACAAGCAGTGTCACTAGTATGCCTCTACTTGACTAGCTCGTTAATCAAAGATGGTTATGTTTCCTAACCATAGACATGAGTTGTCATTTGATTAACGGGATCACATCATTAGGAGAATGATCTGATTGACATGACCCATTCCGTTAGCCTAGCACTTGATCGCTTTAGTATGTTGCTATTGCTTTCTTCATGACTTATACATGTTCCTATAACTATGAGATTATGCAACTCCGTTTACGGAGGAACACTTTGGGTACTACCAAGCGTCACAACGTGAATCGGGTGATTATAAAGGAGTACTACAGGTGTCTCCAAAGGTACTTGTTGGGTTGGCGTATTTCGAGATTAGGTTTTGTCACTCCGATTGCTCGGAGAGGTATCTGGGCCTTCTCGGTAATACACATCACATAAGCCTTGCAAGCATTGCAACTAATGAGTTAGTTGTGAGATGATGTATTCTGAAACGAGTAAAGAGACTTGCCGTAACGAGATTGAACTAGGTATTGGATACCGACGATCGAATCTCGGGCAAGTAACATACCGATGACAAAAGGAACAACGTATGTTGTTATGCGGTCTGACCGATAAAGATCTTCGTAGAATACGTAGGAACCAATATGGGCATCCAGGTCCCGCTATTGGTTATTGACCGGAGATGTGTCTCGGTCATGTCTACATTGTTCTCGAACCGTAGGGTCCGCACGCTTAAGGTTTCGATGGCGGTTATATTATGAGTTTGTGTATTTTGATGAACCGAAGGTTGTTCGAGTCCGGATATGATCACGGACATGACGAGGAGTCTCGAAATGGTCGAGACATAAAGATTGATATATTGGACGGATATATTTGGACAGGAAAGGTTAGGAGAAGTTTGGAGCTCCGGAGGTTACGGAACCCCGGGAGGTATATGGGCCTTATTGGGCCCATGTAGGAAGAAGGGAGAAGGAGCAAGGAGGGAGGCGCGCCCAAGCCCAATCCGAATTGGGGAGGGGGCCGCCCCTTTCCTTTCTCCTTCCCCTCTTCCTATTCCTACTACTAGTACTACTTCCTAACTACTAGTACTCTTTCCTTCCCCTCCAAATAAGATAAGGAAAAGAGAGGAAACCTACTTGGAGTAGGTTTCCCCCTCCTTAATGCGCCTCCCCCTTGGGCGGCCACCTCCTCCCTCCCTCCTTATATACGGGGAGGGGGCACCCTAGAACACACAAGTTGATCCTTGAGATCGTTCCTTAGCCGTGTGCGGTGCCCTCCACCATATTCCACCTCGGTCATATCATTAGCGGTGCTTAGGCGAAGCCTGCGACGGTGAAACATCAAGATCGTCACCACGCCCGTCGTCTTGTGGAACTCCTCCCCGAGCTTTCTTTGGATCGAAGCCCGTGGAGCGTCATCAAGCTGAGCGTGTGCCAAGAACTTCGGAGGCGCCGAGTAACGGCGCTGTGATCGGCTGGATCGTGAGGAGAACGACGACTACTTCCTCTACGTCATCATCGACTCGGAGGTGCCGGAGTAACGACGCTGGGATCGGCGGGATCGCGAGGAGAAAGTACGACTACTTCCTCTACGTTGTGATCGCTTCCGCCACGGTCTCACGAGTGCGTAGACAACACTCTCCCCTCTCGTTGCTATGCCATCACCATGGTCCTGTGTGTGCGTAGGAAAATTTTGAAATTACTACGTTCCCCAACAATATTGTGATATCCCATGATATCCATGTCCCAACATGGAAAAACCTGCAACTACACCTGCAACTAGCAACGCTATAAGAGGGGCTGAGCAAAGCGGTAACATAGCCAAACAACAGTTTGCTAGGAAGGGTGAAAATGTTAGAGGCTATCATGGCAATTTGGGAGGCTTGATAAACAAGTGATAGGTAGCGCGACATAGCGATAGCATCGAGACAATTAGCATAGCAAAGATAGTAGTGAGATCCAAGGTGACGGTCATGTTGCCTGAAATCCCGCTAGGAAGAAGAACGAGTCCATGAAGAAGACGAACCCACATAGTCGAACGGATCCTCACAATCGCAACATTACTGGAACTATCAAGAAGAAGCAACACCAGAAAGAAGCAAACTACACGGTGAACACACAACACATAAACATGTCATGATGCTCATCCAAGTATGGTGCATGACAAGGCTACATGATGCTACTCATGGCAAGAGAGGATGCATACAAGAACAACACATCAAGGCAAGTTTAAATGAGCCTGGAAACAACATATAACAATTCCGGTAAGTCCTCATATGCAAATTTCGAAATTGTTCCAGATCTGAATAACACATTATGTCAAAGTTGTTAAACAGCAAGTTAAAGTGCACCATGATGATCCACGCAGTTTTCTAGTCAAGTTGCATATAAAGTTCATTTAATTCGGAGCTACGGCCTAGAAGATATGAGCAAAACAAGTTAAACATGACATCGATGCAAAATGCAAGCAAAACACAATCACAAACACTCCAAAACATGGATGCAACATGGCATGATGAAACTACATGCAAAACCAAGCAAGTTTCATATAGTCCATGCTCAAAACGGAGGAACGGTTCAACACATACACTCAATACAAGTTTCAAACACAATCCGCCCAAAACAACAACTAAGCACTTTGCAATCAAGGAAACAACATGCTACTGGAAACATATTGACACAAACTTGATATTCACTCAAATTAAAGATTACATGCTTCAATTATCATCAAGGTTGAGGTTCATAGGCATCAGGATTAATCCAATGAGATCAAAGCAACAAGCAACTTAATGACACAAATTAAGACGGTGAAAAACAGGGCATACATGTGAGCAGAAATAACATGTTGACATGTTGGAGGCATGAAACAAGCGTGCTATAGTGCAATATCATGGCAAACAAAAGCATGGCATTAATGTAAAGGTTATACATGGCAAAACATGATTACGAAGAATCTCCATATAACGCCTAGATCAATGGTAGTCATCAAGACAAGATTGCATGTTAAAAACAGATTCTCAAACGAGGAAATCTGGGAATGCAAAACAATAACATTATGATGCTGACTTTGGAGGCACATAACAGCAAACATAGAAACACTAGTAGTCATGAAGAAGACATGGGCATGTATTAGACATGATATACTTCAACTCATATAAAATTGGAGCATCTCCAAAAGAGGCATAGATTAATTAATAACAAGCTCACAATATGGCATCATGAAGTTAACAGAAAACTGGAACATCATTTAGGCATGTTCATGGCAGTGAAAACATATGCTACAGGACATATATGAGGCATCAAAAGCACGGCAAGCATGTACATGTGGAGCACTACAAAACATGAACACTGAGCTACTGCTAGAAACCACTAGAACATGCTCAAAGCATCATGGCAATAATGCAAATGATAATAGTTTCACAGATTGCAGAAATCGATCATTTGAAATCAAGCGACAATTAGCTCACTTCACAACCTTGATGCGCTCACCACAAGGCACATAAAAATACATGGATTGCACCACTGTAAAGATGGCATGAATATGATTCTAAAACATTTGGGCATGATGCTCAAAAGATCAACACACAAAATGCTATGAAAAAGACAAATCAACAACTTTCAGCAATTTCCAGCAGATTATAACATTTAGCACTTTGCAATGGGGATTAAGGCGTCAAGATGAATAGTAACATGCATGCAAATGATACTAGCATGTAGAGCATTCAGAGATGAACATTTTGACATATCATACACACAAAACAGAGCAATATGCACAAAGTTATGCCATGATGAACATGCACACATAATAACACAGATCTGGGACTTGGTGGAAATTTACCCTCACGAAAACGGGACAAGGTAAATGCGGGACGGAGGGATCCAGACGGAGCGGGCGCCCGTTTGGATGGGGGTGTAGCGACCAGACCTCAAACAGTCGATCTACGTGCTCGATGTCATCCTGGATCAAGAATGTCGACACCACCACGATTACTTCGAAGGATTTATAACAGAGTAGCAATCACACACTTATTACAATCGAATGTCTCAAGAGAGAACTTAATAAAATAAATATGGCTTAAGGCCATCTAATATGATAACAGCGGAAGGCTTGGAAGAATAAGCGAGTCCATCAACTCCAACGGCATCACTGAGTATAGAACCACGACCTATGCACCTTACTCGTAAATGCGAAAAGTGCGCAACATGAAACGTTGCAGCCGAAAATGGGTCAAGACATGGAATATCTTTGGCGATGTAACACATAGAGAATAATGGAATGATAAGCCTATACTACATGCATATATGGCTGGTGGAAAACTCTATGGTTACAGTTTTGAATAAAGCCAATTTTTCCCTATTGCAAAGGAATAAAATTTATTTAACTATCATGGTGGTTGTGAAACATTGAGAATGGTTGACAGCATTCTCAATCCCAATTAAAAGTACTCATTAACAAACCCAACAATATTAATTAGAAGTAACATGATGAGATTCACATGATATCCAGGGACTAGATACTCAAGATGTCCATAACCGGGGACACGGCTAACCATGATTAGTTTATACACTCTGCAGAGGTTTGCACACTTTTCCCCACAAGACTCGATCGCCTCCGTTTGATTTCTCGCACTACATGGTGTTTGAGAAACGGATGACTGAGACATAGTCTTCCAGAAGCACTAGCACCTTACTTGTGGGTAGACCGGTACACCTACTTTCCCCTACATCTGCTAGTCTACCCGTAAGAGTTCGCAAAACTTAATCAACTATGCCAGAGCCCATAATGGCTTGTGGCTGCACACGGAAGTTTCGAGTTTGAATAATCTCATGATCCCTTTGCTTTGGGTGGCGGTCAGAAGAAATACAAGCAAGTCTGATAGAAACCAGGTGCCTCAATCCACCCGGATGTGTGTTTAAGTTGCCACCTTAAATAAACCATTAAATAACAATCTCACATACATCATGGATACACTCACCCAATCCACATCTACTAGCATAGCATGACATAATAAGCAAACATAGAAGTAACTCCCAAGGGTTTGATAATAAAACAGGTAATAGGTACTACCTCATCTACTTCCCAAAACCCACAATTTAATTAGATCCTATTCATGCAAGTGTTTGAGGATAGATCTAATGCATAAAAACTGGGTATGAGAAAAGTATGATCAAAGTGTTACTTGCCTTGCTGATGATGTGCGAAACCTAGAGACTTCAAGTAACAAAGGCGCACTCCGGGTAATCTATCGCAGACAAACAAACAAGAATACAATAAATACTCATCTAATGCACAGGTAAAACTCAAAGAGATCTAACCAGATAGTTCAACTAAAGAACTCTGGTTGCAAAAAGAATCAAATCAAACGAAGCAACGAAAGTCAAACGGCGGAAGAAAACAGCTTCGTTTTACTAATCTGGATCTAGGTCAATTTTTTACAGAAGCAAAAACTTGTTTAAGTAGATTATTCGGAAAGAGAGTTTCGAGACGAAACTCCAGGCGCTTGAATCGCCTGATTCCGATAAACGAGCGAAAAGTTATACTAAAACGAAAATCGGATCTGGAATCGCGATCAGAAAAATCACGGATTAAATCCGAGAAAAGGAAAAATGACGAACGGGTTAACGAACGGACGTTCATAATTAACCTAAATTGAAAAAAAGAAAAATAAATAAATAAATAAATAAAAATAAAAATAAAAAAAATAATTAAAAACTAAAAAACAGAAAAAACCGAAAAACCGAAGAAAACCGCTCGGTTTTTATAAAAACCGCAAATCGAAATCGGCGAACCTCAGGCGTGGGCGTGGCTGGGCTGGCGCTAGGGTTCGCTTCAGGCGGGCGCTGGTGTGGGCGCTGGGCGCCAAGCGCTTATAAGAAGCGCCCGGCGGAGTCCCGCTGCGACCCGGTAAGGCGGTGCACGTTTTTTTAAATAATAACGCACAGAAAAAAATTAAGAAGAAGTACTAAACGGACTCCAAAAATCCCGAAATAAATTTTTCCCAGCTTCTAAAATCAAGCCGGATTTAATGAACATTTATTTGGGGTCTAAATGCAATTTTGAAAAACGCGCATTTTTCCTAAATTCAAATAAAAAGGCGATAAACTCCAAAGTAAAATCTTATTTGATTTTATTATTAAATCTTCATTATTTCTTTATTTTGGGAAAGTCATTTTATTCCCTCTCTCATATTTCGGTAGTAGAAATAATTGAAGATAAAATAATTAAAATCAAATGATCCTATTTTCAAAATTTGAGAAAACTCAAATATGAAAATAACGAAAATCCCCAACTCTCTCCGAGGGTCCTTGAGTTGTGTAGAATTTTTAGGATCGAGCAAAATGCAAAAGAAAAATATGATATGCAATGATGCTCTATGTATAACATTCCAAACTAAAAATTTGGGATGGTACAAACCTACCCCCTTAAGATGAATCTCGCCCTCGAGATTCGGGTTGGCTAGAAAATAGGTGAGGGTGGTCCTTAAGCAAATCTTCCTCTCGCTCCCAGGTGGTTTCATCCTCAGTGTGGTGGCTCCGCTGAACTTTGCAAAACTTAATGACCTTGCTGCGGGTGACTCTGCTGGCATACTCCAAAATCTTAACCGGTTTCTCCTCGTAAGTCAAATCATCATTCAACTGAATCGCCTCTAGTGGCACGGTATCTCTCAGTGGTATATCGGCCATCTCTGCGTGACATTTCTTCAGCTGTGAAACATGAAACACATCATGAACTCCTGACAATCCTTCGGGTAATTCCAACTTGTATGCAACTTCTCCCATGCGTTCCAAAACACGATAAGGTCCTACAAATCGAGGTGCTAACTTTCCCTTAACTCCAAAACGCTTAACTCCTCGAAGCGGCGATACTCGAAGATAAACTCTGTCTCCGACTTTGTATTCCGTCTCCTTGCGTTTTGAATCCGCATAGCTTTTCTGTCTCGACTGGGCTACCTTGAGCCTATTGCGAATCAACTTTACTTTCTGTTCAGACTCCTTAATCAAATCCGGTCCAAACAACTGGCGGTCTCCAACTTCATCCCATAACAACGGGGTCCTGCACCTCCTTCCGTACAAGGCTTGAAAGGTGCCATCTTGATCGGTTTGGTAGCTGTTGTTATAAGAAAACTCCAGATACGGCAAGTTGTCATCCCAACTTGATCCATAATCCAATGCACAAGCTCTAAGCATATCCTCCAAAATCTGGTTGACTCTCTCGGTTTGTCCATACATGCGTGGATGAAAAGTCATGCTAAACTCGGCATGGTTCCCAAAGTTTGGTGCAACTGCTTCTAGAACTTTGAGGTGAATTGGGTTCCTCTATCTGATACGATACTCATCGGAACTCCATGCAAGCATACAATCCTAGTCATGTATATCTTAGCCAATTTGGCATCGCGTAAGTAGTCTTTCTTTGGAATGAAATGAGCTACCTTCGTCAAATGGTCGACTACAACCGGATCGAGTCATAGCTTTGAACGAGTCTGGGTAATCCGTGATGAAATCCATACTTAGTTTATCCACTTCCATTCGGGTATAGGCAATGGTTGTAACAATCCTGCGGCCGATGTTACGCCTTCACCTTCGACATACATCACAAACTGCTACATACTACGCAATATCCTTCTTCATTCCGGTCCACGGAAAGTATTCTTCAAATCCAAATACATCTTGGTATTCCCTGGGTGAATCGAATATGGTGAATCATGTGCCTCTTGTAGAATCAACTTCCTGATCTCCGGGTCATTGGGCACATAAACACGGTCCTCAAACCATAGGGTATCATGCTCATCCTCACGAAATCCCTTAGCCTTTCCTTCGCTCATTCTCTCCTTTATAGAGGCAATCTCTTTGTCGATTACGAGCTTCCCTGATCTTGTCCATCAAAGTTGGTGAATCTCCAATGCTGCTACATAGCCTCTCAGAACTATTTCCAAACATAGCTCTCGAAGATCCTTGGCTAACTCCTTTGGTATTTCTCCCGTCATTAATGTGTTGACGTGACTCTTACGGCTCAACGCGTCTGCTACAATGTTAGCCTTTCCGGGGTGGTAATGCAATCTCATATCATAATCTTTGATAAGCTCCAACCATCTCCTCTGCCTGAGATTTAGCTCATTCTGCGTGAAGATGTACTTCAAACTCTTGTGATCCGTATACACCTCACAATGATTTCCAATGAGGAAATGTCTCCATGTTTTCAATGCATGCACTACGGCTGCTAACTCCAAATCATGCGTAGCATAATTTAGCTCATGAGGCTTAAGCTGTCGTGAAGCATACGAAACAACTCTCCCCTCCCGCATAAGCACTGCTCCAAGTCCTCGACGTGAAGAGTCGCAATATACCTCATAATCCTTGGTCTGATCTGGCAGAATTAACACTGGTGAGGTAACCAAACATTTCTTCAACTCTTGGAAACTAGCTTCACACTCCTCGGTCCAAATGAACTTGGTATCCTTCTTCAATAATTACATCATCGACCGTAATCCTTGAGAAATTCTCAATGAATCTCCGGTAGTATCCTGCTAGTCCAAGGAAACTCGGATCTCTCCAACTGTTGTTGGCGCTTCCCGATTTATTCTGATGACAACTTTAGTGGGGTCTCTTGCTATACCTTCTCCGGATATAACATGTCCAAGAAATCCAACTTCCTTCAACCAAAACTCACACTTGCTGAACTTGGCATACAACCTGGTGTTCTCACGAGCTTCTCGAGTACCAAATGCAAATGCTCCTTATGTTCCTCTTCATTCTTCGAGTAAACCAAAATATCATCAATGAACACCACGATTTAACTTATCCAAAAACTCCATAAACACTTTGTTCATCATGTTCATAAAATAGGCAGGTGCGTTAGTCAGACCAAATGACATAACGGTGTACTCATACAGCCCGTACCTAGTGGTAAAAGCCGTCTTAGGTATATCCTGCTCTCGAATCTTCAAGTGATGGTACCCTGATCGCAAATCGATCTTTGAAAACACCTTAGCTCCTTGCAACTGGTCAAACAAGTCATTGATCATCGGCAACGGGTATTTGTTCTTAATGGTCACTTCGTTCAATCCTCAATAATCAACAACCATTCTTAATGATCCATCCTTCTTCTCCACTAGAAGTACTGGTGATCCCCAAGGCGAAGAACTTGGGCGAATAAAACCTTTATCCAGTAACTCCTTAATCGCTTCTTAATTTCCTCCAAATCTTGGGCTGGCATCCTATATGGTCTCTTAGATATCGGCCCGATTCGGCAGCGATAGTTCAATCGGAAACTCAATGTCTCTATCCGGTGGCATGCACAGCAACTCTTCCGAAACACGTCCGGAAATCCCTTTACCACCGGTACTTCCTCCCGCACAACTCCGGATAAAGGAATTTACATGTGCTCTCCTCGGCTCATGCCGTGATACATACTTGATTCTCCTTCCTTCTGGGGTGGTAAGAAAAATTGTCTTACTGGCGCAATCGATGTTTCCTCCATACATCGACAACCAATCCATACCAAGAATTACATCCAAACTTTCCAATATAATTAAATCCGTTGGGAAAACATGCCTCCCTATACTTAATGGCACTTGAAAACATCCTTGACTGGCCATATACTCCGCTCCCGGTGAGCTTACTAGCATGGGTGTCTTAAGAGTTTTAGTGGGTAGGCTAAACTTATCCGCAAATCCCCTTGATATGAATGAATGCGATGCACCAGTATAAAAAAGAACAACTACAGTAAATGACTTAACAAGAAACTTACCTATTACTGCATCTGGCTGAGCTTCAACCTCCTCCACGGTAACGTGGTTCACTTGTCCTTTGTTGAAAGGATTCGGCTTCTTTCCTGAGCTTCCATTGCCATTTCCATTACGCCTATACGGACAATCGTTTGCATAATGCCCAGTCTTGTGGCATTTAAAGCAAGTGATATGGCTCAGGTCTACCTTGGATGGTGTTGACGGGTTGGTGCGGTTCTGTCCATTACTTCCTCCATTTCCGTTCCCATTCTTGGTGCCATTATGGTTGTGCGAGCTACCTACTCCATGGGTATGCTGAAATTGTCCTCCTGGCTTCGGGGTAAAGCGAAGTTTCTGCTGAGCTCCAGAGTTATTCTTCCCCTGTCCATACTTCCTCTTGCGATTTTCAATCTGCTGCTGCTTCCCTTCAATCATGAGAGCACGGTCTACTAACCCCTGGTAGTTATTGAAGGTGGCTACCATCAACTGCATGCTCAGCTCATCATTCAGTCCTTCTAGAAACTTCTCACCTTAGTTAAATGCGTCATGTAGCGTCATGCAGGGCATAACGTGCTAGCTTCTTGAAATCATCTACATCTTGGCCAGCTGTCTGGTCCTCCTTGGCGCAAGTTGCGAAACTCACGCTTCTTCATGGCCATAGCTCCTGCTGAAACATGGGCAAGACGGAAAGCTTGTCAAACTGATCCCATGTGGCGGTGTCTCTGAGGTAAGTGGCTGTAAAATTCTCCCACCATCTTCTGCGGGTCCTTCAAGATGATGTGCGGCAAATTTCACCCTTTCTCCATCTCAGACGTCTGCGGTGGTCAACTCCTCCCTATCTTACGGAGCCAATCATACGCAACAATCGGCTCGGTGCTCTTTGGAAAACACCGCGGATTCAGCCTTAAGAAACGGGTCGATGGTCAGCGGTGGTGGTGGCGGTGGGTTGTTGTTGTTGTTGTTGTTGCCTTGGTTCTGTACCAATGTTTGAATCAAGGCATTCTGCTCTTGAATCAACTGAGTGATCTCTGGCGGAAAACAATCCGGGTCGGCGTCTCGGAGGCATCTGAGGGTTTAAGAGAAGACGAGAATTTAGAATAGAATGAGGTCTAGAGAGAAACACTACCCATATGCACATGAGACAAATCACACAATATCACTCCAATCAATGCAAACAAGGGCATACAACGGTCTATCTATCGTTACAAAGTGCTGAAACTAAAACTAATATAGCATGGGGGTAATCTACTCTTGTTATGGTGGTCAACTAGAAAAGCGCTCGATGAAGATTCCATGATATCCGCTTCACCGCATCTTCGTAATCATCATCACTAGGATCGGAATCGGTGTAAATCGATGATGATGTAGTTCACTGGACAGGTGCTATCTTCATCTTCTCCTCCGGGTGCTGAATTTCCCATGAGTTCTTCAATCTTCTCCTTAAGATCGCCATTTTGTCCCACTAGAGCTACAATCTCCTCATGTAGTCCTTGCGAGTGGCCTTCAGTTCTCCTTCTAGTTCGATAATCTTGGCTTTTGCTGTCTTCAACTCCATCATGTCTGCGCACATTTGGTTTTCCTGACGTCGAATGTGCTGGTTTAACTCCTGGATGAAAGCTGCAATGGATCGATCCTTCTTAGTGCCAACTATCTCCCATTGTTCATCTCAGCGTCCGCAAATCTGGTAGATAGTATCCTTGAGGTCTTCTTTGTAAACTTCTCCAATACGTCCCATGGTTATGTGAGCTGCCATGCTCTTTCCCAGACTCGAGGTTGGTGCATTGAAAACACACTCTATGGGCTCCGTGATTGGCGCAAACGTCCTTCCGGAACTTGAGCTTGAATCTTCGGTAGCTCTTCTTCGGTTAAAGTGGAATTGTAAGTCCCGGTGAAGCTTGGTAATCCAATGTTTAGGTACTTAGTGACTTCCTTCAGGTGTCGTCCAAAGGGTCTATCTTCATCCGGCTGAGTGAACTTGATCCTCGCTTCCGTCATCCTAAAAGAGTAGAAAAGATGAGGAGTCAGAAATGAGAAGAGAGAGTAGTGATCTAGGGCTTTAGCTTAATGGTCGTGTCCTATAGTCGTGTGCTCGATACCATCTTTGTAGCGACCAGACCTCAAGCGATCGATCTACGTGCTCGGTGCCATCCTGGATCAAGAATGCCGACACCACCACGATTACTCGAAGGATTTATAACGAGTAGCAATCACACACTTATTACAATCGAATGTCTCAAGAGAGAACTTAATAAAATAAATATGGCTTAAGGCCATCTAATACGATAACAATGGAAGGCTTGGAAGAATAAGCGAGTCCATCAACTCCAGCAGGCGTCCTTGAGTATAGAACCACGACCTATGCACCTTACTGTCGTAAATGCGAAAAGTCTGCAACATGAAGCGTTGCAGCCCAAAACGGGTCAACACATGGAATATCTGGCAATGTAACACATAGAGAATAATGGAATGATAAGCCTATACTACATGCATATATGGCTGGTGGAAAGCTCTATAGTTACGAGTTTTGCAGAAAGCCAATTTTTCCCTATTGCAAAGGAATAAAATTTATTTAACTATCATGGTGGTTGTGAAACATTGAGAATGGTTGACAACATTCTCAATCCCAATTAAAAGTACTCATTAACAAACCCAACAATATTAATTAGAAGTAACATGATGAGATTCACATGATATCTAGGTACTAGATACTCAAGATGTCCATAACCGGGGACACGGCTAACCATGATTAGTTTATACACTCTGCAGAGATTTGCGCACTTTTCCCCACAAGACTCGATCGCTTCCGTTTGATTTCTCGCACTACATGGTGTTTGAGAAACGGATGACCGAGACATAGTCTTTCAGAAGCACTAGCACCTTACTTGTGGGTAGACCGGTACACCTACTTTCCCCTACATCCGCTAGTCTACCCGTAAGAGTTCGCACAACTTAATCAACTATGCGAGCCCATAATGGCTTGTGGCTGCACACGGAAGTTTCTAGTTTGAATAATCTCATGATCCCTTTGAGCACGGGTGGCGGTCCAAGAAATACAGGCAAGTCTGATAGAAACCAGGTGCCTCAATCCACCCAGATGTGTGTTTAAGTTGCCACCTTAAATAAACCATTAAATAACAATCTCACATCTGTCATGGATACACTCACCCAATCCACGTCTACTAGCATAGCATGGCATAATAAGTGAACGTAGAAGTAACTCCCAAGGGTTTGATAATAAAACAAGTAATAGGTACTACCTCATCTACTTCCCAAAACCCACAATTTAATTAGATCCTATTCATGCAAGTGTTTGAGGATAGATCTAATGCATAAAAACTGGGTATGAGAAAAGTATGATCAAAGTGTTACTTGCCTTGCTCATGATCCGCGAAACCTAGAGACTCAAAGTAACACGCGGCGCACTCCGGGTAATCTATCGCAGACAAACAAACAAGCATACAATAAATACTCATCTAATGTATAGGTAAAACTCAAATAGATCTAACCAGATAGTTCAACTTAAGAACTCCGGTTTGCAAAAAGAATCAAATCAAACGAAGCAACGAAAGTCAAACGGCGGAAGAAAACAACTTCGTTTTACTAATCTGGATCTAGGTCAAATTTTTAGAGAAGCAAAAACTTGTTTAAGTAGATTATTCGGAAAGAGAGTTTCGAGACGAAACTCCAGACGCTTGAATCGCCTCATTCCGATAAACGAGCGAAAAGTTATACTAAAACGAAAATCGGATCTGGAATCGCGATCAGAAAAATCGCAGATTAAATCCGAGAAAAAGAAAAACGACGAACGGGTTAACGAACGGACGTTCGTCAATTAACCTAAACCGAAAAAAGAAAAAAAAGAAAATAAAAATAATAAAAAAAAAACCCCGAAAAAACCGAAAAAAAACCCGAAGAAAACCGCTCGGTTTTTTATAAAAAAGCAAAGACGGAAATCGGTGGCGAACCTCGGTCGTGGGCGTGGCGTCGGCCAGAGGCGCTAGGGTTTCGCTCGGGCGGGCCGGGACGCTGGTGTGGGCTGGGGAGCTCGGGCGCCGCGCTTATAAAGGCGCCCCCGAGCGGAGTCCCGCTCGGGTACGGCCCGGTAAGGCGGTGCGCGTTTTTTTTAAATAATAACGCGCAAAAAAAATAAAAAGAAGTACTAAACGGACTCCAAAAATCCCGAAATAAATTTTCCCCGACTTCTAAAATAAAGCCGGATTTAATGAACATTTATTTGGGGTCTAAATGCAATTTTGAAAAACGCACATTTTTCCTAAATTCAAATAAAAAGGCGAAAAACTCCAAAATAAAATCTTATTTGATTTTATTATTAAATCTTCATTATTTCTTTATTTTGGGAAAGTCATTTTGTTCCCTCTCTCATATTTCGGTAGTAGAGATAATTGAAGATAAAATAATTAAAATCAAATGATCCCATTTTCAAAATTTGAGAAAACTCAAATATGAAAATAACGAAAATCCCCAACTCTCTCCGAGGGTCCTTGAGTTGTGTAGAATTTCTAGGATCGAGCAAAATGCAAATGAAAAATATGATATGCAATGATGCTCTATGTATGACATTCCAAACTGAAAATTTGGGATGTTACAGGGTCAGTGGATCTGGTCCAGCGGCCGGATCCGTGACGAGGAGCTCAATGACGGGCGACCCGAGGCGGAGAGGCCTTGAGGCGTGGAGGCGGAGCGACGGCTGCAGCGGGAGAGCAGTGGCGGCAACAGTGAGCGGGCGTGGGAGCGCGGCGCCTGGCGAGGAGGCGAGGTGGCTGCGGCCGGCAATGGCCAGCGCCACGATAAGCGGCGGCGGCGGCGATGGCGAGCTCGGCGAGGCAGCGGGTTCTCGAAGCGATGGCGCGGTTCCAGGCTCATGCGAACGCGATAATCTGGAGAACTGGCGGCAGTGGGAGGAGAGAGAGGCGTGGTGACGTGGCGAGCAGCGGTTGGGCGAAGCGGCGGCAGCGGACATGTTCGGCCGTCGGCGGACGTGTCCGGCGGCACGGAGGAAGGGGAAAGCTAGGGTTTGCCCGCGAATTTCGGAGGGGCAGGTGTTTATATAGATAGAGGGAGCTAGGAGAGGGCTATTGAGGTACAATTTTCGCCCACACGATCGTGATCCAACGACGGAGAGCATAGAGGGGGTTTAGATTGGCTAGTGGACTGTTGTGGAGGTGTGCTGGGCTGCAAAGAGAAAGGGGGTTTCGGTCAACGCGGTTAACCGTTGGGCATCAAACGACCTCCAAATGGAACGGAATTTGAGAGGCGGTCTACCGGTAATATACCAAGACCACTCGACAAATCTCGGCCCATTCTGAGAATGTTTTTATATCGCTCACGAAATGACACCTGGAAGGTGCGGCGGGTGCATGTGAGAGTGTCGGATTCCGAAACGGACAACGAAGAGAAAGACCGGATGCAAGTTTTGAAAAACATGCAGATGAAATGCAGATGATGACATGGCAAAGTGCAACAGGCAAGTAAATGACATGGCAATGATGGCGAATAACTGGAAGACACCTGGCGCATCGGACTCGGGGCGTTATAGCCTCCCCCTCTATATATAGGCTAGGGGGCAGGGGAGGGCGTCCAGAACCCTCCTAGGGCTGGCCACAAGGGAGAAATCCCTTTAAACTTGGAGATAACACCTTATCTTTAGATTCAACCCTTTAAATTTAGAGATAATACCTTATCTCTAGATTTAAACGACATGTACCTTGGGGAATCATGCGGGCAAGCCATGTGGGCTGTAGCCCGACCCCTCGGTCCATGTGGGCCCTTCCCAGGCCGTTGGGCCCTAGGGCGGAACCCCCGAAACCTTCTAGAACCTTCCCGGTACTCTACCAAAGATTCCTGAACTTTTTCGAAACCTTGAATATTACTTCCCACATATAAATCTTTACCTCTGAACCATTCTGGAGGTCCTCGTGATGTCCTGGATCTCTTCCTAGACTCCGAACTACTTTCGGACTTTCCACTATTAATATCTCAACATTACCCTAGCGCTACCAAATGTTAAGCATGCGATCCTACGGGTTCGGCAATGATGTAGACATGACCGAGACACCTCTCCAGTCAATACACAACAACGGGACCTGGATGCCCATATCGATTCCTACATATCCCATGAAGATCTTTATCAGTTGAACCACAATGTTGGGGATTAAGACAATCCCGTATACAATTCCCTTTGTCCGGTGATATCTTACTTGCGCGAGATTCGATTGTTGGTATCTCCATAGCTAGTTCAATCTCGTTACCAGCAAGTCTCTTTACTCGTTCCGTAATACAAGATCCTGCGACTAAACTCATTATTCACATGAAGCTTCTTGCGATGTTGTATTACCAGGGGCCCCAGAGATATCTCTCCGTCCCACGGAGTGACAAATCCTAGTCTCAATCCATGCAACCCAACAGACACCTTCGGAGGGAGCTGTAGAGTACCTTTATGATCACCCAGTTACGAAGTGATGTTTGATAACACACAAGGTATTCCTCTAGTATCTGGGAGTGACATGATCTCATTCATTGTTGAAGAAATCGTTAACTGGTAGCTGCTCGGTTGGCTGGCGAGTAGGGGATTAATAGGCTAATCGGCAAGTTAATCGGCCATTTAATTAATTAATCGGACGATTTATCGGTTTGTCGGCTACTCGGTGACCCTACGAGTAGGGATTAATCGACAAGTTAACTGGTTAATCGAATGAATTCTTGAACATGGATCTCATTATCTAAGGAACACATACTTGACATGAAGAATGCTGTAGCAAATAACTAAGTGACATGATCTGATGCTAAGCTTATGACTGGGTCTGTCCATCCCATCATTCTCCTAATGATGTGATCCCATTATCAAGGGACAAATCATGTCTATGGTTAAGAAACCTTAACCATCTTTGATCAATGAGCTAGTCTAGTAGAGGCCTACTAGGGACACAATGTTGTTTATGTATTAACACATGCATTTAAGTTTTTGGTCAATACAATTCTAGCATGGATAATAAATATCTATCATGAACAAGGAAATATGATAATAACCAATTTATTATTGCCTTTAGGGAATATTTCCAACAGTCTCCCACTTGCAGTAGAGTCAATAATCTAGTTTACATCATAATGAATCTAATACCCATAGAGTTCTGGTACCGATCATGTTTTGCTCGTGGAAGTGATGAGGACATCAATACCATTGCTACACCCACAACCCCTGCTGCTATACATACCGGACCAATTACTAGAGCTTGTGCACGCCAATTGAATTATCAGGTACTTTCATTTCTTGGTAATGATTCTAATGTTCATGAGAATATGATGCTGCCTAAATTGGATACATTTGTCTTTCTTACAAATGAAGGGCCTAGCTTGGACAAGAGGGATGAATATTGGAGCAAGATCAAGCATGGAGATGATGGCATGCGCAAGGGGAACAAGAACAGAGTTACAAGTGATGATTTCAGGACTTTGAAGCCACCATAATGAGTGCATGAATCCTTGGACGAAATATACAAGATGCCACTTCATAAATTTCGTCCAGAGGCTATTATAGGTGCTGCGTCACCTTATTTTTGGGCCATGCCCATGTAATTTCAAAATACATAAGTATAGGCTGTTTTTAGAGTCCGTATGTGTAGGGAAACAAGAGATAGGGTTGGTTTCAGACCCCTCTTCCAAGGGTCACGAAATTCCCCCTCTTCATCCATATATACATCCCTTAGGGCGTCGTTTAGACTTTGTTTTTGTTTAGCTTAAAGTTTGCCATAGCTGCAACTTCGCGTACTTCGTTTGTGTTCAATGACGAGACAAAGACGTCACAGAACCCCATGTTCATCAATAAAGGTTTCCTCTTATATTCGTAATATCCAGATTGCAATCTTAGTTTCTTGCTTGTTCTTCGTTTGCTTGCAGGAAATTGACCCTCGTGGTCAGGTTGATCGTGCTCCAGCGTGGTCAATAACCTCTCGAAGTTGGTTTAGCGATTGCTAAGGTGCGACGTCCTCGCACGTTTGTAGGCAGATCGTCGAAGTCTACTCCACCCAAAACGATAGCCACCATCTCATCGAAAGACGGGACACCTTTGCCTCTATCAAGTGGTATCAGATTTCCAGGTTGCTCGGTGAGGTTTTATAGTTTTTCGTAGTTTAGATTGAGTCTGTTCTTCATACCTATAGTCCACGAAAAAGCCAAAAAAATTAGGGTTAGTTCATCCTATCCGAACCAGTCTGAGCCTTTGCATAGTCTTTTCAGTATTTTTCTTTGTTGAATTTGCGGTTGCATCGCCGTGTCAAGTTGTTGGTCTTAGCATATAGTCTTTTAGAGTTTCGAGTTCTGGTCATAAGTTTCATGCCGCCATCGCACCATCATCATCGCCCCTGCCATCTACCAACACCACTTATCTGCCACCACTATGAATCCGTATCCATATAGCACCCCCAGCCCTATCCATATACCACCCCCGATCCGTATCCATATACCACCACCGCTACCACCACCGCTGCCATATCCTACCACCATGTATCCACCACCAATCCGAGTTCCTTTCATATTAGGTTTGTTTTCAAGATCCATCTAGTTTCCAATTCGTGTTTCCCTGCCTGAGTAGGTTAAGAAAAAAAGTCTAGAGACCCCCGGGCCGTTTTTAGGCCAAAATTTCGGCGACCGAAAATATTTTTTCCCTATATTTTTTTAGGCTTTTCTGAGTCTTTTGAGCCACGTGCCATCGTAGTGATTTTTTGTCGCACTTTTTCATCGTCGTTGCCCTGATTTCCGAAAAAATAGTCAAAAACAATTCATGCCCACCCTGTCATTTTGACCTGGGAAGAGTTTTGAGACACTCACCATTATAGTGATTTTTTCGCATAAAAAAGAGGAGCGCAAAAAAAAGAGCGCCAAAAAAACAGAGCGATTTTTTTCCAGAGTGTGCTGTTTCCTTATTTACGTGCAACGTAGTGATTTTGGTAGTGTTCTAGGCTCGCGTCTCTAGCACGGTCTAGCCTAGGACCAGCACGGTACCGCTGTTGAGCGTTTATTCAACTTTGCATCTCTGAATTGATTATTGCTGACCCTTTTTGCTACCATATTATAAGCCCTCCCAGCTCCACATACATCTACGTCGATGCGTTTGACTCTCCACAGTAATCGCTCTATCCAAGCTTTGAGAGTTTTGACTACAACGGTTGCCGATCACCACCGCTATTGGGTAAGAACTGGTAAGAATTTGAGATTTGCTTGACGGATTTGTGACACAACGCCACTTTCTAGTAGTCTCAGAGGATCATATTCTTGTGTGTTTCTATTGTCGCTAACCATGGCGGGACCACAAGCCGGCGAGATTATTTGGGAGAACATGACGAAGAAGGAGCTTCATGATAAATTTCAGCAAATATTGAGTCAACGGGTGGAAGACGTCATGGCCAGCTTTGGAAAGGCACTGGAGAGGATTGATGACGTTGAGAAGACAATTGACACCAAGTTGGACGCCAAGTTTGATGAAGTACTTTCGCGTCTTCCACAACCACCACCTGCATCTGCTACACCATTACAACAACAACAACCACCTCTACGTTGCGAAACAGCCCTCCGCCGAGTGGGCCGTGTTCCTCTTGAGCTAGGAATAAATTCGGGTGCCGCCGCTATGGCTGTTGATGCTTCGGTAGCTCCTGCTGCTACTGTAGAGGTGGAGGACTATTCTGAGGATGAGGTTGATCAAAATCAAAACTACGTGCAACCACCAGCACCACCACCAGCAGGTCGACCTCAGACATATAATCGCAACGGTAGGGCTGCAGCGCCACCTCAGGTACGAGATTTTGACCATATTCCTAATCTGAAATTGAACATTCCATCGTTTGAGGGTAGATACATTCCTGATGTATATCTTACTTGGGAGTTAGAAACTGAACAACATTTCACATGCTTACAATATCCTGAGGAGAGACGTGTTGCTGCTGCTGTTTGTGAATTCACTAGTTTTGCTTCTGTTTGGTGGTCTGAATATTATAGATTATATCATGATAATATCCCTACTACTTGGGCTGCTTTGAAAACTGCTACGCGTACTCGTTGGGTTCCACCATATTATCAACATGAATTGCTTCAAAAACTGCAGCGTTTGAGACACGGAAAAAATTCTGTAGAGGAGTATTATCAGGAATTACAAGCTGGCATGATTAGGTGTGGTATTGTTGAGGATAATGAAGCTATGCTTGCACGTTTTATGGGTGGATTAAATAAAGAGATTCAGACCATTTTAGAGTATAAGGAATATAATAATATCACTCGCTTATTCCATCTTGCTTGTAAAGCTGAACGTGAAGTGCAAGATCGACAAGCATTGGCATGAACTAACTTTTCTGCAGGTCGATCTTCATCATGGACACCGCGTGCGTCCTCTACTTCCACTGCACCATCACCTCCATCATCTGCCACCTCCAGCCGTGATACAAGAAAGCAGACACAACCACCACTATCTGCCAAGAGCACTCCTGTCGGGCCTGCACAGAGCTCTTCTTCTTCCATGGCGTCAACAGGGCACACAAGTGATATTATTTGTCGTCGTTGTAAGGGAAGAGGTCATTATGAGAGAGTGTGCAAATCTCAGCGTGTGATGATTGCTATTGAGGATGGTGGGTATGAGTCTGCTAGTGACTATGATGAGGAGACTTTGGCTCTTATTACAAGTGAAGAATACGGTGGAGATGATTCTGATCATGAGACGCAATACATGGCTACTAAAGATGGTGACATGTATGAAAGTTTAGTTGCTCAACGTGTTTTGAGTGTGCAGGTCACACAAGCTGAGCAAAATCAGAGGCATAATTTGTTCCATACAAAGGGAGTTGTGAAGGAATGTTCTGTCCGCGTCATTATTGATGGAGGGGGTTGCAACAACTTGGCTAGCATGGAGATGGTGGAGAAGCTATCTCTCACCACAAGACCACATCCACATCCTTACTACATCCAATGGTTCAACAACAACGGCAAGGTTAAGGTAACACGTCTTTGTTCGTGTGCATTTTAGTATCTCTACATATGCTGATTATGTTGATTGTGATGTGGTACCTAGGCAAGCATGTTCCTTATTACTTGGTAGACCATGGCAATTTGATAAAAATTCTGTACACCATGGTAGAAACGATCAGTATACTCTTATTCATAAGGATAAACATATTACTTTGCTTCCTATGACTCCTGATTCCATTTTGAAAGATGATATTCATAGAGCTAATAAAGCAAAACAGGAGAAAAATAAGAGTGAAAATCAGATTGTGGCAAAAGAATTTGAGCAAAAAATGAAACCTAATAATAAACCATCTAGTGTTGCTTCTGAAATTAAATTGAAAAGTGCATGTTTACTTGCCACAAAATCTGATATTGAATGCTAGATTTCAGCAAATCTGTTTGCTATGCTTTTGTGTGCAAAAAAGCATTATTTTCATTCGAGGACATGCCTTCCTCTTTCCCTCCCGCTGTCACTAACATTTTGCAGGAGTTCGCTGACGTCTTTCCACAAGATGTGCCACTGGGATTACCACCTATTCGAGGGATTGCGCATCAAATTGACTTAATTCCTGGTGCATCGCTACCCAACCATGCACAATACCGTACCAATCCATATGAGACGAAGGAGATTATGCGTCAAGTACAAGAGCTGCTTGACAAAGGTTATATACGTGAATCTGTTAGTCCTTGTGCTGTTCCTATCATACTAGTGCCGAAAAAGGATGGTACATCACGTATGTGTGTTGATTGTAGAGGCATTAATAATATTACTATTCATTATCGTCATCCTATTCCTAGGCTAGATGATATGCTTGATGAATTGAGTGGCTCTACAATATTCTCCAAAGTTGATTTGCGTAGTGGATACCATAAAATTCGTATAAAATTGGGAGATGAATGGAAAACAACATTTAAAACTAAGTTTTTTTATACGAGTGGTTAGTCATGCCTTTCGGGTTAACTAATGCACCTAGTACCTTCATGAGACTAATGAACGAAGTTTTACGTGCTTTCATTGGACGATTTGTGTTAGTCTATTTTGATGATATACTGATTTATAGCAAATCTTTGGACGAACATTTGGAACATTTACGTGCTATTTTCATTGCTCTACGTGATGCATGTTTGTTTGGTAACCTTGGGAAGTGCACCTTTTGCACCGACCGAGTATCTTTTCTTGGCTATGTTGTTACTCCACAGGGAATTGAAGTTGATAAAGCCAAGATTGAAGCTATTGAGAGTTGGCCGCAGCCCAAAACGGTCACACAAGTGAGGAGTTTTCTTGGACTCGCTGGTTTCTATAGGCGTTTTGTGAGAGATTTTAGCACCATTGCTGCACCTCTCAATGAGCCTACAAAGAAGGATGTGCCTTTTGGTTGGGGTACCGCACAGGAAGAAGCCTTCACGGTGTTGAATGATAAGTTGACACATGCTCCTTTACCCCAACTTCCTGATTTTAATAAGACTTTTGAGCTTGAATGTGATGCTAGTGGAATTGGATTAGGAGGTGCGTTATTACAAGATGGCAAACCCGTTGCATACTTTTCTGAAAAATTGAGTAGGCCTAGTCTGAACTATTCTACTTATGATAAAGAATTATATGCTCTTGTTTGGACCTTAGAAACATGGCAACATTATTTATGGCCCAAAGAATTTGTTATACATTCCGATCATGAATCTTTGAAACATATTAAAAGTAAAGCAAAACTTAACCATAGACATGCTAGATGGGTTGAATTCATTGAGACTTTCCCTTATGTTATTAAACACAAGAAGGGTGAAGAAAATGTTATTGCTGATGCCTTGTCTCGTCGCTATACTATGCTTTTACAACTTGACTTTAAAATATTTGGTTTCGAGGCCATCAAAGATCAATATGTGCATGATGCTGAATTCAAAGATGTATTGCAGAATTGTAAAGAAGGGGGAACATGGAGCAAGTTCGTCGTTAATGATGGATTTGTCTTTCATGCTAACAAGCTATCATTCCAGCTAGCTCCGTTCATCTTTTGTTGTTATAGGAGGCGCATGGAGGAGGATTGATGGGACACTTTGGCGTGAAGAAGACGAAGGATATACTTGCTACACATTTCTTTTTGCCAAAGGTGAGACGGGATGTGAGCGTTTTGTTGCTCGCTGCACTACATGTTAAAATCCTAAGTCATGACTCAATCCTCATGGTTTATATATGCCTTTGCCTGTACCTAGTGTTCCTTGGGAGGATTTATCTATGGACTTTGTTTTAGGTTTACCTCGAACAAAGAAGGGGAGGGATAGCATATATGCTGTCGTGGATAGGCTTTCGAAAGTGGCACACTTTATACCATGTCCTAAAAGCGATGATGCTATTAATGTTGCTGATTCTTTCTTTCATGAAATTATTCGCTTGCATGGTGTGCCAAATACTATTGTTTCAGATCGTGATACTAAATTTCTTAGCCACTTTTGGAGATGTTTATGGGCTAAGTTGGGGACTAAACTTCTTTTTAGTACTACTTGTCACCCCAAAGCGATGGACAAACTGAAGTAGTCAATAGAACATTGTCTACTATGCTTAGGGCTGTTTTGAAGAATAATAAGAAAATGTGGGAAGAATGCTTGCCTCATATTGAATTTGCTTATAATCATTCATTGCATTCTACTACTAAGATGTGCCCTTTTGAAATTGTGTATGGTTTCCTACCTCGTGCACCTATTGACTTGTTGCCTCTTCCATCTTCGGAGAAGGTTAACTTTGATGCTAAACAACATGTTGAATTAATTTTAAAAATGCATGAGTTAACTAAGGAAAACATTGATCGTATGAATGCTAAATGTAAACTTGCTGGAGATAAGGGTAGAAAACATGTTGTGTTTGCACCTGGAGATCTTGTTTGGTTACATTTGCGTAAGGATAGATTTCCTAATTTGCGCAAATCAAAGCTAATGCCACATGCTGATGGTCCTTTCAAGGTGTTAGAGAAAATAAACGATAATGCATATAAACTTGAGCTGCCTGCAGATTTTGGGGTTAGTCCCACTTTTAACATTGCAGATTTGAAGCCTTATTTGGCTGAGGAAGATGAGCTGCCGTCGAGGGCGACTTCATTTCAAGAAGGGGAGAATGATGAGGACATCAATACCATTGTTACACCCACAGCCCTTGCTGCTATACATACTGGACCTATTACTAGAGCTCGCGCACGCCAATTAAATTATCAGGTACTTTCGTTTCTTCGTAATGATTCTAATGTTCATGAGAATATGATGCTGCCTAAATAGGATACATTTGTCTTGCTTACAAATGAAGGGCCTATCTTGGACAAGAGGGATGAATATTGGAGCAAGATCGAGCATGGAGATGATGGCATGCGCAAGGGGAACAAGAACGGAGTTACAAGTGATGATTTCAGGACTTTGAAGCCACCATAATGAGTGCATGAAGCCTTGGACGAAATATACAAGATGCCACTTCATAAATTTCGTCCAGAGGCTATTATAGGTGCTGCGTCACCTTATTTTTGGGCTAGGCCCTGGTAATTTCGAAATACATAAGTATAGGCTGTTTTTGGAGTCAGTATGTGTGGGGAAACAAGAGATATAGTTGGTTTCGGAACCCTCTTCCAAGGGTCACGAAATCCCCCCTGCTTCATCCATATATACAGCCCTTAGGGCGTCGTTTAGACTTTGGGTTTTGTTTAGATTAAAGTTAGCAATAGCTGTAACTTCGTGTACTTCGTTTGTGTTCAACGACTAGACAAAGCCGTCATAGAACCCCACGTTCATCAATAAAGCTTTCCTCTTATATTCGCAATATCCAGATTGCAATCTCAGTTTCTTGCTTGTTCTTTGTTTGCTTACAGGAAATAGACCCTCGTGGTCAGGTTGATCGTGCTCCAGCGTGGTCAATAACCTCTCAGAGTTGGTTTAGCGATTGCTAAGGCGCAACGTCCTCGCACGTTCGTAGTCGGATCATCGAAGTCTACTCCACCCAAAACGATAGCCACCATCTCATCGAAAGACGGGACACCTTTGCCTCTACCAGGAAGAGGTTTAGTTAATAGGTCTACCACATATAGATCCGCATGTAGTTTGCAAATATCTATGTCTCCATCCTTAATGTAATTACAAATGGAGTTGAAGCGGCGCTTGATGTGCTTGGTCTTCTTGTGAAACCTTGGCTACTTGGAACTGGCAATGGCGCCAGTGTTGTCATAAAAGAGTCATAGGATCCGATGCACTAGCTAAAACTCCTAGATTAGACATGAACTCCTTCATCCAGATTCCTTTCTGTGTTGCTTCCGAAGCAACTATATACTCCGCTTCACATGTAGATCCCGCAACGAGGATTTGCTTGGAACTGCACCAACCGACCACTCCACCATTCAAAATATATATGTATCCGGTCTGAGATTTCGATTCATCCGGATCAGTGTCGAAGCTAGCATCAATGTAACCATTTACGACGAGCTCTTCATCACATCCATAAACGAGAAACATGTCCTTAGTCCTACTTAGGTACTCAAGGATATTTTAACCACTGTCTAGTGATCTACTCATGAATCACTTTGGTACCTACCTGCCAAACTTATGGCGAGGCACACGTCAGGCCTGGTACACATCATGATACATTACAGGGCCTATGGCTGAGGCATAGGGGGCGGCCTTCATCATTTCTCTTTCTTCTGTCATGGTTGGGTTTTGAGTCTTACTCAACTTCATACCTTGCAACACAGGCAAGAACCCCTTCTTTGACTGGTCCATTTTGAACTTCTTCAAATTCTTGTGAAGGTATGTGCTTTGTGAAAGTCCTATCAGGCGTCTTGGTCTATCTCAATAGATCTTGATGCCCAATATGTAAGCAGCTTCACCCAGGTCTTTCATTGAAAAACTCTCGTGCAAATAACTCTTTATGCTTTCCAGAAATTCTATATCATTTCCAATCGACAATATGTCATCCACATACACTATTAGAAATGCTATAGATTGCCCACTCACTTTCTTGTAAATACAAGCTTCTCCATAAGTTTGTATAAAACCAAAAGCTTTGATCACCTCATCAAAGCGTATATTCCAACTCCGAGATGCTTGCACCAGTCCATAGATGGATCGCTGGAGCTTGCATACCTTGTTAGCACCCTTAGGATCGACAAAACCTTTTGGTTGCATCATATACAACTCTTCCTTAAGGAAACCGTTAAGGAACGTTGCTTTGACGTCCATCTGCCAGATTTCATAATCGAAATATGCGGCAATTGCTAACATAATTCTAACAAACTTGAGCATCGCTACAGGTGAGAAAGTCTTATCGTAGTCAACCCCTTGAACTTGTTGAAAACCCTTTGTGACAAGTTGAACTTTATAATTGGTGACATTACCATCAGCGTCTATCTTCTTCTTAAAGATCCATTTGTTCTCAATGGCCTTTCGGTCATCGGGTAACTCTACCAAACCCATACTTGGTTCTCATACATGGACCCTATATCGGATTTCATGGCCTCAAGCCATTTGTCGGAATTCAGGCTCATAATTGCTTCTTCATAGGTTGTAGGTTCGCCGTTGCCAATAAAATGACTTCCAAGACAGGATTACCGTACCACTCGGGTGCGGAATGCGTCCTGGTCGACCTACAAAGTTCATTAGTGGCTTGATTCGATGATTCATGATCATTATCATTAGCTTCGTCTCCAGCTAGTGTAGACATCACGGGAACTTCTTTCTGTGATGTGCTACTTTCCAATTCGAGAGCAGGCATGATTACCTCATCAAGCTTTATTTTCCTCCCACTCACTTCTTTCGAGAGAAACTCCTTCTCTAGAAAGGACCCATTCTTGGCAACAAAGATCTTTCCTTCAGATCTATGATAGAAAGCATACCCAATGGTCTCTTTAGGGTATCCTATAAAGACGCACTTCTCCGACTTGGGTTCGAGCTTATCAGGTTGAAGCCTGTTGACATAAGCATCACAGCCCCAAACCTTAAGAAACGACAGCTTAGGTTTCTTGCCAAACCATAATTCATACGGTGTCGTCTCAATGGATTTAGATGGTGCCCTGTTTAAAGTGGACGCGGTTGCATAACCCCAAAACAAGAGTGGCAAATTGTGATGCCCGGATAATTAAGCTACAGTAACTCCCTACTAATGATGCCATGTCACCATGATTACTGTTGATAAACTCGCGTTGATTCAAACCCCGTTTAAATTCAAATTTAAAATCAAGTCAAACTATAAAAGTTTTCAATTGTCAAAAATAAAATGTTCATCATGTGGCAGATTTTCTTTTGTTAATATTGGTGGTGAACCAACATTTTTGCAAAGTGTTTAAATGCCCTAAAGTAATTAAAACAGTGGCCTAAAATATAATTTAATTGCTTTTTAAATTATAAAAACTACTAAACTAATTTATTTTGGGTCCAAGCTAAATATGGCAGTGGCCTACATACTAAATACTAATTTAGGGGCTAATGTTATATTTTATAAAACAAAAATTTAAAAAGAAACTGAAAAGTTTTAAAAAGAAAAAGAAAGAGAAAAGCCCCCTGCCCCCTGGGCCTTGGCCCACCAAGGACATGCCCACCTGGGCGGCCCAACCAGCCCACCAAACCCCCCTAGGTCGCCTTCTGCTTCTTACATTCATCGGCAAACCCGATCATGGCCGGGTCGCCACCAAGCCGACTCACCGACGGCGTCGAGGGGATAAGGGCACCCCTCCGGCGCCACAGTTTCCCCTCCCCCACCTACCGCTCCCACTTCCTATCCCTCTCAGCCTCTCTCCCCTTCCTCGAGCTCGTCTGCTCGCTGCCGTCGCCGTTGCCGCGGCCACCAGCCACACCGAGCGCTGCCAGGTTGCCCACAGGCCCCACCACATCCTCTTCTTCCTCTACGACGATCCACAAGTGCCGGACGCCCCCGAACGCCGTCCCTGACGCCGTCTTCCTCCTCTACACCGTCGCCGCCATCGCTAGATCTACGCCGCCCCGAGCACCGTGAGTCTTCCCCGAGCCTTCTCGTCAACGCCCGTGAGCCCCTCTGTCGAAATCCCCCTCTTTCCCCCTCTGGTTATCGCCGTAGGCTGCCGGTCACCGCAACCGCCTGATTACAGCCGCACTGCTACAACTGCCGTTACTCCTGCCAGCGCCTGGTCGCGCCCCGCATCTGCCTCACGCGGCCTTGCTGTTGCCCACTATGCTCTGGCCGCCTCACTGGCCCCGATGCCGAGCCCCTTGTCGCGCGCCTTGCCTGCGTCCTCCGCCCAAGCGCCTGCTCACCTCAGCCACTCCGCGTCGGCCGACCGCTGCTAGCCCCGCGCCGCGCTCGCCGCTTCTCCTGCTGCTCTGACCCGCTCGCGTCCGTGAGCGCCGCCTGCCCTGTCCGCCAAGCAGCCGTGCCCTCCTCGCCGCCCGTCTCGCCACCGCTAGCCGCCCCATCGCGCTGCTCGGTCGTGCCCACCGGTCTCGCCCCTGGCCGCACGCCAGGCCCTAGGCCGTGCCGCGCCGGCACCCCCACGGCAGAACGGCCATGGCCTCGCCCGCAACCGCATGCCCCTGCACGCCCCGCTATGGCCCTGGGCCTATGACGAACGGGGCCCAGCCCCTGGAAACAAAAAGGAAAATTATTTAAAAATATAATAAAAAGAAATCAATTAATTAATTAATTTATTAATTCTGGTTAGTTAACTAATGAAACTTAATAAACGTGTTAATTAATCTTAATCATCTCTTAATTGGGAACAGACAATGGGCAACGGGTCCCATGCGCCAGTTTGACCCAATCAACGGTCAATGTCGACCGCTGACGTCATACTGACGTCATGCTGATGCAGTAAACATATTTTCGAATTAAACTAATTTTGCTAATTTAAAAAATGTTTAAAACCTTGAAAAACATATAAAATAAATCGTATCTCGGATGAAAATGTTTTGTACATGAAAGTTGCTCAAAAAGACGAGACAAAACCGAATACCCATTCCGTTCATCCGTCACATGCCCCTAGCATAGCGAACATGCAACCTTCCCCTCTCTTTCATATGTCTGGAAAATGCCAAACGCCGTGAAAACCCCCCGGATGTTTTCCCTCTCCGTCGCCAACGTGTAGCACCGCGTTAGAACACCCTAGCTTTGCATATCATCATGTCATGCTTAGTGATGCGTCTGTTTGCTTCTATTTATGGTTTCTTCCCCCCTCTTCTCTCCGATAGACCCCGAGACCGATGCTTCCCCTGTGATCGACTACGCCGCCGACGACACTTCTTCCTTTTCAGCAAAGCTTCCAGGCAAGCAAACCCCCCATTGATCATTCCGATATCGCCCATTCCCTTCTCTCTTATGCTTGCATTAGAACTGCTACTGTTTTGTATGATCCTATTCTGATGCATAGCATGTTTTTGTTACCTACTTTCATACCTTACCTGTTTATCCTAAACTCCTTAGTATAGATTGGTTAGTGATCTACCAGAGACCCCTCTCCTTGTCCCAGTCGCCCCCGCTTGATGACCGATGACTCGATAAACATGATCGACGTCCAGACCCCGACACCACACATCACCCCCTTAGTTGTACGACTCTGCAGAGTTATTATCGAGTGCCGAGGGTGATACCTCGTCAGCACTTCTGATTTTAGCCCTGTAGTGTAGCTATTCGGTCGTGGTCATCGAGGGTGATTCCTCCTTCACCACTCCCGATAACGACTTTGTCATGTAACCCCTCAAGTGTGGACCATCGAGGGTGATTCCTCCAAGTCCACCTTGACGGTTACATCAAGTGGGAATCCATTGAGGGTGATTCCTCGGGTTTCCGCCTTGCTGTTTCGGACACATGGTTACTTTGACTTACCACAGAACCATGATGACATCGGGTCAGCCCCGAGGGGTACCTGCGAGTGATGTGAAGTCGGGTTGACCTGGAGGGTACCCGAGAGATAATTACGTGGCATGGCCGGGCATTCTTAGCCCTTGCTGTAAGTCCATGAGAAGGGGCGACACGGTCACATGATCGTGAGTCTCTGCTCGTTACCCTGCACTACCATGACACTAACGGTTTGGATATTTGATCCGAGTAGGCCTCTGGCCTTTTTCGCACTGATCACCACGTGGGAATAAGTATGGGCACTCTGCGTCGTACAATTCTTCCGAAAGCTCACTGACGTCAATGACTGAGTGGCGTGCGCCGAGTTGGACTGGTTAAGCCTGCACTTGTATAAGGGGGCTAGGTCCGCTCACCGGCCGCGTTCACAACACGCAGGACTGGAAAGGTCAATTGGCCCATGACCACTTCACATTTAGGATGTAGACCGGCGTGCTGGCCTCTCTGTTGAGCCTAGGTAGGACTACAACGTGTTGATTGACCGAGGCCGGTCATGACATAATGGTGTGCCCGACTGGAGTTGATCGGGCATGTTGGGTAAGTTGGTGCACCCCTGCAGGGAAGTATTCTATCTATTCGAATAACAGTGTCCACGGTAACGGACGCTCGGAGTTGTATCCCGATCAATACAACTAGAATCGGATCTTGAATCTTTGAGGCATGTTATGGATATGTGGCTCCGTGATTGCTTTCTCGTAGGGAGTTGAGAAAGGATCTCTGGGCGCTAATGTTACAACATACTTGTTAAACATAATATGTTATTATGTACTCTTCTATATGCTGCAATATGCTTGAAGATGCTAGTCTTTGATAGGCTAGGCTTTCCCTTTCTCTTCTGGCATTCTGCAGTTCAATCCACAGATACTACCCATTCCATTGATACCAATGCATATGTAGTGTAGATCCTTTCTTGCGAGTACTTTGGATGAGTATTCAGGGTTGCTTTGCTCCCTATTTTCCCCATTTTCCATTCTTCTCGGATGTCGCAACCAGATAGTGGAGCCCAGGATCTAGATGTCACCGCCGACGACTACTACTACTCCGAGGGTGCCTACTACTACGTGACGGACGCCGACGACCAGGATTAGTTAGGAGGCTCCCTGACAGGAGGCCTTGCCTTTTCGATTGTTTATGTTTGTGCTAGCCATCTTATGGCAACTTGTTTAATTATGTCTATACTCAGATATTGTTGCTTGCGCTAACTCGTTTGTATTCGAGCCCTCGAGGCCTCTGGCTTGTAATATAAAGCTTGTATTATTTTAATTTGTGTCTAGAGTTGTGTTGTGTATCTTCCCGTGAGTCCCTGATCTTGATCGTACACATTTGCGTGTCTGATTAGTGTACGATTGAATCGGGGGCATCAGACAAATCGGTAAGAGCCATCATAGAATGCACCATCCAATAAAGTACGATTACAACGTTCGGACACACCATTACGCTGTGGTGTTCGAGGTGGCTTGAGTTGTGAAACAATTCCACATTGTCTTAAATGTGTGCCAATGTAACATCCCAAATTTTCAATTTGGATGTTATACATTGGTTATCATATGCATATCATATTTTATTTGTATTTGGTTTGTGATCCTAGAAATCTTAAGCAACTCAAGGACCTCGGAGAGAGTTGGGGATTTCATTTATTTTCATATTTGAATTTTCTCAAATTTGAAAAGAGGATCATTTTGATTTTAACAATTTTTCTCTCCGAAATATTTCCAATATTAAAATAAAAGAGAGAAGATAATATGACTTCTTCAATAAGAGGGGAATATTGGAGGAAAAATGTTAAAATCAAATAAATATTTTATTTGGAATTTTATTGCTGTTTTATTTGAATTAGAAAAATATGCATTTTTCAAAATTGCATTTTTAGGCCAGAAAAATGTTCACTTTGTTGTAGATATTTTATTTAGACGATGAAAATTGTTATTGGCATTTTTAGAATTTTTTATTAGGATTTTTGTTTTTCGGAGGAACTTATTTTAAAAAAGTTCACTTGCATGGTGAAGGCCCAGTGAAAGGCATGTGACCCAGCGCCCGCCTTCCTACCGCCGCCGCGCCGTGCTTGGCATGGACGCCGAGGGGAGTCCGAGGCAGTGCGCCGGGCCCGCCCTCGCATAGCCACGTCGCCCGGCCTTTAAATAGGCCGAGGCCGCCGCCACCACCACCCGCCGCTGCGATCGCCGCCTCCTCACCGAGCCGCCGCCGCCGCAAAACCGCCGCCCATTGCTCCGTCGCCCTTGTCGCCCCACCCGCCCGGGCCTTGCAGCCTCATGACCAAACCATGAGACTGCTGAGCCCGCCTCGCCGAATCTCGCTTCGCCGCCGCCATTTTTTCTTGAAGAACCGGTAAAAACCGCCGCCATCGCCCGATTTTTTTGGTTTTTCGTTTTGGATCGGTTAGATCGGTTTTTTGGTTCCGCTAATTAGCGAACCTTCACCCGAACGCCTCTGTTCACGAACGCGCTCGTTCGTTTGTCTCTGATAACGAACGTTCATTCGTTAGTCCTTTTCTTTTTATTTTATTTTCAGCCAGGGACCTATCCACGATTATTTTTATCGCATATTAGCCCCTCATCTTCAAACGCTCGCAACTTTTTAACCGTTTGTCCAAATTCAGTGAAACCAATGCCAAAATCTTCGTCTCAAACCCCTCTTTCCAGTTAATCAACTTGAACATGGTTTTGACAAATTAAAATTTGGTTTCAAGCAGATTTGAATTCGAACTTCTTTTGATCGTAGTTTGAGTTTCGTAGCTCCGATTGGATTGATTCTTTTTGCAAATCGTAGCACTTCAGTTGAACTTTCAGTTTGGACTTTCTCATCTGAGTTTTACCCTTGCATCTATGCTTGGGTGCTTATGTATGCTACTGTTTGTTTGCGATAGAATTTCCGGAGTGCGAAGCGTGCTACTACGAGTCTCTAGGGTTTGCAGATCGTCAGCAAGGCAAGTAACACTTTGATCATATCCCTTTACTACCCATTTTTTATGCATTAGTTTCAATCCTCAAACACTGCATGGTTAGGATTTGATAACATGTGGGTATTGGGAAGTAGTTGATGAGGTAGAACCTATTGTCCTTTATTTAAACTTTGGGAGTTACTACGTTATGCTTATACTGCTATGCTATGCTCGTAGACGTGGATTGGTTTGAGTGATTCATGACAGTTGTGAGCATTATTATGAACTAAGGGTTTATTTAAGGTGGCTACTTTAACACACATCTGGGTGGATTGTTTGTGGGCACCTGGGGAATCCAGTGTTGTCCAAGGAGATCCCGGGGAATTCGTGTGATCATCCTATGGTTCGCCACCCAGGCTCAAAGGGATCATAAGATTATTCATGCTAGAAACTTCTGTGTGCACCCACAAGCCATTATGGGCTCTGGCATAGTAGAGTAAGTTGTGGGAAACCTTTCCATGATGGGCTAGCAGATGTAGGGGATTGTAGCTGTACCGGCCTATCTATCGGTATTATGTTTATCAACCAACTTTGTAGTTAAATAAATTATATTCCTTTGCAGTAGGAAAAACTGGCTTTTCGCAAAAAACATGATAACCATAGAGCCTCCACCAGCCATACATGCATGTAGTGTTAACATTTACCTTGTTCATTACTCTACAGTGTTATTTTGCCAGCATATTCCATGTGCTGACCCGTTTCGGGCTGCAACATATTATGTTGCGGACTTTTGAGACGAACAGTAAGGTGTGATAAGTCGTTGTCGTGCACTCAGCTATGCCGTTGGAGTTGATGGACTCATTTACCTTCGATGCTTCCGTAGTTATCTTATTTAGATGGCCTTAAGCCATATTATTGTAATGAGTTCCCTTTTGAGACATTCGATGTAATAAGTGTGTGATTGCACTCTGTTATAAATCCTTCAAGTACTATGTGTGTCAGCATTACCGATCCAGGGATGACACTTATGCACAGAGATTTGACAGTTTGAGGTCGGATCACTACAAGATGGTATTAGAGCACACGCTGACCGTAGGACGCGACCACTAAGATAAGCCATAGGTCACTCTTCTATACTCATTTATGACTCCTCTCCATTTTCCACTCTATAGATGGCGGAACAAGTTTACTCAACCGGATGAAGACACACCGTTTGGAAGACACTTGAAGGAAGTCACTAGGTACCTAAACATCGGAATACCAAGCTTCATCGGGACCTACACCGCCACTTTACTAGAAGAGCGTTGGATGATCCGAGTTCATGTTCCAGGAAGGACATTCACGCCAGTTACTGAGCCCATAGAGTTTTCATTTGATGCACCAACCCGGAGTCTAGGAAAGAGCATGACAGCCCACATCGCCATGGGACGCATCAGCGAAGTCTACAACAAGGATCTTAAGGACACCATCTACCAGATATGTGGGCGCCGAGATGAGAAATGGGAGATGATCAACACCAGGAGGGACAAGTCCATTGCAGCCTTTATCCAGGAGTTAAATCAGCACATTCGCCGCCAGGAGAACCAAATGTGCGCCAACATGATAGATCTGAAGAAGGTGATTCCAGGAACATGGAGCTTGAAGAGGAACTCAAGTCTACACACGATGGATAGGAGGAGGAAATCGTAGTGCTACTAGAGAAGAATGAAGACCTGAAGAAGAAGGTAGGAGTATTCATGGGAGACCCTGTGCCAGGAGGAGATGACGACCATCCCAAGGACTACATCATCATCGACGACACCGACTCCGACCCTGACAATAGTGATGATGATTACAAAGACGAAGCTGGAGTGGATATCATGGCGTCTTCCACCGATCAAAATTTCTAGTCGACCCCACATTATCAGTAGTATTCCCCCATGCATATATTAGTAGTCCGAGTATTTTGTAACGGTAGTTAGATTGTTTGTATGCCCTTGTTTAAATTGATTGGTGTGATATGAATGTGTTTGTCTCATGTGCATATGGGTAGTGCTTTCTCTTTAGACCTTATTCTATTCTAATCTCTCCCCTCTAAACCCATCAGATGCCTCCAAGACGTGACCCCAGATTTGTCTTCCCACTAGATCTCACTCAGTTGATCCAACAGCAGAATGCCTTGATGCAACTACTAGTTCATAACCAAGGCAACAACAACAACCCACCGCCACCACCTCTAGTTGACAACTTAGCCCGTTTTCTGAGGTTGAATCCGCGGTGTTTTCGGTAGCACCGAGCCGATTATTCTTGATGGTAGCTACGCAGGATTGGAAGGGAGTTGACCACCGCAGGTTGCACAGATGCTGAGAAGGTGATCTTTGCCGCACACCAACTGGATGGACCCGCAGCCTCATGGTGGGAGAATTACACAACCACATTCCCCATAGCCAATGTTACTTGGGATCAATTTCAGCAAGCGTTCCGCACTGCACATGTCTCAACTGGAGCTATGAGCATGAAGAAGCGTGAGTTTCACAACTTACATTAGGGAAACCGTCTTTGTAGAGGCGATCGTGGATGAGTTCAGTAAGTTAGCTCGCTATGCCCCGGATGATGTGGCCACAGATGCCGCGAAGCAGGATAAGTTTATGGAAGGGCTGAATGATGAGCTGAGTATGTAGTTGATGGTGGCAACATTCACAAATTACCAGGAGTTGGTAGACATGGCTGTTATGATTGAAGGGAAGCAGCAGCAGATAGAGAGCCGCAAAAGGAAGTATGGACAAGGGAAGTATAATTCTGGAGCACCGCAGAAGCCTCATTTTACCCCGAACTCGGGAGGATATACCCATAACCATGGAGGCCACACTCACAATGGAGGAAGTTCGCATAATCACAGTGGCCCCAAGGATGGAAATGGGAATGGAGCAAGCAAAGAACTGTAACCGTTCCAACCCAAAGAACACCCGCTAAAAAGGATCTAAGTCATGTCACCTGTTACAAGTGTGGGAAGACTGGGCACTACGCCAATGATTGTTCTAGTTGAAGAATGGCAACAGAAATGGAAGCTCTGGGAAGAAGCCCAACCCTTTCAACAAGGGACAGGTGAACCACGTTAGCGTGGAGGAGGTTGAAGAGCAGCCAGATGCAGTTATATGTAAGTTTTTTGTTAAGTCATTTACTGCAATCGTTCTTTTTGATACTGGTGCATCGCATTCATACATTTCGATGGGGTTTGTGGATAAGTATAAGTTGCCCACCAAAGTTCTTAAGACACCTAAGTTAGTAAGCTCGCCAGGAGCGGAGTATATGTCAAGCTGTGGATGTTTTCAGATGCCATTGACCATAGGTAGGCATGTGTTCCCCTCAGACCTAATAATTCTGGAGTCACAAGGATTGGATGTGATACTAGGCATGGATTGGCTATCGATGTATGGAGGGAACATCGATTGCGCCAGTAAGTCAATTCTGCTCACCACCACAGAGGGTAAACAGATTAAGTATGTGTCTTGGCATGCGCCGAAGAGGACCCAAGTTACCTCGCTCTCAGGAGATGTTCAGGAGGAAGTGCCTGTGGTGAAGGATTACCCGGATGTATTTGTAGAGGAACTACCAGGCATGCCACCAGATAGAGATATAGAGTTTTTGATAGAACTGTTGCCAGGCACCGGACCAATATCGAAGAGACCATACCGGATGCCCGCAAATTATCTGGAGGAAATTAAGAAACATATTAAGGAGTTATTGGAGAAAGGTTACATTCGACCAAGTTCGTCACCGTGGGGAGCCCCAGTGCTCTTGGTTGAGAAGAAGGATGGATCTTTGAGAATAGTTGTTGATTATCGTGCATTGAATGAAGTAACGATCAAGAACAAGCACCCACTACCGATGATCAATAATTTGTTTGACCAGCTGCAAGGAGCTAAATTATTTTCTAAGATCGACCCACGATCAGGATACCACCAGCTGAAGATCCAAGAACAGGATATACCTAAGACAGCTTTCACCACAAGGTACAGGCTATATGAGTACACTGTTATGTCATTTGGATTGACAAATGCCCCTGCCTATTTCATGAGTATGATGAATAAAGTGTTCATGGAGTTTTTGGACAAGTTTGTCGTGGTGTTCATTGATGATATTTTGGTATACTCGAAGAATGATGAGGAGCACAAGGAGCATTTGTGTTTAGTTCTTGAGAAACTTAGGGAACATCATTTATATGCCAAGTTCAGCAAATGTGAGTTTTGGTTGAAGAAAGTAGGATTTCTTGGACATGTTATATCAGGAGAAGGTATAGCAGTAGACCCTGCCAAGGTTAAATCCGTCACTGAGTGGTTGGCACCCACCTCGGTTGGAGAGATCCGCAGTTTTCTAGGAATTGCGGGATATTATCGGAGATTCATTGAGAATTTTTCCAAGATTGCGAACCCTATGACGGAGTTGTTGAAGAAGGACACTAAGTTTAAATGGACGGATGGATGTGAGGCCAGTTTTTAGGAGTTGAAGAAACGTTTGGTTACAGCCCCAATGCTGATTCTTCCAGACATACGCAAGGAATTCCAAGTGTATTTGACGCTTCTCGCTTAGGACTTGGAGGAGTACTTATGCAGGACAAAAGAGTTGTTTCATATGCCTCACGACAGCTTCGACCGCATGAGTTAAATTATGCCACGCATGATTTGGAGTTAGCAGCCATAGTGCATGCGCTCAAGACCTGGAGACATTTTCTTATTGGAAACCGCTGCGATGTGTACACATATCATAATAGTTTGAAGTACATTTTCACTCAGAAGGAGCTAAATCTGAGATAGAGGAGATGGTTGGAGCTTATAAAGGATTATGATATGAAGCTGCATTATCATCCTGGAAAGGCCAATGTTGTAGCAGATGCTTTGAGCCGGAAGAGTTATGTCAATACCCTCGTAAGCGGAGGATTACCGCATGAGTTAGTTGACGATCTCAAGGAACTTCGTTTGGAGATAGTTCCAAGAGGTTTTGTCGCAGCAATGGAGGTTCAGTCAACATTATTGGGAAAGATTCGAGAAGCTCAGAAGGATGACAAAGAAATTTCTGAGATAAAGGAGAAAATGAGTAAAGGAAAAGCCAAGGGTTTTCGAGAGGATGAGCATGAAACCTTATGGTTTGAGCACCGTGTATACGTACCCAATAATGCAGAGATCAGGAAGTTAATACTTCAGGAAGCTCATGACTCGCCATACTCGATACACCCCGGAAACCACAAGATGTATTTGCATTTGAAGGAGCGTTTCTGGTGGACGGGTATGAAGAAGAATATTGCCGAGTATGTAGCCATGTGTGATGTATGTCAGAGAGTGAAGGCAGAACATCAGAAGCCAGCAGGATTACTGCAGCCCATGCCGATACCCGAATGTAAGTGGGACAAGCTCGGCATGGATTTTATCACCGGATTACCCATGACCCGATCGGGATATGATTCTATCTGGGTAGTAGTGGATCGTTTGACCAAAGTGGCTCACTTTATCCGAGTGAAAACCACCTATACGAGTGTGAAGTTAGCCAAGATATATATGACCAGGATCGTATGTCTGCATGGAGTTACGAGGACCATCGTATCAGTTAGAGGAACACAGTTCACCTCAAAGTTTTGGAATCAGTTGCACCAGACTTTGGGTACTAGGCTAGAGTTCAGTACAACCTTTCATTCGCAGACAGATGGACAGACCGAGAGAGTCAATCAGATTCTGGATGACATGTTGAGAGCCTGTGCATTAGATTATGGATCCAGTTGGGATGATAATTTACCTTACGCGGAGTTCTCATACAACAATAGTTATATAGCTAGTTTGAAGATGGCACCTTTCGAAGCTTTGTACGGGAGAAGGTGCAAGACACCGTTGATGTGGGATGAAGTTGGAGACCGCCAGTTGTTTGGACCGGATCTGATCAAGGAGTCCAAAGAGAAGGTTAAGTTGATTTGCGACAGACTAATGGTAGCTCAGTCCAGGCAGAAGAGTTATGCAGACTCCAAACGCAAGGAGGTAGTCTATGAGATCGGAGACAGAGCATATCTTCGTGTGTCACCTCTACGAGGAGTTAAATGATTTGGAGTTAAGGGAAAGTTAACCCCGAGATTTATAGGACCATACCGAGTTTTGGAAAGTATGGGAGAAGTGGCCTACAAGTTGGAGTTACCCGAAGGATTGTCAGGAGTTCATGATGCGTTTCACGTTTCCCAGTTGAAGAAGTGCCATGAAGAGATGGCTGATATTCCTCTGAGAGATACAGTGCCCCTGGAAGCAATTCAATTGGACAATGACCTAACCTACGAGGAGAAACCCGTCAAGATTCTCGAGTTTGCCAGCCGAGTTATGCGCAGCAAGGTTATCAAATTTTGCAAAGTTCAGTGGAGACACCATACCGAGGATGAAGCCACCCGGGAACGAGAGGAAGACCTACGGAAAGACCACATCACCTATTTTCTATCCAACCCGAATCTCGAGGCGAGATTCATCTTAAGGGGGGGGGGGGGTAGGTTTGTAACATCCCAAATTTTCAATTTGGATGTTATACGTAGGTCATCATATGCATATCATATTTTATTTGCATTTGGTCCAAGAAATCTTAAGCAACTCAAGGACCACGGAGAGAGTTGGGTATTTCATTTATTTTCATATTTGAGTTTTCTCAAATTTGAAAAGAGGATCATTTTGATTTTAATATTTTTTCTCTCTGAAATATCTCCAATATTAAAATAAAAGAGAGAAGATAATAAGGCTTCTTCAATAATAGGGGAATATTGGAGGAAAAATGTTAAAATCAAATAAATATTTTATTTGGAATTTTGTTGCTGTTTTATTTGAATTAGAAAAATATGCATTTTTCAAAATTGCATTTTCAGGCCAGAAAAATGTTCACTTTGTTCTAAATATTTTATTTACAAGGTGAAAATTGTTTTTGGTATTTTTAGAATTTATTTATTAGGATGTTTGCTTTTCGGTGAAAATTATTTTAAAAAAAAGTTCCCGTCCGACTGGGCCGAAGGCCCAGCCGAGCAGGCCGTGTGATGAGGACATCAATACCATTGTTACACCCACAACCCCTATTGTTACATATAATGAACCAATTACTAGAGCTCGCGCACAACAATTAAATTACCAGGTACTTTCGTTTCTTGTTAATGATTCTAATGTTCATGAGAATATGATGCTGCCTAAATTGGATACATTTGTTTTGCTTACAAATGAAGGGCCTAGCTTGGAGAAGGATGAACATTGGAGCAAGAACAAGCATGGAGTTGATGGCATGCGCAAGGGGAACAAGAATGGAGTTATAAGTGATGATTTCAGGACTTTGAAGCCACCTTAAGGAGTGAATGAAGCCTTGGACGAAATATACAAGATGCCACTTCATAAATTTCATCCAGAGGCTATTCTAGGTGCTGCGTCACCTTATTATTGGGCCAGGCCCATGTAGTTTCGAAATAAATAAGTATAGGCTGTTTTTAGAGTCCGTATGTGTGGGGAAACAAGAGATAGGGTTGGTTTCGGACCCCTTCCCCAAGGGCCATGAAATTCCCCCCTCTTCCTCCATATATACAGCCCTTAGGGCACCGTTTAGACTTTGGGTTTTGTTTAGATTAAAAGTTCGCCATAGCTGCAACTTCGGCGTGCATTTCGCTTTGTGTTCAGCGACCGGACAAAGGCGTCCACAGAACCCCACCTTGATCAATAAAGCTTTCATGTTATATTCGCAATATCCAGATTGCAATCTCAGTTTCTTGCTTGTTCTTCGTTTGCTCGTAGGGAAGCAGACCCTCGTGGTCGAGTTGATCGTGCTCGGCGTGGTCAATAACCTCTCGGAGTTGGTTTAGCGATTGCTAAGGCGCGACGTCCTCGCACGTTCGTAGTCAGATTGTCAAAGTCGACTTCATCCTAAACGATAGCCACCATCTCATCGAAAGACGGGACACCATTGCCTCTATCACCGTGGCCCAGCGCCCCCTCGCCGCCTTCCTCCCGCCGCCGCCGTGCCTGGCACGGACGCCGAGGGGGAGTCCGAGCCGGACTCCGCCCCGGGCCGGCCCCTCGCGCAAGCCACGTCGCCCCCCGGCCTTTAAATAGCTCGAGGCCCCCGTCGCCACCACCACCCCGCCTTCTGCAGCCGCCGCCTCCTCGCCGAGCCGCGCCGCTGCAAACCGCCACCACCGCTGCTCACGTCGCTGGTCATTCACCCCCGCCGCATTGCATTGCCGCAGCAGCCCCGCAGCCTCGCCGAGCCCCGCCTCGCCGGATCTCGCCTCGCCGCCGCCGATTTTTCTCGAAGAACCGGTAAAAACCGCCGCCGTCGCCCGTTTTTTTTGGTTTTTCGTTTTGGATCGGTTAGATTGGTTTTTTTGGTTCTGCTAATTAGCGAACGTTCACCCGAACGCCCTGTTCGCGAATGCCTTCGTTCGTTAGCCCTTTTTTATATTTTATTTTCGGTCAGGGACCTATCCGCAATTATTTTTATCGCAAATTAGCCCCTAATCTTCAAACGCTCGCAACTTTTTAACCGTTTGTCCAAATCCAGTGAAACCAATGCCAAAATCTTCATCTCAAACCCCTCTTTCCAGTTATTCAACTTGAACATGGTTTTGACAAATTAAAATTTGGTTTCACGATTTGAATTCGAACTTCTTTTGATCGTAGTTTGAGTTTCATAGCTCCGATTTGATTGATTCTTTTTGCAAATCGTAGCACTTCACTTGAACTTTCAGTTTGGATTTTCTCATCTGAGTTTTACCCTTGCATCTATGCTTGAGTGCTTATGTATGCTATTATTTGTTTGCGATAGAATTTCCAGAGTGCGAAGCGTGCTACTACGAGTCTTTAGGGTTTGTAGATCGTCAGCAAGGCAAGTAACACTTTGATCATATCCCTTTACTACCCAGTTTTTATGCATTAATTTCAATCCTCAAACACTGCATGGTTAGGATTTGATAACATGTGGGTATTGGGAAGTAGTTGATGAGGTAGAACCTATTATCCTTTATTTAAACCTTGGGAGTTACTACGTTATGCTTATACTGCTATGCTATGCTCGTAGACGTGGATTGGTTTGAGTGATTCATGACAGTTGTGAGCATTATTATGAACTAAGGGTTTATTTAAGGTGGCTACTTCAACACACATCTGGGTGGATTGTTTGTGGGCACCTGGGGAATCCAGTGTTGTCCAAGGAGATCCCGGGGAATTCGTGTGATCATCCTATGGTTCACCACCCAGGCTCAAAGGGATCATAAGATTATTCATGCTAGAAACTTCTGTGTGCACCAACAAGCCATTATTGGCTCTAGCATAGTTGAGTAAGTTGTGGGAAACCTTTCCATGATGGGCTAGCAGATGTAGGGGATTGTAGGTGTACCGGCCTATTTATCTTTTAAGGGGACCTCTTCGAAAAGACTGTGTCTCAGTCATCCGTTTCTCAAACATCATGTAGTGCGAGAAATCCAACGGAGGAGATCAAGTCTTGTGGGGAAAAGTGCGCAAACCTCTGCAGAGTGTACAAGCTAATCATGGTTAGCCGTGTCCCCGGTTATGGACATTTTGAGTATCTGGTTCTTGAATTATTGATGTGATCTCAACACTCTTAATTAATTTTGTTGGGTTGTTAATTACTATTTAATTGGGATTGAGATGGGGTTTCCATTCTCAATGTTCATCAGCCAACTTTTGGTGTTAAATAAATTATATTCCGTTGCAGTAGGAAAAAACTAGCTTTTCGCAAAAACATGATAACCATAGAGCCTCCACCAGCCATACATGCATGCAGTGTTAGCATTTACCTTGTTCATTACTCTACAGTGTTATTTTGCCAGCATATTCTATGTGCTGACCCGTTTCGGGCTGCAACGTATTATGTTGCAGGCTTTTCAGATGAAGAGTAAGGTGCGATAGATCGTTGTCGTGCACTCAACTATGCCGTTGGAGTTGATGGACTCATTTACCTTCGATGCTTCCGCAGTTATCTTATTTAGATGGCCTTAAGCCATATTATTGTAATAAGTTCTCTTTTGAGACATTCGATGTAATAAGTGTGTGATTGCACTCTGTTATAAATCCTTCAAGTACTGTGTGTGTCAGCATTACCGATCCAGGGATGACACTTATGCACAGAGATTTGACCGTTTGAGGTTGGATCGCTACAGCCAAACTCGTAGGTCAAATATTCACCTCCACAATCATATCGTAGAAACTTTATTTTCTTGATACGATGATTCTCTACTTCACTCTAAAATTCCTTGAACTTTTTCAACGTTTTAGACTTGTGTTTCATTAAGTAAATATACCCATATCTACTCAAATCATCCGTGAAGGTAAGGAAATAACGGTATCCACCATGTGCTTCAACGCTCATCGGACCGCATACATCGGTATGTATTATTTCCAATAAGTCACTTGCCCGCTCCATTGTGCTGGAAAATGGGGTTTTAGTCATCTTGCCCATGAGGCATGGTCCACATGTTTCAAATGATTCCAAAAGTCCATCAGCATGGATTTTCTTCACGTGCTTTACACTAATATGACCTAAGCAGAAGTGCCACAAGTATGTGGTACTATCATCATTAACTTTGCATCTTTTGGCGTCAATATTGTGAACATGTGTATCACTATGATTGAGATTCAACAAGACTAAACCATTCACAAGGGGTGCATGACCATAAAAGATATTATTCATATAAATAGAACAACCATTATTCTCTGACTTAAATGAATAACTGTCTCGCAATAAACATAATCCAGATATAATGTTCATGCTCAACGTCGGCACCAAGTAGCAATTATTAGGTTCAAAACTAATCCAAAGGTAGACATAAAGGGAGCGTGCCGAAGATGATAACATCAACCTTGGAGCCATTTCCAACGCGCATCGCCACTTTGTCCATAGCTATTCTCCATCTATTACACAACTCTATTTTGAGTTACAAATATTAACAACCGAACCAGTATCAAATACCTGGGCGCTACTGCTACCACTAGTAAGGTACACATCACTAACATGTATATCAAATATTCCTTTGTTGATGTTGCCAGCCTTCTTATCTACCAAATACTTAGGGTAGTTCCGCTACCAGTGACCATTCCCTTGCAAAAGAAGCACTCGGTCTCAGGTTTGGGTCTAGCCTTGGGTTTCTTGACAGGAGCAGCAATTGGTTTTCCATTCTTCTTGAAGTTCCCTTTCTTTCCCTTGCCTTGCTTGAAACTGGTGATCTTGTTGACCATCAACTCTTGATGCTCTTTCTTGATTTCAACCTCCGCAACCTTAAGCATCACAAAGAGCTTAGGGATCATTTTCTCCATCCCTTGCATATTATAGCTCATCACAAAGCCCTTGTAGCTTGGTGGTAGTGACTGGAGAACTCTAGCAATCGTACTTCATTCTGAAGATTAACATCCAACTGATTCAAGAGGTTGTAGTTCCCAGACATTTTGAGTACGTGCTCACTAATGGAGATGTTTTCCTCCATCTTGCAGCTAAAGAACTTGTCGGAGGTGTCATACCTCTCATTTCGTGCATGGGCCTGAAATAGCAATTTCAGCTCCTGGAACATCTCATATGCTCTGTGGTGCTCAAAACGTCTTTGGATCCCTGGTTCTAAGCCGTAAAGCATGGCGCACTGAACTGTCATGTAGCCATCATCTCTTGTCTGCCAGAAATTCATAGTATCTAGATTTGCGGGAGCGGGTGATTCACCTAGTGGTGCATCAAGGACATAAGCCTTTTGTGCAGCAGTGAGGATAATCCTTAGATTACGTACCCAGTCCGCATAGTTGCTTCCATCATCTTTCAACTTAGCTTTTTCTAGGAATGCATTAAAATTCAGAGGAGCTACAACCCGAACTATTAACCTACAACATAAATTTGCAGAGATATTTAGACCATGTTCATGATAATGGGTTCAGTTAATCAAATTACTAGTGAACTCCACTTAAATCAACATCCCTCAAGTTGTCTAAGTGTTACATGATCCAAATCAACTAACCCATGTACGATCATCACGTGAGATGGGGTGGTCATCAATGGTAAATATTTCCATGTTGACCATATCTAGTATATGACTCACGTTCGAACTTTTGGTCCTCTGTGTTTCGAGGCCATGTCTGTACATGCTAGGCTCGTCAAGTTTAACCTAAGTATTCTCCATGTGTAAAACTAGCTTACACCTGTTGTATATGAACGTAGAGTCTATCACACCCGATCATCACGAGGTGCTTCGAAACTACGAACTTCCGCAACGGTGCATACTTAGGGGGAACACGTTTTATCTTGAAATTAAGTGAAGGGATCATCTTATAATGCTACCTTTGTCCTAAGAAAAATAAGATGCATAAAATATAAACGTCACATGCAATCAATATATGACATGATATGGCCATTATCATCTTGTGCTTTTGATCTCCATCTCGAAAGCACCGACATGATCTCCATCGTCACCGGCATGACACCATGATCTACATCATCGTTCCATATGTGGTTGTCTCCGCCAATTATTGCTTCTACGACTATTGCTAACACACAATGATAAAGTAAAGCAATTACATGTCATTTATTAATTGACACGCAGGTCATACAATAAATTAAAGACAACTCTATGGCTCTTGGTGGTTGCCGTACTCATCAACATGCAAGTCGTGAACCTATTAAAAAACATGATCATCTCATACATCAACATACATCACATCACGTATTGGCCATACCACCTCACAACATGCCCTGCAAAAACAAGTTAGACGTCGTCAACATTGTTGCACAATTTTTATGTGGCTACTAGGGAAAACTATAAGAACCATTCTTATCAATGCAAAACCACAACCGTGATATACAAGTCGCCTTTTAACCTTCTACAAGGACCACCATTGTCAAATCAGATTCAACTAAGGTGGGAGAGACAGACAACCGCCAGCCACTTTTATGTAATACAAGTTGCATGTTAGTCAGTGGAAATGGTATCTTGTGCGAGGACAAGTAAGGTTAGTCCGAGCCGCTTCATCCCACAATACTGCTGAATCCAAATAAGACAAGGGAGGTAAGCAATCTAAAAATCAACGCCCACACCATCTTTGTGTTCTACTCATGCATATACATCTACGCATAGACCTAGCTTTGATACCATTGATGGGGAACGAAGCATGAAAACCAAAAATTTTCCCTACAAAACACCCAAGATCTGGTCTAGGAGATGCATAGCAACGAGAGTAAAGTGTGTCTACATACCCTTGTAGACTGAAAGCGTTAGCGTATGTAACGCGGTTGATGTAGTCGTACTCTTAATGATCCAATCCCGATCCAATATGATCTAGTGCCAAACGGATGACACCTCCAAGATTAGCACACGTTCAGATCGATGGCTTCCTCTCCTTCTTGAAACAGCAAGCGAGGGAGAGGAGGTAGATGAGATCAGAACCAACACGATAGTATGGTGGTGGTGGTGACAACAGAATTCCGGCAGGGCTTCGCCAAGCGTGTACTGGAGAAACGTGGGAGGAGTTGGGAGAGGCAATGGGAATGGTGAAGGGGTGGTTGCCCACTTGCGCCTCCCCCCTCTATACATAGGCTAGGGGGCAGGGGAGGGCATCCAAAACCCTCCTAGGGCCGGCCACAAGGGAGAAAACCTTTAAACCTGGAGGTAACATCTTATCTATAGATTCAACGCTTTAAATTTAGAGATAATACCTTATCTCTAGATTTAAACGACATGCGCCTTGGGGAGTGGTGCGGCCAGCCCATGCAGGCTGTAGCCCCACCTCTCGGTCCATGTGGGCCCTTCTCGAATCATTGGGCCCATGTAGGATCGAAAGTATGTCTAGAGGGGGGTGTGTGATTTGACTACTTGACCAAATAAAAACATATCCTTTTCAGAATGTTAGTTGTAGGCAAGTTTTAGCAATTCTACCCACTCAAGAACACCCTACACATGCACGTCTAAGAGTTGACCAGCGGAAAGTAAAGACTTTGCATATGATCGTAAAGGAGGGATCATAGAAATCAAGCACAATGAAGACACAATGATTTTTGTTGTGGTTCCGATAGGTGGTGATATCGTACATCCACATGGATGGAGACTTCAACCCACGGAGGGTAATTATTGCACGAGTCCACGGAGGGATCCACCCGTGAAGGGTCCACGAAGAAGCAACCTTGTCTATTCCATCATGGCTTACGCCCATGAAGGGCTAGCCTCACTCGGGTATATCTTCACGAAGTAGGCGATCTCCTTGCCCTTACAAAACTCCTTGGTTCAACTCCACAATCTCTTGGAGGCTCCCAAGTGACACCTAACCAATCTAGGAGACACCATCCTCCAAAAGGTAATAAATGGTGTTGTTCATGATGCACTCCTTGCTCTTGTGCTTCAAACAATAGTCTCCCCAATACTCAATCACTCTCTCACATATTTGGCTTTGGTAGGATAGGGGATTGAATGGAAATCAACTTGGGGAAGGCTAGAAATCAAGGTTCAAATGGTAGGATTGGAATCTCTTGATCTCAACACATGAGTAGGTGGTTCTCTCTTAGAAAATGAGTAGTCGAAGTGAAGTTTCGTTCTGATCGCTCTCTCAGAGAGTAGATGGAGGTGGAGGGGTATTTATAGCCTTCACCCAAAAATCCAACTGTTACAAGCTTTTGAACCAACTCGGTGACACTAGACCAAAATCTCGGTGAGACTGACTACTGCAAAAGATTCGAACGTTGGAAGTCTCGGTGAGACCAAAGCAGAACATCTTGGAGCGATGGAAGTGCAATGGCTAGGGCAAGACCTCGTTTCGTTAGTTCCGATCATTTCATCTCGGTAATTCCAAAATGAAGCAACTTCATTACAAAAACTTGGTCATGCCATCTCGCTAAGATCGAGATCCATATCGGTAGAACTGAAATGCTAGGGTTTGGCTTACTCAGTGTATGTGATCAACTCGGTGAGTCCGGGATAGGTAATTTTGGTGGGACCAAGATTCCACTTTGGGGTTTTGGACAGATGTGATGTGGAGAATGTGGTTGAGGGTTTTGGAGCAATATCACTAAGCACTTGAGCAGTTGAGTCATGATCAGAGCCTCATCCCCTTTTAGTAGTATTGGCTTTGCTATGGACTCAATGTGATCTTGGATGAATTAACCAAAAATGAAGAGTCTTAGAGATTTGCCAATTCTTGTCCTTAGCATTTTGAAGGGGTCCACATCGTCATGTCCTTGCCATGCCATCGTTGCACTTAACTAAAATATACTAGGTAAAAGTGTTAGTTCAATAATATGTATGTTGAGATGAATTACCAAAACCACCAACGGAGCAAGTGTGCTTTCAAGCTCCCCCTTTTTGGTAATTGATGACAACATACATCAAAGCTTCAAGTAAGGATATGGCAGATAATGTATGAAAGCTTTGAGAGAACATGTAACATGCATATGCTCCCCCTACAGGTGTGCAAACATAGAAGTGATGACAACTCATGAAATGTGAGTACCCAATAGGAAGGAATGAGTAATGAGTTACATGTATCTTGGCTATGTGCATCAGAGTAAAGGAATGAAAGTGTGACACCTTCATGTCCTTGATTCTTTCTTGCAAACAATATGTGCAATAAGTAAGAGATACATGTAACTCATTATTGAAGAACAAGAGGTGTGGAGGAGTGGAGGGATGGTCTGGCTGTCCGTGGGGTAGTGTTTCGCTGCGAGGCGCGCGAAGAAGTAACTCTGGAGGCTGGAGCAGGCGGTCCACCCAGCGTTGGAGGAATAAGACGAGATATTGAAGAAGAATGCCGGCCGTTGGATGTAAATACAACGCCTTGCTTAGGCTTTGACCTATTGGCCCACATGTCAGCGAGTCCATTTGGTGGGCTGGGTGAAATAATAATGTAGTGTCTATGCAACCCATTTATATATTATGTTAGAACTTATAACCCATTGATGACCCATAAGTATAGGGGATCTATCGTAGTCCTTTCGATAAGTAAGAGTGTCGAACCCAACAAGGAGTAGAAGTAAATGATAAGCGGTTTTCAGCAAGGTATTCTCTGTAAGCACTGAAATTAGAGGTAACAGATAGTTTTGTGATAAGATAATTTGAAACGAGCAACAAGTAACAAAAGTAAATAAAGTGCAGCAAGGTGGCCCAATCCTTTTTGTAGCAAAGGACAAGCCTGAACAAACTCTTATATAGAGAAAAGCACTCCCGAGGACACATGGGAATTATCGTCAAGCTAGTTTTCATCATGTTCATATGATTCGCGTTCGATACTTTGATAATTTGATATGTGGGTGGACCGGTGCTTGGGTGCTGCCCTTACTTGGAAAAGCATCCCACTTATGATTAACCCCTATTGCAAGCATCCGCAACTACAAAAGAAGTATTAAGGTAAACCTAACCATAGCATGAAAGATGAGGATCCAAATCAGCCCCTTACGAAGCAACACATAAACTAGGGTTTAAGCTTCTGTCACTCTAGCAACCCATCATATACTTATTACTTCCCAATGCCTTCCTCTAGGCCCAAACAATGGTGAAGTGTGATGTAGTCGATGTTCACATAACACCACTAGAGGAGAGACAACATACATCTCATCAAAATATCGAACGAATACCAAATTCACATGACTACTAATAGCAAGACTTCTCCCATGTCCTCAGGAACAAACGTAACTACTCACAAAGCATATTCATGTTCATGATCAGAGGAGTATTAATATGCATAAAGGATCTCAACATATGATCTTCCACCAAATAAACCAACTAGCATTAACTACAAGGAGTAATCAACACTACTAGCAACCTACAGGTACCAATCCCAGACTATGAGACAAGAATTTTATACAAGAGATGAACTAGGGTTTGAGACGAGATGGTGCTGGGGAAGATGTTGATGGAGATTGCCCTCTCCCAATGAGAGGAGCGTTGGTGATGATGATGGCGATGGTTTCCCCCTCTCGGAGAGAAGTGTCCTCGGAAAAACAGCTCTGCCGGAGCCCTAGATCGGTTCCGCCAAGGTTCCGCCTCGTGGCGGCGGAGTCTCGTCCCGAAGGCTTGCTTATGATTTTTCTTCGGACGAAAGACTTCATATAGCAGAAGATGGCCACCGGAGGGTCAGGGGCCCACGAGGCAGGGGCGCGCCTGTGTGGTAGGGCGCGCCCACCCTCGTGGGCTGTGGTGTGGGCCCCTTCCGTATTTCTTCCGTCAAGATTTTTTATTATTTCCAAAAATAACTTTCGTGGAATTTCAGGACTTTTGGAGTTGTGCGAGAATAGGTCTCTAATATTTGCTCCTTTTCCAAAGACAGAATTCCAAATTACCGGCATTCTCCTCCTTATGTAAACCTTGTAAAATAAGAGAGAATAGGCATAAGTATTGTGACATAATGTGTAATAACAGCCCATAATGCAATAAATATTGATATAAAAGCATGATGCAAAATGGACGTATCAACTCCCCCAAGCTTAGACCTCGCTTATCCTCAAGCGGAAGCCGATAATGATAAATATGTCCACATGTTTAGAGGTAGAGGTGTCGATAAAACAGAATACAGACATGAGGGCATCATGATTATTCTCATAACAGCAACATATATGGATAATGTCATATGATTTCTTATGCTTAAGTAATAATCTATTCACAATGCAAAGTATGAATCAGAAACTTTATTGAGAACTAACAAACTATAATCTCAGTCATTGCAGCAATTACAATTTATCATAACATCAGAAAGAGTCTACGTCAGAGCTTTCTAGCAAGTCCACATACTCAACTATCATTTAGTCTTTCACAATTGCTAACACTCACACAATACTTGTAGTTACGGAGTTTTAATCGGACACAGAGAAAGATAGGGGCTTATAGTTTCGTCTCCCAACCTTTTACCTCAAGGGTAATGTCAACAATAATAATTCATGCTAACCCACATCCAATTAGATATATATATATATATATATATATATATATATATATATATATATATATATATATATATATATATATATATATATATGAGGATCTTTCCAACATCCTGTGCTTGCCAAAGGATAAAATGTAAAAAGGAAAGGTGAAGATCACCATGACTCTTGCATAAGGTATAGGGTAATAATAAAAGATAGGTCCTTCGCAGAGGGAAGCAGAGGTTGCCATGCGCTTTCAGGGTTGGATGCACAAAATCTTAATGCAAAAGAACATCACTTTATATTGCCACTTGTGATATAGACCTTTATTATGCAGTCCATCGCTTTTATTTCTTCCACATCACAAGATCGTATAAAGCTTATTTCCTCCACACCAATCAATCATACATATTTAGAGAGCAATTTTTATTTCTTGCACCGATGACAACTTACTTAAAGGATCTTACTCAATCCATAGGTAGATATGGTGGACTCTCATGGCAAAACTGGTTTAAGGGTATTGGGAAGCACAAGTAGTATGTCTACTTGGTGCAAAGAATTTGGCTAGAATGAGGGGGAAAGGCAAGCTCAGCATGTTGGATGATCCATGACAATATACTTTATCTCAGATATAAGAAAAATAACCCATTACGTTGTCTTCCTTGTCCAACATCAACTCTTTAGCATGTCATATTTTAATGAGTGCTCCCAATCATAAAAGATGTCCAAGATAGTATATTTATATGTGAAACCTCTCTTTCTTTATTACTTCCTATTAATTGCAACAATGACCAAAGCTATGTTTGCCAACTCCCAACAATTTTTAATCATCATACTCTTTCTATGTGAAGTCATTACTCTCAATAGTATCAATATGATCTCTTTATTTCTTTTTATTCTTTTCTCTTTTCTTTTATTCACTCAAGATCATAGCAAGATAATCAAGCCCTTGACTCAACATTAATCTTTATTATATAGCTCACAGACTCGATTACATAGAGAGATCATAAAGCAAAACTCAAAACTAGATCATACCAAAACTTTATTCTACTAGATCAAGATGCTACTAAAAGGACCGAACTAAGAAAAACGGTAAAGATAGGAGTGTGATGGTGATACGATACCGGGGCACCTCCCCCAAGCTTGGCAGTTGCCAAGGGGAGTGCCCATACCCATGTGATTATGTCTCCTTTGTTGGTGAAGGGATTGTTGATGATGTAGGCTTGTCGTCCATCTTCCAAGGCATAGGCTCACCAGCATAGAACGATGATCGAGTCTCCAGGATCCTTAAATCTGCAGTGAAACTCATCCTCTTGAATCTATATTCATACTCACAGTTTTGGTTTTGCAGGTCATAGATTTGGGCTCGGAGGTGCTCGATTTTCTCGTGGAGCTTGAAGATGGCCTCCCCAATGTCCTTGGCATCCAGCTTGTGGTTGTTGGTGAAATCCGTGATCATTATGTGATTGGAGTCAAGTCCACGCTCCACCATCTCCTGGCACTTGAAAACTTGTTGCTCCATTGCTTCAAGCCTTGTCTCCACGCTTCCGGTCCTCCGTGGTCCCTCAACATCGCGGATGTGCAGCAACCCATCACGCATCTCAATGGTTTGAGGGTGTTGCAGCACCTCCGCGAGGTAGGGTTGATGACCTTCTCGAAGAACTTGTCCTTGTGGGTGCTTGGAGACGTCATGATGATCTAGATCTGTCAGAGAAACAGCTCGAAACGAAAACAGAGGATATTTGCGTGATACATGAGTCAAAACCTTCGGGAGATTATATAATGAATTTTTACCGACCAAAATACGTAACGTGCAAGAAAACGGAGTCCGGAGAGCGCACGAGGTGCCCACGAGGCAGGGCGCCGGGGGTAGGCGCGCCTCCACCCTCATGGAGGCCGCGTGTCCTTCCCGGACTGCTTCCTATTTATCAATTTTTCTAAATATTCCAAAACGGAGAAATATTACCATTAGAACTGTTTTGGAGTCGGTTTACTTACCGTACCACATACCTATTCCTTTTCAGAGTCTGAAACATTCTGGAAAGTGTCCCTTATGTATTCCTTCGGGGTTATGGTTTCAATAACATTAGTTTCAACATTTATAGGATTACCTGAGATATAATGTTTAATTCTTTGACCGTTCACCACCTTGGATTTGTGCCTTGAAGTTGTTGATTTTTATGGCACCAGAACGATAGACCTCCTCGATAACGTAAGGACCTTCCCATTTAGAGAGAAGTTTCCCTGCAAAAAATCTTAAACGAGAGTTGTATAGCAATACATAATCACCTACATTAAACTCACGCTTTTGTATCCTTTTGTCATGCCATCTTTTAACTTTCTCTTTAAACGACTTGGCATTCTCATAGGCTTGGGTTCTCCATTCATCAAGTGAGCTAATGTCAAATAACCTCTTCTCACCGACAAGTTTGAAATCATAATTGAGCTCTTTAATAGCCCAATATGCCTTATGTTCTAGTTCGAGAGGTAAGTGACATGCTTTCCATAAACCATTTTATACGGAGACATACCCATAGGATTTTTATATGCAGTTCTATAGGCCCATAATGCATCATCGAGTTTCTTGGACCAATTCTTTCTAGATCTATTAACAGTCTTTTGCAAAATTAATTTGAGCTCTCTATTACTCAATTCTACTTGACCACTAGACATGGGTGATAAGGAGATGCAATTCTATGATTAACATCATACTTAGCAAGCATTTTACGGAAAGCACCATGAATAAAATGTGAACCACCATCAGTCATTAAATATCTAGGGACTCCAGACCTCAGAAAATAACTTCTTTAAGCATCTTAATATAAGTGTTTTGATCAGCACTACTAGTTGGAATAGCTTCTACCCACTTAGTAACGTAATCAACAGCAACTAAAATATGTGTGTATCCATTAGAGGCAGGAAAAGGACCCATATAATCAAAGCCCCAAACATAAAATGGTTCAATAACAAGTGAATAATTCATAGGCATTCCCTGACGTCTACTAATATTACCGATTCTTTGACATTCATCACAAGATAAGACGAACTTACGAGCATCCTTGAAGAGGGTAGGCCAATAAAAACCGGATTGCAATACCTTATGCGCAGTTCTATCTCCAGCGTGGTGTGCTCCATAGGCCTCGGAGTGACACTTGCGTAGGACCTGTTCCTGTTCATGCTCAGGTACACAACGTCTAATAACACCATCTACTCCTTCTTTATAAAGATGTGGGTCATCCCAGAAGTAATGTCTTAAATCATAGAAAAACTTTTTCTTTTGTTGGTATGTGAAACTAGGTGGTACAAATTTAGCAACAATATAATTAGCATAATCAACATACCATGGAGCAGTATGAGAAGCATTTATGACATTTAATTGTTCATCAGGAAAGCTATCATCAATAGGTAGTGGGTCATCAAGAACATTCTCTAGCCTAGACAAGTTGTCATAGAACGGGTTCTCAGCTCCTTTTCTATCAATAATATGCAAATCAAATTCTTGTAGCAAGAGAACCCATCTAATAAGTCTAGGTTTAGCATCTTTCTTTTCCATAAGATATTTAATAGCAGCATGATCCGTGTGAATAGTTACTTTAGAATCAACAATGTAAGGCCTAAACTTATCACAAGCAAATACAACTGCTAAGAATTCTTTTTCAGTAGTAGCATAATTTCTCTGAGCATTGTTTAGAGTTTTACTAGCATATTGAATAAGATTTAATTTCCTATCAACTCTTTGCCCTAGAACAACACCTACAACATAATCACTGGTATCACACATAATTTCAAAAGGTAAATTCCAATCAGGTGGTTGAACAATAGTTGCAGAGATCAATGCTTTCTTAAGTATTTCAAATGCTTCTACGCAATCATCATCAAAGAAAAATGGTATATCTTTTTGTAATAAATTAGTCAGAGGCCGAGAAATTTTTGAGAAGTCCTTAATGAACCTCCTATAAAAACCGGCGTGACCAAGGAAACTTCTTATATCTTTGATGTCCTTGGGACACGGTATCTTTTCAATAGCATCAACCTTGGCTTTATCAACCTCAATACCTCTTTCAGAAACTTTATGCCCCAAGACAATACCTTCATTAACCATAAAGTGACACTTTTCCCAATTCAAGACAAGATTAGTTTCTTCACATCTCAGCAAAACTCGATCAAGGTTGCTCAAGCAATCATCAAAAGAGGATCCATAAACGGAGAAATCGTCCATGAAAAACTCACAAATCTTTTCACAAAAGTCAGAGAATATAGCCATCATGCATCTTTGAAAGGTAGCAGGTGCATTACATAAACCAAAAGGCATACGTCTATAAGCAAAAGTACCAAAAGGGCAAGTAAAAGAGGTCTTTGATTGATCATCGGCTGACAGAGGTATTTGAGAGAAACCAGAATAACCATCTAGAAAGCAAAAATGTGTATGTTTGGATAATCTTTCTAGCATTTGATCGATAAAAGGTAAGGGGTAATGATCCTTTTTAATAACTTTATTTAGTTTGCGGAAATCAATTACCATCCTATAACCTGTAATAATTCTTTGCAGAATCAATTCATCTTTATCATTAGGAGCAGCAAGTAATACCTCCCTTCTTAGGGACACAATGGATGAGGACTTACCCACCGACTATCAAAGAACGGGATAAATTATACCTGCCTCAAGGAGCTTTAGTATTTCCTTTCTTACCACTTCTTTCATCTTAGGATTCAGCCGTCGTTGGTGATCACGAACTAGTTTGACATCTTTCTCCAAATTTATTTTGTGTTGACATAGAGTGGGACTAATGCCCTTAAGATCATCAAGAGTATATCCAATAGCAGCACGGTGCTTCTTCAGAGTTTTCAATAATTTTTCTTCCTCCTTTTCTAAAAGGTTAGCACTAAAAATAACATGATATATCTTCTTTTCATCAAGATAAGCATATTTAAGAGTAGCAGACAATGGTTTAAGCTCAAACACGGGATCACCCTTGGGTGGAGGAGGATCCCCTAGGATTTCAACAGGCAAATTGTGTTTCAGGATGGGTTCCTGTTTGAAGAATACTTCATCTATTTCCCTTCTTTCATTCATAAACATATCATTTTCATGGTCTAGCAAATATTGTTCTAAAGGATCACTAAGAGGCAGGGCAATAGAAGCAAGACCAATAATTTCATCCTTACTAGGCAATTCCTCTTCACGGTGTTGTCTACAAAATTTAGAAAAGTTGAACTCATGAGACATATCACCTAGACAATTAGTAACAACATCCTTTTTGCAGTCTATATTAGCATTAACTGTGTTCAAGAAGGGTCTACCAAAAATAATGGGACAAAAGCTATCTTGTGGGGAACCAAGAACAAGAAAATCAGCAGGATATTTTGTTTTCCCACACAAGACTTCAACATCTCTAACAATTCCAATGGGTTGTATGGTGTCTCTATTGGCAAGTTTAATTGTGACATCAATATCTTCTAACTCAGTAGGTGCAATATCATGCATAATTTCTTTGTATAAGTCATGAGGTATTGCACTAGCACTGGCACCCATATCACACAAGCCATGATAACAATGATCTCCTATTTTAACAGAAATAACAAGCATGCCTACCACAGGTCTATGTTTATCTTTAGCACAAGGTTTAGCAATTCTAGCAGTCTCATCACAGAAATGAATAACATGCCCATCAATATTATCAGACAAGAGATCTTTAACAATAGTAATATTAGGTTCAACTTTAAATTGCTCAGGAGGTGTATAAGTTCTAATATTGCTTTTACGAACCACAGTTGAAGCTTTAGCATGATCCTTTATCCTAACAAGAAAAGGTGGTTTCTCAACATAAGTAGTAGGAGCAATAGGATCATTATAAGTGATAGTATTTTCTTCAGCTTTAATAGGTGCAACTACTTTTACTTATACGGGAGGATGATATTTAAACCACTTCTCTTTAGGGAGATCAACATGAGCAGCAAAAGATTCACAGAAAGAAGCTACTATCTCAGAGTCAAGTCCATATTTAGTGCTAAATTTACGGAAAACATCGGTATCCATAAAAGATTTAACACAATCAAACTTAGGTGTCATACCTGACTCCTTACCTTCGTCGAGGTCCCAATCTTCAGAGTTGCATTTAATTCTTTCCAATAAATCCCATTTGAATTCAATAGTCTTCATCATAAAAGCGCCAGCACAAGAAGTATCGAGCATGGTGCGATTGTTATCAGAAAGGCGAGCATAAACATTTTGAATAATTATTTCTCTTGGAAGCTCATGATTGGGGCATTTATATAACATTGATTTAAGCCTCCCCCAAGCTTGACCGATGCTTTCTCCTTCGCGAGGCCCAAAATTATATATATAATTGCAATCACGATGAACAAGATGCATAGGATAAAACTTCTGATGACATTCCAATTTCAATCGTTTGTAGTTCCATGATCCCATATCATCACATAGCCTATGCCATGTCAATGCATCTCCCTTCAAAGATAAAGGGAACACCTTCTTCTAAATAACATCATCGGGCACACCTGCAAGCTTAAATAATCCACAAACTTCATACACATGTATTAGGTGCTCATCAGGATGCATTGTTCCGTCTGCTGCAAAAGGATTAGCTAGCAGTTTTTCTATCATACCCGAAGGAATCTCAAAGTAGACATTTTCATTTTCAGTAAGTTCAGTAGGTTGAGGAGCAACTCTTTGCTCTACTGGTCGGGGTGAAGATACCCCGAACAAGCCCCTCAGAGGATTACTTTCCATAGTAACAAGTGATGATGAAATTTCAGCACACTATATAAAGTTTTCCTTACCAAATTCCACCTACCAAAGGCGCTTCACTCCCGCAACGGCGCCAGAAAAGAGTCTTGATGACCCACAAGTATAGGGGATCTATCGTAGTCCTTTTGATAAGTAAGAGTGTCGAACGCAACGAGGAGCAGAAGGAAATGATAAGCGGTTTTCAGCAAGGTATTCCCTGCAAGCACTGAAATTAGAGGTAACATATAGTTTTGTGATAAGATATTTTGTAATGAGCAACAAGTAAAAAAAGTAAATAAAGTGCAGCAAGGTGGCCCAATCCTTTTTGTAGAAGAGGATAAGCCTGGACAAACTCTTATATAGAGAAAAGCGCTCCCGAGGACACATGGGAATTATCGTCAAGCTAGTTTTCATCATGTTCATATGATTCGCGTTCGGTACTTTGATAATTTGATATGTGGGTGGACCTTACTTGGGTGCTGCCCTTACTTGGACAAGCATCCCACTTATGATTAACCCCTATTGCAAGCATACGCAACTACAAAAGAAGTATTAAGGTAAACCTAACCATAGCATGAAACATGTGGATCCAAGTCAGCCCCTTACGAAGCAACGCATAAACTAGGGTTTAAGCTTCTGTCACTCTAGCAACCCATCATCTACTTATTACTTCCCAATGCCTTCCTCTAGGCCAAAACAATGGTGAAGTGTCATGTAGTCGACGTTCACATAACACCACTAGAGGAGACACAACATACATCTCATCAAAATATCGAACGAATACCAAATTCACATGACTACTAATAGCAAGAATTCTCCCATGTCCTCAGGAACAAACGTAACTACTCACAAAGCATATTCATTTTCATAATCAGAGGAGTATTAATATGCATAAAGGATCTGAACATATGATCTTCCACCAAATAAACCCACTAGCATCAACTACAAGGAGTAATCAACAATACTAGCAACCTACAGGTACCAATCCCAGACTATGAGACAAGAATTGGATACAAGAGATGAACTAGGGTTTGAGAGGAGATGGTGCTGGTGAATATGTTGATGGAGATTTCCCTCTCCTGATGACAGGAGCGTTGGTGATGACGATGGCGATGGTTTCCCCCTCCCGGGGGGAAGTGTCCCCAAGAACAGCCTCACGAGCCATAGATTGGTTCCACAAGGTTCCGCCTCATGGCGGCGGAGTCTCGTCCCGAAAGCTTGCTTATGATTTTTCTTCGGACAAAAGACTTCATATAGCAGAAGATGGCCACCGGAGGGCCAACAGGGGGCCCACGAGGCAGGGGGCGCACCCAGGGGGGTAGGGCGCGCCCCCCACCCTCGGGGCCAAGGTGTGGGCCCCCTCTGGTATTTCTTCCGCTCGGTATTTTTTATTATTTCCAAAAATAACTTTCATGGAGTTTTAGGACTTTTGGAGTTGTGCAGAATAGGTCTCTAATATTTGCTCCTTTTCTAGCCCAGAATTCCAGCCCAGGGTGGGCCGGTGGAGCTGGCATCGCCAGAGAATAAAACGAGACGTGGGGGAGTCGAGGGATGGCCTGGTCGCCAGAGGCTAGGATGGGTCACCGAGGCACTGCCATAGCGGAAAGAAAAACCGCACTAAGAAAATGATACACCTATTGGATCCCCATAATCATGTTGTGGGTCGCGGATGTCCTAAGAAAAGAAACCTGCACTGGGCAACCACGATCTAGTTGATACCTACTGTACCTTAAAGAAAGGAAACTCTGCAGTTGAGTGAACTAGTTACATACATAAATCTTCTTCCTCGCTCCTACAGAAAACACCAACCCTCCTTCGTCCCTACTTGCACTGCCACTACGGCCGTCTCTCGCTACTCTTCTCAAACCCGTGAGCTCCCATTCAACTTGATAATGGGAGACACATTGTATTCAAATTGGCTCCTAGGCTCCTTGGCGATCTTGCTCTAGTCGCTGCTTCGGCCCTGGTGGCCACCCTCCCACCCTGCCGGTGGCCACTCCGGCCCCGACAACCACTCTCTAAGATGGCGCTTTTTGCTCTCAACTTTGATCATGGCAAGAAGTTTCAAGCGGACATGAGGTCCAAGTTTGGGCACCCGGCAGTTTTCTCCCCATGCTTTCGCCAACGGGAATTCATCTTGGTGGTCTTTTTTTGCAGATCCATGTACAAGCTTGATGCTCATATGGTTAGTGTCACTCTACAAGCCATGTTTGGTGGCTATGCTCAAGGTTTTAGGGTTCATATTTTGAAGGATAGATCTTTCAAGTTCCCTGTTGCTTCTAAGTCAGTGGGTTTTGAAATTTACAATGCGGGTAGAATTGTTGAGGAGGAGTTTGAGGTAGTTTTCAGCCTTTGAGTTTTGGTGGTCCAAACCGGCGTAGGGAAGATATTGCTTATTATGCTGAACAAGATAGTGAGTGGATGTTGGTTGGCAGAAATGGGAAGCCGTGGTATCATTCTCCGGCAATCACCAGAGTAACAACACGATGGCCGGAGATGGAAGATAAGTTTTCGAGCGGTTATCTGGTCGCATTCATGATAGGAGCGATCATGGGGTTAGTTTGAATACACCCAATGCTATTGCTGACATTAACATGCCACAAAATGAGCCTCAGGTTACACCCACTAATTGTACCAACACGGACGTGGTGTGCTATGCATGCGATGATTTGGGACACTACGCACGTAAATGCCCCGTTCCAAACTTACCTGGGCTATGGACTTTTATCCATTTTGACTCTTTCTCAAGCCCACCAGAACATGCTTGGGCCTTGGGTGTTGTGGATTGTTGGTTTCATTGCTCTGGGCTGGCGTTGCCTATTAGGCAGGTCTCGTCATTAAGGAGCCAGTCAAGGATCTTTTCCCAAACTTCCAGCCAAGAACCCTGCTTGTCCCCTCACATTCCTCTACTCTTACCAACTCTGCTTCCACCTCGGCAAGCTCGCCACCTTCCTCATCGTCGACGCGGTTTGTGGTGCCACAGCCAGTTGACGCCCTTCCGATGGCCAATATCCCCATAGACCCGCTCCCTTTCATTCCTAATGGATTCCAAATACAACGCGCCGAAGGGAGAAATGGGGTTTCCAGGGTGACCTGCCACATCGTCCAAGACGGCACGAGGATTGGACGGTTGCTACCATTCAGTCACTACCCAATGAGGTATTTTCCCCAACGTTCGTGGAGTTATTGAGGAATTTCTACAAGGAGTAGAACAAGTTGGTTTCAGAGAGTTTAGCCATGCCCCTTTGGCAAAGCTTACATTCAGTTCTTGCATGGCCGGGATATTGATCCGCTAATCAGTCAAAAGTCCACATGCTTTTGGAGATGTGTTCATTTCTTTCACCAAACATAATGAGGGGAGAAACTGGCGCATGCTTCATTTTAATAGATCTTGTTGGCTACTATTTGTGGAGGTTCCATTTGACTACCTGTAGGACCTTGAGAAGAGGTGTCTATAGGGGGGTGATTAGACACTAAGTACCAAAGTTGCAGTTTTTAAGTTTCTTTAAAGTTCGAGTGGAGTTTAGGCACAAGTTTAACATTCACAACATATAGCAAGCAAGCATGCAAAGAGTATATGAGCAGCGGAAAATAAAACATGCAACTTGCAAGAATGTAAAGGGAAGGGATTGGAGGATTCAAACGCAATTGGAGACATGGATGTTTTTGGCGTGGTTCCGATAGGTGGTGCTATCGTACATCCACGTTGATGGAGACTTCAACCCACGAAGGGTAGCAGTTGCGCTGAGTCCACGGAGGGCTCCACCCACGAAGGGTCCACGAAGAAGCAACCTTGTCTATCCCACCATGGCCGTCGCCCACGAAGGACTTGCCTCACTAGCGGTAGATCTTCACGAAGTAGGCGATCTCCTTGCCCTTACAAACTCCTTGGTTCAACTCCACAATCTTGTCGGAGGCTCCCAAGTGACACCTAGCCAATCTAGGAGACACCACTCTCCAAGAAGTAACAAATGGTGTGTTGATGATGAACTCCTTGCTCTTGTGCTTCAAATGATAGTCTCCCCAACACTCAACTCTCTCTCATAGGATTTGGATCTGGTGGAAAGAGGGTTTGAGTGGAAAGCAGCTTGGGGAAGGCTAGAGATCAAGATTCATATGGTAGGAATGGAGTATCTTCGCCTCAACACATGAGTAGGTAGTTCTCTCTCAGAAATAGGATGCTGGAAGTGTAGGTTCAGCCTGATGGCTCTCTCCACGAATGAAGAGGAGGTGGAGGGGTATATATAGCCTCCACACAAAATCTAACCGTTACACACAATCTACCAAACTCGGTGGGACCGAATCATAAAACTCGGTCAGACCGATTTAGCAAGTAATGTGACCGTTAGGGTTTTCGGTGGGACCGGAATGCAACTCGGTGGGGCCGATTCGATTAGGGTTAGGGCATAACGTAATCTCGGTAGGACCGATTACACAAACTCGGTGGGACCGATTTTGGTAATAAGCTTTCAGAGAGTTGGTCGTGCAAACTCGGTTTGACCGATTATCAAACTCGGTGGGACCGATTTTGATAATAAGTTAACCAGAGAGTTTGCATTGTAATCTCGGTAGTACCGATTGCTCAAACTCGGTGAGACCTATTTTTATAATGGACATACACAGAGAGATTACAATCCCATCTCGGTGAGACCGAGATCCCTATCGGTGAGACCGATTTGCCTAGGTTTGTGGCAGTGGCTAAGACATCCAAACTCGGTGGCGCCGGATAGAAAGAATCAGTGGGGCCGAGTTTGACTTTAGGTTTAGGACATATGTGTGGAAGTGGGAAAGTTGTTGACGGTATTGGAGCATATCACTAAGCACATGGAGCAAGAGGCTCATTAAGCAACACCTCATCCCTCCTTGATAGTATTGGCTTTTCCTATAGACTCAATGTGATCTTGGATCACTAAAATAGAAAATGAAGAGTCTTGAGCTTGAAGCTTTAGCCAATCCTTTGTCCTTAGCATCTTGAAGGAGTTCCCACATCCTTTAGTCCATGCCACTCCATTGTTGAGCTTATCTGAAACATACTAGATAAAAGTCTTAGTCCAACAAGAGATATGTTGTCATTAATTACCAAAACCACCTAGGGAGCACTTGTGCTTTCAATCTCCCCCTTTTTGGTAATTGATGGCAACATACATCAAAGCTTTAGATAAAGATATAAAGAATAGCAAGTAAAGCTTTGGAAAGACATGTAACAAGCATAGGCTCCCCCTACATGTATGCAATCATGTGAATATGAAATATAGAAGCATGTGATAGCATAACCATGATAGAGCAGGCAATGAATTACATGTATCTTGGCTATATGCATCAGAGCAAAAAGTATTAAAGAGAATACCTTCATGCCCATGAGTCCTTCTTGCAAACAGTATGTACATCAGCAAGAATTCCTCATACACATGATTGTGATGCATATACTTACCTTGTAGTCTTGAGTTGGCTTAGGATGGAATGAACCTGCGTAAACAAGGTTAGATAACACAGATGCATCTACTAGCCAGAGCAAACGGAAGAAACCACAATAATACCAAGACTGGGATGACATGTAAAGAGTGAGTATTGAGTACCACATTGGATTAGACATGTCCCCAAGAGTAAAGATATGCAATGAATTTAAATGATCTCTTTTCCTTAGATGTCTTGCTCCCCCTGAATCTAACATGGGATACTGGGAGAAGATAGGGAACAGAAGAGCTGAAGGAAAACAGAGCTGAAAGATATGGATGATGATCAGAGCTAAAGTTCAGAGCTAATGTATGCTCATGCAAAATTGAGCACAATAGATCATATGAACACGTCTCTCCCCTCAAGAAGACATGTGGCATCTCTCCTCTTGAACACCAAGCATCTTGGATCCTTGAGAAATACTTTCTACTAGTATTCTCTCCCCCTGGAGATCTCTCTCTCCCCCTGAAGGATCTCTCTCTCCTTCTCTGATGTGATCTCTCTCTCTAAATGATAAGCTTTGATGTGATCTCTCTCTCCCCCTTTTACATCAATTTCCAAGAAGGGCTTGATAAAGATGTGATCTCTCTCCCCCTCTGGAATGGGTTTGATCCTTGAGTCACAACATAAAGCAATGATAAAAATGTGATGCTTGTAGAGGACAAGATTCATTGAGTGGAGCTGGATCAGAAGAAACACAGAATATGTGGCAAAGAGTTTTTCTTTTGTTATGAAATCGGTGGCACCGAGTGGTATGCTTCGGTCGTACCGAAAAGATTCGGTTGGACCGAAAACAACAAATCGGTTGAACCGAGTTCATCGCAGAGAAAACACTTGTCACCTCAGCTCACTAGACTAGTAAGATCTCACAAAGATTTGCAAGGAAATTTACTGAAAGATGTGCAAGGAATTGGAATGCAGAAAATGCAGAGAAAAACAGAAATAAATCTAGATGAAGTTTTTTTTGAAAGAAGGGGAAACACAAATGCATGAGACAAATGCAAAAACTCAGAAAAGAACACAGGAGAACTTCATCTAGAGATGGTTGGCGACAAAGTCACCTATGTTAGAGTATATTGACTTAGGAGTCAAGTGAGATCACTTGATAATAGGCCATACTCATCGGTTAAGCTCAAAATGGGGTTGCCATTTTTCGTTTAAGCATCGTGATGTATTCACATCTTGTCAAGTTGCTTTAACCCATGACTCGGAGTAAAGCTTCTCTAAGATGGAATAACATACCTTGGTTGGTGGTGTTGTCCATGTAGTTGAACTTGCGTGGGTTGCTCAAGGTTGATGTAGCTCATCAAGAATTTGGAGCACCACTTGGAATTTGAGTCCATCTACCTACATGGGTTAGTTCTTGCAAGGAAGAGCACTTGTATATCCAAAAATGACAATCATGAAACTCAACATAGAATTTGTCAAAGGATATGTTGGAATGGTTTCGTGCTTCCTTGTCTTCAACCACCTTGTGTAGAGACTTGGTGATGTAGAGATTGCTCAAGATATGAGTAGGTTTCAACCTCATGGAATGTGATTCAACCAAGTACCTACATGGGTTAGATAACATGCAAGATACAGATATATCCAAGACATAAGTTTTTCATCATAAGAGAAATATCAAGGATTAGTCATAAGCTCATGTCTTGCATGTATCCAATGGAGTTTCTACTCCAAGTTTGAAGCATCAATGATGTTCAATTCTCCTCTTAACCTGCAAAACACTTTCTCATCAAGAGGTTTAGTGAATATATCCACTAATTGCTTTTCGGTGCGAACATGCTTAAGATCAATGTCACACTTAGCAACATGATCTTGAATGAAATGATGACGAACTTCAATATGCTTAGTTCGAGAATGTTGCACAGGATTATGACCAATTTTGATATCACTTTCATTATCACAAAGCAATGGAACATGTCTCACATATATCCCATAATCTTTAAGAGTTTGGGTCATCCAAAGTAATTGAGCACAACATGAACTAAGCGGCAATATATTCAGCTTCAAGGTGGATAAGGATACTGAAGTTTTGTTTCTTGGAGGACCAAGACACAAGAGATCTACCAAGAAATTGACAAGTACCAAGTGGACTTTCTATCAACCTTGTCTCCGGCATAGTCCGAGTCGGAATAGCCAACAAGATCGAAAGAGGCCCTCTTAGGATACCAAATGCCAAAGTTTGGTGTATGGATTAAGTATCTCACTATCCTTTTCACGGCCTTAAGATGACATTCTTTAGGGGCAGCTTGATATCGTGCACACATGCACACACTTAGCATAGTATCGGGACGTGAAGCACATAGATATAACAATGAACCAATCATAGAGCGGTAAACCTTTTGATCAACCGGTTCACCATCTTTGGTTAAGTCAAGATGTCCACTAGTAGGCATGGGTGTAGTCATACCTTTGCATTCTTGCATATTGAACTTCTTGAATAAGTCCTTGGTGTACTTTGTTTGCGAGACAAAAGTACCTTCCTTAGTTTGCATGATTTGCAAACCAAGAAAGAATTTGAGTTCACTCATCATAGACATCTCAAACTTCTTCGACATTAGCTTCCCAAACTTTTCACTAAAATGAGGGTTAGTTGAACCAAATATAATCTAATCAACATAAATTTGGCACACAAAGAGTTCACCTTTAACCCTCTTAGTAAAAAGAGTAGAATCAATTTTCCCAATTTCAAAGCCTTTTTCAATAAGGAACTTGGTCAAGCATTTATACCATGCTCTAGGAGCTTGTTTAAGTCCATAAAGAGCTTTGTGAAGTTTGTAAACATGATTGGGTTTCTTAGGATTGACAAAGCCGGAGGTTGTTTAACATAAACTTCCTCCTCTATTTCACCATTTAAAAAGCACTTTTAATGTCCATTTGGTACAAGGTGATATCATGGTGATTAGCATAGGCAAGTAAGATGCGAATGGACTCAAGTCTAGCAACGGAGGCGTAAGTCTCACCATAGTCCATACCTTCGACTTGTGTGTAGCCTTGGGCTGACGAGGCGTGCTTTGTTGCGAACTACTTGTCCATCTTCATCTTGCTTGTTGCGAAACACCCATTTGGTACCGATGATGTTGTGGTTGTTGTCGGGCTTCTCAACCAATGTCCAAACTTGGTTCCTCTCAAAGTTGTGTAGCTCTTCATGCATAGCATTTATCCAATCCGGATCTTCCAATGCTTCTTCGACCTTCATAGGTTCAATGCTAGAGATGAAAGAATAGTTTTCACAAAAGTTAGCTAAACGAGTTTTAGAGCGAGTGATTCTCCCGTTTGAATATCATTGTAGATTTGCTCGACGGGATGGTCTTTAGCAATTCTTGCTCGAACTCGTGAAAGCTTTTGCTTGGGTCTTTGTTGAACATCTTCTTCATCTTGTTCTTCTTCTTGGCCTTCTTCATTGTTGGCGTTGTCGTTCTCTTGTAAATGCGTGGAGAAGGAGGTTGTTGACGTTCATCTTGATGCACTTCCTCGTTTTCTTCATCTTGGTGTGTCCCACTTGTGGATGCTTCCGTATCAACTCTTGGTTCACCTTGTCGTGAAGTAGAAGCTTCCACTTGGACGGACGAGGTACTCTCCTTCACCTCCGTTGGACGGACCTTGCCAATAGACAAGTCTTGGATTGCTTCGAAGGATCTTTGTCTCCTACATCAATTGGCAATTGCTCTACTTGCGAGCCGTTAGATTCATCAAACTTCACATCTACCGTCTCTTCAACCTTTCGGGTGAAATTGTTGTAGACACGGTAAGTGTGAGAGTTTGAGCCATAACCTAGTAGGAAACCTTCATGAGACTTAGGAGCAAATTTAGAACGACGATGCTTATCAAGAATGTAGCACTTTGATCCGAATACTCGAAAGTATCCAACTTGGGGTTTGTTACCGGTGAGTAGCTTGTATGCCGTCTTGCCGAGTAGCTTGTGAAGATACAAGCAATTTGTTGCATGACAAGCTGTCTCAACCGCTTCTGCCCAAAAGTGCTTTGGCGTCTTGTACTCATCAAGCATCGTTCTCGCCATTTCGATGAGCGTCCGGTTCTTCCTCTCAACAACTCCATTTTGTTGAGGTGTGTACGTAGCCGAGAACTCGTGTGAAATCCCTTCTTCGTCAATAAAGTGTCCATATATGCGTTCTTGAACTCCGTTCCGTTGTCGTAGCGAACCTTCTTGATCTTCACTTCAAATTGGTTTTGGGCCTTCCTAGCGAAGTTTTTGAAGATCTTTTGGACCTGTGATTTATCATCGAGAAAGAACACCCACGTAAATCTGGAAAAATCATCAACTATAACTAGACCAAAAGAATTTCCACCGAGACTCTTATAGGAGTTGGGACCAAAGAGATCCATGTGAAGTAGCTCGAGTGGCCTCTTCGTGGTCATGATGTTCTTCACGGGATGCCTTCCTCCAACCTGTTTACACCTTGACAAGCACGGCAAAGTCTATCCTTATCAAATATGACATCATTAACTCCAAGGATATGATTCCCTTAATAAGCTTGTCAAGGTTTCGCATACCAACATGACCTAATCGTCTATGCCATAACCAGCCTTTTGAGGATTTAGCAATGAAGCAAGTTTTAGGTTGAGCCTTTTTAGTGAAATCAACAATGTATAGATCACCTCTACGCACACCAATAAAGACCATTTTATGATTGTCTCGATGAAACACTTGGCAATCTACTTCAGTAAATAGAACATTGAAACCAAAATCAGCAAGTCTAGAATCTTTGAAAGTAAGTTGTAACCAAGAGATTCAACGAGTATAACATTTTGTATGGAGCTATCATGTGAGATGGCCACCTTACCGAGGCCAACCACCTTACCCTTTGAGTTGTCACCGAAAGTGACAAACTTTCGAGGACCATCATTTTCGGCAAGCTCACGAAACATGTCTTTATCTCCGGTCATGTGATCGGTACATCCACTATCAAGAACCCATTCCTTTCCTCCTGACATATATCCCCAAAGATTTTCCATAGGACCAAAATGTCTCATTGCATCATCAAGATTGAAGTCACTATCATCATCCTCATCATAGTGTCCATGTTCAACATCGTCATGTGGTGGATCAAATCCTAGAGAGGGTGATTCATTAGAATGAGGACACAGATCTTGCTTATGAATTCTTATAGCTTCGGAAATAATGTCACTAATAATACCAACATTTCCTTTGGCACGCATAAGGTTTGTAAGCTCAAATAGACGATCACCAAACATAGGATCACCAGTATTCATTTTACTCAAAGCAATAGATTTATAGAGAATATCATCTAGATTTTTCAAGGAATAATCTGGATATCGTTCCTCAAGAAATTTCCATATAGTGTAGGCACACTCAAAAGTAGGCAAGATTCTAATCAAGTTTCTAGGCAAGCCTCTAGTGATAAGATTAACAGTTCTAATATTTCTAGTCATGTCAATAGCTTTATCAAGGGTAGGATGCATAGGATCAACATAAGGTGCACAAGGGCTAGCAATGTACTTGTTAAAATGATAATGATTGAAAATAACAAGCATCTCATTTTCCACTCACGAAAATACTCTCCATCAAGAATAGGCACTCTATGTCTAAGACTCCCCAAAGTAGACTCATCCATCTTCCTCCAATGGTGATTAAACCAAGGCAATGGAGACCAAAGCTCTGATACCACTTGTAGGACCTTGAGGAGAGGTGTCTATAGGGGGGTGATTAGACACTAAGTACCAAAGTTGCAGTTTTTAAGTTTCTTTAAAGTTTGAGTGGAGTTTAGGCACAAGTTTAACATTCACAACATATAGCAAGCAAGCATGCAAAGAGTATATGAGCAGTGGAAAATAAAGCATGCAACTTGCAAGAATGTAAAGGGAAGGGATTGGAGGATTCAAACGCAATTGGAGACACGGATGTTTTTGGCGTGGTTCCGATAGGTGGTGCTATCGTACATCCACGTTGATGGAGACTTCAACCCACAAAGGGTAACGATTCTTGTGAGTCCACAGAGGGCTCCACCCACGAAGGGTCCACGAAGAAGCAACCTTGTCTATCCAACCATGGCTGTCAGCCACGAAGGACTTGCCTCACTAGCGGTAGATCTTCACGAAGTAGGCGATCTCCTTGCCCTTACAAACTCCTTGGTTCAACTCCACAATCTTGTCGGAGGCTCCCAAGTGACACCTAGCCAATCTAGGAGACACCACTCTCCAAGAAGTAACAAATGGTGTGTTGATGATGAACTCCTTGCTCTTGTGCTTCAAATGATAGTCTCCCCAACACTCAACTCTCTCTCATAGGATTTGGATCTGGTGGAAAGAGGGTTTGAGTGGAAAGCAGCTTGGGGAAGGCTAGAGATTAAGATTCATATGGTAGGAATGGAATATCTTGGCCTCAACACATGAGTAGGTAGTTCTCTCTCAGAAATAGGATGCTGGAAGTGTAGGTTCAGTCTGATGGCTCTCTCCACGAATGAAGAGGAGGTGGAGGGGTATATATAGCCTCCACACAAAATCTAACCTTTACACACAATCTACCAAACTCGGTGGAACCGAATCATAAAACTCGGTCAGACCGATTTAGCAAATAATGTGACCGTTAGGGTTTTCGGTGGGACCGGAATGCAACTCGGTGGGGCCGATTCGATTAGGGTTAGGGCATAACGTAATCTCGGTAGGACCGATTACACAAACTCGGTGGGACCGATTTTGGTAATAAGCTTTCCAAAGAGTTGGTCAGGCAAACTCGGTTTGACCGATTATCAAACTCGGTGGGACCGATTTTGATAATAAGTTAACCAGAGAGTTTGCATTGTAATCTCGGTAGTACCGATTGCTCAAACTCGGTGAGACCGATTTTGATAATGGACATACAGAGAGATTACAATCCCATCTCGGTGAGACTGGGATCCCTATCGGTGAGACCGATTTGCCTAGGGTTTGTGGCGTTGGCTAAGACATCCAAACTTCGGTGGCGCCGGATAGAAAGAATCAGTGGGGCGAGTTTGACTTTAGGTTTAGGACATATGTGTGGAAGTGGGAAAGTAGTTGAGGGTATTGGAGCATATCACTAAGCACATGAAGCAAGAGGCTCATTAAGCACCACCTCATCCCTCCTTGATAGTATTGGCTTTTCCTATAGACTCAATGTGATCTTGGATCACTAAAATAGAAAATGAAGAGTCTCGAGCTTGAAGCTTTAGCCAATCCTTTGTCCTTAGCATCTTGAAGGAGTTCCCACATCCTTTAGTCCATGCCACTCCATTGTTGAACTTATCTGAAACATAGTAGATAAAAGTGTTAGTCCAACAAGAGATATGTTGTCATTAATTACCAAAACCACCTAGGGAGCACTTGTGCTTTCACTACTATAATACTAAGGATATTGCTGTTGCCATCTCAAAATGGGGCATAATTATCAGTTGGGAAATAGAAGACGCAAGACGAGGTAGAATACTAGTCAAAGCAAGAGTTACAGAGATCATTGACATTATGAAGAGCATAAGATGGTCTAGGGGGAAAGCTTTGAGGAGGAATCCTGGACTAACTTAGTTGAAATACCGTGGGAGGAGATGCTTGGAGGTGGTCCTGCTGATGAAGATCCCATCCCTCCACCCGTGGTGGACCCAAATCCTGCCCCTCAGCATGCAATGACTTCCCAGGCTTCCAACCTGTGCTAGTGGTCAATGAGCAAGCAGATAAGGATGAATGGGATGATTGGGATTAATAGGATCATTGGGCATTTCCCCAACAAAATCCTCCAGAACCTGTGCAGCCACAGATGGAATTACCTAAGCTGGCAGAAGATGGGGGCCCAAACAGCAGCATCACCACAACAGTCTCACAGTCTCACTGTCTGATGGAACTTTTTCTCTTAATAACACTGCTAGTGAAGAGGTGAACCAAGGACTACTGGCTCTGCCTATGGGATTGGGGCTTCAGAATATTGCCTTTGCCTACCCTGATGATATTGAAAAGGAAGAACATGAGAACATTGATCAACAGGAGGGAGTGAGACAACTACCTACCATGCTACATGCTCACAATTTGGAACTGGTTAACATCCATAGCAATTTTGTTGTTACAGTGGAACATAAGGATGAAGAGAATGTAAGAGCTGACTGCTCCAAAGTGCAAGTCATTGTTCATGAAGATGCAGTTGATAATGATGACGTGCTGTCTGAGACTGAGGCAGTCGGGGCCACAATCAAAGGGAAATAAATTATACCACCAACTTTAATACCTCAAGTTGACAGGCCTTCTTTATATGAGGATGCTGCAGGGGCAGGAAGTCAAGCTACACATAACATTGAAAATAATAAAGGTAACAAGGACATACCTTCTTTCTCAAGTGAGCCTCATACATTTGATGTAGCTAGCATAGCTGAATCTCATGCACTTGCTGTTATTAATGGTTCTCATTTAATTTCTGAAGATGGCATGAACCTTTGGATTCAACACTTTGCACCAGCTACACAGAGTTCTGCCAATCCATTCAAGATTGAGATCCCACTAAGTTGATTTAATTTCATAATCCATCTTCTACGGGCTCCTGATAAATTTGGGTGGACCCTGCATTTGCTGAAATCTGAACTGTGGAAAATGTTGACTGCAAATTGTACTTCTGAAGAGACTATACTGTTTCATATCCCTGATAGTTGCTCTGCATCACATGCTCCCTGCTGTGAGGAAATAATGCAGGGAAATGGTAAAGAGAATGAGGGTATAAGCCCAGCTGCTCATTCTTCTAGTGGAGCTGGAAGCCCTTTAAAATAGGTGTCCCCTAATAAAGTAATCCTGCTGCCTTTGGGAGAAGCAGTTTCAGGAATAAGGAGGGACAAAGGGCCTTTGGTAGAAACTGAGGTAAGAAGAAGTGATTGAATTAAGCAAGATAATAATGGTTATAGAATAATATCTTGTGATACAAAGGGTTGTTTACCTTGTAATGCTGCCCCTATTCAAAATAGAGTGGTAAAAAATCTCACAATATCTTTCTGTAAGGTGGCTGAGGAGGAACTTCACTAGAAGCTATTCAAAAGGCCCAAGAAGAAAGGACATGAAGATGTGGTCAAGGTTCCCAAAGCCACAGGAACAACAGAGCAATCCAAGATGGTTTAATGGTGAGATCAAGTCATAAAACCCAGCACATGAGAAGACTGCTAAAAAACCTGGTCACAATGTGACAACTTCTGTAAAAAGACTGGTTAGGGCCCTGTGTGGCACCTTTTGATTTCTATTAAGGAGACTTGGTACTTGAATGATGTCTGCATGTCTATGGTTATGCTTAAGAGAACTATGTTTAATTACTTTTTGATGTCCCTGCTATGTTTATGGCAAGTTGGCCCTTATTGGTTGATTGATCATTGTATGCTGACGAAGAAAACTGTTTCTGACACCCAGAGGAACACACAACTGGGGATGTATACCAAGGGATGGTACTTGGTACTTCAAATAAAACAGACTATAATTCTCAATGAATAACAACAGGTCTTGGAACATATTAAACCAAAATGTCAGAGGTTTAAATGCTCCAGAAAAATGGTTAACTACCAGGCAAAAAATTGAAGAAAGTGATGCTGGTATTGTTTGCTTACAAGAAACAAAAAGAGAAATATTTGATCTTGCATACATTAATAAATTCTACCCATGAAGGTTCAATAGATTTATCTGTAGCCCACAGGAATATTCCAAGTTGCTTTGACAATATCCTTGAAATAATTTTCAAAGCAACTGGTCCTGGTATTTATCTGTAGGAAGATTTTTGACCACTTCATCAATTTCATCCTGTGTAAAAGGTTTCTGATGGTCTTGGAACACTTCAGGATTAACCTTGTGTTCATAAAGATTGTCTAGATCAAAGTGCATTGTGTGCCTATTAGATTGTCCCAATATTTTTTTGAAAGCCTCCAAAAGAATAGCTGCCTTTCCTTCATGGTCAGTGATCTCAACTTGATCTTCATTAAGCAGCATAGCAATTTCGTTATGTCTGTGATTGATGGAAGCTTTAGTGTGAAAGAAATTTGTGTTCTCATCACCAAACATAACCCCTTTGATTTTGCCTCTTTGCTTACAATAAATCTTTTGATTATTAAGAACCACAAGTAAGTATTCTTTAAGCATAGATCTGCAATTCCCTTCAAACACTCAGAGATCTCTGTATTCCTCAATCATATCCCACGAGAAAATACAACATTTAAATCCTCAATTTGCTTTTTAAGACAGGACAAACTCTTAGCCCATAATTTAAGGGCCCTTCTCAAATTTTTAAATTGTGCATTGATTTTCTTAGCAGGATCAGTGTAGCCCACAGGAATATTCCAAGTTGCTTTGACAATATCCTTGAAATATTGTGCTTTAACAAAAAAAATTCAAATCTAAAAACCTTGGACTTGGGAATGGTTGTACCAACTTTGATCACACAAGGGAGATGATCTGAGATTTGTTTGGCTAAGGGGGGAGTTGTGGTGTCAGGAAAAGCAGTCATCCAGGCTGCTGAAGTGAAGAACCAATCTAACTTTTCAAGAAGTGGGCTTTCCTGCATGTTGCTCGAGCTATACTGTCTGCCTTTAAGAGGTAATTCTACCAGCCCTAAACTGCTTATAGCCTCATTGAATAGCAGCATCTGATTAACATCACCTCCAGGTCTATTTCTATCTTCTGGGGACCTAATGAAATTAAAGTCCCCCATGATAATACACTCCACATCATTAGGCATTTGAATATTACTGAACCAGTGTATGTATTCTGTCTTTTCTTCAAGAATACAAGCCCCATATATATTTTTGAGAATCCAAGTTTGGGACGTGGTTTTGCCGATGAACTTGATAGAGATTGAAAAAAATTTGTGGAAGAACATCTCACCATTAAATAGCGCACCATTCCAAGCAGTCAAAATCCCACTAGAGGCCCCAAGAGATGGCAAATATTCAAAATAGTGCACCATTCCAAGCAGTCAAAATCCCAACACCAAGACCAGCAGGACGGCAGGACGGAGGTCACCGTGGAGCCCAAGACGGCGTCACCACCAGAGCCTTTGGCAGGCGAAGACCACCTTTAGTCAGGATAGCTTTTACTAGCCGTCCCCCTTCAAATTTGCAGTTGCTGGCTCCCTTCATGCTCAATATTTGGGACGAGGACCATGGCCTCTATAAATAGGACTAGCCACCACAGTAGGTGGCAACTGATGAAGATCACTCTCACACCCACCAAGCACAAGAACACCTCTCCCCAGGAGGCTGTTCTTCCCCTTGTACTATTCATCCTCAGCCCCAGAGGCAATCCACCACACCACACGGGAGTAGGGTATTACACCAAAACTGCGTCTCGAACCAGTATATATCTTGTGTATCTTGTGTTGCGAGTTCGTCGAGCTAAGCTTTGAGATCGCGGTGAGGCTGAGAGCGTGATTTGGTAGGGGGGAATCTTCATGCGCACCCCAGTGTTTGAACCTCAAGGATTTTCCGGAACCCGAAATCCGACATTTGGCGCGCCAGGTAGGGGTGCGCCGGAGCTTTCCTTCCGTCGATCCGCTGTTCGCTACCACCACGGTTCGCTCCCATGGTAGGCGCCGCGCTTCCCGCTCCGACGACTGGTGCCAGTAGAGGGGCCGGGGGGCTCCGAGCCTTGGCCCCCACCTTACGATAGGTGCAGTGACCGCCCAAGTTTAAGCCGGAGATGCCACCGCGCTACGACGGCGCGACGGACCCGGTGGCTTTCCTGCTGGCGTACGAGGAGGCCGTCCTTAAGGCCGGGGCGATGATAAGGTCATGGCCAACTGTCTTCCCATGGCCCTCACCGGCGTGCCGTGCGCCTGGCTGCTCTACCTCCCGGGATCCACGGTGGCATCCTGGGAGGAGTTGCGCGCCCTCTTCGCCGCGCGCTTCGCGTCACCTGCGCCCCATGCGGTCGCGGCCCTCCTCGGCAGCTCGCAGGCGCCGCCGTCGGACCGTCACGCAAAGCCGTTCTTGCGCCAGATCGGCGCAGCTTCCGCACGGCAGGGGGCTGATACGTCTCGAACGTATCTATAAATTTTGATTGCTCCATGCTACTTTATCTACTGTTTTGGACTATATTGGGCTTTATTTTCCACTTTTATATTATTTTTGGGACTAACCTATTAATCGGAGGCCCAGCCCAGAATTGCTGTTTTTTTGCCTATTTTAGTGTTTCGAGGAAACGGAATGTCAAACGGAGTCCAAACGGAATGAAACCTTCAGAAACGTGATTTTCTCACCGAACGTGATCCAGGAGACTTGGACCCTACTCCAAGAAGTAACAGAGGCGGTCTCGAGGGTGGGGGCGCGCCCTAGGGCCTCGTGGGTGCCCTATTGCTCCACCGACGTACTCCTTCCTCCTATATATACCTACGTACCCCCAAACGATCAGAACAGGAGCCAAAAACCTAATTCCACCGCCGCAACTTCCTGTATCCACGAGATCCCGTCTTGGGGCCTGTTAGGAGCTCACGAGGGGGCATCCACCACGGAGGGCTTCTACATCAACACCATAGCCTCTCCGATGAAGTGTGAGTAGTTTACTTCAGACCTTGGGTCCATAGCTAGTAGCTAGATGGCTTCTTCTCTCTTTTGGATCTCAATACAATGTTCTCCCCCTCTCTCGTGGAGATCTATTCGATGTAATCTTCTTTTTGCGGTGTGTTTGTTGAGATAGATGAATTGTGGGTTTATGATCCAGCTTATCTATGAATAATATTTGAATCTTCTCTGAATTCTTTTATGTATGATTGAGTTATCTTTTCAAGTCTCTTCGAATTATCCGTTTGGTTTGGCCAACTATATTGGTAGTTCTTGCAATGGGAGAGTTGCATGGCTTTGGCTTCAATCTTGCGGTGTCCTTACCCAGTGACAGAAAGGGTTGCAATGCACGTATTGTATTGTTGCCATCGAGGATAACAAGATGGGGTATTTATCATATTGCATGAATTTATTCCTCTACATCATGTCATCTTGCTTAAGGCGTTACTCTGTTTTTAACTTAATACTCTAGATGCATGCTTTGGATAGCGGTCGATGAGTGGAGTAATAGTAGTAGGTGCGAGAATCGTTTGGTCTACTTGTCACGGACGTGATGCCTATATACATGATCATACCTAGATAAACTCATAACTATGCTCAATTCTGTCAATTGCTCAACAGTAATTTGTTCACCCACCGTAGAATACTTATGCTCTTGAGAGAAGCCACTAGTGAAACCTATGGCCCCCGGGTCTATTCTCATCATATCAATCTCCATCACTTTATTATTTGCTTTGTTTTTTTACTTTGCCTTTTACTTTTCACTTTGCATCTATATACCAAAAATACCAAAAATATTATCTATCATCTCTATCAGATCTCACTCTCGTAAGTGACCGTGAAGGGATTGACAACCCCTAATCGCGTTGGTTGCGAGTAGCTATCATTTTGTGCAGGTACGAGGGACTTGTGTGTGGCCTCCTACTGGAGTGATACCTTGGTTCTCAAAAACTGAGGGAAATACTTACGCTACTTTACTGCATCACCCTTTCCTCTTCAAGGGAAAACCAACACAGTGCTCAAGAGGTAGCAAGAAGGATTTCTGGCGCCATTGTTGGGGAGTCTACGCAGAAGTCAACATACCAAGTACCCATCACAATCCCTATCTCTCGCATTACATTATTTGCCATTTGCCTCTCGTTTTCCTCTCACCCACTTCACCCTTGCCGTTTTATTCGCCCTCTCTTTCCCAATCTCCTCCTCTTTTTCCCGTTGCCTTTTCCTTGTCCGCTTGTTTGCTCGTGTGTTGGATTGCTTGTTTGTCGCGATGGCTCATGATGCTACCAAATTGTGTGACTTCACCAATACCAATAATAATGATTTCCTTAGCACTCCGATTGCTCCTCTTGCCAATACTGAATCTTGTGAAATGAATACTGCTTTGTTGAATCTTGTTATGAAAGATCAATTCGCCGGCCTTCCTAGTGAAGATGCCGCTACTCATCTGAATAGCTTCGTTGATTTATGTGATATGCAAAAGAAAGAAGATGACGATAACGATGTCGTTAAATTGAAGCTATTTCCTTTTTAGCTTAGAGATCGTGCTAAAGCGTGGTTTTCATTTTTGCCTAAAAATAGTATTGATTCTTGGAACAAGTGCAAAGATGCTTTTATCTCTAAGTATTTACCTCCCGCTAAGATTATCTCTCTTAGGAACGATATTATGAATTTTAAGCTACTTGATCATGAACATGTTGCACAAGCTTGGGAGAGAATGAAATTAATGATACGTAATTGTCCTACTCATGGTTTGAACTTGTGGATGATTATACAAAAATTTATGCCGGATTGAATTTTGCTTCTAGAAATCTTTTAGATTCGGCATGGGGAGGCACTTTTATGGAAATCACTTTAGGAGATGCTACTAAACTCCTAAATAATATTATGGTTAATTATTCTCAATGGCACACTGAAAGATCTACTAATAAAAAGTGCATGCGATAGAAGAAATCAATGTTTTGAGTGGAAAGATGGATGAACTTATGAAATTATTTGCTACTAAGAGTGTTTCTTGATCCTAATGATATGCCTTTGTCTACTTTGATTGAGAATAATAATGAATCTATGGATGTGAATTTTGTTGGTAGGAATAATTTTGGTAACAACGCGTATAGAGGGGATTTTAATCCTAGGCCTTATCCTAGTAATCCTTCTAATAATTATGGGAATTGCTACAACAACGCTTATGGAAATTTTAATAAGATGCCCTCTGAATTTGAGAGTAGTGTTAAAGAGTTTATGAATTCACAAAAGAATTTTAATGCTTTGCTTGAAGAGAAATTGCTTAAAGTTGATGATTTGGCTAGGAATGTTGATAGAATTTCTCTTGAGATTGATTCTTTAAAGCTTAGATCTATTCCTCCTAAGCATGATATAAATGAGTCTCTCAAGGCCATGAGAATTTCCATTGATGAGTGCAAAGAAAGAACCGCTAGGATACGTGCTACAAAAGATGCCTTTATTAAAGCGTGTTATTCTAACTCCTATGAAAATCAAGATGAAGATCTAAAAGTTATTGATGTTTCCCCTATTAAATCTTTGTTTTGCAATATGAATCTTGATGAAACTGAATATGATCTTCCTTTACCTAGAAGGCGTTCTAAGAATTCGGAGTTTTTAGATCTCGATGATGAAATTGATAAAAGTGGGATTGAAAGAAATACAAACCTAGATGTTGCTAGACCCACTATATTGGATCTCAAGGAATTTAATTATCAAAATTTCTCTTTAATTTATTGTATTTCCTTGTTGCAATCCGTGCTAAATTCTCCTCATGCTTATAGTCAAAATAAGGCCTTTACCGAACACATTGTTGATGCCTTGATGCAATCTTATGAAGAAAAACTTGAGTTGAAAGTCTCTATCCCTATAAAGCTCTATGATGAGTGGGAACCAATTATTAAAATTAAAATTAAAGATCATGAGTTTAATGCCTTGTGTGATTTGGGTGCTAGTGTCTCTACTATTCCCAAAACTTTGTGTGATTTGCTAGATTTCCGTGGCTTTGACGATTGCTCTCTAAACTTGCATCTTGCCGATTCCACTATTAAAAAGCCTATGGGAAGAATTAATGATGTTCTTATTGTTGCAAATAGGAATTATGTGCCCGTAGATTTTATCGTTCTTGATATAGATTGCAATCCTTCATGCCCTATTATTCTTGGTAGACCTTTCCTTAGAACGATTGGTGCAATTATTTATATGAAGGAAGGGAATATTAGATTCCAATTTCCCTTAAAGAAGGGAATGGAACACTTTCCTAGAAAGAAAATAAAATTACCATATGAATCTATTATGAGAGCCACTTATGGATTGCCTACCAAAGATGGCACTACCTAGATCTATCCCTGCTTTTATGCCTAGCTAGGGGCGTTAAACGATAGCGCTTGTTGGGAGGCAACCCAATTTTATTTTTAGTTTTTTTTACTTTTTGCTTCTGTTTAGGAATAAATAATCCATATAGCCTCTGTTTAGATGTGTTTTATGTTTTAATTAGTGTTTGTGCCAAGCTAGACCTATTGGATCTTCTTGGATGCTAGTTATTTGATCTTGCTGTAATTTCCAGAAACTTTGTGCTCAGTGCCCGAATTATTAAAAATCACCAGAACGTGATAAAATACTGATTCCAATTTCTGATGATCAATAAACAAATTTTCCAGGTCGTCTAATTTTGGTAGAATGTTTTGAGTTTCATAAGTTTGCCTTAGTTACAGATTACTACAGACTGTTCTGTTTTTGACAGATTCTGTTTATTGTGTGTTGTTTGCTTATTTTGATGAATCTATGGCTAGTAAAATAGTTTATGATCCATAGAGAAGTTGGAATACAGTAGGTTTAACACCAATATAAATAAAGAATGAGTTCATTACAGTACCTTAAAGTAGTCTTTTGTTTTCTTTCTCTAGCAGAGCTCACGAGATTTCTATTGAGTTTTGTGTTGTGAAGTTTTCAAGTTTTGGGTAAATTCTTTTGATTGATTATGGAACAAGGAGTGGAAAGAGCCTAAGCTTGGGGATGCCCATGTCACCCCCAAGATAATCCAAGGACACCAACAAGTCAAAGCTTGGGGATGCCCCGGAAGGCATCCCCTCTTTAAATCTACTTCCATCGGTAATTTGCTTGGAGCTATATTTTTATTCACCACATGATATGTGTTTTGCTTGGAGCGTCTTGTATTATTTGCGTCTTTGCTTGTTAGTTTACCACAATCATCCTTGCTGTACACACCTTTTGAGAGAGCCATACATGAATTGGAATTTGATAGAATACTCTATGTGCTTCACTTATATCTTTTGAGCTTGATAGTTTTGCTCATAGTGCTTCACTTATATCTTTTGAGCGTGATAATTTTTGCTCTAGTGCTTCACTTAGATCTTTTAGAGCACGGTGGTGGATTTGTTTTAAAGAAACTATTGATCTCTCATGCTTCACTTAGATTATTTTGAGATTCGTTAATAGCATGGTAATTTGCTTAATGTTAATATACTTGGTATTCAAGATATGTGAAACTTTCTTTTGAGTGCATTGAATACTAAGATAACTTTGGTGCTTGATAATTGTTTTGAGATATGAATATGGTGATATTAGAGTCATGCTAGTTTAGTAGTTGTGAATTTAAAGAATACTTGTGTTGAAGTTTATGATTCCCGTAGCATGCACGTATGGTGAACCGTTATGTGATGAACTCGGAGCTTGATTTATTTATTGATTGTCTTCCTTATGAGTGGCGGTCGGGGACGAGCGATGGTCTTTTCCTACCAATATATCCCCCTAGGAGCATGTGCGTAGTACTTTGCTTTGATAACTTCTAGATTTTTTCAATAAGTATATGAGTTCTTTATGACTAATGTTGAGTCCATGGATTATACGCACTTTTTCCCATCCTTCCACCATTGCCAGCCTCTCTAATACCGCACACTTTTCGCCGGTATCATACACCCACCATATACCTTCCTCAAAACAGCCACCATACCTACCTATCATGGCATTTCCGTAGCCATTCCGAGATATATTGCCATGCAACTTTCCACCGTTCCGTTCATTATGACACGCTCCATCATTGTCATATTGCTATCATGATCATGTAGTTGACATCGTATTTGTGGCAAAGCCACCGTTCATAATTCTTTCATACATGTCACTCTTGTTTCATTGCATATCCCGGTACACCGCCGTAGGCATTCATATAGAGTCACACTTTGTTCCAAATATCGAGTTGTAATTGTTGAGTTGTAAGAAAATAAAAGTGTGATGATCATCATTATTAGAGCATTGTCCCAAGTGAGGAAATGATGATGGAGTCTATGATTCCCCCACAAGTCAGCATGAGACTCCGGACGAAAAAAAAGAAAAAAAAAAGAAAAGAGGCCATAAAAAAAAGAGAAAAGGCCCAAATAAGAAAAATGAGAGAAAAAGAGAGAAGGGACAATGTTACTATCCTTTTACCACACTTGTGCTTCAAAGTAGCACCATGATCTTCATGATAGAGAGTCTCTCATTTTGTCACTTTCATATACTAGTGGGAATTTTTCATTATAGAACTTGGCTTGTATATTCCAATGATGGGCTTCCGCAAATGCCCTAGGTCTTCGTGAGCAAGCGAGTTGGATGCACACCCACTTAGTTTCTTTTGTTGAGCTTTCATATACTTATAGCTCTAGTGCATCCGTTGCATGGCAATCCCGACTCACTCACATTGATATCTATTGATGGGCATCTCCATAGCCCGTTGATATGCCTAGTTGATGTGAGACTATCTTCCCTCTTTTTGTCTTCTCCACAACCACCATTCTATTCCACATATAGTGCTATATCCATGGCTCATGCTCATGTATTGCGTGAAGATTGAAAAAGTTTTGAAAATGTTAAAGTATGAAACAATTGCTTGGCTTGTCATCGGGGTTGTGCATGATTTAAATACTTTGTGTGGGGAAGATGGAGCATAGCCAGACTATATGATTTTGTAGGGATAACTTTCTTTGGCCATGTTATTTTTAGAAGACATGATTGCTTGATTAGTATGCTTGAAGTATTATTATTTTTATGTCAATATGAACTTTTGTCTTGAATCTTTCGGATCTGAATATTCATACCACAATTAAGAAGATTTACATTGAAATTATGCCAAAGTATCCTCCGCATAAAAATTCTCTTTTATCATTTACCTCACGAGGAATGAGCAGGAATTTAGCTTGGGGATGCACGTCGTCTCCAACGTATCTATAATTTTTGATTGCTCCATGCTACTTTATCTACTGTTTTGGACTATATTGGGCTTTATTTTCTAGTTTTATATTATTTTTGGGACTAACCTATTAACCGGAGGCCCAACCCAGAATTGTTGTTTTCTTGCCTATTTTAGTGTTTCGAGGAAACAGAATATCAAACGGAGTCCAAGCGGAATGAAACCTTGAGCGTGATTTTCTCACGAGCGTGATCCGGGAGACTTGGACCCTACACCAAGAAATGTGAGGCGGTCACGAGGGTGGGGGGGCGCGCCCCCCCTAGGGCGCGCCCCCCTGCCTCGTGGCCCCCCTGTAGCTCCACCGACGTACTCCTTCCTCCTATATATACCTACGTACCCCCAAACGATCCGAACAGGAGCCAAAAACCTAATTCCACTGCCGCAACTTCCTGTATCCACGAGATCCGATCTCGGGGCCTGTTCCGGAGCTCCGCCGGAGAGGGTATCCACCATGAAGGGCTTCTACATCAACACCATAGCCTCTTCGATGAAGTGTGAGTAGTTTACTTCAGACCTTCGGGTCCATAGCTAGTAGCTAGATGGCTTCTTCTCTCTTTTTGGATCTCAATACAATGTTCTCCCCCTCTCTCGTGGAGATCTATTCGATGTAATCTTCTTTTTGCGGTGTGTTTGTTGAGATCGATGAATTGTGGGTTTATGATCCAGCTTATCTATGAATAATATTTGAATCTTCTCTGAATTATTTTATGTATGATTGAGTTATCTTTGCAAGTCTCTTCGAATTATCCGTTTGGTTTGGCCAACTACATTGGTAGTTCTTGCAATGGGAGAAGTGCATGGCTTTGGGTTCAATCTTGTGGTGTCCTTACCCGGATGTAAAGGGTTGCAAGGCACGTATTGTATTGTTGCCATCGAGGATAACACGTTGGGGTATTTATCATATTGCATGAATTTATTCCTCTACATCATATCATCTTGCTTAAGGCGTTACTCTGCTTTTAACATAACACTCTAGATGCATGCTGGATAGCGGTCGATGAGTGGAGTAATAGTAGTAGATGCGGAATCGTTTCGGTCTACTTGTCACAGACGTGATGCCTATATACATGATCATACCTAGATAAACTCATAACTATGCTCAATTCTGTCAATTGCTCAACAGCAATTTGTTCACCCACCGTAGAATACTTATGCTCTTGAGAGAAGCCACTAGTGAAACCTATGGCCCCCGGGTCTATTCTCGTCGTATCAATCTCCATCACTTTATTATTTTCTTTGTTTTTACTTTGCCTTTTACTTCTCACTTTGCATCTATATACCAAAAATACCAAAAATATTATCTATCATCTCTATCAGATCTCACTCTCGTAAGTGACCGTGAAGGGATAGACAACCCCTAATCGCGTTGGTTGCGAGTAGCTATCGTTTTGTGCAGGTACGAGGGACTTGTGTGTGGCCTCCTACTGGATTGATACCTTGGTTCTCAAAAACTGAGGGAAATACTTACGCTACTTTACTGCATCACCCTTTCCTCTTCAAGGAAAAACCAACGCAGTGCTCAAGAGGTAGCAGGGGCTCCCCCGGGTTGGGTGGCGCCCAAGGCTGTCCCGACCTTCAGTTTGGAAGATCACCCTGTCACCACCGTCGGCGCGGGCGTGCTCCCGATGCTTTGCACACCCACTATCTGCCACGTAGCCGTCACCAAGATCCTCATCGACGGCGGCGCCGGCCTCAACGTGCTCTCGGTGGAGGCCTTCAGCCTCCTTCACATACCACTCAAGCGGCTCCGCCCCAGCAAGCCATTCTCCAGCGTCGGAGGTGGCTCCTCCAGCCTCCTAGGGCCGATCCATCTTCCCGTGACCTTCGGTACCCGCGACAACTACCGCACCAAGCTGCTCGACTTTGATGTCGCCCACATCAGCCTCCCGTACAACGCTATCCTTGGGTACCCGGCCCTAGCTCAGTTCATGGCGGCGACCCATCCGACCTACAACCTCATGAAGATGCCCAAGAGAAAGGACGTCCTCACCATAGTGGGGGATACCAAGGAGGCTCTGGTGGCACTCAAGCTGGCCCTCAAGACCGCCGCGACAGCGCAACCGTCCGATGCGGGCACCTCCAGAGCTAAGGAGGCCGCACCGACCAAGAAGAAGCAGTTGTTCACTCAAGACCGGGAAGAAACCCAGAAGGTGCCGGTCGAGGAGGACGGGTCCTCAGGGGCCACCTTCACCATAGGCGCCAACCTCGACCTCGACCAAGAGGAGGCGCTCGTGAAGTTCTTGCCCGCAAACAAGGAAGTATTCGCTTGGGAGCCCGGTCAACTGGTTGGGGTCCCAAGAGGAGTGATTGAGCATCACTTGAAGGTGTGCCCCAACGTACGCCCTCTGAAGCAGAGGGCGCGGCCGCAGTCCACAGAAAAGTAGACTTTCATCTTCCAAGAAACCTGCAAGCTGGAGGCGGCATGCATCATTCGCGAGGTCCGGTACCCTGAATGGTTGGCAAACCCCGTCGTTGTGCCCAAGAAGGGTGGGAAGGAGCGCATGTGTGTCGACTTCACAAACCTCAACAAGGCCTGCCCCCAAGATCCGTTCCCGCTTCCATGCATCGACCAGATCGTCGACTCCACCGTCGAGTGTGACCTATTGTGCTTCCTAGATGCGTTCTTAGGCTACCACCAGATTAAGATGGCAGTTTATGACGTCGAGATAACGACCTTCCCGACCCCGTGCGGGGTATACTGCTACACTTGCATGCCGTTTGGGCTGCGCAACGCGGGCGCGACATTTCAAGGGCTGATGCACATCGCCCTGGGCCGGCAGCTCAGGAGGAATGCTGAAGCCTACGTCGACAACATTGTGGTGAAGTCTCGGGAGGCGAGAACCTTGATTCAAGACCTAGAGGAGACCTTCGAAAGCCTACGCAAGGTAGACTTGCGGCTTAACCCGGAGAAATGTGTGTTTGGCGTCCCTTTCGGCAAGCTGCTGGATTTCCTCGTGTCCCACAGAGGGATCGAGGCGAACCCGGAGAAGGTCAAGGCAATCGAAGACATGAGTCCACCACAAACCCTCAAGGAAATGCAGAAGCTCGCCGGTCGCGTGACCGCGTTAGGGCATTTCATCTCCAAGCTGGGAGAGCGCGCCCTGCCATTCTTCAAGCTGATGAAGAAGAAGGGCCCATTCGAGTGGACTCCGGAGGCCGACCAAGCATTTCAAGACCTCAAGAGAAACCTGACTAGCCCTCCGGTGATGGTGGCGCCCCGACCTCTCGAGTCGCTGGTGCTGTACCTTGCCGCCACCCCTTACTCTGCCAGTGCAGCTTTGGTGGCGGTTCGGGAGGAGCGCCGAGCCAAGGTTGTGTCGCGCCAAGCCGCTTCCTTAGCTGGAGCGGTGCAAGACCCAGAGGGCTCTGCTGGAGCTGCGGCAACACCAACAAAGGAACAGGCTCAATAAGACAACACACTTGGTCCTGCGGAAGCCCCAACGGGCGACCAGGCTTTGGGGGCTTCGTCGCCTCAGGAGGCGCCCCAACCTCCGGAAGCCGCGAGCCTCATCAATGCACCCGCCCTCGTCGAGCACCCTGTGTATTTTGTTAGCACGGTGTTGCGGGACACGAGGGCATGGTACCCCATGCCTCAGAAGCTCCTGCTCGCGCTCCTGGTGGCCTCACGCAAGCTGCGACACTACTTTCAAGGTCACCCCATCAAGGTCGTCTCGGCCTACTCGTTGGAGAGGGTGCTCAGGAGCCCCAACTCCGCCGGGAGGATCGCCGAGTGGAACATCGAGCTACAGGCATTCCAGTTGGAGTTCAGCACGACCAGGGTCATCAAGGGAGCTATGCTCGCTGACTTCGTGGCAGAATGGACAAACTCCCCGCAGCTCGAAGAAGGCGAGGATAGATCCCTCTCGCTAGGGAGTGAAGCGCCATATGGCTGGGTTATGTATTTCTATGACGCCTCTGCGAGCCAGGGCGCGGGGGCTAGAGCAGTGCTCATCTCACCTTCTCAGGACAAGCTTTACTATGCAGTGTAGCTCTGCTTCTAGCAGGGCGAGAAGTTCTCCAAAAGCATAGCAGAGTACGAAGGCCTCATAGCTGGCCTCAAGGCTGCGGTGGCCCTGGGGGTGAAGCGCCTCACCATCAAGGGCGATTCGCAGCTCCTCATCAACTTCTCCAACCAACGGGCGACCAGGCTTTGGGGGCTTCGTCGCCTCAGGAGGCGCCCCAACCTCCAGAAGCCGCGAGCCTCATCAATGCACCCGCCCTCGCCGAGCACCCTGTGTATTTTGTCAGCACGGTGTTGCGGGACGCGAGGGCATGGTACCCCATGCCTCAGAAGCTCCTGCTCGCGCTCCTGGTGGCCTCGCGCAAGCTGTGACACTACTTTCAAGGTCACCCCATCAAGGTCGTCTCGGCCTACCCGTTCGAGAGGGTGCTCAGGAGCCCCAACTCCACCGGGAGGATCGCCGAGTGGAACATCAAGCTACAGGCATTCCAGTTGGAGTTCAGCACGACCAGGGTCATCAAGGGAGCTGTGCTCGCTGACTTCGTGGCAGAATGGACAAACTCCCCGCAGCTCGAAGAAGGCGAGGATAGATCCCTCTCGCTAGGGAGTGAAGCGCCATATGGCTGGGTTATGTATTTCGATGACACCTCTGCGCGCCAGGGCGCGGGGGCTGGAGCAGTGCTCATCTCACCTACTCAGGACAAGCTTTACTACGCAGTGTAGCTCTGCTTCCAGCAAGGCGAGAAGGTCTCCAAAAGCATAGCAGAGTACGAAGGTCTCATAGCTGGCGTCAAGGCTGCGGTGGCCCTGGGGGTGAAGCGCCTCACCATCAAGGGCGATTCGCAGCTCCTCGTCAGCTTCTCCAACAAGGTGTACGAGCCGAAGGACGAGCACATGGAGGCGTACCTCGTGGAGGTGCGCAAGATGGAGAAGCAGTTCTTGGGCTTGGAATTGCAGCATGTGCCCCGTGGCACCAACAAGGAAGCTGACAACATCGCCAGGAGAGCATCCAAGCGGCTACCCTAAGAGCCTGGCGTCTTCAAGGAACGGCTCTTCAAGCCATCAGCAACACCACCACTTTCACTAATAGCGCTGCCTCGGGAGGAACTCCCTCAACCACCTGCCTCGAGAGCCCCAGCCTGTGGCCCGACCTCGGGAGCGCGCTTGCTCTTGGCGCTCGAGTCTCAGGAGGGGCGCTGGACCAAGGAATTCAAGGAATATCTGACGCAAGGGACGCTGCCGGATAAGGAGGAGGACACAGAGCGTGTAGCCCGACAAGCCACGGCATACTGCATCCAGGACGGTGAGTTGTACAGGAAATGACCAAATGACCTTTCCCTGCGTTGCATTTCCAGGGAGCAGGGGAAAGAGCTGCTGGCCGACATACACGGCGGGGACTGCGGGCACCACTCGTCATCATGGATCCTCGTCGGAAAGGTGTTTCGTAGTGGGTTCTACTGGCCTACGGCACTCAACGACATGACTGAGCTGGTGAAGTCCTACGAGGCCTGCCAGTTCCACGCCAAGCAGATCCATCAGCCGGCTCAGGGCCTCCAGACCATCCCACTCTTGTGGCCATTCGCGGTCTGGGGGCTAGACATCTTGGGCCCATTCCCTCAAGCGCCTGGGGGCTACCGCTACCTCTACGTGGCCATCTACAAGTTCATCAAGTGGGCGGAGGTGGAAGCCATCCGCACCATCCCGACCAGTTCCGCAGTCAAGTTCATCAAAGGTCTCGTGAGCCGGTTTGGGGTCCCCAACCGCATCATCACCAACAACGGCTCGAGTTCACTAGTAACCTCTTCAAGACATATTGTGCTAACCTTGGAACACAGATCTGCTACGCCTCGATGGCGTACCCCTGGAGCAATGGCCAGGCCGAACGCGCCAACGCAGAGGTCATGAGAGGCCTCAAGACCAGGACCTTCAGGAAGAAGCTCGAGGCCTGCGGCAGGGGCTGGCACGACGAGCTCCAGTCCGTGTTGTGGTCCATCCGCACCACCGCCACCAAGCCAACGGGCGAGACCCCATTCTTCGTCGTCTATCGAGCTGAAGTGGTTCTCCCTCACGAGGTCAAGCATCGCTCCGCGTGGGTCCTGGAGTTTGATGAGACGCAGTAGGACGCCATGCGGGGGATGGACCTCGTGCTGGGGGAGGAACGCCGCTGTGAAGCCGCGCTGCGGGCGGCAAGATATCAGCAGGTGCTGCGATGGTACCACCGTTGCAACGACCGCAACAAGACGCTCGAGGTGGGTGACCTCGTCCTACGACGGGTGCTCTCCAGGGAAGGGCTGCATAAGCTCTCACCCATGTGGGAGGGCCCGTTTAGGGTCGCCCACGTCTCCAGGCCTGGCGCCGCGTGCCTAGAGATGCAGGACGGGGTACCCATCCAGAACGCCTGGAACATCCAGCACCTCCGGAAGTTCTACCCATGAAGAAAGGCCCAGCGCCTATGAAGAAGGCCCCGTGCCTGTGAAGTTCTTCGCTCGTGACACTCTCACGTGATAATGAGTGGGGCTATACACGCCCGGAGTCTCAGGAGTGTCGCCCTCGGGCCTCTGGGGCTCCCTCCCACGTCCTAGTGGCAGCACTTAGCTCCGCGCTGGTGAGAAGACAAGAAGACTAGACTAGGTGCAGGACGCGACTTTTCATTTGCTTTCCATAGTTGGATTGCCCCTCTTTAAGCCAAATTTGCTTTCTGTTGTTGCTCGCTGATCTTGTTTCATCGACATCTGCTTCTGTTTCTGCCTTTAGTTCTTTGTCTGACCTGCACCCTTTCTCGCGTCCCTCGTGAGGGGGCTGGACAGGTGCCGTCATGGTGCCCTCGTGAACGCCTTGTCTGTTTTTTCACGAGGCACCCTCGTTCGAGCCGCAAGCTGGTGCATCTCTCTAAATCCGTGCCCCTCGGGTACTGTGATACGAGGCGCTGGATCGTGGCCATAGGCGCCTGCGACTAAGGCTCGGATCCCCTAACAAATTTTTGCAGTTCCTCGTCACCAGGTATTGAGGAGCGCGCGCCTCATGAGGCGGAAACTACTTCAAGCACGTCAAGCTAAGTTTTTCCTATGTGCCTATATAAAACATTAATATTGCGACGCGACACGGGAATGATAAACACAGCATAACAACTTGGAAATCATAGTTTGTTGCACGCCCCCACGGGGCCCCATACTTGTATCTCTTGATGCAGGAAGGAAAAGAAGAACGAAACAAAAGCGGCGCGTGCCCCCGCAGCAGCTCACGAGGACACGCCCATGGCGCTCTCCCGAGCTCAGTCGGACCCTTCCTCGCGCTTCATTGGGCCGCAGCGGCGAGACGACCCGCTGCCACCTTCGAAGCAAGCGCGGCGGTGTCGGTGTACTAGAGTAGGGGTACCCTAGTATCCCGAACTTGTGCACGGGCAGTTGCAGCCCTCCGCGGCAAGGCTTACCGGGTGACCGCCAAGGTCCTCCGTGGTTCCTTTGGAGCCATTCAAGAACAAAGTATTCAAGCCAAGGAGACAAGGCCCCGACAAGAGGAGCTTGCCGGGAAGGCCACCCAAGGCACATAGGAGACAAAGCCCCGACAAGAGGAGCTTGCCGGGAAGGCCACCCCAGGCACTTACAAGACAAGGCCCCGTCAAGAGGACCTTGGCGGGAAGGCCCGTGAGCGACAAGCTTCCGGCGCGACAAGACAACAACCGTGGCAAGGCGCTTGTCAGCAGACCACCTCTCTGTACCTACGCTCCAGCGCATCCACTAACGTGTCGCCCTGGGGCCTTTCCAGGCGCGCGTGGCGAGAGGCTGTGCAGCCAGCGGTGCGAGGTGGAAAGCAGCGCTGACACATTTGCCATCGTGGCGAACGGTGGCGCCCCTGACGGTCCCTGTTTGCACTGTTAGGGCGACAAGATGGGCATTTAATGCCTTTGTCCCCTGCCGTCAGGGTTAGGTATATTACATCGCATACCTTTGTACAAGTAGGTGTACCAACCTTTGTTTTTCCATTTGTACCCCGTCTATGTTGCCACTGCCGGAGCCCCTTTGGGCATATAAAAGGAGGCCCATGCGCAACGTAGAAAGGGTTGGTTGGTCGATCAGTTCCCCTGTGCTCGGCCTCAAGTTAGCAGCTCGTCTGCATCAGTAGCATTCGAGCGCTCTGAGCAAGAACACAATACACCTAGACAGCAGCAGTAGAGTGTTATCTCCCGGAGAGCTCCGGGTTGGGTAAACCTCTCGCGTGCTTCGCCTCGATCCGCTCTTCGTGCGACCTCCGCTCCCTTCCGAACCGAAAGGGGCTCGGTCCGCCGGCCCCATAGGTGTTCGTGGGCCAGACCAGCCTGCCCCAACATCTTTGGCGCGCCAGGTAGGGGGGCGTCGAGGTTGTGTGAACCTGATCCGGATCCACGCGAGCTAGATCTCCATTATCTTCGTCAACATGCCACCGAAGAAGAAGGCTTCGGCGGCAGAAGCCCCGTCCGCATCGAACCCACCACCACCGGAGCAAACAGGTGGTGGAGTAGACGCCGGCGGAAGAATGGACGACGACGGAGGAGCTCACGGTGCTGCCAAGTCCAAGGACAAGGCCGCGCAGACCTCGGCGTCCGTACATGCGCCGCGCCCGTCTCAGGAGGCGCAGGACCGACAGCGTCATGGCATTCACAATGCCATACGCTCGTTGGACCGAGATCGAGCTGGAGGATCTCGGGATGTTCAAGACCAGCATGCACGCCAACATCTTTGGCGCTGAAGCGAAAACACGGTCGCCCGGGACGGATCTTGCTCCTTCTAACATAGTTAGAAGTCCGAGCATATCCCGCCTCGCCGCGCTCGCCATCGCCACCCACTACTCCGGCGAAGCTCCGGCGAGAGCTCAATCGCTCTGGATTACCCTCCAACGGCCGACAAGGTCGATGAGTGGAGGCCACCATACAAAGTCTCATCGGCCGCTTAACGCGGCGACGCTCCGCAAAGCAACCGAGTGCGTCGCTGCCGCGGCAGGACTGCCAAACGCGAGCCGGTGGTGACGAGACCGGTGGGGGTGCAACCAGCATGCACTCTCCGCCCCGAAGGCCAAGATCACCGACTCGCCGGATCCACCTCGACAGCGACTCCACTGCGTCATCAGATCCACGAGCTCATCGCGATCAGCGCCAAGTTCTTCACGATCGACAGCAAGAAGACGATCGAAATCACATCGAGCGCCGAAGAGAAGCGCGACGTCAATCCGACAAGCGTGCGGGCCCTCTGTCGACATGCACGCGCGGAGGAACCAGCGACTTGCCAGACACGGTAGGTTGCCCTGCGTTCACTCGTGAGCTGCGACAAGTCCAAAGGGCCCAAAGAAGAAAAACTTCAAGCCAGACGTCTGGGAGAAATACGACGGCAAGACGCATCCGTCGGAGTTCCTCGGCATTTACACCATCGCGGTGCGAAGCTGCCGGGGGCGAGACGACAAGATCCTTGCCAACTACTTCCCGGTGCTCAAGCCCAATGTCAGTCTGGCTCATGCACTTGTCGGACAACTCCATATCTTCTTGGGCAGACTTATGCCATCAGTTTGTCGGCGCTTTACAAAGCGCCACAAGCCCCATGGCTAAGAAAGCGACCTTCATCTCGCTTTCGCCCGGAAGGAAGGAGAGCCCCTGCGCAAGTATATTCAAAAGATTCAGCCGTACAGACACAACATCGACGCCCACCACCGCCGCGGTGATCGGCGCGTTCCATCGAGCGTCGCGAAACCGCAGGATGCGGAGGAGATGGCGATGTGCAAAATCGAAGACGTCGATGAGCTACTCATACTGGCCGACAAGTGTGCCGCGTCTTTGAGGAGGGAGGAGACTCCGGAGAGAATACCGAAGCGGGAGGATGCGATAGTGAAGAGGCCGCCCGGCAAAGAAGAGCCGTGGCAAGCAACAGGAAAAAGAAAGGCGAGATGTGCTAGTTGTTGAGCAGTCCGGCAACGGAGGTGGCGACAAAGAAAGCCAAGGCTGGTAGCTCCGGCAAGGAGGTTGCAGCTGGCACCAATCGCCCGATCTGTGGCGGCCGCCGACAAGCGGGGACGGCTCCGCAAGCTGTCTTGCCAAGATCCACCGCACCAAGGGCCATGACCTCCAGAGCTGCAAGAAGGTGGAGCAGCTTGTCGAGCAGCGAAGGCTGAATCTGAGCAACGACGCGACAAGGAGAAGGCCCAGGAGGGTGCAGGAGGACCCATCAAGAAACGTCCCGGCCGGGGAGGGCGCCGCGGCAAGGCCAAGCAGCGGCAAGGAGACAGGCCCGCCCGCGGCCGCGACAAGGATGAAGACGAAGACGACGATGAAGACATGGATGATGACGAGACCGATGAGCAGGAGTTCTAGAAAGCCACAGAGGTCACAATGCGTTGTGGCGGTGCTTCTACGCACACCTCCCACCGCCAGCTCAAGCGGTGGATGCGGAGGTCAATGCAGCAGAACCATCCATCGAGTCACGCAAGCCTCGAAATGGTCCAAGACGCCTATCATCTTTGACATTGAGGACCACCACGATCGCAGAATAGCGGTCCGGGTGCTGCCGATGTTGGTTTCACCAACTATCCGCAACCTCAAGGTCACCAAGATGCTGGTTGACGGCGGGGCCAGCTTGAATCTGATCTCCTCCACGGTGCTCCAGAAACTCCAGATTCCTGATGGCGAGCTCGAAGAGACCGGCACTTTTCAAGGAATTAATCCGGGAAGGAGCAAGCCGAAGGGAAAGACCACGTTGCCGGTAACATTTGGCAGCGAGTTGAACTTCAGGACTGAGAGGGTCACTTTTGACGTTGCTGATTTTCCATTGCCTTACAATGGGATACTTGGCCGTCCAAAGACTCGCCAAATTCATGGCGGCCTCTCACTATGCCTACAACATCTTTGAAGATGCCAGGCCGATAAAGCGTCATCTCTGTCCTGGGCGACAAGAAGGATGCTCTTATCTGCGCCGACAAGATCTACCGAGGAAGCGGCAGCCGCGACAGATTGCAAGCCACTTGCCGCTGAAGCTCCGGAGGAAGAAGAAAACCAAGTCCGGCAAGAGCTCTGATGCCCACTCCGGCAAGCGCACCTCTTCAGAGTGATGCGCTACCGTCGAGGACGCACCATCGAGCTCCACCGGCAAGTATAAGAAGACGATGAAAGCTCCACCAGAGACCAAGAAAGTGTCCGCCAAGGAGGACGGCACTGGTGGTACCTTCACCATCAGTGCCTCTCTCGACCCTAAATAGGAAGGCACGCTCGTTGCTTTCCTGCGGGCGAACGTCGACGTGTTTGCATGGCAACCGTCTGACATCCCCGGTGTTCCCAGGAAAGTAATTGAGCACCATCTTGCCGTTTGTCCTCATGCGCGGCCCGTCAAGCAGAAAGTCAGGAAGCAGGCGGTGGAGCGTCAAGAGTTCATCGCAGAAGAAATCAAGAACCGGAAGCAGCAGGCCTTGTCGGAGGAGTGCTCCATCCCACGTGGTTGGCCAATCCTGTAGTTATCGCAAGGCTAACGGAAATGGAGGCTTTGTATCGACTTCACCGATGTCAATAAAGCTTGTCCCAAAGATCCATTTCCTTGCGGCGCATCGACAGCATTGTTGACTCCACGGCCGGATGTGATTTGCTTTCATTTCTGGATGCATATTCAGGATATCATCAGATCTTCATGGCAGAAGAGGATGAGGAGAAGACCACATTCATCACCACATGTGGCACCTACTGTTTTGTACGGATGCCCTTCGGGTTAAAGAATGCTGGTTCAATGTTTGCAAGAGTAGTTCATGATGCTTTTGAGCCGCAAATGCACAGAAATGTGGAAGCCTACATGGATGACATAGTGGTCAAAAGCAAGGACAAGGCGACCCTAGTTCAAGATTTAGATGAAACCTTTACAAATCTGCGCAAGATCAACCTCAAGCTCAACCTCGAGAAGTGCGTGTTCGGAGTCCCTTCCGGCAAGCTTCTCGGGTTCTTCGTGTCTCAGCGGGGAATTGAAGCCAATCCCGACAAGATCAAGGCCATTGAGCAGATTGAAGCACCAAAGCGCGTCAAGGATGTACGAAGGCTTGCCGGTTGCGTAGCTGCTCTCTGCAGGTTTATCTCTAGATCTGCTGAGCGCGCCCTGCCATTCTTCAAAATTTTGAAAAACGCAGGTCCGATGCAATGGACTCCGGAAGCGGAGGCTGCATTGCGAGGACTTGAAGAGATACCTGTCCTCCACTCCAACACTTGTCGCACCTAAGCCACAAGAGAAGTTGCTGCTATATATAGCGGCAACCAATCAAGTGGTTAGTGCTGCGTTAGTAGCGGAGAGGGAGGCGGATAATGAGCTAGCAACCACGGCAGACACATCCAGCGACAAGCAGGGGGTTTCGCCGGCAAGCTCTGGTCCCGACAAGGACGGATCTGCGCAGACGCAGGACAAGATGCAGAAAAGGATGGTGCAGCGCCCAGTTTACTTTGTCAGTTCCCTTCTGCAAGGGGCTAGGTCAAGGTACTCTGGTGTGCAGAAATTGCTTTTCGGCCTTCTCATGGCCTCGAGAAAGCTGCGCCATTACTTTTAGGCACATGAAACCACAGTTGTCACACGCTTTCCCCTGAAAAGGATACTACAAAATCCAGAGGCAACAGGCAGGATTGTCGAGTGGGCACTGGAACTGTCAAGCTTTGGCCTCAAGTTTGAGAGCACTTCAACTATCCAAAGCAGAGCATTGGCGGAGTTCATAGCAGAATGGACACCAACGCCAGATGAAGAAATTCCAGATCTGGCGTCCCGTCAAGGAAACAAGCAAGAGTGGCTGATGTACTTTGATGGTGCCTTCTCGCTGCAAAGGCGCCCGGTGTGACGTCTTGCTTGTCGCACCCACCGGAGAGCACCTCAAGTACGTGAGTCGGATGCACTTTCCCAAGGAGCAAGCAACAAACAATACAGCAGAGTATGAAGGTTTGCTTGCCGGTCTCAGGATCACAGTAGACCTTGGGATCAAGAAGCTCATTGTCAGGGGTGACTCACAGCTTGTTATCCGCCAAGTGAACAAGAATTATCAGAGTCCGTTGATGGAAGCTTATGTTGATGAAGTGAGGAAGCTAGAAGAGCACTTTGACGGCCTGCAAATGGAATATATTCCGAGAGCTCAGAATGACATTGTTGATGGCCTGTCAAAGTGCGCCGCACTTAAGTTACCTGTGGAACCAGGGATTTTCGTGCTCAAGCTGACTCAACCATCTGTAACACCACCAACTGGACATAGCAAGAAGAGGAAGTTGATCTCTGGTGACTACTTTCCGGCAGAGCTTCCCGAAGCCGCCGCCAAGAAGGTCCCCAAGATCGACACCAACAAGGCCGAGGCGGTCTCCGACAAGCCCAGTGTTTGTTTCGTTGAAGCGACGCCCCGACAAGTTTTGCTCCGACAAGCTTGCCGGGAACGTCAAGCTCCGCCGAGCCGCAGAGTTCTTGCCGTGGAAGCATATATTCTCGCAGCAGCAGATGTGCCTTTAGTCCTTGTTGTCGAGCCGCAAGCTCCAAAGATGGGCGCATAGATTGTCCATTTCCTTCAGACGGAGAACTTCCGAAGAACAAGAAGAAGCGGAAAGAGTAGCCCGGCAGTCAAGTATGTACCAGTTTGTCGACAAAGACACTGCATGTAAGAAGACTCAACGGTGAGAAATTGAAGTGTATTCACCGTGAAGAAGTACAAAAGCTGTTGGCAGAGATACATGGAGGAAAATGTGGTCACCACAATGCCGACAGAGCACTTGACGACAAAGCGTTAAGCAAGGTTTCTTTTGGCCGACAGCCCTCCAGATGCAATCGCACAAGTAACCAAGTGTGAAGCGTGCGATTCCATTCCAAACAGATACACCAGCCGGCTCAAGCTCTCAGACGATCCCTTTATCCTCGCCATTTTTGGTCCTGGGGCTCGACATCCTCGGCTCCTTCCCACGAAGCTGTCGGGGCTTTGAGTACTTGTACGTTGCCATCGACAAGTTCACAAAGTGGCCGGAAGTGGAAGCGATGAGGAAGGTGATAGCACGGTCGTGATCAAGTTCTTGGTCGATTGTTTGCCGCTTGGAATCCCTAACAGGATCATCACCAACAACGGCACACAGTTCACAAGCCGCACCTTCATGCAGACGTCCAAGATCTTGGCGCCAAGGTTCCGCGCTTCGCATTGCTCATCCGAGAAGCAACGGTCAAGCGGAGAGGGCAAATCTTGAAAGTCTTCGCGGGCTCAAGACCGAGAACTTTCGACGGGCTGCCGCAGTGCGGAAGAAATCGGATTGAGGAGCTGCCGGTGGTTCTTTGGTCGATCAGACGACGCCAAATCGAGCCATCGCCGGACACCTTTCGCTCTAGTCTATGGAGCAGAGGCAGTTCTCCCCACGGAACTCAGATACGGATCGCCTCGAGTGCTCGCTTATGATGAGTTTGAGCAAGAGCAGCTGCGACAAGATGACGCCGCTTGCTCCTTGAGGAAGATCGTCTTCAGTCAGACGAGCTGCTCGGTACCGACAAGCTTTGGCGCCGCTACCATAGCCGCAAAGTCAATGCCAGAAGTCTCGAGGAAGGCGACCTTGTTCTTGGGCGCATTCAGTCCGCCAAGAATTCCAACAAGTTGACGCCGAAGTGGGAAGGCCCTTATCGGGTGAAACGAGTCACTAGGCTCAAGGCTGTCTGCCTTGAGACCGAAGATGGCATTCCATGAGCAACTCTGGAATATTGAGCATCTTCGTAAGTTTTACTCAGAGGGCGCTGTTGCGGAACCTGTTCCGCAACCACCTTTTGTACAAGTCTTGTCACCGATGCATGTAATCCTTTGTACAAAGCCGGCGCAGAACCCGATGCATCAAGAAAGCTAGTGTGCTTCGCACACCTTGTCGATTTCATGCTTTTTCACTTCTATTTTGCATGCATTATCGACACTTTGTGCAGCACCTACCTGGTAGTAATAATGAGCCACAAGGCTCCATATCTTTATTTTCTCTTCTTTCTCTTTCTCAAAGAAAGGAAGGTTCCTCGCACACAAGTTTGCCGGGGGAGGAGAAGATAATGGTGTGGACCAAGCGTCGCTCAAGGAAATCTAGCCTTACCGGAAGCAAACGACAAAAAGCTAAGTTGCCAAAGTTTGAGCAATCAGTTTTAAAATTTTTAAGTTATCTTCCTTGAACGACCGAACTTTGTATGGAAAACCTGCGTGCAGAGGAACCAACTCGTAGCTAGTTGGCGCCTTACTTTGTTTCGAGTCCGCTCAACAACTTAAGTGATCTGCGACTAGTTGCGACAAGGTTGCTTTGTCGGAGGCGGCACCGCCAACAAAGTGACGTTACGCACTTTTCGATGCTTTCATGACTCAGTGCCAGCTACCGACAAGTCCCCTAAAAGCGTAAGGCAAAAACATACAAAGGAAGGAATCAAGTAAAGGAAATAGCATAGCAATTGATATCCAAAATAAAGTTATATTACAAGATAGCTTGCCGCAGCTCTAATGGATTGTTCCTATGACATGACTAGCAGCGGCAAGAGCAAGAGAAAACGGGCGGCCTAATCTACGCGACCACCCTCAACCCTCTTAATTCCGCTCACCCTGTCCACAATGGGTGCGACAAGGGTCTTGAGCGCCTCCACATCAGCATCCGGCGGCAGGGACTTGAGGACGTTGGTGAGGTTGAGGCCCGGGTTGCGGAAGGCCACCTTCATCAGCACCTTTTGGAGGGCTCCCGCGCAGATCTGGCGCGACTCCTCGGCCAGCTGTTTTGGGACTTCTTCCCGGAGTCGCTGGAGGCCCGTCACCACGCCCTTGAAGAACAAGCTAAGCTTGGCGCTGGGTTGGAGGTGCTCGTCGGAAGAGTATCCAAGATCCACCATCCCCAGCTCCATCAGCTCGCTGTGGATGGCGGCAGCAGTATCCACGAGACCTTCGGTCCAGTTCTCCACACTCTCCCTCAAAGCACCCTGGGCGGCAACGGCATTCGCCAACAGCTCCTCGTCGGCCTTGATCTTCTCCTTCAAGGCCACCTCCCGCCCCTTGGCGCCATCCAGCGTCTGAGTCAAAGTAGTTAGCTTCAACTCAAGATCTGCATTGGAGTCCCTGGCGGCGCTGAGCTCCTTGCTCCTCTCGGCGAGACGGCCCTGTAGCTCGCCAAGAGTGTAGGCGTCCTTCTCACGCTCATGCTTGAGTGCGGCAAGCTCCTCGCCGCTCTTCTTGAGGCTGGCCTCCAACTGCGCCACCTTCGTCTCCAGCTCCTTCTTGGCGGCCTCGGCAGCCACGGCGGCATCCCTTGCCTCCTTGACAGCCCCGCCAAATGTTTCCTCGCGCATGGCGAGATCCTCCTCGTGGCTGTCCAGGTTGACCTTCCGCTGCGCCAGCTCGCCTTCCTGCGCAGACAGCTTCTCGGCTGACAAGTCATTGTTCCTCCTCACCGCAGCCTTCTCGAGGATGAAGGCCTTGCGCTCCTCGGCGAAGTTGCTCCCGCCTCCGCCAAGGACCGGAGAGCTTCACGGTTACGCCCGGAGCTCCTCCGCGTGCTTCTCAATGTCTGCTCCGCCTTTGCGACATAAGCGCCTCCGGGATGCTGATTTGGCTTGTCGGGCGGTAGAGCGACGGCTTCCAGCGTTGCTCCTCCTCGAGCTCGCCGCTCTGCTGCTTGGCGCGTCAACTAGCGTCGGCCAGCGAGGCGAGCAGCTCTTCATCGAAGGTTTCTCCTTCGCCGGCGCCTGGAACTCGACTCCCATGGGAGCTTGATGAAGACGCCGTCGTGGCCTTCAAGTAGGCGCCGGATGGGGCTCTTGAACTCGACGCTGCAAAGAAGCGGAGGGATCGGCGGTCGGTGTAGCGCTGGCGCTCCTGCTGACCTCGAAGTCGTCGGTCACGATCGCGGACCCTCGCCCGGCTTCTATGGCGGCGGCCGGTGGCCTCTTCGCCGGCAGGCTCGTCGGCGCCGGCTTCTTCTTCCACGGCGGCGGCTTCGGTGTTGCCAAGACGCCGTCCTCCTCGCCGGCGACCTCGGTCTCCATCGGCTCTGTGGCGGATGATGAAGAAAGTCAAGCAAATATTCAAAGACAAAATCAAGAAGAAAAACACAAGGGAAGTACTCAGGCGAGAAGGTTACCGGCGCCGGGGGCTGCGGTCATGTTCTCCGCCGCCAAGGGATCTCTGGTGCCGTCCCTTGCCGGAGAACTGCCCCTTGCCGGAGAAGGCTCTTTTGCCGGAGAAGGCTCCCTTGCCGGGGAACGCTCCTTGCCGGGAATCCACCCTTGGCGGCGTAGTCGAAGCGGAAGGAGGCTGCTCTGCTCCTACACAAGTCAACAGTCAGATATCAGCAAAGGAAAAAGCACCCATGCACGCCGAACAACAAGAAGTAGACCATATACTTACGCTGGGGGCTGCGCTGGGGGCTGCTTTGAAGGAGAGTTGCCTCATCCAGCAGGGTTGTCTCGACGCGCCTCCTGCCGTCATGATGAGGTTCGCCCTCGGCGACAATCACCGGGTCTTGGCTCTCTTCGACATCCTCCGGGCCAGCGTCACGAAAAGGAATGGATTGAGTAAAGCAGATCAGATACAAGACAAGGCAACAAATCGAAGAATTACAAGTACAACAAGGAATCTTACTCCTCCTCTTCCTCGTCGGAGCTGAGCGCGGAGAGGTCAAATTCTGGCCCGCCTCCGGTACGACGAGGCGGAGGAGTGGGCTCCCTTGGACGCGCTTGGCGGGAGGCGGGACCGGTGGCTGCGAGGGCCGCCCAGCTGCCAGCGGTGTGAGGTGCTCCTGGCAACAGTGCTTGCCGCGGTGGAGCGCTGCTCTGCGGCGCTTGGCTGTTGGCCCGTCTGCCGCCCCGCTGCGTCTCCGGCCCTGCGAAGACGCCTTCTTGGTGGAGCCGGTGGCTCCGCCCGCGGCAAGCTGCTTGGAGGTGGGGACGATGCGCCCTCGGCGGGCTCGCTCGACTCGGCTTCAGGCTCGGCAAGCTCTTCCTCGCCGACGAACTCCTTTCGCTCGACAAGGCTTGCCGCCTCGGCTGCCTCTGCCTCCTCCACAGTGAAGCCAAACTCGCCCGCGGCAGCGGCTGCTGCCGCCTCTTCTAGCCTGGTGGCGATGCGCTGCATCTCGTCGTCAGTAGTGTCACGGGTGAGGCCCCTCTGCTTTCGTCGGGCGGATGGCATCTCTACCAGATTGTCGAAGAAGAACTGCCGCGACGGCGTCATCTGCCCGGCTCTTGCCAAGTGGGGACAATTCCATGGGAGTCACACAACGGCATCATTGCACGGATGCGGTCAAGCAACGAAGTTGTTGCACAAATGAACGACGCCTCGGCAACCTAAACATCTCCGGATGATCAGGATCAGGCTTGAACAGCTCTAAGAGCATTGCGTCAAGCTCCAAGACAGTGAAGTTGAAGTTGAGGCTGGGCGCAGCCTCATGATATCTGCTGCGTTACGAAATTCCCAGGCAGGTCTCCTTCTCTCCCGCAAGGGGCGGGCGGCGAAGAAAGTCCGCGCCAACAAAGGTTTACGATGAGTCCGCAAGTGCGAGGCGGAGGATTCGAATAGCTGCGATCTTCAGCCTAGCATCCTCCGGGGCCGATTGCTCCAATCATTGCAGCGTACTCTGGGGTTTAGGTATTTGGCGGTAAAAGGCTGGGTTCTCCTCAACGATCCAGCACCAATCTGCCCTCCACTCCTCCCATTTGCTACGGAGCTCTCCTCTAGATAGGCCTCCTTCTTGCCGACCCTGGAGACCCAAGCAATTCCTCCGGCGAGGGGCTCTCCTCTCTCGGCTCGGGGTAAAAAGAAGTGACGGAAAAGTGCTACATTTGGGTGGACTCCGACAAAGTTTTCGCAGAGATGTGCGAAAACTGCCATGGTCAGAACGGCGTTGGGGGTGAAATCAAGGAGGCGGAACCCGTAGGTGTTCATAATGTCACAAAAGAACTCAGAGAAGGGCGGGCAGAGCCCGCAGTAGAAGAAGAGCGCAAAGAAGGGATACCCCGTCGGGGCCAGTTCTGCAGCAGCGGCGGGGAGTACCTTCGTCATGGATCTTGTAGCGCATCTCCGTCGACCGAAGAGGTAGTAGTTCTCCCTCGGCTCCCTCGGCGAGCTGAGGGGGAAGACAACCCGCTCCTTCCAGCGCCGCAAGCAGCGCCTCAGCCGACTTCACGGTCTTCGCCTTGTCGGCTTTCGGGCCCATGGCGGAGGCGGTGGAGGAGATCGACGGTGTTGAAGGTGCTGGTGGCGATGGGGGGCGGAGCGCTGCTCTCTTTTCAGCCTCGAGAAGAAGGGGGAGCAGCGGTGGTTTTTTGATGGGACAGCAACTGGCAAGGTAGGTGACATGCCCCTATTTCCCCTGCTTATAAAGAGGGAGGGGGCGGACGTTCCGATTTCTCGAATAAAGAAACCCCCACGATCTCGCCCACGTTCTCTCACACGACGCCACATTCGATGCCTGCTGGTCGTGGGGGGCGTGGTGGGTCCGGAGTGAGTTATGGTCTGACCCGGGCCGCGTGTGCCCGTGCCCTGATTTGGGCCTGGCCCAACAGCGCTCGGCACCGTGTGTGGCCCAGGCCCGGGGGCTCCTGTCGGTGTACTAGAGTAGGGGTACCCTAGTATCCCGAACTTGTGCACGGGCAGTTGCAGCCCTCCGCGGCAAGGCTTACCGGGTGACCGCCAAGGTCCTCCGTGGTTCCTTTGGAGCCATTCAAGAACAAAGTATTCAAGCCAAGGAGACAAGGCCCCGGCAAGAGGAGCTTGCCGGGAAGGCCACCCAAGGCACATAGAATCCTCTTGCCGGGAAGGCCACCCCAGGCACTTACAAGACAAGGCCCCGGCAAGAGGAGCTTGCCGGGAAGGCCCGGTGAGCGACAAGCTTCCGGGCGCGACAAGACAACAACCGCGGCAAGGCGCTTGCGCGCAGACCACCTCTACGTACCTACGCTCCAGCGCATCCACTAACGTGTCGCATACAGGGCCTTTCCGGAGGGTTGGTTGGTCGATCAGTTCCCCAGTGCTCGGTCTCGTTAGCAGCTAAATGCATCTTTGTAGCATTCGAGCACTCTGAGCAAGAACGCAATACACCTAGACAGCAGCAGAGGAGTGTTATCTCCCCGGAGAGCTCCGAAGCTGGGTAAACCTCTCGCGTGCTTCGCCTCGATCCGCTCTTCGTGCGACCTCCGCTCCCCTCCGAACCGAAAGGGGCTCGGTCCGCCGGCCCCATAGGTGTTCGTGGGCCAGACCAGCCTACCCCGACAGGCGGCATGGCGGCTGGTCGTAGCCAGCGCTGCTGGAGCTGTCGCCGGAGGGAGAACTGCCGTAACTGGGCGCGAGATCGTCCTCACCCTCATCCCGACCGTCCCCAAGGCCAAGCCCCTCATCGTCGTTGTTGTCCTCAGGCAGCACCCGGTGCAGCGGCCGTCTTCTCCGAACACCCTCACGTAGAGGGTCGCGTTGCCGTCGTACTTGAAGTGGACAGTGCACCGCCTGCCCAGCAAAGGCGCTTGTGGCAAACATCTGCCACCGTGAGCTGAGCGAGCCACATTGCGGTGATGGAGGTCTCGGACCGCGACCCACGGCTTTGCAACAGGCCCGCCGCCAGCCGAGCCCGCCTGGACCCGTGGCCGGCAGTTCGCCAACGAAGAAGCGCGAGAGCTGAAGCCTGGAGCCGGCAGGGTTCTCCGACCACACCACGAACTCCGGCAGCACCTTCGCTGAGTGGAAGCACGGCCGGGGAGGCCGCGCGACCATGGCGCGCCTCCCTTCATCGATGGGGCTGCTTCGACATGGGCCCACCACACGAAGGAGCATCGGCGCGGCCGCGGGAAGCCGTGGCGGGGGTCACCGAGTGCTTGCGAGGACGACCGCGTCCACGCTTGGGCGGCGGAGAGTCGGGCCCCTCCTGGCGAGCCTTCCCCTTCTCCGCGGCCGAAAACCTCTTCGCAGGTGCCATGGGAGTTGCTACTGGCAATGGAGCAAGGGAGGAGAAGCGAGCAGAATGGGAAGAGATGGGCGACAGGGGGCTCTACCCCCTCCCCATTTATAGCAGGAGAAGGCCAACCAGTACCCCCCACGATCACAGCTAATGATGGTTTTTCCTTGCATGTAGCAGGGACTCGTCAAGTCGGACAGTTGCCGAGGCAGCGTGGGGAAGCAGAGATTCCCACGTCCAATCAGTTGCCACGTGTCGACCAAGGCCACATGCTGTTGTGGCCCGCGACGCTCCGCACTTGCCCTTTGGCTTCGCCTCGAAGCCAAATCCGAGCACGCCTTGGGCCCGGGGGCTACTGTCGGCGTTCTGGGAACGGGGGTCCCCAGACTTGCGTGCATGCGGCACACGGCGTGGCTCCACTCGCGGCCCAGTACGGCCCGTCTTCACCAGCAAACGCTCAAGACCCTCGCGAGGGGCCGAGCCTCGCGAGGCGGACGACACAAGACCTCCTCGAGGGCGGCCTCACCAGGCTGGCTCGCGAGGAGCGGAGAGATCAAGGCAAGACAAACCTCGCGAGGTTCCAATGACGTAAGCCATGACGACCGAGACCAGGCGGGCGCCAGCGTGCACAGTGTCCTCGTTTCCTCTTTGGTGCTAAGGAGGCAAGTGCAGGCGAGGAGTACCAAGGCATCAGGCAAAGGTTTCCATATCGGTGCAACGAGACCAAGACCAGCAGGACGGCAGGATGGAGGTCACCGTGGAGCCCAAGATGGCGTCACCACGAGAGCCTTTGGCAGGCGAAGACCACCTCTAGTCAGGATAGCTTGTACTAGCTTTCCCCCTTCAAATTGGCCGTTGTTGGCTCCCTTCCCACTCAATATTTGGGAAGAGGACCAGTGCCTCTATAAATAGGACTAGCCACCACAGTAGGAGGCAACTGATGAAGATCACCCTCACACCCACCAAGCACAAGAACACCTCGCCCCAGGAGGCTGTTCTTCCCCTTGTACTGTTCATCCTCAGCCCCAGAGGCAATCCACCACACCATACTGGAGTATGGTATCACACCACAACGGTGGCCCGAACCAGTATAAATCTTGTGTCTCTTGTGTTGCGAGTTCGTCGAGCTAAGCTTTGAGATCGCGGTGAGGCTGAGGGCGTGATTTGGTAGGGGTAAATATTCGTGCGCACCCCAGTGTTCAAACCTTAAGGGTTTTGCCGAAACCCGAAATCCAACACTGATGAAATGTGCAAATGCTCCAGAACCTTTGATGGCCCTACATTAATATAGGATGAGAACCTCGTGCTACACGCATACCTGGGTGATGGCGATCCGCTGGTCCCTTTCCAGGAGATGGATGGATGGGCACAAGGTACTGCTTGCGCTGCTTCTCCTATAGGTACTGCTTGAACTTAGTGAGCAGAGCTTCATTGATTCCAGATCATTGGTGTACATCACATTAAACTTGGTGCTGCCATGGGTCTGAACGGCGAACTCAAAGGTGAACTCCTTGCTGAAGTGCATATCCAGCAGGCTCACCCCTCTGGTCGCCATTGGAGTCTCTTCTCACGGAGAGTTGATGTGGCGCTTCTTATTTTGTGGGGATTGGGGGCATGGGGAAGATGAAGACGATGGGGAGATATGGAGAGCGAAGGGCTCCTTATTTACACTGCGGATCAGTGTGTAGTGGGGTACTGAGAGGCGACAACAATAGTTCATTTTTCCAATCTTGGGGAACTGCAATCGCCTGTGAATGTAGTGGGTATGCAGCGTCATTAGTTAGTTTTCAACTATTGGGTACTCCAATCGCGAGTAAACGGAGTGGGTACAGGCGGCAGTAGTTATACTACCCCTCCTCCCTCGCCCGCTATACGCCTGGTAGAACACGTCTCCTCGACGCATGCAAATGCCTACACTAAACCGGCCTGGAAGCCGAGAAACCTATTTCGGCCACACGTCCGTTCACGAGCGGGTAACTTTACTTCAATTTTATTCACTTTACTTCAATTTTATTCTTAGAACAAGCCAAGCATTGGCTCATTCTATTAGTGCTGCATGATTATTATTTTCAGGATGCACATGATCAGCTCATTTGCCGCACTTTCACAATTACAATACTACCATGTTTGAACAACTTGTTATGGTTGATGTCCTCTGCATCATCATGATGTGTTTCCCAGCTTGCAAGATTCACAACCCACCCATAACATTCAAATAATAAGTACAACAAAGATACCTACACATCTTAATGATTCACAGATCAGAGCCAATGGTTACTATAGAACTACAACATGGTGATAATGTGAACAAATAAATAAAAATTGATCGATTCTTCATGTAAGAAATTTGATTAAAGGATTTGCTGAAAAATTGAAACCAGTGTGTTTATGGCCACGTAGGTCAAACATTGGCAGATAAATGTTCTGCATCACTGGTGGCACTACCACTTCCAACTTCTGCCTTATAGATTTTGAAGTAGTGTAGAGCCTCATCCTTAGTATTTAAGAAATACACATAGCACAATCTAGAGGAATCATCATTGAATGTAACGAAATATTTCTTTCCACCTTTAGTCAAGACACCATTCATCTTGCACATATCTGAACGTACGTGCTCTAGTGGTGCCAGGTGTCTCTCCTTTGTAGGCTTGTGAGGCTTACAAGTTTTCTTAGCTTGCAGATATGCATGGCACTTAGATCCTTTGGCTAAATTGAGACTCGAGATTAAATCCATCTTGCGTAGCCGTGTCATACAACCCCATAACTTGGTGAATGGTTTTGACCATCCCAACATGTGTAGTTGAGTATTCCTGTTAGCACAGATAAAGAAAGATCATGATTACCATAATAGTGGCACTAGTTGAAGCATCTTTATTTCCAAAATGAGAAAAGATTGTGATAAAATAGATTTAGTAAAAATACAATGTTAGCACAGTATGACAAAGCACAATCATTTGGATAAAGGACAATACTAACCTGTGTGAGATGACTCTGGGAGATCAAGTTATTCTTCAGGTCCCCGTATCTTGCCACGGAGGTGATTCATTGACATTTATTAACAACCTCAGTGTCGCAGTAGAAGGAGGAGCATCGACTCATTCCAATCTCTTTTTTGTGCAGTTCGACTAAAATTATGGTGCAAGCCATGCCGCGTAGGGAGAGAGGGGGTCCACACATCCTCGACGGTAGGCCTGATGGACTCAACTATTTCAGTGCACATGGACTTGTTTCTACCAGATACGCCTTCTGCATGTTATCTACATTGGAAATGAAATGGTAGCTAAGACAATAGCTCTATTTTACATGTATTATTACTTCATTTTATCAGTGGCAGTAGCGGTGCCAAAACATTGCCTCAAACTATTAGTGGCATTAAATTAAGATGCAAAAACACTATCATTCTTGCTTTCTCATGGCAGTGGCAAAACAGTAGCACAAGATCACTACTAGCTGGATGCAGAGTCAAAATCAACCAAAAAGGAACATAGCCGGTCATGGGAACCAAAACTAAGAGAGGGGCCCTACGCCGCTGGGACGGTAGGCCTAATGGACTCAGCCAGTTCAGGACTCGATTCTCCCGGACACGCCTTATGCAAGTGGTGAACTTGCAGCTCCACTCAGATGATTCAATTCATGCCGTCTTTTTGTGTAGTTCACCTAAAATGAAGCAATGTTTGCATCATGCAGCTAGCAAGAAGTACTTGGTCTCATGAGCTGGCAGCTTCTTCTTTATTAGGTGCACTAAAATTGAGCAACACTAAGGTTGGCTGTCATGCTCATGCAAGGTGCAACTATAATTTGCTTATCCTTTTGTGTAGTTCCACTAAAATCAAGTGCCATTGTGGTGATAGTGGCAGCTAATCTTGAAAAGGCAAATAAACTGTTGCACGAGATTACTGGCAGAGTTAGCCGAAGAGGTTAGGAACTCCAATAACCCTTCCCGCAGTTCCACTAAAATCGAGAAACATTGCCCATGTGACATTTTAGTAGAACTTCACAAGGTAGTCTTTCAAAAAAATTGTTTTGTGTAGTTCACCAAAAGGTCACAATAGCAACGAGGTGGATATCCCTATCTGTGAAAAAAATAGAAAGAAAACAATTACTGGCCAATAACCAGATATGAAACATACATGAAATGAAAATAGGCATCTTCACTATCTTCATGGCAATCACGCACGGACGATAGAAATTTTAAAATGACAGCACTGCTTCATATTATTGGAAATTACGATCAACAATGACATTAGTCAAATATGGCATTACTTTATGGTGGCAATGCTTGTTTTACCAGATACATTAGATTAATAGTAGCTAAAGAGTTGGTATAAGGGCATGGGACAGTGGGGACACCAGGACATTGACCAGGATGAAGAAGCAACTTACTTATCATAATGGGAAAAATAGCAGGAGAGTACCATTTGTAAAACATTTGAATTGCATCATATTACTGGAGGCACTAGATTAACAATAACATTGGTTAGACATGTCCTTACTATAAGAGTGGATTGCTTCATTTTACAAGCGCCCTTGGCTTAGCAGTAGCAAAAAGTTGGTATAAGGGCATGCGACAGTGGACACATGAGCACCATGTACCTACAGGGAGGCATAAAGTGGTGATGCCAACATCTAATCAAGATCTGTGCTGGTCCCAAATTTAGTTCTCTTTAGCCACCTTTTACTATGTAAGGGCAGCAAATCTAATCTTTGACATACTCTGTGGACTTGTTCCCTAGCCGCCACTTTATTTCCTTTTTAACCAATAATAGATCTGTTCCTTATCTAGTGTGTACCGTGTTTTCCATTTATTTCCATTTTCAACCAAGAGACTGCTTGGGTATCTAGTCTATACTACTTTCCCCTGTTATTTCCTCTTTGAATCAAGTCCTAGTTTCATGTTACAACTTCTCCCCCTTTCTTCCCTGTTTGAACCAAGTCCTAGATTTGACTGCATGAAGTATCTTTACCACTAATAATACAAAAAATAGGTGGCTTGGAAGAGCTGATGGAAGTAGAAAAAGATCCACATGTAGCCACATGGGGAGCTGGGGCAATAGAGCAAGGCCATTTTTGAAGGAAGTTACACCTGAGGGTCAACGGGATGTGGCTAGGAGGGCGGCGGGAGAGCGGATCTGGCCATAATATGGCAGGGAGGAAGATGTGGTCGGAGGACCTCCTGAGCCGGCACTGTGTCGGAGAGAACGGCACGGGCAGCCGATCGGGACGCGCCAGCAGCTGTGGGTTTCCTCCCTTGCCGCCGATGAACGCGTGAAGGATGCACCTACTCCCCTACGCCCCGATCGAGGGGATCCGACCAGATTTGTGACCAGCGGTGAGCAGAGAGAGAATGTTGCCACCAATGTCTTGTTTAGATCTAGAGAGGGTAAGAGAGTGAAGAGAGCAGCCCTAGTAAAGGAAGCGCTCAGGCTCCTGCCTATAATATAGTGGAGTAATTTTTCTTTTTATCTCGACAACAGTCGTTTCAATTTGTGTATGTGACATTAAGGAAAATAAAATCTCTATTTAATGTGACTAACTTCACACCGCACTTTGTACCACACTTTATAGGTTTGATAAGTAACCTATATGTATAAACACATGCTCGGTTTACATGTACTAACTTTTTCTTTTGTTTTTTTGCTCCATGGCGCAATTCATCGATACAAAATGAGAAAAGTATAAATAAACCTTAAACTTGTACTCCGGGTCTGAAATGAACCCTAACCTTCAAATCCCCGAAATTGGCACCCCATCCTTACTTTTCCTGGTCGATCCCGAACATTTTTGGATGAAAGCTCATTTAGTTTTCTGGGATTGCTTACGTGGCAAGGGGAAATCTAGTGTGCTTGCTGTAGTTGCCATTGCCTTGTCAATGATGAACTCTGGGAGTGAGCTAAGCTCGACGTTGTAGGCCAGCGTGTAGAAGGTCATGACAGACGATAGCCGATTCTTACCGGTGCTCGACACTGTTATAGTGTTGTTGGTGAGCACCTCTGGGCAAGTTGCCGAATGCCGAGGTAGACGAGGAGTGCATGGAACGGGGTGGACGGGCAGTCAGGCATTGACCTGGAGCACCCGCAGCCCTGTGCGTCCCGCTATAGCATGGTGATTATGCTACCGTCATAGTGCATGCTGAGCTCCACCTCGACCAAGTACGAATTTAAGGTTTTATTTAGACTCTTTCCATACATAATTATAGGAGTATTTAAAAGTCAAGGGCGGGGCTTTTCCCGGGCGGTACGCGTGGCAGTTTTGCCTAGCCAATTTGACAGAGAGGCGAGGAGGGTGAGGGAGTAGCAGATTCAACTTACTGCTGGAAAGGTAGGGCTGTGTGATTTGATGTCTCGTTACTACTGGAAAGGTGGGGTCTTGTGATTTGACAGCTCATCATAGTCATTATTACTGCGGCGCTACGACCGGGGTGAGGCTCCCCTTCCGTTCCCCACTCTAATCTGGTGCATGACACGTCGACACGGATGCTGGCTGTCCCACATGTCGGCGACATAAGAAGCATCAAAGAATCATGTGGTATATATATACTAGTGTCGGTGTGGAGCCGACGATCTATGGGACAGGGCTGCCCCTTTGCTCGTTCGGCGATGGGGTGCCCGCGGCGCAAAGAGCAAGACGGCAAGAGACACAGTCGTCCTACCTAGGGTTGGGCCTCTGAGAAGCGTAAAACCCTAGTCTTGCCTTTGGTTTATTGATGAGGTGTACGCGCAAGCACGCAGAGCGCTCTCCCCCGGCAAGTCACGAGGAGAGGGCAGCCGCATGAGTGCGTATGCATGAAGTTGCGTATGGTTCAAACCCTTGTAAAGGTTGCCCTGGCCCTCCTTTTATAGGTCAAGGGTGTTACCACAATAGCAAAAGGGTCTTTACATGGTGATTAGATGGAAACATTTGTATCACACCTAACTCTGCTAGTCAAGACAAAATGCATTCTATGCATCGCTAGGTGTCATGAGGAGGAGGGGCCCCGGCAAGGTTGCCGCACCGCTTGCCCATCGGCCTTCTATTATCTGGACACGACATTAGGACGGGTGTTGATAAAGGCAATCTTCTCTTCAGCAGGCCGCCACATGGCCGACAAGCTTTACCTAACCGCCTGCGAGCTCAACACCTCACCGATGGGTGACAACCAGCTCGGTGAGGTGGAGCGCTGGTGTTCTGGTGTTGGCCTGCCGGGCCTGGCGCTTGCCGGGCCTTCATCTTGCCGGGTTCAGCTTGCCAGTAAGAGCTATCTTTATTTTTGTCTTGGTTTTCCTAATGCGCTCCTTGATCTTACGAAGAGCTGCTCTTTAGCTTGGGATGGTCCCCGCCAAGGTCTCTTGCCGGGAACCCTGTTATTATCCGTGCATAAGTCCGGGAAACTAAGGGTCCCGTCCTTAGTGCACCGACAGGAGCCCCCGGGCCTGGGCCACACGCACAACCGAGGCGTCATTGGGCTAGGCCCAAAAGCATGCACGAACACACGTCGCGAGAAACAACTGCCGTGATCTTCCTACTTCAAACCGTAATTATGACGGTTTGTTTCCGACGCACGTCCAATCTGCGTATTAACTGCGGGTCGTGGGAGCATGGGCTGCTCTTTTGGTAGTGCCATGAGATGCTTGTGAGGGGCGCGGCTAGGGAAGACAGCGAAGAGCCACCCCCTCGCGTATTCCCCATAAAAAAGGTAACCGCAAAGGGGCGCTGCTCATTCACTCTCATCCCCCTCCCACTCCATCTACCTCCTCTCGCCTAGAAGAAAACTGCATCTGCCGCCATAGACCTACCTCAACCCTTAGTCCGACTGCCCCTCACCTCCTTTTTTTGAGCCCCCAATGGCGCCGAAGGCGGCTGCCCTAAAAGGGAAGAAGGCGGCCAAACCGCTCGACCGCAAGGCGGAGAAGAGGAGGCAGAAACTAAAGGAGTTGGATAGCTGGAGGCAGGAGAATGTCGTCTTCGCTCAGTCATCATTGTCCTCCAACACCCTGATCGGGAGGTACACGTACATGTGGGGGAGGGAGACTGGGGACCACAAGGCCCCCACGGCCATCGCCGTTGGCGGGGAGAAGCCATCAGATTCATACCCTTTCTTCTGTGCTTATTTCTACTGCGGCTTGTCTCCCCCTATTCGGACTTCTTTCATGAAATGATGGACACTTTCGGGTTCAGATTGCTGGACTTCATCCCTAATGCCATGACATGTATGGCCATTTTTGCCCACTTTTGCCAAAACTTTGTTGGGGTTCTGCCCAACATGGATCTGTTCCGCCATTTTTTTGTCCCTCGGTTCAAAGACAAGTTGCTCTCTGGGAGCGTAACATGGTTACCGAGGGTAAAGAAGAATCTGAGGGTTTATATCCCCGGAAAACTCCACGCAACTGGGAAGAGTGGAGGGGAAACTGGTGTCGGATCCAGGAAAAAGACTTCCTGGCATTTTGCCAGCCGTGGACAAAGAGGATCAACCGCAACGAGGATTGGTAGAAGTATGGGCCCACCAAGAAGAAACTCCGCCTGACATTGAACAGGATTGCTCGCCTGAAGGATGCCGGGCTGACCATAGATATGGTTGGAGCTGACTTCCTATGGCGCCACAGCGCCCCGCTGCAGCAGAGGAACATGTTTGCACGGGACTACTAGAATGCCGCTGATAGGATGCGATTGTATCCTGGAGGCGGCAACAACTTGACCGTGTTGGGACATGCCTGGCTCTGCTAGCAGTTATCCGGCCATGTTCGTGCCCCAGCACCTCCATGCAGAGAAGGACTCCGTTTTGTCGTGGATGCCACTAGGCTCTGCCAAGGGGGTCAAGGATGGCTGGAAGCCGCCCAAGCTGGCGGATGAGAGGAAATGGGCCTCCGAACTAGAGAAGGTGGTTGAGCGCGAGGAGAATGATCACGTCAAAGCCACCACAACCGAGGAGGTGGCAGACATCACTAGCAGGGTCACAGAGGCCTGTAGGCTAGAAGCTGCGAGGGTCTCCGGCCTTGCCAAGAGCACCAACGGCGCTGCAGATGATGATGATGAGGAAGAAGAGGAGGAAGACAATGAGATGGGGAAGAGCCTGCTGACAAGAGGTAGGAGGAGCCCGGCGAGGATCTCGAAGAGGAGCCCTAGGTCCCCGAGCCGCCGCGCCGCCTTCACAGCAGGGGTAGCCACGAGTGTGACACCACGAGACCGATGCTCCAGATGGCTTTCATTTTTTTGTTGAGGTCATGTGTTTCAATTGTTTGTTGCCATGATCATGATGAGTGCCATTATCATATTTTCCTTCGTGCATCATGTTCACTACTGATTTTATTTTGCCATCCTTGTTGTTGCCATTATCATCTTGCTTTGTTATATGATTCATGATTGTGATGTGCCTCTTGTCATTTTATTGCATCGCATAATGATCATCGTGTGTTGGTTTGCATATTTAAGTTTTGTTGTGTGTTTTTGTGTGAACCCCTCTTCTTCTGATCCACCTCATTATTTCAGCATGCACGTACCCGCAACCATTCATCAAGTTCACCCAAGTTTCTATCCCATCCAAACTTCTCCTGTCTTCTTTATTCCATTTATTTTACTTGTGACATTTTTCCTGTTCAGGAAAATGTCCAACCTTTCCCTATAAATGCTAAATAATGCCAAGACCACCTACTCTAATTTTCAGGTCTTTTGGAGGTGTTTTTTTTGGGCTAAGAATTTATTCGAGTTTGAGTTATTTTCAAACTTGCATAAATTTGCAGCCTCTAAAAATTGCCAAGAATTTTTTATCCAAATAGTGTATAAATCCAGAAGTACAGGGATATGTTTATATCCCTCATATTCCTTTCCAAACCCCTTGGCCTTTTCCTTGTTATATCCGTTCAGTTTAATAGAGACAAAGTAGTAATATTAGGGGAGAGAGAAGAAGGCCTACCTCTTCTTACCTGATAGCCGCAGCCCGGCCGAGGCCTAGAGCCCGCACACCATCTCAGTCTCCCATGGTTATTTTTCTTCCAGCATGGCAGCTTTGCACCACCCGGGCCCGCCTGGCAGCTTCTCCCTTCTCTTCCTTTCTCTTCCTTTCTCCATCCTCTGGCTTTCTCCACTCCCACAGTAAAACTGCCGAGCCAGGGCGCATGGCCACCGTGGCCGAGCCGCTCGCCTGCACCCCCTCTATACAAGACGCGCGCCCAACCCTAGGGTTCCCTTAGACCCCTCTTTCACTAAAAAATACACTTTTGTGATGATACGTGTTTGTCATAGTAGGTCACGTTTTCCGTCATGCATGTACATCCATGACGATTTTATGACAAAATCAAGATAGTCATACATGTGCTGTCGTAGAAGTGTTCCATGACATTACCAAAATTATCATCACGGAAGTGTCCACTTCCATGACGATAAATCACGCATCATAGAAGTGCTTTCGTCAAGGGTGACCGACACGTGGCATCCACTGTAATGGGTCGCTGTTAAGCTATCGGGTTCCGGTTTGGATCCGATAACCCATTAACAGGCCCGTCCAATGGGGATTTTCCACGTGTAAAATTATTATTAGCTATAGCAACCACGTGTCAGCACCTGAAAAGGACAGATGTCAACTGCCCAATGGACAGGAGGCGCTTATGATACGTCGACACGTGGCAAGGCCCAACAGCGGCCCATTTAGTTTAAAAAGGCTGGCAGTCAAAATTAGCGGGCTGGCCCATTAACGACTTGCTTGAAGACAGCCCATTCACAGTTAAGGTCCGTACGGCTATTATCAAATCGGCCCGTCAACGGCCCGTTCTAAACTTGTCATCATCGCGGCCCATGGTCACTTCTGGCCCGTTAACAGTCTGCTAAGTATTTGGGCCGAATTACGGCCCGGTGTGTTTCCGTCCTGTTAAAGGTCCTGCTTCATTTGGGCCCATTTTTTGGCCATTGAAACTTTCGGCCCATAAACGACCGTGAAGGATTTGAGTCATATTCGGCCATGTCTGACATTCAGCCTGTTAGAGGCCCACTGTAGATTTGGGCCACTTCCAGCCTGTTGTGATTTTCGGCCTGTTAACGTCGGACGAAATCCATGGGCCATATGTGGCCCAACGTCACATCGGGCCTATTAACGACCCATATAAAACTGATACTAATCAAGCCCGACCGAACTTTCAGACTGTTAAAGGCCCGTGTAGTAGGTCGGCACATTTACGGCCTGTCTGAATTTCGGCCTGTGAACGATCCGCATTGTAAATGGGCCACCACGAGCTGAGATATATTTCGGCCTGGTAATGACTAGTGGGTTATTTGGCACAATCAGGGCCCAATCTCAGTTTCGGCCTATTAAAGGCCCACGTTATTTATGTGCTTGAAATATTTACACATGTTAACGGCCTATTGTTACCGAGGGCCCAAATTATGTTTAGGCCTGTTAAAGGTCCACTAGCGGCACATTCCTACCAAAAATATGAAAGCTTTTGCTGATTTAGGCCCATATATTTTTAGTGGGCTACATGCAAATTACAGCCCATAACCATTTAGCCCAATTGGGATGGGCCTAACGAATGTTGGCATGTTGGGCTCCTACGAAGCTTTCTGCCGAATTTGATTACTAAGATAAACCTACACTATACAAAAATAGCATCATAATTTCTACAGCCTTTGGCAGCACGATAAATGTTGTATCACAACAAAATAAATTCCAGACATACAACAAAATGCCTGTTGGCATAAAGTTTACAGTCCTTGCAGATAAAAGCACCATCAGATGTATAGAAGCACATATCATTTGATCTCAGTGCTAATGTTTCAGGCAGTAGAATCTGATGGAGCAGCATGATCATCCCCTTTTTTTCTGCCATTGCTCTTGAACAACGAAGCAAATGTTTGATACTCTAGTTTCAAAACCATTCATGTCTTGACAACATTTGTCAACCACTATTTTTGTTTCCGAAATGACCTCCATTAGGGATTGGACTTGTGTCTGGAGCACAGATATATCACTCTGTCTAGACGGAAGATTTTGTTCAGTACGCGATTTGGACGAGGTTACCATGACAACCAACCCAGAATTACGCAGGAAGGTGCTTTTTGCACTGTTAGTGGAGAGATACTAACGCACTGGAGCAAGATGTGACATTGTGCCTGTGATAGCCTCGTCACCTTCAGGTGGTTGTGGCTGTTCAATCATTTGTTCCATAGCTTGCTGAAAGTTTGAACTTGTAGATTAGTGTACCAGATAAGTTACTAATGAGACGAAAACAAACAAAGTAGGTTTCACGTTTATACATACCTTATTTTGGTGAACAACTGTAATACGTTAGCATGTATTGTAGTGCCAACTACATAACAAAATCACTTTCGGAACATATGTCCATGTAGCATGCCTACTGTATTGTCTATTTCCTCACACTAGTTGACATGTAATGATAAAGAGACATGGTTTAAAGTAGGATGCACATAGTATGACATCGTTCATATCATGGGCAAACAAATATAAAACACACAGGCTATTGTATCATTGTGTGGGCACGTGAACATCACAACTAGATTACAGATCAAGACCAAAAGAATATCCTTCATCTCTTTTAAACCGTGTAAGGTCAAATGATACGTTAAGACAACTGTGTATAAAAGTGAATAGAGTAACTGACATTGGCTACAAACCAAGGAGTTAAATGAACACGCCACAGTAACAAGTAGTTCAAATTCTTGGAGTAAGGACTTACAACAACGGCTTGAACTGGTGTGCTCATGCCCTTCATATTGCTGGTGTGGCAATCCTTGAAGATTTGCACTGCATTCGGTCCAGGTTCTTTTTGGTCCGCACGGGCTTTCCTCTGTATTTGGAACAAGTCAATATAGATACGATAATATGGCACAAAAAAAGAAGGAAGTAGCAGCTATTCACAAGAGCCTCGCAGTGCAATATAGCTATGAGATCCTGTTATGCATTGGAATTTCACTTTAGAACGGTTGGTCTTGTTCTTCAAGCAGTTAGCCTAGAAGAAGATACACTTGTAAGGCACATACGTAAATACAAGTTCAATATGTGATCTGATCAAATACATATACCCTACCTGATACTTTGGATCAGACCAGTGTTTAACAAGGGCTGTCTAGTCTTCATCTGTAATATATTCCACTGGAGATGTTTGGGCGATTTCATTGTTAGCCGTGCCTTCAAAGTGATTTTTTCTAAGGTGATACCGATACTATCGCAGAGCAGACTGAAAAATATGAGTGCATGCTTGTTTAGTTGCATCATCTTTCGGATCCAACTTGAACCTCATCTGTTGAAAAAAGAATGTGAGTCTTATTAGGAGGAAGCCAGAAAGTATGGGACAGAGCAAGACAATATTACAAATTGCGATGAATAACATTACTTACGGATAAATGGTCAAGGAAGGTGTTAAACTCGATATCGTCTTGCTCATTCCTGTACTGGATCCACGTTGGGAGGATACGTGCATGACACCTAACGACAACGGCTGCCTCTGATACTAACTTGACTGACTCTGTAGCATCACATGGCCTTTTTAAACCCGCCTCAAAATGGATCTCCATTCTTCCTCCTTTAGATTTTGTTAATTTGTCAAGCATTATCCCTGATGTCTGTTTCCGTTGGTGCCGTGGTGCTAGTTCAACAAGGAATATGGAAAGTGTTAGTACACATAAAATTGTGAGAGTACATATAAAGGAGCATGCAACTGCAACTTGACTCGGTCAGGTACCGTCTTGGTGTTTATGCTCATTAGGTTCATCTGATCTTTCCAAGTCCTGCTGTGTCAGCGGTGCTTCGGAAGTAGTGTTAGGTGTGAAGGTAGCCTGGAAACTGGCGAGTTGCAGAGCAAACGAACGAGTAACTCATTGAGATGCTTAGAATGCAGTTGAAGGCGGATCTTTGCGGTGGTGGAGCAGGTGATACTGTGGTTGTAGATTTAGCCGGTGGACTTGGACCTTCTATTGCACTATAAGTACCAGCAGAATCTCAAGGGCAAATCCTTTTCCATTGTACCCGACGAGTAACACCAGTCCCTACTATATTATTTTTCCTTGCTCTTTTTTGACTTTGCCATGTCAAGCCGTACACAATACAAAAGAATAAAATCGCTCTTCAGAACTCATTGATGCATGATACAGACAAGCAATGCTTTGATGTAAGACAACCATATGAGGATGGAATATGTAATAAAAACATGACGCCGTGACATATTCACAGCTACGATTTGTAAACTAAGCAGAAGGATTTTCAAGAAAATAGAAGTAATGCAAGCTAGACACCATATCAAAGATCCAACCAATATCACTCTGCCAAGTTAAAAGTGTCTTGTCATAAGTGGCATTTCAAAAAATTAGAAGCAGACAACCTAGAAATCAATGCAAGATGCAACCACTATCAAACTGCCATGTTAAAAGCGTCCAATCATGAGTGACTAATTTGGGATACACAACAGCAGTACTTTGATGTAAGAACATGGTATGATAGATAGATGCAGTGTATTGTAGACACACAAAGGCATGTCATATGCACATGTATAACGTATATACTAAGCAGGTGCAATTTAATCAAAATAGAAGAAATACAGGCTAGACAACATATGCATGAAACCAATTATCACACTGTCAACTTAGAGCAAGCACATGCGATGGTGGAGTGCGGGAGATGAACTCATCATGTAGACTTGGGACTTCAACTACATTAGCAGTACCAGTGGCACATCTCGAGAGTCTCTGTTTGTGTCGGTCTGGAGGACCACCAACATCCCCTAACTTACTATTTTCCTTACACTTTTTTGATATTGCCTTATGAAGTCAAAACCACAAGAAGATGAATAAAATTAGCTATACATAACTGGTTGATGCATGATACAGATGTACACTACTTCGATGTAACGCAAGCGCAGGATAGGAGGATGGAATATATACAAAAAAATACAACATTGCATATTCACACTTACGATAGGAGGATGGAATATGTATGAAAAACAGTAAGCAGAAGGCATTTCAACAAAATTAGAAGAAATGAAAGCTAGGCACCATAGTTACATGCAACCAATATCACTCTATCAGGTAAAAAGTGTCTCATCGTAAGTGCCATTGCAAGAAATTAGAAGTAGTACAAGATAGAAGACAATGCAAGATGCAATCTACATCATGCTCCCAAGTTAAATGTGTCTTATGGGTAAGTGATTGTTGCAGGTATAAGTTGTAAGCTACGCAGATGCAATTCAACAAAATTAGAAGCAATACAAACTAGACATCATATGAAACACGCAACCACATATAACAGTTCCAAGTTATAGCAAGCACCTGTGATGGTGGAGTAGGGGAGATGTGCTCATCATCTTGTTGGGTAACGCAGTAATTTCAAAATTTTCCTACGCACACACAGGACCATGGTGATGCATAGCAACGAGATGAGAGTGTTGTCTACGTACCCTCGTAGACCCACAGCGGAAGCGTTGACGCAACGTAGAGGAAGTAGTCGATTTCTTCACGATCCAACCGATCCAAGTACCGAACGTCACGGCACCTCCGAGTTCTGCACACGTTCAGCTCGATGGCGTCCCTCGAACTCCGATCCAGCCGAGTGTTGAGGGAAAGTTTCACAAGACGACGCAGGCGTGGTGACGATGATGATGTTCCACCGCAGGGCTTCGCCTAAGCTCGCTACGGTATTCTCGAGGTGTAATATGGTGGAAGGGGCACCGCACAGCTAAGGAAAGATCTCAAGGATCAACTTGTGTGTCATGGGGTGCCCTCCGCCTCAGATATAAAGGAGGGAAGGAGGAGGGCTGGCCGGCCAAGGGAGGTGCGCCAGGTGTCCTACTCCTACTAGGAGTAGGATTCCCCCAATCCTAGTCCAACTAGGTTTCCCCAAGTGGGAAGGGAGAGAGAGGGCGCCTTCTCCTAGTCCTAATAGGACTAGGGAAGGGGAAGGTCTTGACCAGCACTTGGGCCCCCTTCTCTCCTTTCCACTAAGGCCCATGTTGGCCCATTAGTATTCCGGGGGGTTCCGGTAACCTCCCGGTACTTGGTAAAATTCCTAATTTCACCCGGAACACTTCCGATGTCCAAACATAGACTTCCAATATCTGAATCTTTATGTCTCGACCATTTCGAGACTCCTCGTCACGTCCGTGATCTCATCCGGACTCGAACAACCTTCGGTACAGAAACATCATAACAACTCATAGTAACATCGCCGAAACGTTAAGCGTGCGGACCCTACGGGTTCGAGAACTATGTAGACATGACCGAGACACCTCGGGTCAATAACCAATAGTGGGACCCGGATGCCCATATTGGCTCCTACATATTCTACGAAGATCTTTATCGGTCAGACCGCATAACAACATACGTTGTTCCCTTTGTCATCGGTATGTTACTTGCCCGAGATTCGATCGTCGGTATCCAATACCTAGTTCAATCTCGTTACAGGCAAGTCTCTTTACTCGTTCCGTAATACATCATCTCACAACTAACTCATTAGTTGCAATGCTTGCAAGGCTTATGTGATGTGCATTACCGAGAGGGCCCAGAGATACCTCTCCGACAATCGGAGTGACAAATCCTAAACTCAAATATGCCAACCCAACATGTACCTTCGGAGACACCTGTAATGTACCTTTATAATCACCCGATTACGTTGTGACGCTTTGGTAGCATCCAAAGTGTTCCTCGTGCAAACGGGAGTTGCATAATCTCATAGTCATAGGAACATGTATAAGTCATGAAGAAAAGCACTAGCAACAAACTATACGATCAGGTGCTATGCTAATGGAATGGGTCATGTCAATCGATCATTCAACCAATGATGTGATCCCGTTAATCAAATAACAACTCCTTGTTCATGGTTAGGAAACATAACCATCTTTGATTAACGAGCTAGTCAAGTAGAGGCATACTAGTGACACTCAGAGGTTTATGTATTCACACATGTATTATGTTTCCAGTTAATACAATTCTAGCATGAATAATAAACATTTATCATGATATAAGGAAATAAATAATAACTTTATTATTGCCTCTAGGGCATATTTCCTTCAGTCTCCCACTTGCACTAGAGTCAATAATCTAGTTCACATCATCATGTGATTCAACACCGATATTCACATACGTATGTGATTAACACCCATAGTTCACATCGTCATGTGACCAACACCCAAAGGGTTTACTAGAGTCAATAATCTAGTTCACATTGCTATGTGATTAACACCCAAAGAGTACTAAGGGATGATCATGTTTTGCTCGTGAGAGAAGATTAGTCAACGGGTCTGGCTACATTCGTGAGCCGTATTTATTTTGCAAATATTCTATGTCTACAATGCTCGCACGGAGCTACTCTAGCTAATTGCTCCCACTTTCAATATGTATCCAGATTGAGACTTAGAGACATCCGGATCGGTGTAAAAACTTGCACCGATGTAACTCTTTCTGACGGGCTCTTTTATCACCTCCATAATCGAGAAATATTTCCTTAGTCCTCACTAAGGATGTTCTTGACCAATGTCCAGTGATCTACTCCTAGATCACTATTGTACTCCTTGCCAAATTCAGAGCAAGGTATACAATAGGTGCAGTACATAGCATAGCATACTTTATAGAACCTATGGCTAAGGCATAGGGAATGACTTTCATTCTCTTTCTATCTTCCGCCGTGGTCGGGTTTTTGAGTCTTTACTCAATTTTACACCTTTGTAACACAGGCAAGAATTTTTCTTTGACTGCTCCATTTTGAACTACTTCAAAATCTTGACAAGGTATGTATTTATTGAAAAACTTATCAAGCGCCTTGATCCATCTCTATAGATCTTGATGCTCAATATGTAAGTAGCTTCACCGAGGTCCTTCTTTGAAAAACTCCTTTCAAATACTCCTTTATGCTTTGCAGAATAATTCTACATTATTTCCGATCAACAATATGTTATTCACATATACTTATCGAGAAATGTTGTAGTGCTCCCACTCACTTTCTTGTAAATACAAAGCTTCTCCAAAAGTGCAGATAAAACCATATGCTTTGATCACACTATCAAAGCATTTATTCCAACTCGAGATGCTTGCACCAGTCCATAGATGGATCATTTGGAGCTTGCACATTTTGTTTAGCTCCTTTAGGATTGACAAAACCTTCTGGTTGCATCATATACAACTCTTCTTTAATAAATCCATTAAAGAATGTAGTTTTGACATCCATTTGCCAGATTTCATAAAATGTGACAATTGCTAACATGATTCGGACAGACTTAAGAATCGCTACAGTTTGAGAAAATCTCATTGTAGTCAACACTTTGAACTTGTCGAAAACCTTTTTGCGACAAGTCGAGCTTTGTAGATAGTAACACTACTATCATCATCTGTCTTCCTCTTGAAGATCCATTTATTTAACTTGACTTGTTGATCATCGAGCAAGTCAACCAAAGTCCACACTTTGTTCTCATATATGGATCCTATCTCAGATTTTATGGCCTCAAGCCATTTCGCGGAATCTGGGCTCATCATCGCTTCCTCATAGTTCGTAGGTTCATCATGGTCTAGTAACATGACTTCCGAACATGATTACCGTATTCACACTGGTGCGGATCTTACTCAAGACCTGCGAGGTTTGGTAGTAACTTGATCTCAAGTTTCATGATCATCATCATTAACTTCCTCACCGATTGGTGTAGGAATCACTAGAACTGATTTCTGTGATGAACTACTTTCCAATAAGGGAGAAGGTACAATTACCTCATCAAGTTCTACTTTCCTCCCACTCACTTCTTTCGAGAGAAACTTCTTCTCTAGAAAGGATCCATTTTAGCAACGAAAAACTTGCCTTCGGATCTGTGATAGAAGGTGTACCCAATAGTTACCTTTGGGTATTCTATGAAGACGCACTTCTCCGATTTGGGTTTGAGCTTATCGGTGAAAACTTTTTCACATAAGCATCACAACTCCAAACTTTTAAGAAATGATGACTTAGGTTTCATCGTTAAACCATAGTTCATACGGTGTCATCTCAACGGATTTAGATGGTGCCCTATTAAACGTGAATGCAATTGTCTCTAATGCATAACCCCAAAATGATAGTGGTAAATCGGTAAGATACATCATAGATCGCACCATATCCAATAAAGTGTGGTTACGTCGTTCGGACACAACATTATGCTGTGGTGTTCCAGGTGTCGTGAGTAGTGAAATTATGTCACATTGTTTTAACTGAAGTCCAAACTCGTAACTAAAATATTTTTCCTCAGCGATCATATCGTAGAAACTTTTATTTTCTTGTTACGATGATTCTTCACTTCACTCTGAAATTCTTTGAACTTTTCAAATGTTTCGGACTTGTGTTTCATCAAGTAGATATACCCATATCTGCTCAAATCATCTTGTGAAGGTCAGCAAATAACGATACTTGCCACGAGCATCAACACTTATTGGATCGCATACATCGGTATGTATTATTTCCAATAAGTCAAGAGTTTGTTCCATTGTTCCGGAGAACGGAGTTTTAGTCATCTTGCCCAAAAGGCACGGTTCGCAAGCATCAAATGATTCATAATCAAGTGATTCCAAAAATCCATCAAGATGGAGTTTCTTCATGCGCTTTACACCAATATGACCTAAACGGCAGTGCCACAAATAAGTTGCACTATCATTATTAACTTTGCATCTTTTGGTTTCAATATTATGAATATGTGTATCACTATGATCGAGATCCAATGAACCGTTTTCATTGGGTGTGTAACCATATAAGGTTTTATTCATGTAAGCAGAACAACAATTTATTCTCTTACTTAAATGAATAATCGTATTGCAATAAACATGATCAAATCATATTTATGCTCAACACCAAATAACACTTATTTAGGTTCCACGCTAATCCGAAAGTATAGGGAGTGTGCGATGATGATTATATCAATCTTGGAACTACTTCCAACACTCATCGTCACTTCCCCTTCAACTAGTTTCTGCTCATTACGCAACTCCTGCTTTCAAGTTGCTACTCTTAGCAACTGAACTAGTACCAAATACTTGAGGGGTTGCTATGAACACTAGTAAAGTACACATCAATAACATGTATATCAAATATACTTATGTTCACTTTGCCATCCTTCTTATCCACCAATCACTTGGGGTAGTTCCGCTTCTAGTGACCAGTTCCATTGCAGTAAAGCACTTAGTCTCGTGCTTAGGTCCAGACTTGGGCTTCTTCACTCGAGCAGCAACTTGCTTGCCGTTCTTCTTGAAGTTCCCCTTCTTCCCTTTGCCCTTTTCCTTGAGACTAGTGGTCTTGTCAATCATCAACACTTGATGCTTTTTCTTGATTTCTACCTTCGTTGATTTCAACATCACGAAGAGCTCGGGAATCGTTTTCGTCATCCCTTGCATACTATAGTTCATCACGAAGTTCTACTAACTTAGTGATGGTGACTAGAGAATTCTGTCAATCACTATCTTATCCGGAAGATTAACTCCCACTTGATTCAAGCGATTGAAGTACTCGGACAATGCTGAGCACATGCTCACTAGTTGAGCGATTCTCCTCCATCTTTTAGCTATAGAACTTTGTTGGAGACTTCATATCTCTCAACTCGGTATTTGCTTGAAATATTAACTTCAACTCACGGAACATCTCATATGGTCCATGACGCTCAAAACGCCTTTGAAGTCCCGATTCTAAGCCATTTAAGCATGGTGCACTAAACTATCAAGTAGTCATCATATTGAGCTAGCTAAACGTTCATAACGCCTCGCATTCCGCTTCCTGCAATAGGTCTGCTACTTAGCGGTGCATCAAGGACATAATTCTACAGTGCAGCAATGAGGATAAACCTCAGATCACGGATCCAATCCGCATCATTGCTACTAACATTTTTCAATACAAATTTCTCTAGGAACACATATAAAAACATAGGGAAGCAACAACGCGAGCTATTGATCTACAACATAATTTACAAAATACTACGGGACTAAGTTCATGATAAATTAAAGTTCAATTAATCATATTACTTAAGAACTCCCACTTAGACAGACATCTCTCTAGTCATCTAAGTGATCACGTGATCCAAATCAACTAAACCATAACCGATCATCACGTGAGATGGAGTAGTTTTCAATGGTGAACATCTTATGTTGATCATATCTACTATATGATTCACGCCGACCTTTCGGTCTCCGTGTTCCGAGGCCATATCTGTTATATGCTAGGCTCGTCAAGTTTAACCTGAGTATTCTGCGTGCGCAACTGTTTTGCACCGTTGTATTTGAACGTAGAGCCTATCACACCCGATCATCACGTGGTGTCTCAAAGACGAAGAACTTTCGCAACGGTGCATACTCGGGAGAACACTTCTTGATAATTTTAGTGAGAGATCATCTTATAATGCTACCGTCAATCAAAGCAAGATAAGATGCATAAAGGATAAACATCACATGCAATCAATATAAGTGATATGATATGGTCATCATCGTCTTGTGCTTGTGATCTCCATCGCCAAGCACCGTCATGATCACCATCGCCACCGGCGCGACACCTTGATCTCCATCGTAGCATCGTTGTCGTCTCGCCAATCTTATGCTTCCACGACTATCACTACCGCTTAGTAATAAAGTAAAGCATTACATCGCGATTGCATTGCATACAATAAAGCGACAACCATATGGCTCCTCGCCGATTGCCGATAACTCGGTTACAAAACATGATCATCTCATACAATAAAATATAGCATCACGTCTTGACCATATCACATCACAACATGCCTGCAAAAACAAGTTAGACGTCCTCTACTTTGTTGTTGTAAGTTTTACGTGGCTGCTACGGGCTGAGCAAGAACCGTTCTTACCTACGCATCAAAAACCACAACGATAGTTTGTCAAATAGACTCCGTTTTAACCTTCTCAAGGACCGGGCGTACACTCAGTTCAACTAAAGTTGGAGAGACAGTCTTCCACAAGCCATCTATGTGCAAAGCACGTCGAGGGAACCGGTCTCGCGTAAGAGTACGCGTAAGGTTGGTCTGGATCGCCTTTCCAACAATACCGCTGAACCAAAGTATGACATGCTGGTAGGCAGTATGACTTGTATCGTCCACAACTCACTTGTGTTCTACTCGTGCATATGACATCTACGCATAAAACCAGGCTCTGATACCACTGTTGGGTAACGCAGTAATTTCAAAATTTTCCTACGCACACACAGGACCATGGTGATGCATAGCAACGAGATGAGAGTGTTGTCTACGTACCCTCGTAGACCCACAGCGGAAGCGTTGACGAAACGTAGAGTAAGTAGTCGTACTTCTTCACGATCCAACCGATCCAAGTACCGAACGACGGCACCTCCGAGTTACGCACATCGTTCAGCTCGATGACGTCCCTCGAACTCCGATCCAGCCGAAAGTGTTGAGGGAAAGTTTCACAAGACGACGGCGTGGTGACGATGATGATGTTCCACCGGGCGCAGGGCTTCGCCTAAGCTCGCCACGGTATTCTCGAGGTGTAATATGGTGGAAGGGGCACCGCACACGGCTAAGGAAAGATCTCAAGGATCAACTTGTGTGTCATGGGGTGCCCTCTGCCTCAGATATAAAGGAGGGAAGGAGGAGGGGCTGGCCGGCCAAGGGAGGTGCGCCAGGTGTCCTACTCCTACTAGGAGTAGGATTCCCCCCCCCCCAATCCTAGTCCAACTAGGTTTCCCCAAGTGGGAAGGGAGAGAGGGGGGGGCGCCCCCTGCTCCTAGTCCTAATAGGACGAGGGAAGGGGGAAGGTGCGGCCAGCACTTGGGCCCCCTTCTCTCCTTTCCACTAAGGCCCATGTTGGCCCATTAGTATTCCGGGGTTCGGTAACCTCCGGTACTTGGTAAAATTCCTAATTTCACCGGAACACTTCCGATGTCCAAACATAGACTTCCAATATATGAATCTTTATGTCTCGACCATTTCGAGACTCCTCGTCACGTCCGTGATCTCATCCGGGACTCGAACAACCTTCGGTACAGAAACATCATAACAACTCATAGTAAGCATCGCCATCGAAGCGTTAAGCGTGCGGACCCTACGGGTTCGAGAACTATGTAGACATGACCGAGACACCTCTACGGTCAATAACCAATAGCGGGACCTGGATGCCCATATTGGCTCCTACATATTCTACGAAGATCTTTATCGGTCGACCGCATCAAGATAACAACATACGTTGTTCCCTTTGTCATCGGTATGTTACTTGCCCGAGATTCGATCGTCGGTATCCAATACCTAGTTCAATCTCGTTATCGGCAAGTCTCTTTACTCGCTCCGTAATACATCATCTCACAACTAACTCATTAGTTGCAATGCTTGCAAGGCTTATGTGATGTGCATTACCGAGAGGGCCCAGAGATACCTCTCCAGAGCAATCGGAGTGACAAATCCTAATCTCGAAATATGCCAACCCAACATGTACCTTCGGAGACACCTGTAATGTACCTTTATAATCACCCGATTACGTTGTGACGTTTGGTAGCATCCAAAGTGTTCCTCGTGCAAACGGGAGTTGCATAATCTCATAGTCATAGGAACATGTATAAGTCATGAAGAAAAGCACTAGCAACAAACTATACGATCAGGTGCTATGCTAATGGAATGGGTCATGTCAATCAGATCATTCAACCAATGATGTGATCCCGTTAATCAAATAACAACTCCTTGTTCATGGTTAGGAAACATAACCATCTTTGATTAACGAGCTAGTCAAGTAGAGGCATACTAGTGACACTCTGTAGGTTTATGTATTCACACATGTATTATGTTTCCAGTTAATACAATTCTAGCATGAATAATAAACATTTATCATGATATAAGGAAATAAATAATAACTTTATTATTGCCTCTAGGGCATATTTCCTTCACATCTACACAGCTACGTTGACTGTCCAGCCTTGTGTTGTCTTGCGAATCTTGTTGGGGGATGGCAGAGTAGAATTTGTAGAGGCTCTCTCTTTGAGTTGCTCCGAAGGACCACCATCATCCACTGCCGTACTAATTTCCTTCAGCTATATTGATTTTGCATTGTGAAGTCAAACCAATAAGAAAAAGGAATAAAATTCGCTCTTCAGAACTCATTCATGCATGATACTGATGAACACTACTCGGATCAAAGGAAAAACATGATACGAGGATGGAATATGTATGAAAAACAGGGTGGCGTGACATATTCACACCTATGATGTGGTAGCTAAGTAGAAGGCATTTCAACAAATTTGAAGCACTGCAAGCTAGACACCATATGAAAGATGCAACTAATATTACTCTGCCAAGTTCAAACTGTCTGGCGTTTCAACAAATTAGAAGCAATACATGCTAGAAATCATATGCAACACACAACCAATATCAAAGTGGCGACTTAAAGGTGCCTTATCATAAGTGATTGATGCGGGATATGCAAGAACAGTAGTCTGATGTAAGAACATCGTGTGATCAGATATAGTATGTTCTAGAAACAGGATCATGTGTCATATTCACAGACATTATGTGTAAAGTAAGCAGATGCAATTCAACAAAGTTAGAAGCAATACAAGCTAGACATCATATGCAATATGCAACCACATATAATATTTGATAAGTTAGAGCAGACACCTGTGATGATGGAGTAGGGGAGATGTGCTCATCATCTAGACAACTACGTTGACTGTCTAGCCTTGCTTTGTCTTGTGAATCTGGTTTGGAGGATGGCGGAGTAGAACCTGTAGAGACCCTTCCTTTCAGTTGCTCGGAAGGACCACCATCATCCAATGCCTTACCAATTTCCTTCCGCTTTATTGATTTTGCATTGTGAGGTCAAACTGACAAGAAAAAGGAATAAAATTCGCTCTTCAGAACTCATTCATGCATGATACTGACGAACACTACTCTAATGAAAGGAAAAGTCATGATACGAGGATGGAATATGTACGAAAAACTAGACGACTTGACATATTCACACCTATGATGTGGTAACTAAGAAGAAGGCACTTCAATAAATTAGATGCACTGCAAGCTAGAAACCATATGGAAGGTGCAATCAATATCACTCTGCCAAGTTAAAACTATCTCGTCATAGGTGGCGTTCATCAAACTAGAGGCACTACATGCTAGAAATCATATTCAAGACGCAAACCAATATCACACTGCCAACTTAAAGGTGTCCCATCATAAGTGACTGATGCAGGATACACAACAAGAGTAGTTTCATGTAAGAACATGGTGTGATAGACAAATATAGTATGTACCAAAAACAGGAAGGCGTGTCATATTCACACGTATCATGTGTAAGCTAAGCAGATGCAGTTTACACTAATTAGAAGAAATACAAGCTATACACCATATGCAACATGCAACCAGATATCACACTGCCAAGTTAGAGCAAGCACCTTGGTTGGTGGAGTAGGGGAGCGGAGATTTGGAACTTGTAATGCACTAGCAGTACGAGGAGAATCCGTACAGATGCTCTGTTTACGTTGCTGACCACCATCCTCGCCTTCCTTACTCTTTTCCTTCCTATTTTTTGATTTGCCTTGTCAAGTCAAACCCATAAGAAAAAGGAATAAAATTTGCTCTTCTGAACTCATTGATGCATCATACTGACGAACACTACTTTCATGTAAGGCAGCCGCATGATAGGAGGATGGAATATGTATGAAAAACATGACGGCATGACATATTGACATGTATGATGTATTAAGTGTAAACTATGCACAAGGTGTTTGAACTAGTTAGAAGCAATGCAAGCTAGAAACCATATGAAAGATGAAACCAATATCACTCTGCCAAATTAAAAGGCTGGCCTCATAAATGTATTTGCCAAATTAGAAGCAATACACGGCAACAGGCTAGAAATAATATGCAATATGCAATGAATAAAGGTGTCTCATCGTAAGTGATTGATGCAGGATACAGAAGAGAGGTAGTTTCATGTAAGAACATGGTTAACAGATAGATGCAGTATGTACAAAAAATAGGAAGGCATGTCATATTCACAGGTATAATGTGTAAACTAAGCAGATGCAATTTACCCTAATTAGAAGCATTACAAGCTAGACACTGTATGCAACATGCAACCACATATCACACTGCGAAGTTAGAGCAAGCACCTGCGATGGTGGTGTAGGGGAAATGCGGCCTTCAAGTACAAAGCTACGTTCAATATCTTCATTTAGGCTTGCTGTTTCTTGAGAATCATGTGGGGAGGATGGAACTACACTCTTTATAAGTGTAGTGCATCTCATACTAACCCACGGGCGTGACTGTCTCATCATAAGTGATAGATGTAGGATACACAAGAACAATAGTTTGATGTAAGAACATGGTGTGATAGGCAGATGTAGTATGTACCAAAAACATGAAGGCGTGTCATATTCACATGTATAATGTGTAAGCTAAGGAGATGCAATATAACAAATTAGGAGCAGTACAAGCTAGGCACCATATGCAATATGCAACCAGATATCACACTGCCATGTTAGAGCAAGCACCTGGGATTGTGGAGTAGGGGAGATGAGATTTGGAACTTAGACTACAGTAGGAGTAGTAGGAGAATCTACAGAGATCATTTGTTTCAGTCGCTCCAGAGGACCACCATTATTCCGTGCCTTTGTCCTTTTAGATTTTGCCTTATCAAGTAAACACACAAGAAAAAGGAATGAAATTCGCACTTCCAAATTCGTTGATGCATGAGACTGACGAACACAAATTTTATGTAAGGCAACCACATTGTAGGAGGATGGAATATGTAGGAAAAACGCTAAGCAGAAGGCATTTCAATAAATTGGAAGCAATGCAATCTAGACACCATATGAAAGATCCAACCAAAATCACTCTGCCAAGTTAGATGTGTCTCATTATAAGTGGCACTTCAACAAATTAGAGGCAATACATGTTTGAAATGATATGCAAGATGCAACCAATATTACACTTCAACTTGAAGATGTCTCGTTAGAAGTGATTGATGAGGGATACACAAGAAAAGTAGTTTGCTGTAAGAACATGGTTAATAGAAAGACGTAGTATGTACCAAAAACAGGAAGGCATGTAATATTCACAGGTATAATGTGTTAACTAGGCAGATGCAATTTACCCTAATTAGAAGCATTACAAGGTAGACACCATATGCAACATGCAACCACATATCACATTGCCAAGTAAGAGCAAGCACCTGCGATGGTGGTGTAGGGAAATTGCAGTCATCAACTAGAGAGCTATGTTGACTATCTTCATTTAGCCTTGCTATTTCTTGAGAATCATGTGGGGAGGATGATACTACACTCTTTAAACGAGTAGCGCATCTCATAGTAACCCACTGGGGTGACTGTCTCATCATAAGTGATGGATGAGGGATACAAAAGAGCATTAGTTTGATTTATGAACATGGTTAATAGACATATGTAGTATGTATAAAAAACAAGAAGACATGTCATTCTCAAAGGTATAATGTGTAAAATAAGTAGATGCAATTTAACCAAATTGGAAGCAATACAAGCTAGACACCATATGCAACATCCAACCACATTTGACATCGCAAAGTTAAAGCAAGCACCTGGGATGGTTGTGTGTGGCAATTGAGATCATCAACTGTAGAGATACGTTTACTGCCTCCATCTGCTGACACTACACCCTCTAGAGTGCTGAAACACTTTGTGCTTATCTTTGAATTACACTGGAGCGACTTCTGTCTTTTCTTTTCTGTATTCATCAACACTGCGTTAGAGTTCGAAAACCCATGCATAAAAAAACAATAGTGTGAGTATGGGTGAAGTGTGTGCACAAGTAGTACAGTGTAAAAGTAGCAGATCGCAGGTCAGTGAGAAATAAATGACGGGGGACATATGGTAGCTCTACAACATGCATGGCACACGAAATTACTAGATTCTAGGATTTTGAAATATGAGCATAGGGATGGCTGGGAAATGCAGATGCTCCTCCAACACACCACAAGGTGTGGTCCTATGAAAATAATAGTCAACTGAAAACAAATAGGTTAGTCCATTTTTTCTGCATCGTCCGATGTACAAAGAACGGGTAGATCGCCTTCATCTACCTGCAGCCAGTCAGTGTTGACGATCTTCCTTGAAACGCCAGCGACCACCGACCTAGTCCCCTGCCTCCGCCCTTCCCTCGACCTCACCGCACCGCCGTGCTTGGTACCGCCCCCGGCCATCCCTTCAAGCCCCGCCGACCTCCATATCAGGCGCAAGCATCTCCTGCGCCCCACACCCCTATGATAGACACCAATGCGCCGCTTCTCCGACGAACAGGCGGACTAGGTGCTCCGCACGCCTAAGTGGGTGCTGCTTCTTTTAATGGCAAATCAACTGACCCTGAATTGAAATTCAGGAGGGCTACTAACCTCTAGCCAAGGTGAAATAGCAAATGGGAGGAAACCTTGTTCATTTAGTATCACAAAGAAGATGCAGTAAGAAGTGCTCAACTAGTTTCTTTCGTGGGATGAATACGGTGTGAGCAGAGACGTAAGATATGCACGAATAAGGGAAGAGTACCTTCTTGTGCTAGCTGTGTTGTGTCCTCCTTCTGTTTTTTCGACGATCTTCTTGTGGTTTGCTGGAAATGAGAAGTTGTGGAGGACGGTGGAGCCTTGGACGAACCCATGGCCAAGTTGTTGAGTGTGGTGCGGTGGCCGTCTATCGGCGGCGGGGAACCAGATCCGAGCTGGCGAACGACGGAGTAGCGGGAACAGCTCCGGTGCGATGGACGGTTGCGACAGTGAAACAACATCCGTGAGGCGCAGGACGGCGTGGTCTAAGTGGTTCTGGTACGGGGCACGTCGGTGTCGGCGTCGTGGAGGCAGCTCTGCCTCGGCTTCAGCTGCTAATTCCTTGAGGGTGTTGCGGTTGCGGTTGCGTTGGACGACGACGTCGGGGTACCGGCTCCGGCGTGATGGAGGAGGGTGGCGGTGGGTTAGACGCGATGGGGTGGAGGACGGAGGAGGGTGGGGTTTCGCAGCTGATGGAGAGGGTGTTTTGGCGCCCACAGAGTATGAATGGGGAAACGGAGGGAGGGGGAACTAAGGGGGAACAATGTTTCAGTTTGGGACGCGCTTGTTTGAAATTTGTGGAAAGTTACAAACTTTGCCCCCATCTAAATTTTTTGGACATATTGCGGGTCGGGGGTAGGACAGTAATCTCAGGTGTCCCAAATGGTGGGCGGGATAGATTTCGGCCGAGCGCATGGGTTTTTAGGCGCCCATGGTGTATGAATGCTTCTCGAAGGCGGTTGAGACTGGCGTCTTGGTGAAGTTACAAACCTACCCCGATTTAGACCTTTGGACATCCGGCCGATAGGCTACACGGGCCAGAGTCAGGACAGTAATTTCCTACCACCAAACATTAGTCTCGCGCGGTTTCGAGTGACGAGAGGCTTATTTGGCACTTTGTTCAATATTTGGGAGCAGAAGCATTAACATTTTCGGTTCTCTTGAATTGAACTTTCAGGATTTGTCAAACTTCACAAATCTTGACTCTTGAAAATCCTAAAACTACGATTATTTTGGAATGGAGGGGGTTCATTTGAATATAAATTGTACATGAGTATATACTAAAAAATATGCAACTTACCTTAGTTCTTGCATGGTTTCAGATATAATCTCCTTGGTTGCAAAAAAATAGTTAGACATGCATATGAATATATAGCATGTTCAAACGCAAAACAAAGATTGATGCCCCCTTTTAGATCTGATTTACAAATGCCATTATCTCGGATTCAAATAGATGAATGGACTTCCTTAGAATTTGAATCTTCGAAACCCCCTTTATGTTCAATTCAACATGTATTCTATTTCGTAGCTAGCAATTTGGAATGTATCCATGTAAGTGACAAATGTATAAAGTGCTTCACACTAACAACATGGAGTGCACTAATTAATGTTTATATATGAACTGCAAAAGCAATGCATTGTCTGGATTTCAAACCACTCTCACTCTATGTATCGATAATATGAAATAAACACATGCACATGATAGAATTCAATAGAGTATGGGTGTCTGATAGACCAATGTTCGTTCATACGCAAATTGCAAAATTCATGATCTCATCCAAAAATAATAATGCCATTTATAATTTAATTTAATATGTAGAACCGCCTTTTACACGTAGATGCACTATGCCTTGGCCCGTTCACACACACGCGCTTCATATCTCTCTCTCTATCTAACGCATAAGTGCACACACTTTATATACATCAGCATTTCTCTCTCACACATGCTCACAATCTCTCCCGGGGTGTCTCACGCACACACTCTCTATATATCCCTCTCGCTTTCTTACTAGTGTGTACCACTCTTTCCACTAATCTCAGTTGGAAAACACTATTTCTCTCACATGCATATATACACATGCACGGTCTCTACTAGCCCTCTATAGGCACATATATGTGCCTACATCTCTCCCGCACGCACATTATCTTAGGCCTCTGTCGCACACATTGCCCCCCCACACACACCTCTCTCTTAGTAGTTGGCAGATATGATTCCATCAGATGATTCGGTATGATATCCCTGACTGTTAGGCTGGATGGTAATACGAGGCAAAGTTTTACCCAAGTCCCGGCCCTTGCAGTTGAGGAAAAAGCCTACTCCTGGTACATTATATTTGTGATAGGGGTGTGTACAAAGTGCACATGAATACCCGCCATTGTGCGTGTGTGTATACTATCGATGAACTAGCCCCTGGGCTTCTATAACATACTCGGGGCCTAGGGTTACAAATCATATATAGTCGGCTTATCATCAGTGGGGATAGAGTCCTCCACGACTCTGGTAGCTTCGTCTTGTATGCCGAGTCCTCCACATGGGTATTCGTATAATGCGTCTCGGTCCAACCTATGTGGCGCAGGATGGAACTGACCCACGAGTCCTCACGTTGACCCACCACAACTAGAAATGATGTGCCCACCACACCCCACACACAATCGGCCACTAAGAAAATAAGCATATACAATAGTACAATGTTATACATGAAAGTTAATTGCATGGTGCATCCAATAATATTTGTTTTGCATTGTGAATGTTTATATTTTATCCTAAAATATTAGTCACGGGAAAGAGAAACGAAGGGCATATCTCTCCTTGTCTCCACCGGACACCCCCTCTTTCTACACCACTTTCACGTACACACACAAAGTATCTCTCAGTCCTCTAAAAGTATGCATGCCCCTGACACATTCACGCGTGATGGTCACTGTATTTCAAGAGAAAGCACTATACAGTCACTGGACTTCTGAATATGCTCATTACGGTCATCATATACATTCTCGTGGTGATCATATGGTATCTAGCTGACGATACGTCTCCATATTTTGTTCATGACACTAACGGACATTGTATTTGATGCGCGCTCTATATTTGTTGATGACACTTATGATCATTGTATTTGAAGCGAAAGCACGATATGGTCACTGGACTTCAGAATAAGCTCATCATGGTCACCATATACATTTTGTGGTGCTAACCAACCTGTGGTTGGATGGTTAGGATGACAGTGGTTTCCCCAGCCCACCAGGGTTAAAGTCCTGGTGCTCGCATTTATCCTGGATTAATTTCAGTAATTTCCGGTGATGTGCATTCAGTGGGAGGAGACGTTCGCCTCGACTACGAGGCACCTATGGTGACTTCGTAAAATCTCAAGATCATATGCTGGCTCACTCTCTCGAAGGTGCTCATAGGGGTAGGGTCTGCATGTGTGCTCTTATAACGGTGAGTGTTTGCGCGTATATATGAGCGCTTGCGTCCGTACTGTGTTAAAAAATACATGTCGTGATTATACGGTCACTGGCTCACCCGTACAACTCCGTAATTTGTTGATGACACGACCAATTGACCAATCAAACATTCCATGTGGCGCAACTAGTGTTGCACCATAACACGCGTAACCGTGGGGCCCACTTGTCAGCGCGTATATGAAAGAAAGAAATGGTAGTTTGAGTCTGTATTATGTTAATAAAAATACATTTTATAGTGATCATACGGTCACTGGCTCACCATACAACTCCATAATTTGTTGATGACACGACCAATTGACCAGTCAACGGTCCACATTCACTAGCGCACATTACCATAGGGCCCACCCATCAGCGCGTATATGAAAGACAGAAAGGATAATAAATTAGTCGTCGGTGGGGATTCGAAGTCGTGAGATCTCTGGTTGGCAGCCCGCGCCCCCTAACCACAGCAGACAAGGATCACTTTGTGATGATATGCTGAGCCGGCCGTTTTAATTGCATGCACGCACGAGCCACTGTGGTGAATACAAACTCATCACACATGCGCACAAACACGCCCGCAACGCCTGCATGCATGCATGCAATACTCACACTTACCGATTTAGCTACACTTCAGTCGACTGAATCGACTTTTGGGTCAGTCGATTTTCAGGGGGTTGGGGGGCTCACCGGAGTTATGGAAGAACCAGTCGCAGCTGGGAGGGGGGCTCGCCGAAGAGGTACCCCACTATCTATCTTAGGGTTCAGGGTGGGGGCGGTGGTTGCCGATGGTGGGAGCGCGGTGGTGGGGCGGTGGCGTGAGGATCGCCGGAGGAAAAGCTCGGCGCGGGGGGGGGGGGGGCTAGAGGGATGGCCGGGGCAGCGGCCGACAGGCGGTGGGGAGTGGTTTCATGGAGGGCAGGGGGTGAGGCGGCGCGGGAGCACCGCCTGCGGTTCGGCCGGTGGTGGCTGGCGGTTCAGGGGGTGGAGGTTGAAGATGAAATGCAGTCCCTTGATTTCGTATCCAATGGCTAGAAAATCGACTGACCAGAGATGAAAAAGTTAGTCGACTGACGTGTAGCCTCACCCCGCACGTACAGATGCACGCACGCAACACTCGCACGAACACACGCATGCATGCAGGCATGCCACACTGACACGTACACATGCACTCACAGACACATGCACACACGCACACATGCATGCAACACTGAAACGTACACATGCACGCATGCAACACTCGCACGCCTGCATGCACACAACACACGACGCAAGACACACGCTCAACCTATACGTGCATGCGCCCTTTGTTAAGGACATGGATTCTTATGGGTATTAATCAATCTTATCAGTGATAACCAGAACATTGATGTTTGCAGCGGTCTTTATGAATCACAACATATTGAATGGGCTATCAACATATATATGAAAATTTTAAAATTCTCTTACATTATATAGTAGGCTTATCTACATGAAATAGATGACGTAACACTCAATGAACAATCGTCGGTTTATGAAATGCCCGCTTCTGACCGCCCTGGCGCACCAAAAGCTCCTCTGCCGTGCACTGCCTGCGTTGGGTCACTGACATGCCGGCCAGGTACCCAACGAGCCCATGCGTCAGTGGAAGAACGGCGCGGTGTCGTACGTTAGAGTTGAGGGCGCCGCTCGTTGCACGCCTGGCTGAACACGCCTCCTTGCCACATTCAAATGCCTCCATGAAACCCGTGTGGAAGCCGAGAAACCCACTATGGACACACGTCCGTTCATGACCCAGACAGCATTAAGCGCAACGCCGACCGAGATCCTCCCGTCCGCCGTCTATTTAATCTCCTATTTAAACGAAGCCAAACGCCGGCCAAGAATCGCACACCTCTGCCCCTCCCCTATCTTCTCCATCTCCATTTTCTCCACTCTTACAATGGCTTACGAAGAGCAGTTATCCAGCATCCAAGCCGGCTGGGTGGCCCGTCGAGCCCGCCGGATACATGCAGCTCGCTGATCCACCTCCCTCCACTCGCCCGATGGAGCCAGTTGCCGCCCCAAGCCAGCGCGTGGTTCAGCAACTCGCTGCTCCAGTCCAGCACAATGAGGAGCGGCGAGCTGCTCCACGCCGGCACGACGAGGAGCATGGGCGTCGTTGCTGCCGTCCACGCCTCCGCCTCGTACCGCACATCCTGTGTCTACGACCGCGTCTCCCATTTCTATGGCTGAGACTCCCATGCCTGCGGCCGCGCCATGCAAGCAGAGACAGAAGCCGGGTGCGTGGAGAGCGATGAGTCGGTGGCCAGCGCCTCCGCGTCCGCCGCCATCATCGAGGAAAAGTAGAACACGGGGGGCCGCCGCATGGATCCCATGAAGGCCACCGCCGAGGTGACACCGGCATACATAGCCGGTGTCTTGCCGGATCCTTTTGTTGCGAGGACCTTCGTCGACCCCGCATGGGCTCCACAGAAGCAGAGAAGCCCCCTTCAGACTCCATCTTGGGCATCAGCCAATGATGTTAGTTGAGCGGTGGGGAAGCGAGCCGTCCTTTGCGCTGAAGCATATACCTCCGGGGCTCCTAGCAGTCCGGTGATCGTGCTGTCGGACATGAGGAAGACAAATGGATCAGCGGGCGACCATTTAGGCTAGGTATTATTATACCTGTGTTGCTCAGGACTAGCACTGTTTAGTCGATTTGAATGTAATGAAAATCTGGTATTTTATATGAATTCCGTCATTGTTTATATGAAATATCGTTGTGTTTGCATGAATTTCATCCGGTTGGTTAAATTGTTGTCAGAATGTATGCGGCTACGGTTGGATGGCGTAATTTGCCGGTCGCCGGTCGGTCTGCGGTCGGCTTGGGCGGCGTGGTGGGACAAAAAAAGCAAAGCTCGTGCGAGCTTGTCTCCCACGAGCACGCTGGAGGATGCATGAGCACCCGAGCTCTTCCTCGTTCATCGGTGGAAAAGGCAAGGGTGGACAAAAGGGTCACCAATATTTTGGTTACCCAGGCAAGATCCAAATAGCCCCTCCCAGCTCCACCCCTCCTAGCACATTCCAATCCCTCGTTCGCCGTGAAATTTTGCCATGTGTTGTTTTCATGGATATTTTGCTGTGTGAAAACAAATTTAAATATGAACGAATAATCGGTGTCCGCGGCCTTCTGCCGGGACACAGTTGGATGGCCTCATAGTAGTAGTAGTGTAGAGTACTACTAGTACTACTAGATTGTGAGTGTTTACTATCAGATTCTACGCATTAATCGCAACGCATGCATGTGTTAGCAGTATAATGACCACATACAGATTTGATGGTAAGATTTGTGTAAGTTGGATGTCATATTATTGCTCTAACATGTGGTCAAAGTTAGTCTGCAAAACACATTTTATACCCTATATGATTGAGGGAGTACATGCATTGCTGAGGTTTCTCTTAATCCTTGCATGCAACGTTTTTATTAAAGCTTGAAATGTGAACATGTGAATGGGAGGGACTACTACAACCCTTCCAAAGGAACTGCAATACTAATGGTATCATACTCCCTCCGTTCACCATCTCACATGCTCATACTTTTGTGAACTATGGAAGTAACAAACTTATTCCACCACTCAGCATCTATTATGGATGCATTGTGGATTTTAAATTGAGTCATATAGACCGGAAAGTACGCACTTAGGGCATCCGCAATGTATGCTTTTTGTATCCTCTAAGCCCTCTCTCCTCTTAGAGGCAGGCCCATATACATTGCATGAACTGCCTCTAACAAAAAATTGGCTAGCATCGCGTCTAACCTTAGAGGCTGCCTCTAACAATGTAACAATCCATCTGGTCCCAATTGTCAGCCTTAGGAAGCATAAGAAAGTAGGAGTACAAGAGAAATAGTACTGATTGGACAAATGTGTTGCTAATCAATACTTTTTAAATTCCCGCTAGGGCCCACCTTAGAGGCTGGTTAGAGTCTCTATGCATTGTGGTTTTTTCATTTGATAAGAGGCAAACCATGTGGGGCCTACCTTAGAGGCAAGGCTCTATACACTGGAGGTGCTCTGTATGTATTAATTTTGATGTGTCCCGTCAACTCGCAGAACGAGGAGAAGCTTGCTTAGTATGCCGCCTCCCATGCCCACGGGCATGGTGGCTCACAGAGACGCAGGACGAGGAGAAGCTTGCTTACTACGCCTACGCCTACGCCCGCTCCCTCGCCCACGCGTGCGGTGGCTCACAGGAAGAGGATAAAATTTTACTACTCCCTCTGTTACTCCTTGTCCCTACCTTGGTTAGAGATATTATCATATTGTTTGAAATATATGTCTTTTAGTAGTAGGAGTAGTAAAGTGGTACATTGGAGTAGAACTACAACAATTTCCTTGGAGTCCGTGGTGCAGCAAGCTACCCTAGGCTACGTTACTACTCCCTCCTTTCCGGTTTATGGCTTAATTTCAAAATCTCTCCAACCAAGGTAGACGGTGAATGGTGGAATTAAATTCGTAGTTTGCACAAGTAATTAGTACGCTCGTTTTTCTCAAGAAGTTATGTTTACCGATGCATTAATTACAACGAATGCATGCATGACCACTAAATTTGCATGAACTTCTACATGCATTGGTGAGTTTTCTCTTGATACTGCTTGCATCGGGTGATTTAATGCACCTCAAAATCCAAACATGTGATAGGACTACTAGTAGAATTGAGACTTATAAAACGGAAAAAACGATTTTTTTAGATGAGCCCTATAAACCAGAAAGGAGGGAGTAGTAAGTAGTACTACCTCCATAGTGGGTACGTACTCCGTAAAATCAGATTTCCCAAAACTAAGTCGCTCATCCTTTACTTGCTTGTTTCCCTTCCTGCCTTGTTGTCTCAAACAGACTATGCCAAACACCCCTGCCTGCCGCACGGGAAAAGACCCGTCCTCACCTTTTTTAGTCCGGGTTTGTATCGATGGATCGCGCGAAGCAGCAAAACCAAGCCGTGTGTTGTACTCCTCTCGTACTAAAAGAGTGGAGACGCTCACTTTCATGAATTATGTACTTCCTGTCGCAGACATGTGGGACATATATCAACTGGGTCGATGTGTCATGCACAAAACAACATATCAGAATAGCAGGGGGGACGCACCCTAGTCATAGCGCCCCAGTAGTAGTAATGAGGAATGAGACGTCAAATCACAATGCCGCACCTTCCCAGACGGACGAAGCACCATTATTTCACACTTCATTGAATCCCCTTCGCCATCATCTCCTTCAAGAAAACCACGTATTGCTTCTGCCATTGTTCTGCCTCATGAGGGATGCGTATCACCTTGGTACATCATGACATGTGGGACCGCATGACAGGACATGCTCCCCCGCCCACCGCTTGGTAAAATCAGCTCATTTTTACTACTTCCTCCGTCTCAGTTTACAGGGCATGCACGTCGTTCTAGGTTGAGAATTGAACTAGCTATATATGTGATGAACAATATATGTTTAGAAACTACATCCGCTTAAGAATCCAATGATATAGTTTTTGTGACATAGTAACTCATATTTAGTTATTCAAATGATGACCTAGAACTACGTGCACACTGTATAAACCGAGACAGAGGGAGTAGTATCTTTTTAGATCAATATAGTCAGGATTCACCAAGGAGCAAAACCAAGTGGTAGGCTGCTTTTGTCGTCTTGGCGTAGCAACTCAAGCAGGGCCAGTCTGCACAGGAAATGGCGACACACTTAACATGACCCCTTTGGCCGACATGTGGCTCATCCACCATCTTGTTCCATGTGCGATGCACCAAATTACAGTTCAGAGCAGCAGTTGGACTTGGAGGCACCCCGGTCGTAGCGCCGCAATAGTAGTAAATGAGCGATGAGGGTTCAAATCACAAAGCCCCACCTTTCCCGCATTAAGCTGGACGGACGAAGCAACCATCATTTCTGTAGGACCTTGTGAAGAGGTGTCTAGAGGGGGGGGGTGATTAGACACTAAGTACCAAAGTTGCAGTTTTTAAGTTTCTTTAAAGTTTGAGTGGAGTTTAGGCACAAGTTTAACATTCACAACATATAGCAAGCAAGCATGCAAAGAGTATATGAGCAGCGGAAAATAAAGCATGCAACTTGCAAGAATGTAAAGGGAAGGGATTGGAGGATTCAAACGCAATTTGGAGACACGGATGTTTTTGGCGTGGTTTCGATAGGTGGTGCTATCGTACATCCACGTTGATGGAGACTTCAACCCACGAAGGGTAACGGTTGCGTGAGTCCACGGAGGGCTCCACCCACGAAGGGTCCACGAAGAAGCAACCTTGTCTATCCCACCATGGCCGTCACTCATGAAGGACTTGCCTCACTAGCGGTAGATCTTCATGAAGTAAGCGATCTCCTTGCCCTTACAAACTCCTTGGTTCAACTCCACAATCTTGTCGGAGGCTCCCAAGTGACACCTAGCCAATCTAGGAGACACCACTCTCCAAGAAGTAACAAATGGTGTGTTGATGATGAACTCCTTGCTCTTGTGCTTCAAATGATAGTCTCCCCAACACTCAACTCTCTCTCATAGGATTTGGATCTGGTGGAAAGAAGTTTTGAGTGGAAAGCAACTTGGGGAAGGCTAGAGATCAAGATTCATATGGTAGGAATGGAATATCTTGGTCTCAACACATGAGTAGGTAGTTCTCTCTCAGAAATAGGATGCTGGAAGTGTAGGTTCAGTCTGATGGCTCTCTCCACGAATGAAGAGGAGGTGGAGGGGTATATATAGCCTCCACAGAAAATCTAACCGTTACACACAATCTACCAAACTCGGTGGAACCGAATCTTTAAAATCAGTCAGACCGATTTAACAAATAATGTGACCGTTAGGGTTTTCAGTGGGACCGGAATGCAACTCGGTGGGACCGATTCGGTTAGGGTTAGGGCATAACGTAATCTCGGTAAGACTGATTACACAAACTCGGTAGGACCGATTTTGGTAATAAGCTTTCAGAGAGTTGGTCGTGCAAACTCGGTTTGACCGATTATCAAACTCGGTGGGACCGATTTTGATAATAAGTTAACCAGAGAGTTTGCATTGTAATCTCGGTAGTACCGGTTGCTCAAACTCGGTGAGACCGATTTTGATAATGGACATACACAGAGAGATTACAATCCCATCTCGGTGAGACCGAGATCCCTATCGGTGAGACCGATTTGCATAGGGTTTGTGGCAGTGGCTAAGACATCCAAACTCGGTGGCGCTGGATAGAAAGAATCAGTGGGGCCGAGTTTGACTTTAGGTTTAGGACATATGTGTGGAAGTGGGAAAGTAGTTGAGGGTTTTGGATTATATCACTAAGCACATGAAGCAACAGGCTCATTAAGCAACACCTCATCCCTCCTTGATAGTATTGGCTTTTTCCTATAGACTCAATGTGATCTTGGATCACTAAAATGTAAAATGAAGAGTCTTGAGCTTGAAGCTTGAGCCAATCCTTTGTCCTTAGCATCTTGAAGGAGTTCCCACATCCTTTAGTCCATGCCACTCCATTGTTGAACTTATCTGAAACATACTAGATAAAAGCGTTAGTCCAACAAGAGATATGTTGTCATTAATTACCAAAACCACCTAGGCAGCACTTGTGCTTACAATCTCCCCCAATTTGGAAAATGATGGCAACATACATCAAAGCTATACAAAAAGATATAAGGAATAGCAAGTAAAGCTTTGGAAAGACATGTAACAAGCATAGGCTCCCCTACATGTATGCAATCATGTGAATATGAAATATAGAAGCATGTGATAGCATAACCATGATAGAGCAGGCAATGTGTTACATGTATCTTGGCTATATGCATCAGAGCAAAAAGTATTAAAGAGAATACCTTCATGCCCATGAGACCTTCTTGCAAACAGTATGTACATCAGCAAGAATTCCTCATACACATGATTGTGATGCATGTACTTACCTTGTGGTCTTGAGTTGGCTTAGGATGGAATGAACCTGTGTAAACAAGGTTAGATAACACAGATGCATCTACTAGCCAGAGCAAACGGAAGAAACCACAAGAATACCAAGACTGGGATGACATGTAGAGAGTGAGTACTGAGTACCACATTGGATTAGACATGTCCCCAAGAGTAAAGATATGCAATGAATTTAAATGATCTCTTTCCCTTAGATGTCTTGCTCCCCCTGAATCTAACATGGGATACTGGGAGAAGATAGGGAACAGAAAATCAGAGCTAAAGGAAAACAAAGCTGAAAGATATGAATGATGATCAGAGCCAAAGTTCAGAGCTAATGTATGCTAATGCAAAATTGAGCACAACAGATCATATGAACATGTCTCTCCCCTCAAGAAGACATGTGGACATCTCTCCTCTTGAACACCAAGCATCTGGGATCCTTGAGAAATACTTTCTACTAGTATTCTCTCCCCTGGAGATCTCTCTCTCCCCCTGAAGGATCTCTCTCTCTAAATGATAAGCTTGATGTGATCTCTCTCCCCCCCTTTGACATCAGTTTCCAAGAAGGGCTTGATAAAGATGTAATCTCTCTCTCCCTCTGGAATTTGTCGTGAATGGGTTTGATCCTTGAGTCACAACATAAAGCAATGATAAAAATGTGATGCTTGTAGAGGACAAGATTCATTGAGTGGAGCTGGAACAAACGAAACACATAATATGTGGCAAAGAGTTTTTCCTGTTATGAAATCGGTGGCACCGATTGGTATGCTTCGGTCGTACCGAAAAGATTCGGTTGGACCGAGAATAACAAATCGGTTGAACCGAGTTCATCGCAGAGAAAACACTTGTCACCTTAGCTCACTAGACTAGTAAGATCTCACAAAGATTTGCAAGGAATTAACTGAAAGATATGCAAGGAATTAGATGCAGAAAATGCAGTGAAAACAGAAAGAAATCTAGATGAAGTTTTTTTTGATAGAAAGGGGAAACACAAGTGCATGAGACAAATGCAAAAACTCAGAAAAGAACACAGGAGAACTTCATCTAGAGATGTTCGGCGACAAAGTCACCTATGTTAGAGTATATTGACTTGGGAGTCAAGTGAGATCACTTGATCATAGGCCATACTCATCGTTTAAGCTCAAAATGGGGTTGCCATTTTCGCTTTAAGCATCTTGATGTATTCACATCTTGTCGAGTTGCTTTAACTCATGACTCGGAGTAAAGCTTCTCTAAGATGGAATAACATACCTTGGTTGGTGGTGTTGTCCATGTAGTTGAACTTGCGTGGTTTGCTCAAGGTTGATGTAGCTCATCAAGAATTTGGAGCACCACTTGGAATTTGAGTCCATCTACCTACATGGGTTAGTTCTTGCAAGGAAGAGCACTTGTATATCCAAAATGACAATCATGAAACTCAACATAGAATTTGTCAAAGGATATGTTTGAATGGTTTCGTGCTTCCTTGTCTTCAACCACCTTGTGTAGAGACTTGGTGATGTAGAGATTGCTCAAGATATGAGTAGGTTTCAACCTCATGGAATTTTATTCAACCAAGTACCTACATGGGTTAGATAACATGCAAGATACAAATATATCCAAGACATAAGTTTTTCATCATAAGAGAAATATCAAGGATTAGTCATAAGCTCATGTCTTGCATGTATCCAATGGAGTTTCTACTCCAAGTTTGAAGCATCAATGATGTTCAATTCTCCTCTTAACCTGCAAACACTTTCTCATCAAGAGGTTTAGTGAATATATCCGCTAATTGCTTTTCGGTGTGAACAAGCTTAAGATCAATGTCTCCCTTAGCAACATGATCTCAAATGAAATGATGACGAACTTCAATATGCTTAGTTCGAGAATGTTGCACAGGTTTATGACCAATTTTGATAGCACTTTCATTATCACAAAGCAATGGAACATGTCTCACATATCTCCCATAATCTTTAAGAGTTTGGGTCATCCAAACTAATTGAGCACAACATGAACCAATGACAATATATTCAGCTTGACGGTGGATAAGGATACTGAAGTTTTGTTTCTTGGAGGACCAAGACACAAGAGATCTACCAAGAAATTTACAAGTACCAAGTGGACTTTCTATCAACCTTGTCTCCGCATAGTCCTAGTCGGAATAGCCAACAAGATCGAAAGAGGCCCTCTTAGGATACCAAATGCCAAAATTTGGTGTATGAATTAAGTATCTCACTATCCTTTTCACGGCCTTAAGATGACATTCTTTAGGGGCAGCTTGATATCATGCACACATGCACACACTTAGCATAATATCGGGACATGAAGCACATAGATATAACAATGAACCAATCATAGAGCGATAAACCTTTGATCAACCGGTTCACCATCTTTGGTTAAGTCAAGATGTCCACTAGTAGGCATGGGTGTAGTCATACCTTTGCACTCTTGCATATTGAACTTCTTGAATAAGTCCTTGGTGTACTTTGTTTGTAGACAAAAGTACCTTCCTTAGTTTTCTTGATTTGCAAACCAAGAAAGAATTTGAGTTCACTCATCATAGACATCTCAAACTTCTCCGACATTAGCTTCCCAAACTTTTCACTAAAATGAGGGTTAGTTGAACCAAATATAATATCATCAACATAAATTTGGCACACAAAGAGTTCACCATTAACCCTTTTAGTAAAAAGAGTGGAATCAATTTTCCCAATTTCAAAGCATTTTTCAAGAAGGAACTTGGTCTAGCATTTATACCATGCTCTAGGAGCTTGTTTAAGTCCATAAAGAGCTTTGTGAAGTTTGTAAACATGATTGGGTTTCTTAGGATTAACAAAGCCGGGAGGTTGTTTAACATAAACTTCCTCCTCTATTTCACCATTTAGAAAAGCACTTTTAATGTCCATTTGGTACAAGGTGATATCATGGTGATTAGCATAGGCAAGTAAGATGCTTGAATGGACTCAAGTCTAGCAACGGGGCGTAAGTCTCACCATAGTCCATACCTTCGACTTGTGTGTAGCCTTGGGCATTTAGACGTGCTTTGTTGCGAACTACTTGTCCATCTTCATCTTGCTTGTTGCGAAACACCCATTTGGTACCGATGATGTTGTGATTGTTGTCGGGCTTCTCAACCGATGTCCAAACTTGGTTCCTCTCAAAGTTGTGTAGCTCTTCATGCATAGCATTTATCCAATCCGGATCTTCCAATGCTTCTTCGACCTTCATAGGTTCAATGCTAGAGATGAAAGAATAGTTTTCACAAAAGTTAGCTAAACGAATTTTAGAGCGAGTGATTCTCCCGGTTTGAATATCATTGTAGATTTGCTCGACGGGATGGTCTTTAGCAATTCTTGCTCGAACTCGTGAAAGCTTTTGCTTGGGTCTTTGTTGAACATCTTCTTCATCTTGTTCTTCTTATTGGCCTTCTTCATTGTTGGCGTTGTCATTCTCTTGTCGTGGTGGAGAAGGAGGTTGTTGACGTTCATCTTGATGCACTTCCTCGTTTTCTTCATCTTGGCGTGTCCCACTTGTGGATGCTTCCGTATCAACTCTTGGTTCACCTTGTAGTGAAGTAGAAGCTTCCACTTGGACGGACGAGGTACTCTCCTTCACCTCCGTTGGACGGACCTTGCCAATAGACAAGTCTTGGATTGCTTCCGAATGATCTTTGTCTCCTACATCAATTGGCAATTGCTCTACTTGCGAGCCGTTAGATTCATCAAACTTCACATCTACCGTCTCTTCAACCTTTCGGGTGAAATTGTTGTAGACACGGTAAGTGTGAGAGTTTGAGCCATAACCTAGTACGAAACCTTCATGAGACTTAAGAGAAAATTTAGAACGACGATGCTTATAAAAAATGTAGCACTTTGAGCCGAATACTCGAAAGTATCCAACTTGGGGTTTGTTACCGGTGAGTAGTTTGTATGCCGTCTTGCCGAGTAGCTTGTGAAGATACAAACGATTTGTTGCATGACAAGCTGCCTCAACCGCTTCTGCCCAAAAGTGCTTCGGCGTCTTGTACTCATCAAGCATTGTTCTCGCCATTTCAATGAGCGTCCGGTTTTTCCTCTCAACAAATCCATTTTTTTGAGGTATGTACGTAGCCTAGAACTCGTGTGAAATCCCTTCTTCGTCAAGAAAGGTGTCCACATTTGTGTTCTTGAACTCCGTTCCGTTGTCGCTGCGGACCTTCTTGATCTTCACTTCAAATTGGTTTTGGGCCTTCCTAGCGAAGTATTTGAAGATCTTTTGGACCTGCGATTTATCATCGAGAAAGAACACCCACGTAAATCTAAAAAATCATCAACTATAACTAGACCAAAAGAATTTCCACCGAGACTCTTGTAAGAGTTGGGACCAAAGAGATCCATGTGAAGTAGCTCGAGTGGCCTCTTCGTGGTCATGATGTTCTTCACGGGATGCCTTCCTCCAACCTGTTTACCTGCTTGACAAGCACTACAAAGTCTATCCTTATCAAATATGACATCATTAACTCCAAGGATATGATTCCCTTTAATAAGCTTGTCAAGGTTTCGCATACCAACATGACCTAATTGTTTGTGCCATAACCGGCCTTTTGAGGATTTAGCAATGAAGCAAGTTTTAGGTTGAGCCTTTTTAGTGAAATCAACAATGTATAGATCACCTTACGCACACCGGTAAAGACCATTTTATGATTATCTTGATGAAACACTTGGCAATCTACTTCAGTAAATAGAACATTGAAACCGAAATCAGCAAGTCTAGATACTGAAAGTAAGTTGTAACCAAGAGATTCAACGAGCATAACATTTTGTATGGAGCTATCATGTGATATGGCCACCTTACCGAGGCCAACCACCTTACCCTTTGAGTTGTCACCGAAAGTGACAAACTTTCGAGGACCATCATTTTCAGCAAGCTCACGAAACATGTCTTTATCTCCGGTCATGTGATCGGTACATCCACTATCAAGAACCCATTCCTTTCCTCCTGACATATATCCCCAAAGATTTGCCATAAGACCAAAATGTCTCATTGCATCATCAAGATCGAAGTCACTATCATCATCCTCATCATAGTATCCATGTTCAACATCGTCATGTGGTGGATCAAATCCTAGAGAGGGTGATTCATTAGAATGAGTTTGACAATAATCTTGTCTATGAATTCTTATAGCTTCGGAAATAATGTCACTAATAATACCAACATTTCCTTTGGCACGCATAAGGTTTGTAAGCTCAAATAGACGATCACCAAACGTAGGGATCACTAGTATTCATCTTACTCAAAGCAATAGACTTATAGAGAATTTCATCTAGATTTTCAAGGAATAATTTGGAAAGCGTTCCTCAAGAAATTTCCATATAGTGTAGGCACACTCAAAAGTAGGCAAGATTCTAATCAAGTTTCTAGGCAATCCTCTAATGATAAGTTCGGCAGTTCTAAGATTCCTAACCATGTCAATTGACTCATCATGGGTTGGATGCATAGGATCACCATAAGATGCACAAGGGCTAGCAATGTACTTGTTAAAATGATATTGATTGAAAATAACAAGCATCTCATTTTTCCACTCACGAAAATACTCTCCATCAAAAATAGGCACTCTTTGTCTAAGACTCCCAAAAGTAGACTCATCCATCTTCCTCCAATGGTGATAAAACCAAGGCAATGGAGACCAATGCTCTGATACCACTTGTAGGACCTTGAGAAGAGGTGTCTAGAGGGGGGTGATTAGACACGAAGTACCAAAGTTGCATTTTTTAAGTTTCTTTAAAGTTTGAGTGGAGTTTAGGCACAAGTTTAACATTCACAACATATAGCAAGCAAGCATGCAAAGAGTATATGAGCAGCGGAAAATAAAGCATGCAACTTGCAAGAATGTAAAGGGAAGGGATTGGAGGATTCAAACGCAATTTGGAGACACGGATGTTTTTGGCGTGGTTCCGATAGGTGGTGCTATCGTACATCCACGTTGATGGAGACTTCAACCCACGAAGGGTAACGGTTGCGTGAGTCCATGGAGGGCTCCACCCACGAAGGGTCCACGAAGAAGCAACCTTGTCTATCCCACCATGGCCGTCGCCCACGAAGGACTTGCCTCACTAGCGGTAGATCTTCACGAAGTAGGCGATCTCCTTGCCCTTACAAACTCCTTGGTTCAACTCCACAATCTTGTCGGAGGCTCCCAAGTGACACCTAGCCAATCTAGGAGACACCACTCTCCAAGAAGTAGCAAATGGTATGTTGATGATGAACTCCTTGCTCTTGTGCTTCAAATGATAGTCTCCCCAACGCTCAACTCTCTCTCATAGGATTTGGATCTGGTGGAAAGAAGATTTGAGTGGAAAGCAACTTGGGGAAGGCTAGAGATCAAGATTGATATGGTAGGAATGGAATATCTTGGTCTCAACACATGAGTAGGTAGTTCTCTCTTAGAAATAGGATGCTGGAAGTGTAGGTTCAGTCTGATGGCTCTCTCCATGAATGAAGAGGAGGTGGAGGGGTATATATAGCCTCCACACAAAATCTAACCGTTACACACAATCTACCAAACTTGGTGGGACCGAATCTTTAAACTCGGTCAGACCGATTTAGCAAATAATGTGACCGTTAGAGTTTTCGGTTGGACCGGAATGCTACTCGGTGGGACCGATTCGGTTAGGGTTAGGGCATAACGTAATCTCGGTAAGACTGATTACACAAACTCGGTAGGACCGATTTTGGTAATAAGCTTTCCAGAGAGTTGGTCAGGCAAACTCGGTTTGACCGATTATCAAACTCAGTGGGACCGATTTTGATAATAAGTTAACCAGAGAGTTTGCAATGTAATCTCGGTAGTACCGATTGCTCAAACTCGGTGAGACCGATTTTGATAATGGACATACACAGAGAGATTACAATCCCATCTCGGTGAGACCGAGATCCCTATCGGTGATACCGATTTTCCTAGGGTTTGTGGCAGTGGCTAAGACATCCAAACTCGGTGGCACCGGATAGAAAGAATCGGTGGGGCCGAGTTTGACTTTAGGTTTAGGACATATGTGTGGAAGTGGGAAAGTAGTTGAGGGTTTTGGAGTATATCACTAAGCACATGAAGCAAGAGGCTCATTAAGCAACACCTTATCCCTCCTTGATAGTATTGGCTTTTCCTATAGACTCAATGTGATCTTGGATCACTAAAATGTAAAATGAAGAGTCTTGAGCTTGAAGCTTGAGCCAATCCTTTGTCCTTAGCATCTTGAAGGAGTTCCCACATCCTTTAGTCCATGCCACTCCATTGTTGAACTTATCTGAAACATACTAGATAAAAGTGTTAGTCCAACAAGAGATATGTTGTCATTAATTACCAAAACCACCTAGGGAGCACTTGTGCTTTCAATTTCACTATAAGGCGCAAGACCATAAAGAAAAGAGAAAACCAATGATGCGTGCGGCAGCTACCTAGGGCACCCTAGGGTAGGAGCCTCCACTACAAATCTGCTTCTCCCTTGTACTCTTGAAGAAAACTGATGATGCATGCAGCGGGTAGGGTTTGTAGGGTACTACGGCGTGCGGGGACACGGCGTAGTAAAAGGGAGAGGGATTGAGTTCGAGTCGACGCCTTAACACGGGTGGGCCGCTTGGTTTTACGGGAACGAGGCATCATTTTGGGTTCGCGGACCAGTGGAGATATACGTAGTACAAAAAATTGTGGACGTAGGTTCAACCGAAAGGCAATGATGCATGGGCCGCGCATTTTGATGTACCCGTGGCCGCGTGAAATTTGCTACTCAAATAATGCATAAAAGTTCCTCCAAAAACATATATAACTAATGGGAAGTGAATGTATGCTTAAAATGAAAATGTAATACAAAGAGAAAAAATGAATTGCAGTTAAAAGAATGACATTTCTAACAAAAATGTGAATGTGAAGTACATATGTGTGCACGTGACCAACACATACATTGTCAATACAAAATCTAATGCAAAGAAATAACTTATGAGTAACATGCATGAATTGATGATGTGGTGCTTGCATGCATAGAGTACAAAAACAATGTGATTTATGACTTGCATGCATGACGTGTTCTTGTGCCATAGTTGCATGTCCAGGAAAAAAAGCTACTAGTAGATTGTACTAGCTATTTAGGAATAGAAGATGTATACATGGCAGTTGTAGGGAAAGAGATGACATGTATCTCAATTCCTATGAGTAGGGATTGGAAAAGAGATGTAATTTGTTCACATCATAGGAACTTTTCTATTGAATCTAGAGATGACATGTATCTCAATTCCTATGAGGAGGGATTAGAAAAGAGATGTCATTTGGTTCACAACATAGTATCTTTTCTATTAAATATACGCTAATGTTTATTTTCCTTTGGAATTGTGGGAGTATAGGAATCCATTCATATGAACCAAGTGGCTCTAAAGCTATAAAAATGATATCATTTTTATTTTCCTTTGAAATGTGGAGTATATGAATCTATTCCTATGAACCTACTGACTCTAAAGGAAAAAATCCTATAAAAATCATATCATATAGAGTTCCTATGATATTCCTCCACACAGGATGGTTAAAATTGCTGCTGGTGATACGAAGGTCTTTCTTTGTACACTGCTCCCCCATCTTTATAGTTACCTCTCGAAGATGAATGAAATGATATATACTGGGTATTCTATATGTGCATTTTGGTATATGAAAACTCGATAAAAGTTTGCGAGGTTCGAATTTTCAATAAAGCTATATGCACCACATTTTGGAACGGAGGGAGGAGCATACGACAGTTGCTAACACTCCCGTGGAAGATTTTTGTGTCGGAGTAGTGGTTGTTCTGTTAAATGACATGGCAAAACTGACACTGTCGGATGTCGATCTAACGATTCTTATGGCATTCGTCGGGAAACGGCTTTTGGCGGACGTTTGTCAGATATGATTTACGGACACATGCATTGCATTGATACGTGCCCCCTCTCTCGCGCGCACACACGCACCCTCACGAGTCACGACTCTCCCGAGCCCTCTCGCACCAACCGTCTATCTGTAGGTAGACGTCACACACATATGCGCTCTTCACACCCTACCCTCAGAACTTCTAAAAAATAAAAGACGTCATGCACCTTTTATTTTTAACCCACACGTCACACACTTATACTATTACTCTTGTGGCGAACATTCTTTGGGCGTAGTATATTGTACTTTCACGAAGAGAAGCGGTGCATGCACACACTAGTTCTCTCAGACGTACTCGCGGGTACACGTAGGAGCGCATTTTTTTGAATCTAGGAGCACATTTGTTTAGAAAGAGGCATCCCAATTGACATTTTGACTAGTCTAGTTTTGAACTGGATGGAGGGTCGGGGACCGCACGTGAATGATACAGTATTGTGCGTCCTGGACGCGGTGGCACATTATTGATCGAGTTTTATTTTTACTTGAACTTTAAATGAAAATAGTGTTTCACACGTATTCAATTTAATAACGGCTGGTACAACAAAATCACTCCACTATATATATATATATAAGCAGGAGCCTCGACGCTTGCTTTACTAGGGTTCCTCTCTTTCACTCTCTCATGTTCTCCAGATCTAAGCAAGACATAGGTGGCCACAATCTCTCTCTGCTCACGACTGGCTACAAATCCGGCCGGACCACCTCGACCAGGGCAGGGGTGTAGGTGCATCATTCAGGCGGTCGTCGTCGGCGAGGGATGAGATCAACAGCTGCCCACGCATCCCGATAAGCGGCCGTGCCGTTCTCTCCTAGACAGTGCCGGTTCGGGAGGGCCTCCGACCCCTTCTTCCTCCCTGCGGTATTGTGGCCAAGATGCGGCCTCCCGACGCCGTCTTTGCCACATGCCGACGACCCTCAGGTATATATTCCTTCAAAACCTGCCTTGCTCTACTACCCCAGCTACCCACGTGGCTGCATGTGGATCTTTTTCTACTTCCATAGGCTGTTCTAAAGCCACCTAGACTTTTACTATTATTAGAGGTAAAGCTAGTTCATACAGCGAATCTAAGAGTTGGTTCAAATAGGGAAGAAAGTGGGAAAGCTATATCATGTATCTAGGACTTGGTTCTAAGAGGAAACGGGGGGAAAGTACTAGATACTAGCTACCTAACCGGTCTCTTGGCTAAAAAGGCGAAGAAAGTGTGGTGGATGGCGAAGGGTTGGGGGAAGTGGACCAGTCTCTTGGTCGAAAAAGGAAAGAAAGTGAGGGGTGTTGGGGGACAACGCAAATGAGAACGAGCAGGTCTAGATTTCCTGGGCTCACATAGGAAAATGTCACTGAGGAGATAAAAAATGGGACAAATGCACACGTGCTGCCTGAGTGTTTGCCACTCTCGGCAACCACATCCACCTCACCACTTTATGCCCATGCTGTCCCTACGCCCATATCGCTACCGTTAATGTAAAATCACATGAAGCATTAAGCAATGCCACCTAATGTCACAATTAAGTAATGGTCTAGTGTCGTTGATAAATTGAAGCAATGCCACCTAATGTCACTATTAAGTAATGGTCTAGTGCCGTTGATACGTCTCCAACGTATCTATAATTTTTGATTGTTCCATGCTATTATATTATCTGTTTTGGATGTTTATGGGCTTTATTATACACTTTTATATTATTTTTGGGACTAACCTATTAACCGGAGGCCCAGCCCAAATTGCTGTTTTCTTGCCTATTTCAGTGTTTCGAAGAAAAGGAATATCAAACGGAGTCCAAACGGAATGAAACCTTCGGGAGAGTTATTTTTGGAACAGAAGCAATCCAGGAGACTTGGAGTAGACGTCAGGGAAGCTTCGAGGAAGCCACGAGGCAGGGAGGCGCGCCCCCACACTCGTGGGCCCCTCGTGGCTCCCTTGATCGATTTCTTTCGCCTATATATAACCATATACCCTAAAAACATCGGGGAGCACAATAGATCGGGAGTTCCACCGCCGCAAGCCTCTGTAGCCACCAAAAACCAATCGGGACCCTGTTTCGGCACCCTGCCGGAAGGGGGATCCATCATCGGTGGCCATCTTCATCATCCCTGCGCTCTCCATGACGTGGAGGGAGTAGTTCACCCTCGGGGCTGAGGGTATGTACCAGTAGCTATGTGTTTGATCTCTCTCTCTCTCTCTCTCTCTCGTGTTCTTGAGGTGATACGATATTGATGTTTCGCGAGCTTTGCTATTATAGTTGGATCTTATGATGCTTCTCCCCTCTACTCTCTTGTAATGGATTGAGTTTTCCTTTGAAGTTATCTTATCGGATTGAGTCTTTATGGATTTGAGAACACTTGATGTATGTCTTGCATGTGCGTATCTGTGGTGACAATGGGATATCACGTGATCCACTTGATGTATGTTTTGGTGATCAACTTGCGAGTTCCGTGACCTCGTGAACTTATGCATAGGGGTTCGCACATGTTTTAAATCTTGACTCTCCGGTCGAAACTTTGGGGCACTCTTTGAAGTTCTTTGTGTTGGTTGAATAGATGAATCCTAGATTGTGTGATGCATATCGTATAATCATACCCACGGATACTTGATGCGACATTGGAGTATCTAGGTGACATTATGGTTTTGGTTGATTTGTGTCTTAAGGTGTTATTCTACTACGAACTCTATGATAGATCGAACGGAAAGAACAGCTTCATGTTATTTTACTACGGAGTCTTGAATAGATCGGTCAGAAAGGATAACTTTGAGGTGGTTTCATACCCTACAATAATCTCTTCGTTTGTTCTCTGCTATTCGTGACTTTGGAGTGACTCTTTGTTGCATGTTGAGGGATAGTTATAATCCAATTATGTTATTATTGTTGAGAGAACTTGCACTAGTGAAAGTATGAACCCTAGGCCTTATTTCCTAGCATTGCAATACTGTTTTCGCTCACTTTTACCACTTGTTACCTTGTTGTTCTTATATTTTCAGATTACAAAAACCTATATCTACCATCCATATTGTGCTTGTATCACCATCTCTTCGCCGAACTAGTGCACCTATACAATTTACCATTGTATTGGATGTGTTGGGGACACGAGAGACTTTTTGTTATTTGGTTGCAGGGTTGTTTGAGAGAGACCATCTTCATCCTACTCCTCCCACGGACTGATAAACCTTAGGTCATCCACTTGAGGGAAATTTGCTACTGTCCTACAAACCTCTGCACTTAGAGGCCCAACAACGTCTACAAGGAGAAGGTTGCGCAGTAGACATCAGCCATCGATAAATTGAAGCGATTCCGCCACCATTTTATGAAGTGCTTCATCTTGCTTTATTTCCCATGAATTGTGTATTTGTAGTTACACTTAAATCTCACACCGCTAACATTGCTTCATCCCAATGGAAGTGCACAAATTTGAGTGAACATTCACTGACCATGTGCTACTCTCATGTCAGTAATACTAATGCTATTGTTCTGCATGTTAATCCAATGGCACTGTTGATGTGACGTGATCCTACTTACTTAAGGGCACTTCCATACTGTCAATGTAGTACCAATTATAACACAATAGATGCTGTTGTTAATCATATGCCACTGCAAATAACTGTCAATGTTTAAATAACCTTATTTCATATTTGCGCAAACAGGGATGTCTGTCTCCTTATCGTTTCTGTCTGCGCAATCAAAAGTATACACCTTAGTTTTAGTAGAACTGCCCAAAATGAGATGGCTATTCCCAGCTGCCTTCGTCTAACCACTCATCTTCCAGGTATTCCTACATTGGTAGTAACTAGGTAGAATGACCAACACAATCTAAAAGAAGCTGATTCGTACGTTTTACTTCCTGATTGCAGTGCAGGGACGATCGTAAACAACTGCATCCTAGTGGGAAATGCACTTTCTCCCAGTTCATCCATGTACCGAGGACTAGCTGACACGGCTGCACGAAGGTTTTTGGGACAAGTGCACGGACAAGAGGCATTGTGGTCTGCTTATTTCTGCAAATGGCGGTGCTTAAATTTAGTGAACTACACAAGAAGTTCAGATGGTCAATACACTACATGGTTCAGTTCAACATTCCAACTGAGAACACAATTATAATTGGTTATTCTAGAATGAGAGAACCTAACCCTGGATGGTGGCAACAAGAAAAACAAGAGTGAACTCCAGGAAATTAAAGCCTGCCTAGGGAGGCCCTTTGCTGAGAGAAGCCTTGCTTGATTTTTCCTGATTTGTAAATGTCGGATTTCGGGTACCTGCAAAACCCTTAAGGTTTGGACACTGGGGTGCGTGCGAAGATCTCCCCCTCATCGATCACGCCCTCACACGCTTCATGAATTCACGGATTAGCTCACCGAACCCAAAGAACACAAAGACACAAGATTTATACTTTCGGGCCACCGTTACAGTGTAATACCCTACTCCAGTGTGGTGGTGGTGGATTGCCTCTTGGGCTGAGGACGAATAGTACAAAGGGAAGAACAGCCTCCTGAGGAGAGGTGTTCTTGTGCTTGGTGAGTGGTGTGCGGATGAGGATGGTCTCAGTGATCTCCCCTACTATGGTGGTGGCTAGTCCTATTTATAGAGGCCCTGGTCCTCTTCCCAAATATTGAGCGGGAAGGGATCCAACAACGGCCAATTTGGAAGGGGACAACTAGTACAGCTTATCCTGACAAAAGTAGTCTTCGCCTGCCAAAGGCTCTGGTGGTGACGCCGTCTTGGGCTCCACGATGACCTCCGTCTTGCCGTCCTGCTGGTCTTGGTCTCGTTGCACCGATATGGAAACCTTTGCTTGACGCCTCGGTACTCCCCGCCTGCGCTTGCCCCCTTAGCACCAAAGAGGAAGAAAGGACATTGTGCATGCTGGCGCCCGCCTGGTCTCGTTCGTCATGGCTCACGTCGCTAGAACCTCGCGAGGTTTGCCTTGCCTTGTTCTCGCCGCCCCTCGCGAGCCAGCCTGGTGAGGCCGCTCCCGAGGAGGTGTTATGCCGTCCACCTCGCGAGGGTCTTGAAATCTTGTTGGTGAAGATGGGCTATACGGGCCCGCTTGTAGAGCCACGCTGTGGGCCGTAGGTAGGCAAGTCTGGGGACCCCCGTTCCCAGAACACCGACAGTAGCCCCCGGGCCCAAGGCGTGCTCGGACTTGGCTTCGAAGCGAAGCCAACGGGCAAGTGCGTAGCGCCGCGGGCCCCAACAGCCTGCGACCTTGGTCGATGTGTGATGGTTGATTGGACGTGGGCGTCTCCGCTCCCTCACGCTGCCTCGGCAACTGCCTGACTATCAAAAAGGCTGGCATAGACAGCGCTTGCCTTCATTATTTCCTTTCGCCTTGCTCCAGATCCCCTTTCTTGCTCTTCGCTTTCGAAATCTCCAGATCTGCTCCCTTCCCCTTCCGCATCAGTGACCAATGGCGCCTCGGAAGGTCAAGCCTGCCTCGTCGCCGGCCTGGTACGAGCCTGCTGTCGACGCACCCAACGTCTCGGAGAACAACCTCACCGGCGCGCGCTTGCTGATGGCAGGGGATAGCAACGGGAGGGGGAAGACTGAGCTCCAGGCTGCCTCTGACGTGCCGGAGCCCGAGGGAAGCACCCTCTTCCCATTCTTCACGAGCAGCATCGTCGTAGGGTTGGTTCCTCCCTTCTCTGACTTCTTCTATGAGGTCATTGGCCACTACGGGCTGCAGGCGCTGCATCTTCATCCCAACTCTATCCTTCTCTTGTCGATCTTCGCCTACTACTGCGAGGCGTACCTTGGCGTGATGCCGTGCAGGCTCTCTCTGCGCCACTTCTTCTTCCTCCGCATCAACGAGGTCATACCTTCGGGTGTGCCAATTTCATCGCGGCCGGCAAGGCCAACTCAATCTCGAAGACTGGGAAGAAGGCCGGCGGCTTCAGGAGCAAGTGGGCCATGATGGACTCTAAATGCGTCCACCCAAGCCTGATGCTGCCAATGGAGATGCACCAGTCTGACAAGGGGTGGTCCTGCGTGAAGCTCACTGATGAGCGTGCGATGTTGGTGCTGGAGCAGATGAAGACCGACCTGAAGCCGGGCAACGCGAAGGCGGCAAAGGTGACAGAGGCCATGCTTCTGAGGGAATTCATGATGCTGCGCGTAGCCCCGCTTCAGGTTCGTACGCGCCCCTTGTGGGAGCTTGGGGACGAAGAGGACAAGGTTCGGCTGATCCCGAAGGCCTTGTCCGACGGTGAGCTAGTTGTGGTTCTCCGCCTCTTGGTTGGGGATGACCAGGAGTACTCGCCGAGCATGTTCACTCCCTTGTTTCGCCATGAGGACGGGGCGCAGGTCGTGGCCTCCTGGCCGACTTTTGACGGGCGTGGGCTGGTGCCGCCGGGGCCTGCCGGGGCCCCTGTGGCGCCGACGCCGGTGGAGCTGCCTTCTGATGAGTCCTACGTGGAGGAAGAGGATGAGGAGGACTTGGAGGTGACCCCCGAATGGATGGGGGAAACCTCCCCCTTGAGCAAGCCCGACATCCTCCACACCCTACCAGATGACGACGAGGCCGACGCCTGCCAAGAGAAGGGGGAGCCGCCCGTGGTCCCGACGAGGGGCAGGTTGGCGCTGGTCTCCCAAGGTGCCGCCCGAGCTTTGACACCACCTGGGGCTACCTCCGGACCCTCCGCTGCCCCCGCTTCTGCTCCTGGAGCCTGCGCGCCCGTACTTCAAGCTTCGAGGCTCTCGAGCTTCAAGCTCACCAAGTGGAGGGTGGACTATGCCGCGGTGGACCAGTAAGGGCTCGTGCTTTGCCTTGTTCTTGATTATGCTGCTGATTCCTGATGCTTCTCTGCTGTGGGATTAGGCCGACGCCTGTGACGAAGAAGAGGAAGGAGGGGGTGGTGGTGCCGCCCGGGACCAACCCGCCTGCTCTGTCAGCGTCTCCCTCCATGGAGAAGGGCTGCGTTGACGCTCATGTCTCTCCGGCCCGGTCGTCCTCGGGAGGCATGGGGGAGAACCCTCGGGAGGAGTCAGCCCCCGATGCCTCGCTGGCTCCGGAGGCACCGACGTTCGGCTTGGCTGTTGAAGCCTCCGAGGCTCAGGAGCTCCCAGCTTCCCAGGCTACGGCGACAATACCTTCTCCTCAACCTCATGCTACACCACTGATCACAAGTCCTTCTGCCTCCCCTGACATCTTGGAGCACGCCCTTCTGGAGATGACCCGGCTGAGAGAAGATCTTCAAGGCGCCGACCCCCTCCTGATGGCCGGGCGTCTGAGCTAGTTTCTGGCTGGCTCCGTTTCGACGTGTCTGTTTGAGCGGCGCTGAGCCAGGCCGTGGCGACCTCTGAGAAGGAGAAGCAAGCCACTGCCCAGGCAGCGGCCACTCGCGAGATGGCGCTGAAGGACGTCGAGGCCGCCAAGAGTCGCCGCTGACTGGAGGCCGAGTGAAGACCTCGCGCAATCTAACGCATGAGAGGAAGCCCATGGCTGTCAGGCGGAGGAGGAGAAGATGAAGGCCCGGGAGGACGCCGTCAAGGGTCACAACGCCGAGCTGGAGCAGTCGGCAAAGGCGTAGGCCATTGAGCGCGGCCGACTGGATGAGCTGGAACAGAAGGTGAAGGCGGAGGAAGACGAACTTGCCGCAAAGGCGAAGGTTCTGGCTGAGGACCGCACGGCCTTCGCACTTCTCGAGAATAGGTCTCGCGAGGCTCTGAAGTCACTCTATGAGAAGGGCTTGGAGAGGCCGCTGACCACCACGAGGGCGGCCCCGCCCAGCTGCTTCCCTACTTGGTTGCCGCGCTTGAGGAGGTTGTGAGCGGCATCGTTCCATGGCCGAGGAAGAAGCCCGTGTTCTTTCCTCAGCTGCGCTGACGTGTGTCTTTAGCCACCTCCATCTTCGCGACCATACCGCTCGCCTTGACGAGCTGTTGGAGCCCGTGGCTGATGAACACTACACAGCTGCCGCCGCGACCGTGAAAGGTCAGGTGGAGGCCCTGCTGAAGAAGTTCCGCGCCTTCAACCGGAGGCGCCACCACTCCTGCAGCTCCGGCCGGTGGCCGCAACGAAGGTGACGTCATCAAGGGAGGAGCGCCTCTAGCGGGCGTCGGTGGTGCTCAGGGGTGACTTGCGGCTCCTTTCCTATTTTATTCTTGGAACATGCATCATGCCTCGTGGAGGCGTTAAACTTGCGTTCTTATTGTGAGAACGATATGTCTTGTAATATTTTCTTTGAGATTTTGCGATTTTCTTCCTATCCGCTTTACGTTCTACGTCGGCAGAGCCCGGCCCCGCGCATACCTCAACCGCCATTGGGCCGACCGGAGACCAGGACGGAACCAATGAGTGAGGGGCTACGTGACCAGTTAGGCTCCTGAGTCGCGATGCTCAGGAGTCCCCCTTGACGGGCAAACAACTTATAGGGAGGGGGCGTAGGAGTGAGTTTAGTGTTCTACGTCGGCAGGGCCCGGCCCCGTGCATACCTCAACCGCCGTTCGGCCGACCAGAGACCAGGACAGGACCAAGGAGTGAGGGGCTACGTGACCAGTTAGGCTCCTGTGTCACGATGCTCAGGAGTCCCCCTTGACGTGCAAACAACCTTCATACCTTTGCCCTCGTCGAGGCTCGGCTCGGGAGGGGCACGCGATGACCAGGTCCGGGGAACCTGGTTGGGTGGCGTACGCTTGGGCGTGACCCGAGCGCAGCCCCCGTTCCCAGCCCCCTCGCGCGACTCTCCCGAGGTGAGGTGTTGTGGTGAGGCCGGACACTGAGCTCAAGGGCTCCCTGAAGTTGATACGGCCGTGGGGCCGCCCTCAGTTGTTTATCACCAGCACGGAGCATAGTGCTTCCGCACTTGCACGAGCATAGTCGCTCCTCGGCAGTGTCGACGGCCAGCGCGGAGCATGGTGCTTCCACTGGTACGTGGGAGGGGACTCCCTACTATGGAGAGCCCCGGCTTAGACAGCCCATACGACACGTGGCTTGCACGGCAGGGCTAGACGAGGTGTCTGGGCACTCGTGAGCAGTAGCGGGACTAACGAGGCCCTACCTCAAGGCGGGTTGCGCCTAGTCTTGATTCTTGTTTGCTGTGGTGGTCCTGCGAGGTGGTTAGACAAACTGCACCGAACGAATCTCCTGAGGTTATCGCGTGAGAAGGCCAGGCACCAACGGCCCCAGGAGGTGACATGAACGGGGCCGACCCACCAGACAGAGCTCAGCCGTTGGATTTATCGATGCTGCAGGGACGGGCGCGAGCACAGACACCGTGCCCAACCTTTCTCACGCGAAGGGTCCTGAAGAAAGACAATCGGCGCGCAGCTCCCGTGGTAGGTGACAATCAAGCAGGTGATAGTCATAGATAGATTGAGCATGGAAAGCAAACTGGCCCAAGTAAATGCAGGGAAGATACATGCCACTGGGTCAGGCCCGAGCGGCTTGGGGATGATGCAGCCGAGAGGCGCCCCCAGCAAGGTAAGCTAAAGACATAAAAAGGGATACATGCCACAGGGACGGACCCACGTGGCCTGGGAATGATGCAGTCCCGAGGGCGGTCCCAGTTGAATAAACTTGGAAAGTGTCACCTGGTTCTGTTGATGAAGGGGTGTTGAGGCAGTTGAAGAAGCGTGGTGTAGGGGTTGCTCCTCACGAGCCACCGGGGCCCTGAGCCTCAGGAGGCTCTAGGGGTCCAGGCGGTTCCTTGAGGACCGTCTCCATCTCCGCCAGGACTTCGTGGTGCCTGGCCTCTTGAGCCGCTAGGATGCTCCGCAGGTTGCGCTGGAAGGCGGAAGCCACACTCGGCAGGCCAAAAGGCATGCGAACGTAGCTGTGAGGTGGGCCCTCATAGCGTCCCACGCGCGAAGGCCAGAAGGGCTCCTGAGATGCGGCTCTGTTGAGCCCTAGAATGTCGATGCAGATGCGCAACCCGCCATCCTCGCCTGGATGGGGAGTTGCGGCTGGTGAGCGGCGGTCGCCGTGCATGGCTCTTGCTTGTTGCTGTTCCTGAGTGGTCTTGGCGATGAACTCTCGAGCGTTGGGCGCTCCTTGCCCGTTGTCTTCCTGAGGGAAACATGTCGTGAAGCACGGCTCCATGTGGTGCCTAAGCGCCTCCCTCGTGACGTTGGCAAGGTCTGAGGCCCTCCAGAAGAGAGCCCCCGAGCCCTGCCCGAGGAGGGCGCCGGGCGCGTCTTCCTATGCGAGGGAAGAAGGTGCCCCAGGCATGGGCGCTGATCCTGACGAGGTACCACTTGCGGTGCCGCTCTCCTGAGGTCCGGCGCGGAGCAGTTGCTTCTTCTTCTTGGGGATGGCTTTTGCTGCATTGTTGTCGGGGTCTTCGATTTACGCTGCTTGGAAGGCACGCTCGAGGGAGCACACCACATCTCTTTCTTCGTAGGGGACTGTGATGATCCCGCCAGTTCCTGGCATCTTGAGGACGTTGTAGCCGTGGTGCGTGACTGCCATGAACTTGGCCAGGGCTGGATACCCGAGGATGGCATTGCATGGTAGACGAATGTGGGCCACGTCGAAGTCGATGAGCTCGGTGCGGTAGTTGTTGCGTTCTTCGAAGGTGACAGGGAGGTGGACCTGCCCTAACGGCGTTGTGGAATTGTTGGTCACTCCCAAGAAAGGCTTGGTAGGCTGAAGCTGGCCGTAGGGCACTTGGAGACTGTCAAACGTGTCGACGGACAAGACGTTGAGGCCCGCGCCGCCGTCGATGAGGGTCTTGGTGACTTGCACGTTGTTGATGACGGGCAAACGAAGCATCGGGAGAATGCCAGCGGTCGCCGCGCACTTGAGCTGATCTGCCGAACTGAAGGTGATGGCGCACTTGGACCACCTGAGCGGGCGTGTGGCGTCGAGCCTGGGGAGAACTGCGTTCACCTCGCGGGCAAACTGCTTGAAGATGCGTTGAGAGGTTGGGGCTTGAGCTCCGCCCAAGATGCAGGCGATAACACGTGGCTCCTGGAAGCCCCTAGCCCCCTCATCTTGATGGTGGTCGTCGTTCCTTCTTGGTGGTGGCGGCAGCGGAGGAAGCCCAACATTGCCCTGAGGATGATCCTGGAGAGGCTGATCCCTCCAGGCGCCCTCGCGAGGCTGATCCTGCCAGCGGTCCTCACGAGGCCGGTCGCGCCACTCCTGGCGCGAGCCCCTGTCGTCCCAGCGTCCTCCGCCACGTCCTCCTCCTCGGCCGTAGCCTCAGTCGTTGCGCTCGGGGCGTCGATCGAATCGTTCGTCGTGGATGGCCCTGAGCCCTTGACAATCGTTGTGTTGTGGCTGTGCACGTTGTGGAAGGCGCAGAACGGTCGGCTGCTCTTGGATGACTCGGGCTGGTCACTGCCGCGTTTTGTGTCCGGCTCCCTTGCGCTTCACGTCCTTGGCCTTGGCTTTCTTCTCCTCCGGGTCAGCAGCCGGGAGCTCGAGGAGGGAAAGGCGCCCTTCCTCAGCCCTTGCGCACTTTGTCGCCAGGTTGAACAGCTCCAGGGATGTGCACAACTCCTCGTGGATGGCGAGCTCCTCCTTCATCTTGACGTCGCGGACGCCATTGGAGAACGCAGAGATGATGGCCTCGTCCGTCACCTTGGGGATCTTGAGGCGAACGTTGTTCAAGCGCTGGATGTACTTCTGGAGGGTCTCCCCTGGTTGTTGCTTGACGCGGTGCAGGTCACCCGCGGCAGGGGACGGTCGTGAGTGCCCTAGAAGTTGGCGACGAAGCGGTCGTGCATCTCATTCCAGGAGGAGATGGAGCCAGGAGGCAGGTTCAGGAGCCAGGAGCGGGCACCATCCTTGAGAGCCATGGGGAACCAGTTCGCCATGACTTTCTCGTCGCTGTTAGCCGCCTCGATGCTCAGCTCATAGAGCTGCAGGAACTCCGCGGGGTCGGGGGTGCCGTCGTAGCGAGGAGGCAGATCCGGCTTGAACTTGCCCGGCCAAGCAACGCTACGCAGCTCGGGGGTGAAGGCACGACAGCCTGCCGTGGTCACCGGGGCCCGCCGCAGGGGTGGAGCTTGATCTTGGTGCCCACGCGCCGCCACTGCAAGCGATCCTGCCGTGGCGGTGCGGGAAGCGGTGGAGCGTTCTCCTATGGCCGAGGGACTTCTTGACAGCTTCATTCCTCATGCGCGGGTGCTTGGGGCGGCGAGTCGCGCCGCAGAGCCGCGCGTCTTGGCGCCAGGGCACCGTCTTGGTGCAGTGGTGGTGGAGGCGCTCCATGAGCCACGTCGCCTGTAGCCGGCGGGGGGCGAGGCAGCGAGAGGGACAGTGCTGGGGAGGCCCTGCGGCGCTGACAAGCTCGGCGATGTGGTCCAGCCAGTCCTTGTAGAGGTCGTCGACTGGGCGATAGCGCAGGAGCTCAAGGTCCATGAGTAGCGCGGCCGACGCGTCCGTGGGAGCGCGACGAGCGTGGGATGACGAACCAGCGGGGGTCTGTGACGGGGTGGCAGTGCGACCGTCCCGCCGCACGGAGGGGTGCAACAAGGATGCTTTCTGCTCGTTCCCCGTTGGGCCGGTGGCGGCGTTGGCGGCAGGCGACGGAGAACGACGGGGAGGCCGGCCGACGGGGGCCGTCTGAACGGCATGGCCGGCGAGGGCGGCCCAGCGCTCAGCGCGGGCGCGACGAGCGTCCGACATGGTTGTGGTGGAGCGGCGAAGCACGGATCGACGCGAAAAAGGCTTGGGCGCACCCCTACCTGGCGCGCCAAATGTTGGATTTTGGGTTCCGGCAAAACCCTTAAGGTTCGAACACTGGGGTGCGCGTGAAGATCTCCCCCTCACCGATCACGCCCTCACACGCTTCACAAATTCACGGATTAGCTCGCCGAACCCAAAGAACACAAAGACACAAGATTTGTACTAGTTTGGGACACCGTTGCGGTGTAATACCCTACTCCGGTGTGGTGGCGGTGGATTACCTCTTGGGCTGAGGATGAACAGTACAAAGGGAAGAACAACCTCCTGAGGAGAGGTGTTCTTGTGCTTTGTGAGTGGTGTGCGGATGAGGATGATCTCAATGATCACCCCTACTATGGTGGTGGCTAGTCCTATTTATAGTGGCCCTGGTCCTCTTCCCAAATATTGAGCGGGAAGGGAGCCAACAACGGCCAATTTGAAAGGGGACAGCTAGTACAGCTTATCCTGACAAAAGTAGTCTTCGCCTGCCAAAGGCTCTGGTGGTGACGCCGTCTTGGGCTCCACGATGATCTCTGTCTTGCCGTCCTGCTAGTCTTGGTCTCGTTGCACCGATATGGAAACCTTTGCTTGACGCCTCGGTACTCCTCGCCTGCGCTTGCCCCCTTAGCACTAAAGAGGAAGCAAGGACACTGTGTGCGCTGGTGCCCGCCTGGCGCCTGCCTGGTCTTGTTCGTCATGGCTCACTTCACTGGAACCTCACGAGGTCTGCCTTGCCTTGATCTCGCCGCCCCTCACGAGCCAGCCTGGTGAGGCCGCTATAGAGGAGGTCTTGTGTCGTCCGCCTCGCGAGGCTTGGCCCCTCTCGAGGGTGTTGAAATCTTGTTGGTGAAAATGGGCCATACGGGACCGCTTGCAGAGCCACGCCATGGGCCGCAGGCAGGCAAGTCTGGGGACCCCCGTTCCCAGAACGCCGACAGCAAACCTTGTCACAACTTTGTCTTTTGCTGTGAACTAGTATATGTTTGTTATGTTCTATGAATCAATGAGATGGTATAAAATTGCTTAAGTTATGTTTTTCAAGTATTTTATGAAGCCGAGTTTAATGTGAATGTTCCACATGAATGCTGGACTAGCGTCTGAACGTTTGGAATTTACATTGTGGCCTCATTTAACTGCATGAACCACTGTAACAAGATAGGAAGTTGCTTATATGTCAGACATCATATTATTGATTGTTAGCTGGTCGATAGCCGACTTTTCATGTGTTGAAGCAAGCTGAGCCAATGTGTCACGTTTTGCACAACTTCTTACAAGTGGGATAACACCAATAGTGTTTACAAGTACTTAACCAGCCTTATGTACCCTATGTATACGTCATCGCACAGTTCTCGAACGAGTACTCTATTTCATCAAACACACACTGCTTGTATGATAAACCGTGACAACTTATATCTTACCATGCCATATTACATGAAAAAACTAGTGAGGACGCATCTGCTTCGGCAACAATTAGGATGGTTCTCACATGATTCACGGGCACACAAAAGTAGCAGGAGTTCCCATACACGGATTCAAACAGAGTACTAGCCCCAGAGGGCTCGATAATAGGAAAGGTTCGGATAATTAAACACAATCCAAACTACTATTAAACACTAGCTGAGGCAACTATTTCATGCCTCGATCTAATTTGGGATGGACACAAGACGAACCTTGCCATGAACATCATCGAGGACGTCCGGCAGCAGCTTAATCCTGTGAACCTTCCTGAAGATAACCTTGTGGCCATGCCACTCATAAACTTGTTTATGGAGGCATGCCACCTCATCTTCCTGCGTAAGCATGACAATAACAGTATGCCTCACAAACGAAGGAGTAGCTTTGAACTTCTTGTGCTTCAGTACACCCTGAACAACACGCCTGGCAATAGTGAGGCTTCAATACATCTCGACATTGGTATAAGTGCAAATGGCTTCCAGGATCCAATAGCCTAAGAACTCTGTTTTCCCAGTGCGTATATTTAGGTCATCCGCCTCATAGCGAGTGACATACACAACCACACAATCCTTGTCTGCATCAGGGCTCTAATTGAAACAGAAAAAAAATTCTGAATTAATTTCCAATATAAGAAACACAAGTTATTTAAACCACTATCTAGAGTCAAAAGTATGCATGATAGGGAAGGTAGCATGACATCGAAGCTAATAAAATTTTGCATTATTTATCACCATATACTTAGATGAAAAACCACAATCGAGATCAGCAAATAAGAAAATCACCTTGGGCAGCTCAGATGGGGGAGGACACATCCTCGAAGGGGGAAAACTGCTCACAGGCCACGGGGTAGTAACCTCAAATGGGCGTTGACCATCTCAAGAGTGGCCGTGGAGCGATCTGGGTCGGCTGCTGGCTACCTCCATCTTTTTGGAGCTCTTTGTCTCGTGGGGATCAACCTCCCGCGTCTTCTCCAACATCGTAAGATCTTTGCCTGGTTCTCCTTGGTCCATCATGAAACTAACGAATACTAGGAGACTACTGAAAGGAAAACACAATCGCAGTGACAATGAAACAAAAACGAGAGTGAGGATCGGTTACTGCTTTGCATAAGTTCTTTTTTTCTGAACAAAAATATACCAACATCACGGATCCGCTTACCTTCCCTTCGTTGGGAGAGAAGAACCGTGGCAGATGCGAGTGTTGGCTTTCTTGAAGACGATAAGGGAGAAGGGGATTCAGCAAAGAGTGAAATGATGGTTGCTTCGTTACTGTAGGGAGGTGGGGTTTTGTGATACAACGGCTCATTACTGCCGCGCTATGACCGGGGTGACTCTCCGCCTGCATACTGCCTTCTAATTTGGTGGATGGCATTGGGCCCGCGCGCTGCATGGTCTGCATGTCGGCGAACAAAAGTAAAACAATATTTAGTAGAGGGAGACGTTTTGATGACCTCGGAGGAGCCAGAAGCGGTAGTGTATCCACTGTACTAGTAGTAATTACTTTTGCTGGGTAGCTGTAGAGTGTCTCCACTATACTAGTAGTAATTGTTTCTCTGGGCCCAAGACAAAACAACCCATCCACCCTAGTAAACAACAAAATCAATCCAAAATCCCACATATTTATTTAATGAGAGGCGCTACCCACATCCAGTACACCCCCCCCCCCAAAAAAAACATGGGTGCTCTTCTTCCTCCTCACTCCCACCCACCTCACGTTAGCTCGCTCCACTCATACCCCCGAATTCCTCACCTCACTCCTACAGAAACCCCAGCTCCCCTTCTTCCTCACTACTACAAAAAAACCCTAGCTCCCCTTCTTCTTCACTCGCACTACAACTAGGCTCGTCATTCGTTAGTCTTCTCAAATCCGTGAGCTCGACGCGACACCCTCGAGGAAAATGGAGTTGGCTGACCCCCAGCGCCAACAAGATGAGGCGCCCGCCAATGGTGACACCTGTTGTAGATCCCGCACCCGGCAGCGCAGGGAGAAGCAGTGAGCCCGCCTCGACAGGATCCCAAGAACCCATAGAATCTTGGGTGGACCACATCATCGATCTCCCGGACACCATCCTTGGGGAGATCATCTCGCTTCTCCCCAGCAAGGATTGCTGCCGCACCCAAGTCCTCTCAATTTGGTGGCGCCCTCTATGGCGCGCCGTGCCCCTTAATCTCGACTGTCGTCAGCTATCTCTCATTAATGATTTTGAACTCCCTAGATCCATCATCTCCTCCCACCAGGGTTCCGTTTAAAGCCTCTACATCCCGTCATGCTACCTGAGCAAGCATACCATGCCGTGCACGGTGGACTCCTGGCTGAAATCCCCTGAATTCATAGAACAACAGCTCCTTGAGTTCTACTATTCCCCAGGAAATTACCTACCAGATATTGAATGCCATGTACTTGTGCCCTCAGCACCGATTTCCATCTCGCGGTTTTCCTCCTCTCTCCACACCTACTAGATAATCTGGTACTAAACCTTCGACTCCCATTTCTCAAAAACTTTCACTTGTGCGGGTTCGTATATCGGAGGCCTCATTGCACATCATCATCCACTCCAGTTGCCCTGCCCTGGAATGCTTGGTGCTTGTTTTCACAGTTAGAATCGGTTGTCTCCAAATAAAGTCGCCTAACCTTGTAAGAATTGGAATTTCTTTTGACGGCAGGCAGCTCATCACCCAAGATGCCCCTTCACTTCAAAGGTTGATCCTTGATTCTAGTTATTCACTGCGCAAATAACCGCCGTCTCTGCGCCTAAACTGGAGACCTTGGGTGTAATACATGATATATGTGCTCATTTCAAGATGGTGTTTGGCTCCACAGTTCTTCAGGTACTGTATATTATCATCTACACTTGTAAACATAAGCTACATTTTAAATTTCTGCACATAAGTTATATATCATCTTGGAGTACCCATTTTGTACTAATATTATGTTCTATGCTCAATGAAGAGTTTCTCCATGGATAGCCTATCAATGGTGCTAGATTATGTCAAGATCTTATATATCCAAATGAATAGTTTTGATCTGAACAAGATTATTGGCTTGCTGCAATGCTTTCCATGTCTGGAGAAGTTGTATATAAAGGTGATAATTGCACGCACATCGGAAGCCCTCATATAGTGTACTAGAATTAACCGTTCAGCTGTTGCTCTTTCGACAATCTTTTTTAGACCTTAATTGTTTTCAATCTTCATGTCTATTTAGGCAACAGGATGGGGTAAGAAAGTTATAACCAATCGGTGGATTCGTAAGCACCGGGATTTTCTCACTTCTCATGACATTCGATTGAAGACAATAACACTAGAACGATATGTAGATAACCATGAAAACACTAGATTTGTCACATTCTTCCTGCTGAATGCGAGGTTACTATTGTCCATCAGGCTTAAGTTTATCAGCTGCATGGTTTTGACGGATGGGTATGTCGAATAGAAAAAGAAGGAGTTTCAGGTGGACAAAAGAGCTTATGAACGTGTCGGGCTTCTATTTAAAACATCTTGCGGTCATAATCTAGTAAATTTTACGACCCAGGATGTTCATTCGATTGACCTGACCGATCCATTTGACTGTGACTACCGAAAACAGTGTTGGAGTTTGATGTTGTTTCCCTTTTCAATCTGGGTTTTGTATAAACTTGATGAACCATTAACCCTCGTGATTTTGTACAGTTTGTAAGCTGGAGTTAGATGTTGTTGCCCTTTTCAACTCAGCTCTGACTGTCATATTTTCTTTGAAACAAGGCAAATGGCTTGCCATTTGTTTAATTAAGAGTGAAATATTGTAACAAATCCCAACCAAGGGAAATAACATCACTCTCGCCGGCTCCTTGAGCTCACTGTGCATTACAAAACCCAAGTGATTAGCCCCCACTAGCACCCACAAACTTATTTTGAACTAGCACACCAAATGGGCTGTAAATTTTCATAAGAAAGGCTGCATGACCATGACAGATTTGGATTCTGACATTTGGGACCCACGAGGAAAAAGCCTATCCAAGGTTGTGTCGACTTACTAGCTAGTCAACAAACGATTCCGCCTACCACCTGTTGGATTGACATCCAACATCTGTCGTGTATCTTCTATCTCTTGTCTTCTTTCTCCAGCCGCCCAAACCAAACCACCTCATCGATTCTGCCTGCTCCCGCCTCCCACGGCTGGTTGCGCCTCTGCCGCCCTACCGTACCATCCAATGTTGGCTAGTCCCTCCCTCTATTCCCCCACACGTCCTATTATTCTTTGGCAATGTCAGCCCCAACACGCACTCAGACCGAACGGTCAACCCTCAGATTCCCCTCCGCTTTGGACTGGATCATGGCGTCTTCCACAGCTCCTGTTCGTTCCATCCGGGGCCTCGCCATTGTCCTCCGGCTTGGTTCTCTCGCCGTGCATGGTGCGCCGCCCTCTTGCGTTGTCAACGTCATCAACAACCGAGAGGAACAAGGAGATGACTATATGTGAAGAGGATGACAGTAGGGACCCACCAGGTTCATGGCAGTACGCAAGCAAGTGCCTCGTTATTACAAGCCCGAAAAATGGTTCCTCCTAATGGTTGGACATCTAGGGCCCATGCCATTGTCAACGTAGTCAATAAACGAGAGAATTACACAACGAACGGCTGCCACCAGGGACCCAGCAGGTCGCGCAGTTATTATTTCCTTTTTTTTGAGGAACAAGCAGTTGTTATTTATACTAGTTTTAGAGAAGGATCAGGGTAACAACGGGGTTGTGCGGGGGCTGTAGCCCGTCTAGCCAGGGTTTTATTCATGTTTACCACATCATGAGCCCACTTGTGTTTTTTTTCTTGCTGAAAATGGCTAGCCTAGTTCTACTTTTTTTAAAGAACTGCCCAACCGAGGCCTACATGCTTTGTCAGCCCCGGTGGGCTGCAAATCTTTCAAGATGCGGAGAGTTTCATTCGGCTTGCCCAGAAAATGGGCCATCAGTAATGAGAAATGGTCTGTACATTTTTAAAACACATCAAACCGGGAATTAGTTTCATTTTTTTTTTCATTTCAAGATTTTAGACTCCATTGATTTTTATGCGTGGACAATTATTTGGATTTTATATTTATATAAATTTATTTTTCAAATTATTTTGAATGTGACTCGAAATTTCGGGATTGAAAATAGTTGACCGCACCGAAATGTGCAAAATTTCGTATATTTTTTAACCGTGGCCACAATATGGGTTGTAATGCTAACAAAAAGAATATGAGCTCCAAAAAAATCCTTAAGAATTAGCAAATGGGTTGTAAATTATTAGAAATAATGGCAGATGGGTTGTATGCTGTTTTCCACACATTTGAGGCTGACTTGTGCGCCTACTATAGGTTCACGCGTAGACTTTCCTAAAAATAAAGGTTGACGCACACGCAACACCGTGTCAACTTAGTCAACACACAAGAGCAGTGACTGTTGGATGTCCATCCAACGGCTGTCATGCTTCTTCAATCTCTGCTCTTCCTGCTCCAGCCGCTCAAACAAGCGCCGGCGGGAATGCCTGCTCCCTCCTCCCGCGTCCGGTTGTGTTGCCACGCAGGCCTCACCGCCCCACCGTACTCCCATCGCTGGCCTAGCCATTCCTCTACTCACCCGCACATGTTGTTATTCTCTGGTGATGGTAGACGGACCAGTAAACCCTCGTACTCCCCTCCGCGTGGGAAACAACTGCCGAGTCTTCCCTGGCTCCGTGTCGTTCCCTTCCTAGGCCTTGCCTTCGTCCACTGCCATGGTGCTCTTGGCGCGGCGTTGTGAACGTGGTCAACAAATGACATCCATCGGAAGTGGACTGTATGTGGAGAGGCTGACAGCTTGGACCACGGCTGCACGCAAGGAAATGCCTCCTTATTACATGCAGAATAAAGATTCCTCCACCTGACAGCTGGGACCCACCGGAAGGGCCTCTGTATTTCGCGAAATAAACGCCCCCCCCCTGACAGCTTGGATCCACCAGCTTTATCTTCGCACGCAAGAAAGTGCCTCCTTATTACGCACAAAAAATGAATACCCCCTGCTAGCTGGGACCCACCGTAATGGGAGGCTGACTTGTGGGCCTACTAAGTTGACGCGGACGGAGGGCTTTGTCAACTTAGTCAATATGAACGATTCTAGCTCCAGTGGCCGCACAATGTCCATCCAACGGCTGTAGTGGTTCTTCAACCTCCGGTCTTCTTGCTCCAACCGCCCAAACCAGCGCCAGTCGTGCCGCCTGCTCCTGCATCCTGTGGCCGGCTTTGCTCCCGTGTAGGCCTAACCGCCCCACCCTACTCCAACCTTTGGCCAGGCCATCCCTCTACTCACCCACAACCCCTGTTATTCTGCGGCGATGGCAGCCCCACACCGCAGCGGAACCAGTCAACCCTCGTACTCCTCTCCACGTGGGCATCCACTATTGCGTTTTCCCCGGCTCCGCGTCGTCACCTTCTAGGCCTCGCCGTCGTCCACCGCCTGGGTGCTCTCGGCGTGCGTGGTCAATGTGGTCAAGGAACGACTTCCATCAAAAGAGTACTGTACGTGGAGAGGCTGATAGCTGGGTCCACGGCCGCAGCAAGGAAGTGCGTCATTACGCACAAAATAATGATTCCTCCACCTCACAACAGGGACCCACTGGATGGGTCACCGTATTTCATGAAAAAAATGTTTCCCCCCTGACTACTAGGACCCACCAGCTACATCTTCGCATGCAAGGAAATGCGTCCATATTACGGGCAAAAAATATGATTCACCCCCTGACAGCTGGGACCCAGCAGCTATTTCTTCACATGCAAGGAAGTGCCTCTATACCTCCCTTACAGGTGGGACCCACCCGGTCGAACCGTACGTAGGGTTGTCTGTCTGGTCGTGGACGTGTACGTACATACTGGTCGATCGGTCTGTCTGCAGGCTGCATCGATGAATCGTGGCTGAGTAAAGAAGGGCACATGTCGTAGTAGAGGCACGGACATAGCATGTCACACAGTCTCGTCTATATCGTGTACATGTAGGTACAACCAGGGTGCAAGAAAGTAAATACGGCCACGTACGTACATACGAGCGGGGTCTCGAACGCCTACTCGCGCATACGTACGGCCAGGGCTCGTCTACATGGACAGGCAGCAGAGAGCTGCGACAACATCTTGTTCATCGGCAGCTAACCAGCTGGGTCGGAACGGAGAAACTGCGTCATGTTCATCAGGAGGCAACGGAATGTATCCTGTTCATCGGGAGCCAACCGGCTTGGACGGAACAGCCGAAACGAGGCCTGGCGTACCGCAGTATGGAGGGAACGGCCTTCTGTTCGACCGCCTACGGTCGAAACGGGATCCTGTTCACTGGGAGGGGTCTGGCATACCGCAAAATGGAGGAAACATACTTCTCTTTGACCTCCTATAGTTGGGATGGGGTCCTATTTATCGGGAGGGGTGTGGCGTACCGCAAAACGGAGGAAATGGACTTCTCTTTGACCTCCTATGTTCGAAACGGGGTCCTGTTCATCGGGAGGGTTGTGGCGTACTACAAAATGGGACTCCACGGGCTACTGTTCATCCACCATCTACTGCCTCGCTCCAGCCTCCACGGGCTACTATTCATCCACCGTCGACCTCCTCCAGCCTCCACCTGTGACTGTTCATCCACGACATCTCCCTCCTGCCTCCACCTGCTACTGTTCATCCACAAGCTCCTGTTCATCTAGCCTCCACCGGCTACTATTGAACCAGCCCTCCACGGGGGCCTGTTCATCCAGCCTCCACTGGCTACTGTTCAACCAACCCTCCACGTGGTCATGTTCATCCACCCCAACCGGCTCGATTGGGGTCCTGTTCATCCAACAACAACGACCTCTCCTACCACGGGGGCCTGTTCATCCAACCCCCACCGGGAACTTGTAATCCAACCCCCAACAACATTCACTATTCATCAACATGCAGCAGGTTCGATCGGCTTCAGTTAGCAGCAGTTGTGAAGGAATCACTCGGGTTCAGTTAACAGCCAAGGGATCGATCGCTCGGGTTCAGTAACGTAGCTAGTGCAATCGCTCGGGTTCAGTAAGAGAACGCCTCACTCGGGTTCAGTTAGAGCCCAACGTGTCGCACACATGCACGTACGTGTATGAGAGAAACACGTAAAACCTCCGTGCATCGCTCGGCCCCGACCACCCACCGTAACCGGGAACTCCCCGATATTTTCCTCACCCTTGCTTCTACCATGGTTTTTTCCGTCATGGACGGCCCAAAGAATGTCATGCAGCTGCGTCTCCGGCCCGCCCAGGATGAAAAGCCCATTTTCTATCATGATTTTCTCATAGAAGTAGGAGCCCACTATATCTATGATGATACCGGGTTTTGTTACAATCATTGTCATAGAAGTGTCATAAGCATGCCAACATTTTTTATCGGTCGACCCAAAATGTCACAGATGTGTCTTTTTTGTACTACTTCCTCCTCCGCCGCTGTTAGTAAGGAGGGAGCTCCACACGTATCCTCCCGAGACACCCAATTCAATGGCCGAGAGCTCGCTCTCGTCACCGGCAGCCCTCCGGACGAATCCCGACACCTCCGTCGTGTCCCTCTGCGTCCCCGTAGTCGACTACGCTGTCTTCTTCCACAACATCACCAAGGGACGCAAGCCAACATCACCGTCGACGTCTTCTCCTCCCCTGCTACCTCTGCTTCACGGACTCAAGGATGTCGCCCCGATCAGCGCCTTGCCTCTTTCTCTGCATCGCGTCTCCAGCCTCCTCTTCGTGTATCATCAGAGCCCAGTGAGCAGCTGTGTTTCCCAGATCCTTTTCCCCCATCAATTTCATCCTCTATCGCCAATTCCTCGCATGCCCGAGAGGTCCTCTGCCTCGACCACGTCGCTGATGTCTACTACACAACCTTCTTCTTGTAGACTCGTGTTGGGCCTCCAAGCACAGAGTTTTGTAGGACAGTAGGAAATGTCCCTCAAGTGAGTGACCTAAGGTTTATCAATTCATGGGAAGCGTAGGATGAAGATGGTCTCTCTCAAACAACCCTGCAACCAAATAACAAAGAGTCTCTTGTGTCCCCAACACACCCAATACAATGGTAAATTGTATAGGTGCACTAGTTCGGCGAAGAGATGGTGATACAAGTGAAATATGGATGGTAGATATAGGTTCTGAAAATATAAAAACAGCAAGGTAACTAGTAACAAAAGTGAGCGAAAACGGTATTGCAATGCTAGGAAAAAAGGCCTAGGGTTCATACTTTCACTAGTGCAAGTTCTCTCAACAATGATAACATAATTAAATCATATGGAAATCCCTCAACATGCAACAAAAGTCACTCCAAATTCCTATCGCGGAGAACATAAGATGAAATTGCTTGTAGGGTACGAAACCACCTCAAATTTATTCTTTCTCCATTGAGCTATTCCTACAAGTGTCACAAACAACCCTAGAGTTCATAGTAAAATAACACCATATGACACACATCAACCAACCCTAATGTCACCTGGATACTCCAATGTCTCCACAAGTATCCGTGGGTCAATTATACGATATGCATCAAACAACTTCAGATTCATAATATTCAATCCAACACAAAGAACCTCAAAGAGTGCCCCGGGATTCCTACCGGAGAAACAAGGACGAAAACGTGCATCAACCCCTATGCATAGATTACCCCAATGTCACCTCGGGAATCCACTAGTTGAATGCCAAAACGTACATCAAGTGAATCAATAGAGCAGTCATTATCGGTATCCCACACAAGACACACATCAAGTGTTCTCAAATCCATAATAGTATTCAATTCGATAATAGTGAAACCTCAAAGGTAAAACTCAATTCATCACAAGAAGGTAGAGGGGGAAAACACCATATGATTCAACTATAGTAACAAAGCTCGCGGTACATCAAGATTGTGCCATATCAAGAACACGAGAGAGAGAGAGAGAGAGAGAGAGAGAGAGAGAGATGAAACACATAGCTACTGGTACATACCCTCAGCCCCGAGGGTGAACTACTCCCTCCTCGTCATGGAGACCACCGAGATGATGAAGATGGCCACCGGTGGTTTCCCCCTCCGGCAGGGTGCCGAAACGGGCTCCCGAGTGGTTTTTTGTGGCTATAGAGGCTTGCGGCGGCAGAACTCCCGATCTAGGTTTATTTCTAGAGGTTTCAGGATTTATAGGAATTTTTGGCATCAATTTCACGTCAGGAGGGTCCACGAAGGACTGGCAAGGCAGGGGGCGCGCCCTCCACCCTTGTCGTTGCCTCGAGACTCTTCTAGCCCAACTCTTGTGCTTCGGGTGATTCTTTTGGTCCATAAAAAATTACCATGCATTTTCAGCTCGTTTGGACTCCGTTTGATATTCCTTTTCTGCAAAACTCAAAAACAAGGAACAACAGAAACTGGCACTAGGCTCTAGGTTAATAGGTTAGTCCCAAAAATAATATAAAATAGCATATTAATACGTATAAAAAATCCAAAATAGATAATATAATAGCATGGAACAATAAAAAATTATAGATACGTTGGAGACGTATCAAGCATCCCCAAGCTTAATTCCTGCTCATCCTCGAGTAGGTAAATGATAAAAACATAATTTTTTATGTGGAATGCTACCTAACATACTTATCAATGTAATCTTCTCTATTGTGGCAAGAATATTCAGATCCATAAGATTCATAACAAAAGTTTAATATTGACATAAAAACAATAATACTTCAAGCATACTAGTAATGCAATCATGTATTCTCAAAATAACATGGCCAAAGAAAGTTATCCCTACAAAATCATATATTAGCTGTGCTCCATCTTGATCACAAAAAGTATTAAATCATGCACAACCCAGATGACAAGCCAAGCAATTGTTTCATGCTTTTGATGTTCTCAAACTTTTTCAACTTTCACGCAATACATGTGGGGACCCCGACTCATAAGTCGTGATCACCGAATGCATGTGTACAGTGATCCCAGAGATCAATGCACACTGAACACACATAAGCTGAATAACAAGAGTCTTACATCCATACATACCGTCTTACATAAGTAGGACTATTATGGTCAAGTCTTGAGTATATCATCGCAGCGGAAATCTTCAATGATAGCGTGAACCCATTCCATCTGCCTTAACCCTACAAGCATTTTGACGCGGAAGTGTCCTAGCTCGCATGTTCGTCACCAAGGTAATAGTCATTATGTCCTGTTCTTTCATGCCTGGCCAATAAAATAACCAGTGGCAAGCCAATGAGTACTTTGAATGTACTCGCAAGCAACTCATGTTGCGGAACAAGGTACAATAATGCATCATATGGGTAAATTTTTGCAGAAAGCTAGTTTTGAGTGCTATGACATGTTCAACAATTCGTAAAGCATGCATCATAAGAATTGAAGTAACCATGATGATAGGTTACAGATATCAACCTAAACAGATTTTGGATCAACTCCAGCTTAATCAACATGTCACCTCTTTTGACTTGACCCAAGTAGTTCTTTCCACTCATCCATACACACACACACACCAGGTTTCGCAAACATTTGGACGTAGCCCAACATCAGTTACCCAACTGTCCTTGACCATGGACACGACTATTCTAATAGTTTGACACTCTATAGAGGTTGCACACTTTACCCACAAGATCCGGGAAGCTTTCGTGTCATCCACGATCCCGCAGTACCACAAGTACTCGGGAGAAGCACCCGATCACTACCTTTCCCTAGCCGTGACGAACAAGGAGTCCACTCGAATGGTAGCAGCCCCCAAGCCAAACATTGTCACATAATAAATCTTTGTGGAGCCACGCTCCCATATTCATCATGTAATACAAGCACGGGGTATGAACGGTGTGTCCGGTGCCCTGTAAAAGCAGTCATGGCCGCCCTACCTGGCACGACCTGTCCCGGGAGTGACCACGCCACTCCTGTCACTAGTAATACGGGCATCCATGTTTGCACGAACTAGGTAATCAATAATGCCCTTTCCCATATAAGGGTAGAGTGGTTGCGCATGTAAGGTTGGAGTAACAGTCGCAACTTAAACCAATCCGTTTTTGAAAACAACACACTCACTTGCCTTGGTAGACCACTTCTTTATCAAGTGGTTACCTACCTCAACATCTCCCTCAGGCATTAGTGGCACCCGACGGGGTTTTCAAAAAAAGTCTTTGAAAATACCTTTGTCCCCAACACCATCCATATACCATGTCCCACATGCTTAGAAACTACTTTAGCATCCTGTCTACTCCCACCCACATAACCCTCATAGGAAGGTAGGGTCATGCACAATGCAAGTATCAATGAGGTAGTAACGGAGGCAACCGACTAGAGTGGTTACCATCTCATCATGATTCCGATGCAACAATGATAAGGTGCTATATGAAATGCATAAAAAAGGTTTCATAGGCATGTTCAAAGGGTTGCTTGCCTGGCTCAGCAACGTCTTCAACTCCTCTGGTCCACCTCCAAGTATTCCATCTACTTCGTCAACTAACGTCGGAAACAATCACAATAAGCAACACATCAACGCAAAAATAAAAGTGCTCTAAAAATATGAATTCGACTTTTCTTGGACATCTCTGGTTATGTGAAAATAACCAGAGTGGTCTCATTGGAACTGGATCAGTGGATGTTTTGGAACATTTCAATATAAGGGATTCAAGGGATTTATGGATTTGAAAGAAGTATATAGAAATATTATTTTGAAAAACGTGCAAAGGCACCCATTTAACAAGGAATGATTTTAGAAGCAGTTAGGAGTTGGTTTCACTTGATTTGGAGTTCAAATGATTTTTGTATGAATTTGCAAAGTTGGCAATATATGGAGAAATTGACCAATATTTCATGGGGCAATTAAAGTATTGGGAAAAATGTTCAGAAACGAAGTTATTAACATATAAGTATCTAGGAATTTGAATCATGGCATTTGGATCAAAAATGGCTTCTCTGTTATTTTCTAAACTTTATTACAGAAATGGGAAAATGTGATTCCATAAATATTTGTGAAGGAGAGGTTTCTGGAAAAATGTGCAAATAGCACCATGTGATAGATCATGAATTTAGGAACTACTAGAAATTTGAATTATCAAATTTGGAGTCCATTAGAATATTTGGGAGATTTTACAAATTTATAGAAAAAAGAAAAAGAAAAGGCTTTACCTAAATGGGCTGGATCTGGGCAGTAGCAACGCGCACAGGGTAGGGTTTAGCGGTAGGACACCACTGGGTTGGCCCAGCGGCTCGGCCGCACGCGCGAAGGGGCCACATCGGAGGCGGCTTCGAGGGAATACGTCTTCGCGCGAGGGAGGCGGTTAAGGCTGGAGCCATCTCCACTTAAACGCGTCGGGCCCGACCCCTGGGACACTAACCTATGGGTCCCACCCGCATGGTCGTCCCCTTCTTACCACGCTCGTGACAGTGGGGATCGAGGCCTCCGTTGCAAGCCGGCTGGCGCTTGCCCCGGCGGCACAGGCCACCCCCAGCCAAGCTCCAGCCACCGGAGGGGTCGCCGAGGAGCAGCGTGTCAGGGGGAGCCCTCGGGGACGGCAGGGGTGGCCGAGGCGCATCCGACACTGGCCGTGGCGGGTGGCCCCGTCGGGCGGTGGTGGCGCCAGCAGCATCAGGTACGAGAAGAGGCAGCGAGGAGCGGGGGAGATCCTTCGCCCTCTAGCGTTTCTCCTGGAGGTCGAAGGAGAGGCGGAGAGGCTCTGGTTCGCCGGAGCCGAGTGGAGGCCGACGGCAAACATGGCGGCTTTGGAGAGGGCTAGAGGGCACGAGGGGGAGAGAGGGAGTGTTGGAGAGGTTCACTAGAGTGAGGGGGATCCAGTAGAGGCGAGGGAGAGCTCAGGGGAAGGCTCTATATAGGGTGGCACCGGTGCACCATGGGCGCAGTCCAGGCCGCGCTTGGGTGAGATCTATGATGAGTGAGGAGAGAGGTTCAGGGGGCCGGCAGCTTGCCATGTCCTGGACATCGAGGCGGCCTCGGGGGACACGAGGGGGAGGCCCTAGGTTGTCGGGTGGCTTGGTCAGAGAGCGGCTACAGTGCGAGGGCACACTGTAGGATGCTCCAGAGTGTGCATATGGCCGGCATGGCGATTTTAAAAGGCCAAGGGCATGTCCTCTTGTGTCTTGGAGCTTCCTTGGATTCTCTAGGACAGGAACTAGGTGGGGTGCTGCATATAGAAATGGGAGAGAGAGGAGGTGTTGCCATGGGTGAACACAGAGAGAAAGAGGTGGGTTTTATCCCCAAATAATTGAGCTGTTGAAGGAGGAGAGTTACTGGAGGTAGGATGTGACCTGGGGCAGCTGTGGTAGAAATTTGGACTAAAGGGGAATTCATTTGGGGCTCCAAACAGTGATCACAAAAATGTGGCAGAAGGTGTTTGATATAGTTTTGGGCAAGCAAATGGACTCTCTTTGACTTGAGAATTAACAGGATCAAATAGCCCATGAAATAAGGCTGATCACCAATTTTTAGTCTATTTGAAGAAAGTTGACAATGTAACTTGGGTAAACCCTAGAAATCAACATAATTGGGTTTTCCAAGATTTAGTCGTGCAAAGCTACTCTCCTTGATCCATCACTTTGTGTAGTGTTCTTTTTTGGAGATTTGAGCATGTCCAAAAAAGTTGGGATGAAAAGGAGAAAATTAGCTATGTTGAGTTGTTCAAATTTGGTTATGGACAAAGAGGGTTTTGGGGCACTATGATCAAGATTCCCTTCTCTCCAACTTGTGCCATTTGGTCTAGATGCATGATTAGACCATTTGAGCATTTGCACCAAGTTTGAGATCATTTAGGCATGTTTGGCAATGTAAAGTTGCTCAAACTTCAAAATGGGCAGAAGTAGTTTTGAGGGGGTTTTGGTGATGTTATCTTGTTCTCCAAGACATGAGACTTGGCAAGATCACCAAATAGGGCATTTGTGAGACGCTAGAATTTTCTTGGAATTTACAGAGAATATTTCCTTTGTAAGTATTTCAAAAGCTTGAAATATCCACAAAGGGTTTTTGAGGGATTTGACCAACATTTTGAACATGACCATGTGTTTAAAGTCATATATATGGACAATATATGTCCACTGAGATTCCCTAAATTCTCAAATATTTTTGAAACATTAAAATAATTTTAACCTATTAAAGACCATTTCTGGCCTTAAGAAAAAGCCTTTAAAGAAAATAGAAAAAATAACTTCTAAAATAATATTTTTGTGGTTTTTGGGAGTCCTATATCTAATAGTATTCAAATATAATTTTTGAAATATTTTTCACACCCTTAATTAAGTACTTGTAGTTCAAGTCTCAATTCAGGGGTTTTTAGAAAACCTAATTTATAAAATGCTTTTTGGCCAAATTATTTTTGTATGAAAATACTATTCTTTCCTATACACATGGCATGATCATTAAGAAAAATTCTGGATCAAGGAGAAGAAGTATAGGAGTTGGAGGATTTATTTGATTTTTAGAGCACTTGCAAACAATTGACAAAAAATCAAATCAAGCAAAGGCCAAAACACTCAAAAGTTTTTGTCAAACCACATTTTGTCATGACTTATTAGCTTAAGTGTTGTGGCATCAAAATCAGGGTGTGACATACCTACCCCCCACCTTACAAGAATCTCGTCCCCAAGATTCCTAGCCTAGGCGCGGAAAGGAATACAGAAACTCGGATCTGGGGTAGTCTTCACGTCATCATGCTGCTTCTGCTTCGCGTGATTGCTCCGCTGAACCTTGAAGTACTTGATGGTGCAGCTTTGAGTAAGACATTCCACTTGATCTAGGTTGAAAATGGGTCTCTCGCGGTAGGTCAGATCGGTCTGGAGGTCGATGGCTCGGTGACCGATTTTCTTGTAGAGATCGGGCTAGTTAGGAAGTAGGAAACACTTTCGGGGTTGTGTTGTGTGGAAAACGTTAAGCACATCAGCTAGCTCTGGTGGTAACTCCAGCTAGTAGTTGTATGCTCTTCGTCTTGCAGTGATCTTGAAGGGGGTCGATGAATCTTTGTGTGACCTTCCCTTTGTCATGGAAATGCTAGGTTCCTTAGAGAGGAGTGCACTACAAAAAAATACACTTCCGTGATGATACGTGTTTATCACAGTAGGTCACGTTTTCTGTCATGCATGTACATCCATGACGATTTTATGACAGAATCATACATGTGCTGTCGTAGAAGTGTTCCATGACATTACCAAAATTATCATCATGGAAGTGTCCACTTCCATGACGATAAATTGCGCGTCATAGAAGTGCTTTCGTCAAGGGCGACCGACATGTGGCATCCACCGTAACGGCTCGCAGCTAAGCTATCGGGTCCGGTTTTGGATCCGATAACCCGTTAACAGCCACGACCAATAGAGATTTTCCACGTGTAAAATCATCATTGGCTGGAGGAAACACGTGTCGGCTCACCGTTGGGACAGATGTCATCCACACATTGGACCGAAGGTGCCTATGATACGTCGACACGTGGCACGGCCCAATAGAGGCCTAATATTGTGAAAAGGCCGGGCCATTTGACTTGGTCAAAAGGTGGCGGGCCGGCCCACGGAAAGCCAGTTAACAGCTTGTTCGCATATAGCCCGTTTACAGCCCGCTAACCCAGGGCCCGTTACGACCTATCCGAATTAGGCCCAGTAGCGTCATCTGGGCTGTCTAATATGATTCCAGACCATTTTAGCTTCCGGCCCATGTATGGCCCATGGCGTCTTTCGGCCCATATGAGGCCCTTTGTAAATCTTGGCCCATTAATGGCCCGTGGTGAAACTGGCCCGTAATTAACAGTGTATCACTTTATACCCATTAACGGCCCGTTATTCCATTGGGCCATTTCCAGCCCATGTTATATTTCGGCCTTCTCAGGGCCCATTTATTCTTGGGCTTATTTCCAACATTCATTTACTTACAGCCCGTTACTGTCATTTTCTGCTTGTGGGCCAAATTCAGCCCAGGTTTACAGTCAGCCCGTTTGTGGCCCGTTAATATGTTGGGCCGTATTCATAGAGTCATCAAATATGACCGATTAACGACGACCCGTTATGGTCGGCCCATGAACAAACGATTCCAAGTCTAGCCCGCTTACAACCATAATGCGGTCTGTTATTGGCCCATGTTTGGCCAATCAATCATACGGCCCGTAGAAGGCCCATTAATGATACGGCCCGTAGAAGGCCATTGTGTCTATGGCCCGTAGAAGGCCCATTGTTTCTACCCCGTAGAAGGCACATTGTTTCTACGACCCTTAGAAGGCCCATTGTTTCTACGGCCCATAGGACGCCCACGGTAACTACAGTAAATACGTAGCCCATGGTTATTGTGGCCTTGTTTTAAAAAATAGGTTATTGCAGCCAAAAGCAAACCGCGGAAAAAGAACTGCACTGACTACAAGCAAACAAATAAACAAGACAATAAGGAAATAAATAAGCAAGCAACTTACGCTAGGCTATCATGGCTATTACACATATTACATCCACTGGGCATCAAAGTTCGCCACCAGTGCAAATATAGGGAACAAAGCAGCATATCATATACACTGGTTGTTAGAGTTGGTGACTAGTGCAAATAAACACCGTAGCAAAACAAGTCCAGAACTGAAACCACTTCAGAAGAGCTCAAGAAACAATATCCTGGGTACCCATAATGCTGGCAAGATGCTTAGCAAGCTTATTAACTTCCTCTTGTTTGGCGCTTAAATCCTCCAAAGACTTGCTATTGTACCGTAAAGTATGCATCTGAATTCTGCAGGACTTCCTCGGTCCTTGACTTCTGTCGCATAACATCTAATTGATGTCTTTCAACTTGAAGTTGAGACTCAAGAAGCCCAACTGATTCAGCAGCGAGTTCAAGAGCTGGTGCCATAGAGTAGCCAAGAACTCGAACACTACATCAAGACATGACTTTGGGGTTGTCTCAGTGTCTTCAATATAGTTTTTATCAGCTTTCTTGGAGACCAACAGGGATGTCTCACTATCTTGAACCTTATCTGCATTACTTCCTTTACCATTTCAAAACGGGGTACTCTTCTCCAATATTTTATCCGTGTTCTAAAAGAGAAACAAACAAACACATCACAAGTTTACAATGTAGTATATGAAACTCATTTTGGTAAACCAGTTCAGTAGTAAGGTGGACAGGATAATAGCATGAAACAAACATATATCTATGTAGTATGGTTACTATATGGTCTATATCATTCTAGTTTATGTTGCCAAATCAAGATAGATACAGTTCGAATCATATCTATTTAAGACAAAGCAAAGATAGATGTAATATAAGTGTGGGAAACTACACATCAATAACAACACTTGTAATGTGCATGGCATGACAACATAATTGTTTATTAAATTTAAACTGAAATCAACATAGAGCAAGTTACAACAGCAAACACGTTAGATAAATAGGTTTATAACATATCGGTTGCGCCATTGGAGTTTCAATTGCATCCTTCAAATTTGAAATTAGTTGGTATGAGTAAATTCTGTGATGCAAGAGCAAAGTAGTATGAACCATAGCTATGGAACCTGACCTGAGAAAAATTCTTCTTATGATTTAAGCATTGACTTGGGGTTTGGAGTGGTGGTCCTCGTGCTTTGGGCACTGCAGTTGCCTTACTAACTCCTTGTGTTTGGGTGCTCTGTGGTGGAGACGGTGCTGTGTCAACTGGAACTGGGTTACTATCTGCTGGGGTTGGGGTTAGAAGGGGTGTAGCTGGTTCTCTGTCCAACTGGGTAGGGGTACAATCTGCGTGAGTCTGGGTTATGTGTGGTGGGGCTGGTTCTTGGGCAAGTACAACCGTGGGTCTATCTGCATCAACATGTAGCATGATCTTTTCTGAAGAACGTGTTTTTACTCCCATAGATACTGCCATCACCCCCTCCAATTGAAATGGCTGATAAACAAGAAAAGTAGTTGAATGTACAGACATTGTAAGATAGACAGGTGCAATGGATAGTAGGGAAGAAAACAGGGCATGAAATAATTCACATTTATGTTGTCTAACCAAACAGAATAGCAGGACATAATTTCACATATATGATGGCTAATTAAACAGGATAGCATGACACAATTTCACATGTATGATGGCTAACTAAAAAGGATAGAATGACATACTTCAGAATATGATGACTATGTAAACAGGATGACATGATATAACTATATGATGTGTCTATTAAAGTGGTTGGCATGCCATAAATCAAAAACATGCTGTCGATGGAAACATGATGGCATGATATAATTCACGGATAGAATGTATAATTCAAAATATGATGACTATGTAAACATGATGAGATGATATAACTATATTATGTCTTTAGAAAATGGGTTGGCATGCCATAATTCAGATACATGCTGTCTATGTAAACATCATGGCATGATATAATTCAAATATATGATTTATATACTAAGCAAGTGAGCAGAGGGCAATCGCATATGATGTGTCAACTAAGGAGATGGCATTCAATATTGTGTATATGATGTAAATACTGAGCATTGCAATACAACATATGCATGATATGAGTAATATAACCCTGCCAAGTTTGAGCATGCACCTCAGGGGGATAATAGGACTGGTCATCTGCCTCTGAATCCTCCTCTAAAGAGGTACCTATAACCAGCAGGATATCTGCTTCAGCAGGTAGCATTGTCTGCTCTGAAGACCTTGTTTTCACTCCAGATTTCTCCATCACCAATTCAAATGGCTGATGCACAGGATGAGCAGTTGAATATACAAACATTGTCGACAAATGCAACGAGAAATACAAAAAAAGGACGGCATGATATAATTCACATATATGACGCTTGGCTAAACAGCATGGCATTGCATAATTCACATATATAATGCCTTGCAACAAGATAGCATTGCATAATTCACATATATAATGTCTTGCAACAAGATGGCATTGCATAATTCACATATATGGTAATTAGACACTAAACAGGTGGCATTCACACAAAGCATGTATAAACTAAGCAAATGACATAGCAATGCAAGATACCATACGCACGATATGAGCAACATAAACCTGCCAAGTTAGAGCATGCACCTCGAGGGGAAATAGGACTGGTCATCTGTCTCTAAATCCTCCTCTGAGGAGCTATCCGTAACCAGCAAGACATGCACTTCGTCAGATAGCATTGTCTGCTCTGAAGACCTTGTTTCCTCTCCAGATTTTTTCCATGACCATGCCGAATGGCTGATGCACAGGAAGAGTAATTGAATGTACTAAAATTGTTGACAAATTTGGCATGTAATAAAAAATGATGGCATGATATAATTCACATATAAGATGACTGGCTAACCAGGGTGGCATTGCAAAATTCACATATATGATGCCTGGCTAAACAAGATGTCATTGCATGATTCACATATACGATAAGAAACTAAACAGACGACATTGACACAAAGCATGAATAAACTAAACAGATGACATATTTGATGTATACAGTAAGCAATGCAAGGCACCATATGCATGATATTACCAACATCAGCATGCCAAGTTAGAGCGAAGACCTCAGGGGGTAAATAGGAGTGGTCTTCTCCTTCTGAATCCCCCTCAAAACAGTTATCTTCCTATTGATTACGATCCGAAATGGGTGGAGGGGGCTGCCTTTGCGCCAACCATGGAGCGACATCTGCATGAAATTTTATTGCCACGCAAAGCTCGTCTCTTTTGCTCTACATGTTCAGATACGTTGTGTACAATAACTGACATGCATAGGAATAAAACATAGTGAGATTATGTAAGGAGTGCATGCACAAATCCAGAGTGATGGTAGCAAACTTTGGATATACCCAAAACCAATGATAGCAGGTAGATAATAGCTTTAGTTAAAAAATACAGATAATGGCTCCTTTAATGTTTGTTTGCACCCAACATGAAACTCATAGTAGACACCCGAGATTAACCAGAGAGTAGACACATAGTACGGATTGGTTCCCCAATATGTACCCCACAACCATTTAAAAACTCAAGTTTCAGCATTAGTTTGGACCTGACTCGGAGTATAATAGGTGAACATGATGATAAAGTAGCATGTCATCATATTAAGCGATGCATAACGTAAGCAGACACGGAAGAGTGCGACCTCTCTTGCGGGCCCGTGTAGTCCTCAAGGTCATCTGCTCAGTTGATGATGGTAATGCAGTTGTCGTGGCTGTCAGCAGCGGGGAAGAAGATCTGAGGTGGCAAAAGACAATCTGGAGAGTGGATCCCTGCTGTGGTGAACCCTTCCGTCGTTGGAGCAGCTGAGATGGGGTGGAACATAGCGCAGCAGGAGTAGGACAAACCAAACAAGGTTTTCTTTGACACATATCTGTAACAGAAGTAATTGTGTAAGGGCTTGTTTGAATTTGAGGATTCTAACAATGCAGGGATAGGAAATAGACAGGAATAAGATAGGAATGCACGTGCAAAACAGAGAATTTAAAAACACAGGATTTCTGCCAATCTGGGTGTTTGATTCACAAGAATTGGAAGATCACAGGATGCAAAGAAGCATGGTGAGATTAAGTCAAACCACAAGAAAATGTACAGTTATGATGCTATTATGCTACTATCTCTTAGTCTTGTGCTTTATGAATAGGAATTTGAAAAGGGGGATAAGCGGAAATTAAAATTCCTACGGTTTTTATTTCAAGGAGACACTAAAGGAACAAATCCTACAGTTCTCCTTTGCTCCATTCCTTTGAACCAAATTCATGAATAGTAGTACCATAGGAAACTTTCCAATTCCTATGTTTTTTGTTCACTTCTCCTTTCAAACACTGGTGATTCTAGTAGGCAGGCTTGAGCAAGGAAAATCCTACACTCAAAAACGTTTTTGTGCTACTTCTATCACTTTGGACCCAGGCCACTGCCCTGCTAGCTCAACTCCCAGGACCATCGACAAATGCACAGCTCAAACGTGTAGAGAAAAATAATGATGGCGTTCAAGAGAGTCCATCACGGATAGCTAAGTTGCCTGGTACCTCACTGCTTGTCATATAGTAGGATAAAATAATCGTATTTCACGTTACTATGTGTGCTCAGTGGACAATATATATAACATGTAGAGTAAAAAAGAGATGCAACAAGTGTACAACCTCTTTGGCGAAGCCATGTCGATCTCACCGTGATTGGGTTGATCGGTGAGGATGCTCCAGCTGACTTGGCTGTCGGAGGAGGGGAAGAAGATCTTAGGCGTCTGGAGATGGAGCCCGGGGTACTTCTCCGCTGTGATGGAGGGTTTCGTCATTGGAGCAGCTCCGGTGAGTTGTACGACGCCGAGGCTGAAGCAGGACAAGAGAGACGACGTTAACCTGAGTGGATTTCTAATAGCATATCCAATAGATGACGTAAAATACATAACCACAAAATGCTAGATGTAAAATACATCAGCCGCTCATCTCTGAACTTAACTGTCAAAACTGAATTTAACTGTCAAAACTGAACTTAACCATCGAAACCTAATTTTGCTCTCGAAACTGAATTGTACTATCGAAACTGAACACACCAGTAGCAGAAAAGCAGTACCAGCAGCAGCAGCGCGTGCGAGAGCCAGGGCAGCGGGTCGTGTAGCAGCATCAGGTGAGGCTACACGTCAGTCGACTGACTTGTTCATCTCCGGTCAGTCGATTTTCCAGCCGTTGGATATGAAATCAAGGGCATGCAGTTCATCTTCAACCTCCACCCCCTTAGCCGCCAGCCACCACTGGCCAAACAACCCCCCACCTGCTGTTCACGCCGGCGGTAAGGCGCCCGCCCGAAACCACTCCCCACCGCCGGTCGGCCGCCACCCCAGCCATCCCTCTAGGCCCCCCATGCCGAGCTTTTTCTCCAGCAATCCCCACGCCACTGCCCCACCACCGCCGACGACCACCACCCACCCTGAACCGTAAGATAGATAGTGGGGTACCTCTCCGGCGAGCCCCCCTCCCCGCTGCGGCTGGTTCTTCCTTAACTCCGGCGAGCCCCCCACCCCGTGAAAACCCACTGACCCAAAATTCGATTTAGTCGACTGAAGTGTAGCTAAATCAGAGCAGCATCGCAAGGAAGAGAAAGAGCGAGAGCAGAAACGCGAGCAAGAGCAAGAGCAATAGCAAAGAGCAGACTAGGTAGGGGACCGGGAGCAAGAGCATAGCAGCAGCGCGAGCGAGAGCTAAAGCAGCAGCAGCTCCTACTGATGTGGACATCGCCGCCGAGGGAGCGACGCCATGGAGGAAGTGGCCGGCGACGCCGCCATGGATGGAGCCACGCCATGTCGGCTCAGGACCGAGCACCGGCAGCACCATGAGATCGAATCAAGAATAAGATGCGGCGATTAGTGTACGACCTCTTTGGTGGCGCCGATTAGGCCACAGCTTCATCCGAGGAAACAGTGATGATGCTGCTCTTCCGGTGGTGCAGGTGAAGACGTCGGTGTGGGAATGGCGGTGACGCGAAAGACAAGGGGAACATCGGGGCGGCTCCTTGGAGGTGGAGGACGGGGTGGCTGAACCGGCGGGATGATGAGATTGACAACGGATCCTCATCCGGTATGGTGGATGAGGGACGTCGAGGTGTTGCTATGGACGACGTCGTCGGGGAAGAGGCTCCGGCTGGGTGGCGGACGGAGGAGGGTGTGGGGCTTCGCGGGTTTTCGCAGCCTCGGTGTACGAATGGGTGGGCAGATGGGATGGGAGTGGGGAACCATGGCTTAGGGACGCGCTTGTCCGAAATGTGGGGTAAGTTACGAAAGTACCCCCCCCCCCATCGATTTGAGCTAGGCGGTTCTTTCGGTTTAATGGTATCATGGGCATTTCGCCTATCGGGATTTCATAGGAGGTGGGAGTTTTCGCGTGCGTTATAATTTTGGAATAGCAAGGCGTAGGTTGAGATGGAGGGAGTTGTCGGAGCACAACGAGACAAAGATATATCTTAAATATTTTGGGGTAACAAGGCACGGTTGAAGAGGCGGGAGTTTCGCAGCACGATAGACAAAGACACTAGCTTGAAATTTCGGCATAACAAGGCACGGCTTGAAATTTCGGGAGAACAAGCTTAACGTGTACCAAAAAAAAGACAATTCGCACCTGAGAGGCATGTCCTATTTTACTATATTACTAGAAATGCATTCAAATACAACAAAAAAAACTAAAAAAATCGGGACAAGAAACATAACGTGTACAGTACCAAAACAATTTGCACTTCCCTCAATAATAAAAAACAATGTGTGTTGTCTAGCATATGGACTAAATTTGAGTACATTTTCCCTGTTTGAATGGGATTGTACTTGGGTTAGTTATACAACCATCTAAATATTATCTTCACAACACATGACATGAATATAGGAGAAGTAAATTCCTATATAAATACGAACTACATGTACATACAATCTCAAATTCAAATATATGTATCCATTTTATGTTGAATTCAAATCATAGTACATGTATGCTCTAGCTAGATGTTCGGAATCTAAACCATGTATCATATACTACGTACAATGTGTTGAACACGCAGAACACGCACACAAACACCATTTAGACTAGTAAGGTACACGTGCATTGCACGCATTTGATTTGGCAACCAAATTATGAATAAATACCACATTATAGCATGTAAGCTTTGAGTCATATATGCATGATGTAGATGTTCGTTTAATTCTTATAGTTCATTTCATTCAAAATCATCTAGTTTTTATAAGAAAGCTAATCTATTTTGAGATTCATGGAATTGTGCGTTGTAAGGCATAAAGTAAAAACAAATCATGTAGAAAAACAATTGGGCAATTCTGATATGGATGATTCTAGAACAAAGAAGAAGTGCTTGTGTTTTGAGGTTTGTGCATTATGCTTAAGTTCAACCATAGAGTCTTCTAGATTGTACATGTGGCAAAATCTAGTGGAATCTAGATGATATCCAACGCCAAGAGTGCTCAAATTTGCCACTCGCACCATCGGATTGGCCTCATCCAACGACCATCTTTCAAAGTTAAAGTTATCCGCACACTATATAAAAAATATAAAATAATATATAAATAGGGGTATAGATATAGATATGTGATGCGAAAGCCACCCATCATCTCCAATTAGAATTGTGTGTCCATGAATGGATGCTATGTGGCCAAACGATGCCTGCCATCGATATCTCAAATTCAAACCAGCTTGACCTTGTTCAATGTGTATACATTACAATATGCTCATTTCCAAACCACACCGCGCATATCTCAGTTATATTCATGCATGCATGGGTTTCAAACATCATGATCTCTTATTCAAATATTTGAATTCAATTTTACATTGATTATGACCTCACCTAGTCTTCCACACCCACACATCGGTCTTCTCTTTACAATTGTACCACTAACTTCCTCTCGTGCATGCATGCACACACTCTACCAGTCGGCATCCATCGCACACATGCAATCTTTTTCTTCAGGTCGGTCTCCCATGCAAGCACACACACACACACCTCCCCTTCTCCATCATATCGGGCATTCTTTATCTCTCACGTGCATGCGCAACGATCGATGTTCCTCTATGTGTGTGTATATATAGCTAGGTCTTTCACAGTTTTCCACACAAATCGATCAATCTATATATCTAGTGAGGTCTCACCCTCTTTCCCACGTCCACATCGATCAATCTATACGTCTCTATATAGGATTACATAGCTAATACATCCACATTAATTATATATTCAACGTCCCCCTCTCATCATCCATGCCTTCCGCTTCATCTCTCGGGCCAAGACAAGATGGCGAAGACAAAGCAAGGGCCCCGCCCCTAACATCGATATATATCGAGGCTAATATGAATGTGATCATTAGACAATTGCTGGTAAAATGGTTTAAGTTGATGAATTGGCCCTCCTCGTAAAGGATTAGCAATGCTTGGCCCCCTATCTCATTTATTTTTCATGGCTCCGCCACTGTGTACAATAGGGCACGTTCTCGCCCCCTCTCTTTAAATATCAATCTCGCACTTGTGCACTCCTTCATATTCTCCCTCCACTTGGCCCCTCGCACCATCTTCTAGCCCCCCCACCGGATTTTGCCATATGTACAATCTAGCAGACTCCATGGTTGAACTTAAGCATAATGCACAAACCTCAAAACACAAGTGCTTCTCCTTTGTTCTACAATCTTCCGTATCATAACTGCCCAAACTTTTTTTCTAGTTGAATTGCCATTATTTGTTTTTACTTTACGCTTTACAACGCACAATTCCATGAATCATAAAATGAATTAAGGGCTTCTTTGATTCAAAGGATTCTCAAAGGAATTTTGGAGGATTCAAATCCTTAGGAATTTTTCCTATCTTGGTTGTTTGTGTCAGGACCCCGATTCTAGGTCACACAGATCTATCTTGTAACACCTCATATCTCTTTGCGGCCTCACGCACGGTATTCCCATGGGTGTCGCCTTACCATGGCCCGGAACCGTTTGCGCCTTTTGGCTCACGTATATGATAGTGTCGCTAGCAACCATATGACAGTGAACCCGGGCCGACATGACTAGTCGTGAACCCAAAGTGTCACTAACTTAAGGGGACAGGAATACATGAATCAACATCGAGCATGTCGGTCAGCAGCGTGCGAATCCGGGCTGTAGCACTGGGCTAACAGGACTCCGGGAATCCGGGCCGTAGCAGGCTAGGCAGGACTCCGGATGTCACCGCGTGACATTTCCCCGAAGGGACAGACACAGGAACGAAGTGAATCACATGCCGGCTAGTCATGTGTTCCGGAGCAGTAGTGCTGGGCTAGCAGGACTCCGGTGAACCGGGCTGTAGTGGACTACTATGGCTCATGGAAGCACAGGACTAGATTTCCCCATAAGAGAGGCTACCAAGGATAAACAACTAGGTTGTCGAATCCCACACATACCAAGCATTTCAATCATACACACAATATGCTCGATATGTGTAAATACAACATGGCATCACAACATAACTCTACGACTCAAGTATTTATTCAATAGGCTCCGAGGAGCGAGATATTACAAACATGGGTCTCATGAACCCAACATACAAAGCATACAAGCAACAAGCACATGCAGAAGCTTAACTTGTCTGAGTACAGACAACTACAAAATAAAAAGGCTGAGAAGCCTGACTATCTATAAGATCCTGCCGAGGGCACAAGATCGTAGCTGAGGTAACAAGCTAAACATCAAAGTCCACGCGGTACTACTAGCGAGACTGAAGTCTCTCTGCAAAACATAAAATAGGCAAACGTGAGTACAAATGTACCCAAAGAAGACTTACATCGTAACTATCTACATATGCATCGGTATCAACAAAGGGGTGGTGGAGTTTAACTGCAGCAAGCCAGCCTTTGACTCGATGGCTATCCCGAACTACATCGCAAGTAACTCTTTTGAGGTGGCGCACACGAGTCCACATATTCACCATATCAATACTCCACTATGGATCCGCCCCGTCTCCCTATGAGAACGCCATCCATAGCACTCGAGGCTTATCTTGCGCATTTTAGAGTATCCACTTTCACTTGTCTATGAACTGTTATAGGCAACCCAGAAGTCCTTATCATGACGCGCTATTCGAATAGATGATGTTAACCTGCAGGGGTGTACTTCTTCATACATGTTTCCACCACTTAGCGTGCCTGCACACGACATGTGCTCGGCAGACTTCAAGCGAAAGCCGACGTGGGTGTAGACCACGACCTACCTAAACACTCAAGTCTCTAGTCCAGGTTTATCGCCTATTCAGGTTCCATCCGCAGGGAGTCCGGCTGAGGTTTCCACGTATGGCCCCGAACGATGTGTGCAGGGTTCCCGAGACACCAAACAGCGCCTGCAGACACCGTGCCACGTGCCTACCGCATCACAGCCCACCCTCGGGTCAGCTGGCACGGCCTCCAAAGATACTACAAACACTGAAACTACTTGCAACTCCCCGGACAGAGGACAAGGGTGATTAAGAAGTCGAGCGGGGTCATATTTCAGGGCCCAATGCATGGTAGTAGCTGTTTCATGGATCACAAACACAGAACTCAGTTCCTGAGGACAGCTTCAATGAGAAAACCCACCATGTACTCCTACATGGCCTCTCACCGCTACCTTTACCAAATCGTGTTCACACACTTTGCTCACACATAGTAGGACATGTTTACACACCTCCGATTCATCCCCGATGAATCAGACCTGACTTAACTCTAAGCAAAGGCAGGCATGACAAACAAGCATGAATGAGTAGGCACAACAGGCTCAAACAACTCCTACTCATGCTAGTGGGTTTCATCTATTTATCGTGGCAATGACAGTCATGCGAGAGGATAAAGGGGTTCAACTACCGCAGCAAGTAACAGATGAATCGTTGTTGTCCTAATGCAGTAAAAGAGATTAGGAGCGAGAGGGTGGGATTGTATCGGAATGAACAAGGGGGTTTTTCTTGCCTGGCACTTCCGAGATAATATATTTCTTCATCAGTGTCATCGATCACGACGTCGGTAACAACGTCTACTCTGGGGGGAACAAGTAAAGGCAACAGAGAGAAAGCACAATCAATACAATGCACAATATGATGCATGATCATGACGGGGCAAGATGTTGTGATTTGAGCTAATGCAACTAAAACCAGATTAAATGAAGTTGGTTTGAACCAAAGATTCAAATTCAGCTCCATATGTGATTATTTAAATGCCACTTATTTGATTTGACCTGATCAGCAGGCATAAGTTGTTCAAACATGCATGATAATGCCATAATCAGATTCTTTGGATTTTTCTGATCATTTTTCATATATAAATTATTTGATTTGGAGCTATGGTTGAAATACTATGAATTTTTGAAGTTTATATGAATTTCTAGAATTTCTGAATTGTTTTTAATCCAGAAAATGATTTACTGCGTCAGCCTGACGTCAGTGTGACATCAGCAGGTCAACGGAGCCGGTCCAGGTCAAATCTGACCGGTGGGGCCCGTGTGTCAGTGGTTAGCTAAACTAATCTAGTTTAGTTAGTACTAACCAGGGTCATTCTAATTAAGTTTTAACTTAAACTAGATTAATTAGCAGGGCGGGGCCCGCATGTCATCGACCTGTGGAGGTCAAATCCTCAGTCAACCGGGCTAAACCATTTGGCGGTCAAAGCGGTCAACCCGCCTGACGTTTAGCCGCCAACAGGCCAAACGGCGGAGAGGGCTCGGGATTGCTCCTCCGGCGCCCAATCGAGCAGCGGAGGGCACGCGCGGGGATCTGGGGCTCGTCCGCATCCAGGGCGGCATGCGGCAGCCGTTGGGACGGCCAGAGCTCGCCAGAAGTGAGCTCGTGGGAGCACCGGAGTTCGGGGTTGGTGCAGATTAGCGCTACGGTATGCAAACGAGCGAGGTGAAGGGCTAGCGGAGCGCTACGCGATGCGGGGAGCAAGTTAGGCACGCCAGGGTGACCAAATGGTCACCGGAGCTACACCGACGACGAGCTCAGGCGGCGGCGTGCTACGGCCAGGTACGAATCGATGGCTACGGCGAACGGCTAGCCACGGGGTTAGGTGCGAAGAGTGCGGGAGCTCACGGTGGGTCGGATGAGGTAGACGACGAGCTCAGGGAGGCGGAGACGGTGCCGAATCGGCGTGTGCGGCTTCCGGCAACCGCGGAGGAAGAAGATGAGGCAGCCGGCGATATAGGCCGTCCCAGCGCTCGGGGCCAGGGTGGGGCGAAGCGGCGGATGATGGCGGAGACCATGGACAGCATGGGGAGTCGAGGGGAGCATGGTGGCCGTGGCAAATGGCATCGGCGACGGCGAGCCCCCCTCGGGTGTGAGAAACAGAGGAGGGGGAGAGCGTTCGGGGGAGAGAGGAAGGGTCCAGGGTGGTTCAGGACGACGCCGGGGCGTTCACCCACGCGTCCAGAGGCTCGGCGGCAAGCAGGAGGAGGCGTGGCGCCTCGCGCGTGCGTGCGCTGTCCCGCCTCTGCCTACTGGCAGAGGTTAGTGATGACTGGCACCAGGCCACTGGGCTAGGCTGTCCACTGGGCCGTCCAGGTAAGCCCAGGTAAAACTCTCTCTCTTCTCTGTTTCTCTTTGTTTCTGTTTTCTATTATTCTGTAGTCTTTAGGGCTTTATTAAAAATACTTAGATAGTTCCAAAAATCATGAAACTACTCATGATCACTGTTGGGAATATATCCTACAGTAAACATTTTAGGTTATGATTATTTGAGCATTTAAAATATTTAATAGCATTTAAATGCCCAAATGAAAATTGAGTATGATTTAATCCAGAGCCCATATATGTCATGGCAAAATGTGCATCACCTTCCGTTCTTGCTTCAAAGATTTTCCAAGAATGATGAACATTTTTGAAAGCCATTTGGTTTTACTGGAAATATTTTGGTTGAACCTAGTGAATGACTTTAATGCTAGGGTTTAGGCAATCCCCATTTAAAGTTTCCTTCAAAGTTTAAACACGATGCACACATGAAGTTAGCCTAGTGCAATGCCAGAAGCTAGGGATGTGACAACTCACCCCCACTAAACAAGAATCTCGTCCCGAGATTCAAGACGTGAGGTAAGTAGAAATAGGGGACACAAGGCTAACACGATCTCATGATCCACCCTCCCTTCTCGAAGATGTTGATTCATTGCTTCGTATTGATCTTGACGTCTTTGCTTTCGAGATCTTCATCCAACACGATGACGACAAAAGGAAACTCTACAGGAAACGATCTCCACGAAGATCGAGCACTCAAGATCAACTCATGGAGTGAGACGTTAGAACATCTCTTGAGCTGAGACATGAAACACAGATCAGGAGTGATGGAAAGGAGGTAGATGACAAGGTTCTACTGGGTAGGCAAAAATTCCACGCTGAAAAGGATGGTGCATGATTTCAAGATAGCGATGAAATAATTGCCATGATTCCATAATGGGGCACCTTAGGGGAGATGACCCGTGGGATTTTCCCTTGAGTGGGAAAAAGAATTACTTTTGATACAAAGATCATTGAAACTCTCTATACCAGCCTAGGGCAATCACAAACGATCGTTCGAAGAAGTTCGAAGAATGGCCTACTCTGACTAGAATGGATGATGTGGGCTATCTTGTTGAAGACAACGCAATGGATGATTTTTTCTTATCACCGGAAATGGATGAGAACCATGGTAGACTGGCACGATAAAGGGTGCTAGCTGGGAACAAAATGCAAATGTTGGGAATGATTCTAGTAACTAGGGAGAGACTCAACAGTAGAGAGTGAGTCCACTGTTGGGAATTTATAGCATAACCGAGAAAACTAGGAGCAATCCCAGATAGAGCCTATGATAGCACCTAGTGCTTGAGCGTGCTCTCAAGAACTTGAGCATTACCACATTCATCAAGGTTTTACCAATATCCGTGACAAGGATCCTGGCAGCACGTCATACTACCATGATGAAAAACTGGTGGAGGATGAAGATGCAAAGGAAGATAACACTTTCTCAGATTTCACCTTAGCAGAGCCATGAGGCAAAATCTGGATGATCGACCGAGAGAAATTTAGCACTCCGCTTCTAATGTTCTCCTTGATGTTCTACATAACACAATCATACTTAAAGCATTAACGTGGCCATCAAGTATAGGTCGGACTTCGGGAAGACAAAGGATCCATAAGGAACAAATTCTAGAATAAGTCGCACGAAATCCTCATGGAGAGAATGATCAGATTGCTTAATCAAGATACTACAATAATATATCTTCCGGCTAGGTGTGTCGGCCAGAACATCAACCTTGTCGGAACCTACATCATAGATCTTGGAAAAGTTCCAACCATCATATCTGCCTGAGATTCAGATCTGGTTGGTAACATGATATTTCAGACAGCATGTCTGAAAAGGAAAGGTTGCAACACAAATCGACAAGATGACGTTGCAAGATTCTCAGGAAATGAACTATGATAGCAAGCTCCAGAACATGAGCTGGTTCTGCTACAAACCTGTGAACACGCTGTCCTACGACAAGCATGACCACATAGTAGTCTTACAACAAAACGCTACCGAGTTCAGGTGGGGAACCATCATCGAGGATATCAAAGTCCTTGTATAAGTCTTGCTCTTAAGAAGGAACTTCTTTTCCTTCAACAAATCAATCAGTGGCTTGGTGTGCTACGGAATTCATGTGGAATGAAGATGATCAGTCTATCAGACCATAGAATACTTCGCACGTGCATGATTGACATGGGATGATTCCAGACGAAGCAAAAACAAGCTTTCTCGAGTTCATGGCGGCAACTTGCATCAGATGCACATGAATTAGAGGAAGTCACTTCTTTCATCCAAACGTGTACCTCATGAGCGGAACATGAAGGCAATGCTTACAAAGTTTTCAACACTAGGTTGGTGTTCAACATGAATCATGGAGGAGACAAGATGCTCCTGATGGGCTCAAAAGCAACTCATCAGAATTTCCATATCACTGGACTTCCACCATCATGTGAACATGGGGATAGCATTGGTCAGACCCAAAAGATATAATGGTGTATGCTCGAGGGATCAACCACGAGTAAGAAAACATTATGAACATCGTTGGTGCTGATTTGATTTGATGATAGCCCATACTTAAATGAAGGTTTTGATACGACAATAGGTCCAATAACTGATCACAGGGACCAATCAATGAAGATATCATCTATCTTCAACACACACAAACACAAAGATATCCCTAAAGAAAGAACCAATTTCGGCAAAGCTTTTTTTCTTCCAACTCTCCAAGTTGTTGTTTAGCTTAACCAACTAGCTCAGGGGTATCCAACACAGATTCTTGGAGAAAGGGTGGTTTGGAGGAAAACCAACTTGATCACGAACTCAACATAGCGGTCAGGTGACAACCTGGTAACACTTCTGAGAAGATTTTCGGAAAATCACGAACCACCGATATGTTACTAAGCTCAAGAACAATCTTGCTTTTCAGAGCAAGACGATGTGATCAAATAAGAAAGGGATTGACACAATCCTAACTCTTTGATCGAAGAGTGCACCAGGAAATATGGACTAGGTAGCACGATCAATCTTAGGATGATGATTCAATAACCAACACGCTAAGAATGAAATTATTGTCCATTAGCTACCAAGCAACGGGGTTTCTAGGAATATTGATTTCACACATCACGGTTCACTTGTCGGTATTCCGGTTGCAATAACATGGAAACCGAGGAATGAATAATGATGGCAAGAAGTATCACTGCGGCAGTAATCCATAAGAGGTGGTGCAATTCTCATGAAATTCTTGACATAAAGAAGGTAACACTCCAAGGTAGAACAGAGCAAAGGATGGATGGCATTTTGATCTACGAAGTACAATTCCTTTGACCCAATCCTATATATGGATGAGGTACTGGAGTTTGTTTATCCTAGTCATTTTGAAATAGAATGGCTTGACGGACCACAAGAATAATAGGCATCGATGGACACGATTGCACACATACCCTTGACTATCAATTGATAGATGATGGTCGGAATACAACTGAAAATGGAAAACTCAAGGAGCATATAATTTTCTGAGTTGTGGATGCATAGATTAGTATGTCGAACCAAGTTCAACATTTCTTCCGGATAACCCATGCAGAAAGGTAGAGCTGGCAGATTCACAAGGTAGAATGGAGAACTCCTCAAGAGTACTCTGGTTGTGATCTTTTGGTTCAAAGAACTTCTGCCTTAATGGTTCATGGTATTTGGAAGAAGGAATTACCACGGACCTCGAGGACTGTCGCAAGGTTACTAATATCCTAAAGGAACGAGCAACACTATCTACACGAATTAAGTAGAGTGAATCTTGGGTTCAAGAACCGAGAAATAGAATGCCTACTGACTAAATGGCATCACGGGATGCTTTCAAGAATGGTGGCCAGAATCATCACACTTTGAACATAAAGCATTGCTAAATTACTAGGTACTCCCCAAGACACCTAGGGTCATAATAATAGCTCCAACATATATGTTGAGGCAATAGAGTACCTCAACTCAGCGATTAGTGTGCTTAATCTGGCCCAAAGTAACATCAAGAAAGGGAGAAAGGGATTTGCAAATGCATCAGACTGTTTCGAAACCTGGGATGACTCGGACAGCATAACGGATGTAAATGCTCAAAAGATTTGAGACATCCTTCAAAATGGTGGCATAACCACTCGATCATCATAATATCAAGGTTTTGGGATCAACTATGAATACACGGAAGTAGTAGGAGCTGAAATGAAGCTTAAATCCAACAGTCGTATGAGTCTACGGATTAGTAACACGTGATCCTGTTAGATAGATGAGAAGGCGTAGTTCTTAATCCCCGTAGAAAGGAAGAGGATGACTCAGATCAGAAGGGCATAGGTTAAAGGAGTAAAAAGAGCCTTATGTTCCATCCCACAATCAATTCCCTTACATAACTAAAGCATTTCTAGACTCAACTTCGACCAGTTTGGCTTGGTAATCCTCACAGCAACAAAGCTCGATACCAAAGCTGTCAGACCCCGATTCTAGGTCACATGATCTAGCTTTGTAACACCTCATATCACTTTGAGGCCTCACGCACGGTATTCCCACGGGTGTCGCCTTACCATGGCCCTGGACCGTTTAAGCCTTTTGGCTCACGTATATGATAGTGTCGCTAGCATCCATATGACAGAGAACCCGGCCGACATGACTAGTCGTGAACCCAAAGTGGCACTAACTTATGGGGACAGCATACATGAATCAACATCGAGCATGTCGATTGACGTGCTGAATCCGGGCTGTAGCACTGGGCTAACAGGACTCCGGGAATTCGAGAAAGCAGGCTAGGCAGGACTCGGATGTCACCGCGTGACATTTCTGAAGGGACAGAACCACGAACAGAAGTGAATCACATGTCGGCCAGTCAAGTGTTACGGAGGCGGTAGTCTTTGGGCTAGCAGGACTCCGGTGAACCGGGCTGTAGCGGACTACTATGGCTCATGGAAGCACAGGACTACATTTCCCCATAAGAGAGGCTACCAAGGATAAACAACTAGGTTGTCGGATCCCACACATACCAAGCATTTCAATCATACACACAATATGCTCGATATGTGTAAATACAACATGGCATCACAACAGAACTCTACGACACAAGTATTTATTCAATAGGCTCCGAGGAGCGAGATATTACAAACATGGGTCTCATGACCCCAACATACAGAGCATACAAGAAACAAGCACATGGGGAAGCTTAACTTTTCTGAGTACAGACAACTACAAAAGAAAAGGCTGAGAAGCCTGACTATCTACAAGATCCTGCCGAGGGCACAAGATCGTAGCTGAGGTAACAAGCTAAGCATCGAAGTCCACGCGGAACTACTAGCGAGACTGAAATCTCTCTGCAAAATATAAAATAGGCAAACATGAGTACAAATGTACCCAGCAAGACTTACATCAGAACTATCTACATATGCATCGGTATCAACAAAGGGGGTGGTGGAGTTTAACTGCAGCAAGCCAGCTTTGACTCGGTGGCTATCCTGAACTACGACTGCAATTAACTCTTTTGAGGTGGCGCACACGAGTCCACATATTCACCATATCAATACACCACTATGGATCCGGCCCTGCCTCTCACGAGAACGCCATCCATAGCACTCAGGCTTATCTTGCGCATTTTAGAGTATCCACTTTCACTTGTCTATGAACTGTTATAGGCAACCCAGAAGTCCTTTACCGCACATTACGGCTATTCGAATAGATGATGTTAACCCTGCAGGGTGTACTTCTTCATACATGTTTCCACCACTTAGCGTGCGCAGACACGACATGTGCTCGGCAGACTTCAAGCTTAAAGCCGACAGGTGTAGACCACGACCTACCTAAACACTCAAGTCTCTAGTCCAGGTTTATCGCCTATTCAGGTTCCATCCGCAAGGAGTCCGGCTGAGGTTTCCACATACAGCCCCGAACGATGTGTGCAGGGTTCCCGAGACACCAAACGGGCGCTGCAGACACCGTACACGTGCCTACCGCATTACAGCCCACCCTCGGGTCAACACAAGACGGCCTCCAGCATACTACAAACACCAGAAACTACTTGCAACTCCTGGACAAAGGACAAGGGTGATTAAGAAGTCGAGCGGGGTCATATTTTAGGGCCCAATGCATGGTAGTAGCTGTTTCATGGATCACAAACATAGAACTCAGTTCCTGAGGACGGCTTCAATGAGACAACCCACCATGTACTCCAACATGGCCTCTCACCGCTACCTTTACCAAATCGTGTTCACACACTTTGCTCACACATAGTAGGACATGTTTACACACCTCCGATTCATCCTCGCTGAATCAGACTTGACTTAACTCTAAGCAGTAGCACGCGTGACAAACAAGCATGAATGAGTAGGCACAACAAGTCTCAAACAACTCCTACTCATGCTAGTGGGTTTCATCTATTTACTGTGGCAATGACAGGTCATGCAGAGGATAAAGGGGTTCAACTACCGCAGCAAGTAACAGATGAATCGTTGTTGTCCTAATGCAGTAAAAGAGAGCAGGAGCGAGAGAGTGGGATTGTATCGGAATGAACAAGGGGGTTTTGCTTTCCTGGCACTTCCGAAGATAATATAGTTCTTCATCAGTGTCATCGATCACGATGTCGGTAACAACGTCTACTCTAGGGGGGAACAAGTACCGGCAACAGAGAGAAAGCACAATCAATGCAATGCACAATATGATGCATGATCATGACGGGGCAAGATGTTGTGATTTGAGCTAATGCAACTAAAACCAGATTAAATGAAGTTGGTTTGAACCAAAGATTCAAATTCAGCTCCATATGTGATTATTTAAATGCCACTTATTTGATTTGACTTGATCAGCAGGCATAAGTTGTTCCAACATGCATGATAATGCCATAATCAGATTCTTTGGATTTTTCTGATCATTTTTCATATATAAATTATTTGATTTGGAGATACGGTTGAAATACTATGAATTTTTGAAGTTTATACGAATTTGTGGAATTTCTGAATTGTTTTTAATCCAGAAAATGATTTACTGCGTCAGCCTGACGTCAGTGTGACATCAGCAGGTCAACGGAGCCGGTCTAGGTCAAATCTGACCTATGGGGCCCGTGTGTCAGTGGTTAGCTAAACTAATCTAGTTTAGTTAGTACTAACCCGGGTCATTCTAATTAAGTTTAAACTTAAACTAGATTAATTAGCCGGGCGGGGCCCGCATGTCATCGACCCAGGGGAGGTCAAAACCCCTGGTCAACCGGGGCTAAACCATCGGCGGTCAAAGCGGTCAGCCTGGCGTTTAGCCACGGCGAGCAACGCAGCGGAGGGTTTCGGATTGATCCTCCGGCACCCAATCGAGCAGCGGAGGGCACACGCGGGGAGCTGGGGCTCGGTCGCATCCAGGGCGGCATGCGGCAGCAGCGGGGATGGCCAGAGCTCGCTGGAAGTGAGCTCGCGGCGGCGCCGGAGTTCAGGGTTGGTGCGGGTTAGTGCTACGGTGTGCAAACGAGCGAGGTGAAGGGCTAGCGAAGCGCTACGCGATGCCGGGAGCAAGTTAGGCACGCCTGGGTGACCAAATGGTCACCGAAGCTACGTCGACGACGATCTGAGGCAGCAGCGTGCTACGGCCAGCTACGAATCGACGACTACGGCGAGCGGAAAGCCACGGGGTTAGGGGCAAAGAGTGCGGGAGCTCATGGTGGGTCGGATGAGGTAGACGACGAGCTCAGGGAGGCGGAGACGGCGGCGAATCGGCGCGTGCGGCTTCCGGCGACCGAGGAGGAAGAAGATGAGGCAGCCGGCGATGCAGGCCGTCCCAGCGCTCGGGGCCAAGGTGGGGCGAAGCGACGGATGATGGCGGAGACCGTGGACAGCATGGGGAGGCGAGGGGAGCATGTTGGCCGTGGCAAATGGCGTCGGCGACGGCGAGCTCCGCTCGGGTGTGAGAAACAGAGGAGGGGGAGAGACGAACGGTCCAGGGCGGTTCGGGACGGCGCCGGGGCGTTCACCCACGCGTCCATAGGCTCGGCTGCAAGCAGGAGGAGGCGTGGCGCCTCGGCGTGCAGATCGTCTCCGCCTCGCCTCGGGCAGAGGTTAGTGATGATCGCTCTGTGCCGGTGGGCTGGGCTGTCCACTGGGCCGGCCAGGTAAGCCCAGGTAAAACTCTCTCTCTTCTCTGTTTCTATTTGTTTCTGTTTTCTATTATTCTGTAGTCTTTAGGGCTTTATTAGAAATACTTAGACACTTCCAAAAATCATGAAACTACTCATGATCACTGTTGGGAATATATCCTACAGTAAACATTTTAGTTTATGATTATTTGAGCATTTAAAATATTTAATAGCATTTAAATGCCCAAATGCAAATAGAATATGATTTAATACAGAGCCCAAATATGTCATGGAAAAATGTGCATCACCTCCAGTTCTTATCAAGTTTCCAAAGCATTTTCCAAGAATGATGAACATTTTTGAAAGCCATTTGGTTTTACTGGAAATATTTTTGTTGAACCTAGTGAATTCCTTTAATGCTAGGGTTTAGGCAATCCCCATTTCAAGTTTCTTTCAAAGTTTAAATACGATGCACACATGAAGTTAGCCTAGTGCAATGCCAGAAGCTAGGGATGTGACAACTCACCCCCACTAAACAAGAATCTCGTCCCGAGATTCAAGACGTGAGGTAAGTAGAAAGAGGGGACACAAAGCTAACACGATCTCATGGTCCGCCTTCCCTTCTCGAAGATGTTGATTCATTGCTTCGTATTGATCTTGACGTCTTTCTTTCGAGATCTTCATCCAACACGATGACGACAAAAGGAAACTCTACAGGAAATGATCTCCACGAAGATCTAGCACTCAAGATCAACTCATGGATTGAGACGTTAGAACATCTCTTGAGCTGAGACATGAAACACAGATCAGGAGTGATGGAAAGGAGGTAGATGACAAGGTTCTACTGGGTAGGCAAAAATTCCACGCTGAAAAGGATGGTGCATGATTTCAAGATAGCGATGAAATAATTGACATGATTCCATAATGGGGCACCTTAGGGGAGATGACCCATGGGATTTTCCCTTGCGTGGGAAAAAGAATTACTTTTGATACAAAGATCATTGAAACTCTCTATACCAGCCTGAGGCAATCACAAACGATCGTTTGAAGAAGTTCGAAGAATGGCATACTCCGACTAGAATGGATGATGTGGGCTATCTTGTTGAGGACAACGCAATGGATGATTTTTTCTTATCACCGGAAATGGATGAGAACGATGGTGGACTGGCACGATGACGGGTGCTAGCTGGGAACAAAATGCAAATGTTGGGAATGATTCTAGTAACTGGGGAGAGGCTCAACAGCAGAGAGTGAGTCCACTGTTGGGAATTTATAGCATAACCGAGAAAACTAGTAGCATTCCAAGATAGAGCCTATGATAGCACCTAGTGCTTGAGCGTGCTCTCAAGAACTAGAGCATTACCACATTCATCACGGTTTTACCAATATCCGTGACAAGGATCCTGGCAGCACGTCATACTACCATGATGAATACCGGTGGAGGATGCAGATGCAAAGGAAGATAACACTTTCTCATATTTCACCTTAGCAGAGCCACGAGGCAAAATCTGGATGATCGACCGAGAGACATTTAGCACTCCGCTTCTAATGTTCTCCTTGATGTTCTACATACCACAATCATACTTAAAGCATTAACTTGGCCATCAAGTATAGGTCGGACTTCGGGAAGACAAAGGATCCATAAGGAACAACTTCTAGAATAAGTCGCACGAAATCCTCATGGAGAGAATGATCAGATTGCTTAATCAAGATACTACAATAATAGATCTTCCGGCTAGGTGTGTCGGCGTAACATCAACCTTGTCGGAACCTACATCATAGATCTTGGAAAAGTTCCAACCATCATATCTGCCTGAGATTCAGATCTGGTTGGTAACATGATATTTTAGACAACATGTCTGAAAAGGAAAGGTTGCAACACAAATCGAGGAGATGACGTTGCAAGATTCTCAGGAAATGAACTACGATACCAAGCTCCAGAACATGAGCTGGCTCTGCTACAAACCTGTGAACATGTTGTCCAAGACAAGCATGGCCACATAGTAGTCTTACAACAAAACGCTACCGAGCTCAGGAGGGGAACCATCATCGAGGATATCAAAGTCCTTGTATAAGTCTTGCTCTTAAGAAGGAACTTCTTTTCCTTCAACAAATCAATCAGTGGCTTGGTGTGCTACGGAATTCATGTGGAATGAAGATGATCAGTCTATCAGACCATAGAATACTTCGCACGTGCATGATTGACATGGGATGATTCCAGACGAAGCAAAAACAAGCTTTCTCGAGTTCATGGCGGCAACTTGCATCAGATGCACATGAATTAGAGGAAGTCACTTCTTTCATCCAAACGTGTACCTCATGAGCGGAACATGACGGCAATGCTTACAAAGTTTTCAACACTAGGTTGGTGTTCAACATGAATCATGGAGGAGACAAGATGCTCCTGATGGGCTCAAAAGCAACTCATCAGAATTTCCATATCACTGGACTTCCACCATCATGTGAACATGGGGATAGCATTGGTCAGACCCAAAAGATATAATGGTGTATGCTCGAGGGATCAACCACGAGTAAGACAACATTATGAACATCGTTGGTGCTGATTTGATTTGATGATAGCCCATACTTAAATGAAGGTTTTGATACGACAATAGGTCCAATAACTGATCATTGTGGACCAATCAATGAAGATATCATCTATCTTCAACACACACAAACACAAAGATATCCCTAAAGAAAGAACCAATTTCGGCAAAGTTTTTTTTCTTCCAACTCTCCAAGTTGTTGTTTAGCTTAACCAACTAGCTCAGGGGTATCCAACACAGATTCTTGGAGAAAGGGTGGTTTGGAGGAAAACCAACTTGATCACGAACTCAACATAGCGGTCAGGTGACAACCTGGTAACAATTCTGAGAAGATTTTCGGAAAATCACGAACCACCGATATGTTACTAAGCTCGAGAACAATCTTGCTTTTCAGAGCAAGACGATGTGATCAAATAAGAAAGGGATTGACACAATCCTAACTCTTTGATCGAAGAGTGCACCAGGAAATATGGACTAGGTAGCACGATCAATGTTAGGATGATGATTCAATAACCAACACGCTAAGAATGAAATTATTGTCCATTAGCTACCAAGCAACGGGGTTTCTAGGAATATTGATTTCACACATCACGGTTCACTTGTCGGTATTCCGGTTGCAATAACACAGAAACCAAGGAATGAATAATGATGGCAAGAAGTATCACTGCGGCAGGAATCCATAAGAGGTGGTGCAATTCTCATGAAATTCTTGACATAAAGATGGTAACACTCCAAGGTAGAACAGAGCAAAGGATGTATTGGCATTTTGATCTACGAAGTAAAATTGCTTCGACCCAATCCTATATATGGATGAGGTACTGGAGTTTGTTTATCCTAGTCATTTTGAAATAGAATGGCTTGACGGACCACAATAATAATAGGCATCGATGGACACGATTGCACACATACCCTTGACTATAAATTGATAGATGATGGTCGGAATACAACTGAAAATGGAAAACTCAAGGAGCATATAATTTTCTGAGTTGTGGATGCATAGATTAATATGTCGAACCAAGTTCAACATTTCTTCCGGATAACCCATGCAGAAAGGTAGAGCTGGCAGATTCACAAGGTAGAATGGAGAACTCCTCAAGAGTACTCTGGTTGTGATCTTTTGGTTCAAAGAACTTCTGCCTTAATGGTTCATGGTATTTGGAAGAAGGAATTACCACAGACCTCGAGGACTGTCACAAGGTTACTAATATCCTAAAAGAACGAGCAACACTATCTACACGAATTAAGTAGAGTGAATCTTGGGTTCAAGAACCCAGAAATAGAATGCCTACTAAGTAAATGGCATCACGGGATGCTTTCGAGAATGGTGGCCAGAGTCAACACACTTTGAACAGAAAGCATTGCTAGATTACTAGGTACTCCCCAAGACACCTAGGGTCATAATAATAGCTCCAACATATATGTCGAGGCAATAGAGTACCTCAACTCACCGATTAGTGTGCTTAATCTGGCCCAAAATGACATTAAGAACAGGAGGAAGGGATTTGCAAACGCATCAGACTGTTTAGAAACCTGGGATGACTCGGACATCATAACGGCTGTAAATGCTCAAAAGATTTGAGACATCCTTCAAAATGGTGGCATAACCACTCGATCATCATAATATCAAGGTTTTGGGATCAACTATGAATACACGGAAGTAGTAGGAACTGAAATGAAGCTTAAATCCAACAGTCCTATGAGTCTACGGATTAGTAACACGTGATTCTGATAGATAGATGAGAAGGCGTAGTTCTTAATCCCCGTAGAAAGGAAGAGGATGACTCGCATCGAGAAGGGCATAGGTTAAAGGAGTAAAAGAGCCTTATGTTCCATCCCACAATCAATTCCCTTACATAACTAAAGCATTTCTAGACTCAACTTGACCGGTTTGGCTTGGTAATCCTCTGATGCATCAGGCTCGATACCAAAGCTGTCGGGACCCGATTCTAGGTCACACAGATCTAGCCTGTAACACCTCATATCACTTTGAGGCCTCACGCACGGTATTCCCACGGGTGTCGCCTTACCATGGCCCTGGACCGTTTGTGCCTTTTGGCTCACGTATATGATAGTGTCGCTAGCATCCATATGACAGAGAACCCGGGCCGACATGACTAGTCGTGAACCCAAAGTGGCACTAACTTATGGGGACAGGCATACATGAATCAACATCGAGCATGTCGGTCAGCAGCGTGCGAATCCGGGCTACACTGGGCTAACAGGACTCGGGAATCCGGGCTGTAGCAGGCTAGGCAGGATTCGGATGTCACCGCGTGACATTTCCCGAAGGCGAACCACGAGCAGAAGTGAATCACATGTCGGCCACCAAGTGTTCCGGAGCAAGAGTGCTTTGGGCTAAGGACTCCGGTGAACCGGGCTGTAGCGGACTACTATGGCTCATGGAAGCACATGACTACATTTCCCCATAAGAGAGGCTACCAATGATAAACAACTAGGTTGTCGGATCCCACACATACCAAGCATTTCAATCATACACACAATATGCTCGATATGTTTAAATACAACATGGCATCACAACATAACTCTACAACTCAATTATCTATTCAATAGGCTCCGAGGAGCGAGATATTACAAACATGGGTCTCATGACCCCAACATACAGAGCATACAAGCAACAAGCACATGCGGAAGCTTAACTTGTCTGAGTATAGACAACTACAAAAGAAAAAGGCTGAGAAGCCTGACTATCTACAAGATCCTGCCGAGGGCACAAGATCGTAGCTGAGGTAACAAGCTAAACATCGAAGTCCACGCGGAACTACTAGCAAGACTGAAGTCTCTCTGCAAAACATAAAATAGGCAAACGTGAGTACAAATGTACCCAACAAGACTTACATCAGAAGTATCTACATATACATCGGTATCAACAAAGGGGATGGTGGAGTTTAACTGCAGCAAGCCAGCTTTGACTCGGTGGCTATCCTGAACTACGACTGCAATTAACTCTTTTGAGGTGGCGCACACGAGTCCACATATTCACCATATCAATACACCACTATGGATCCGCCCTGCCTCCCTACGAGAACGCCATCCATAGCACTCGAGGCTTATCTTGCGCATTTTAGAGTATCCACTTTCACTTGTCTATGAACTGTTATAGGCAACCCGTAAGTCCTTTATCATGACATGGCTATTCAAATAGATGATGTTAACCTGCAGGGTGTACTTCTTCATACATGTTTCCACCACTTAGCGCCCGCACACGACATGTGCTCGGCAGACTTCAAGCGAAAGCCGACGTGGGTGTAGACCATGACGTACCTAAACACTCAAGTCTCTAGTCCGTGTTTATCGCCTATTCAGGTTCCATCCGCAGGAGTCCGGCCGAGGTTTCCACATACAGCCTAACGATGTGTGCAGGGTTCCCGAGACACCAAGCAGGCGCCTGCACAGCATGCCACGTGCCTACCGCATCACAGCCCACCCCTCGGGCCAGCTGCAAGACGGCCTCCAACATACTACAAACACGTAAACTACTTGCAACTCCTGGACAGAGGACAAGGGTGATTAAGAAGTCGAAAGGGTCATATTTCAGGGCCCAATGCATGGTAGTAGTTGTTTCATGGATCACAAACACGTAACTCGGGCCTCGAGGACGGCTTCAATGAGACAACCCACCATGTACTCCTACATGGCCTCTCACCGCTACCTTTACCAAATCGTGTTCGCACACTTTGCTCACACATAGTAGGACATGTTTACACACCTCCGATTCATCCCCGATGAATCAGACCTGACTTAACTCTAAGCAGTAGCAGGCATGACAAACAAGCATGAATGAGTAGGCACAACAGGGCTCAAACAACTCCTACTCATTCTAGTGGGTTTCATCTATTTACTGTGGCAATGACATGTCATGCACAGGATAAAGGGGTTCAACTACTACAGCAAGTAACAGATGAATCGTTGTTGTCCTAATGTAGTAAAGAGAGCAGGAGCAAGAGAGTGGGATTGTATCGGAATGAACAAGGGGTTTTTGCTTGCCTAGCACTTCCGGAGATAATATAGTTCTTCATCAGTGTCATCGATCACGATGTCGGTAACAACGTCTACTCTGGGGGGGGGGGGCAACAAGTACCGACAACATAGAGAAAGCACAATCAATGCAATGCACAATATGATGCATGATCATGACGGGGCTAGATGTTGTGATTTGAGCTAATGCAACTAAAACCAGATTAAATGAAGTTGGTTTAAACCAAAGATTCAAATTCAGCTCCATATGTGATTATTTAAATGCCACTTATTTGATTTGACCTGATCAGCAGGCATAAGTTGTTCAAACATGCATGATAATGCCGTAATCAGATTCTTGGGATTTTTCTGATCATTTTTCATATATAAATTATTTGATTTGGAGCTACGGTTGAAATACTATGAATTTTTGAAGTTTATACGAATTTCTGGAATTTCTGAATTGTTGACGTCAGTGTGATGTCAGCAGGTCAACGGAGCCGGTCCAGGTCAAATCTGACCTGTGGGGCCCATGTGTTAGTGGTTAGCTAAAACTAATCTAGTTGAGTTAGTACTAACCAGGGTCATTCTAATTAAGTTTTAACTTAAGCTAGATTAATTAGCCTGGCGGGGCCCAAATGTCATCGACCCAGGGGAGGTCAAATCCCCTGGTCAACCGGGGCTAAACCACCGGTGGTCAAAGTGGTCAACCCGCCGGCGTTTAGCTGCCGGCGAGGCCGAACGCGGCGGAGGGCTCGGGATTACTCCTCCGGCGCCCAATTGAGCAGCGGAGGGCACGCGCGGGGAGCTGGGGCTCGCCCGCATCCAGGACGGCATGCAGCAGCAGCGGGGACGGCCAGAGCTCGCCGGAAGTGAGCTCGCGGCGGCGCCGGAGTTCGGGGTTGGTGCGGGTTAGCGCTACAGTGTGCAAACGAGCGAGGTGAAGGGCTAGCGGAGCGCTACGCGATGCGGGGAGCAAGTTAGGCACGCCAGGGTGACCAAATGGTCACCGGAGCTACGCCGACGACGAGCTCAGGCGGCGGCGTGCTACGACCAGCTATGAATCGACGGCTATGGCGAGCGGCAAGCCAAGGGGTTAGTGGCAAAAGCGTGCGGGAGCTCACGGTGGGTCGGACAAGGTAGACGACGAGCTCGAGGAGGCGGAGACGGCGGCGAATCGGCGCGTGCGGCTTCCGGCGACCGAGGAGGAAGAAGATGAGGCAGCCGGCGATGCAGGCCGTCCCAGCGCTCGGGGCCAGGGTGGGGCGAAGCGGCGGACGATGGCGGAGATCGTGGACAGCATGGGGAGGCGAGGGGAGCATGGTGGCCGTGGCAAACGGCGTCGGCGACGGCGAGCTCCGCTCGAGTGTGAGAAACAGAGGAGGGGAGAGCGTTCGGGGGAGAGAGGAAGGGTCCAGGGCGGTTCGGGACTACGCCGGGGCATTCACCCACACGTCCAGAGGGTCGGCGGCAAGCAGGAGGAGGCGTGGCGCCTCAAGGCTGCGCGCTGCCCGCCACCGCCCTCTTGGCAGAGATTAGGATGGTGGCACCGAGCCGATGGGCTGGGCTGTCCTTTATGCCCGGCCAGGTAAGCCCAGGTAAAACTCTCTCTCTTCTCTGTTTCTATTTATTTCTGTTTTCTACTATTCTGTAGTCTTTAGGGCTTTATTAAAAATACTTAGACGCTTCCAAAAATCATGAGACTACTCATGATCACTGCTGGGAATATATCCTACAGTAAACATTTTAGTTTATGATTATTTGAGCATTTAAAATATTTAATAGCATTTAAATGCCCAAATGCAAATAGAGTATGATTTAATCCAGAGCCCAAATATGTCATGGAAAAATGTGCATCACCTCTGGTTACTGTTTCTAGCATTTTCCAAGAATGATGAACATTTTTGAAAGCCATTTGGTTTTACTGGAAATTTTTTGGTTCAACCTAGTGAATTCCTTTAATACTAAGGTGTAGGAAATCCCATTTCAAGTTTCTTTCAAAGTTTAAACATGATGCACACATGAAGTTAGCCTATTGCAATGCCAGAAGCTAGGGATGTGACAGTTTGATTCATAGGATTGTAAACCATAGGAATGCATAGGACTGATTTGCACTAGATTTCATAGGAAATATCCCATCCACTCAAACCTCTTTGAAAGAATCCTGCGTTTTTTCTATGCACAATCAAACACTCCTACAATCATGTAGGATTCAAGACGACATTCCACTCTAATCCCATGTTATTCCTATTCCCGGGTTTTGGAAATCCTACGAATCAAAGAGGCCCTAGCTTTTTTTACAAAAACTAATTGATTTTGAATGCGATGAACTATAAGAATTAAACGAAGGTCTACATCAGGCATATATGACTCAGAGCTTACATGCTATAGTGTGGTATTTATTCATAATTTGGTTGCCAAATCTGATGCGTGCAATGCACGTGTACCTTACTAGTACTTCGAGTATGTGCAAAACACGTAAATTAGAATTCCAATGGCATGCTACACAGTGTCTCTCTTATAGTTCATGAAGCCACGTGGCACATGTGGAGGCGTTGTCGCGACCTCCTTGTGTGGATTGATCACAGTGACATGCTGATGGTTCCAGAAGAATGTACTCATCCTCTCTAAGACACACTGGCGGTACATGCACGAAGCGAAGATGTGCACGCACGCCACGCACGCACTCATTCCCTCGCACGCACACGCGGGTACACGGGCGGACACATTTTTGTACGAAGATCCACCCCATGTGATAATTTGACGCGTGTAAAGTCCTTCACTTCATTGATGTTCAATTAGTACATCGCATACAAATTAAGTGGACGTGAGGGCGGAAGAAAGACATTACTACTCCACTGTGCGCATGCGAGTAGTTAAATCATGGGTTGCTAGTACTTCCATTGGTCTCCTTCGTATTTTGTGCCAATTTTTGACCACATTTGTAAGTAGCATAATATTTATGCATGTCATAAAAAGTGGCACAAAAAAAGGGGGCCAATAAACCAAGACGCAGGTAACATGATCAATTTTTGCCAGGGCTACTGTTGGTGGCCTTTGTATTTAAATACGGATGGAGTGGAGTAGTACTATCTTTATCTTAGCCTCGTAGGGCTTTCCCAGCACCTAGGCTCGCCTCCCCGCCTCGCCCACCGGATCCTGCCATGGATAATCCCATAGATCCCAGGTTCCCGCGGGCTGCCCTCTCGCTGCGGCCCGCGGCACTACTGCCTTTGAGCGAAACCCACATGTGTTTCAGAGGGAATCCATTGCTCTGGAATCACAGATCAGTGGCTCCGGAGGACATGCCAGGGTTGCATTTCAGGTGGTGGGCAGCAAGGGCAAATCGGATCGAGGAAGCGTCGCATCGATTGGAGAGAAGTTCCAAAGAGTTGTGCTGGCGCAGCACAAGGTGGAGGCGCAAGTCGATCTCAGGGGAGAGATGCTGATGGATGTTAGCATCTGGCAACATTGCGTTGATTTCGAGCTAGGGCTAATGGCAGAGATCATATTCACGGAGTCGAATGCGGAGGAAAGAACGCGCATGCCTGCGTAATGGCATGAGCAGCTGGTGCAACTGTTCAAATGGGAGGTAGGAGAAGCCAAATCCCGGGACCAGTTGTGGCAGCACCGTGCATCGTAGGCGAGGTGAGCTGCCCACCTTTCTCGCCAGTGATGCAGTGACCTAGTCGGTTGCTGCTGTAGTGAACTTGCAACACCATGTCGGTTTGCAACCTTGACAATCACTCCATATATATGTATTGTATTCCTGTGAAAATACTTGGTCGTTTGGAAAAAGATGGTAATTGATTTATCACCAATTTTAGAATGCTTGGTCATGACAATCAACCAAAGCCACAACCAGAAGTCTCCATTGCGTAATACTTTACCGTCGGTCGCACCAACAGACGGTCGGTCGGACCCACGTCTCACCGAAGGGACACGCATTGGCTTTGTCTGACATGTACGACTAGTTACATCACTGACTTGTGCGACCACATTTGAGCAGTGTAGTACTCCCTCTATCTTAGTTTAAAAGTCTTGCACGTGCACCTAGGTCGTTAATTTGACCAACTTAATAAGAGGCATAGATTAGGAAAAATATATAATTACAAACTTCAAATATTCTATTTTTTAATGATATATTTTCATGTTAAACAATTTATTGTATATAAGTTACAATGACGACCTAGATACACGTGCAAGCCTTGTAAACTAATATGGAGGGAGTACTTGAATTATGTTGCACTAAACTCATCGGGAGCCGTTTCGCACCTCGAAACCAAAACCATAAATTAATCTTTACCTTGTTCCCATCACATTCGAAAGTACTAGTGCTACAATTAAGTGCAAGCCTGCTCACACCTACTAGTACGTACCAAACATGAACGTGTTCCCACCATGCAGGTTTTAGTACTGGTGCTAGTACTTAGGTTACAAAAAGGGGAACTACCTAACCAAAAATTACTCTACCTTCCTCCTCATAAGTCCTTCTTCTTCATCCGTCCTTGCCATGGCCGTTGCAGAGCTCTAGGTCGAGAACTACTCGTAACAAGGTGTCGGGGAGGCTGATCGTACCCACGAACACCTATGGGGCCGGCGGACCAGGCCCCTTTGTGGTTCGGAGGGGGGCAGAGATCGCACGAAGAGCGGATCGAGGCGAGGCACACGAGCAGTTTACCCAGCCGGAGCTCTCCTGAGAGATAAAACTCCCATCGCTGCTTGTTTGATGTATTGTGTTCTTTCTAGGGAGCGATGCAAGCTACAAAACCTAAGCGTGAGCGATCTCGGTCTCTCGTGAGTCGAATGAACCAAGCTCGAACCCCTTTAGGTTGCGCATGGGCCTCCTTTTATATGCTCAAGGGTCTCCGGTGTGGCAACAGGCGTAGGGTACAAATGTAAAAACAGGAGTTGGTACACCTACTCGAGCAGTGTATAGTGCAAAATACCTAACTCGACGCAAGGGACAAAAGCAATAAATGCCCGTCAGTGTCGCCCAAACAGGGCAACAGAGACCGTCAGGTGCGCCACCGCTCGCCACGATGGCAAGCTTGTCAGCGCCGCTTATCGCTGCTCTCCGCTGGCTGCACAGCCTCTCGACACGCGTGCATGGAATGGTCCCATGGCGACACACGCTGTCGGGATGAGCCGGAGCGGAGATGGAGAGAGGTTGCTTGCCGCTGCAAGCGCCTTTGCCGCGTCAATCCTTGTCGCGTCCGGAGGCTTGTCGCGCCTGAGCCTTCCCGCAAGCTCCTCTTGCCGGGCCTTGTCTTCTGCATGCCTTGAGTGGCCTTCCCGACAAGCTCCTCTTGCCGGGCCTTGTCTTCTTAATCAAATACTTTGTTCTTGAATGGCTCCAAAGGAGCCATGGAGGACCTTAGTGGTGACGAGGCAAACTCGCCGCTGGTGTTGCAACTGTCCGTGCACGTAGCACGGGATACTAGGGTACCCTACTCTGGTACACCGGCAGGAGCCCCGGCTCGGGTCAGACACGGTGCCGAAGCGCTGTCGGGCCAGCCCAAACAAAGGCACGGTCACACGCGGCCTCGACCACGCCGCAATCTCGCCTTGACCCACCACGACCCCCACTAACGGCACGCACCGGACGTGGCGTCGGCGAAGATCGTGGGCGTGGTCGTGGGGTTTCTTTATTAGGAAAGCGGAACGTCCGCCCTCCCCTCTTTATAAGCGGAGAAAACAGGGCAGGCCGTCCACTCGCCATTGCTGTCTTGTCAAGAAAACCACCGCCGCCCCCTTCTTCCCGGTGCGAAGAGAGCGCCCGCCCCTTCGCCTGGCGCGCTCTGCCGTCGGCCTCCTCCGCCGCCCTCGCCATGGCTCCGAAAGCCGACAAGGAGAAGGGCGTCAAGTCGGTCAAGCGCAGCGGCTCATGGCGCGCGCAAGGAGCGGGCCATCTCCAGCTCGGGCGCAAGGGAGCTGCGGATGTCTTCTACCTCTTTGGTCGACGGAGACGCGTGTGCATCCGTGCACGAAGGTACTCCCGCCTCCGCCTCGATTTGGCCCCAACTGGGTACCCTTTTTCGCTTTTTTTCTATTGCGGGCTTTGCCCGCCTTTTTCGAAGTTCTTCCGCGACATTATGAACACCTTTGGCCTCCGCCTTGATTTCACCCCAACGCCGTCTTGACCATGGCAGTTTTCACAGATCTTCATAAAACTTTGTCGGAGTCCACCCAAATGTGGCACTCTTCCGCCACTTCTTCGTGCCCAGCGTCCGAGAGAGGAGAGCCGCTGTCGAGGGGATAGCTTGGGTCTCCAGGATCGGCAAGAAAGAAGCCTATCTGGAAGGAGAGTTCCGCAACAAGTGGGAGGAGTGGAGAGCCAATTGGTGTTGGGTCGAGAGGAGAACCCGCAGTTTCGATCGCTGCGGCGCCAAACCCCAATAGTGCGCGGCAGAGATTGGAGTAACTTGGCGCCGAGGATGCGGTTGAAGATAGTTGTGACCGGATTCGCGCCAAAGCTTGCCGGATTAACCGTAGGCGCAGTTGGCGCAGACTTCCTTCGCCGCCAGACGCTTCCCTTGCAGGAGAGGAGGAGGCCTGCTTGGGAGTTCCGTAACGCGGCGTACATTATGAGGTTGCGCCCGGTCTAAACTGGAACTTCACCGCTTTGGAGTTGGATGCAATGCTGCTCGAGCTGTTCAAGAACGACCCGATCACCCCGAGTGGTTCAGGGTTGCCGAGGGGTCGCCCCATTGTGCAACAACTCGGCGCCGACCGCATCCAGCGCCATGATGCCGTTGTGCCAGCGATTCCCATGGGATCGCTCCAACTGGCAGAGCCTCTGACGAGGTCGTGCAGCAGTTCTTCGACGACTTGGAAGAAGTGCCGATCCGCTCCGACGAGCAGAAAAGGCTCACCCGCAACACCACCGACGAGGAGATGGCACGGATTGCCACCAGGATGGAGGAGGCAGCAGCAGCCGCTGCCGCTGGAGCCTTCGGGTATACCGTGGAGGAGGCAGACGCTGCGAAGGCGGCAAGCCTTTCCGAGCGAGGGGAGATCGCCAGCGAGGACGAGCTTGTCGAGCCCGAGGCCGGGTCGAGTGGACCTGCCGAGGGAGCTTCCTCTCCACCACCCAGCGACTTGCCGCCAGCGGAGCCCCCGGCTCCGCCGAAGAGGCGCCTCCGCAAGGCCGGAGATGAGTCGGGCGGCAGATCGCCCACAAGAAGAGCAACGCCGCGACGCGCTTCTACCATGGCAAGCGATGTTGCCGGGAGCACCTCACCGCTGCGACTAACCGGGCGGGTCTTCTCGTGTCACCGCTGACGCCCGCTTAAGCGGCCAAGAGAGCCCACTCCCCCTCCTCGTCGCACCGGAGGCAAGCCGGAGTTTGACTTCTCCGCGCTCAGCTCCGAGGAGGAAGGCGAAGAGTAAGCTCTTGAATTGTGCTTGTATTTCTTCAATTTTATTGCTTTATCTTGAATCTGATTTGCTTGCTCGATTCTTTCCTTTTCGTGACGCTGGCCCAGAGAGCGTCGAAGAGGGCTAAGATCCCGACGGTCGCCGTTGAGGACGATTCTCCCGTGCAACAGGGGACGCGTCTGAGACCCCTCTTGCCGGACCTGCAACCCTTCCTCAGAGCAGCCCCCAGCACAGCCCTCAAAGTAAGTGTGCACTTTTCTCCTTACTATTAGGTGTGCAGGGGTGCCCCTTCTTCGTTGATACCTGATTGTTTGCTTGTGTAGGAGCAGAGCAGCCTCATCAGGAGGGCTCGGTAGCCGGCTCCGAGATCCTGCTCACGCCACCACGCCGCCAAGGGAGGAATCTCGGCAAGGGAGCGCCCGACAAGGGAGGCCACTCCGGCAAGGGAGGCTACCTGCAAGGGACAGCGCCAAAGGACCTCCAAGTGGTCGAGGCCACTGCGGATCCGTGTGGCAGGTAAGTTCCTTACACGAAAATTTCCCTTGGGCTTGCTTTCTTTTGTTTCTCTTTTTGAACATTTGCTTGACTGCTCTTTCTTCGTCTGACGCAGAGCCGATGGAGGTCGAGGCCGCCGGTGAGGAGGAAGCGCGCGGCAACACCGACGAGGCCGCCGTCGAGGAAGAAGAGGTCGTTGCTGTGGAAGAAGAGGCCGTCGCCGACGAGCCTGTTGGCGAGAAGACCACCGAGGCCGCCGACGCAGAAGCCGGCGAGGGGTCGGGCGATCGCACTGACGGCCCTGAGGCCACAGGAGCGCTAAGCGCTACACCGACACCGACTCCCCTGGCCGCTGTTCGGCCAGCCCGAGGAGCCCCAACCCAGTGCCTTCACCTGAAGGCCGGGCGAGGGCGTCTTCATCAAGCTCCCTTGGGAACCGAAGCCTGTGGCGCCGGTCGAGGGAGAGACCTTCGACGGCGAGCTACTCGCCTCATTGGCCGAGGCTGGTGGACGCGCCAAGCAGCAAAGAAGCGTGGCGAAGTTCGAGGAGGAGCAGCTGAAGAAGCCGCTGTCGCTCTACCGCCCGCAAGCCAAGTTGGAGTCCCGGAAGCACTTGTCGCGAGGGCAGGAGCGGACATGGAGAAGCTGAGAAGAGCTCCGAGCACCAACCAAGAAGCTCTCCGCGACGTAGAAGCGTGGGGGCAACTTGCGTAAGAGCGCACGGCCTTTATCCTTGAGAAGGCCGCATGAGGAGGAGCAGCTGGCTGCCGAGAAGCTCTTCGCAGAAAGCGAAATGGGCGAGCTGGAAGGTCAACCCGACAGCCACGAAGAAGACCTTGCCGCGCGCGAGGATTCACTTGGCGGGGCGCTTAAGGAAGCGAAGGATGCTGCCGCAGCCGCCGAGGCCGCCAAGGAAGAGCTGAAGGCGAAGGTGGCACAGCTCGAGGCCAGCCTCAAGAAGAGCCGAAAGAGCTTGCAGCGCTCAAGCATGAGCGTGAGAAGGACGCCTACACTCTTGGCGAGCTGCAGAGTCGTCTCGCTGATAGAGGCAAGGAGCTCGACGCCGCCAAGGATTCCAAGGCGGATCTTGAGCTGAAGTTGACCACTCTGACGCAGATGTTGGACGGCGCCAGAGAGCGGGAGGTGGGCTTGTTGGAGGCGATCAAGGCCAAGGAGGAGCTGCTAGCGAATGCTGCCTCCATCCAGAGCACCCTGAGGGAGAGCGTGGAGCACTGGACTGAAGGTCTTGTGGACACCGCCGCCGACATCCAGAACGAGTTGATGGAGCTAGGGATGACGGACCTTGCATACTCCTCCGACGAGCATCTCCAACCCAGCGCCCAACTTAGTTTGTTCTTCATAGGCGTGGCGACGGGTCTCCAGCGACTCCGGGAAGAGGTCCCAAAGCAGCTGGCCGAGGAATCATGCCAGATCTGTGCAGGAGCCCTCGAGAAGGTGTTGATAAAGGTGGCCTTCCGCAATCCGGGCCTCAACCTTAACGGCGTCCTCGGATCCTTGCCGCCAGATGCCAACGTGGAGGAGTTTCAAAGCCCTTGTCGCACCCATTGTGGACAAGGTGAACAAGATCAAGCGGATTGATGGCGACCCGCGTAGACTAGGCCGCCAATTTTATCTTTCCCTTGTCATTGCCGATCATGTTTAGAACACTTTGTTAAATCAGCGACAAGTTATTTTGTAATATACTCTATCTTAGGCGATCAATGCAACGTTATTTCCTCTACTTGATTCCTTCCTTTGTAATGCGTTTCGCCTTACGCATTTGGGGACTTGTCGGTGCGGGCACTTTTGTCATGAAAGCATCGAGTGCGAACGTCGCTGACCGGGCAAGGTGCCGCCTCCGACAAACAACCTTGTCGCGACTAGCCGCAGCTCACTTAAGTTGTTGAGCGGACTCGAAACAAAGTAAGGGCGCGACTAGCCGGGCGAGTTGGTTCCTCCGCGCATGTGTTTTCCATACAAAGTACTATCGTTCGAGGAAGATAACTTAAAATTTTAAAAATTGATTGCTCAAACTTTGGCAACTTAGCTTTTCTGTCTCTTGCTTCCCGATGAGGTGAAACTTCCTCGAGCGGTGCCTGGTCCATAGTATTATCTCCAGTATTATCTCCTCCTCCCCACTGGTTAACTTGTGCGCGAGGGAGCCTTCCTTTCTTTGAGAAAAGAGAAAGAAGAGGAAATAAAGTTATGGAGCCTAGCGGCTCGATTTTGCTTACCGGGTGTGGTTTCTGCACATAGTGTTAGTCAAAAAATGCAAAAAAATGATGAAAGCATGAATTTGACAAATTGTGCTCAACAAATGAGCTTCTTGATCGATGCACGGGTCTGCGCCCGGCTTTGTACAAAGGATTACATGCAACAGCGGCAAGACTTGTACAAAAGGTGGTTGCCGGAACGGGTTCCGGGAACCGCGCCCTATGGGTAAAACTTACGAAGATGCTCAATGTTCTAGGAGTTGCTCACCGGGATGCCATCTTCGGTCTCAAGGCGGACAACGCCAGGCTTAGTGACTCGTTTCACCCGATAAGGGCCTTCCCACTTCAAGGCCAACTTGTTTGAATTCTTGGCGGACTGAACGCTACCAAGAACAAGGTCGCCCTCCTCGAGACTTCGGCACTAACTCAAGGGCTATGGTAGCGACGCAAAGCTTGGTCGGTAGCGAGCAGCTCGCAGCCGCCTGAAGACGATCCTCCTCAAGGAGCAACAGATCGCCTTGTCGCAGCTGCTCTTGCTCAAGCTCATCATAAGCGAGCACTCAAGGCGATCCGTATACGAGTTCCGTGGGGAGAAGCGCCTGCTGCTCCATAGACTAGAGCAAAGGTGTCCGCCGGTGGCTCGATTTGGCGTCGCTCGATCGACCAAAGAACCACCGGCAGCTCCTCGATCCAGTTTCTTCCGCACTTGTGCAGCCTGTCGAAAGTTCCGGTCTTGAGCCCGCGCAGCACTTCAGCATTCGCCCTCTCTGCTTGACCGTTGCTTCTCTGGTGAGCAACGGAAGCAAAGGCACCTTGGCGCCAAGATCTTGGACGTCTTGCATGAAGGTGCGATCAGAATTGTGTGCCGTTGTCGGTGATGATCCCGTTAGGGATTCCAAACGGCAAACAATCGACCAAGAACTTGACTCTGACTGTGCTGCCACCTTCCTCATCGCTTCCACTTCCGGCCACTTTGTGAACTTGTCGATGGCGACATACAAGTATTCAAAGCCCCGACAGCTCGGGAAGGGGCCGAGGATGTCGAGCCCCAGAATCAAAAATGGCCAGGATAAAGGGATCGTCTGGAGAGCTTGAGCGGGCTAGTGTATCTGTTTGGAATGGAACTGGCATGCTTCGCACTTGGTTACTTGTGCAGTTGCATCCTGGAGGGCTGTCGGCCAGAAGAAACCTTGCCGGAAAGCTTTGCCGGCAAGTGCTCTTGCGCCAATGTGGTGACCACATATGCCTCCATGTATCTCTGCCAACAGCTTCATCCATCTTCCACAGGAATACACTTCAATTTCACACCGTTGAGTCTTCTCTCAGACAAAGATGCCGCCGACAAACTGGTACATACTTTCATTTGCCGGGCTACTCTTTCCGCTTCTTCTTGCTCTTCGGAAGTTCTCTGTCTGAAGGAAATGGACAATCTGCTGCGCCCATCCGGAGCTTGTGGCTCGACAACAAGGACCAAAGGCACATCTGCTGCCGCGGAACATCGCCTTCCACGGCAAGGACCTGCGGCTCTGCTGAGCTTGACGCCCCCGACAAGCTTGCCGGAGCAAAACTTGTCGGAAGCGCCCGCTTCAACGAAACAAACCCTAAGGCTTGCTCTGAGCAGATCGCCCTCAAAGACTGTTGGTGTTGATCTTGGGGACCTTCGCATGACGGCCGGGAAGCTCTGCCGGGAAAGTAGTCAGCAGAGATCAACTTCCTCTTCTTGCTTTTGCCAAGTTGATGGTGTTACGGTTGGCTATCGAGTCAGCTTGAGCACGAAAATCCCTGGTTCCACAGTGCAACTTAAGTGCGGGCGCACTTTGACAGCCGTCGGCAATATCATTCGAGCTCTTGGAACATGTTCCATTTGCAGCCGTCAAAGTGCTCTTCTAGCTTCCTCACTTCATCAACGTAGGCTTCCATCAACGGACTTTGGTAATCTTTGTTCACTTGGCGGACGACAAGTTGTGAGTCACCGACAATAAGCTTTTTGATCCCAAGGTCCATGCGATCTCGAGACCGGCAAGCAAACCTTCATACTGCGTAGTATTGTTTGTTGCTTGCTCCTTGGGAAAGTGCATCCGGACTACGTGACTTGAGGTGCTCTCCGTGGGTGCGATAAGCAAAGACGCCGCACCGGGCGCCTTTGCAGCGAGAAGGCACCATCGAAGTACATCAGCCACTCTTTGCTTGCTTCCTTGACGGGAATGCTCGCTCGAATCTCTCTTCATCCGGCGTCAAGGCGTCCATTCTGCTATGAATTCTGCCAACGCTCGCTTTGGATAGTTGATGTGCTTTCAAACTTGAGACCAAAGCTTGCGGTTCCAATGCCCACTCGACAATCCTGCCCGTTGCTTCCGGATTCTGCAAGATCCTCTTCAGCGGAAAGCGAGTGACAATCGTGGATCTCATGTGCTTGGAAGTAATGGCGCAGCTTTCTCGAGGCCATGAGGAGGCCGAAAAGCAATTTCTGCACACCCGTAGTACCTTGACCTAGCCCCTGCAGGAGGGAATCCGACAAAGTAGACTGGGCGCCGCACCATCCTTTTACGCATCTGCTCATGTGTCTGCTGGATTCATCCTTGTCGTGACCAGAGCTTGTCGGGCGAAGCCTCGCTTGTCGCTGGATGTGCTTTCCGTGGTTGCTGGCTCGTCATCCGCCTCCCTCTCCGCTACTAACGCAACACTAACCACTTGATTGGTTGCTGCTATATATAGCAGCAACTTCTCTTGTGGCTTAGGTGCGACAAGCGTTGGAGTGGAGGACAGGTATCTCTTTAAGTCCTGCAGCGCAGCCTCCACTTCGGGAGTCCATTTCATTGGACCCGCTTTTTCAAAATCTTGAAAAATGGCGAGGCGCTCGGCAGACCTAGAAATAAACCTGCTGAGAGCAGCCACGCAACCGGCAAGTCTTCCTACATCCTTGACGCGCTTTGGTGCTTCAATCTGCTCAATGGCCTTGATCTTGTCGGGATTAGCTTCAATCCCTCGTTGAGACACGAAGAACCCAAGAAGCTTGCCCGCAGGGACTCCAAACACGCACTTCTCGGGGTTGAGCTTGAGGTTGATCTTGCGCAGATTTGCAAAGGTCTCGTCCAAATCTTGAACTAGAGTTGCTTTGTCCTTGCTTTTGACCACTATGTCATCCATGTAGGCTTCTACATTTCTGTGCATTTGCGGCTCAAAAGCGTCATGGACTACCCTTGCAAACGTTGAACCAGCATTCTTCAAACCGAAAGGCATCCGTATGAAACAGTATGTGCCACATGGTGTGATGAATGCGGTCTTCTCCTCATCTTCTTCAGCCATGAAGATCTGATGGTATCCAGTATGCACCAAGAAACGAAAGCAAATCACATCCAGCCGTGGAGTCGACAATCTGGTCAATGCGTGGCAAGGGAAATGGATCTTTGGGACAAGCTTTATTAACATCCGTGAAGTCAATACAAAGTCTCCATTTTCCATTTGCTTTGGCGACGACTACGTGATTGGCCAACCACGTAGGGATGGAGCACTCCTCGACAAGGCCCGCTGCTTCCAATTTCTTGATCTCTTCGCTATGAATTCTTGGCGCCCACCGCTTGCTTCCCGACTTTTTGCTTGACGGGCCGCGCATGAGGACAAACGGCAGGCGGTGCTCAATCACTTTCACAGGAACACGGGGATGTCGACGGTTGCCATGCAAACACGCCGACATTCGCCCGCAGGAAAGCAACGAGCGCCTTCCTATTTAGGGTCGAGAGAGGCACCGATGGTAAAGGTACCACCAGTGCCGCCTCCTTGGCGGCACCTTCTTGGTCTTTGGCGGAGCTACCATCTTCTTGCACTTGCGGTGGAGCTCGATGGTGCGTCCTCGACGGTAGCGCAGCACTCAAGAGGTGCGCTTGCCGGAGTAGGCATCGAGCTCTTGCCGGACTTGGACTTTGTCTTCTTCCCCGGAGCTTCAGCGGCAAGTGTTTGGCACTCTGTCATGTTGCTGCATCCCGGTAGATCTTGTCGGCACGTATAAGGGCATCCTTCTTGTCGCCATGGACAGAGATGATGCTTATCGGGCTGGCATCTTGAGTAGGTTGTAGGCATATTCAGAGGCTTCCAAGAACTTGTCGAGTGCTGGATTGCCAAGTATCCCAATGTAAGGCAAAGGGAAATCAGAAACGTCGAATGTGACCCTCTCAGTCCAAAAGTTCAGCTCGCTGCCAAATGTTACCGCAACGTAATCTTCCCTTCGCTTGCTCCTTCCCGGATTGATTCCTTGGAAAGTGCCGGTCTCTTCGAGCTCATTGTCAGGGATTTGAAGCTTCTGGAGCACCGCGGAGGAGATCAAATTCAAGCCGGCCCCGCCGTCAACTAACATTTTGGTGACCTTGAGGTTGCGGATGGTTGGTGAGACCAACATCGGCAAGCACCCAACTGCAGTTATGCGATCAGGGTGATCCTCAATATCAAAAATGATAGGCGTCTTTGGACCACTTCAGAGGCTTGCGTGACTCTACGGATGGTTCCGCTGCATTGACCTCCGCATCCATTGCTTGAGTTGGCGGTGGGAGGTATGCAGGAAGCACCTCCACAACGCATCGGACCTCTGTGGCTTTCAAAACTCCCGCTCATCGGCGCTGCGTCTTCCATATCTTCGTCGTCATTATCTTCATCCTTGTCGCGGCGGGAGGTCTGTCTCCTTGCCGTTGCTTGGCCTTGCATGGCGTCCTCCCCCGCCGGACGCTTTCTTGCTTGCCCCCAAAGCACCTTCCCGGGCCTTCTCCTTGTCGCGCCCGCTCGTACTCAGCTCTTCGCTGTTCGACAAGCTGCTCGACCTTCTTGCAGCTCGAGGTCGTGGCCCTTGGTGCGGTGGATCTTGCAATATCGCTTGCGGAGCCGTCCCGCTTGTCGGCGTCCGCCACCGACTGGTGGTTGGCGTCAGCGGCAACCTCCTTGCCGGAGCCACCAGCCTTGGCGTTCTTGTCGCCACCTCCGTTGTCGGACTGCTCAACAGCTAGCACTTCTCTACCTTTCTTCTTCCTGTTGCCTCGCCGCCTTTCTTTGCCGGGCGGTCTCCTCACCGCCGATCCTGCTTCAAAGATTCTCTCTGAGGAGTCTCCTCCGTTCTTGATGCGTGCACACTTGTCGGCCAAGGTGTACAGCTCATCGACGCCCTTGACTTTGCACATCGCCATCTCCTCCTCATCCTGCGGTTCCGCACATTACGATGAAACGCTACCGATCACCGCGGCGTGGTGGACATCTGGGATGTTGTAGTGCACACGGCTGAATCTCTGAATGAACTTACGCAGGGACTCTCCTTCCTTCTGGGCGAGCAGATGAAGGTCACTCTCTTGGCCATGAGGCTTGTGACCACCTGTGAAGGCGCCAACAAACTGATGGCATAGATCTGCCCAAGAGGATATGGAGCTGTCCGACAAGTGCATGAGCCAAGATCTGACGTTGGGCTTGAGCACGAGCGGGAAGTAGTTGGCGAGGATCTTGTCGTCCCGCCCCCGCAGCCTCGCACCGCGATGGTGTAGATGCCGAGGAACTCCGACGGATGCGCCCTGCCATCATACTTCTCCGACACGTCTGGTTTGAAGTTTTTACGGCTGGGCCACCGGACTTGCCGCAGCTCACGAGTGAACGCAGGGCAACCTACCGCTGCACACGGCAAAGTCGCTCGCTCCTCCGGCGCGGCGACGTCAACGAAGGCCCAGCGCGCTTTGTCGGATCGACGCCGCGCTTCTCTCCGGCGCCGATGCGAGTTCGGCGTCCTCTTGTTGTCGCTCATGAAGAACTTGGCGCTGATCGCGGCGAAGCTCGCGATCCGGCGACGCGGTGGAGTCATTGCCGAGGTGGATCCGTGAGTCGGCGATCTTGGCCTTCGTGGCGGAGAGTGCACGGTGGTTGCACCTCCGGCAGTCTGCCGCCACCGCTCGTGCCTTGTCGCCTTGCCGCGGCAGTGATGGCGCGGTTGCCGCGAGCGCCGCTGCTGGCAAAGCCGATGAGGCTCGATAGTGCCCTCCACTCGCCGACCTTGTCGGCCGTTGGAGGGTAGTCGAGGAGCAGCTGAGCTCTCGCCAGAGCTTCGCTGGAGTAGTGGGTGGCATTGGCGAACGGTGCGAGGAGCGGATATGTTCGGACTTCTAACCACGTTAGAAGGAGCAGCACCCGTCCGGGCGACCGTATTTCACTCGTGCAAGATGTTGGCGGCGCATGCTGGTCTTGAGGGTCTCGATCCAACGAACGTATGGCATTGTGAACGCCATGACGTTGTTGGTCCCGCCTCTCTGAGATGGGCGCTGGGATGCGCGACGCCGAGGTTTGCGGGGCCTTGTCCTTGGACTTGGCAACGTCGCGAACACCTTCGTCGGCGCCCGTTCCTCCGCCAGCGTCTGCCCCACCACCCGTTTGCTGCGGTGAGGGTGGGTACGACGCGGACGGCATGTTGAGGAAGATGTTGAGGACGCTGCTCGTGTGAACGCCGGATCAGATTCACACGGCCTCGACGCCCCCTACCTGGTGCGCCAAAGATGTCGGGGAGGCTGATCGTACCCACGAACACCTATGGGGCCGGCGGACCAGGGCCCTTTGTGGTTCGGAGGGGGGCGGAGATTGCACGAAGAGCGGATCGAGGCGAGGCACACGAGTAGTTTACCCAGCTTCGGAGCTCTCCGGAGAGATAAAACTCCTACTGCTGCTTGTTTGATGTATTGTGTTCTTGCTAGGGAGCCGGCGAGCTACAAAACCTAAGCGTGAGCGTATCTGGTCTCTGGTGAGTCGAATGAATCAAGCTCGAACCCCTTTACGCTATGCATGGGCCTCCTTTTATATGCTCAAGGGTCTCCGACAGTGGCAACACAAAGTAGGGTACAAATGTAAAACAGGAGTTGGTACACCTACTCGAGCGATTGTACAGTGCAAAATACCTAACTCGGCGGCAAGGGACAAAGCAATAAATGCTCACGTTGTTGCCCAAACAGGCAACAGAGACCGTCAGTGCGCCACCGCTTCGCCACGATGGCAAGCTTGTCGGCGCCGCTTATCGCTGCTCTCCGCTGGCTGCAGCCTCTCGACACGCTGCATGCATGGAATGGTCCCATGGCGACATCGTTGCTTTGGATGAGCTGGAGCGGAGATGGAGAGAGGTTGCTTGCGCTGCAAGCGCCTTTGCCGCGCCGAATCCTTGTCGCGTCCGGAGGCTTGTCGCGCCTGAGCCTTCCCGGCAAGCTCCTCTTGCCGGGGCCTTGTCTTCTGCATGCCTTGAGTGGCCTTCCCGACAAGCTCCTCTTGCCACGGCCTTGTCTTCTTAATCAAATACTTTTTTCTTGAATGGCTCCAAAGGAGCCACGGAGGACCTTGGTGGTGACGAGGCAAACCCTGCCGCGGGGTGCTGCAACTGTCCATGCACGAGTACGGGATACAAGGTTACCCCTACTCTGGTACACCGACACACGGGAGCGGCAACCAAGGCTGCGGGAAAAAAGAGAGGGCTCGCCGCCACCCGGAGACCTCAAAAGATCTCTCACGGGCAGGCGATGCCTCCTAGGAGCACCCTAGCCATGGAGGCGAACATGCTGAGCTGGCGGTGCTGGAGTCGTTATCCCTCGATGGCATGCCCGATCAGCTCAAGAAGCAGAAGGAGTTCATCCACGTCTTGGTGGAGCTACTGAAGGAGAGCCTGGATGACATGCCCACTGAGCTCAATGAGCAGGGGGAGTTGACCGCCGGGATGCTGCTGAAGAAGAGCATTGCCTTGGAGAAGAAGGCGACCGGCGAAATCCTACAACTTCAGGAGGACAAGGCGAAGCTCTGCCACGAGCTCGACCTGCTGAAGGAGGAGAACACCGGCTGGAAGAAGCTACATGAGAATAGTAGTTCCTCGATGAAGATGCTGCAAGCCCTCGTCATGGAACAGAAGGAGGAGTTGGCGAAGCTCCACATCGAGCACCCGACTGCTGTCAAGGTATGTAATGCGGCCGTGGAACAGATGATGAAGGCTTGCGTCGAGAAATCCCGCGTCATAGACAGAATGAAGAAGATGTCGGAGGAGGCGCGCAAGGAGATGGAGGTCGTGGAGGCGATGAAGAAGCTGTTACGACTCCGCGGCCAGCAACCCTTCATGTAGTGAGAGCAGCGGCCCAAACTTGTGTGTGCGTCTTCCTTCTTTTTTTTGGGTGATAATCTTCCTTCTTCTTTTGCTCCTGTGTTTCTTCTTTTGCTTCGGGTGTTTTGCCACACGTGTCACATTCTCTAAGAGGCATGAATAAAACAATGCTAACAATGAGATGACTAGCAAATTAGATCATTTTTTATCTCCATATGGCACTGGGTTTCCGTGTTTCATGCTCCTCCGTCGTACTCCAGTGGAAAACTTGAGTATACCGCACGGTTCCTTGCTCCTCCTCGGTTAAAGGCACATTTATACGAAAGCAGTCAAATCACAAGGCCCCGCCTTTCAAGAAGTAATGAGCCGTCAAATCACAAAGGCCTCGCCTCTCGTGAAACCGACCAAGCTAGACTGCCCCGCCCTCTAGCCTTTTAGAAAATGTATACTTTTGTACAGTAGTAGTATCGATGGATTGCGCCATGGAGCAAAACTAACAAGATGAAACTAAAGAAAAAATGTGGTACATATAGAGAGTGCTCGTCGCCGAATTATGCATATAGTACTGTTAAAAAAGCTAGTACGTGCTTAAATGGGGTGCTAAATTCTATTAAAGAAATTAGCATACCTATTTAATTGTTGGGTTCTTATTATTTATGCCACTAGTTGTGTATCACTACTCAGTTTTGCCATTAGAAGTTACAACTACTCAAAAATATCATCGATCCATGAGATGCCTGCTCAAAAATGCAATTAGATATCTCAAAAATGCCATCGTTAAGTTAGATGTTTTCTCAAAAATGCCATTAGACATTGTTATTTTCACGTCAAACCCGTTGACCATGTTACTTGACAAAAATAAGCTGATTCTCACAATGATAAGTGTGGCCCTGCTTGTCAGGAGTAACCAAGTTTAATAATTTTACAGGAAAATAAGAACGCTATTGGGATCAAGTAGGCCCCACACTTTATTTTACTATAGTGAGATAGAGGGAGAGCTGGCATGTTGGTCCATCGGTATTATGTCATTATAACATGGCAAAAGAGATTTGAGTCACAATAATGTGTCCAGCACAACACACCCCTCAAATAAAACTAAGCATCCTGAAATTCTTTGACAAAACTAAGGACCCTGAAATTCTTTGACAACTAAACTGCTGACTATATGATGTTGGCCATATATATTGTACATATATAATGTGAAGAAACGAGTGGTAGTACTATACCGACTAAAATATGAACTGTAAGAAATACTAGTATGTACGTACTGAAGAGTTAAAATAATGAGAGGAAACATAACATAGTTCTGCTGGGGGCTCAGCACAACACACCCCCTCAAATAAAACTAAGCACACCTGAAATTAAACTAAGCACACCTGAAATTAAACTAAGCAACTAATCCGATAGACACTGCATTAGGACCACCATGAGCAACGACACTGCCACCTTACTCGGAGTCCTCTTCCACGTCCTCGACTTCGTCCTTGTCCCTCTTCCTCTTGGCTGATACTTCTTTGCTTGAACCGCACACTTGGATCTTGCTCTTCATCCAACCCTTGTAGATATTGAAACAAAGGTAGCCATCCATTACATCGTAGTGGATGTGGTCTATATCTAGTACATTCCACTTCCATGCATGATAAAACGTGTGCAGAGGTTTCTTCAGTTTACCGTACGAAGGATGAACCATGGCTCCTGCCAGGGTCAGCATTGAAGGCTGATCACGGAGGGCACCAACCCATTCTTCTGGTGGTCGAAGGGGTTGCCTACAACAAGGCCTATCCGATCGAGGACTCTTCTGTCATTCATAAAGTCTACAGTAACGAATTTGACTCGGCCGCCCTTGAGGAAGTTCTTAAATTCCTCGCACTCAACGTCGGCATGGCATATGTGGTAGACCAAGCATAAGTCATGCACGCAAACCTAGATCACGGCGGGCTTCATCTTCTCTTCCTCCTTTAGATTCCTCTCTTTGTCCAGGGTTGTGGTGTACTCAACATCTAGCCCAGCGACCCACTCATCATTTGAGTTTTTGAACATGTGTCGGAAGCGAGCAAGGCATCCTTTCACCATCGTGGAAGAACGGGTGTAGATGATGTCGAACTCATCGCCGGTGATGGTTCTAACCTTGTACTCACCACTAATCATGGAAATTTAGGACGCCATAGATTTGGGAGGAGGGTTAGGATTAGTGGAACTGCCGTAATGTGAAATGACGGGACGACTAGGAGCGAATTGCCGTAATGTTAAAGGACGTCCAGGGATGAGTAGGAGCGAACTTCCAGCGGTTTTTCGATTGTAAAAATGCTGAGTGGGGCGTGCGAACGGCAGGGTAGTGGCTTGCCTGGTGGATAAATGGATTCATGCACAGTACTATGGGGGCCCAATTAGATGTCATGTCTACTCGATGCCCAATTAAATGGCTTTCGATGTCATGTCAAGCGTTGGGAAAATTACAGGTGATATGAAGCTTTCCATTCTCCCATGATACGAGCTTACGAGAGCCCTTGGACCTGAGATCGAATGGTTGCATGGCGTGATTCTAGACCTATGGGTGAATATCCTATCCTAGAGGGTTATTCTACAAATTTTCAGCAACATAGCATGCGACCGTTCGATCTCAGATCCAAGGTTGCCAGCATCCCGTATCATGGTCAGGCCTACCATGACTGTCGCCTCGCTCGCGCGGTCGCGCCCTTGGAGATTTAACATGGTGCGTTAGGCTATCTGATGTTGGCATGTCATACATAATCATCACTTAGTCACTCATACTACAACAAGGTTAGCTATAAGGTTGGCTATAAGAGTATTTTTTTTTACTTCTGTCTATCTCTTTCTTAGTAGTATTTATTGCATTTGCCAAGGAGTGACCTCTTCCAATGAAATGGTGCTTAGATGAGGTGCTAAGGGCATTAAATGGCTTAGCAACCCAAGTCCCCAATGCATAGGTGCTTAGTTTTTTGTTGCTAAGTTTGCTTCATTTAATTAGCTATAGAATCAAATTTGTCTTTTCACCTAGGTACACGCGCTTAGCACTGTTTCTTCCTAGGGTCACCAACTGGTCTCTCTCTTCTTAATTAACTTGCCACATCAGACTTTATGCCTATGTGGCAGGCTTAGCACATGCAGGAGCAAGTACAATAGAGGTCTATAAGCCCGCTTTATATGGCATTTTTGCATATATGGAGGAAAGAGGCAAGGAAAAATTGGAGGAGTGGGCTCTCATGCAATAGCCAGCCTCTACATGGTGGAGCATTGGGAGAGGTACCTGTATGGAGGTGGTCAAGAATCGGGAGACTCACGCCGGTCGTAGCGTCGTAGTTAAAATGATAATGGCAAGTCAAATCACGGGGCCCATCCTTCCAGCAGTAACTCGCTATCAAATCACACAGCCCTACATTTGCGGCAGCCTACTCCCTCATCTTCTCGCATCTCTGTCGAACCGACTAGGCGGAACTGCCCCGCCTACCGCACGGGAAAAGCCCCGCCCAAGACTTTTAAATAGTACAATATACTAATTTTGTATCCATGGATTGCGCCATGGAGCAAAGCCTCAAGAAAACGGCGGTACACATCTACGGAGTATACAAAGACGCTGTCGCGTTGCTCGCCGCACCCAGCACGGTTGGTCGGTCTGGTACGCCGCTCTGAATGGAACGCGCGTCATATTGCGTTTGCACACACATGTGGGACAACAATTGAGAACTGACCATAGGCACACTCCCCGGCCCTGCAAGTCGGGTGAGTTAATAGAAGAGAGAGACGAGCGATAGTACTAGAGAAGTGTTGTACAGACATTGGTGCTTGGACGATCCCTGCAAGACACGGAAGATCAGTTCGTCCATGCATGTGACCAGACTCCAGAAGACACGCATGGATTGGCTATCGTCTACATATCATGCAGGCTATGTTCTACAGGGCTGTAGTTTTGGTGAGAAATCAAAAAAAGGTTTCTTGTCATCTCGCAAAATTAGGTGTCATGTGCTTCGGATCAGTGCGAGGGTTAAACAGTGACAACTAAAGTCCTCCAAGGGGCTAGTCATTAGGGGCACATGCACGAAGACTACTCGACTGCCATCTAGGTCAAGCCGGCTATGTTAATTAGGACATCTATCGATGGACCCCTTTTCTACGAGTTTATCTTTAATTTGAGCTTTGGTCCTCGTCTAATTTGTCCGTCGGGATTCATGTTGTCTCCTTTGGGCAGTGAGGTTATTGTAGATTGTCATGTGGCATCTTTTCGTGTTATATGTTATAATACGGTGCTTCAGATCAAAATGACGACAACTGCGCCTCCGAGGCAAGTGCATGAAGACTTCTCGATAGTCATTCACGAGGTCAAGCCGGCTCCGGTAGACAAAAGAAAACTAGTACTCCACTATATAGGCAGGAGTCTCCGCGCTTGCTTTCTAGTGTTTCTCTCTTCACACTGTCTCGTCCTCTCTAGATCTAAACACGACAGCAGTGGCCACACTCTCTCTGCTCATCGCTGGTCACAGATCCAGCCGGATCCTCTCTATCGGGGAAGGTGAGAAGGTGCAACATTCACGCGGTCGTCCTCGGCGACGGCTCTTACCCACTGCCGGCGTGTCCCGATCAGCATGCCTTGCCGTTCTCTCCCAAGCACCTCTGGCTAGGGAGGGCCTGCGACCCCTTCTTCCTTGCTGTCGTAGTGTGGGCAGATCCGGCCTCCCGCCGCCCACCTAGCAACATCCCGGCAACCTCGTGTATAACTTCCTTCAAACCGCCTTGTTCTACTTCCGAGCTCCCGACGCCGCTGCATTTGTATCTTTTACTATTTCTCAGCCCCCGTAGATAGGGTCGATCGGCTGTTCGAAAGCCACCTAAATTTTTATTGTGAAGTGGTAAAACTAGTTCATGCACTCGAATCTAGTACTACTTGGTTCAAACAAGGAAGAAAGGGGGTGGGGGTGGGGGAAGATTTGTTACCTAAATCTAGGACTTGGTCGACAGAGGAAATAATGGGGGTGAAAAGTAGCGGATACTGGCTATCCAACTGGTCTCTAGGTCTAATAGGGAAATAAAGGGAAACGCAGTACAAACTGAATATAAACCCGATATATTGGTTGAAAAAGGAAAGAAAGTGGGGACTGGGGGACAAGTCAATAGAGTAAGTCCAGCACTAGATTTGCTAGCCTCACACAGTATAAGGTGGCTATACCTACCGAACAAAAATGGGACCAACCCAGATATCCTGTTCTGATGTTTGTTGCCCCGAGCCACTCTTATGTAATGCCACTGGTAAAATGTAGCAACAGACCGTTAAAAGTAAGGACACGTTAAACCAATGTTGTTTTCAATGTAATGCCTCCAGTCATATGAATCAATGGCACTTTTTTTCATGTCCTGCTAAATTGCCCATTAGGATAAGTTGCTTCTTTTCGTTAGAAATGCAACTGTCCTGGTCCGCCTACTCTCCCGTGCCCAAATACCGACTCTGTAGCAGCTGTTAATGTAATGTTGCTGGTAAAACGAAGCAATGGCACCATTAAAGTAATGTCGTATTTAACGGTTGACATAGTTAATCCTAAGGCCACACTAATATCTAGCAATGCCGCTGCTTTAGAAATTGCTACTGTCCTTGTAGGATTGCCATTCAGATAGGGAACATGCTTCTTTTCATTTGATGAATGTTTCATCACTTGTTAGTCACCCTCCTTTCCACCTTTTTTGTTCAAACCAAGATATACATTTCACGCTTGATCTTAGTTGAACTGCACAAATGCTACCCAAATTATAGTTGAACATTCCAGGAGCTTCACAACCAACGTTGATGTTTCTCAATTTATTGCAACTAATGAAGAAGAAGCTCTGTGGGTTTCGTTTTCTGATGGAAATGGAACCGGGGCTAGAGCCCTTTTATTAAAAAAGAAGAAGAAGTTGCTAGCTCATGGGACATTGCTTCATTTTAGGTGAACTACACCAAAAGGTCCCATGAATTGAATCATCCATGTTGGTGACTGGTGTCATCCCTTCTACGATGGCGTTGACTGCAGATATGGTTCCCATCACGAGGTATGTTTCTTTTTGGTCTGACCGTTTGCCAAAGATCCTTCATGTTGAGTCTGCTCTTGTGCTACTGTTTTCGCACAGCCATGATAAAGCAGTAATGTTATTATTTTGCACCTTAATCTAGTGGCACTGTTAATTTGAGGCAATGTTTTGGCACCGCTAATGCCACTAATTATTTTATATATCAAAAGAGGGGGTTTCCTCCGATTTCATTAACGAAACCCAACCATAGAGAACCATTATCCGACAACATCTTAGTGCAAACGGGCAGTTATGCAACTACTACTAGAACGGACTGAGTACTAGCAGGAGACAAGTTCGCCACATAAGCTAGGCAGGTAGGGGGACGTAGCACCAGCTCGACCAAGTTTGGATTACAACCCAAATGCTACCATAGAAACATCAGGGGGGAAGATAGGGACTGAAAGAGCCACCAAGATCCCAGCCTAAGCACCCTGTGCCTCCATCCTTATGATGCACGGTACACCCTGCTTTCCACCTACTCGACCCTAGTGCAATCGATAAAATGAAGTAATAATACAGTTAAAATAGAGGGAGTGTCCTCTCTATTATTTCATTTCCAATGTAGATAAAGAAAGTGCTTCTCTTTGTTAGTATATGTTTCATCAACTAGTCCCGTTGTTAATGTTTAAGCGTTTCTGCAAACTGGGGTGCTTAATTTTAGTTGATCTGCACAAAAATATAAATTGGGCTGTCTCAAGGCCCCTCCTTTTACTACCGCTGTACGCTGATGTTCATCACTGGCAGAAGGTGTATCGAGGAGACTTGGGTCGATTTCCAGTATGAGGCATACCGTATGAGGCGTCACAGGGCCCATCTCGCCGTCGCAGCATGGCATACTATGATACTATCTAAATATTTTCTTCTATTTATTAGTGTATGTTTCATCAACTAGTGCCACTATAATGTAATCATGCTTTTTCATTATCTGTGCAAACAGGGTTATTCAGCTGCATTTTGGTGGAACTTCACAAATGTACGGATGGAACCAGCATATATGCAGAGTGCAAGGTGTGCCAAGTAAAAATTGCCGACACCAACCATGCTCCATGCACGCATTGGCATCCACCACCACCAGTGGCATGTGTGGCGCTCTCTGTGGACGGATCTTTCTCGGCAGCAAATCCTCTAACCAAACACTAGTAGCTTATATTGGCAGTTTTCTAGGGAGTACTCTTTTCTGAAAGAAGCACCAATCTAATTTTCTTTATTTGTACACAGTGTCACAACTTTGACCCAAAGGTCCAGAGCTATTTTAGGGTGATTGGCGTAGTACTCGGAGACTGATTGTAAACATGATTTTCATTAGTTGTCACACTGATTGTAAGCATGAGCAGATGGACGATTAGGTTAGTGTGAAGCTTACCTTAAACTCGACCACCGTCGTTGAAACGAGGCGAGCGTTGAGGGAACCATGGAGAACGGCGAGGAAGCGACATCGCGCCATCCGGCCTCCTCTTGCAGTGGGAAAACAAATACTCCAGTGGCTCCGGCTAGCTCTGCACCCTCACGAAAGGACACCGTACTCGATCGATTCGTTATCCTCTGGGTGCTCGACCTTCGACCTGTACGCCCACCACCTCCGCCTGACTTTCTCCTCGGGAGAATCTCTCAACTCCATCGCCTAGAGGAGATACTCGATGAACTCAAAGGACTGTGGCGTGACTATCGCCGAGGAGTACATCACCGCCGTCTCGCTCTTTCGCATACATTGCACATGGCCCTCACCGTCCTTGTAATCTCCCACTCATTGTCAAACCAAGTAAGGATCTCCTTCAACCTGGCTTACTTTGCCTGGTCGCCGCTGGTGATCTGTCTGATTCACTGCTGCATCCTCTCCATAGATGTCCTTCTGAGTGGTCCAGTGCTAGCTTTGGAAGGTGGGAGGAGAGAAGGTGGTCTTGCAATAGAGAACAGGAAGAGGCGAGACCGTGGTTTTGGAATGGAGATGATGGAGAGGAGAGGGGTGGTTTTGCAATGGAGAAGAGGGAGAGGCGAGACGATGGTTTTGGAATGGAGATGATGGAGAGGAGAGGAGGTGGTTTTGCAATGGAGAAGAGGGAGAGGAGTTTGCGGCAGCGATTTAGGATTGGATGAGAGGGTCGGCGCGCTATGACTGGATCAAAATCAAAATCAATTTACCCTTCAATTAAGAAAGCGACCCCACATTAACTAGTCTCCCTTTTATTCTGGGTCATAATTGACCATGACTTTCAAAAATAAAATATATGTTATACGTTGCAACAATAATATAATTTGAAAGTACATTCAGATATGAACCAAACGGTACAATTTTTTGTGACATGCATTCACATTTTGCTTGTCAAACACAGTACGTGGTCAAATTTGACCCAAAATACGCAAAACAAAAAAATACTTCCAAGACCAGCGCCGCTCCTGTCCTCTTAAACCACCGCCGCTCCTCTCCTGTTCCAATGTAAATCCAACGCCGCTCCTCTCCTCTTCCATTTCAAAACCACCACCCCTCCTCTCCTGTTCCAATCCAAAACCAGCGTCGCTGCTCTCCCATTCTAATCCAAAACTAGTGCTGCTCCTCTCCTCTTCCATTCAAAAACCACCGCCGGCGAGTGAAGGTGTTGTGGAGAAGTAGATCGATGGAGGAGTCCAACCAATACGTGAGGATCGCAGACGGCGTCCTTGTGAAGCTAGCTAGGATGTTGGAGATACAGTCTTGGTTTGACAACAAGGACCAACTAGCGGCGACGGTGACATCCATGGCCAAATATCTGCAATAGAGCGAAAAGGCGGCGATACTCCCGAAGGGAGTCGCGCGGGAGTACATAGAGCTGCTCCTCTAGGCCATGGAGCAAACAGATTCACCGGATCCGATCGTGTGGGAGCGGTGGTGGGAGTATTGATCCCAGATGGAGCATCCACCAGAGATTGAAGTATCGAGTATCTACAGGGTGCCGTTTGTGAGGGTGTCGTGCCAGAGCGATCCGGTGGAGTCTTTGTCGACCGAACCCAACTACAAGAGGAGAAAAGCAGTTGGCCCGACGACGCTTCCCCGCCATCCTCTCCCTCGTCATTCACATCATCTCACGGGGCGGCTGTCTGCCGCCTAGGAATAGGAGGGGACTGCCCCCCAGCCCAATAGTCAGGTAGGTTGTCAATTGTCAGGAGGAGCTTAGGGTTGTTAGTATTTGCAGGTTGTGAATTGTGTTATGTGTTGTGTATTTTGAGAGTACTTTTAGATATGAATGTCCTTTGAATTTCAGATTTGCAGTATTGAGCGTATGAAGTATTTTATGAATTCTAGAGATCTATTTTTAGCACTTAAAAAAATGTAGTTTCATAGGAGTATAAAAGTGCAGACAATGTGATTCTCAGAGAAGAAACTGCAAGTTTCTGTTTCAGATAAGAAATCGTAAGTTCGGGCCAGATAAGAAACTGCAACTTTCGTGAGGCAGAGCATTTATATTAACACGACGCTTTTCAAACGGGTTAACATCATGTTGGAAGTTTTATTCATGGTCGAAAATGGAACTACCAGCCGCTTAACATCATGCTGATCAACATTCATGCTTAGCACATCTTCATATGATGCACAAATAAAATATATGCTATTTTCAAAATGCCCACACAATGTCGAAAAGTAAAAAATAGAGAAAACGAGGGACAAAGTTTTGGCAAGTGTTGGACGTGGTGTGCGTAGATGACAATGGGGACCCACATGTCAATAATGGCAGAGGCAAAAAATTTGGAGATATTTTCCCTGCATCAGGTGGAATCAAACCCAGGCGGAACAACTGTCAGGTAGTGTCACTTGGCCACTGGCCTAGTTTAGTACTTCCGTTACAAATATGGCACTGCCTCAGGTGGTCCGATCTCTTGCTGCTCCTTTGTGCGCTTGCCACGGCGCCGCTGTCTGCCGATGTGAACATGCTGGACAAACGAGAGGAATCGGGAGAGGACTCTACGTGGAGAGGCGGGCAGTCGGGACCCACCTGGTCTATGGCCGTACGCAAGCAAGTGCCTCATCAATAAAATACTTCCTCCTAATGCTATACTGACGTTGGGGCCCACGGGTTTGTCAACATAGTTACATTTTTTTAGGTGCTTCAACGTAGTTACTATAGGAGATAAATTCACAATGAAGCCGGGGAGCTGGCAGGTATCATTTATTATCACTGGGACAGCAAGTATCAGCTGTGTTTTGGGCTGCCCCGTCTAGGCTTTCTTTTTTAACATGCGCAGCCCACGACATGCCGGTTTGTATGTTCTTGAGGGCCGTCATGTATCGACCGGCCTATGGACCTCCCATCCGAGGTTTTATTTTTCCGGAAACATTGGCAACCCAATTTATGTATTTTTTAAAGAAAACGCAGAGGTCTATTCTATTTTTCTATATAAGAATTGGAACGCCTGATCCAACTTATGTTTCCTTTCTAACTATATTATATATATTTAAATTATTTTATATGTTATTATATATTATTGTTATTGTCATCATATATTTAACATATACTTACATATGTAAGAAAACAATATCCTACATCTTATTAACTTATAAAAGCAATTTCTTAACAATAAAATCCTTGATTTTTTGGCAATGAAAATCCTGGTGATTGTGTACAAAAGCTTGGTAAGATTTAAGGACCAATGTAATAATGAATCACTTATTATTTAAATATATTTATAACAAAATGCTCAGGTCCTGTTTATTTTTTCATAACATTGTTGTGCCCAACCCAACATTATAATTAGAATCGGCCCAGCAAAATCATGTATTTCGAGAAAGTGCGAATGGCCTGTAATTTTTTAGGGAAAAATAAATGGGACGCATGAACGCTACATTATTTGTTCACCTAGCCCAGCTAATGGACTGTAATTCTAAAAAAAGGAGATCAAATTGACTATAAATTCTGAAAAAATGGGTTGAATACGTGCCACATTTTTGGAGGCTGGAATGTGGGCCAATAGGTCGAAGCCAACGCAAGTCATTGTCAACTTAGTCAACAAATGATTCTGACATTGTTAGCTGTTGGATTTACATCCAACGACCGGCATCCATCTTCAATCTCTTGTCTTCTTCCTCCAGCGCAGCCGGGACCACCTGCTCCCGCCTCCTGCTGCTAGCAGCTCTGCTTAGCACGCTTCGCTGTGAAGCGCTACCCCACCGTTGGCCAGGCCATCCCTCCACCCCTCCTGTTCTTCTCCACCGATTGCCGAACCACACCACACCAGAACCAGTTAACCCTTGTACACCTCTCCGTCTGCGACTCTACTCCCGCGTCTTCTCATCTCCGGCTCGTTGCTGACCGGGGCCCCGCCGTCGTCCACCACCATGGATGCGCTTGGCGCGGAGTGGTCAACGTGGTCAATGAACGACATCCGTCGGAAGTAGACTATGCATGGAGAGGCTGATAGCTGGTTCCACGGCCGCACGCAAGGAAATGCCTCCTTATTACACGCAAAATAATGATTCCTCCACCTGACAACAGGGACCCACCAGAAGGGCCTCTATATTTCGCGAAAAAAACGTTCCCCCCGCTGACAGGTCGGACCCACCAGCTATATCTTCACACACAAGGAAGTGCCTCCTTATTACGCACAAAAAAATGAATACCCCCTGCTAGCTGGGACCCACCATAGTTGAAGGCTCACTTGTGGGCCTACTAAGTTGACGGGGACAGACGGCTTTGTCAACTTAGACAATATGAATGAATCTAGCTCCAGTGACTGTACGATGTCCATCCAACGGCCGTAGTGCTTCTTCAACCTCTGGTCTTCTTGCTCCAGCCGCCCAAAGCAGCGCCGGTCGTGCCGCCTGCTCCTGCCTCCCGTGGCCGGCTGTGCTGCCGTGGAGGCCTCACCGCCCCCTACTACTCCCACCGCTAGCTAGGCCCTGCAGCGACGGCAACCTCACACCGCAGCCGAACCAGTGAACCCCCGTACTACTCTCCACGTGGGCATCAACTACCGCGTCGTCCCCTTCCTAGGCCTCGCCGTCGTCCACCGCCTTGGTGCTGTCGGTGCGGCGTGGTTAATGTGGTCAACGACCAACTTCCATCGGAAGAGTACTGTATGTGGAGAGGCTGACAGCTGGGTCCACGGCCGCACACAAGGAATTGCCACCTTATTACGCGCAAAATAATGATTCCTCCACCTGACAGCAGGGACCCATCGGACAGGCCACCATATTTCATGAAAAAACATTTCCCCCTGACTGCTGGGACCCACCAGCTACATCTTTGCACGCAAGGAAGTGTGTCCATATTATGGAAAAAATGATTCGCCCCCTAACTGCTGGGACCACCAGCTACATCTTCGCACGCAAGGAAGTGCCTGACAGTTGGGACCCACCTGGTCGAAGCGTACATAGTGTTGTCATTCTGGTCACGAACGTGTACGTACATACGATCGGTCTGTCTGCAGGCTGCAGCGATGAACCGTGGCCGAGTAAGGAAGGGCATGTGTCGAAGTAGAGGCGCGCACGTGTCGTAGTAGAGGCACACACGTAGCATGTACACGTACGTACAACGGCCAGGGTGCAGGTAAGTAAATACGGCCACATACGTACATACGGGCGGGGTCTCGAACGCCTACTCGTGCATACATACGGACAGGGCTTGTGTACATGGCTGGGTCAAAACGGAGAAACTGCGTCATCGTCATGTTCATGGGGAGGCAACGGAATGCATCATGTTCATCATGAGGCAATGGAACGCGTGCTGTTCATTGGGAGCCAACCGGCTTGGATGGAACAACCGATGGAAAGGAGGCATGGCGTACCGCAGAACGGAGGAAATGGCCTTGTGTTCGACTGGCCAAGGTCAAAGCGGGATCCTGTTCATCGGGAGGGGTCTGGCGTACCGCAAAATGGAGGAAATGGACCTCCTACGGTCGAAACAGGGTTATGTTGATCGGGAGGGGTGTGGCGTACCGCAAAATGGAGGAAACAAACTTGTGTTGGAGCGCTACAGTCGAAACGGGGGTCCTGTTCATCGGGAGGGGTGTGGTGTACCGCAATATGGGACTCAACGGGATACTGTTCATCTCCACGTCGACCTCCTCCAGCCTCCACGGGCTACTGTTCATCCACCGTCGACCTCCTCCAGCCTCCACCTGCGACTGTTCATCCATGGGCTCCTGTTCATCCAGCCTCCACCGCGCGCTCCTCTACCAGCTACTGTTTAACCAGCCCTCTCCACGGGGTCCTGTTCAACCACCCCTCCACGGGCTACTGTTCATCCAGCCCTCCACCGGTTTCTGTTCAACAAGGCCTGCACGGGGTCGTCCTGTTCATTCAGCCCTCCACGAAGGTCCTGTTAATCCACCGGCTCGATTGATCGGGGTCATGTTCATCCAGCGGCAATGGCCTCCACTACCACGGAGTCCTATTCAACCAACCCCCCACCGGGAACTGTTCATCCACCCCCCCCCCAAACAACACTCACTGTTCATCCAGAGGTAGTAGGTTCGATCGGCTTCAATTAGCAGCAGTAACGAAGGAATCACTCGGGTTCAGTTAACAGCAAGGGATCGATCGATCACTCGGGTTCAGTAACGCATAGCCTGCAGTGCAATCACTCGGGTTCAGTTGGAGCCCAACGCCTCTCTAGGATTCAGTTAGAGCCCAACGCCCCGCTCGGGTTCAGTTAGAGCCCAATGCCTCGCACCCACGCGTGTACGTGTATGCGATAAACACGCATCGCTCGGCCGCCGACCACCCACCGTAACCGGGAACTCCCCGATATTTTTCTCGCCCTGGCTTCTACCATGGTTTTATCCATCATGGACGGCCCAAAGAATGTGATGCAACTGCGCCTCCGGCCCGCCTAGGACGAAAAGCCCAATTTCTGTCATGATTTTTTGTCATAGAAGTAGGAGCCCACCACATCTATGATGATACCTGGTTTTGTCACAATTATTGTCATAGAAATCTCATAAGTATGACAGAAAAAAATTCGTCCGGCCCAAAATGTCATGGATGTGTCTTCTTTTTGTAGTGGTGGTTTGCAAATACACATGGTCTTCGACGCGAAAGTTCACTTCTTGACGACGGTGGTTCGTATAGTTCTTCCTTCTTGACATGGAGGTCTTCAGATGTCCTCTAACCAGCTAACTGGCTCTTCTTCTATCTTCGGGTACACAAGCATGTCACCAAATAAACATGACAACCAACTTGTCCAAGTACTCCATGAAGACTTTGTTCACGGGGTACAGAAAGTAGGTTGGGGTATTGGTGGTGGTCACGGTTGAGTGTTGGCCAAGATCTTCTTGACCTAGAGCCAAGGCCCATGGTCATAATCCAACCATGTTGTGGCTTGGTAGGTATTAAGGATTTCAAGGATTCTAGAGTGCGTGTGAATGTTTATCATCTTATCTTAAGCAAAGTTTCTGAGATGCCAATAGTTCTACTTGTCTCCCAAACAAATAACCTTATACAACCTAGAGCATTATCTTGTATAGGCCAACTCCAATCATCACTCATGCTATTCATATCCTCATGACTCCCAAGAGGAGTTCTAACAAAACCATACATGTGAACTATCCCCAAACTCATATCTATGCAAAAAATCCATGGGTAGAACATACAAACTGCTAAGCTTGAATTAAACATCACAATCCAAGTACTCAACTTATTCTTCCAAGGTCCAAGATAGTGCATCTCTATCCTAAGAAAACAGGTCGTATTCCATTCCAAGATCATGTTTCCCTCCTATGTATCAACTCCAATGGCCCATTAACTACACCAATCACAACATGATCCACTAGTCCTGCAAATCCAATATCCATGGCGTCCCACATGATCTTCTAAAGTCCCTATAACTCCCAAATCCTTGAAAGACTATCCTTACTATAGTCAGTCCACCAATTTCCATTATTGTGATCTGATCAACTCCAATGTCAAGCTCATACAGACCCCTAAATCAATTCTGATAATTAATCTAATCTCCTAGTTCATCGTCTACCGAGAAACATGGTATCAAGATCGAGATCATCAGTCTAAATCCAATTTACTCCGAACCATGTAGACTTACTCAGCATTTATACTCCACTAGGATGACCTATTTAATCCAAATCTCATGTCCTATGAGAATTTCCTACATGTTTGCCCAAGTCATCATCGTAATGTCAACTATCTTCTATCAATATCCCTTGGCTAAGTCAAATCCTTGCACCTCCAAGAATTTCAGCTTGCGATCATAATTGTCCTACTAAATCCAATTTACTCCTGGGTAATAAAAGTTATGACACTCTATTACCATGATCCCACCAAGTTCATCTACTATCATGAAAGTCTCGTATTCCACCAAGGAGTCTCGGATATTTCCTCAAGGTTATTAGTATAGCCTGATCACGTCATTCGTCCTCTATTCCTATATCCTCAATTTGGTCTTGTCAGATTTCGGGGTCCGCAGACCCTTGAGAGGTTTGAACTCTAGGTTGCGTGTGAAGAACTCAACCTCCCCAGTCTGCTTACTCGCCAATCACACGGCCTAGCTCGACGAACAGGAAGGAAATGGGACACAACAGTTTACCCAGGTTCGGGCCACCTTGCGGTGTAAAACCCTACTCCTACTTTGTGGTGGATTGGCCTCGATGGGCTGAGGATGAACAAGTATAGTGGAAGAATGACCTCGGGAGGTGTGTTCTTGAGCTGGTGTGGGAGAGGATGATATGAATGATTTGTCCCCTTCTGTGGTGGTGGCTAGGTCCTGTTTATAGTGGCCTTGGTCCTCTTCCCAAATGAAGGTGGGAAGAGATCCCACAACGGACAAATTTGAAGGGCGACAACTAGTACATCTTATCCTGACAAAAGTAGTCTTCGCCTGCAAAGCCTTTGGTTGTGATGCCGTGGAGGGCTCGGTAATGACCTCCGTCCTGGCGGTCTTGGTCTTGTTGCGCGGGAATGGAAACCTTTGGCTAATTCCTCGGGACTTCATGCCTGCACTTGCCTCCTTTGCACCAAAGAGGAAACTGCTGTCATGCGCCCACTTGCACCCGCCTGGCCTTGGTCGTCATGGCTCATGTCATCCGAACCTCGCGAGGTGAGGCTTGCATAGGAATCTCTGCTCCTCAGGAGCCAGCCTGAGGAGGCCACTCCTCCTGGAGGTCTTGGTGTCGTCCGCCTCGCGAGGCTTGGCCCCTCGCGAGGGTTTTGAGTTTTTTATGCTGAAGGCAGGCCATGCCAGGCCTTCAATAGAGCCACTCTATGGGCCGCAGGCAGGCAAGTCTGGGTTCCTCAGTTCCCAGAATGCCGACAGTAGCCCCCGGGCCCAAGGTGCACTTGAACTTGGCTTCGAGGAAAATCTAAAGGGCAAGTGTGGAGCGCCGGGGGCCCTAACCGCCTGCGGCCTTGGTCGACGCATGGCAATTGATGGGACGTGGGCATCTCCGCTTCCCCATGCTGCCCCGAAAACCGTTCGACTTGACAAGGGCCTGCTACATGCAGAGAAAGATCACCATTGCGTGGCCTCCCTCTGGCTATAAATGAGGGGAGGGGCAGAGCCCCCTTGCTCATCTCCATCTTCTCGCCGCTTCTTATTCCTTATCTCCCCGTCATGCCGTAGCATCCATGGCGCCGACGAGGAGGTTCTCTGCTACCAAAAAGGGGAAGCCCCCAAGGAGGGGTCGGGCTCGCCGTCGTAGGCAACGTGTCCTTGACCCACGGTTGGCACGTGTTTGCCCGCGTGTGGGGCCTGAGCGGGAGGTGCACCCTCCGCTTCTGGTACGACGACCTTGAGACTCTCTAGTGTGGGTGTTCAGGTAAGATGGCCGCAGTATGGGGTGCTGTCTGGAAGACAGCAGCAACGACGATGAGCTTGCCTTTGGCGACGGCCGTGACAACGACGAGGCTAAGCTTGTCATTGGCGACGGCTGCGCCTCCGCCAGCAGCGGCGGCTCCTCCTCTGGCGAGAGCACCAGCAGCGGCGGCTACGACCAGACACCCCGCCATCGGGCTCAGATCGAAGAACGCGACAAGCCGTCTTGCCGCCTCACTCTAGTGCAGCGGGAGGAAGACTCAGCTGAGCTCGGGCACCGCTGGAGCCTAGCCTCGGGAGCTGCCGCAGCCGTACGGCCCACTTTTGTTTAACCTTTCCTTTCTCCTGCATTTTAAAAAAAGTAGAGGGCCCTGCTGGGGTGTGTAATGAATCAAGGCACTTATGCCACTATGATATGTTAATTGTTTTGATATTATGCCGTGATACCCATGTTCCAAGCAGGTGTGGTTAGGGTAACTTAGCTTGATATGCTTGCGGTAGTTTCCTGCCTCACGAGGGCGCACCTTTCCAGCTACATCTAGCGAAGTTCTCCTCCTGACGACTCAGGAGCCGTCGGGCCTCAGGAGACCTTATACAGTTGCAGGGTTGTTAGAAAGCTTGACGGGGCATCTCATCCTTCCTCGAGCGAGCCCCCAGGCGTGGGTTGGCTGTGGCTAGCACACTGCGTCGCACTGCCCGTGGCACGGACTAAGGAGGGTGCGCATGCCCATGAGCTCATTCGAGAGCGTCCCGCGAGGATTAAGCAAGCCGAAGCCCTGGGGCAACGAGGCTTCGGCGAGGTGTGTTTGCGGTGCGGGCGAGCCCAAGCGTACACACCTGCCTAGACCCCGCGCGCAGGACGCGCAAGGAGGAGCGATAGGCAACTACCGCTCTTCCTAAGACAAGACTGGAGAGGCGAGCGTAGCAAGAAGAAAGGAAATTCCAACTGTGGCAAATGAGAAACACAAAAAAAACTCCAAATTCCATTAAGAAGTCGCAAACCAGCTACAGAAAGCAAGCAAAAGAACAGCCGCATCCGGCACCTGGGATAGTCTTCTCACCAGTGCGGAGCTAAGTGCTGCCACTAGGACGTGGGTGGGAGCCCCCATGAGGCCCGCGGGCGGCACTAAGGACACTCTGGGGCTTGTACAGCCCCAACTCATTATTACGTGAGAGTGTCATGAGCGGAGACCTTCACAGGCATGGGGCCTTGCTTCATGGGTAGAACTTCCGGAGGTGCTAGATGTTCCAGGCGTTCTGGATGGGGATCCCGTCCTGCGTCTCCAGGCACGCGGCGCCAGGCCTGGAGACACGGGCGATCCTGAATGGGCCCTCCCACATGGGTGTGAGCTTATGCAGCCCTTCCCTGGAGAGCACCCGCCTTAGAATGAGATCACCCACCTCGAGCGTCCTAGAGCGATCGTTGCAGCAGTGGTACCGCCGCATTGCCTGCTGGTACCTTGGCGCTCGGAGTGAGTCTTGGCAGCGACGTTCCTCGCCCAGCACGAGGTCAATCCCCTACGTGGCGTCCTGGCGTGCCTTGTCAAACGCCAAGACCCACGTGGAGTGATGCTTGACCTCGTGAGGGAGAATCGCTTCAGCTCCGTAGACGAGGAAGAACGGAGTCTCGCCCGTCGGCTTGGTCGCGGTGGTGTGGATGTACCACAGCATGGACTGGAGCTCATCGAGCCAACGCCTGCCACAGGTCTCGAGCTTCTTCTTGAAGGTCCTTGCCTTGAGCCTCTCAGGACCTCTGCATTGGCGCGTTTGGCCTGGCCATTGCTCCTGGGGTGTGCCACCGAAGCGTAGCATATCTGCGTTCCAAGGTTAGCACAATATGTTTCGAAAAGGTTGCTGGTGAACTACGAGCCATTGTCGGTGATGATGCGATTAGGAACCCCGAACCGGCTCACGAGGCCCTTGATGAACTTAACGGCCGAGCCGGACGGGATGGTACGGATGGCTTCCACCTCCGCCCACTTGGTGAACTTGTCGATGGCGATGCAGAGGTAGCGGTAGCCCCCGGGAGCTCGAGGGAATGGCCCCAAGATGTCCAGCCCCCAGACCGCAAATGACCATGAGAGCGGTATGGTATAGAGGCCCTCAGCGGGCTGATGGATCTGCTTGGCATGGAACTGGCAGGCTTCACAGGATCTTACCAGCTCGGTGACATCATTGAGCACCGTGGGCCAGTAGAATTCGCTGCGGAACGCCTTGCCCATGAGGGTGCGCGATGAAGAGTGATTCCCACAGTCCCCGCCGTGTATGTTGACCAGCAGCTCGTGTCCCTGCTCCCTAGAGATGCATCATAAAGAAACATTGTTCGGACATTTACGGTAGAGTTCACCGCCTCGGATGCAGTACGCGCTGGCCTGGCAGGCCACATGCTCTGCGTCTTCCTCCTTCTCCGGCAGGGCACCCTGGAGCAGGTACGCCTTGAACTCATCGATCTAGCACCCCTCCTGAGGCTCGAGGGCGAGGAGCAGGCGAGCTCCCGAGGTCGGGCCGCAAGCTGGGGCGCCCGTCGTGGGGGCTCGTGGGAGGTCCTCCTGAGGTGGTGCTGATTCCGCAACGGGGGGAGCTGCTGATGGCTTGAAGAGCCGTTCCTCGAAGACGCCAGGCTCCTGAGGCAGTCGCCGGGACGCCCTCTTGGCGATGTCGTCCGCCTCCTTTTTTGGGCCACGCGACACGTGATGCAATTCCAAGCCTAAGAAACGTTTCTCCATTTTGCGTACCTCCTCAAGGTATGCTTCCATGTGCTCGGCCTTCGGAGTGTACTCCTTGTTGGAGAAGTTGACGAGGAGCTGGGAGTCGCCCCTGATGGTGAGGCGCTTCAGCCCCAACGCTGCAGCAGCCTTGAGGCCGGCAATCAGGCCTTCGTATTCCGCGATGTTGTTGGGACCTTTTCGCCTTGCTGGAAGCAGAGCTGCACGGCGTAGTAGAGCTTATCTTGGGTGGGCAAGATGAGCACAGCTCCAGCCCCCGTGCCCTGGCACGCGAATGCACCGTCGAAGTACATGACCCAACCGTCCGGTGCTTCATCTCCGGGCGAGAGGGAGCGGTCCTCGCCTACTTCACGGCCAGGATCGTCGGTCCATTCTGGCATGAAGTCCGCGGGGTTCGCGCCCTTGATGACCCTCGTGGTGCTGAACTCCAGCTGGAATGCTTGCCGATGTTCCACTCTGCGACTCTTCCCGCGGAGTTGGGGCTTCGGAGCACCCTCTCTAGTGGGTAAGCTGAGACAACCTTGATGGGGAGGCCTTGGAAGTAGTGGCGCAGCTTCCGAGAGGCGACGAGGAGCGCGAGCAAGAGCTTTTGTGGCATGGGATAGTGCGCCCGCACCTCACGTAGCACCGTGCTGACGAAGTACACCGGGTGCTCGATGAGGGAGGAGGCATCAGTGAGGTCTTGTACCTCCTGAGTCTACGGGACCTCAAGAGTCTTGTCATTCGTCATGATAGCCGTGGCCTCAGGAGCACCGTCCTCAGGAGCCCTGTTGCATGGGGTGTTGGCCAAGGTCTCAGGAGCGTCGTCCTGAGGCTGTGGTCCCCCCCGGGGTGCGAGGTGCTCCGCCGCGAGCCTTTGGTCGGGCACTCTTCCCGCACCGCCACCAGCGCCACACTGGCAGAATGAGGCGTGGCGGCCAGGTAGAGCACCAAGGGCTCAAGTGGACGTGGCACTACCATCACCAGTCGGCTAGTGAGGTGCCTCTTGAGGTCTTGGAAGGCCGCGTCAGCCTCAGGAGTCCACTCGAATGGTCCTTTCTTCTTCATCAGCTTGAAGAATGGGAGGGCGCGTTCTCCCAACTTGGAGATGAAGCGCCCCAGCGAGGTCACGCAGCCCGCCAGCTTCTGCATCTCCTTGAGGATTTGTGGCGAGCTCATCCTTTCTATGGCCCTTGAACTTCTGCGGGTTGGCCTCGATCCCCCTGTGCGACAGCAGAAAGCCTAGACGCTTGCCAAAGGGGACGCCAAACACACATTTCTCCGGGTTGAGTCGTAGATCCACCTTGTGCAGGCTGGCAAATGATTCCTCCAGGTCTTCAATGAGGGTCATTGCCTCCCGAGACTTAACCACTATGTCATCGACGTAGGCCTCGACGTTCCTCCCGAGTTGCTGGCCCGGAGCGATGTGCATCGGTCGCTGGAAGGTTGCTCTGGCGTTGCGCAGACCAAACGGCATGCAGGTGCAACAGTACACCTTGCACGGGGTCGGGAAGGCCGTCTTCTCAACATCCTGGACCAACATCTTGATTTGGTGATAGCCCGAGAAGGCGTCCAGAAAACACAGCAGGTCACACTCGGCGGTGGACTCGACGATCTGATCGATGCATGGGAGCGGAAAGGGGACTTGAGGGAAAGCCTTGTTGAGGTTGGTGAAATCGACGCACATGCGCTCCTTTTCGCCTTTCTTGGGGACAATAACCGGGTTTGCCAGCCACTCCGGGTACCGCACGTCCCGAATGAAACCAGCCTCTTGTAGTTTGCGGGTCTCTTGGATGATGAACGACTGCTTCTCTGTGGACTACCGCCGCGCCTTCTATTTCACTGTGTGCGCGTTGGGGCATAGCCTTAGGTGATGCTCGATTACTCCCCTCGGGATCCCAACCAGATCCTAGGGATCCCATGCAAACACATCCTTGTTCGTGCGCAAGAAGCTGACCAACGCCTCTTCTTGACTAGGAGGGAGGCCGACGCCTATGGTGAAGGTGGCACCTGATGCCCCGTCTTCATCAACAGGCACCTGCTTCGTCTCGGCACGATCTTGGGGGAACAACTGCTTCTTCTTTACTGCCATGGCCCCCGGAGCCTCCGGGGCTCCTTCCTCACTTGACCGTGCAGCTGCCGCGGCCCTGAAGGTGAGCTTGAGGGCCAGTAGCGCATCCTTGGTGTCCCTTGCAACCATGAGGACACCGCTGCTTCCCGTCATCTTCATGAGGTTGTAGGCAGGGTGAGTTGCTGCCATGAACTTGGCCAGGTCCGGGTACCCGAGAATGGCATTGTACGGGAGGCCGATGCGGGCGATGTCAAAGTCGATGAGCTCGGTGCGATAGTTGTCGCAGGCGCCGAAGGTGACGGGGAGGCGAATCTGCCCCAGGGGGTAGGTGGAGCCATCGACAACCCTAGGGAAGGGCTTGGTGGGGCGGAACTGGCCATGGGGCACATGGAGCAAGCCGAATGCCTCCACTGAAAGCACATTGAGGCCGGCTCCGCCGTTGATGAGGGTCTTGGTGACCGCCACATTCTAGATGGTGGGGGTGCAGAGCATTGGGAGCGCACTGGTGCCTACGGTGGTCGTGGGATGGTCCCCCGAGTCGAAGGTGAGGTCGGCCTTAGGCGCCGCCCAGCTCGGAGGATCTCCCCGCTGCACGTGGGCGGCACCCACCTGGCGCAAGAATTGCTTGACGTGGCGGTCCGAGGGCGGCGCCTGTGAATCTCCGAGGAGGGCTGCAACGGCATGGGGCGCCGATGCCGGAAAGTAGGCGATGAAGAGGCCACACAGCCCCTCCTAGGAGGCCACTGAGGACTCCGGCAGGCTGAAGAGCCAGGCGCACGGTGCACCGGCGAGGGCCATGGGAAGCCAGTTTGCCATAACCTTGTCATCACCACCGGCTACCAAAACAACCTCCTCATATGCTCGGAGAAAACTTGCTGGGTCCGCCGCACCGTCGTATTGGGACGGCAGCTCTGGCCTGAACTTGGGTGGCCACTGCACCCGCTGCATGGCGGGGATGAAAGCCCGGAGGCCCACAGCTCCCCTGAAAGCACGCGTCGGTCTGGTTGATGGAGCAGCGCCCGCCATGAGAGCTGAATAGTAGAGCGCAGCTGACTGAGAGGCGGATCTTCAACGCACCCCTACCTCCGAGCTGTTGTTGCGGAGAGTCATTGGTGTTGTGGCTGTGCATGTTTTGGAAGACGTAGAACGAGCGGCTGCCCTTGGATGACTCTGGGTGATCGCAGCCGCGCTTCATCTTTGGTTCGGCCGCTAGCACGGCCGGTCCCTTGCGCTTCACGTCCTTGGCCTTGGCCTTTTTCTCTTCTGGGTCAGCCTCCAGAAGTTCCAGAAGGGAGAGGTGACCTTCGTCAGCTCTCGCACACTTGGTTGCCATGTTGAACATCTCCAGAGCCGTGCACAGGTCCTCGTGTATGGCGAGCTCCTCCTTCATCTTGACGTCACGAACGCCATCAGTGAACTCCGAGATGATGGCCTCATCTAACACCTTGGGGATCTTGAATCGAACACTATTGAAGTCCTGGATGTACTTCTGCAAGGTCTCTCCCTCCTGCTGCTTGATGCGCCGCAAGTCACCAGCGGCTGGTGGACGGTCGCGAGTGCCCTGGAAGGTCGCGAGCCAGGAGGAGATCGATCCCATGGGAAGGTTCAGGAGCCACGAGTGTGTGCCATCCTTAAGGTCCATGGGAAACCAGTTCGCCATGACCTTCTTGTCGCTGTTGGCCGCCTCGGTGCTCAGATCGTAGAGCTGCAGGAAGTCGGCAGGGTCGGTGGTGCCATCATAGCGTGGAGGCAGGTCAGGCTTGAACTTCCCGGGCCAGATGACGCTGCGCAGGAGTGAATGCGCGGCACCCCGCTATGGTCACAGGATCTCGCCGTACAGGTGGATCCTGGTCTTGGCGCTCGTACACCACCATCGCGGGCGGCGCATGGTCTTGACGTGGCGGTGTTGGGAGCGCACGCGCCTCTCCTTGCGGCCGCTGCACCACCTGGCAGCTTGCCTCGTCGTGCGCGGGCGCCCTGCGTTGCGGAACGCACTGAGGGGCTGATAGAGGTGAGGGTGTCCCGATGTTTCGATGAGATAGCTATCGTTTTCTTTGGGAGTCGACCTTGATGATCCGACTACAAACGTGCACGATGTTTTGCCTTAGCAATCGCTAAACCAATCTCCTGAGGTTACCGACGATGCTGGAAGCACGATCAGCCTGACCACGAAGGTCTATTCCTGCATGCAATCGAAGAACAAGCAAGAATATGATAATTCAATGTGAATATTGCGAATATAGATGAAGTATTGATAAATGTGGGGATCCAAAAGCGGTCTTGGTCTGGTCGTTGGACACAAACGAAGTACACGAAGTTGCGTTGGCTAACTTTTAACTAAACAAATCCCCAGGAAAAAGCTACTAGATGGATCTACTTATATAGGAGCAAGGGGTGGCGGCCAAGGACGTGGGAGGACATCCCAAGGCAGCCTAAAACTAACCCTTGGTCGTACAAGGCCCATGGGCCCAAGTGGAGGTGATGCAACACCTTTGGACTTGCAGTTTCACTTGGATTCTGCTACAGCGTCATATTGTTCCGTCGATAACTCAAAGCTCCGGATGAATTTAAATGTGAATCCAATTGGGGTGGAAAGAGCACGGAATCTACTTTCCAACAAAAAAAGAATCACCCAATTTGGAGTCGTATGAAAGAGTTCTTGGCGTTTTGAGTTAGGTATGTTTGTGCAGTCCGAATCTGAATCCAGAACGTGAGAGACTGGGACTCTATCTTCTCTTGGCCCAAAAGTGACGTGAGAGGACTTTTTGAACGTCACCTAAACTTCTCTTTTCTCCTTATCTTCATATGTGGATTGTACAAATGTTCCATACACCTGCAATTAGACAAGATACAAAAGTTTGTGAAGTATTTTTTGTCCTGGATGCCATAAATAATTTATTGAATAGTTTGCATTAGAAATCACCTCAGAAATATACATGTATGCAATATTTTTGGTCATATCCAAGGTAGCCATGTCCTCATCAGGGGCCTCCCGCCTTGGCTCGGTGATGGCGTCCTGCCTGGGAGGTGGAGGAGGTGCTCCGTGAGCTATGTCACCCGCGGCAGACTGTGGGTGAGGCAGCGAGCTAGATGGTGCAGGAGACTCTCCCGCGGCGCTGACGAGCTTGGCGATGCGGTCCAGCCAATCCTCGCAGAGGTCATCGACCAGGCGGTAGCGCAGAAGCTCGCGTGCTATGAGCAACGCAGCCTACACGTTCGCCGGACCTCGACGGGCATGGGAAGACGAAGAATCCGGAGTCAGCCACGGGGTGGCAGTGCGCCCGTCTCGCCGCACAGAAGGATGCAGCAACGAAGCCTGCTGCTCATGGCCCGCGGGGCCGATGGGTGCCGTTCGCCACCGGCGACGGGGGATGGCGAGGGCAGCCATTCCCGCCGGCGCTGTCTGAGCGACAAGGGCGGCAAAGGCGGCCCGGCGCTCAGCACGAGCTCGACGAGCGTCAGCCATGGGAGCTGTGAAGTGGTGGCGAATCGACCGGCGGAAGAGAGGCTCCGACGGACCCCTACCTGGCGCGCCAAATGTCAGATTTCGGGCTTCGTAGACCCTTGAGAGGTTCAAACTCTGGGGTGCGTGTGAAGAACTCAACCTCCCCAGTCTGCCTACTCGCCAATCTCGCGGCCTAGTTCGATGAACAGGAAGGAAATGGTACAAAAAAGTTTACCCAGGTTCGGGCTACCTTGCGGTGTAAATCCCTACTCCTGCTTTGTGGTGGATTAGCTTCGATGGGCTAAGGATGAACTAGTACAGTGGAAGAACGACCTCATGTGGCGTGTTCTTGAACTGGTGTGGGAGAGGATGATCTGAATGCTCCGTCCCCTTCTATGCTGGTGGCTAGGTCCTATTTATAGTGGACTTGGTCCTCTTCCCAAATGAAGGCGGGAAGGGATCTCACAATAGCAAAATTCGAAGATAGACAACTAGTACATCTTATCCTGACAAAAGTAGTCTTCGCCTGCAAAGCCTCTAGTTGTGATGCCATGGTGGGCTCGGCAATTACCTCCGTCCTGCCGTCCTGGCGGTCTTGGTCTTGTTACATGGGAATGGAAACCTTTGGCTGATTCCACGGGACTTCGCGCCTGCTCTTGCCTCCTTTGCACCAAAGAGGAAACTGCTGTCCTGCGCCAGCTGGCACCCGCCTGGCCTCGGTCGTCATGGCTCACATCATCTGAACCTTGGGAGGTGAAGCTTGCATAGGAATCTATGCTCCTTAGGAGCCAGCCTGAGGAGGCCGCTCCTCCTGGAGGTCTTGGTGTCGTCCGCCTCGCGAGGCTTGGCCCCTCGTGAGGGTCTTGAGTTGTTGATGCTAAAGGCGGGTCGTGATACGTCTCCAACGTATCTATAATTTATGATTGTTCCATGCTGTTTTATTATCAATCTTGGATGTTTTAAAATCATTTTATATCATTTTTGGTACTAACCTATTGGCATTGTGCCAAGTGCCAGTTGCTATTTTTTCCATGTTTTTTACATCGCAGGAAATCAATATCAAACGGAGTCCAAATGCCACAAAACTCCACGATGATTTTTTATGGGCCAGAAGGAAGGCAACGGGCCCTGGTTGCACCTGGGGGGTGCCCTAAAGGGGGCACAACCCACCAGGGCGCTCCAGGAGGCCCATGCACGCCCTGGTGGGTTGTTCCCACCTCGGGTGCCCCCCCGGACCGCCTCTTTGCTATATAAATACCAAAATATTCCAGAAACCCTAAAAGCATCGATGAAATATTCATCCATCCACCGCAGAGTCCAGAACCACCAGATCCAATCTAGATACTATCACGGAGGGGTTCACCACCTCCATTGGTGCCTCTCCGATGCGTAGCTAGACTTCTTTCTCTCTCTCTCTCTCTCTCTCTCTCTCTCTCTCTCTCTCTCTAGCTAAATTCTCAATACAATGGTCTCTTGGAAATCCATATGATGTAACTCATTTGCCGTGTGTTTGTTGGGATTTGATGAACCTCGAGTTTATGATCAGTCATATCTTTTCATATCCATGAAAGTTATTTGAGTCTTTGATCTCTTATATGCATGATCTCTTATAGCCTCGTATTTCTTCTCCAATATTTGGATTTTGTTTGGCCAACTTGATCTATTTATCTTGCAATGGGAAGAGGTGCCTGGTAGTGGGTTCGATCTTACGGTGCTCGATCCCAGTGAAAGAAAGGGAAACGACATGTATGTATCGTTGCTACTAAGGATAAAAAGATGAGATCTATATCTACCGCTATATAGATAAACGGATCTTGTCTACATCATGTCATCGTTCTTATTGCATTACCCCGTTTTTCCATTAACTTAATACACTAGATGCATGCTGGATAGCGGTCGATGTGTGGATTAATAGTAGTAGATGCATGCTGTAGTCGGTCTACTAATCTTGGACGTGATGCCTATGTAATGATCATGGCCTGGATATCTTCATAATTATTTAAAGTTCTATCAATTGCCCAACAGTAATTTGTTTACCCACCGTTTGTTGTTTTTCTCGAGAGAAGCCACTAGTGAAACCTACGGCCCCCGGGTCTTCTTTCTCATATATTTGCCTTGCGATCTACTTTTCCTTTGCATTTTTATTCAGATCTATTAAACCAAAAAATACAAAAATATCTTGCTGTGTTTTATCTTTATTTATTTTATTTGGCATTCGATCTATCAATCTACTACAATTTATTTCACGTCCTCTTGCCTATCTTAAGGCTCCGTACCCCGGAAGGGATTAACAACCCCTTTAACTCGCGGGGTTGCGAGGTGTTGTTGTTTGTGTGCAGATGTTGTTTACGTTGTGTTGCTTGGTTCTCCTACTGGTTCGATACCTTGGTTTCATAACTGAGGGAAATACCTACCTTCGCTGTGCTACATCATCCCTCCCTCTCCGGGGAAATACCGACGTAGTTGGAGCTACCATCAAGGAGAATTTCTGGCGCCGTTGCCGGGGAGGATCTTCAACATAACCAGGTTCCTAATCACAAATCTAATCTCCTTGCAATTTACATTATTCGCCATTTGCCTCTCGTTTTCCTCTCCCCCACTTCACAAAAAAATTCCGTTTTATTCGCCTCTCTTTTTCCATTCGTCGTTTTCTTGTCGGGTCTGTTTTTGTGTGTGTTCTTGTTTGCATAGTCATGATGCCTCAAAGAAAATATTACGATGTTCCTTACCCAAATATTTTTCTTGAAATTGAGAAAAGTACTAAGGAATATATGACTACACAATTTGAGCACAATAAGTATTTTACTAAAGAACTTAAGGAACACTCTGTTGTGCTAGATGCTATCACAAAACAACTTGATGATATTAGTAGAGAAGTTTGCAATCTCCAATCTAAGTATGATTTTGCTGAAAGTTTGTTGGAAAAAAATATCCGATGCACATGCAACCTTAGTAAATCAAATGGCTGCCAAACCAATCTCATTAGAAGATAGAAAAGATGAAGATCTTAAAATGATTGGTGTATCTTCTATTGATTCCTTGTTTAGTAAAGTTAAGAATGATGAAAAAGGGACTGGACAAGAGTCAACTTTAGGTAGAAGGCGTCCCAATATTTCGGTGGGCGAAAATCTCGTTGAGAAAATTAATGAAAGTGGGTTTGGAGAGGTCAAAACTTTAACTAGTGATGTGCCCACTCTTTTGGATTACAAAGACTTTAATTATGATAGTTGCTCTTTGATTGACTGTATTTATTTGTTGCCATCCATGATAAATTCACCTAATGCTTATGAACAAAACAAAGCTTTTACTAGACATATTGTTGATGCTATGCTAAAAGCTCTTGAAGAAAAATTGGAATTAGAAGTTTCAATTTCTAGAAAATTTCATGATGAATGGGAACCTACTATCAAAGTCAATATTAAAATTTATGAGTGTTTTGCTTTGTGTGACTTGGGTGCTAGTGTTTCTACAATTCCAAAATCTTTATGTGATGTGCTTGGTCTTACTAATCTTGAAGAATGTTCCTTGAATTTGCACTTGGAGGATTCTACTATTAAAAGGCCTATGGGAAGAATTAATGATGTTATTATTCTTGCAAATAGGAATTATGTTCCCATAGATTTTATTGTTGTTGATATTGATTGTAATCCGTCTTGTCCAATTATTCTTGGTAGACCGTTTTTACGCACTATCTTTGTCGTGATTGATATGAAAGAAGGAAATATTAAGTTCCAATTTTCTTTGAGGAAAGGTACAGAACACTTTCCTAGAACTAGAATTAAGCCACCTTATGAATCAATCATGAGGGCATCTTATGGATCTCGAACCAAATATGACAAAACTTAGATCCTTGATTTATGCCTAGCTAAGGGTGTAAAACTATAGCGCTTGTTGGGAGGCAACCCAACGAATAAAATTTATTTTTGCTTCTTGCTTCCTGTTCTTGTGTGTTAACACAATTATGCTACTGTTATGATTGTGTTTATTGTGTTTTAATTAGTGTTTGTGCCAAGTAAAGACTATAGGATCTTCTTGGGTGATAGTTGTTTGATCTTGCTGAAAAAGACAGAAACTTTGCGCTCACGAAAATAATTTTCATAAATCACAGAAAAGAGCTTTTGCTCTGATTCTTTTTGAATAAGATTGATATACAAATTACCATGGTTTTCCTATTTTGGTTAAAAATTTGGAGTTCCATAAGTATTTGCAAAAGTCAGATTGCTACAGACTGTTCTGTTTTGACAGATTCTGTTTTCTTTGTGTTGTGTGCTTATTTTGATGGCTCTATGGCTTTCTTTGATGAGTTTTTGCCATAGAAAAGTTGGAATACAGTAGATATAATACAAAAACAAAATAAGAGTTGATTTGATACATCACTTATAGTAGTGGTTTATTTTTCTTACACTAACGGATCTCACAAAGGTTTTGTTGAGTTTTGTGTGATTGAAGTTTTCAAGTTTTGAGTTATCTTACGATGGATGAAGGAAGGATGTAAGAGCCTAAGCTTGGGGATGCCCCGGAATCCCAAGCTATAATCCAAGAATGAGCAACCAACTAAGCTTCGGGATGCCCCCGAGTGGCATCCCCGCTTTCTTCCAACAACTATCGATATTTTACTCGAGGCTATATTTTTATTCGTCACATGATATGTGTTTTGCTTGGAGCGTCTTGTATGATATGTGGCTTTGCTTGTTTTATTTTGTGTTTTAAGTCATGAATCCTTGCTAGACACACCTATTTGAGAGAGCCAAAATTATATCATGACTTTCTATGTTTCACTTAAATCTTTTATGAGCTAGGACTTTCTCTAGTGCTTCACTTATATCTTTTTTAGCACGGTGTGCTTAATATTTTTGAAGAAATGCTCTCTTGATTCACTTAGATTTATTTGAGAGTTAGTAAAATTTTGAAGAAATTCTCTCTTGCTTCACTTAAATTATTTTGAGAGAAAGAAAATTTGTTATGCTCATGATCTTCACTTATATTTGTTTGAGCTTATGAAAAGCAACACATAAAAATTAGTCCCAAAGTGATAGATATCCAAGAAGGATAAAGAAAAGGAAAATTTCATGAAGATCATTGGAAAAAATAAACTTGATTCTTAGTAATAGTTTTGAGATGTGATGATGTGATATGTGAGTTATGTTGATGAGTAATTGTGCTCTAGTAAGAATATTGGTGTTAAGATTTGTGATTCCCTATTGTAACACCCCGAGTCCGATGCGCCAGGTGTCTTCCAGTTATTCGCCGTCGTTGCCATGTCATTCGCCTGCGTGTTCCATCTTGCCATGTCATCATGTGCATTGCATCATCATGTTTTTCAGAACATGCATTTGGTCGCTTTCTCCATTGCCCGTTTCGCATTCCGACACTCTCACATGCACCCGTTGCTCCTCTTAGACCTTGTTTCGTGAGTGGGATAAAAATGTTCTCGGAATCGGCCGAGATTTGTCAAGTTGTCTTGGTATATCACTGGTAGGCCGCCTGTCAAATTTCGTTCCATTTGGAGGTCGTTTGATGCCCCAACGGTTAACCGTGAAACCGTGAAAGCCCCTCTCTCTTTGCAGCCCAGCTTCCCTCCAAAAAGCCCACTAGCCCATCTTAACCCCCTCTATGCTCTCTGTCATTGGATCACGATCGTGTGGGTGAAAACCGCACCTAATTTGGATTCTCCTAGCTCCCTCTACCTACAAATAGACCTCCCCCTCCGAAATTTTGGGTCCAAACCCTAGCCCTCTTCCTCCTAGCGCTGCCGGACATGTCCACCGCCATCAGCCACGTCGTCCGGACCAATCCTGCGGCGCCATGTCACCTCCGCCGCCGCCCACAACCACTCACACGCCGCCACGTGCCCCCCAGCGCCCCACTTCGCCACGGGCCTGCGTGGCCCATCTAAGGCCCGCATAGGCTCAGATCTCTGGCCGCCGCTCGGATCTCGCCACGCCGCCCCGCGCCCGACGTCGTCGTCCACCGCGCCGTCTCCCGCGGCACGCCGGGGGCCAGGCGGGGCCCGCCCGGCCCGATCCGCCGCCGCCACCACCTGCAGGTGCCCCCGCGCCCGAGCCCGCGGCTCCGCCCGCTGGCGCCGTTGACCTTCTCCGGCCATCCTCGTTTTCCATGCCGCGGACGAACCCTAGATCCGCGAGGTGATTTTCGCATTATGTGCACCTCTTCATGATGTCATATCTCCATGCTTATTGCTCCGACTTGTGCATATGATATGTCGAAATGTTAGTGTCATTTGCATGCATGTTACTGCTCATATTGATGGCCTAATCCTCATTGCAAAGTGCTATATGATGTTGTCTGTTGGAATTCATCATAACTTGCTGTTTTGTCATTTTCATTGCATTTTGTGCATGCATCCTTTGAGCATCTATAGTGATTTTGCGAAGTCTGTAACTATTACAATATGTTGCCTTGTTCACTTGAAGCTACCATCTATTACATGCATAATTTGGAGATTCCTAGTTGACACGTTTTGATTCCCATGTTGTGATATATCATGCCATGTCTTTTGATGCCTCATACATGTCCTGTAGCATGTGTTTTCATTGCCATGAATATGCATAAATAATGTTCCAGTTTTCTATTAACTTCATGATGCCATGTTGTGAGTTGTTATTGATTGATCTATGCCTCTTTTCGAGTTGTTCCAATTACGTGAATTGTATTATGCTATGAGTACTCTATTCACATGCAAAGTTTGTTAATTTTGGACTTCATATGACCTCTGTTCCAAGCTTGCAAACATGCTATGCTGCTATTGCTGTTTTACACTTGCTGAAACTGTTACAACATTCAAATTTCTCTTGTTGGTTCCCACTAGTACTTAAGCCATATGTTTATGTTGCCTTGATGTTATTTGCTTTTTTTAATGTGTACTTTGCTTTCATGCCCTTGGGTGCTATATAACTTGCTGTAGTCTGACTCTTTCTTGCTCTCAAGTTGCCATCATGCTAAATCTGTCAACCTGTTGACAACATGTTCCATTTTGCAAGCACCTTAGTTATTACGCCATGCTTCATAGGAACTTGTGCCCCTGGACTAAGTTGAATTATATCATGTCTACTACATGACCATGTCTTTTCATGTTATTAAAGTTGCTATGCTTGCTGTTATGTGCCTCCAAAGTCAGCATCATAATATTGTGCTTTGCATTCCCAGATTTCCTCCAAGTCTGAGAATCAACTTATATCTTGTTGCATCTTGTATTGTTGATTGCCATTGATCTATGGGTCATATGTAGATGCTTAGTAATGATGTTTTGCCATGTTTACCCTATAATTTAATGCCATGCTTTTGTTTTCCATGATCTTGCACCATATCATCTTTGTTTCACGCCTCCAACATGTCAACTTGTTATTCCTGCTCACACGTATGCTCTGTTTTTCACGTCATAATATGTGTTACTAAGTTGCTTTTTTGCTTTGATCATCTTGGATTAATCCTGATGCCTATGAACTTGAACCTTAATGATATTTGAAGCATGTTGTCTGTACTTTGAGTGCATATCATGTTTATACCCATATGGTTCCTGTAGAATGTTGTTTCCTTCATTGCAAAGTGCTTAGTCGCTGTTTTGGGCAGATCATGTTTGAAACTTGTATGGAGTGTATGTGTTGAACCGTGACTCCGTTTTGAGCGTGCTCTACATGAAACTTGCTTGATTTTTCATTTAGTTTCATCATGCCATGTTGCATCCTTGTTTTTGGAATGTTTGTGATGTTGTTTTGCTTGCTTTTGCATCAATGTCATGTTCAACTTGTTTTGTTCATATCTTCTAGGCCGTAGCTCCAAATTAAACGAACTTTATATGTAACTTGACTAGAAAACCATGTAGATCATCTTGGTGCATTTTAACTTTATTTTTAACAACTTCAACATTGTGTTTTAATCATATCTGAACTAATTTCGAAATTTGCATATGAGGACTTACCGGAATTGTTCTATGTTGTTTCCGACCTCATTTAAACTTTCTTGGATGTGTTGCTCTTGTATGCATCATCTCTTGCCATGAGTAGCATCTTGTAGCCTTGTCATGCATCATACTTGGTTGAGCATCATATCATGTTTATGTGTTGCGTGTTTACCTGTGGTTTGCTTCTTTCCGGTTGTGCTCCTTCTCTATAGTTCCTGTTTCGTTGCGATTGTGAGGATTCGTTCGTCTTCGTGGCTTCGTCTTCTTCATGGACTCGTTCTTCTTCCTAGCGGGATTTCAGGCAAGATGACTGTCACCTTGGATTTCACTACTATCTTTCCTATGCTAGTTGTATCGATGTTATCGCTATGTCGCGCTACCTACCATTTGTTTATCAAGCCTCCCAAATTGCCATGATAGCCGCTAACCTTTTCACCCCTCCTAGCAAACCGTTTTTTGGCTATGTTACCGCTTTGCTCAGCCCCTATTTTAGCGTTGCTAGTTGCAGGTTGTTCCATGTTGGGACATGGATATCATGGGATATCACAATATCTCTAATTTAATTAATGCATCTACATACTTGGTAAAGGGTGGAAGGCTCGGCCTTATGCCTGGTGTTCTGTTCCACTCTTGCCGCCCTAGTTTCCATCGTACCGTTGTTATGTTCCTTGATTTTGCGTCCCTAACACGGTGAGGTGTATGGGGCCCTTTTGACAGTTCGCTTTGAATAAAACTCTTCCAGCAAGGCCCAACATTGGTTTTACCATTTGCGCAACATAATAACTAAACTTGATAATTAATTAATTTGCATAGGGGTCGCGTCCCCGAGGATTCTTTCAACATAATACAGGGAGGGGCAAGTGTTGATGGTGTTGGTCCCAAACGGCTAGACTGTGGGGCCACCTCGGGGAAACTCAAGGGCTGGTTTTACTCGTAGGATGTCCCATTCGGACGTGGCCTGAGATGAGATACGCACGGCTACTATCAGGGTGTCGGCACGCCGGGAGGTCTTGCTGGACTTGTTCTACCATTGTTGAAATGTCTTGTGCACCGGGATTCCGAGTCTGATCGGGTGTCCCGCGATGAAGGATTGTCTCCGCGGATCGTGAGCTTGTCATGGGCTAATTTGGGACACCCCTGCAGGGTTTAAACTTTCAAAAGCCGTGTCCGCGGTTATGTGGCAGATGGAAATTTGTTAATATCTAGTTGTAGAGGACTTGAAGTAAACTCAACTAAAACACACCAACCGCGTGCGTAACCGTGATTGTCTCTTTTCGGGGAGTTTGAGAGGAGAACACGGTTGGGTTATATTTGAACATAAGTATTTCAGAATCACTTAGTGATCATTACTAGTTTGCGACCGTTTGCGTAGATTCTCATCTTACTCTTGTATTCGTAAGTTAGCCACCATACATTGATTAGTCGCTGCTGCAACCTCACCACTTATCCACTCCATACCCATTAAGCTTTGCTAGTCTTGATACCCATGGTAATGGGATTGCTGAGTCCTCGTGGCTCACAGTTTACTACACCAACAGTTGCAGGTACATGTATTGCAATGATAATGACGTGAGAGAGATGTTTACTTGTTTTGGAGTTCTTCTTCTTCTTCGTCGTTCTTGGGATAGGTTCCTGGTTGGCAGCCTGGGCTAGCAGGGTGGATATCGTTTGACTTTCTTTTTGTGATTCATCCGTTGTCGGATGTTGTTCTCATGTATGATGTTTGTTGTATTCATCTGGCATTTGTATGCCTTGTATGTATCCCCAACTATTATGCAATGGTACGATGTAATGACATCCACCTTGCAAAAGCCGATCAATATGCGGTTTTATCATTGGTGGGACCTTCGAGCTCCTTTAGGATAGAGTCGCATATTGGGCGTGACACCTATGCATGCACAAAAGTCAATAATCATGCAATGAAAATTATATCCTACTTGTGGTGCATTATTCAGTGTTAATTATGCTTAATGCTTGCTGATGAGATTATTCGTTTCTTGGTTGGTCGCTTCCCAATCTTTTGCTAGCCTTCATTTTGCACTAAGTATGACCTCTACTTGTGCATCCAAGATCCTTTAAACCAGTTTTGCCACATGAGTCCACTATATCTACCTATATGCGGTATTCTTTTGCCGTTCTAAGCATATTTGCATGTGCCATCTCTAATTTTCAAAATAAACTTCTCTTTTGTGTGTTTGTTTCGCTCGCGGAATGGTAACGGGTGGCTAATATTTTCCATGCTAGATGTGTTATTCTCAAGATGAGTGTGTATTCACTTGTCATTGCACGAGAGTAAGGCAAAGGTCTTAGGGATGCGCAGTCCCAAAATGCAAGAATGAATTTAGTTTATGTTGTCAAATAATAAATTCTTTGGAAAGTGTTGCTATGGAGGGCACCCGTGGATATGGTTAGCCATGGAAAGTGAAAGAATGGTGGAAAAAGGAATAAACATTATTTTCTGTTTGGGAACCGCCTATGGCATATCTAGCATGGAAAGTGTTCGTAGCTCTGAGTCGTTTTCGTTGGTGGGATGGATACACCTCCCAAAATGTTTTTATCTCAAATTTTTTGCTTTGAGCTCTGCTCTACAAATCCCTACTTCCCTCTGCGAAGGGCCTTTCTTTTACTTTATGCAATTTTTATTTTGAAATTTGAGTCTCCACCTTCTCTCATAAAAAGCACTAACTAGGAGGCAATATGATCGTGCTCAAGTATTGGGTGTAGTTAATATTCGAGTGTGTTTCATGAATGGATCAATTTTTGAGCATGAGGGGCTAGGGATAACTTATTTTAGCGTTGATATTTTGAAAGACATGGTTGTTGTTGATATGCTTGAGTATCTAAATTATTATGTCAAAACTAGACTATTGCTTTAAATCACAAAAAAGTCCAAATGTCCATGCTATAAAGAAAAAGAATATGATATGACTTGATGAACAGCACTCCACATATTTTTTTTTTGTTTTTATCACCTACCTACTCAAGGACGAGTAGGAGTTAAGCTTGGGGATGCTGACATCTCCAACGTATCTATAATTTTTTATTGTTCCATGCTATTTTATTATCAATCTTGGATGTTTTATAATCATTTTATAGTCATTTTATATCATTTTTGGTACTAACCTATTGACGTAGTGCCAAGTGCCAGTTGCTGTGTTTTCCATGTTTTTTACATCACATGAAATCAATATCAAATGGAGTCCAAATGTCACGAAACTCCACGATGATTTTTTTATGGGCCAGAAGGAAGGCAGCGGGCCCTGGTTGCACCTGGGGGTTCCCCAAGGGGGGCACAACCCACAAGGGCGCGCTAGGAGGCCCAGGCGCGCCCTGGTGGGTTGTGCCCACCTCGGGTGCCCCCCGGACTGCCTGTTTGCTCTATAAATACCACAATATTCCAGGAAACCTCAAAGCTTTGACAAAATATTCATCCAGCCGCCGCAGAGTCCAGAACCACCAGATCCAATCTAGACACCATCACGGAGGGGTTCACCACTTCCATTGGTGCCTCTCCGATGATGCATGAGTAGTTCCTTGTAGACCTCCGGGTCCGTAGTTAGTAGCTAGATGGCTTTCTCTCTCCCTCTCCCTGAATTCTCAATACAATGGTCTCTTGGAGATCCATATGATGTAACTCTTTTACGATGTGTTTGTTGGGATCTGATGAACTTCGAGTTTATGACCAATCATATCTTTTTATATCCATGAAAGTTATTTAAGTTTCTTTGATCTCTTATATGCATGATCTATTATAGCCTCGTATTTCTTCTCCAATATTTGGGTTTTGTTCGGCCAACTTGATCTATTTATCTTGCAATGGGAAGAGGTGCCCGGTAGTGGGTTCGATCTTACGGTGCTCGATCCAAGTGACAGAAAGGGAAATGACACGTATGTATCGTTGCTACTAAGGATAAAAAGACAAGATCTGTATCTACCGCCATATAGACAAACGGGTCTTGTCTACATCATGTCATCGTTCTTATTGCATTACTCCGTTTTTTCATGAACTTAATACACTAGATGCATGCTGGATAGCGGTCGATGTGTGGACTAATAGTAGTAGATGCAAGCAGGAGTCGTTCTACTAATCTTGGACGTGATGCCTATGTAATGATAATTGCCTGGATATCATCATAATTATTTGAAGTTCTATCAATTGCCCAATAGTAATTTGTTTACCCACCGTATGCTATTTTTCTCGAGAGAAGCCACTAGTGAAACCTACGCCCCCGGGTCTTCTTTCTCATATATTTGCCTTGAGATCTACTTTTCCTTTGCATTTTTATTCAGATCTATTAAACCAAAAATACAAAAATACCTTCCTGCATTTTATCTTTATTTATTTTATTTGGCGCTCGATCTATCAATCTACTACAATTTATCTCACGTCCGCTTGCCTATCTTGAGGCGCTGTACCCCGAAAGGGATTGATAACCCCTTTAACTCATCGGGTTGCGCGGTGTTGTTGTTTGTGTGCAGGTGTTGTTTACGTTGTGTTGCTTGGTTCTCCTACTGGTTCGATACCTTGGTTTCATAACTGAGGGAAATACCTACCATCGTTGTGCTACATCATCCCTCCCTCTCCGGGGAAATACCGACGTAGTTGGAGCTACCAGGTACCGTACCAGGCTGTCAATGGAGCCACGCCGTGGGCCCCAGGCAGGCAAGTGTAGGTACCGCTTTCTCAGAATGCTGACCGGTCTTCCATGTGGCATCGACAGCTTTGGTGCTATCCTAAGAGGATAACATGCTCGTTCACTATGTCCACTCGTTCCATAATGAACCCAGTGTTGTGCAAGGTTATGGAGGCTTAACTAGTTCTCTTGCAATTCTGTGGGTTAAGCACACGGTTAAGGATTTGAGCTGGGGTATCTCATGGAGTCTCGAAGGGTCTAGGGATGGGTTTCCAGTCTGGAGGGTTAAACATAACTCTACGGGGTTGCACTTGGTCGAGGAGGCTGTAGCGAAAGTCCTCAGTGCTAGTTGGTTCCAAAGTAGAACCTTTGGTGTATCTTGTCTTGCCGGTCTTCAGTTGATGAGAGAGATGAGAGGGAAAAATAGCTTAGGGGGGGTGCCTAAAAGGGGGTTCTATAGTGCAAGTGTAAACAAACAAATGCCGAAAGGGCCAAACACAAGCATTAAGATAAGGAAGGTGATATAGTCACATATTTATTTCCTAGGGAAAAAGTGTGACTTATATCAAGGCATAAACAAATAAAACAAGAAACACACAATCATGGTTCTATTCGAACCATCACACGGAATCGACTTCGCATATGGGGTACACGACTCATCCTACCCTATGGGTTCTCGGACTCAGTAGTCGTGCTTGCTTCGTGTATCAGAAAGGAGGGCGTGTAGTCTTCTGGGTCTTCCTCATGTGTCGCTACGTCTCTTGTAGTTGTTCGATGAAACGATCCGGGTTGGGCCAGAAGAATCCTTGACAACTTCTCAAGATGAGCTGACAGGGTGAAGGTGATTCCTCATAGCCGGCATTGACTCGGTCTTTTGTTATCTTCTTAATCATGATTATCCCTTTTGTCTTCCAAGTCGTCGATGGTACCAGGTAGGTAATCCTTTATGTAGTGACATTAACAAGGCATAGTAGAGATCCAACCTATCGGTTATGTTGATGACAACATCGACACCAAGAGCGGGGGATGAAGAGAACTGTTTCCCTGCTTACTCTAGTAAGGAGGACCAAATGGTGAGGTTCTCATCCACCGGTGGTTGGTGATACAACAACGGTAGTGACAGGGTTACTCTATTAGCGATGTATATCATTGTCTTGCATATCCTATGCCTTGATCATCGTAGGCTAAGGTTGCATCATATTGGGCAACGTCAAAGGTGTCACCATCCTCTGGGTCTTCATGTCCTCATTCCTCGAGACGGTTTGTTCTGTTGGTATTGTCTCGTCGTTGTGTTGCCAAACTTGTGTTCCAAAGGTGTGGGTGAGTGTCTGGGAAGGCGTCTTCCTCCTAGATTATCCACGAGCATTACAAGGAATCCCCTGGTCAGGGGCATAAGGGTACTAGTGACCATTTACAAAAGCTTTGAAGGGGGAGATGCTGATAAGGAAAATACATCTTAGTTTTCGAAAAACTTAGAAGGGAAGAGAAGTATAGATAGTTTTGAAAATAGTTTTACCCTAACTAACGACCATGTTAACTAAGGCTTCCTACAGTCAGGATGGCTCTGATACCAGCTCTGTGGAGACCCCGACTCATAAGTCGTGATCACCGAATGCATGTGTACAGTGATCCCAGAGATCAATGCTCACTGAACACATAGAAGCTGAATAACAAGAGTCTTACATACATATATACTGTCTTACACAAGTAGAACCATTATGGTCAAGTCTTGAGTATATCATCGCAGCGGAAATCTTCAATGGTAGCGTGAATCCATGCCATCTGCCTTAACCCTACATGCATTCTGACTGGGAAGCGTCCTAGCTCGCATGTTTGTCACCAAGGTACTCTTCATTATATCCTGTTCTTTCATGCCTGGCCAATAAAATAACCAGTGGCAAGCCAATGAGTACTTTGAATGTACTCGCAAGCAACCCATGTTGTGGAACAAGGTACAACAATGCATCATATGGGTAAATTTTTGCAGGAAGCTAGTTTTGAGTGCTATGACATGTTCAACTATTCGTAAAGCATGCATCATAAGAATTTAAGTAACCTTGAGGACATGTTACAGATATCAACCTAAACAGAGTTTGGATCAACTCCAGCTTAATCAACATGTCAAGTCTTTGGACTTGACCCAATTAGTTCTTTCCGCTCATCCATACACACACACCCAGGTTTTGCAAACATTTGGATGTAGCCCAAGAGCGGTTACCCAACAGTCCTTGACCGTGGACACGGCTATTCGAATAGTTTGACATTCTGCAGAGGTTGCACACTTTACCCACAAGATCCGGGAAGCTTTCGTGTCATCCACGATCCCGCAATACCTCAAGTACTCGGGGGAAGCACCCGATCACTACCTTTCCCTAGCCGTGACTAACAAGGAGTCCACTCGATTGGTAGCAACCCCCATGCCAAACATTGTCACATAGTAAATCTTCGTGGAGCCACGCTCCCATATTCATCATGTAACACAAGCACGGGGTACCAACAGTGTGTCCGGTGCCATGTAAAAACAGTCATGGCCGCCCTACCTGGCATGACCCCGTCCCGAGAGTGACCACGCCACTCCCGTCACTAGTAATGTGGGCATCCATGTTAGCATGAACTAGGTAATCAATAATGCCCTTTCCCATATAAGGGTAGAGTGGTTGCGCATGTAAGGTTGGAGTAACGGTCGCAACTTAAATCAATCCATTTCTCAAAACAACACACTCACTTGCCTTGGTACACCACTTCTTTATCAAGTGGTTACCTACCTCAACATCTCCCTCGGGCATTAGTGGCACCCGACGGGGTTTACCAAAAAAGTCTTTGAAAATACCTTTGTCCCCAACACCATGCATATACCATGTCCCACTTGCTTAGCAACTACTTTAGCATCCTATCTACTCCCACCCGCATAACCCTCATAGGAAGGTAGGGTCATGCACAATGCAAGTATCAACGAGGTAGTAATGGAGGCAACCCACTAGAGTGGTTACCATCTCATCATGATTCCGATGCAACATTGATAAGGTGCTATATGAAATGCATAAAAAGGGTTTCATAGGCATGGTCAAAGGGCTACTTTCCTGGCTCAGCAAAGTCTTCAACTCCTCTGGTCCACCTCCAATTATTCTGTCTACTTCGTCAACTAACATCGAAAACAATCACAATAAGCAACACATCAACACAAAAATAAAAGTGCTCTAAAAAATATGAATTTGACTTTTCTTGGACATCTCTGGTTATATAAAAACTAACCAGAGTGGTTTCATTGGAATTGGGTCAGTGGATATTTTGGAACATTTCAATATGACGGATTCAAGGGATTTATGGATTTGCAAGAAGTATACAGAAATATTATTTTGAAAAATGAGCAAAGACACCCATTTAATAAGGAATGATTTTAGAAGCAGCTAGGAGTTGGTTTCACTTGATTTGGAGTTCAAATGATTTTTCTATGAATTTGCAAAGCTGGCATACAGAAAATTGGACCAATATTTCATGGGGCATTGGAAGTATTGGGAAAAATGTTCAAAAACTATGTTATGCATATAAGTATCTAGGAGTTTGAATCATGGCATTTGGATCAAAAATGGCCTCTTTGTGATTTTCTAAAGTATATTACAGAAATGGAAAAATGTGATTCCATAAATATTTGTGAAGGAGAGGTTTCTGGAAAAATGTGCAAATAGCACCATGTGATACATAATGAATTTAGGAACTACTAGAAATTTGAATTATCAAATTTGGAGTCCATTTGAATATTTGGGAGATTTTACAAACTTACAGAAATAAGAAAAAGAAAAGGCTTTACCTAAATGGGCTGGATCTGGGCAGCGGCAGCGCGAATAGGGCGGGGTTTAGCGGCAGGATACCACTGGACCGGCCCAGCGGCTCGGCCGCACGTGCAAAGGGGCCTTGTCGGAGGCGGCTTCAAGGGAATACGTCTTTACGCGGGGAAGGCGGTTAAGGCCGGAGCCGTCTCCACTTAAATGTGTCGGGCTCGCCCCCTGGGTCACTGACCTGCAGGACCCGCAGGGTATGATGTAGGGTGGAACCCTAAACGGCCAATATTTCACGAAAGGAGCGGATCCCAACTAAGAACACGAAGAACACGAGGGGAACACGAGGGAGAACACAAGAGGATCTCTCAAACCAACAAGATATAGTCACACATATGCTAGATCCGAGTACACATAGAGATCACACGGTCCAAAACCAACAAAGGACGATACATATGGTAACTGGTTCTTCTCCATGACGAGGTTTTGATGGGGCCACCCAAGAGGGAGTCTTGAATCCAACGTGGATCTTCTCCGAAGAGGGGTCGCGGTCTCTCTCGAGGAGTAGATCCGTATGGATGAGCAAAGCTATCCTCACATATGAGCTAAACCAATGCTAACTCTAGAAAGAGGTGGTGGAGTCCTATATATAGAAGTTGGGGGGCGAAGGGGTACATGGGCCTCAGCACAACATCATGCACGCAGGCACTGTCGGATGATCCGGATGTTGGTCCGGATGATCCGGGCTTTGGGGGTCCGGATGATCCGGGTCGGCGTCCGGATGGTCCAGCTGTGTCGTGGGCGCGGCGGGAGGTCCAGATGTCTGGGTCCTAGTCCGGACATCCGGGTATGGCTGGATGATCCGGGGCTGGGTCCGGATGATCCGGCTTCGTGGTGAAGTTTCAGGTGTCCTCGGGCGGGCTAGGGCCGGATCGTCCGGACGGCGGTCCGAATCATCCGGACGGCGGTCCGGATCGTCCGGGCTTCTACTAATTTTGCCATACTTCTTCTCCATCTTCACGTACATCTTCCTGTTCTGATTATCCTTGCTCCTTAGCGTCTCCATGGCTAACTCCTTGATACCTGAGTATGCACAATTTTTCCATTTTAGGTAGTAGCCATGTCTCATGTTCATGAAAGTGGAATTGTGAGAGGAGAGATGTCACCTCAGTTTCGAGAGCTCTTGCACGTGCTCGAGTCGTGGGTCCACTAGGAACTTGGTGAGACGATGGTAGGTCCATGTGGATCACCTTGAGATGCTCCGCATCATCTCCCCTCCCATGTGCCAAGATACGACCTCGGATCGAAATCTTCATCACCATGGTAGGGCGAGAGATCTTTGACGTTGAAGACGTCGCACACGTTGTACTTGCCGCGTGGGAGGTCGATCTTGTAAGCGTTGTTGTTGTAGCGTGCTAGCAACTTGAAGGGTCCATCGGCTCTTGGTAGAAGTTTGGACTTGCGTTCGTTGGGGAAGTAGTCTTTGCGAAGGTGTAGCCACACAAGATCTCCGATGTTGAATATCATGGGTTGCATGTTGTTGTTGAGCTTGGTAGCGAGTCGTTGTACTTGGCACTCGATGCTGTCCCTTGTATCTTCATGCATCTTCTTGAGGTAATTCACTCGGGCACTCGCGTCTGTGTTGATGCGCTCTTGTAGTGGTAGAGGAAGAATGTTCAATGGTGATAATGGGTTGAAGCCATAGACGACCTAGAAAGGGGACTTGCCGGTTGTTGAGTGTCTTGCGCGGTTCTAGGCGTACTCAGCGATAGGTAGGCACTCCTCCCACTCCTTGATGTTCTTCTTTATCAACACACGTAGTAGAGTGGAGAGCGTACGGTTTGTCACCTTTGTTTGGCCGTCGGCTTGTGGATGATATGCTGTGGATAATAGTAGCTTGATTCCGAGCTTGGCACATAAGGTCTTCCAAAAGTAACTCAAGAACTTGACGTCGCGGTTCGAGACAATCGTCTTCGGCACTCCATGTAGACGCAATATTTCCCTACAAAAGAGATTGGCAACATGTGAAGCATCGTCTAGCTTGTTGCAAGGAATGAAATGAGCTATTTTGGAGAATCGGTCCACAACAACAAAAACAGAATCCTTGCCATTTCTAGTTCAAGGAAAACCAAGCACAAAATCCATGCTAATATCTTCCCATGGTTGATACGGAATTGGAAGAGGCATATATAGGACATGAGATTGAGCTTTAGACTTAGCTTTGCGACATGTAGAGCATCAGTTGGTGAATAGGTTGACGTCGCGGAACATCTTGGGCCAAAAATAGTTCTTGGAGAGCGTAGCAAGGGTCTTGTCACATCCAAAATGTCCCATTAGTCCTCCTCCATGAGATTCTTGCAAAAGCAAGAGATAAAGAGAAGACTCGGGGATGCAAAGTTTGTTAGCTCTCATAAGATAACCATCCTTGATGTAATAGCGTTCCCAAGATGGATGCGTCAAGCACTTTACATAAGGAATAGCAAAAGTAGGATCATGCGCATATAAGTCTTTTATGTGCTCAAAGCCAATGGCATTCAATTCAAGTTGAGTAACAAGCATGCATATACGGGAAAGCGCATCCGCCACAACATTTTCCTTGCCTTTAATATACTTGATGACATAAAGAAATGACTCAATAAATTCACTCCAATTAGCATGACGCTTGTTCAACTTAGTTTGACCCATAAGGTATTTAAGTGTTTCATGATCGGTATGGATGATGAAGTCATGAGGGCGGAGATAATGTCCCCATTCATGCAAAACTCGCACTAAAGCATATAGCTCTTTGTCCTGGATGGGGTAGTTGAGTTGCGCTCCGGAAAGTTTCTCACTAAAATATGCTATGGGGCGCTTCTCTTGCGTTAAAACACCTCCTATGCCATTACCACTAGCATCAAAATGAATTTCAAAAGGTTTGTCAAAGTTCGGTAATGCAAGCACGGGAGCATGAGTAAGCAAATTCTTAAGCTCATTGAATGCGCTATCTTGATATGGTCCCCAAACAAAGGGTGCATTCTTCTGGTTCAAAGCATGTAAAGGAGACGTAATAGTGCTAAAATCCTACACAAATCTATGGTAGAAACCGGCTAAACCAAGGAAACTACGCACTTGTTGCAAATTGGTTGGTTGGGGCCAAGTTTTAATAGCATTGATCTTAGATTGATCAACATGAACACCCTTAGAAGATACTAAAAAACCCAAGAAAACGAGCTTATCAACACCAAAAAGGCATTTTTCCATATGAGCATAAAGTTGCTCTTTTCGAAGAATTTGTAGCAAGGTTCTAAGGTGGGTGACATGCTCTTTGAGAGATTTGCTAAAAACAAGGATATCATCGAAGTAGACAACAAAAAATTCACCAATATAAGGGCGAAACACATAATCCATAAGATGCATGAAAGTACCCGGCGCTTCCGATAAACCCATAGGCATGACTAACCACTCATACAAACCAAACTTTGTTTTGAAAGCGGTTTTCCATTCATCACCCTCTTGTATGCGTATTTGATAGTAACCACTTTTTAGATCAATTTTGGAAAAAAATAGTGGCACCGCTAAGTTCATCTAGCATATCATCAAGGCGTGGAATGGGGTACCTATAGCGAATGGTGATAGCATTGATGGGTCTACAATCGGAACACATGCGAAAGCCACCGTCTCTTTTTGGCACAAGAATGACCGGCACGGCACAATGACTCAAACTTTCACGCACATGTCCTTGGTCTATGAGATGCTTTACTTGCCTTTGTATTTCTTTGGTTTCTTTGGGGTTGACATGGTATGGGGCCTTGTTTGGAAGAGGTGCTCCGGGGATGAGGTCGATGCGGTGCTCGATGCCGCATAGTGGGGGTAGACCCGGAGGTAGCTCGTCGGGGAAAACATCTTGGAATTCCTGCAATAGGGAAGACAACAGTAAAGGTAGATTGTGAGAGATGTTAGCTTTTGGTGCCTCGTCCTTGCACAATAGGACATAGTGTAGGACACGTGATGGGTTCTCACACACTTCTCTCATCTCATGTTTGGTGGCAAATAGAACTATGTTTTTCTTGTCGCTCATCGTGGAGGCACTCAATTTTGGCTTGTGGCACTCACTCTCTTTTTGGTGGTTCGCTCTCTCACTATTCTCTCCATGATGGGTGGCTTGCTTGTCGGCGATCACTTGGCTTGGAGACACAGGTCCTAGCACATACTCCTTTCCTTTCATCTTGAAGCTATAGTGGTTTGTATGCCCGTTGTGGATGACGCCTCGGTCATATTGCCATGGTCGTCCAAGAAGGAGGTGGCAAAAGGTCATCGGGAGGACATCACACTCCAAAGTGTCTTAGTAAGCTCCGATCTTGAAAGAAACTTGTACTCTATGCTCGACTTGGATGGTGCCATTGTCGCTTAGCCATTGAAACTTGTAGGGGTGCGGGTGTTTCATCTTGATCAATTGGAGCTTGGAGCATAGTTCTTCACTTGCGAGGTTATGGCAACTCCCTCCATCTTTGGACTTCATCTTGTTGATGTTGAAGAGTCAAGACCTTGGAGACAACAAGAGTGGGGCTCAAATCTTCGTCACAAAAGACTTGTTCATCTTCATCGTCGTTGTTCACTTGCTGGTGCATGGCCACTTGCTCAAGGGCTTCCATTTCTCCTTCACTCATTGAGTCATAGGTTCCATCATCATTGAGGATCATGGTGCACTTGTTTGTACACTCGAAGGACTTGTGGCCTCGGCCGCCGCATGTGAAGCATTTGAAGTGACTTGTCTTGATGGTCTCATTGGTTGGGGTAGATGATGATGAAGCTCTCGGCTTGAAGTTGCTTGTAGTAGGAGGACGACTTGAGGTTGTCGAAGTTCTCTTGTAACTTGACTTGTCGCCGGTGATTGTAGATGGCTTGATTGAGGTAGAAGTTGTTGGAGTCGTTGAAGCTTGATTGTAGGAGAGGCCATAGGACTTTCATGAGAACTTGGCGTACTTGAAGTCATCTTGCACTTGGCGTTCCGCTTTGGTGGCTTGGTGCACTAGCTCGATGAGGTTCGAGTATGTTGGAAGTCGGCGATCTTCTTGATAGGATGATTGAGTCCATTCAAGAAACGTGCCATAGTTTGCTCATCATCTTCCATGACATTGGCTCTTGTCATGGCAATCTCCATTTCCTTGTAGTACTCCAACGCTCTTGGTTCCTTGCTTGAGGAGTTGGAGTTTCTTGAACAGGTCGTGGTTGTAGTAGTTGGGCACGAATCGTACTCTCATGACATCCTTCATTTGCGCCCAAGTAGTGATGGGTGGTTCACCTTTGGCCTCTTGGCGCTAAATGACTTGTTCCCACCAAATGAGGACGTAGTTTTGGAATTCAAGGGATGCCATTGCTATCTTCTTCTCTTCTTCATAGTTGTGCAAGTGGAAGATTTTGTCAACCTTCAATGCCCATTATATGTACTCTTCGGGGTCATTGCTTCCGGTGAACTTGGGCATGGTGAACTTTACCTTGTCGTATTGTTGCTCTTCATTGTGTTGGGGTCGGGGATGATGACGACCATGTCGTTGAGGATTGATAAACTCGTGTTTCTCTTGGCGAGGAGGGTTGTCAACCTCATGTTGATCTTTTCTTGGAGGATTTCCATTGTCTTCATGCTCTCAATGAAATTGATGTTCTTGTCTAGCTTGAGGAGGCACTTGTCGATCTTGACGAGGAACTTGACGATGCACACATGATTGATAAATCCTTTCTTGAACTTCATCGTGAAGCGCTTCTTGTTGCTCACGAGCTTGCCGGTTGCGTGTGGCTATGGCTCGACTTGAATCTCGGAGGGCACGTTGTGCCTCAAGTGCTTGAGCTTCACGGAGTTCTTGTTCTTGGCGTTGTGCCTCGGCACCTTGTGCATCTTGGTGTTTGCGCACTCGATCCTCTTGTTCTTGTTGGCGTTGACGTTGTCGTTATTGTGCTTGCGCGAATGTGGCTTGGTTTTGACGATGTCGATGATCTTGAGAGTCGGTGTCGTGTAGAGGATTGTAGTTGGCTTGACGGTCTTGATGCACGGCACGACGAATTGTATTCGATGTCGGGGTACTTGAGCCGGAGATAGTGTCGTCGGAGTGTCGACTCGAGCGGCTCCGTCTTGAGTAGGACGAAGTGGTAGAAGAGCGGTTGACCAACAATGCACGAATCTCGTCCATTCTTGCATCATTCTCGTGCTTGTGTTCATTGAGCTTGTGGTCGATGTAGGGTGGAACCCTAAACGGCCGATCTTTCACGAAAGGAGTGGATCCCAACTAAGAACACGAAGAACACGATGGGAAAACGAGGGAGAACACAAGAGGATCTCTCAAACCAACAAGATATAGTCACACATATGCTAGATCCGAGTACACATAGAGATCACACGGTCCAAAACCAACAAAGGACGATACATAGGGTAACCGGATATTCTCCATGAGGAGGTCTTGATGGGGCCACCCAAGAGGGGGCCTTGAATCCAACGTGGATCTTCTCCGAAGAGGGGCCGCGGTCTCTCTCAAGGAGTAGATCCGTATGGATGAGCAAAGCTATTCTCACCTATGAGCTAAACCACTGCTAACCCTAGAAAGAGGTGGTGGAGTCTATATATAGAAGTTGGGGGGCGAAGGGTTACATGGGCCTCGGCCCAACATCATGCACGTCGGCACTGTCTGTATGATCCGGATGTTGGTCCGTATGATCTGGGATTTGGGGGTCCAGATGATCCGGGTCGGCGTCCGGATGGTCCGGCTGTGTCGTGGGCGTCGCGGGAGGTCTGGATGTCCGGGTCCTGGTCCGGACGTCCGGGCATGGCTGGATGATCCGGGGCTAGGTCCGGATGATCCGGCTTCGTGGTGAAGCTTCGGGTGTCCGCGGGCGGGTTAGCCGGATCGTCCGGGCCAGGGTCCGGATCGTCCGGATGGCGGTCCGGATCGTCCGGGCTTCTGCTGATTTTGCCCTTCTTCTTCTCCATCTTCACGTCCATCTTCCTTTTCTGATTCTCCTTGCTCCTTAGCGTCTCCATGTCTAACTCCTTGATACCTGAGTATGCACAATGTCTCGGTTTGAGGTAGTAGCCATGTCTCATGTTCATCGAAGTGGAATTGTGAGAGGAGATATATCACCTCGGTTTCGAGAGCTCTTGCACGTGCTCAAGTCATGGGTCCACTAGGAACTTGGTGAGACGATGGTAGGTCCATGGGGATGACCTTGGGATGCTCCGCATCAGGGTAGTCCCCTTCCTCACGCGCCCGTGATAGAGGGGATCGAGGCCTCAGCTGCGCGCTGGCCGGCGCTTGCCCCTACGGCACAGGCCACGCCCAGCCAAGCTCCGGCTAGCGGAGGGGTCACCATGGAGCGGCGCTTCAGGGGAGCCCTCGGGAACAGCATGGAACGGTCGAGGCACATCCGACACCGGCCGTGGCGTACGGCCCCGTCGGGCGATGGTGGCGCCAGCAGCATCGGGTACGGGAAGAGGCAGCGAGGAGCAGGGGAGATCCTTTTCCCTCCGGCAGCTCTCTCGGAGGTCGAAGGAGAGGCGGAGAGGCTCTGGTTCGCTGGAGCTTAGAGGAGGCCGACAGCAAACATGGCGTCCGTGGAGAGGGTTAGAGGGCACGAGGGGGCATGAGGTAGTGTCTGAGAGGTCCTCGGGAGTGAGGGGGATCTAGGAGAGGCGACGGAGAGCTCGGGGGAAGGCTCTATATAGGGGGCCACCGGTGCACCATGGGCGCGGTCGATGTCGCGCTCGGGGGAGCTCTAGGAGGAGTGAGGAGAGAGGTTCAGGAGGGGCCAACAGCTTGCCGTGTCCCGGACGCCGAGGCGGGCCTCGGGGGACATGAGGGGGAGGCCCTAGGTCGTAAGGTGGCTTGGGCAGAGAGCGGCTACAGTGCGAGGGCACACTGTAGTGCGCTCTAGAGCATGCATATGGCCGGCATGGCGATTTTAAAAGGCCAGGGGCATGTCCTCTTGTGTCTTGGAGCTTCCTTGGATTCTCTAGAGTGGACAGGAACTAGGTGGGGTGCTGCATATAGAAATGTGTGAGAGAGGAGGTGTTTCCATGGGTGAACACAAAGAGAAAGAAGTGGGTTTTACCCCCAAATAATTGAATTGTTGAAGGAGGAGAGTTACTGGAGGTAGGAGGTGACCTCGGGCAGCTGTGGTAAAAATTTGAACTAAAGGAGAATTCATTTGGGGCTCCAAACAGTGATCACAAATATGTGGCAGAAGGTGTTTGATAGAGTTTTGGGCAAGCACATGGACTCTCTTTGACTTGAGAATTAACCGGATCAAATAGCCCAGAAAAATAAGGCCGATCACCAATTTTTAGTCCATTTTAAGAAAGTTCACAATGTAACTTGGGTAAACCCTAGAAATCAACAGAAATGGGTTTTCCAATATTTAGTCATGCGAAGCTACTCTCCTTGATGCACCACTTGGTGTAGTGTCATTATTTGGAGATTTGAGCATGTCCACAAAAGTTGGGATGAAAAGTAGAAAGTTAGCTATGTAGAGTTGTTCAAATTTGGTTCTGGACAAAGAGGGTTTTGGGGCACTATCATCAATATTTCCTTCTCTCCAACTTGTGGCATTTGGTCTAGATGAATAATTATACCATTTGAGCATGTGCACCAAGTTTGAGATCATTTGGGCATGTTTGGCAATGTAAAGTTGATCAAACTTCAAAATGGACAGAAGTAGTTATGAGGGGGTTTTGGTGATGTTATCTTGTTCTCCAAGACATGAGATTTGGCAAGATGACCAAATAGGGCATTTGTGAGATGCTAGAATTTTCTTGGAATTTACAGAGAATATTTCCTTTGTAGATATTTCAAAAGCTTGAAATATCCAGAAAGGGGTTTTAGGGATTTGACCAATATTTTGAACATGACCATGTGTTGAAACTCATATATATGGACAATATATGTCCACTGAGCTTCCCTAAATTTTCTCAAGTATTTTTGAAACATTAAAGTAATTTTAACCTATTAAAGACCACTTCTGGCCTTAAGAAAAAGCTTTTAAATAAAACAGAAAAATAACTTTGAAAATGATTATTTTGTGGTTTTTGGGAGTCCTATATCTAATAGTATTCAAATATAATTTTTGTAAGATTTTTCACACCCTTAATTAATTACTTGTAGTTCAAGTCTCAATTCAGGTCTTTTTAGAAAACCTAATTTATAAAATACTTTTTGGCCATTCTTTTTGTAAGAAAATACTATTCTGTCCTATATACATGGCATGATCATTACGCAAAGTTTTGGATCAAGGAGAAGAAGTATAGGAGTTGGAGAATTTATTTGATTTTTAGAGCACTTGCAAACAATACACAAAAAATCAAATCAAGCAAAGACCAAAACACTCAAAAGTTTTTGTCAAACCACATTTTGTCATGACTTATTAGGTTAAGTGTTGTGGCATGAAAATCAGGGTGTGACAATACATGAGCATGAGCCATGGATATAACACTATAGATGGAATAGAGTATGGTGGTTGTGGAGAAGACAAAAGGAAGGAGATAGTCTCAAATCAACTAGGCGTATTAATGGGATCTGGAGATGCCCATCAATAGATATCAATGTGAGTGAGTAGGGATTGCCATGCAACGGATGCACTAGAGCTATAAGTTTATGAAAGCTCAAAAAGAAACTAAGTGGGTGTGCATCCAACTCGCTTGCTCACGAAGACCTAGGAAAATTTGAGGAAGCCCATCATCGGAATATACAAGCCAAGTTCTATAATGAAAGATTCCCACTAGTATATGAAAGTGACAACATAGGAGACTCTCTATCATGAAGATTGTGGTGCTACTTTGAAGCACAAGTGTGGTAAAAGGATAGGAGCACTGCCCCTTCTCTCTTTTCTATCATTATTTTTTATTTTGGGCTCTTTAGCCTCTCTCTTTTTTTTCTCCCTTTTTCTCCCTTTTTTTATTTTTTTCATCCGGAGTCTGATCCCGACTTGTGGGGGAATCATAGTCTCCATCATCCTCCCCTCACATGGAAAAATGCTCTAAGAATGATGATCATCATACTTTTATTTACCTTACAACTCAAGAATTAGAACTCAATTCTAGAACAAATATATTACTCTATATGAATGCCTCCAGCGGTGTACCGGGATGTGCAATGACTCAAGAGTGACATGTATAAAAATTATGAATGGTGGCTTTGCCACAAATACTATGTAAACTACATGATCATGCAAAGCAATATGACAATGATGGAGCGTGTCATAATAAACGAAACGGTGGAAGTTGCATGGCAATATATCTAAGAATGGCTATGGAAATGACATAATAGGTAGGCATGGTGGCTATTTTGAGGAAGGTATAAGGTGGGTGTAAGGTACCGGCGAAAGTTGTGCGGTACTAGAGAGGCTAGCAATGGTGGAAGGGTGAGAGTGCGTATAATCCATGAAATCAACATTAGTCATAAAGAACTCACATACTTATTTCAAAAACCTATTAGTAATTGAAACAAAGTACTACACACATGCTCCTAGGGGGATAGATTGGTATGAAAAGACCATCGATCGTCCCCGACCGCCACTCATAAGGAAGATAATCAATAAATAAATTATGTTCCATCTTCGTTACATAACGGTTCACCATACGTGCATTCTATGGGAATCACAAAATTTAACAATCAGTCACTAGCTTGACTCTAATATAACCATGTTTATATCTCAAAACAATCATAAGGAATCAAACTTCACATAGTATTCAATACACTTTCTATGAAACTTTTATTATATCCCTCTTGGATGCCCATCATATTAGGACTAAATTCATAACCTAAGCAAATTACCTTGCTGTTTAGAGACTCTCAAATAATATAAGTGAAGCATGAGAGTTCATCAATTTCTTCAAAATAAAACCACCACCGTGCTCTCAAAAGATATAACTGAAGTACTAGAGCACGTACCCAGCTCAAAAGATATAAGTGAAGCACATAGGGTATTATAATAAATTAACGATTAATGTGTGTCCCTCTCAAAAGGTGTGTACATCAAGGAATATTGTGGCAAACTAAAAAGCAAAGACCCATATCATACAAAACGCTCCAAGCAAAACACATATCATGTGGTGAATAAAAATATAGCCTCAAGTAAATTTACCGATGGATTGATGACAAAAGAGGGGATGCCATCCGAGGCATTCCCAAGATTAGATGCTTGGTTGTCCATGAATATTACCTTGGGGTGCCTTTGGAATCCCCAAGCTTAGGCTCTTTCCACTCCTTATTCCATAGTCCATCAAAACTTTACCCACAACTTGAAAACTTCACAACACAAAACTCAACAGAAAACTCGTAAGCTCCGTTAGTATAATAAAGCAAATCACCACTTAGGTACTGTTGTGAACTCATTACAATTTTATATTGATGTTATATGTACTGTGTTCCAACTTCTGCATGGTTCATACCCTCCGAGACTACCCATTGATTCATCATAATAAGCAAACAACACAATGAAAACAGAATCTGTCAAAAAACAGAACAGTCTGTAGTAATCTGGAAACTTTTCATTCTTCTATAACTCCAAAAATTCTCAACAATTAGGACAATATATGCAATTTGTATACCAATCTTGTGTGAAAATTTCAGATCAAAAGCATGTTCCTGTGAAATTTCAAAATTCCTGGACGGAGAGAAATTTTTTATGTTTTTGCACAGAATCAAGTCAACTATCACCATAGACCATCCCAAAGGTCTTACTTGGCACTTTATCGAAAAAAAGCTACAAAAAAATTTACTACAGTAGCATAATCATGTGAACACACAAAAAATAGTAGGTATAAGTATTGGGTTGTCTCCCAAGAAGCGCTTTTCTTTAATGCCTTTCTAGCTAGGCATGATGATTTCAATGATGCTCACATAAAAGATAAGAATTGAAACATAATGGGAGCATCATGAAGAACATGACTCGCACATTTATGTCTAACCCACTTCCTAAGCATAGGGATTTTGTGAGCAAACAATTTATGGCAAAAAGAATCAATTAGCATAGGAAGGCAAAACAAGCATAACTTCAAGATTTTCAACACATAGAGAGGAGACTTGATATTATTGCAATATGTAAAAGCATATGTTCCTCTCTTATAATAATTTTCAGTAGCATCATGAATGAATTCAACAATATAACTATCATGAGATACATAATCTAATTGAAAAGTAAAATCATGATGACAAGTTTCATGGTTATCATTATTCTTTATAGCATACATGCCATCACAATAATCATCATAGCTAGCAACTTTGTTCTCATAATCAATTGGAACCTCTTCCAAAATAGTGGATTCATCAGCAAATAATGCCGTGACCTTCCAAATCCACTTCCATAAATATAATCATCATAAATAGGAGGCATGCTGTCATCATAATAAATTTTCTCATCAAAATTTGGGGGACAAAAAATATCATCTTCATCAAACATAGCATCCCCAAGCTTATGGCTTTGCATGACATTAGCATCATGGATATTCAAAGAATTCATACCAACAACATTGCAATCATGCTCATCATTCAAAGATTTTATACCAAATATTTTATTGACTTCTTCTTCTAACATTTTGGCACAATTTTCATTTCCATCATTTTCACGAAAGACATTAAAAAGATGAAGCATATGCCTCAATTCCATTTTTTTGTAGTTTTCTTTTACAGACTAAACTAGTGATAAAACAAGAAACTAAAAGATTCAATTGCAAGATCTAAAGATATACCTTCAAGCACTAACCTCCCCGGCAACGGCGCTAGAAAAGAGCTTGATGTCTACTACGCAACCTTCTTCTTGTAGACTCGTGTTGGGCCTCCAAGCGCAGAGTTTTGTAGGACAGTACCAAATTTCCCTCAATTGGATGACCTAAGGTTTATCAATCCATGGGAGGCGTAGGATGAAGATGATCTCTCTCAGACAAACCTACAACCAAATAACAAAGAGTCTCTTATGTCTCCAACACACCCAATACGATTGTAAATTGTATAGGTGCACTAGTTTGGTGAAGAGATGGTGATACAAGTGCAATATGGATGGTAGATATAGGTTTTTGTAATCTAAAAATGTAACAACAGCAAGGTAACTAGTAACAAAAGTGAGCGAAAACGGTATTGCGATGCTTGGAAACAAGGCCTAGGGTTCATACTTTCACTAGTGCAAATTCTCTCAACAATGATAACATAACTAAATCATATGGCAATCCCTCAACGTGCAACAAAATTCACTCCAAAGTTCCTATCACGGAGAACATAAGATTAAATGCTTATAGGGTATGAAACTACCTCAAAGTTATTCCTTCCGATCAATCCATTGAGCTATTCCTATAAGTGTCACAAACAGCCCTAGAGTTCGTAGTAAAATAACACCAGATGACACACATCAACCAACCCTAATGTCAATGCAAAAAAATCAACCCTAATGTCACCTAGATACTCCAAGGTCACCACAAGTATCTGTGGGTCAATTATATGCATCAAACAACTTTAGATTCATAATATTCAGTCCAACACAAAGAACCTCAAAGAGTGCCCCAAGATTCCTTCCGGAGAAACAAGGACGAAAACGTGCATCAACCCCTATGCATAGATTACCCCAATGTCACCTCGGGAATCCGCAAGTTGAGTGCCAAAACATACATCAAGTGAATCAATAGATCACAGCATTGTCACCATCAAGTGTTCTCAAATCCATAATAGTATTCAATCCAATAATAGTGAAACCTCAAAGGTAAAACTCAATTCATCACAAGAAGGTAGAGGGGGGGAAACACCATATGATTCAACTATAGTAAAAAAGCTTGCGGTATATCAAGATTGTGTCGTATCAAGAACACGAGAGAGAGAGAGAGAGAGAGAGAGAGAGAGATCAAACACATAGCTACTCATACCCTAAGCCCCGAGGGTGAACTACTCCCTCCTCATCATGGAGACCGCTGGGATGACGAAGATGGCCACCGGCGATGGTTTCCCCCTCCGGTAGGGTGCCGAAACAGGCTCCCGATTTGCTTTTTGTGGCTACAGAGGCTTGCGGCAGTGGAACTCCCGAACTAGGTTTATTTCTGGAGGTTCTAGGATTTATAGGAATTTTTGGCGTCAGTTTCACGTCAGGGGGGTCCACGGGGCAGCGGCAAGGCAGGGGGCGCGCCCTCCACCCTTGTCGTTGCCTCGGGACTCTTCTGGCCCAACTCTTGTGCTTCGGGGGCTTCTTCTGGTCCATAAAAATCACCGTAAATTTTCAGCTCATTTGGACTCCGTTTGATATTCCTTTTCTGCAGAACTCAAAAACAAGGGGAAAACAGAAACTGGCACTGGGCTCTAGGTTAATAGGTTAGTCCCAAAAATAATATAAAATAGCATATTAATGCATATAAAACATCCAAAATAGCTAATATAATAGCATGGAACAATCAAAAATAGATACACTGGAGGCGTATTAGTCGTCAGCCTCGTTCCGGTGACCTCTAGTTCGACCTTTTTTGCATATTTGCACTCGCTCCGTCGAGATGAACATCTATGCCCGGTTTGTTTTCTCTTTGGGCACTGCATGCTCATGTCCATTCCCATCTGACGCACATTTCCGCTGCTGCTCATCGCCGACTTTGTTTCCATCGACGCTTGGAGATGGATGGCACGTGCGGAGGTGCGTATTCACACGCCAAGCACAACCCGCATACCCTTGCATCTCGAGCATGTCAAAAAGCAAGTCCGGCAAGCTGACTCTGCCTCCTCTGTTTCTTTGCACGCATGCACCTGAAGCCAGTAGCTCTCGCACACGACTGAAGCCTCGTTCATCACCTTGCATGCCTCTGGAGCCGCCGTGCCCGAAGCGAGCACGAGCTCGTCCTTGAGATCCCGCACATCCGAGCCTTTGGATGAGCCCGCCGATGTCTTCTAGCCGCAATGCCGCCGAGTTTTGCTCGCCGGCATCACCTCCAGGCGTCTCCATGTGTTTGCTGGAGTAGAAGGCCATGCCTTCATGCGCCATTAGGGAAGCGCCCTCCTTCAGTTCAAACAAGCAGCGGCAGCAAAGTGGTTGGCGCCTCGCCCTTGTAACTAGGAGATCCCTGGTTCGAACCCCTGGGACACCCCAATTCTACCACTTTGTTTTTCTTTTGCACACACCTACATGGGCCAAATTCAGCGCTGGGCCGCGTTTTGACCAGGGATTCGATCTAGTGCTTCCCCTGATGCTTTATTTCTTTTATCCTATGCCCACTTATGCTAAGACTTTCATGCATTTTGAGATGTTCATATCTTTTAATTGGTTAACCCAAATAAAACATGTCATATATGCATAGTGCTTAGAATTTCATGTAGCTTCGTAATATCAAACTTTCATGCATGAAAAAAATGTTTAAATGTGTTGTTTGAATTAATTTGCATAACTAACATGTTGAAATTGTTTATTTCATAACTAGATACACGTAGCTCCGAATTAAATAAAATTTATATATAAATGGGGTAAAAAATGTGTAGCGTAGCATGGTTCACTTACTTTGCATGTTAAATAAGATTAAAATTGTTTTATAGGCAGAACAGTACCATATTCAAAAATTGTATATGGGGATTTTTCAGAATTGTTGTTTGTTGTTTCTGGCCTCATTTAAACCTGTGTTGATGTGGAGTTCTTTCATGCATCATCTCTTGCCATGAGTAACAACATTTAATCCAGTCATCCATCATAGTTGATTGTGCATCATGTTTGTTTTATGCTTGTGTGTTTACCGTGTTGCTTGCTTCTTTCCGGTTGTGGTTCTTCTCGATAGTTTTGGTTCCGTTGCAATTGTGAGGATGCATTCATACGTTGGTTCATCTACTTCATGGACTCGATCTTTTTCCGAGCGGGATTTTAGGCAAGATGACCATTACCTTGGATACCACTACTATCTTTGCTATTGTACTTGTCTCGATGCTATCGCTATGTCGCCCTACCTACCACTTGTTTGTCAAGCCTCACAAATTGCTATGATACAGCCTCTAACCTTTTCCAACATCCCAGCAAACTATTGTTTGGCTATGTTATCGCTTGCTCAGCCCCTCTTATAGCATTGCTAGTTGCAGGTGCAGTGCAGGTTGTTCCATGTTGGGACATGCATATCATGGGATATCATAATATCTCTTACTTAATCAATGCATCTGTATACTTGGTAAAAGGTGGAGGCTCGGCCTTTTGCCTGGTGTTTTGTTCCCTCCTGCCGCCCTAGTTTCCGTTATACCGGTGTTATGTTCCTTGACGAGCGCTCCTAAAACATGTGGGTGTATGGGAACCCACTGACCAATCGCTTAGTTAAGAAGTCTTCTAGCAAGGCCCAACATTGATTTTAAAATTTGTCAACATAATAATATTGATAATCAATTAATTAGCATAGGGAGTTAGCACTACACGAGGATTTTTAATTCAACATAATACAGGGGGCAGTGCTGGTCCAAAATAGAGCACCTTGCAGCGCCCCCTTGGAAACTTGGGTCTCAGCCAATCGTAAGCTTAGCTCATCCACCATGGCCCGAGAACGAGATACGCGGATCCTATCGGGATTGTCGGCACGTCAGGCGGTCTTGCTGGTTTAGATTTTACCTTTGACGAGAGGCAGGTCCACCGGAATTCCTTATCGTAAGCATCATGTTCTTCATGGTGTGAGGATGTTCCATCGGATGCGCGTGGTAATTTATAATGGAGCACTTGGAGCACCCCTGCAGGGTTAAATATTTTCGGAAGCCATGCCCACAGTTATGTGGCGACTTGGAAATTTATAATATCTGGTTGTAGAGAACTTGACACTAAACCCAAATTAAAATACACCAACCACGGGTGTAACTGTGACCGTCTCTTTTCGAAGGAGTTCAGGAAATGAACATGGTGGGGTTATGTTTGACTTGTAAGTAGTTTAGGATCACTTACTGATCATTACTAGTTTGCAACCGTCATGCGTAGTTACTCTTCTTACTCTTGTACTCGTAAGTTAGCCACCATACAATGCTTAGTGCTGCTGCAACCTCACCACTTATCACTTCCATACCCTTTAAGCTTTGCTAGTCTTGATAGCCATTGTAATGGGATTGCAGAGTCCTCGTGAGCCACAGATTATTACAACAACAGTTGCAGGTACAGGTAATGTGATGTTATGATGTGAGAGCGATGCTTGCTTGTATTGGAGTTCTTCTGCTTCTTCTTCTTCGATCGAGTGATAGGTGCCTAGTTGGAAGCCTGGGCTAGCAGGGTGGATGTCTTCTTTTTCATTTGATTTCATCCATAGTCGGATGCTGCTCTTCCATATGATGTTTGAGGTATTCATGTGGTGATTGTATACCTTTGTATGTAACCCCATTTGTGTTGTATATGGTACGATGTAATGATATCCACCTTGCAAAAGCGTCTTCAATATGTGCTTCTATCGTTGGTGGAACCTTCGAGTTCCTCTCAAATAGGATTGCATATTGGGCGTGACAATGAGCCCGTAGGCACATCCCCGCCCCGCCCTGCCCCTGCAGCGAGGAAATCAACTGACAGGACGACGCGGCTGGAGACGATATGATGGCAATCCCTCTACCAAGCAAAGCTCAAGTCGTCGTCCTCTCGAGAAGAGCTTTCCAGGGAGGGCGAGGCTTCTCACCCGTGAAGCCCGCCGCCGCCAACCGTCAAGAGGGCTAGGGATACTCCCCCACCCCCTGAATACAAGATGAGCGTCCTCCTCGAATCCGATGACGAGGATGAGTGAGTACTCATTGTCTTCTTCCTACCAAACTTTGGTTTACTTGAATGTTGTTCTGTTCTGATTTCTTCTTGTCTTTCAGAGATGAGGAGACGCTGACGCAGCGGGTGAAGCGTGCCAAGACTTCAAAAGGGCAAAGCTCCCCAACAGGCACCGAGCAAGGGGCGCCGTCGGCCTGATGCTGTGACCATTAGCCCCTAGTCCAACCCTGCACGGGAAACCACACCTCATGTCCCGCCATCTGGCACCAGCACCGTGGTTTCTCCTCCCGGGTCCGACAAGGAGATGGGAGAGGCCCATCAAGAAGATGAGCCCCAAAGAGGCAGATCCCGTCATGGGGTCCCCTTCAACCATCATCCCGGAAAGCACCACCCCGATAAAGGCCTCCACCGACGATCCTGCCCGCGCTATCCCTGTCCCGCCAGTGATGACTGTTGTGGGCTACATGCCGGCAACCCAGGCTGCCGAGGGAGGGGATGCCCCCCACAACAAGTACCAACGGGTAATCCCTCCATCGCTCTCTACCTTCCAGTAGAATTATGGTCGTCTGAACCCGTAGTTGAATCTTGATTTTGTTTCGATCTGCAGCCCCGATTTCTCCAGGGGGAGTGATGTCTTCGAGGCGGTGTATGATATCGCGAAGGCTGCTGCTGAGGAGGCCTCCAAAATTGCCATGGTGGAGGAAGCCAAGCAGGTTGTCGGGGATCTCACGAAGCCCCCACAGGGCCAGAGGAGCCCCACGGCGGCGAGCCTAATCCTGCTAAGATGGATGTGGATGAGACACCTGTCGTGATCGTCACCCCAGCTCCAGCCAAGCAAACACCGGCAGCCACCACCCTGCAGATCCCGTCAAGCGAGACTGAGTCGAGCGTGCCTGAGTAGGGACTCAGAGCCCCCAGCTCATCTGGAACTGCCGGGCAGGACTTTGATGAAGAAATCACGTGGATCTTGCTCCCCTTGGGCCAAAAATTCACAAATGTCGATGAAATTGCCAATGAACAGGAAGACTTTGCCTTCTTGCAGGCTATGGCCGTTGGCTCAAGGAAGTCCAAGACAAGTATGGTAATATATGGGAGCAAGCCCATACTGAACGCAAGTCATTGGACGCTGCTAAACGACAGTTGAAGGAGAAGGCTGAGGAGCTGCGCAGATGGTATAACGACCATTCCTGTGAGCTCAGGCACCAGGAGGAGAATCTAGCTGCTGCCAAAGAGATGGCATTGGCCCACAACGGCAACTTGATGAATCGCAAGGCGCCGCTCAATGCCAAAGAAGGAACTTGTCACCCGGGAACAAACCATTGCCTCTACCTAGCAGAGCAAAGACGCAAAACTTGAAGAGCTTGTGAAGCAGTGGACCCAGAAGCTGGTGGAGGACCACAAAGAAGCCATGTAGGTCCAGATGTCAGATACCGCCACCAAGCTCAAGGAAGTTGCTGACGAGGCCGTGACTGTTGCTTCCGCCAAGGCAGATCTGGAGGCCCAAGCGGGCAAGTTGAAGGAAGAGCTCGTCGCCAGCGGCAAGGAGGTCGAGGCCCTCAAGGCCGAGGCACAGAAAACAACCCTCGCTCTATAGGGTCTACAGACGCAGCTCTCGTCCAAGGGCTAGGAACTTGCAACCGCCAACGATGCAGTCCAGGATCTAAAGTCAAAACTTGCCGGCCTAGAGGGGAACCTCGAATCCACCAAGGAGCATGAAAAGGCCTTGGTAGAGAAACTAGCTACTGAGGAAATCCTTTGGAAGAATGCTGAGGGTGAGCATGAACATCTGTAACAAATGCACTCCCTCTGGATGGGTAAACTGGTTAACATAGCAGAGCATTTCACTTTGCAGCTCACGGAAATGGACATGAGGAGTTGGAGCTTCCCAACTACTGAGCATGAGGTCGCCAGTGTCAGATTGACCAAGTTTTTGACTGTCTGATCGAAGCACTGTAGACATATCACGAAGACTAGAAGGCTTCCTTCGCCAATGAGTCCTGGCAATTCGCTCGTGACGTGTTCTACACCGCGATGGTCAGCCTCGTCCACCACAATCCAGGCCTTGACGTTCCAAGGCCTTCAAGAAGTTGCCGGTGAACACCGACGACACCGTTGTTGACAGGGTCCTCAAGGTTCCCAGGACACAGGGTGACCACACCAACTGAGCCAGTCATCATATCCATCATTGCTCCGCCATGTGAAAGAATCATTTGTCCTTATGTTAGGCCTACGCTACTTTCGTCATGTAATATGACTCTGAATCGTATGCATGGACGTATGCTATCCCTTTAATTTATTCTGCTTTCTGTTCTTGTATAATTGGGCACCCTATGCATGCTGGAATCTTGCCGGGGCAAATACTAGTCGTGAGCGCTTTGGGGATGGATTCCTAGCAGCCTGTTGGTTGAATTGTGACTGACAAGTCATCCTTCGATGTTCCCAATGAAGCCACCTGAACTATTGAGCAGACTCGAAATAGACAAGGGCGCGAATGATTACATAAGGGTTCCTTCGCGTGCAGGTTTCTTATACGAACATAGAGCCCAAACAAGGGTATCACATAGAAATAATTAGGGAAATGGAGCTGAGAGATTTTGCAACTTAACTTTTCCTTTCAGCCGCAATTTTCGCTGCTAGGAATGGGATGTTCTTCTCCTTGTTCCCCCGAAAATCTTGCACGCGCGAAACTCTTTTGACGGCAAATTGGGCACGTATGGAGAGCCGCGACGCGTCGAAAATCCTGTCGGGAAAGGTGGAGTGAACATTTCTTGTGGCATCCTCGCTACGACTTGAGGATGCCAGCTTGGGCGACTTCCCAATGGACTTGCCGCGGTTTGCAATGTTGCCGGGCACTCGATCCCCATCAGCGGGTGCTCCCGACATCGGGCGCATGCTCGTAAACAACTGGGTTGGTCACGTGTGTCTTATCACCGAGGATGCTTCCCAATCGTGGGATTCACTTTCAAGGACAGCGCGTTTGCTGTCTTCGCCGCCTACTTCTACTGCCGTGGGCACGGCGACCGCACCGCCTATGCTGGATGTGCCCTCTGTAGTGTCCGCACCATCCGCGGCGGTGGTGCCACCTGAGCCGCTCGCGACGCGGATGGTGGGAGCTTGGATGCCGATGGCTTCGACATCATGGAGCCCTTCTTTTTGGGCGCCATGAAAGGCGAAGGAGATGTTGAGCTTGATGAAGTCGATGTGCCATTCACTGGCTTGATTCACGGCAACGCATCTCCCCTACCTAGCATGCAAAAGATGTCGGCATGGAGCTGGCGATCTATGGGACAGGGCTGCCCCTTTGCTGGTTTAGTGAGGGGGTGCGTGCGACGCAAAGAGTAAGACGACAAGAGAGACGATGGTTTTATCAGGGTTGGGGCCGCTGAGAAGCGTAAAACCCGACTCCTACTTTTGGTTTATTGATGAGGTGTACGCGCAAGCACGCGGAGCACTCTCCCCCAACAAGTCATGGGGAGAGGGCAGTTGCACGAGTGCCTATGCGGGAAGTTGCGTATGGTTCGAACCCTTGTAAATGTTGCCCTTGCCCTCCTTTTACAAGGGGTTACCACAGTGGCAAAATGGTCGCTACAGGGTGATTAGATGGAAACAAATGTATCATACCTAACTCTGCTAGCCAGGACGAAATGCATTAAATGCATCGCTAGGTGTCATGAGGAGGAGGGGCCCTGGCAAGGTTGCCGCACCGCTTGCCCGTCTGCCTTCTATTATCTTGACACGCCATTAGGACGGGTGTCGATAAAGGTAATCTTCTCTTCAGCAGGCCACCATGTGCATGATAAGCTTTACCTAACTGCCTACGAGCTCCACACCTCACCGATGGGTGACAACCAGCTCGGTGAGGTGGAGCACTGGTGTTCTGGTGTTGGCCGGCCGGGCCTTCATTTTGCCGGGCTCAGCTTGCCGGTAAGAGCTATCTTCAGTTTTGTCTTGGTCTTCCTAATGCGCTCCTTGATCTTACGAAGAGCTGCTCTTTAGCTTGGGCTGGTCCCCGCTAAGGTCTCTTGCCGGGAACGCCCTTACTGTCCGTGCGTAAGTCTAGGAAACTAAGGTCCTTGTCCTTAGTGCACCGACAACTAGTACATCAAAGGAGAGCCCTACACAGCAGTCCAGTGAACCAGCAGGTGATATGCCCGCAGAAAACAATGTGGTGATATGGCCATTGAAAACACGCCACCGCTTCCTTCTCTCGGTTTATCGCCATCAGAGGAGCAAGAGCATCGTCGCAGCTTAGCTAGTACTCCCTCCGTCCCATAAGTATAAGTGTGTTTCTTACACTAGTACATAGGATCGGTGTCGGTGTCAAAACTGAAAAACCTCGGGGTAGGGGATCCCGAGCTATGGATCTTGGATTGAGGGTAGAGGAATGAAGGAGACGATGTTTACCCAGTGTCGGTGTCAAAACCCGCAGACCTCGGGGTAGGGGGTCCCGAGCTGTGGATCTAGGATCGATGGGGAAGAAGGGACGACGAACACAGTGTTTACCTAGGTTCGGGCCCTCTCGAAGAGGTAATACCCTACGTCCTGCTTGATTATATTAGATGTGTAGTATGGTTTATAGAGTTGATCTACCTCGAGATTAGCAGGAGCTAAACCCTAAGGGGATGAGGTGGTGAAAATCGCCCTCCCTAAAGACTACAACCCTCGGTTTATATAGACGCTCATAGGGTTAGGGTTACCGGAGATAGATTACAATAAGGGATAAAAAGATCATGTGTATCCTTAACTTGGAGGACACACCCGGCTTCATAGATCTTCCATTGCTATGCGGCTTCACCAGACCTGCCCATATTCGCTGCGCTAGCGCCTCGAGGACCCCTTAGTCCATAACTCCCTCAGTAGCCCCCGAACTTGACTGCAACACCGGGGATTGTTCTCCCGACTCTTCATATCATCGGCTTGCGAGACGAGTTCTTCCATTTGTCTATTCAGTTCGGAGCCGTACCAATTTCGCCGAACTCTATCCGGAACCCGGACTAATGTGCTTGGGCCCGGATAATTTCTGAGCTCCATAGGTATCAAGATCAAGGTGGGACCATCAGAGCTTAATGCCATTTCTCGGGGCAAGAGCCTCATGCACCTTTTCAGAAGGCATGTGGCCCAATGCCGACTTTCCATGGGACCGTCCTTCCAGGTTCAAGGCAAGACATCCATTTATAGATCGGAAAGCGCGGGGGATAATTTGCCATCCCCTTTCACAAGGTTCAACCTGAAGAAATTGCCTGGCGCCATGGATGACCTCCTAGGTTCATCCTCGTGCCCACACGGTCCACTCCTAGGCGATTGGTCGAGCTGTTTAGTTTCACACCTTCAGCCGAGGTGCTTGCAAATGCAGCGTTTCCTCCCTCCGGCAGATTTGGTTCCCGTCCGCACTGGCCTCATTTCCATCGATGGTTGCGCCCTCGCAGAGAACTCCCCCGCTCCGAGTAACGAGGAGAGGGTGTGTCTCGTGCCCTTCCTTCTAATAGGTTTGGGCTTTCCTATCTGTGGAGGAGGTACTCCTGTCTCGTCCCTCGCCTCCGAGAAGGATCCATATTCGAATTGGGCGGTGCCGAAGTATGGCAGATAGCTGGGATAGGGTACCCAATTGGGACCCCCCCAGAAAGATACCGAGGGGTGGACCTCGGAGTGGTTTTATATCAAAGACGTTCCCCTCACCAATCCAATTCGGAGAGGGTTGCTCGAATACTCAAACGACCCGCCTATAAAGCGGTTCAACTGGCAGCCAACAGGCCCTTCCCAACAAGACATCGAAGAGGTGTGCACGCTGGCGGCCAAGATCAGGCTGCTAACTAGCAGTAAGCTGACCATAATCAAAGTAATGGCCATCGCCATAACTAGATGCGTGCAACCCCAGCAGCAAAGGGGTCATCCTTTATGGTGCTACAACGGGACATAACTCGCTACCAGCGACAAGGGCCAGACAATATGCTGGCTTTGGCAAAAATATTGGCCGAGCTCTTCAAGGGAGAGGAAGCAGATTTTACTCGAATGAGTATCTGGGAAGGTTGCTCCAGATACAATCCAGCGGACTGGGTAAGCCACGATCCACTGTCTTGAGCTCACAAATTACACCCGAACTCTGACTGGTTGTACTTGAACAGGGTTGGAGGTGTTAGGTTACGTGCATTAATTGCCCTCCTCCTCAACCGAAGGATCACTCTCGTGACGTCGATTGATTTTGAAGATGGGGTGTTTTATCAGGAGAGCCTTGACGGTGTCAAGGTTGCTGTGATAGCCGATCACCCCGGGGCTCTTCCCGCTTCCATAGTAAGTGAAAAGAAGATCCTCTCCTGAATAGGGTGCTCATCTCGCGCTATTCCCCACGTGCTGACTTATGCTCCCAAGGGTCGTCGTACTACACGTAAGACCGTCTTGGGAGGAGCGCAGACCGCGCCAGCTTCAGCCCCTAATGGGGGATCAAAGCAGAAAGCCTCTCCCGAAGCGGAACCGGAAGCACCTGCCTCCTCAGCTCAGAGGTAACATATTTCAGAATTACAGTGAGGGTTGCTTTTAGCACTCTTTTATTCAAGCTTGCTCAATTTTTCAGAAGGCGTATGCCTCTGCACCAATCCGAAGATACCCTGGTGCGCCGAATCGCTGCTCCAGTCCCAAGTCTTCAGCACAAGCTAGAGCCTTGCCCGAACATGCGGCGGCCGGTGCGCCTCCGGCGGACTCCGATGATGTTTCGGTCACCAACTCCGAAGTCGAGAGCGTAATGAATCATTGTCGCCGAAATGTCATACTGACTTTGCCGAACCGGAGTTTAGTGCTTTTAATTCAGTGGATGCGTACCTTGAAGTGGCCCGGACAGGTCTTGAAGGGATCGCCGGTCTTTTTGACGCCAAGGGAGGTATATAGCTTGAAAGCAAATCATGTTCCCGAACCACCTAGCCCCCAAGCCTTAATTTGGGCGAGATGACCAAGTTAAGGGTGTCTAATGATATTGTTTGTAGGCCGCAAGAGAGCAGAACAAAAAGCTATCCGAGGACCTTGAAGTGAGTCAGACAGAGTTGGTCAAAACCAAGGCCGAACTGGATTCAGCTCGAAAAGCTAGCATTGAGCTGTCCGGTAAGTAGAAAAGACTGTTTCGCAGGTATACGTGGTGTTTATCCATTAACACCGTATTCTCCGTATAGACGCGAGAGCTGGAAGCGAGTTGCGGAGTGAGCTGGAGGCTGGTAAACGAGTGCTGACGCGAAGTCAGGAGGAGAAAAATGAGCTCAAGGCATAGAATCAACGGAAAGCCGAGGAAATTAAGAGTTTGAAAAGTCAGCTGACCCAAACTTTGGAGTCCGTGTAATTATTTGGAGGACATAACGAACAGTGTCTCCTATAAGGGAGATTAGGATGACCCCAACCCCCAGTCCAGCTAACATCTTTGAGTCGTCGAAATACATTGTCCAGTGTGAATATGTACTTGTAACGCCCTGGATTCGATGCGCCAGATGTCTGCCAGTTATTCGCCGTCTTTGCCATGTCATTTGCTTGCGTGTTGCATTTTGTCATGTCATCATGTGCATTTCATTTTGCATACGTGTTCGTTTCATGCATCCGAGCATTTTTCCCGTTGTCTGTTTTGCAATCCGGCACTCCTATGTCTCCCGGCGCCCCCTTTTGCCTCTTTTCGTGAGCGGGTGTTAAACTTTCTTGGAATGGACCGAGGTTTGCCAAGCGGCCTTGGTATAGCACCGGTAGACCGCCTGTCAAGTTTCGTGCCATTTGGAGGTCGTTTGATAGTCCAACGGTTAACCGTGTAACCGTTAAAGCCTCCTTCTCTTTGCAGCCCAACACCCCTTTCAAAGTGGCCCAAAACCGAGCAAACTCCCCTGCATGCTCTCGGTCGTTCGATCACGATCGCGTGGCCGAAAACCGCGCTCCATTTGGACTCTCCTAGCTCCCTCTACCTATATAAACACACCCTCCCCCGAAATTCGCGGATGAATCCACCCCTAACCCTAGCAAACCTCCCTCGCGCCACCGGACAAAAATCCCCGCCGCCGGACATGTCCGCTGCCACCGTCCGGCCTCTCCCGCGCCGCCACGTCGCCTGATCTCGCCCCGAGCCCCGCCACGGCCAGATCCGGTCGGGCCGGACCGGATCCGGCCGGCCCCGAGCCCCTCCGGCCTTCCCGGCCTCCTCTGTGCCGCCCGCCCTCGGCCGCCTTCGCGGATCCGGTAGGTGGGATGAGATCCACCCGCCCGACCATCCAAACGGCCCGCGGGATCCCGTCGTCCACTTTTTCCCCGAGGTCCAAATCTGCCAAGTCCCCGTTTCTGTGTAATTTTCATGCCATGTTCGTCATGCCGTATCTCTGCATCCGTAGCTCCGTTCCTTGCATCATGTTCATTTGAGCTCATCTTGATGCCTGAATCTTCGTTGCAAGTGTGCTATATGATGTTAACCTGCTGAAACTGTAATAACTTGCTCTTGCCATGCTTAGCTTCATAAACATGTCTTCTTACTGTTGGTTGCCTTGCCATGCCATGTATTGCTCTGTGGTGAGTGGTTCAAGCTCACCAACATGCCTACTTATTGTTGTTCCTACCATGTATGAATCTGTCATATAACTTGCCATGTTTACATGGGCGCCATCATATTTTATGTGCCCTTTTGGCTCATGGTCAGTAAGGGACTTGTGTTCTATGCATTTAGTAGATTCATGCCATGCCTTTGTTTGCCATGATAAGTTCCTGTAGCATGTTGTTTGATAGCTCTAAACATTGCAACCTGATGTTATTTCGGTTAAGTCTGAAACTGTTATTATTTGCAATCTTGCCATGTGTTTTTGAGCATGTTCTAGTGATTTCTGGAGATAGCTCAGTGTTCATGTTTTGTCAGGCTTTACCTGTACATCATGCCCATGCCTTTTGTTTTCACGTTGAGGTCCTGTAGCATGTTGTTTTGATGCTTGCAGGATGCCTAGTTGCTGTTTTGGACAGATTGTTGTCATATCTTGTATAGTGTGTGTGTGTTGAACCGTTGCTCCGTTTTGAGTGTGCTCTATATGAAACTTGCTTGATTTTGCATGTAGTTTCATATTATCATGTTGCATCCATGTTTTGAGGTGTTTTCTTGATGGTTGTATGCATTTTGCATCAATGCCTTGTTTAACTTGTTTTGCTGATATCTTTTAGGCCGTAACTCCGAATTTAATGAACTTTATATGTAACTTGACTAGAATTTCGTGTAGATCATCGTGGTGCATCTTAACTTGCTGTTTAACAAATTGAACTTAAGATTTATTAAGATCTGGACCAATTTCGAAATTTGCATATGAGGACTTGCCGGATTTGTTATATGTTGTTCCCGGCCTCATTTAAACTTGCTTTGATGTGTTGCTCTTATTTGCATCGTCTCTTGCCATGAGTAGCTTCATGTAGCCTTGTAATGTATCATACTTAGTTGAGCATCATGCCTTGTTCATGTGTGGTGTGTTTACCTTGTTGTGTGATTTTCTCGATAGTTCCCGTTTCGTTGCGATCGTGAGGATTCGTTCGTCTACGCTTGGTTCGTCTTCGTGGCTTCATCTTCTTCGTGGACTCGTTCTTCTTCCTAGCTGGGTTTCAGGCAAGATGACCGTCACCTTGGATCTCATTACTATCATTGCTATGCTAGTTGCTTCGTTCTTTCGCTATGCTGCGCTACCTATCACTTGCTGCTCAAGCCTCCCAATTTGCCATGTCAGCCTCTAACCTTTTTCACCCTTCCTAGCAAACCGTTGTTTGGCTATGTTACCGCTTTTGCTCAGCCCCTCTTATAGCGTTTGCTAGTTGCAGGTGAAGATGAAAATTGCTCCATGTTGGATTATGTTTATGTTGGGATATCACAATATCTCTTATATATATATTATTAATGCATCTATATACTTGGTAAAGGGTGGAAGGCTCGGTCTTATGCTTGGTGTTTTGTTCCACTCTTGCCGCCCTAGTTTCCTCATATCGGTATTATGTTCCCGGATTTTGCGTCCCAAACGCGGTCGGGTGATTTATGGGACCCCCTTGACAGTTCACTTTGAATAAGACTCCTCCAAAGAAGGCCCAACATTGGTTTTACCATTTGCCTCACCACCACCTACATTTCCTTGGGAGTAATTAACCCAAGGGTCATCTTTATTTTAGCCCCCGGGCCAATGCTTGTCTAAGTGTTGGTCCAAACTAGAGCCACTTGCAGCGCCACCTCGGGAAACTTGAGGGCTGGTTCTAGTTGTACGTCTTTGCTCATCCGGTCGTGGCACGAGACGAGATCTGGCGGCTACTATCGTGGATGTCGGCACGCCGGGAGGTCTTGCTGGTCTTGTTTTATTCTTGTCGAAATGTCTTGTAGCCGGATTCGAGACTGATCGGGTCTTCCGGGAGAAGGAATATCCTTCGTTGATCGCGAGAGCTTATCATGGGCTAAGTTGGGACACCCTGCAGGGTTTAAATTTTCGAGAGCCGTGCCAGCGGTTATGTGGCGAGATGGGAATTTGTTGATATCCGGTTGCGATAAACTTGAAGTAAACTCTTCTAAAATACACAAACCGTTATGCGTAACCGTGAGTGTCTCTTTTCGGGGTTGATCGAGAGGAGAACACGGTTTCGGGTTATGTCGGCGTAAGTAGGAGTTCAGGATCACTTCTTGATCATTACTAGTTGACGACCGTTCCTTTGTTTCTCTTCTCGCTCTCATTTGCGTATGTTAGCCACCATATATGCTTAGTCATTGCTGCAACCTCACCACTTTACCCCTTGCTTTCCCATTAAGCTTTGCTAGTCTTGATACCCATGGTAATGGGATTGCTTTGAGTCCTCGTGGCTCATGATTACTACACCACGATTGCGGGTTCAGGTTTCACGATGATCATGACGCGAGAGCGATGTTGCTTGTTTTGGAGTTCTTCTTCTGCTTCTTCGATCAGGGGACAGGTTCCAGGTCGGTAGCCTGGGCTAGCAGGGTGGATATTGTTTGAGTTTCTGTTTATGATTCATCCGTAGTCGGATGTTGATCTTGTATGTTGCATTGTTGTATTCATGTGACATTGTATGTCCGGGTTGTATCCCTATGTATTATGTATTGTTGATGTAATGATATCCACCTTGCAAAAGCGTTTCAATATGTGGGTCTATCCTTGGAGGGACCTTCGAGTTCCTTTTGGATAGGGTCGCATATTGGGCGTGACAGGTTGGTATCAGAGCCTCGACCGACCCTAGGAGCCCCCTTGATTGATCGTGTAGTTTGGCCGTTGTTGAGTCTAGAAGAAAACTGGTTTTCGGAGTCTAGTTATATCGGAGAGTAGGAATTCTTTTTACTCCTCAGCCCCTTCGCCGCTCTGGTAAGGAATCTTGACGTAGGTGTTTTGAATTACTCCTCTTCCCCTTCAAATTTTTCTTTAGGATCACGCAGTTGGTTTTCCGATCGTTGGTTCTCATCTCTTTTCATCCGGTGCATTTCTCGTCAAGTTGACTCGACCCTCTTCATCTTTGCAAGTCCAATCCTCAGTTCGCTCTCAACGAAGCTGTTTCTCTATCCTCAGTTGTTCTCTTTTTCCCACCCGCCCACCCCTTTTCATCTCGGAGCTGGAGTCCGTAATCGAGTATCCATCCTACTCGTGCGAAATCTTTGCCTTTCTTTCCTCAATGATTTCAACCGTTGTTGTTTCTTCAAGATATTCGTCGGTTCCCCTTTCAAGTTGCCTTTGTTTTCCCGCCCACCCACCCTTTTTCTTCCCGGAGTCTGACTCTCTCTTGACCAGCTATCTCATTCGTGCGGAACCTCTTGATCTTTCAGAATTATCTCAACCGGTGAATTCTCGTTTTGTATGACATTCTTCATCTCTTTTCTTCTCCGGTGGACTCAATTCAAGTTTTTCGGGTTATTCATATTCTTTTCCTTGAAGTGTTCTCTTTGCTCGTTCGCCTCTACTTGATTTATCCTTAGGAGCGTTCAAGACATCTCGTGAGATTAAATACGTGTTCCAATTAATTCGAGGTTGTCACCTCATTTAAATATTCCAATTGTTCCGGTGCATCTTCTATCTGTTCATCAATCCTTTTCAACGGTGTTTTCTTTAGTGGGCCCTAACCCACAGGTCTTTTCCCAGGATCTTACCTGACTCTTCTCATTCCCCCGGAGTATTCTTAATTCTTTTCAAGTCTGGCGTAAGTATGATTTCATCAATCAGATGCCTTTCCAACATTGATTTCAAATCATTTTCACTGTTGGCTCAACCTCTTCGCTTTTCATTCTCCCGGAGTACCTCAGTAATTTTGGTGGTGTTTATCATCGTCATTTGAAGACCGAAGTAGATTTCTCTTAAATCTTGTCTGTTCTCTCAAAGTTTCGTGGTTCTAGCTTCATGTTATCCTCTCGAATTATTCCATTTGTCAGATATTCCTTTTTCCTAACCATCCGGAGTATGTCAAGAGTTGTTTTTCCATTTCTTTTCACCGGAGGCCATCATTCCAGTTATCGTTCTCTATTTATCCCGGTGCCTCGTTCAAGTGTTCTTTAATCAGCTCATGATCTCTTTGTTCTTTTGCATCTAAATCCCCTCTAGCATATTGGTTCTTCTAATTCTTCCTGGCGATTCATTTTCTTTCGTCAGTCATTTCCGAATTCTTACGGTGGTTCGTTCAAGATTCTTTTCCTTCTTTATCATATTAATCCATTAGATTACATTCGATCCTACCGGTGGTTCATGAAGACCTTCTCAAGTTTGCGATATGTCACTTCTCAATCCTTTTCATCAAGAATAAGTAGTATGCAAATCCATTGCTTCCCATCAATTTAATTTGATGAAGGATAAGCATACAATAAATCTTATTCTTATTTCATCCAAGTGATTAATCCCTTCCTTCAGAGTTTGTTCATGATGAATAATCTCGCGGTTCCAAGTGTTTTCATCTTTTCTTTTCCGGAGTTCAAATTTCCTCGGCCATTTCGTCGGAATCCTCCATCTAATTCATCGCAGGCTCATCTCAATCTTTCTTCCTTCATTCTATCTCATCATCCTTTTGTCACCGGAGTTCTTCATGGTGGTTCTTAATGATTTAATTCATTCTTCAAGAGTTCATCAAGCATCATTCCATCCTCTCAAGTTCATGTTCTATTCTTTCCATGTTCAGTCAGAGTGCTGCCTAAATCCTTTCAGTCATTTGTTTCTTATCTCGTTCTAACCGGAGTGGTTTCATAGTCTATCTGATTCAGTGAGCTTTCGATTCTCGTCATTCTCGTCGTTCGTCTCTTCTTCTTGAGTGCTTCGATTCTTGCTTCTTCTCTTGAGTTCTTGCTTCACCTCATCCTTTTTCCCTTCCGTCTCGGTCCTAAGATCTCGAGACGAGATCTCTTGTTAGTGGAGGAGTGTTGTAACGCCCCGGATTCGATGCGCCAGATGTCTGCCAGTTATTCGCCGTCTTTGCCATGTCATTTGCTTGCGTGTTTCATTTTGTCATCTCATCATGTGCATTTCATTTTGCATACGTGTTCGTTTCATGCATCCGAGCATTTTTCCCGTTGTCCGTTTTGCAATCCGGCACTCCTATGTCTCCCGGCGCCCCCTTTTGCCTCTTTTCGTGAGCGGGTGTTAAACTTCCTCAGAATGGACCGAGGTTTGCCAAGCGGCCTTCGTATAGCACTGGTAGACCGCCTGTCAAGTTTCGTGCCATTTGGAGGTCGTTTGATACTCCAACGGTTAACCGGGTAACCGTTAAAGCCTCCTTCTCTTTGCAGCCCAACACCCCTTTCAAAGTGGCCCAAAACCCAGCAAACTCCCCTCCATGCTCTCGGTCGTTCGATCCCGGTCGCGTGGCCGAAAACCGCGCTCCATTTGGACTCTCCTAGCTCCCTCTACCTATATAAACACACCCTCCCCCGAAATTCGCGGATGAATCCACCCCTAACCCTAGCAAACCTCCCTCGCGCCACCGGACAAAAATCCCCGCCGCCGGACATGTCCGCCGCCACCGTCCGGCCTCTCCCGCGCCGCCACGTCGCCTGGGCTGAGCCCCACTTCGCCGCCACCCGCCGAGCATGAGCCAGGCAGTGAGGCCCGCCCGGCTCACGTCTGCGCCGCCGCCCCTTGGCATCCCATGGCGGGCGCCCAGCCTCCTTGCCGCCGCCTCGCCCGTCCGCACATCAGACCCGACCCCGCCGTCTCGGCGGTGCCACCAGTGAGCCAGCGCCGCCCGTCCTTCCTTCTCTCTCTCTCTCTCCCTCACGCGTTTTCCCTCTCTCTCTTCCTCGCAGGAGCCACCGCCGCCGGAGCTTCCTCGCCCCGAGCTCCACCTCGCCGAGCCGCCTCGCGCGCCGGCCGCCTGAGCTCGCCCCGAGCCCCGCCATGCCAGATCCGGTCCGGGCGGACGGATCCGGCCGGCCCCGAGCCCCTCCGGCCTTCCCCGGCCTCCTCCGGTGCCGCCCCACCCTCCGGCCGCCGTCGCCGGCCGCCTCGTCGCCGGATCCGGCGGGTGGGATGAGATCCACCCGCCCGACCATCCAAACGGCCCGCGGGATCCCGTCGTCCACTTTTCCCCGAGGTCCAAATCTGCTAAGTCCCCGTTTCTGTGTAATTTTCATGCCATGTTCGTCATGCCGTATCTCTGCATCCGTAGCTCCGTTCCGTGCGTGTAATATGTCAAATTGTTCGTCTCGATGAGTACATCATTTCATTCCATTGCATCATGTTCATTTGAGCTCATCTTTGATGCCTGGATCTTCGTTGCAAGTGTGCTATATGATGTTAACCTGCTGAAACTTTAATAACTTGCTCTTGCCATGCTTAGCTTCATAAACATGTCTTCTTACTGTTGGTTGCCTTGCCATGCCATGTATTGCTCTGTGGTGAGTGGTTCAAGCTCACCAACATGCCTACTTATTGTTGTTCCTGCCATGTATGAATCTGTCATATAACTTGCCATGTTTAAATGGGTACCATCATATTTTCTGTGCCCTTTTGGCTCATGGTCAGTAAGGGACTTTTGTTCTATGTACTTAGTAGATTCATGCCATGCCTTTGTTTGCCATGATAAGTTCCTGTAGCGGGTTGTTTGATAGCTCTAAACATTGCAACCTGATGTTATTTCTGCCAAGTCTGAAACTGTTATTATTTGCAATCTTGCCATGTGTTTTTGAGCATGTTCTAGTTATTTCTGGAGATAGCTCAGTGTTCATGTTTTGTCATGCTTTACCTGTACATCATGCCCATGCCTTTTGTTTTCACGTTGAGGTCCTGTAGCATGTTGTTTTGATGCTTGCAAGATGTCTAGTTGCTGTTTTGGACAGATTGTTGTCATATCTTGTAGTGTGTGTGTGTTGAACCCTTGCTCCGTTTTGAGTGTGCTCTATATGAAACTTGCTTGATTTTGCATGTAGTTTCATATTATCATGTTGCATCCATGTTTTGAGGTGTTTGCTTGATGTTTGTATGCATTTTGCATCAATGCCTTGTTTAACTTGTTTTGCTCATATCTTCTAGGCCGTAGCTCCGAATTTAATGAACTTCATATGTAACTTGACTAGAATTTCGTGTAGATCATCGTGGTGCATCTTAAATTGCTGTTTAACAACTTGAACTTAAGGTTTATTCAGATCTGGACCAATTTCGAAATTTGCATATGAGGACTTACCGGATTTGTTATATGTTGTTCCCGGCCTCATTTAAACTTGCTTTGATGTGTTGCTCTTGTTTGCATCGTCTCTTGCCATGAGTAGCTTCATGTAGCCTTGTCATGCATCATACTTAGTTGAGCATCATGCCTTGTTCATGTGGTGTGTGTTTATCTTGTTGTGTGCTTTTCTCGATAGTTCCCGTTTCGTTGTGATCGTGAGGGTTCGTTCGTCTACGCTTGGTTCGTCTTCGTGGCTTCATCTTCTTCGTGGACTCGTTCTTCTTCCTAGAGGGATTTCAGGCAAGATGACCGTCACCTTGGATCTCATTACTATCATTGCTATGCTAGTTGCTTCGTTCTTTCGCTATGCTGCGCTACCTATCACTTGCTGCTCAAGCCTCCCAATTTGCCATGTCAGACTCTAACCTTTTTTCACCCTTCCTAGCAAACCGTTGTTTGGCTATGTTACCGCTTTTGCTCAGCCCCTCTTATAGCGTTTGCTAGTTGCAGGTGAAGATGAAGATTGCTCCATGTTGGATTATGTTTATGTTGGGATATCACAATATCTCTTATATATATATATATTATAATGCATCTATATACTTGGTAAAGGGTGGAAGGCTCGGCCTTATGCCTGGTGTTTTGTTCCACTCTTGCCGCCCTAGTTTCCGTCATATCGGTATTATGTTCCCGGATTTTGCGTCCCTAACACGGTCGGGTGATTTATGGGACCCCCTTGACAGTTTGCTTTGAATAAGACTCCTCCAGCAAGGCCCAACATTGGTTTTACCATTTTCCTCACCACTACCTACATTTCCCTTGGGAGTAATTAACCCAAGGGTCATCTTTATGTTAGCCCCCCCGGGCCAATGCTTGTCTAAGTGTTGGTCCAAACTAGAGCCACTTGCAGCGCCACCTCGGGGAAACTTGAGGGCTGGTTCTAGTTATGCGTCGCTCATCCGGTCGTGGCTCGAGACGAGATCTGTGGCGGCTACTATCGGGATGTCGGCACGGGAGGTCTTGCTTGGTCTTGTTTTATTCTTGTCGAAATGTCTTGTAGCTGGGATTTCGAGGTGATCGGGTCTTCCGGGAGAAGGAATATCCTTCGTTGATCGCGAGAGCTTATCATGGGCTAAGTTGGGACACCCTGCAGGGTTTAAACTTTCGAGAGCCGTGCCCATGATTACGTGGCAGATGGGAATTTGTTGATATCCGGTTGTAGTAAACTTGAAGTAAACTCTTCTAAAATACACCAACCGTGCGTAATCGCGTGAGTGTCTCTTTTCGGGGTTGATCGAGAGGAGAACACGGTTTCGGGTTATGTCGACGACGTAGGAGTTCGGGATCACTTCTTGATCATTACTAGTTGACGACCGTTCCTTTGTTTCTCTTCCCGCTCTCATTTGCGTATGTTAGCCACCATATATGCTTAGTCGCTGCTGCAACCTCACCACTTTACCCCTTGCTTTCCCATTAAGCTTTGCTAGTCTTGATACCCATGGTAATGGGATTGCTGAGTCCTCGTGGCTCACAGATTACTACACCACCAGTTGCAGGTTCAGGTTTCACGATGATCATGACGCGAGAGCGATGTTGCTTGTTTTGGAGTTCTTCTTCTGCTTCTTCGATCAGGGTATAGGTTCCAGGTCGGCAGACTGGGCTAGCAGGGTGTATATTGTTTGAGTTTTTGTTTATGATTCATCCGTAGTCGGATGTTGATCTTGTATGTTGCATTGTTGTATTCATGGGACATTTTATGTCTGGGTTGTATCCCTATGTATTATGTAATGTTGATGTAATGATATCCACCTTGCAAAAGCGTTTCAATATGCGGGTCTATCCTTGGAGGGACCTTCGAGTTCCTTTTGGATAGGGTCGCATATTGGGCGTGACAGTACTGTATGCCCGGGGAAGTTCGTCCTCGGTCCATTCGGCTATGAAGTCGGCCAGCACCTGAGATTTAATGGCTCGGCGTGGCTTGTATGTTATCGCGAAGGGGTGAATCTCGATGGCCCATTCCGCGATGCGGCCCGTGGCATCCCCGTGACATCTGATGCCATTGTGACCGAACATTCTTGAAAGTAGTGTCATAGCTTTCGGGACTCCATAAAAACCATGTAGGCTATCTTTTGATAGTGCGGGTATCGTGATTTGCATGGCGTAAGTATGTTGGACACATAATAGACCGGCTTCTGGACTTGGAACTTGTGGCCCTCAGACTCCCGCTCCATGACGAGCACCACACTGACCACCTAATTGTTGGCTGAAACGTATAGTAGCATGGGTTCGCCGACGTTGGGTGCGGGCAATATAGGGTTTCCAGCGAGGAGTGTTTTAATCTCCTCGAGTGCCATAGTTGCTTCATCTGTCCATTGAAAGTTCTTTGTATTTTTTAGCAGCTTGTAGACTGGCAATGCCTTTTCCCCGAGGCAAGATATGAAGCAGCTCAAGGCTGCCGTGCATCCTGCTAGCTTATGGACATGCTTGAGATCTATTGGTATTGCAAGCTAAGACAACGCTCTAATTTTGGCCGGGTTGGCCTCGATTCCTCTATGGGAAACAATGAATCCGAGTAGCTTTCCGGCAAGGACCCCGAAGACGGATTTCTCTGGGTTGAGCCGTATGTCGTAAGCCCGTAGGTTGTCAAAGGTTTGGCATAGGTCGTCTACCAGTTAGTCTATGTGTTTGGTTTTGGCAACCACGTCATCCACGTATGCCTCGACCGTTCTTCCAATCTGGTTTTCGAGGCATGTTTGAATCATGCGCTGGTATGTGGCTCCTGCATTGTTTAGCCTGAATGACATGGTGTTGTAGCAGAAAGGCCCGTAAGGGGTGATGAGTGTGGTTGCAGCCTGATCGGACTCCTTCATCTTAATCTGGTATCCGGAGTATGTATCAAGGAAGCATAACGAGTCGTGTCCGGCGGTGGCGTCAATGATTTGGTCTATTCTTGACAGGGGGAAAGGATCCTTAGGGCAGGCCTTGTTAAGGTCTTTAAAGTCGACATAGAGCCGTCAGGACTTGCGTTTCTTGGGTACCATGACCAGATTTGCTAACCACTCGGGGTGCTTAATCTCCCGAACGAATCTGGCCTCTAGCAGTTTTGTGAGTTCTTCGCCCATGGCTTGCCGTTTGGGATCGGAAAATCGACCAGAGTTTGTTTCACTAGCTTGAAGCCTTTTAAAATGTTGAGGTTGTGCTCTGCTAGCCTGCGTGGGATTCCTGGCATATCTGAGGGGTACCAGGTGAATACTTATCAGTTTTCACAAAGGAATGTCCTTAGCGCCTCTTCGACTGCGGGGTCCAACTGTGCCTCTATGGATGCCGTTTTATTGGGATCTGTTGGGTGCACTTGAAATTTTACCATTTCATCTGCTGGCTTGATTGATGTGGATTTTTGTCTTTTAGTGAGAGCCACATCATCCCTGTCGACTGTAGTGCGTAGTGCTGTCAACTCTTCGGCCGCGAGGGCTTCGGATAGTGCCTCTAGGGCGAGGGATGTCGTCCTATTTTCAGCTGGCAAGGCTTTGCTCGGGTCGTTTTTAAGTGAGATTACCCCGTCGGGCCCTGGCATCTTGAGTTTCATATACCCGTAATGTGGTATGGCCTGAAATTTTGAAAATGCCTCACGTCCTAGAAGTGCGTGGTATCTTCTACAGAAGGGCATGTGAAATAGCAAGGGTTCGGACCTGTAGTTATCGGGTGTGCCGAACACAATGTCTAGGGTTACACGTCCCAAGCAATGTGCCTCCCTACAGGGTATTATACCTCAGAATGTGGTATGACTATGTTCGATGCGAGACCTGTTAAACTGCATCTTGTCGAGAGTACCCTTGTAAATGAGATTGCGGCCGCTGCCTCCCTCCGTCAACACTTTAGTCAGCCGAAAACCATCGACAATGGGGTCGAGGACAAGTGCGGCAGGTGCGTGGTTGTTACGGGGGCTTGGCTCGTCCTTTTCGTCGAAGCTGATAGGCATGGCTGCCCATGGATGTTCGGCCGTCACTTGATATATCTGGCTGAGCTCTCGAAGAGCCTTTTTCCTTTTATTGTTTCAGGCGAACGTCTCGTATACCGTAAGGACACTGTGGTCCTGTGATGAAGCCGCGGGCTGCTTGTCTGGTGGTGTAAGGCCCAGAATTGGCTCGACATATTTGGCCACTTGTCTTACCACCCAACAGGCTTGAAGTCTGTGGGTTGGGTTTGCGTCTAGCAAGACAGAGTGTATTGGGCATGGTTTATCCAACAACTCGTCTAGCACTGATCTGGGCCTGGTTTTCTTTTCGATAGACTCGTGCTCTGGCGACTGATTTGTGTAAGCCCGTTTAAAGTGAGACTTTTCGTGATGCGCAACGGGCGGTGGCCCCATGTTCACCTGTTGTGCCTTCCATGTGTTCTCCATGGCGCAATACTTGCGCACCAAGTCCGGTAGTTCGGTGAAGCTTTGAATTCGGCAATGAGTGAGGGTGTTCAAGAGGCCCTCGTCCTTGCAGTTGAACTGGAAGGCTGTAGTTATCTCTTTGCACAGCAAGGTGCCATCATGTCCTTCACTAGGAGAAATCTAGCCCAATAGTGATGGACAATCTCGTTTGGCAGCTGTTTGATGTACATGAGATCCCATTTGTCCGGGTTTCCCGAATCCTGGGAGTATTCCGTATGGTGGATGGGTGGGAAAAATTCCAGGATTCCCTCCTGCAGCGGACCCGGATTATCTTTAATGGTAGTCGGGTCATGTCCGGTTCTGATCACACATGGCTCGGATCCGGACTGGTGTGCGACTGGATAGGCTCAAGGCTGGGTCTGGCGAATCAAGTCCGTACATATATCTGGGCTGGAGCCTGACTCTGAGCTGGAGATTCGAGTGTACACCGTTCTTAGCTTGCAAGGCTGTGACCCCTCCTGGGCCTCTTCGACTGTGGCGACGAGGTGCGTGACCTGAGGGGTGTTGATTTCTCGGTCGTCAGGTTTATGCCCGATCCGATCATAGGCCGTGGGCCTGATAACAGAGATTCCCATTGCATGGAACAGACTCGCCAAGTGGTGTGTCAGCTGGGCATATGGGGATGCCGGACACTCCGGCGACTCGGCTGGAGATCTTGTGGGCGGTTCATCGGAGTCGGGCTTTAGGGCCGGACTCTGAGAGATACCTGATTTTTGTGTGTCTGCTGGTCCTGGGGTCGATGCCCCTGAACCAATGAATCCTTGAAGGGGGATGAAGCATTCGATCTGGTCGAGGCGACTAGTGGGATCGGCAAGCACTAATATGCCACTGAAGATAAGGAGATGACCGGTGCTACGTCTTGAGCTTGCGTTGGTTTTCCATGAAGAGGAGAGGATGACGCAGCAGCGGAGCGTAAGTATTTCCCTCAGTTTTTGAGAACCAAGGTATCAATCTAGTAGGAGGCCACGCGCAAGTCCCTCGTACCTACACAAAGCAAATAGCTCCTCGCAACCAACGCGAATAGGGATTGTCAATCCCTTCACGATCACTTACGAGAGTGAGATCTAATAGAGATGATAGATAATATTTTTGGTATTTTTGGTATAAAGATGCAAAGTAAAATAAAAGGGAAAGTAAAGAGCAAAGCAATAATAAAGCGTAGGAAGTTTAATATGATGAGAATAGACCCAGGGGCCATAGATTTCACTAGTGGCTTCTCTCAAGAGCATAAGTATTTTACGGCGGTGAACGAACTCTTTGTTGAGCAATTGATGAATTGAGCATAGTTATGAGAGTATCTAGGTATGATCGTGTATATAGGCATCACGTCCAAGACAAGTAGACCGACTCACCTTGCATCTACTACTATTACTCCACTCATCGACCGCTATCCAAAGCATGCATCTAGAGTATTAAGTTAATGAAAACAGTAACGCCTTAAGCAAGATGACATGATGTAGAGGAATAAATTCATGCAATATGATAAATACCCCATCTTGTTATCCTCGATGGCAACAGTACAATACGTGCCTTGCAACCCTTTCTATCACTGGGTAAGGACACTGCAAGATTGAACCCAAAGCTTAACACTTCTCTCATTGCAAGAACTACCAATCTAGTTGGCCAAACCAAACAGATAATTCAAAGAGACTTGCAAAGATAACTCAATCATACATAAAGGAATTCAGAAAAGATTCAAATATTGCTCATAGATAATCCTGATCATAAACCCACAATTCATCGGTCTCAACAAACACACCGCAAAAAAAGATTATATCGAATAGATCTCCACGAGAGAGGGGGAGAACATTGTATTGAGATCCAAAAAGAGAGAAGAAGCCATCTAGCTACTAACTATGGACCCGAAGGTCTTAGGTAAACTACTCACACTTCATCGGAGAGGCTATGATGATGATGTTGAAGCCCTCCATGGTGGAATCCCCTTCCGATGGAGCTTCGGAACAGGCCCCAAGATGGGATCTCGTGGATACAGAAAGTTGCGGCAGTGGAATTAGATTTTTGGCTCCGTATCTGATCTGTTGGGGGTACGTAGGTATATATAGGAGAAAGGAGTACGTCGGTGGAGCTTCGAGGGGCCCACGAGGCACGGGGCGCGCCCTAGGGGGGGCGCGCGGCCTCCACCCTCGTGGACGCCTCGTGGCTTTCTTGACGGAGGGTTCAAGTCTCCTGGGTCTTATCTGATGAGAAAATCACGTTCCTGAAGATTTCATTCCGTTTGGACTCCTTTGATATTCCGTTTCTTCGAAACACTGAAATAGGAAAAAAAACAGCAATTCTGGGCTGGGCCTCCGGTTAATAGGTTAGTCCCAAAAGTAATATAAAAGTGGAAAATAAAGCCCAATATAGTCCAAAACAAAAGATAATATAGCATGGAGCAATCAACAATTATAGATACGTTGGAGACGTATCAGGCATCCCCAAGCTTAATTCCTGCTCGTCCTCGAGTAGGTAAAAGATAAAAAGAGAATTTTTGATGCGGAGTGCTACTTGGCATAATTTCAATGTAACTCTTCTTAATTGTGGTATGAATATTCAGATCCGAAAGATTCAAGACAAAAGTTCATATTGACATAAAAATAATAATACTTCAAGCATACTAACTAAGCAATTATGTCTTCTCAAAATAACATGGCCAAAGAAAGTTCATCCCTACTAAATCATATAGTTTAGTCATGCTCCATTTTCGTCACACAAGAATTCTATCATCATGCACAACCCCGATGACAAGCCAAGCAATTGTTTCATACTCTAGTAATCTCAAAATTATAAACCTTCACGCAATATATGAGCGCGAGCCATGGACATAGCACTATGGGTGGAATAGAATATAATGATGGGGGTTATGTGGAGAAGACAAAAAAGGAGAAGGGGTCACATCAACGAGGCTAATCAATAGGCTATGGAGATGCCCATCAATTGATGTTAATGCAAGGAGTAGGGATTGCCATGCAACGGATGCACTAGAGCTATAAATGTATGAAAGCTCAACAAAAGAAACTAAGTGGGTGTGCATCCAACTTGCTTGCTCACGAATACCTAGGGCATTTGAGGAAGCCCATCGTTGGAATATACAAGCCAAGTTCTATAATGAAAAATTCCCACTAGTATCTGAATGTGACAACATATGAAACTCTCTATATGAAAAATATGGTGCTACTTTGAAGCACAATATATGAGACTCACTATATGAAGAACATGGTGCTACTTTGAAGCACAAGTGTGGAAAAAGAGATAGTAACATTGCCCCTTTTATTTTATATTTTTTTTGGGCCTTCTTTTTTTTTCTTTGGCATTTTTCTTCTTTTTTTGGGACAATGCTCTAGAAAATGATGATCATCACACTTCTATTTATTTACAACTCAACGATTACAACTCGATACTAGAACGAAGTATGACTCTATATGAATGCCTCCGGTGGTGTACCGGGATATGCAATGAATCAAGAGTGACATGTATGAAAGAATTATGAACGGTGGCTTTGCCACAAATACTATGTCAACTACATGATCATGCTAAGCAATATGACAATGATGAATGTGTCATGAAGAACGGTATGGTAGAAAGTTGCATGGAAATATATCTCGGAATGGCTATGGAAATGCCATAATAGGTAGGTATGGTGGCTGTTTTGAGGAAGATATAAGGAGGTTTATGTGTGAAAGAGCGTATCATATCACGGGGTTTGGATGTACGTGAAGTTTGCACCAACTCTCAATGTGAGAAAGGGCAATGCACGGTACCGAAGAGGCTAGCAATGATGGAAAGGTGAGAGTGCGTATAATCCATGGACTCAGCATTAGTCATAAAGAACTCACATACTTATTGCAAAAATCTACAAGCCATCCAAAACCAAAGCACTATGCGCATGCTCCTAGGGGGATAGATTGGTAGGAAAAGACCATCGCTCGTCCCCGACCGCCACGCATAAGGAGGACAATCAAATAACACCTCATGTTTCAAATTTGTTACATAACGTTTACCATATGTGCATGCTACGGGACTTGCAAAATTCAACACAAGCATTTCTCAAATTCACAACTACTCAACTAGCACGACTTTGATATTATCACCTCCATATCTCAAAACAATTATTAAGCACCAAACTTTTCTTAGTATTCAACGCACTCAAAAGAAAGTTTTACAAATCTTGAATACCAAGCATATTATTATTAAGCAAATTACCATGCTATTTAAGACTCTCAAAATAATATAAGTGAAGCATGAGAGATCAATAGTTTTTTTAAAACAAATCCACCACTGTGCTCTAAAAGATATGAGTGAAGTACTAGAGCAAAACTATAAAGCACAAAAGATATAAGTGAAGCACATAGAGCAAAACTATCAAGCTCAAAAGATATAAGTGAAGCACATAGAGTATTCTAACAAATTCCAATTCATGTATGGCTCTCTCAAAAGGTGTGTACAACAAGGATGATTGTGGTAAACTAAAAAGCAAAGAGGCAAATAATACAAGACGCTCCAAGCAAAACACATATCATGTGGTGAATAAAAATACAGCTCCAAGTAAAGTTACCGATGGAAGTGGACGAAAGAGGGGATGCCTTACGGGGCATCCCCAAGCTTTGACTTTTTGGTGTCCTTGGATTATCTTGGGGGTGCCATGGGCATCCCCAAGCTTAGGCTCTGCCACTCCTTGTTCCATAATCCATCAAAAAAAATCACCCAAAACTTGAAAACTTCACAACACAAAACTCAACAGAAATCTCGTGAGCTCCGTTAGCGAAAGAAAACAAAAGACCACTTCAAGGTACTGTAATGAACTCATTATTTATTTATATTGGTGTTAAACCTACTGTATTACAACTTCTCTATGGATTATAAACTATTTTACTAGCCATAGATTCATCAAAATAAGCAAACAACACACGAAAAACAGAATCTGTCAAAAACAGAACAGTCTGTAGTAATCTGTAACTAACGCAAACTTCTAGAACTCCAAAAATTCAGCCAAAATAGGACGACCTAGGCAATTTTTTGTATTGATCAGAAGCAATTGGAATCACTATTTTATCACGTTCTGGTGAATTTTTAACAATTGTTTTCGTGAACCGAAAGTTTCTGGAAATTACAGCAAGATCAAATAACTATTATCCAAGAAGATCCTATAGGTTTAACTTGGCACAAACACTAATTAAAACATAAAACCACATCTAAACATAAGTTAGATGGATTATTTATTCCTAAACAGAAACAAAAACAAAAAAACTAAAATAAAATTGGGTTGCCTCCCAACAAGCGCTGTGGTTTAACGCCCCTAACTAGGCATAAAAGCAAGGATAGATCTAGGTATTGCCATCTTTGGTGGGCAATCCATAGGTGGCTCTCATAATAGATTCATATGGTAATTTTATCTTCTTCCTAGGGAAGTGTTCCATGCCTTTCTTTAATGGGAATTGGAATCTAATATTCCCTTCCTTCACATCAATAATTGCACCAATCGTTCTAAGGAAAGGTCTACCAAGAATAATAGGACATGAAGGATTGCAATCTATATCAAGAAAGATAAAATCTACAGGCACATAATTCCTATTTGCAACAATAAGAACATCATTAATTCTTCCCATAGGTTTCTTAATAGTGGAATCCGCAAGGTGCAAGTTTAGAGAGCATTCATCAAATCACGGAAATCTAGCAAATCACACAAAGTTTTGGGAATAGTGGAAACACTAGCACCCAAATCACATGAAGCGTAGAATTCATGATCCTTAATATTAATTTTAATAGTTGGTTCCCACTCATCATAAAGCTTTCTAGGGATGGAGACTTCCAACTCAAGTTTTTCCTCATAAGATTACATCAAGGCATCAACGATATGTTTAGTGAACGCTTTATTTTGACTATAAGCATGCGGAGAATTTAACACGGATTGTAACAAGGAAATACAATCAATTAAAGAGCAACTTTCATAATTAAATTCCTTTAAATCCAAAATAGTGGGTTTAGCAATATCTAAGGTTTTACTTTCTTCAATCCCACTTTTATCAATTTTAGCATCATACTCTAAAAGCTCTGAATTTTTAGAACGCCTTCTAGGTAAAGGTGATCATATTCAATCTCATCATTAGCAAGATTCATATTGCAAAACAAAGATTTAATGGGAGAAAAATCAATAACTTTTAGATCTTCATCTTGATTTTCATGGAAATTGGAAGAACACGCTTTAATAAAGGCATCTTTCATAGCACGCATCCTAGCGGCTCTTTCCTTGCACTCATCAATGGAAGTTCTCATGGATTTGAGAGACTCATTGATATCATGCTTAGGAGTAATAGATCTAAGCTTTAAATAATCAACATCAAGAGAAATTCTATCAACGTTCCTAGCCAATTCATCAACTTTATGTAATTTCTCTTCAAGCAAAGAATTAAAATTCTTTTGTGAATTCAGAAACTCATTAACACTATTCTCAAATTCAGAGGGCATCTTATTAAAATTTCCATAAGAGTTGTTGTAGGAATTTCCATAATTATTAGAAGGATTACTAGGATAGTTCCTAGGATTAAAATTCCCTCTATAAGCGTTGTTACCAAAATTATTCCTACCAACAAAATTCACATCCATAGATTCATTATTATTCTCAATCAAAGTAGACAAAGGCATATCATTAGGATCAGAAGAAACACTCTTAGTAGCAAATAATTTCATAAGTCCATCCATCTTTCCACTCAAAACATTAATTTCTTCTATCGCATGCATTTTTTTATTAGTAGATCTTTCAGTGTGCCATTGAGAATAATTAACCATAATATTATCGAGAAGTTTAGTAGCATCTCCTAAAGTGATTTCCATAAAAGTGCCTCCCGGAGCCGAATCTAAAAGGTTTCTAGAAGCAAAATTCAATCCGGCATTAAATTTTTGTATAATCATCCACAAGTTTAAACCATGAGTAGGGCAATTACGTATCATTAATTTCATTCTCTCCCAAGCTTGTGCAACATGTTCATGATAAAGTTGCTTAAAATTCATAATATCGTTCCTAAGAGAGATGATCTTAGTGGGAGGAAAATACTTAGAGATAAAAGCATCTTTGCACTTGTTCCAAGAATCAATACTATTTTTAGGCAAAGACGAAAACCAAGCTTTAGCACGATCTCTAAGCGAAAAAGGAAATAACTTCAATTTAACAACATCATTGTCAACATTTTGTTCTTTTGCATATCACACAAGTCCACGAAGCTATTTAACTGAGTAGCGGCATCTTCACTAGGAAGGCCGGCGAATTGATCTTTCATAACAAGATTCAATAAAGCAGCATTGATTTCACACGATCCAGTATTTGCAAGAGGAGAAATCAGAGTGCTAAGGAAATCATTATTGTTGGTATTGGTAAAGTCACACAATTTGGTATTATCTTGAGCCATGGCAACAAGCAATCCAACACACAAGCGAACAGGAAAAAGGCAAGCGGAAAAGAGAGGAGGAGATTGGGAAAGAGAGGGCGAATAAAACGGCAAGGGTGAAATGGGGGAGAGGAAAACGAGAGGCAAATGGCAAATAATGTAATGCGAGAGATAAGGGATTCTGATGGGTACTTAGTATGTTGACTTTTGCATAGACTCCCTGGCAACGGCGCCAGAAATCCTTCTTGCTACGTCTTGAGCTTGCTTTGGTTTTCCCCGAAGAGGAGAGGATGATGCAGCAGAGTAGCGTATGTATTTCCCTCAGTTTTTGAGAACCAAGGTATCAATCCAGTAGGAGGCCACGCGCAAGTCCCTCGTACCTACACAAAGCAAATAGCTCCTCGCAACCAACGCGAATAGGGGTTGTCAATCCCTTCACGGTCACTTACGAGAGTGAGATCTAATAGAGATGATAGATAATATCTTTGGTATTTTTGGTATAAAGATGCAAATTAAAATAAAAGGGAAAGTAAAGAGAAAAGCAATAATAAAGCGTAGGAAGATTAATATGATGAGAATTGACCCAGGAGCCATAGATTTCACTAGTGGCTTCTCTCAAGAGCATAAGTATTTTACGGCGGGTGAACGAATTACTATTGAGCAATTGACAGAATTGAGCATAGTTATGAGAGTATCTAGGTATGATCATGTATATAGGCATCACGTCCGAGACAAGTAGACCGACTCACCTGCATCTACTACTATTACTCCACTCATCGACCGCTAACCAGCATGCATCTAGAGTATTAAGTTAATGAAAACAGAGTAACGCCTTAAGCAAGATGACATGATGTAGAGGAATAAATTCATGCAATATGATAAATACCCCCATCTTGTTATCCTCGGTGGCAACAATACAATACGTGCCTTGCAACCCTTTCTGTCACTGGGTAAGTACACCGCAAGATTGAACCCAAAGCTAAACACTTCTCCCATTGCAAGAACTACCAATCTAGGTGGCCAAACCAAATGGATAATTCGAAGAGACTTGCAAAGGTAACTCAATCATACATAAAAGAATTCAGAAAAGATTAAAATATTGCTTACAGATAATCCTGATCATAGACCCACAATTCATCGGTCTCTACAAACACACCGCAAAAGAAGATTACATCGAATAGATCTCCACGAGAAAGGGGGAGAACATTGTATTGAGATCCAAAAAGAGAGAAGAAGCCATCTAGCTACTAACTATGGACCCGAAGGTCTGAGGTAAACTACTCACACTTCATCGGAGAGGCTATGATGATGATGTAGAAGCCCTCCATGGTGGAATCCCCTTAGGCGGAGGTCCTAACAGGCCCCAAGATGGGATCTCATGGATACGTAAAGCTGCGGCGGTGGAATTAGGTTTTGGCTCCGTGTCGATCTGTTGAAGTGCGTAGGTATATATAGGAGGAAGGAGTACGTTGGTGGAGCTTCGAGGGGCCCACGAGGCAGGGGGCGCACCCTGGGGGGCGGACGCCCTCCACCCTCGTGGACGCCTCGTGGCTTTCTTGACGGAGGGTCCAAGTCTCTGGGTCTTATCTGATGAGAAAATCACGTTCCCGAAGATTTCATTCTGTTTGGACTCCGTTTGATATTCCGTTTCTTTGAAACACTGAAATAGGCAAAAAACGGCAATTCTGGGCTGGGCCTCTGGTTAATAGGTTAGTCCCAAAAGTAATATAAGTGGAAAATAAAGCCCAATATAGTCCAAAACAATAGATAATATAGCATGGAGCAACCAAAAATTATAGATACATTGGAGGCGTATCAACCGGGGACGTGGAAGCCCTCGCTGCGGCTGTGGTCTCCAACGACCAGTTGGGACATCGATCCTTCTAGCGATCCAGCAGCGGAACTCTCAATGAAAGCACCAATGTTGGTGTCGAAACCGGCAGACCTCGGGGTAGGTGTCCCAAGATGTGGATCTAGGATCGATGGGGAACAAGGGACGACGAACACAGTGTTTACCCAGGTTCGGGCCCTCTCGAAGAGGTAATACCCTACGTCCTGCTTGATTATATTGGATGTGTAGTATGGTTTACAGAGTAGATCTACCTCGATATCAACATGAGCTAAACCCTAAGGGGATGAGGTGATGAATATCGCCCACCCTAAAGACTACAACTCTAGGTTTATATAGACACCGATAGGGTTAGGGTTACCGGAGATAGATTACAATAAGGGATAAAAGATCTTGTCTATCCTTAAGTTGGAGAACACACCACAGCTTCATAGATCTTCCATTGCTATGCGGCCTCACCAGTCCGGCCCATATTCAATGGGTCGGCGCCCTGAGGACCCCTCAGTCCATAACTCCCTCACCCAGGTTTGGGCCCTCTCGATGGGCATAAAACCTATGACCTGCTCTTGTTTATATTGATGAAGATGTATCAAGTACAGAGTTGATCTACCTCGAGATCGTAATGTGTGGTCTAACTCTAGGGCTAGGTGAATGATTTTGTATTGATGTCTCCTCTATGGGCTAAGCACTATACATGCCAGAGAGGGTATCTAAGGTTACAAGGTTGGTAGCTATGAGCTAGGTGGCGGTAGAGATCTTGGAGTATATGTCAAGTCTTCGGGAGAGGCAGTCTTGAACATGCCTCCTACGTGCGGCTTCCCGAGTCCATCTTGATCATGAATGGCAGCTTCCCGGCCCAACACGAGGAGAATGGGCCGGCTGGGTTAGTACCGCCTTAGTCAGGACATCGTTACTAGCCCCCGAACTAGTCTTCTATGCCGAGGACGATCCCTGAAAAATACTCCCTCCGTTCCGAAGTTCTTGCCTTAGATTTGTCTAGATACGGATGTATCTAACACTAAAACATAACTAGATATCTACCTCCGTACTGGCCTATCTATCGGTTAGTTTGTACACTCTGCAGAGGTTTGCGCACTTTTCCCCACAAGACTCGATCTCCTCCGTTGTATTTCTCGCACTGCATAGTGTTTGAGAAATGGATGATCGAGACACAGTCTTTCCGAAGAGGTCCCCTTAACCGATAGATAGTCTGGTACACCTACACTCCCCTACATCTTCTAGCCTATCATGGAAACGTTTCCCACAACTTAATCAACTATGCTAGAGCCCATAATGGCTTGTGGCTGCACACGGAAGTTTCTAGCATGAATAATCTTATGATCCCTTTGAGCCTGGGTGGCATTCCATAGGGTGATCACACGGGTACTCCGGGATCCCCTTGGGCAAGCACTGGTTTCTCCAGGTGCCCGGGCAAACCACTGGGTGCTCCAGGGTGCCCCAACCATTCCACCTAGATGTGTATTAAAGTAGCCACCTTAAGTTTCCCTTCGTTAATATAATAACTCTCACATCTTTCATGAATTCTCTCAAAACCAAACCACGTCTACGAGCATAGCATAGCCCTATAAGCATAATGTAGTAACACCCTGGGTTTGAATGCAAGACAATAGGTTCCTACCTCATCAACTACTTCCAAATATCCCACATGTTATCAAATCCTAACCATGCAATGTTTGAGGGGTTGAAACTAATGCATAAAAACTGGGTAATAAAGGGATATGATCAAAGTGTGAACTTGCCTTGTACTGTTGATGAAGATGATTTGCACTCATAACTCCTGATAGTTCTTCTCGTCACACTCCGTTCAATCTATCGTAACCACACATAAGCAATCATGCAAAAGAATCGAAGAAAAGATTCCGAGAAGGACAAGATATCGGACAACAAGACCACTTCGGAATGAAGAGGATTTTACCGTACATTATAATAATGGAAACTACAACAGTTGAAGAATCCGAAGACTATGAGAATTTGAAGGCTCTGAAGAATTTCCAGATTGGTATGACCTAGGAAAGTTACCCTTATGGAACTAGTCAGACTATTGAAACTGTCAATACCCGAGATCAAGGTGTGTCGGAGAAAGACCAGAACATGGAGCGTTAACACTTAAAGTTTTTGTCAAGAAAACCCCAGGACAGGAGATATCAACTATGGACTGATAGCTCATGGTAGAGACATGGGCATAAACACGGCTAACCATGAGGTTATCGCCCGCTTATGCTATTGTCACCGTGCTGAGTTAAGCATGCATTTCTTCGAAAGGATTGGATGGTAGAAGGCTGATGGAGCACCTATCAGCAAAAGATGAAGTTTTAACCTTAGCTGGTGTATCACCAGGATCTGGAGTATTACATCAAGAATTTTAAGATGGACCTGCACGAATCCGTATTTGACAAGAAAGCATTTCGTGAAGAACTTAGGACCCATAAACTGAAGTAGCCAAACTGGAGGAACAAAACCTCGAGATACCAGAGATTCGTCAGGAACTGAAGGACAGTAGGACCATGGTTCATGCCAAGGATGTTGAAATCCAGAAGTTTGGAACGCAACTCTTAAAGGACATCACGAGAGAGTTCACGTCAACAGAGATGATCTGGCAAAAGAACTTGAGAAGGACAAGCACAATTGGAAGAAGCCATCGGAGACATGAACAAGACTTGAAGAGTTTGGTGACTTTGAAGATTTATTGACCTTTAGAAGACCAGACCCCTGTAATATTACCTACGTTAAATGTGATGATTGTGAGCTATCATTTGTTTGATGTTTTTCCGACAGCCACAAGATAAAAATCTGTCTTTTCAAAATCTGTCTTTTCACCCCAAAACCCATGGACCCAATAGAGGATGAATGGAGATGAACTCACATTTTCGAGACAGATAAGTCAATTGGAGACGGACCGATGGATTCTGAACATGGAGGATCACGTGAAGAATAACACTATAGCCGGAAAGGATATGACCCAGCATGCTCTTGAGTGATTTGAAAGAGGTGCTGCTACTTTGTGGAGGATGTACCAAACCATCAATGGATGGCAAGGAGTAACCACTTGGAAAGAATTTAAGTTGACTCTGCTAAACTCTCGTCTTGTGTCCCCGAATTTGAAGCCTTATGGAAATGATATGAAGAAACCATGTGCGTGCAAGTTTTGTGGAGAAATAGGACACAACCATAAAGAACACAAGGATGAATGCCCTAATTGTGAAGGAAGTCACCCAGCTGAAGAATGCCCCACTAGGCAGATCACTTGTTTCTTGTGTGAAGGGACTACCCACTACCCCGCCAAAGGTCACATTTACCCCATGGTACAAAGAACCATCCAACAGAAGAAAGAAGAAATGAAAGGAGCCCTCATGGAAATTTTAGAAGAACCGGTGATGAAGGAAGATGTCGAGGACACACACAAAGGAAACATAATTAAACCCTGCACCAAGTCATGTTATTCATGTGGAGAAGAAGGACACACCTCCCAGAATTGTTTCAATGGGGATCTAGTAGAATTCCCGACAGAGGAAGTAGAGTATGACCCACAGGAAATAGAAGCCCTGACTGGCACGAAAAAGTCCAGGAAGAGAAATAGATTGGATTCCAGGAAGGACCTGAGCCATATCACATGTTTCAGGTGCAAGGAGTCAGGGCACTACTTCAACGGTTGCCCAAAAAGGAAGATGAGGACCCCCAGGAGGCTATATAATCACTAGGAAACCTCGAGACTTGTCAGAAGTAATATGTTTCCATTATGATGAAGCTGGGCACTTTGCCAGAGAGTGTCCCAAGGAGAAGGAGACTTGTGATAAATAGTTGAGTTGCAACGAGAAATATAGTAGTAGTAGTGGGGACATTTCTTTTTATTAGTGAGGTGTTGAGTTGAGGCATGTAATGGAAGTGCAGGAGATTGTAATAATTTGAAAATCAATAAAGTTAGCATTGTGGGTACTAATTTGGATTTTATGAGTAGTTACTCTATGAAGAAAGATTTTGGCCATTTTCGAGGATATGAGAAATATGGTCTATGGATGAATTTGTGCATTCCAAGGGTGGTAGTACCCTGTGAGGACACTTGACCTCTAGAAAGGATTATGATATTCCATGGAGTGGACTTTGGACAAAATAAGTACGTGTTTTATCTCGATATGTGGGATATCCCAAGAATATGAAGGGATGAAGTACTATTGGATATAAAGGAGGTATAATATTGGTAATAAGGAGCAATTGCAACTCCATGATGAGTCTGAGTAATCCCGTCTTAGTTTGGTACCAATAGAGGGAAGAGAGATAGTACCATTGGATGGATATAAGAATGCTAGGAAACTGGATGTTGGAATAAAGATCAGTTGCCCCGATGATGAGTTCAAGGTTTACAAGGTATGAGATGGGCTATAACCTACAGGCTGCAGAACCTACCAAGGAGCAAGCACACTCTTACTGAAGGAAAAACCCTGGAAGAGGATATGCCTTTATCAACATACGATCTTATAGGAGTAACGCAAAACCTGAGAGTTGAGAAGAAACGATAGATGTTTCTTTGGCTTGCAGGATCAATGGATTTATCCGAACTTGGTTCGTCGACAAGAGAAATTCTGCAATGCTTGTGAGGATGATCGAGTGTTAGAATGCTAGATTCACTAAATCATGTACAAGGTAATGATTTGGGTGCGGGATGGATTGATCACCATACTGACTTACTCTTATTATTTGCCTTGCTATAAGGGATGGTAAATCTGAGTGCATAACCCATAGTAGAGCGACGATGATCAAAACCTTGTTTAAACCTTAGAATGCTATGACAATTTTTCCCTTGAACAAGGCAGCCGTTGCCAACTGTAGGTCATACGGTGAGATGAAGCCCCGCCCTTTTCCTTTAGGAGAAACCATAAATTGTTGACCACCATGAGATATCGATAGTTGTTTAGTATTGGCGCCCGGACACAGCCTAAGAAGACCCGATCATAGAAGAACCGTGGGGATAAAAAGATGTAAGAATCAAGGAAAAAGGTTATGCCACTATCGGAAGAGCCAGAGTAGGAATTTTCCCGAGAATCTGAGAAGACCGACACTGTCAACAATAAGGATGGAGTATATAAGTTTTGATGGAACCGTAACAATACTTCGAAGGGTGGTAGCACCCCAGACCCCCTGTGATGATCGACGGATTTTGAGATGACCCCTAAACCTACCGTATTTCTTTCTAGCCTCTCCGAATCTTGAGGACGAGATTCATTTTAAGGGTGGTAGGTTTGTAACATCACAAAATTCTAAATTTTGGAATGTTATATTAAATAAATAGTTTTGATTGAAAGTTGAATGAGAGGGAATGAAATGACTTTCCCAAACTTTCACCTTACATTTATGATCTCCATGAATTCAAATTTCATTTCATCACAAAACCCTAGAGAGAACATGATATGACTTCTTCCATTTAATTAAATGAAAAATGTTTGAATTTTATTTGAAATTATTTCAAATTCAGAAACTTTATGCAACTCAATGATTTTCATGAGAGAAGATAAAATGATTTCTTCAAATCATATGAAATATCAGTTGGAAATTTAAAAGAATCAAATTTAAAGTCCCTTTGAAATTATTTTCAATTTGGAGTTATTTGGGTTTTATTCAAATTATTTTTCTCCAAAAATAAAATATATGGAAAATAGGGTAAAATGGTTCCCTACAGTAGAAAAGTGGAGAAAAATGAGTTTGAAATCATTTTGGTATTTTAAAATATTTTAGTTTATTTTTAAATGAGACAGTAGCAATATTTGATTTATTTGCATTTATGTGGATTTTATTTGACGCAAGAAAAAAGTTCTTGTTGTAGAAAATATTTTTCTGAAAATTTTGATATGTAATATGCCTATATAAAATTCTGTCTTTATTTTTGTTATTCAGTTTTTTCCTTTTCTGTTTCTATTAAAGAAACAAACTGCGTGTGCGGCCTATAACTATCCATCGCCCACGTGCGCAACATATTCAGCAGACAGGCCCGTAACTGTTTTTATTTATGTTTCGGTTATGCTTGGAGAAAAAAATATTATTTTCAAAAATCTTTCTTTTTCTTAAAAAAAAGTTCAAAAAAAAACTGCACCGCGTGTGCGCCGGCGGGCCGAACACTTTAGTCGTGCGTTTTTCTCTTTTTGACTTTTACGTCTACGTTCAGTCCCACATTGCCTAGCCTTTAACCCCTAAACCTTTTTTCCACCTATAAATATAGACCCATAGAGCCGCTAAAAATTATCCCATTCGGGTTAAATCAATATTTTGGTTAGACTAGATTCATTAAAAAAAACATTTTTCTCCTCTCCGGCGGGACTTTTGAAAGTTGTCTCCTCTTTCTGAAGTCGTCTTTTCTCTACCTTATAAAGGTATCTTTCTTCGATTTTTTTATAGTTTTGTAGTTTATTATATCTAAACTAGTACGGTAGAATAAATAGATTATTAATTAATCTCTGTATTTATACATTAGACTTAGAATTCTTTTAGCCATAGCTAGTTTTCTTCTGTAAAACAGTTTGGCCCTGATTTTTCAAATAGCCCAGTGAACATGTCACATCAACTTTTTGAAATTTTCAAATTTCGAAATTTGTTCAGATTCATATTCAAACTTCTTTTGTTCATAACTCGAGTTTTATAACTCCGATTTAATTGATTCTTCTTCCTAATTGAAGCTCTTGACCTAAACTTTCTGATAAGGCCAAATTCACTTAATTTTGGTCATCAGCTGAATCATCGCGTGGTCAAAAAGGGAAAGGGTATAGTCTAACTAAAAGGGAATATTTGATAAAGCTAAAAAAGGAAGAGAGGTAAAAGAACTTTTTGGAAAGTAAAGTTTTAGAGAAAATATTTCCTACGGGCTTGCCAGTTTCTAGGGTCACGTCCTACAGTCAACATGTGCTCTGATACCATCTTGTAGCGACCGACCCAAATGGATCGAAGTCTCTGTACTTAAGTGTCATCCCTGGATCGGTATGCTGACACACACAGTACTCCAGGATTTATAACAGAGGTAAATCACATGTATAAAGTAACGTAAATACTATTACCTCAATCCAAAGAGCGGAAGTAACAACAAGGTTGTGGAATTCCCATCAACACCAACGGCAAAGTTGAGTGTAGACATCGTAACCCTAACGTATCACTTACTCGTCGTAAGAATCCCGCAACATGAGGCGTTGCAGCCATGCAGGTCAGTACATTGAATGTACTGGCAATTTCACACTGTAGAGCAATGCTGAATAATGGCTATCACTACATGCATATTTGGCTGGTGGCATCTCTAAGTTTAATTTTGCATAAAGCTATTTTTTCCCTACAACAAAGGAATAAATTTTATTTAACTACAAAGTTGGTTGAAATATTGAGAAGGTTCCTCCAACTCAACCCCAAAGTAATAATTATAACCCAACAAATTCATTAAGTAATGTGATGATATCAAATCAATAATTCAAGTACCAGATACTCAAGATGTCCATAACCGGGGACACTGCTAATCATGATTACACTACTAGAAAAAGTCCTGTTAGTGGCGCACCTATTTTTGCCATTAATGGCACACTATAGGTGTGCCACTATTACCACGCCACTAGTAACAAATAGTAATGGCACACTATAGGTACGCTATTACTTATCTCGGGTCACTATGGCCTAATCTCGGGTCAATATGCTTAATCTCAAGTCAAATCGCACTCCGTGGTCAAACTTCCCGAAAGGTCACCCATCCTCACACTACTCCAGCCCGAGCACGCTTAACTTCCTAGTTCTATCCAACCCCAGCACCAGCTCACTTAACAGGCACTTGTTGATATATCTATCATATCAATCCTATTAAACCTTGTTGATGTCTATGACTTTGTTCATGTTCATGAGTGTGATGAAATTTTGAAAAATATTTCAAACTTCCCGGTCATATTACGTATCATATTTTGAACATTTTAACAAAAAAAATTTGAAACCATTTTTTTTTGTTACTAGTGGTGCACCTAGCAAATGGTGCGCCATTAGTAAGTTTGATTTTTTTCCATTTTCCCCCCTCTAGATCTTAAAATCCCCGTATATTTTATTCTGTTAGGTTTTTGGGGATTCTGAAAATCTTCAACAAGGTTCCCCCGATCGAATCCGGATGTAACTTTTCGAGTAGATGATTTTTCATATAAAAAACTTTTTAATCCGAGTTCGTATGCAAAAGTTATGCCCATTTTACTAAATTCCAAAGAGATTTTGCAAATAAAGCCGAAATTCATATTTGTAAATTTTCCCAACAACTAGACCACATATCACGTGAGAAACTTATTTTCTTTTATTTTTTGACATTTCCAGCATTTTCTTTTATTTTTTTTAAAATTGAAAAAGCGGTCCAAGGGGGGGTGCATTTGGTTGAGTTGTTAGCAGTGGCGCACCAGGGATAGTGCGCCATTACTAGTTGACATAGTAATGGCGCACCTATACAAAGTGCGCCATTATTATGTGTATGACTTGGTCAAACCTTGGTCAAACTTAGTAATGGCGCACTTTGCATAGGTGCGCCATTACTAAGTATGACATAGTAATGGCAAGATTTATGCACAAAGGCGCCATTACTAAGTTTGACCAAGTCATACACATAGTAATGGCGCACTTTGTACAGGTGCGCCATTACTATGTCAACTAGTAATGGCGCACTATCCCCTGGTGCGCCACTGCTAACAATTTTTTTATTTTTTTTTCAAAACTAGTAATGGCGCACGAGACACCAGGTGCGCCATTAGTAATATGTCAATAATGGCGTAACTGTATCTGGTGCGCCACTGCTATATAGCAGTGGCGCACCACATACATGGTGCAGCATTAATGTCCATATTAGTTATAGCCTTTTTCCTAGTAGTGTTAGTTTGTACCCTTTGCAGAGGTTTGTGCACTTTTCCCCATAAGACTCGATCTCCTCCGTTGTATTTCTTGCACTGCATGGTGTTTGAGAAACGGAGGTCCCCTTAACCGATAGATAGGCCAGTACACTGTCGGGGAGGCTGATCGGACCCACGAACACCTATGGGGCCGGCGGACCAGGCCCCTTGTGGTTCGGAGGGGGGCGGAGGCCGCACAAAGAGCGGATCGAGGCGAAACACACGAGCAGTTTTACCCAGCTTCGGAGCTCTCCAAAGAGATAAAACTCGTACTGCTGCTTGTCTGATTGTATTGTGTTCTTACGAGGGAGCGATGAAAGCTACAAAACCTAGCGTGAGAGTCTCTGGTCTCTAGTGAGTCGAATGGACCGAACCCCCTACGCTATGCGCATGGGCCTCCTTTTATATGCACCAAGGGGCTCCGGCGGTGGCAACGTAGATGAGGGTACAAATGTAAAACGGTAGTTGGTACACCTACTTGAGCGATTATGCGATGCAAAATACCTAACTCGACGGCAAGGGACAAAAGCAATAAATGCCCGTCTGTGTCGCCTAAACAATTAACAGAGACCGTCAGTGCGCCACCGCCGCCACGATGGCAAGCTTGTCGGCGCCGCTCATCGCTGCTCCCCGCTGGCTGCCTGACCTCTTGACACGCTGCGCATGGAATGGTCCCATGGTGACACGTTGATGGATGAGCTGGAGCGGAGATGCAGAGTCGTCACGCGGCAAGCGCCTTTGCCGCTGCTGAATCCTTGTCGCGTCCGGAGGCTTGTCGCGCTCGAGCCTTCCCGGCAAGCTTCTCTTGCGGGGCCTTGTCTTTTGCGTGCCTCGAGTGGCCTTCCCGGCAAGCTCCTCTTGCCGGGGCCTTGTCTCCTTGGCTAAATACTTTGTTCTTGAATGGCGCCAAAGGTGTCACGGAGGATCTTGATGGTGACCAGGCAAGCCTTGCCACGGGGTGCTGCAACTATCGGTGCATGAGTTCGGAATACTAGGGTACCCCTACTCTAGTACACCGACAGGAGCCCCCGGGCCTGGGCCGGACACGGTGCCGAGCGCTGTCGGGCCAGGCCCAAAACAGTGCATGGACACACGCGGCCTAGATCACGCCGTTACTCGCCCCGGACCCACCACGTCCCCCACTAACGGCACGCACCGAACGTGGCGTCGTGTGAGAGATCGTGGGTGTGGTCGTGGGGGTTTCTTTATTAGGAAAAGCGGAACGTCCGCCCCATCCCCCTCCTTATAAACAGGGGAGACAGGGGCAGGCCGTCCACCTCGCCCTTGTTGTCTTGTCAAGAAAACCACCACCGCCTCCCCTTCTTCTCCAAAGGCGAAGAGAGCCGCGCCCCGCCCCCTTCGCCACAAGCACACTCAACGCCGTCGACCTCCTCCACCGCCTCCGCCATGGCTCCGAAGTCCGACAAGGGGAAGGGGGTGAAATCGGCCGAGGCGCAGCGGCTCGCGGTGCTGCGCAAGGAGCGGGCCATCTTCTCCCCCCAGCTCGACGCGAAGGAGCTGAGGGAGGGCTTCTACCTCTTCTGGTCGACGGAGACGCGTGCGCATCCGCGCACGAAGGTACTCGCCGCCACAGCGTCGGATTTAGCCCCAACTGAGTATCCTTTCTTTGCCCTTTTCTTTTATTGCGGGCTCTGCCCGCCCTTTTCCGAGTTCTTCTGCGGTATCATGAACACATATGGCCTCGGCCTCCTTGATTTCACTCCAAACGTTGTCTTGACCATGGTAGTTTTCGTACACCTTTGCGAAAACTTTTTGGAGTCCACCTAACTGTGGCACTCTTCCGCCATTTCTTCGTGCCCCGCATCGAGAGAGGAGAGCCGCTTGCCGGAGGGATAGCTTGGGTCTCCAGGATTGGCAAGAAAGAAGCCTATCTGGAAGGAGAGTTCCGTAACAAGTGGGAGGAGTGGAGAGCTAACTGGTGTTGGATCGTAGAGGAGAACCCGCAGCCCTTCACTGCCGTGCGCCAAACCCCAATAGTGCGCGGCAACGATTGGAGCAACTTGGCGCCGGAGGATGCTAGGTTGAAGATAGCTGTGACCCGGATTTTGCGCCTCAGGCTTGCCGGACTAATCGTAAGCTAGCTTGGCGCACTTCCTTCGCCACCGCATCGCTCCCTTGCAGGAAAGGAGGAGGCCTGCTTGGGAGTTCCAAAATGCGGCAGACATCATGAGGCTGCGCCCGGGTCTCAATTGGAATTTCACCGTCTTGGAGCTGGATGCGATGCTGCTAGAGCTGTTCAAGAACGACTCCGATCACCCCGAGTGGTTTAGGTTGCCGAGGGGGGTCGTCCCATTGTGCAACAACTCCGCTCTCGACCGCATCCGCGCCATGATGCCGTTGTGCGATTCCCATGGGATCGCTCCAACCTGGCAAGAGCCTTCTGACGAGATCGTGCAGCAGTTCTTCGACAACTTGGAAGAAGTGCCGATCCGCTCCGACGAGCAGAAGAGGCTCACTCGCGATACCACCGACGAGGAGATGGCTCGCATTGCCACCAGGCTGGAGGAGGCGGCAGCAGCTGCGATTACCGGGCGCCTTCGGGTTCACCGTGGAGGAGGCGGACGCAGCCGAGGCGGCAAGCCTTGCCGAGCGAAGGGAGTTCGCCGGCGAGGAAGAGCTTGTCGCACCCGGGGCTGAGTCGAGCGGACCAGCCGAGGGCGCTTCTTCTCCACCACACAGCGACTTGCCGCCAACGGAGCCCCCGGCTCCGCCGAAGAGGCGTCTCCGCAAGGACGGAGACGAGACGAGGCGACAGACGGGCCCACAGCCGCAGCGCCGCGCGACGCGCTCTACCGCGGCAAGCGATGTTGCCGCGGGAGCACCCCACACTGCTGCGACAACTGGGGCGGGATCCTCCCAGGCCACCGCCGACGCCTCCGCCAAGCGGCGAAGAGAGCCCACTCCTCCGCCTCGTCGCACCGGAGGCGAGCCGGAGTTTGACTTCTCCGCGCTTAGCTCCGAGGAGGAAGAAGAAGAGTAAGCTTCAATATTGTGCTTGTATTTCTTCAATTTTGTTGCTTTATCTTGAATCTGACTTGCTTCGTTCTGAACTTCTTCCTTTTCAGGACGCTAGCCCAGAGAGCGTCGAAGAGGGCCAAGACCCCGGTGGTCGTCGTTGAGGACGATTCACCTGTGGCAACAGGAGGCGCATCTGAGACCCCCTTGCCGGACCCGACAACTCTTCCTCATAGCAGCCCCCAGCACAGCCCCCAGGGTAAGTATGCGGTTTTTTCCTTATTGTTGGGTGTGCATGGGTGCTCCTTCTTCATAAACATCTGATTGTTGGTTCGTGTAGGAGCAGAGTAGCCTCATCAGGAGGGCCCGGAAGCCGCCCCCGAAATTCCGTCTGCTTCGGCTACGCCGCCAAGGGAGGATTCTCCGGTAAGGGAGCGTCCTCCGGCAAGGGAGGCTGCTCCGGCAAGGGAGGCTACTCCGGCAAGGGACAGCACCAGTGATCCTCCAGTGGTCGAGACCACGGCCGCAGATCCCATTGCAGGTAATCCCTTTGCGCGAAAATTTCCCTCGGGCTGGTCTTCTTCTATTTTTCTTTGAATTTTTGCTTGACTTTCTTTCTTTGTCCGCCACAGAGCCGATGGAGACCGAGGTCGCCGGGCGAAGGGGACGCCAAGGCAACATTGACGGCCGCCGTCATGGAAGAAGAAGCCGGCCGACGAGCCTGCCGGGCGAGGAGGCCACCGAGGCTGCCGCCACGTAAGCCGGGCGAGGGGTCCGTGATCGTGACCGATGGCCCCGAGGCCGCAGGAGCGCCAGTGCTATACCGACCGCCGACTCCCCGCTGCTACAGCGTCGGGCCCTCAAGAGCCCCAGCCCGGCGCCTACTTGAAGGCCGGGCGACAAGGTCTTCATCAAGCTCCCATGGGAGTCGAGCTCAGGCTGATCGAAGGAGAGACCTTCGACGGAGAGCTGCTCGCCTCATTGGCCGACGCTGGTGGACGCGCCAAGTAGCAGCAGCGGCGAGTCCGAGGAGGAGCAGCTGTTAAAGAAGCTGTTGTCGCTCTACCGCGCCCGGCAAGCCAAATTGGAGTCCCGGGAAGCACTTGTCGCGAGGGTGGGAGCGGACATGGAGAAGCGCGCAGAAGAGCTCCGGAGCGCCAACCAAGAAACTCTCCGGAATGTAGCAGAAGCGCGGGATCAACTTGCAGAAGAGCGCACGGCCTTCATCCTTGAGAAGGCCGCGACTGAGGAGGCGGCTGGCTGGCCGAGAAGCTCTCCGCAGGGAAAGCGAAATGGGCGCAGCGGAAGGTCAACCTGGACAGCCACGAGGAAGAGCTTGTCGCGCGCGAGGAGTCACTTGGCGGGGCGCTTAAGGAAGCGAAGGATGCTGCCGCAGCTGCCGAGGCCACGAAGGAGGAGTTGAAGGCAAAGGTGGCACAGCTGGAGGCCAGTCTCCAGAAGAACGGCGAAGAGCTTGCCGCACTCAAGCGCGAGCGCGAGAAGGACGCCTACACTCTTGGCGAGCTGCAGGGCTGTCTCGCTGATAGGGGCAAGGAGCTCGACGCCGCCAAGGATTCCTAGGCGGATCTTGAGCTGAAGCTGACCACTCTGACGCAGACGCTGGACGGCGCCAGAGAGCGGAGGTGGGCCTGTTGGAGACGATCAAGGCCAAGGAGGAGCTGCTGGCGAATGCTGTTGACACCAGGCGCCTTGAGGGAGAGTGTGGAGCATTGGACGAAGGTCTTGTGGATCTGCCGACATCCACAACGAGCTGATGGAGCCGGGATGGTGGATCTTGCATACTCCTCCGACGAGCATCTCCAACCCAGCGCCAAGCTTAGCTTATTCTTCAAGGGTGTGGTGACGGGCCTCCAGCTGACTCGGGAAGAGGTCCCAAAGCATTTGGTGAGGAATCACGCCAGATCTGTGCAGGAGCCCTCGAGAAGGTGTTGACGAAGGTGGCCTTCCGCAATCCAGGCCTCAACCTCAACGGCGTCCTCAGATCCTTGCCGCTAGATGCCAACGTGGAGGAGCTCAAGGCCCTTGTCGCGCCCATTGTGGACAAGGTGAACAAGATCAAGAGAATTGATGGCGACCGCGTAGACTAGGCCGCCAATTTTATCTTTCCCTTGTCGCTGCTGATCATGTTTAGAACAATTCATTAGATCTGCGACAAGTCATTTTGTAATATACTCTATCTCAGGTGATGAATGCAACGTTATTTCCTCTACTTGATTTCTTCCTTTGTATGTTTTTGCCCTACGCTTTTAGGGAACTTGTCGGTGCAGGCACCTTTGCCGCCAGCGCTGAGTGCGGAACGTCGGCTTCTTTGGCGGTGCTGCCTCCGACAAGCAACCTTGTCGCGACCAGCTGCAGCTCACTTAAGTTGTTGAGCAGACTCGAAACAAAGTAAGGGCGCGACTAGCCTGCGAGTTGGTTCCTCTGCGCATAGGTTTTCCATACAAAGTACTATCGTTCGAGGAAGATAACTTAAAAATTTAAGAACTGATTGCTCAAACTTTGGCAACTTAGCTTTTCTGTCGTTTGCTCCTCGATAAGGCGAAACTTCCTCGAGCAACGCTTGGTCCATAGTATTATCTTCTCCTTCCCCCCTGATTAACATGTGTGCGAGGGAACCTTTTCTTCCTTGAGAAAGAGAAAGAAGAGAAAATAAAGTCATGGAGCCTAGTGGCTCGATGTTGCTTACGGTGTGGGTGCTGCACAAAGTGTTAGTCAAAATATGCAATAAAATGATGAAAGCATGAATTTGAAAAATTGTGCGCAACACATGAGCTTTACTGATGCACGGGGTCTGCGCCCGGCTTTGTACAAAGGATTACATGCAACAGCGGCAAGACTTGCACAAAAGGTGGTTGCCGGAACAGGTTCCGGCAACCGCGCCCTACGGGTAAAACTTACAAAGATGCTCAATGTTCCAGGAGTTGCTCACCGGAATGCCATCTTCGGTCTCAAGGCGGACAACGCCAGGCCTAGTGACTCGTTTCACCCGATAAGGGCCTTCCCACTTCGGCGTCAACTTGTTTGAATTCTTGGCGGACTGAACGCGCCGAAGAACAAGGTCGCCTTCCTCGAGGCTTCTGGCACTAACCTTGCGGCTATGGTAGCGATGCAAAGCTTGCTGGTAACAAGCAGCTCGTACAGCGGCCTGAAGATGATCTTCCTCAAGGAGCAACGCGTCATCTTGTCGCAGCTGCTCTTGCTCAAACTCATCGTAAGCGAGCACTCGAGGCGATCCGTATACGAGTTCTGTGGGGAGAACTGCCTCTGCTCCATAGACTAGAGCGAAAGGTGTGCGGCGATGGCTCGATTTGGCGTTGTCCTGATCGACCAAAGAACCACCGGCAGCTCCTCGATCCAGTTTCTTCTGCACTTGTGCAGCCTGTCGAAAGTTTTGGTCTTGAGCCCGCGCAGCACTTTAGCATTTGCCCTCTCTGTTTGACCGTTGCTTCTCGGGTGAGCAACAGAAGCAAAGCAGACCTTGGCGCCAAGATCTTGGACGTAATGCATGAAGGTGCGACTCGTAAATTGTGTGTCGTTGTCAGTGATGATCCTGTTAGGGATTCCGAAACGGCAAACAATCGACTGAAAGAACTTGATCACGACTGTGTTGTCACCTTCCTCACTGCTTCCACTTCCGGCCACTTTGTGAACTTGTCGATTGCGACGTACAAGTACTCAAAGCCCCCGACAGCTCGGGGGAAAGGGCCGAGGATGTCGAGCCCCCAGACCAAAAATGGCCAGGATAAAGGGATCGTCTGGAGAGCTTGAGCTGGCTGGTGTATCTGTTTGGAATGGAACTGGCACGCTTCACACTTGGTTACTTGTGCAGTTGCATCCCGGAGGGCTGTCGTCAGAAAAACCTTGCCGGAAAGCTTTGCCGGCAAGTGCTCTTCTTGGCGCCAATGTGGTGACCACATATGCCTCCATGTATCTTCGCCAACAGCTTTTGTCCATCTTCCCGCAAATACACTTCAATTTCACACCGTTGAGTCTTCTTCTCATGCAAGATGCCGTCCGACAAACCGATACATACTTGATCGCCGGGCTACTCTTTCCGCTTCTTCTTGCTCTTCGGGAAGTTCTCCTGTCTGAAGGAAATGGACAATCTGTTGCGCCCATGTTGGAGCTTGCGGCTCGACAACAAGGACTAAAGGCACATCTGCTGCTGCGGGAACATCAGCTTCCACGGCAAGAACCTGCGGCTCAGCCGGAGCTTGATGTTCCCCGGCAAGCTTGCCGGAGCAAAACTTGTCGGGAGCGTCTGCTTCAACGAAACAAACCCCGGGGTTTGTCGGAGCAGCATCGCCCCTCACTCTGATGGTGTCGATCTTGGGGACCTTCTTGGCGGCGGCTTCGGGATCTCTGCGGAAAGTAGTCACCAGAGATCAACTTCCTCTTCTTGTTCTGTCCAGTTGATGGTGTTACGGTCGGTTGAGTTAGCTTGAGCACAAAAATCCCTGGTTCCACAGGCAACTTAAGTGCAGCGCACTTTGACAGGCCATCAGCAATATCATTCTGAGCTCTTGGAACATGTTCCATTTGCAGGCCGTCAAAGTGCTCTTCCAGATTCCTCACTTCATCAACGTAGGCTTCCATCAATGGACTCTAATAATCTTTGTTTACTTGGCGGACGACCAGCTGCGAGTCACCCCTGACAATAAGCTTCTTGATCCCAAGGTCCACTGCGATCCTGAGACCGGCAAGCAAACCTTCATACTCCGCAGTATTTTTTGTTGCTTGCTCCTTGGGAAAGTGCATCTGGACTACGTACTTGAGCTGCTCTCCGGTGGGTGCGATAAGCAGCACGCCAAAGACCGGGCGCCTTTGCAGCGAGAAGGCACCATCAAAGTACATCAGCCACTCTTTGCTTGCTTCCTTGACGGGATGCTCGTCTCGAATTTCTTCATCCGGTGTTGGCGTCCATTCTGCTATGAATTACGCCAATGCTCGCTTTGGATAGTTGAAGTGCTTTCAAACTTGAGGCCAAAGCTTCACAGTTCCGATGCCCACTCGACAATCCTGCTCGTAAACCACGGATTCTCGCAGTATCCTCTTCACGGAAAGCGAGTGACGATTGTTATCTCATGTGCTTGGAAGTAATGGCGCAGCTTTCTCGAGGCCATGAGGAGGCCGAAAAAGCAATTTCTCGCACACCGTAGTACCTTGACCTAGCCTCGCAGGAGGGAACTCGACAAAGTAAACTGGGCGCTGCACCATCCTTTTACATGTATCGCCCTTGCGTGCTGCAGATCCGTCCTTGTCGGGACCAGAGCTTGTCGTGAAGCCCCGCTTGTCGCTGGGTGTGTCTGTCGTGGTTGCTAGCTCGTCATCCGCCTCCCTCTCCGCTACTAACGCAGCACTAACCACTTGATTGGTTGCCGCTATATATAGCAGCAACTTCTCTTGTGGTTTAGGTGCGACAAGTGTTGGAGTGGAGGACAGGTATCTCTTCAAGTCCTGCAGCGCAGCCTCCGCTTCGGGAGTCCATTTCATTGGACCTGCCTTTTTCAAGATCTTGAAAAATGGCAGGGCGCATTCAGCAGACCTAGAGATAAACCTGCTGAGAGCAGCCACGCAACCGGCAAGTCTTCATACATCCTTGACGCGCTTTGGTTCTTCAATCTGCTCGATGGCCTTGATCTTGTCGGGATTGGCTTCAATCCTCATTGAGACATCTGAAGAACCCGAGAAGCTTGCCGGAAGGGACTCCAAACACGCACTTCTCGGGGTTGAGCTTGAGGTTGATCTTGCGCAGATTTGCAAAGGTCTCATCCAAGTCTTGAACCAGAGTTGCTTTGTCCTTGCTTTTGACCACTATGTCATCCATGTAGGCTTCTACATTTCTGTGCATTTGCTGCTCAAAAGCATCATGGACTACTCTTGCGAACGTTGAACCAGCATTCTTCAAACCGAAAGGCATCCGTATGAAGCAATACGTGCCACATGGAGTAATGAATGCGGTCTTCTCCTCATCTTCTTCTGCCATGAAGATCCGATGATATCCTGAATATGCATCAAGAAACGAAAGCAAATCACATCCGCCATGGAGTCAACAATCTGGTCGATGCGCGGCAAGGAAATGGATCTTTGGGACAAGCTTTATTAACATCCGTGAAGTCAATACAAAGTCTCCATTTTCCATTTGCCTTTGCGACAACTACAGGATTGGCCAACCACGTAGGATGGAGCACTCCTCTGACAAGGCCTGCTGCTTCCAGTTTCTTGATCTCTTCTGCGATGAACTCTTGGCGCTCCACTGCTTGCTTCCTGACTTTTTGCTTAACGGGCCGCACATGAGGACAAACGGCCAGACGGTGCTCAATCACTTTCACAGGAACACCGGGGATGTCAGACGGTTGCCATGCAAACACGTCGACATTCGCCCGCAGGAAAGCAATGAGCGCCCTTCCTATTTGGGGTCGAGAGAGGCACTGATGGTGAAGGTACCACCAGCGCCGTCCTCCTTGGCGGACACCTTCTTGGTCTTTGGCGGAGCAGCCATCGTCTTCTTGCACTTGCCGGTGGAGCTCAATGGTGCGTCCTCGATGGTAGTGCAACACTCCGAAGAGGTGCGCTTGCCGGAGTGAACCTCAGAGCTCTTGCCGGACTTGGTCTTCTTCTTTCCCACGGGAGCTTCAGCGGCAAGTGTTTTGCTTTCCGTCGCAGCTGCTGCATCCCGGTAGATCTTGTGGGCACAGATAAGAGCATCCTTCTTGTCGCCATGGATAGAGATGATGCTTATCGGGCCTGGCATCTTGAGTAGGTTGTAGGCAAAATTAGAGGCTGCCATGAACTTGGCGAGTGCTGGACGGCCAAGTATCCCATTGTAAGGCAATGGGAAATCAGCGACGTCGAATGTGACCCTCTCAGTCCTAAAGTTCAGCTCGCTGCCCAATGTTACCGGCAGCGTGATCTTCCCCTTCGGCTTGCTCCTTCCCGGATTGATTCCTTGGAAAGTGCCATTCTCTTCGAGCTCGCTGTCAGGGATCTGAAGCTTCTGGAGCACCGCGGAGGAGATCAGATTCAAGCCGGCCCCACCGTCAACTAACATCTTGGTGACCTTGAGGTTGCGGATGGTTGGTGAAACCAACATCGGCAAGCACCCGACCGAAGTTATGCGATCAAGGTGGTCCTCAATATCAAAGATGATAGGCGTGCTGGACCACTTCAGAGGCTTGCGTCACTCTACGGATGGTTCCGCTGCATTGACCTCCCGCATCCACTGCTTGAGTTGGCGGTGGGAAGTATGTAGGGAAGCACCTCCGTCAATGCAGAGAATCTCCGTGGCTTTCTGAAACTCCTGCTCGTCGGCGTCATCATCATCCATGTCTTCATCGTCGTCTTCGTCTTCATCCTTGTCGCGGCCGCGGAGAGGCCTGTCTCCTTGCCGCGGCGTCCTCCCCGGCCGGGTCTCTTCTTGCTGGCTCCTCCAGCACCTTCCTGGGCCTTCTCTTTGTCGCGCCGCTCGTACTCAGTCTTCTGCTGTTCGACAAGCTGCTCGACCTTCTTGCAGCTCTGAAGGTCATGGCCTTTGGTGCGGTGGATCTTGCAGTACTGCTTGCCGGAGCCGTCCTACTTGTCGGCGGCCGCCACAGACTGGTGGTTGGCGTCAGCGGCAACCTCCTTGCCGGAGCCACCAGCCTTGGCGTTCTTGTCGCCACCTCCATTGCCGGACTGCTCAACAGCTAGCACTTCTCTGCCTTTCTTCTTCCTGTTGCCTCGCCGCCGGCTCTTCTTTGCCGGGGCGGTCTCCTCGCTGTCAGATCCTGCACGCATTCTCTCCGAGTCTCCTCCCTTCCTCAAAGACGTGCACACTTGTCGGCCAAGGCGTACAGCTCATCGACGTCCTCGACTTTGCACATCGCCATCTCCTCCTCATCCTGCGGTTCCAGACGTTCGATGGAACGCTGATCACTGCGACAGGGTGAACATCTGGGATGTTGTAGTGCACACGGCTGAATCTCTGAATGAACTTGCGCAGGGACTCTCCTTCCTTCTGGGCGAGCAGATGAAGGTCACTCTCTTGGCCATGAGGATTGTGGCCGCCTGTAAAGGCGCCAACAAACTGATAGCACAAATCTGCCCAAGAGGATATAGAGCTGTGCGGCAAGTGCATGAGCCAAGATCTGACGTTGGGCTTGAGTACCAGTGGGAAATAGTTGGCGAGGATCTTGTCGTCTCGTCCCCCCGCAGCTTGTACCGCAATGGTGTAGATGCTGAGGAACTCCGACGGGTGCGCCCTGCCATCGCATTTCTCCGCACGTCGGCTTGAAGTTCTTGTTGCTGGGCCACTGGACTTGCCGCAGCTCACGAGTGAACGCAGGGCAACCTACCGTGTACGGCAAGTCGCCTGGTTCATCCGGCGCGTGAATGTCGACAGAGGGCTCGGCGCGCTTGTCGGACTGACGCCGCGCTTCTCTTCGACGCTCGATGCGAGTTCGAGCGTCTTCTTGTTGTCGCTCACGAAGAACTTGGCGCTGATTGCGGCGAGCTCGTGGATCAGATGACGCGGTGGAGTCGTCGTCGAGGTGGATCCGGCGAGTCGGCGATCTTGGCCTTCGGGGTGGAGAGTGCATGGTGGTTGCACCTCCATAAGTCTCGTCGCCACCGGCTCGTGCCTTGTCGTCGTGCCGCGGCAGTGATGTAGTTGGTTGCCACGGAGCGTCGCCGTTGGCGAAGCCGATGAGGCTTTGGATGGTAACCCTCCACTCGTCGACCTTGTCGGCCGTTGGAGGGTAATCCAGAAGCAGTTGAGCTCTCGCCAGAGCTTCTACTGGAGTAGTGGGTGGCAATGGTGAACGGTGCGAGGAGCGGGATATGCTCGGACTTCTAACTATGTTAGAAGGAGCAGCCTCCCGTCCAGGCGACCGTATCTCGCTCGTGCCAGCACGTTGGCGTGCACGCTGGTCTTGAGGGTCTCGAGATCCTCCGGGTTGATCTTGATCCAACGAGCGTATGGTATTGTGAATACCATGACGCTGTTGGTCCCGCGTCTCCTGAGATGGGCGCGGGGGGTGTGCGGACGCCGAGGTTTGCGCGGCCTTGTCCTTGGACTTGGCAACGTCACGAACTCCTTCGCTGGCACCCGTTCTTCCGCCAGCGTCTACCCCACCACCCATTTGCTCCGGTGATGGCGGGTACGATGCGGACGGCTCTGCTGCCGCCGAAGCCTTCTCCTTCGGTGGCATGTCGTGGAAGATGTTGAAGATTGATGAAGACGCTGCTCGTGTGCACGTCGGATCAGGTTCACACGGCCTCGACGCCCCCTACCTGGCGCGCCAAAGATGTCGGGAAGGCTGATCGGACCCACGAACACCTATGGGGCCGGCGGACCAGGCCCCTTGTGGTTCGGAGGGGGGCGGAGGCCGCACGAAGAGCGGATCGAGGCGAAACACACGAGCAGTTTTACCCAGCTTCGGAGCTCTCCGAAGAGATAAAACTCCTACTGCTGCTTGTTTGATTGTATTGTGTTCTTACGAGGGAGCGATGAAAGCTACAAAACCTAGCGTGAGAGTCTCTGGTCTCTAGTGAGTCGAATGGACCGAACCCCCACGTTGCGCATGGGCCTCCTTTTATATGCACCAAGGGGCTCCGGCGGTGGCAACGTAGATGAGGGTACAAATGTAAAACGGTAGTTGGTACACCTACTTGAACGATTGTATAGTGCAAAATACCTAACTCGGCGGCAAGGGACAAAAGCAATAAATGCCCGTCTGTGGTCGCCTAAACAAAGGCAACAGAGATCGTCAGTGCGCCACCGCCGCCACGATGGCAAGCTTGTCATTGCCGCTCATCGCCGCTTCCTCACCGGCTGCACAGCCTCTTGACACGCCGCGCATGGAATGGTCCCATGGCTACACGTTGATGGATGAGCTGGAGCGGAGATGCAGAGGGTGATGCGCATGACAAGCGCCTTGCCGCGGCTGAATCCTTGTCGCGTCCGGAGGCTTGTCGCGCTCCGAGCCTTCCCGGCAAGCTTCTCTTGCCGGGGCCTTGTCTTTTGCGTGCCTCGAGTGGCCTTCCCGGCAAGCTCCTCTTGCCGGGGCCTTGTCTCCTTGGCTAAATACTTTGTTCTTGAATGGCGCCAAAGGTGTCACGGAGGATCTTGACAGTGACTGTGCAAGCCTTGCCGCTGGTGTCAAGAATCGTCTGCGTGCACGAGTTCGGAATACTAGGGTACCCCTACTTTAGTACACCGACATACACCTACAATCCCCTACATCTGCTAGCCTATCATGGAAAGGTTTCCCACAACTTACTCATCTATGCCACAGCCCATAATGGCTTGTGGCTGCACACGGAAGTTTCTAGCATGAATAATCTTATGATCCCTTTGAGCCTGGGTGACATTCTATAGTATGATCACACGGGTACTCCGAGATCCCCTTGGGCAAGCACCAGATTCTCCAGGTGCCCGGACAAACCACTGGGTGCTCCAGGGTGCCCCAACCATTCCACCTAGATGTGTATTAAAGTAGCCACCTTAAGTTTCCCTTAGTTAATATAATACCTCTCACATCTTTCACGAATTCTCTCAAAACCAAACCAAATCTACGAGCATAGCATAGCCGTATAAGCATAACGTAGTAACACCCTGGGTTTGACTGCAAGACAATAGGTTCCTACCTCATCAACTACTTCCCAATACCCACATGTTATCAAATCATAATCATGCAATGTTTGAGGGGTTGAAACTAATGCATAAAAACTGGGTAATAAAGGGATATGATCAAAGTGTGAACTTGCCTTGTACTGTTGATGAAGATGATTCGCACTCATAACTCATGATAGTTCTACTCGTCACACTCCGTTCAGTCTATTTTAAGCAAGCAATAGTAACCACACATAAGCAATCATGCAAAAGAATCAAAGAAAAGATCTCGGAAAACTTCGAAAACAAACAATTAACTCTTGCAACAGAAAACAATTTCTAACAATACCAAAATTAAGTGAATTTGGCCTTATCGGAAATTTTAGGTCAAGAGCTTCAATTAGCAAAAAGAATCAATTAAATCAGAGTTATAGAACTCGAGTTATGAACAAAAGAAGTTTGAATATGAATCTGAACAAATTTTGAAATTTGAAATTTTTAAAAAATTGATGTGACAAGTTCACTGGATAGGTGAAAACAAGACGAAACTATAGCTGCTGGTTTCATCTAATTTAGATGAACGAGTAAAAAGTTATGGTTATTTGAAAAAACAGGGCCAAGTTGTTTTACGAAAGAAAAATAGCTATGGCTAAAAGAATTCCAGGTCTAATGTATAAATACAGAGACTAATTGATAATCTATTTATTCGACTGTACTAGTCTAGAAATAATAAACTATGAAACTATAAAAAAATACGAAGAAAAATACCTTTATAAGGTAGAGAAAAGACGACTTCGGAGAGAGGAGACAACTTCCAGAAGTCCCGCCGGAGAGGAGAAAAATATATTTCTTTAATGAATCTAGTCAAACAAAAATATTGATTTAATCCGAATCAGATGATTTTTGGAAGCTCCATGGGTCTATATTTATAGATGGAAAAGATGTTTAGGGCTCAAAGGCTAGGCAATGTGGGACTAAACGTAGACATAAAAATCGAAAAGAGAAAAACGCACTGCTAAAGTGTTCGACCGGTTGGCACACGCGCGATGCAGTTTTTTATTGAACCTTTTTTTAAGAAAAAGAAATAATTCTGAAAATAATTTTTTTTTCTCCAAGCAAACCGAAAAATAAATAAAAACAGTTACGGACCTGTCTGCTAACTATGTTGCGCACGTAGGCGACGTATAGTTATAGGCCGCACACGCAGTTTTTTTAATAGAAACAAAAAAGGAAAAAACGTAATAACGAAAATAAAGATAGAATTTTATATTGGCATATTATATACGAAAATTTTCATAAAAAGATTTACTACATCATGAACATTTTTCTAGCGTTAAATAAAGTCCACATAAATTCAAATAAATCAAAAGTTCTACTGGCTCATTCAAAAATCAAATAAAATATTTTAAAATACCAAAATGATTTCAAACTCATTTTTCTCCACTTTTCTACTATAGGGAATCATTTTACCCTATTTGCCATATATTTTATTTTTGGAGAAAAATAATTTGAATAAAACCCAAATAACGATTCTTTTAAAATTACAACTCATATTTCATACGATTTGAAGAAGTCATTTTATCTTCTCTCATGAAAATCATTGAGTTGCATAAAGTTTCTGAATTTGAAATATTTTCAAATAGAATTCAAACCTTTGACATTTAATTTAATGGAAGAAGTCATGTCATCTTCTCTCTAGGGTTTTGTGATGAAATGAAATTTGAATTCATGGAGATCATAAATGAAAGGTGAAAGTTTGGAAAGTCATTTCATTCCCTCTCATTCAACTTTCAAAATTTCAAATTTCACTCAATTTCACACAAGCAACCACACCACAATCAAACTAACAACCAAAATTATTTATTTAATATAACATTCCAAAATTTAGAATTTTGGGATGTTACAGGAGGACAACACAATTGACCACGCTCCCATTCTCCCCGTCTTGCTACTTCGTCTAGCTCTAGCGCCTAGATCCTTTTCCCGCACCCTTTTCTCAGGTGAGTCTATCCTTCCCCGCCAACCATGGTCGAAGCCCTCCAAGGACACTTGGGTGGCTCCATCGTGACCGAGGAGACCATCAAGGAGCTACGCGACGCGGGATACTTGTCCAACAACATCGCCACCCGTGCCCCGCCGCTGGCGAGCAGGTGACCACTCCCGATGCAGGGGAGCGGGTGATTTTCGCCCCCACCTCATCAGAGGGTTGGGGTTCCTGTTGCACCCATTTGTGCACGTGATCATGTACTGCTACGGCCTTGACTTTGACCACCTGGCCCCAAAATCAATCCTCCATCTCATTGCCTTCATCATGGTCTACGAGGCCTTCCTCCGTTGCGAGCCACACTTCATCCTGTGGCTGAAGATCTTCGGAATCAAGCCGAAGTCCAGTGGCTCCGACATCATGGAGTGTGGAGGGGCCATGATCAACAAGAACCAAGGGGCCAAATGGTTCAAGGGCACCTTAATTGAAACGGTGAAGGAATGGCAGTGTGAGTGGTTCTACATTACCGAACCACTTGCCCCTTGCTAGGCCGGAGTCCCAGCATTCTTGGTTGGGCCTCCTTAGAAGCTCAAGTCCTGGAAGGAAAAGGGCGTCGCTTGGGGGAATCAGAAGGAGGGGGAGACCTTCGTAAACAGGGTCAAGTGGTGGTCCACCGCGGGGAAGGTCGAGCTGGCGGACGTCATCAATGTCATGCTCAACCGCCGCATGCTCCCTCTTCAACTCCGGGCCACCCCGACGTGGGCACAAAAGCCCGAGGACATGCTCCCCCCTCAGCGCCTTCTTCCACTCCACCTTGGGCGCCATGTGGACCAAGCTCATGAAGCTGGCCAAGGACAAGATCCCCAAGGAATTTGAGGACCACAGCATCAAGCACAGCTATGAAGCCCCCTGATAAGCGATGTTTACCTGAGCTACAATATTTGCCCTCCGAAGAGTAGATTTTAAGGAATTATCATGCTTCATGCTCTTGAAGAAGTGGCTGTCCTGGATAGTGAGCGTTCGGTGCCACATCATTACCATAAGAACAACAGACCCCTCTGCTGGCGGTGCTCTTAACATCGGAGCCACACATGGTGATCCCCAAAGGGACGAAGTCCCGGAGGGGCAAGCTAACTGCTCGGACACGGGAGACTTCGGTCACCCAGTCTGACAAGACCCACACCTTCCCTGCCCATGACGGCGATGCAGAGGTGGATGATGTGGAAGAGCTCTCTCCCCTGAAGGGGAAGAGGGCGGCATGCAAAGACGTTGAGTACGGTATGCAGCCCAAGGGCTCAAAGAGGCCAAGGAGAACCTCGACCTGGACCGCCAGGACACTGCAGAGACAGTCGAGCTCTCTAGCGACTCGGAAGAATGCCTCCTCACAATGGGGAGGAAGAAACCGGTGCCTCGAGGGTAAGCTATGATCCTTAAATTATGTCTTTGTATTTGACATGTCCTTTTATCAAAGGAGAACTCACAAGGTATCTTTTCTTACGCTGTCCGCCAAACGAGATCCCGAACGGTTCCTCGAGTGGGTTACCCTCTGCTAGCGGGACTCCAGAGGCCGCCATTCCTCCCCCAGCACATGATGGGCTAAGGGAGGCGACGTCCATCCTAGTCCTCGATGTTGACACAACGAGGGTCGAAGAGGTGGCCGTCATGGCCGAGGTCGATACCTCAACCAAACAACACTCAGGGGAAAGACTCCCCGAGGTCATCAAGGAGGGGCTGGGCCAGTTGCTGCCCCAATCAATATCTACTCCAGCTCCACCACCACTAGTGGAGCCTGCTTGGCCCGACACGTCGGTGCCTGGGTCCAAGGTCATACCACCCCCGCCAACTGCCCTAGTGCGGGCCGGCGCGGGGTGGACCGAGGAGATGGAGGAGACCCTGAAGGGTTCCTCCATTAAGGAAGAGCACCATGACTTAATAGGTGCGTCGCTCCTGGGTTTCCGGTCCGGGGGGCTGGCCTGCATGAGGGTTTCAAGAGCCTTGGGACAAGCTTTGGGGTATGCGTCTATCCCTTTATTTTGGTGCTATAAAAGATTCAAGTACTTATCCGAAGATATGTCATTACAACATTTTAAATGGCTTAGTAAGTGAGTAGCCCCGGGCCCAAAGGTGGTTTCAAGAAACCGGCATTGGGGTCGCAAGGTTTAAAAGGAGCTTGTCGTGTAGCCCCCTGCTATCTCTTGAGCACTGCGTTGGTTTTCCCTTGAAGAGGAAAGGGTGATGTAGCAAAGTAGCGTAAGTATTTTCCTCAGTTTTTGAGAATCAAGGTATCAATCCAGTAAGAGGCTACGCGTGAGTCCCTCGCACCTACACAAAACAAATAAATCCTCACAACCAACGCGATAAGGGGTTGTCAATTCCTTCATGGTCACTTACGAGAGTGAGATCTGAGAGATATGATAGGATAATATTTTTGGTATTTTTGTGATAAAGATGCAAAGTAAAATAAAAGCAAAGTAAAAAGCAAAGGAAATAACTATGTGTTGGAAGATTAATATGATGAAGATAGATCCGAAGGCCATAGGTTTCACTAGTGGCTTCTCTCAATAGCATAAGTATTTTATGGTGGGTAAACAAATTACTGTCGAGCAATTGACAGAATTGAGCATAGTTATGAGAATATCTAGGTATGATCATGTATATATGCATCACGTCCGAGACAAGTAGACCGACTCACCTTTGCATCTACTACTATTACTCCACACATCTACCGCTATCCAGCATGCATCTAGAGTATTAAGTTCATAAGAATAGAGTAACGCCTTAAGCAAGATGACATGATGTAGAGGGATAAATTCATGCAATATGATAAAAAACTCCATCTTTTTATCCTCGATGGCAACAATACAATACGTGCCTTGCTACCCCATCACACTGGGAAAGGACACCGCAAGATTGAACCCAAAGCTAAGCACTTCTCCCATTGCAAGAAAGATCAATCTAGTAGGCCAAACCAAACTGATAATTCAAGAGACTTGCAAAGATAACCAATCATACATAAAAGAATTCAGAGAAGATTCAAATATTGTTCATAGATAAACTTGATTATAAACCCACAATTGATCGGTCTCAACAAACACACCGCAAAAAGAAGATTACATCGAATAGATCTCCACGAGAGGGGAGAACATTGCATTGAGATCCAAAAAGAGAGAGGAAGCCATCTAGCTACTAACTATGGACCCGAAGGTCTGAGGTAAACTACTCACACTTCATCGGAGAGGCTATGGTGTTGATGTAGAACCCTCCGTGATGGATGCCCCCTCCGACGGAGCTCCAGAACAGGCCCCAAGATGGGATCTCGTGGGTACAGAAGGTTGCGGCGGTGGAATTAGGTTTTTGGCTTCAGTGTCGATCGTTTGGGGGTATGAGGTATATATAGGAGGAAGGAGTACGTCGGTGGAGCAACAGGGGCCCACGAGGGTGGAGGCGCGCCACGAGGGGTAGGCGCGCCCCCTACCTCGTGGCCTCCTCTTTTGTTTCTTGACGTAGGGTCCAAGTCTCCTGGATCTTGTTTGTTCCAAAAATCACGTTCCCAAAGGTTTCATTCCATTTGGACTCTGTTTGATATTCTTTTTCCGCGAAACTCTGAAATAGTCAAAAAACAACAATTTTGGGCTGGGCCTCCGGTTAATAGGTTAGTCCCAAAAATATTATAAAAGTGAATAATAAAGCCCAATAATGTCCAAAACAGAAGATAATAAACCATGGAGCAATTAAAAATTATAGATACGTTGAAGACGTATCACCCCCAGGTCGTTGCTTAAGGCAGTCGTCCTGGATAAGTATTTTTGAATGTGGGCGTTGTAATAAGAAGTTCTATTGACAGGTTTCGACCTCGGCTCTGGGATCCTTCTCTGAGGAGATAGTGGAAGTGAACATGAAGCTCGAGAGGTCCTAGAAGGACCTCGACCTGGTGAACTAGAGATACAAGCATTCTGGGGGTAAGCAAGCTCTATTTAAATTTCTAGGATAAGCCTTGCTGAATAAAAACTAGGACCGAACTATGTAAATGAAAACAGTGTTAGCTGAGCTTGAGAATCTCAAGGCCAAGCTCGAAAGAGTTCGACAAGAGTCGAAGCAGCATGAAGCTGCAACCGTGAAGGTGGAGGAGGACCGAGTCACGGAGAAGGTGGCCGGGGACAAAGACCGGGCGCGGGTGGTGGAGGTTGAGGAGACCTTGAAGGGCGTGTTTGAAGGACGTGACAAGCTTCAGGTGGAAGGGAAGCAAAATGAAGGAGGAGCTCGAAAAGCTCTTGCCCTTGCCAACCTCAACACCATGGCCCTGGCGGGCCGCAAGCTGCTACAGCAGTTGGAGCAAATCAACTCGGGTAACCAGTACTTATTGCAGTGTGTGTTTGGCAACAAAGGGTGCGCCGAGCTCATCCAGCTGTGGCATTGCACAGAAGTCTTTGCCGATCTCCCGTAGAGTGTGACAGATGCCATTGTGCACTTCGACCAAGTGGTGGGTCATGAGGTGGAGAAGGCCTCCCGGGGACAGTTCCTGGGATCTCCAGTGGCGCAGCTTCTATGCAATTGAATGAAGCAACTGGCCAAGCTCCTATGCATGGCGAGGCCGGCACTTCAAGAACTATGCGTCGCACTTTGGCCTTCGGACATCCTCCCGGGCAGCCTCTTTGGCCTCGTGATGCGCCTACTTGGGGCTGTCCCGCGTGCCAATAACTGGAGGAGGTCAGCATGCTTTGAAGGAGCATGGAGGGCGTACGCCTGCATGAAGATGCATTGATGCAAGGTCGATACCATGACTATGGTCGTGGGTCCTCCTACAGACAAGCCTCGAACTGTGGAGCTGTTCTATGAAGAGGTCGAGGAGGGAGCTCGGCTTATCGAGACCGCGTGGCCGAAAGACTATTTGTATTATTAGGTAGGACTTCATAATGCCAAAGTGATGGAGTGTATAAAATGTTATCTTTTTCTTAAACGGCCATGGCTTTAAATTCCATACGTGTGTTTTTTTTAATTATTTTTACCTCCCAAGTGACTTCTTAAACTGAAAGTGGCTAGTCATTAGCTTCAGCTCCCATGTAGCTTAATACAAAGGGTGTTCTGAGATGCAGTTTTGATCCTTAGCCGACGTCTCGATGCCTGGAGGCGGTCTTCTGCATATAGGAACGAGGCAATCCGACTATAGTGGCTTGAGAGCTTTCAATTAGTCCTAGGATTTTGACTGTGGGGCTGATGACGAGCCCCCGGTATGGGAAGTGGTCGGCCTGGTAGGCCAAGGTCTAAGCCATGACACACTTAGGCTCGAAAGTAGAGCCCTTCATTTAACATGGGTGATCTCTATCGTCACATCGCTTAACGCGGTCTACGGATGGCCGACCAGTTTGCGCCTACCTAGATAGTCAGTTTTTCAGCTTTCTCCGCTAAGGCGATCTGCCAATTAACCTGGTGGCGCTATCGCAGTGGTTCTCCCATTACACCCTGAGCCGAATTCGTCGGGAACATATGGAGTACACATAGGAGCTGGGCAATCCAACTATTGACCAAAATCTAGGTTTCAAACTGTGATATGAAGCCAAAATCCGACACGCCGAATACGTCGAACTTGTAATACAATTATCTCTTTTAAAGAACTTCTACGCAGCAAAGGACCTTGTTTATAAGGAAATACGTGAAGGACCTTGTAGGGCGTGGTTTATTTATTTCATAATTTGAAGCCTTTACAGGCCCTACTGCAACAAGACAAACTAAAATAGTACACTGTAAAGGGGAAAGGGAGGAAGAAGAAATACATGGCGGGTACTGACATCGGGCTTTTAGGAACCCGGGCTGCATCCTGCCGCATGTCTGTGCTTCTAGGCTGTTGACCAGCTTGTAGTCACCGACATCGGTGTTGTAAGGAAGATTTGTGCAATCTTGGTCCTTTGTGCGCCTAGGTGTTTATTGGCCGAGCCCCTTGAAGGGGTCTTGCAGGAGTCTGCTTGCGTGGTTTAAGCCACACTAACGAGGTCGTGGTTGCTGGCTCTTTGACAGAAGCCTGTTGCTGTAAGGGCTCGAAGACACGCCGGTTCTCGGTTGAACCGTTCCGATGTGTTGGTGAGGTTTTGGCTCCTTGGTGGCCCAGGGAATTTTGAGTACGAAATTGTACACCCTGGGGACATAGTGCCCCATCCTGAGAGGGCATACAAGGAGCCCATATCCCTATTTAGGGTGTGGAGGTATGTGGCCGAGGTCAATTTGTGCGGCCCGAGTGCGCTTTGAAGAGCTGGTAGTGCGTTTGTCGCTGCAGGCTGCCTCCTCGGATGCTTGCACCTTGGCTACAAAAGTCACGGTCTTCTCTTCAGTCTAGAGCGAGTGCTCGGTGTTACCATTGGTTCTTCTAACACCGTTGGGTCCTGGCATTTTAAGCTTTGCATAAGCATAATGCGGGACAACATTGAAGCATGCAAAGGTTGTGCGCCCTAAAAGCGCATGATAACCGCTCCCGAAGGGTATGATGTCGAAGATTAATTCTTTGCTTCGAAAGGTTTCGAGGGAGCCGAAGACTACTTCCTAGGTGAGTGTGCCAGTAATGGGCCTCAACACCTGGGATGACACCTTTAAAGGTGGTAGTGATTGGTTTGATCCGAGATGAGTCGATGCCCATCTTCCTAACCGTGTCCTCGTAGATGAGGTTGAGGTTGCTGCCTTCGTCCATGAGGATGCGTGTCAAACGGTAACCATTGACAATTGGGTCCAGGACCAGTGCCGCCGATCCGCCGTGCCTTATGCTGGTTGGATGGTCATTCTTATGAAAGGTGATTAGACAAGCCGACCAAGGGTTGAACTTCAGGGCAACTGGCTCCATCGCGTAGACGTCCCGAAGTATTCGCTTCCTCTCCTTTTTAGGGATGTGGGTAACGTAGATCATGTTGACCTTGGTTACCTCATTAGGAAACTTCTTTTGGCATCCATTATTGGGCCGCCAAGGTTCATCCTCCTCTTCACTTTGGTTTTGGGTTTTACCTGGACCCTCCGCCGCACCCTTACCAGCTTGTTTAAAGACCCAGCAATTCCTGTTAGTGTGGGTTGCTGGTTTGTCTTGGGTGCCATGGATTCCGCATGGGCGGTCCAAGAGTCTATCAAGCTGCCTAGGTCCATCTCTGTTCCCTTTAAATGTCTTCCTTGTGTGTCTGGAGTTAGGTCTAGTGAACCCTGCATTAACCACATCATCCTCTGTGTCGCTTCCGTCGTTCTTATACATGCGCTTGTTTTTATTACGCTTGAGTTTTCCATTGGCATCGCGTGTTTCTGAGGTGCCTGCCTCGGTGTTGTGAGAGCTGCGGGCGAGCCAGCTATCCTCTCTCATGCAGAAGTGGGTCATCAGCGAGGTGAGAGCAGCCATAGTCCTCAGTTTGTCTTGAACGAGCTGTCGGGCCAACAATTCATCTCGGATATTGTTTTTGAGTGCGGCAATGGCATCGGCTTGAGAAGAGTCTTTGATTTGGTTCTTCTTGGTGAGGAACCTGTTCTAGAACTTTCGACTAATTCGCCTGGCTGCTGGTGACACGACTCAGGTCGTCGGCGCCCGGAGGCCGAACATATGCGCCCTAGAAGTTTGCTCTAAAGGCGTCTTCGAGGGCGTCCCGGCTACAATTAGATTGGGGAGGAAGGCTATTGAGCCAATTCCTAGCTGGCCCCTTTAGTTTGAGCGGCGAATATTTAATGGTGTGGAGATCAAATCCATTGGCCATGTGTATGTGAAGGAGGAAATCCTCGATCCATACTGCTGGATCGATGGTGCCATCGTATGATTCTATGTTGACGGGCTTGAATCCTTCGGGGAACTGATGTTCCATCACCCTGTCTGTGAAGCTGATCGGGTGAGCCAGACCTCGGAACTGAGGAGCCTCTCATCGGAGGTCGGGCGAAAGCCGTGAATAGGCCTGATCTCGGGCATGTCTATTCTTGTCCATCTAGGCATCGTAGCCATCGAGCCCTGTGGGCGCGTGTTCTGTTGATCCATAGATGGACCGAGGGGGTGCCCTATTTGCCTTGATACAACATCGAACATCATGAGGGTCTAGGTAATCCACGAGGACCTTGTCATAATGGCTTGGGGGTGGCCGATCATCAAGGTTTTCCTGTATTGGCCTATCTCGCCCTCTAGGGGGTCGGACATGGTCGTCGGCGAGCTCCTCGTCGAACTCTAGTAGGGGACTCCTATGTTGGAATGATTTCGATGCGCTATGGTGCTGGTGTTCCATGTCTTGCTCAGTGTAGAGTACTTCAACCCACTTTCGTTTAGCGTGTCAGTGTTGGCCTTCAGCTGTTGCTGCTTGCACTTCATGCTCCTGGTTGTTGCAACGAGGCACCGCTGGAAGAGCTCTTGTTTGAAGGGGTCTTCGGGGCCGACAAAGTCCTCGGTACCAAGGCTTTCGTCCTCCTCAGATTCTGGCATGTAATTGTCATCTACCACTTTGAAGCGGTTGCCGGGATCTGAATCCCTAAGTCGCCCATCGGGTGTGCCGTTGCGCCCTAGGGAAGCTTGATGGTCTCCCTCGGGGTTGTCGGCGTCACTGGCTTTTGTGTTGCCATTATTGGCGGTTGCATTATTGCCGTTAGGTTCCCCATTGTTGCCTCTTCTGCGTCTTGGGCGATGTCTTAGAGGGGTATTGGGGGTCTCCACCATGTAGACATCATAAGTAGATGTAGCGGTCCATCTGTCGGTGTTTACCAGGGGCGAGGTGTCTTCTGCGGGACCATCTGCATTTTCATCCATGTCCGAGGCCTCTCCGTAGTCTAGTACGTCGGTTAAATCTTCGACTGTGGTGACTAGGTGGGTGGTGGGTGGGACATAAATTTCCCGATCGTCGCCTTTAAGTCAAACCTGATCATAGACCGAGGCCCCACCGTCCGAGATGGACATCGCTTGGATACGATCAATCATCTCATTAAGGTGAGACAACTCTTCCGGATTCATTACTGAGTTATAGGTGATGCTGACTCAAAGTGTGCCCGCCTAGTAACTCAACGTGTCTTCAACACAAAGGGGATCCAGGAGTGATTCCGGATTCTACGCCGAGGTCAGGTCCAACCCTGACATGATTCACGAAGTGGGGGCCAAATCTGCATCTGGGCTGGAGATCGGAAGGGTGTCAGCCGAGGTGGTCACGTCAGGGGCCTCTAATGGTGCCGTGACGGAGATCGGTGCTGGGGTCGAACCCACGGCGCTAGATAGGTTCTCGGTTCGGCTGGTGGCCCATCCTGACAAGATGAGCTAACCACGGGAGTCCGTGGTGTACTCGAGGCTGCCAAAAGTCACGATCCGACCTGGGGCATAATTCTTGACCGAGGTTAGATGACCCATCGACTCGGCGTAATAGACCATGCTGCCGAACACATAAATCTAGCCGGGGGTGAATGCGCTCCCGAGGACATGGGAGCAGTTGATATGCAGGTGAGCCATCAATCCTTGTGGTGACCTTACAGCTGAACTCAATGAAAGCACCACTGTCGGTGTCAAAACCGTCGTACCTTGGGTAAGGGGGTCTTGAGCTGTTGATCTCAGATTGAGGGTACCATGAACAAAGGAGACGATGTTTACCCACGTTCGGATCCTCTTGATGGAGGTAAAACCCTACGTCCTGCTCTTGTTTATATTGATGAAGCTGTATCTAGTACAGAGTTGATCTACCTAGATATCGTAATGTGTGGTCTAACTCTAGGGCTAGGTGAATGATTTTGTTTCGATGTCTCCTCCATGGGCTAAACCCTATGGCTTATATACATGCCAGGGAGGGTATCTAGGGTTACAAGGTCGGTAGCTATGAGCGAGGTAGCGGCAGAGATCTTGGAGTATACGTCAAGTTTTCGGGAGAGGCAGTCTTGAACACGCCTCCTACGTGCGGCTTTCAGAGTCCATCATGATCATGAATGGCGGCTTGCCGAGCCAACCCGAGGAGAATGGGTCAGCTGGGTTAAATTATCAGTTGCAACTTAATTATCAGTTGCAACTTTCAGAGTCCAAGCGAGTCCGAGCCTTTGCAACTTTCTTTTTAGTGCTTGCATAGTTGAATTATCAGTTGCATCATCGTGTCGACTTGCTGGTCTTAGTGTCTAGTCGTTTAGAGTTTTGAGTTCTGTTCACAGTTTGTCATGCCGCCGCCGCACCATCTTCATTGTCGTTTCCATATACCACCACCACATCATTATCCTTCCGCTGTCCACCATCCCATCCATCTATTTCCACCACGTGCTACCCATCGTTCATTGTCATAATCACACTTGAGGTCGTTCGCATCTTTGCTTGATCCAATCTAAATCTTATCTACTTTGTTTTGGAAGGAGAGAAAAAAGTGTGAGAAAAAAGAGTGAGAAAAAAGAGAAGAGAAAACTAAAAAAAGTGAGAGAATAAAAAGAAATTTTGGATCTATCTAGACTCAATCTCATACCTCAATTCGGATTGGAATCTGTTTTGCGCAGCGTTCAGTAAAACAGTCATATCTTTTTCATACGTAGTCCGTTTTTGGCTCCACAATTACTCAAATTAAAGCTAGCGACAAGCCGCATCTGAATAGTTGCAAAAGCAAGCTCAATATTTCGCACCTCAAAATCGGCTTCAAAATAGGTCTTTTTGCCCTCTGAAGTTCAGGAATATAGCTTGTTCTGCTTGTTCTGCTTTTTCAGTACAACCATCCTTGATGTAATAGCGGTCCCAAGATGTATGCATCAAACATTTGGCATATGGAATATCAAAAGTAGGATCATGCGCATATAAGTCTTTTATGTGCTCAAAGCCAATGACATTCAATTCAAGTTTAGTGACAAGCATGCATTTGCGGGAAAGCACATCCGCCACAACATTTTCCTTACCTTTGATGTACTTTATGGCATATGGAAAGGACTCAATGAATTCACTCCCCTTAGCATGATGCTTGTTCAACTTAGTTTGAACTTGAAGGTACTTCAGCGTTTCATGGTCGGTATGAATGACAAATTCATGAGGGCGAAGATAATGTTCTGTGGGGACCCCGACTCATAAGTCGAGATCACCGAATGCACGTCTACAGTGATCCCAGAGATCAATGCTCACTGAACACACAGAAGCTGAATAACAAGAGTCTTACATCCATACATACCGTTTTACACAAGTAGGACCATTATGGTCAAGTCTTGAGTGTATCATCGCAGTGGAAATCTTCAATAACAACTTGGACCCATGCCATCCGCCTTAACCCTACAGCATTCTCGACCGGAAGCGCCCTAGCTCGCTTTGTTCGTCACCGAGGTACTCTTCATTATATCCTGTTCTTTCATGCCTGGTCAATAAAATAACTAGTGGCAAGCCAATGAGTACTTTGAATGTACTCGCAAGCAACCCATGTTTTGGTTCAAGATTCAACAATGCATGATATAGGTAAATTTTTGCAGAAAGCTAGTTTTGAGTGAATGACATGTTCAATAACTTGCATAACATGCATCAAGAGGATTCATGTAATCCCTGAGGACAAGTTATAGATATCAACATAAATGGAGTGGGCACCAACCCAACTCAATCATGTCAAGTCCTTGGACTTGACCCATGTAGTTCTCTCCACTCGCATACATACTCACCAGGTTTCGTAAACATATGGACGTAGCCCAAGAGCGGTTACCCAACTGTCCTTGACCGTGGACACGGCTATTCGAATAGTTTTATACTCTGCAGAGGCTGCACAGTTTACCCACAAGATCCGAGGAACTTCCGTATCATCCACGACCCGCGGTACCTCAAGTACCCGGGGTAAGCACCCGATCACTATCTTTCCCTAGACGACACTAACATGGAGTCCACTCGATTGGCAGTAACCCCCGTGCCCACATTCCACATAACATTTTCGTGGAGCCTTGCTCCCATATTTATCACATACCACTGGCACGGGGTACCAACGGTGTGTCCGGTGCCCTGTGAAAACAGTCATGGCCGCCCTACAGCACGACGACCCGTCGAGAGAGCGCACCAACAACTCCCCCGTCACTAGTAATGCGGGCTCCAAGCTAGTATCGGTCTAGGTAATCAATAATGCCCTTTCCCATATAAGGGTAGAGTGGTTGCACATGTAAGGTTGGAATAACGGTCGCAACTTAAACCAATCCGTTTTTGAAACCACACTCACATATCCTTCTCCGGTACACCACCTCTTTGTCAAGTGGTTACCCAGCTCAACATCTCCCTCGGGCATTAGTGGCACCCGACGGGGTTTTCAAAAAGTCTTTGGGAACATATTTGCCTCCATCACCATGCATATCCCCGCCCCTTTTTGCGTAGCAACTATTTTAGCATCCCATCTACTCCCACCGGCTTAACCCTCATAAGGAGGTAGGGTCATGCACAATGCAAGTATCAATGAGGAAGTAACAGAGGCGACCAACCAACGTGGTTTACCATCTAATCATGATTCCGATGCAACAATAATAAGTGATATATGACATGCATAAAAAGGTTTCATAGACATGGTCAAAGGGCTGCTTGCCTGGTTCATCTGAGTCTTGAAATCTTCTGGTCCTTCTCCATGTACTCCGTCTACTTCGTCAACTAACGTCGGAACCAATCACAATAAGCAACACAATAAGGCAGGAAATATAAGTGCTCCAAAAATATTAATTTGACTTTTCTAGGACATCTCTGGTTATATGAAAAATAACCAGAGTGGTTTCATTGGAATTGGATCAGTGGATATCTCTGAACATTTCAATATGATGGAATCAAGGGGTTTATGGATTTGCAAGAAGTGTACAGAAACATGTTTTTGAAAAATGAGCAAAGGCGCCCATTTAACAAATCATGATTTTAGAAGCATCTAGGAGTTGGTTTCACTGGATTTGGAGTTCAAATGAATATTCTATGGATTTGCAAAGTTGACAAACATAAAGAAATGGCTCATTATTTTGTGGGGTATAGAAAGTATTAAGAAAAATGTTCATAAACTAAGTTATTAACTTAGATGCATCTAGGAGTTTGAATCATGGCATTTGGATCAAAATTGAGCCCTCTGTGATTTTCTAAAGTTCATCACAGCAATAGGAAAAATAGGATCTGATAAATATTTGTGAAGAAAAGGTCTCTGGAAAAATGTGCATGTTGCACCTACAGGTAGATCATGATTTATAGAGTCACTAGAAATTTGAATCATCAAATTTGTACTTAATATGAATATCCTATGGATTTTACCAGTCCACAGAAAAAGAAAAAGAAAAGGAAGTCACATAAAAGGGCTGGATCTAGGGAGGCAGCAGCGTGCACTGGGCGAGACTTAGCGGGCAACAGACTGGCCTGGCCCAGCCTCTCGCGCTCACTGGGAGGCCACGTCGAAGGAGGCCTCATGGAATACGCCTCCACTTAAATGGAGGGGCCCGCTGACGGGGTCACTGACCTGCGGGGTCCACCCGAAGGGTCGTCTCCCTCCTCCCGCGCGCGACGGAGAAGGCATAGGAGGCGGGGCCGAGCGCTTGCCGGCGCCCGTTTCGGTGGCTCCGGCCACCTCCGGCGACACCCAAAGACACCGGCGGGCTCAGGGGAGAGCGGCGCATTCGACGAGGTGCGCCACGACCACGGGGTGGCCGGACGCGAGCACATCATCGGCCGCAGCGGCGAGGCCGGCGGTAGTGGTGGCACTCGACAGCACGGCCATGGGAAGGAGAGGGAGAAGCACGGGAGAGGCTCGCGGTGGTGGTGGAGGTGCTCTAGCGCGGTCTAGAGGGGAGGAGGAGGGATGGTGGGCGCGAATTTAGGCGGAGGCCGACGGCAAGGCTCGGCCATCTGGTGGATGGAGGGCACGAGGAGAGGTGTGGGTTGGTCCAGGGAATGCACGGAGGGAGAGAGGGCCAAAGGAGTAGAGAGGGGCTCGGGGTGGCCTTAAGTAGCTGACCATGCTCACCGTGGACGCTTGGCGCATGGGTGGCCGGCACCGGCTCGGGAGGCCAGGAGAGAGGGCGAGGACTTGTCTGCGGCGTTAGTGGGGGTGGAGTAGGGTGCCAGGAAGAGAGAGGAGGAGCGGGGCGAGCTCCGGGTGGAGCCACGAGCTCGCACACGCATTGGCGGGCTCGGGCGGCTCTGGGCACGCGCGGCATGGGCAAGACAGAGGGGGAAAGGAGGGGGCCAGCGCGGTGGCGTGTTGCGGACGCCGAGTCACGCCGACCGGGCGCGAGGGGAGGCTCGAGGTGGTCGGGGACGCGGGCGTCAACGGGCCGGGAGCACTGACGTGCTCCAGAAGGCCAAGAAATGGCCGGCACCTGCTTTTCCTCGTGTCCTCATGCGCCCACTTGTGTCTAGTGGCTGCACAGGGGAGTAAACAATGTGAGAAAAGGCATTGGATGCCCTGGGTCTTGCCAGGAGTGAGAGAGAGGTGAGAAAGGGAGGGAAAAATGGCTGTCCAGAGAACAAAAATGGGGTTCTCCCCTCCTTCATCATTGCTTCCTCGGGCAGAAAAGCATCTAGGTGCTAGAGGGTAACTAGGATGGGTTGTGGTAAAAAGCAGGGCTCAAGGAGATTAGTGGAAGAGGCTGGAATTTGCATTTTGAAATTCTGCCTGAAGGTGTTTGATGTAGGTTTGGGCAAGTAGATGATTTCCATTTGTCATGAGACTAAACAGGGTGAAATGGCACATGCAATTAGGGCCTTCCTCCCATTTTGAGCTCACTTGGGCAAAGTTGCCAATGCAACTTTTGTAAACCCTAGAAATTAGCAGAAATGGACTTGTGTAGATTTAGTTGAGCAAATCACTTCTCCTTGATGCACCACTTGGTGTGGTGGCCTTATTTGGTCATGTGAACATGCTCACCAAAGTTGGGGTCAAGGAGAGAAAGTTGGTAGTACACAGTTGTTCAAATTTGGTTACAGTCAGAGAGGGTTTTGGGGCTCTTTGATCAAGTTAACTTGTTCTCCAACTTGAGCCATTTGGTCTAGATGAATGATTAGACCAGTTGAGCATGTACACAATATTTGAGAGCATTTGTACATGTTTGGCAATGTAAAGTTGCTCAAACTTCAAAATGGACAGATATGGTTTTGAGAGGGTTTCATGGGGTTATACTATTCTCCATGACATGATACTTGTCAAGATCATCAAACATGTCATATGTGACATGCCAGAATTTTCTTGGAATTTTTGGAGAATATTTCCTTTGTAAATATTTCAAAACTTGAAATATCCAAAAGGGTTTCGAGGGATTTGACCAATATCTTGAACATGACCATGTGTTGAAACTCTTATATATGGACAATATATGTCCTTGACTTTCCCTAAATTTTCACAAATATTTTTAAAGCATAAAAATAATTTTTCCCTATTAAAGACCATTTCTGGCCTTAAGAAAAAGCTTTTAACTAAAATAGGAAAATGACTTTTAAAATCATATTTTTATGGTTTCTGGGTATCCTATATCTAATAGGAGTAAAATATATTTTTGTAAAGATTTTTACTGCCCTTAATTAAGTACTTGCAGTGCATACCTGAATTCAGGGGTTTTTGGAAAACTAAATTTAGAAAATACTTTTTGGCCAAAATATTTTTACAAGAAATTATTTTTATGACCTACACACATGGCATGATCATTGGGCAGAAGTTTTGGATCAAGGAGAAGGAGTATCAGAGTTGGAGGATTTATTTGATTTTTGGAGCACTAGCAAACAATAGACAAAATCAAATCATGCAAAGACCAAAACACACAAAAAGTTTTTGCCAAACCACAATTTATCATGATTTATCATCTTAAGTGTTGTGCCATGAAAATCAGGGTGTGACATGTTCCCACTCCCGCAAAACTCGCACTAAAGCATATAGCTCTTTGTCATAGATGGGATAATTGAGGTGTGCTCTGGAAAGTTTCTCACTAAAGTAAGCAATTGGGCGCTTCTCTTGCATTAACACACCTCCTATGCCATTACCGCTAGCATCACAATGAACCTCAAAAGTTTTGTCAAAATTGGGCAAAGCAAGCACGAGAGCATGTGTAAGCAAATTCTTAATATCATTAAATGCGGTGTCTTGGGATGGTCCCCAAACAAAAGGTCCATTTTTCTTACTCAAATTATGTAAAGGGGATGCAATGGTGCTAAAATCCTTCACAAATCCACAATAGAATCCAGCTAAACCAAGAAAACTATGCACTTGTTGCAAGTTGGTTGGTTGTGGCCAAGTTTTAATAGCATTTATCTTAGATTCATCAACATGAACACCCTTAGAAGACACAACAAAACCCAAGAAAACAAGCTTATCGACAACAAAAAGGCATTTTTCCATATTAGCATAAAGGCGCTCTTTCCTAAGGGTTTGCAACACGGTTCTAAGATGGGTGACATGATCTTCGAGCGATTTGCTAAACACAAGAATATCGTCAAAATAGACCACACAAATACGCCAATGTAGGGGCGAAGAACAAAATGTATGACTTGCATGAAAGTACCGGGTGTTTCGGATAAACCCATTGGCATAAAAAGCCATTCATATAATCCAAATTTGGTCTTAAATGTGGTTTTCCATTCATCACCTTCTTGGATGCGTATTTGATAGTAGCCACTTTTAAGATCCAATTTAGGGAAAATTGTGGCTCCGCTAAGCTCATCTAGCATATCATCTAGTCGTGGAATGGGGTAACGATAATGCACGGTAATAGCATTGATAGGATGACAATCAGAACACATGTGATATGTACCATCTTTCTTGGGAACAAGTATTACCGCTACGGCACATGGGCTTAAGCTTTCTCATACATGGCCGTTGCCGATGAGTTGTTGTACTTGCCATTGGATCTCCTTGGTTTCCTCGGGGTTGACGCGGTAGGGAGCCTTGTTAGGAAGGGGTGCTCCGGGGATGATGTTGATTCGGTGTTCGATGCCTCGAAGAGGAGGTAGACCCGGGGGTCGCTCGTCGGGGAATACATCTTGGAATTCCAGCAATAGAGAAGATAACACTAAAGGTAGATTGTGAGAGGTGTTAGTTTTGGGTGCCTCGTCCTTGCACAAAAGGATATAGTGTATGACACTTGATGGGTTCTCACACACTTCTCTCATCTCACTTTTGGTGGCAAATAGGACTAAGTTTTTCTTGTCACTCATCGTGGAGGCACTCAATTTGGGCTTGTGGCGCTCACTCTCTTTTGGGTGGTTCTCTCTCTCACTATTCTCTCCATGATGAGTGTCTTGCTCGTCGGCGATCACTTGGTTAGGAGATATAGGTCGTAGCACATACTCCTTTCCTTTCATCTTGAAGCTATAGTGATTCGTACGACCGTTGTGGATGACGCCTCGGTCAAATTTCCATGGTTGTCCAAGAACAAGGTGGCAAACGGACATCGGAACGACATCACACTCCAAAGTGTCTTCGTATGCTCCTATTTTGGAGGAAACTTGCACCATATGCTCGACTTGGATAGTGCTGGAGTCGATTAGCCATTGGACCTTGTATGCATGCGGGTGCTTCATCTTGAAAAATTGGAGCTTGGAGCATAGTTCTTCACTTCCCAAGTTATGGCAACTCCCTCCATCGATAATGACCTTCACGGACCTTCCATTGATTCCGGCCTTGGTGTAGAAGATATGGCATCTTTGGTATTCATCTTGTTGATGTTGAAGTGTCAAGACCTTGGAGACAACGAGAGCAGGGCTCGAATCTTCGTCACAAAAGACTTGATCATCTTCGTTCACGCGCCGGTGCATGGCCACTTGCCCATGGGCTTCCATCTCCTCTTCACTCATGGAGTCATATGTTCCGTCATTGTTGAGGATCATGGTGCGCTTGTTGGTACACTCAAAGGACTTGTGGCCTCGGCTGCCGCATGTGAAGCACTTGATTCAACTTGTCTTGATGGTCTCATTGGTTGGAGTTATAGATGATGAAGCTGTCGGCTTGAAGTTGCTTGTAGTAGGAGGACAACTTGAGGTTGTCAAAGTTTTCTTATAACTTGACATGTCACCGTTGCTTGTAGGAGGCTTGGTTGAGGTAGAATGTGTTGGAGTCGTTGAAGCTTGGTTGTAGGAGGAGTCGTAGCTCTTGGAAGAGTACTTGGCATACTTGAAGTCATCTTGCACTTCGCATTCCGCCTTGGTAGCTTGGTGCACTAGCTCGATGAGGTCCGAGTACGATTGGAAATCCACAATCTTCTTGATAGGATGATTGAGTCCATTCAAGAAACTTGCCATAGTTTTCTCATCATCTTCCGTGACATTGGCTCCTATCATGGTGATCTCCATTTCCTTGTACTATTCTTCAATGCTCTTGGTTCCTTGCTTGAGGAGTTGGAGTTTCTTGAAGAGGTCGCGTTTGTAGTATGTTGGCACAAAGCATGCTCTCGACATCTTTCATTTGATTCCATGTGGTGATTCGTGGTTCACTTCTTTCTTCTCGGTGCTCAAGGACTTGTTCCCAACATATGATGACGTAGTCTTGCAACTCAAGGGATGCCATGGTGATCTTCTTGTCTTCCTCATAGTTGTGCAAACGAAAGATCTTGTAAACCTTCAATGCCCATGAAAGGTACTCTTCGGGATCATTGCTTTCAGTGAACTTGGGCATGGTGAACTGGAGCTTGCCATAGCGTTGCTCTTCATTGTATTGGGGTATGGGATGATGACATCCTTGATGTAGAGGATTGTCAACCTCATGTTGCTCTTGGCATGGAGGGTTGTCAACCTCATGTTGCTCTTGGCGAACTTGGGGTTCTTGTCGAGCTTGTGGTTTGATAGGGGCTTGTTGTTCTTGATGAGCTTGTGGAGGAGCTAGAGGAACTTGACGACGCGCTCATGCTTGATATCTTCTTCCGTGAACTTCGTTGCGAAGTGCTTCTTCTTCTAAACGTGTTTGGCAGTTTCGGTTGGCAACGACATGATTTGTATGATAGAGGGCACGTAGAGCCTCAAGTGCTTGAGCTTCACGCCTTTCTTGTTGTTGACGTAGCGCGATGGCGTCTTGCTCATCTTGATGTTGGCATTGCCGTTCTTGCATGAGCTCTTGTTGGCGACGTTGCTCGTGTGCTTCCTCTTGTTCGCGTTGCCTTTCTTGTGCTTGCGCAAGAGTTGCTTGATTTTGACGATGTCGATGTTCTAGCTCGTCAAATTTCTCTTGTGGAGGATTGCCGTATAGAGGATTGTGATGTGCATGATGGTCTTGGCGCGTGGCTCATTGATGAGTGTTGGATGTCGGTGTACTTGAGCCGGAGATTGTGTCGTGGGAGTGTCGACTCGAGCAGTTCCGTCTTGAGTAGGACGAAGTGGTATAAGAGCGGTTGACCAAGAAGGCATGAATCTCGCCCATTCTTGCATTGCTCTGTTGTTTTTGTTCATCGATCTTGTTGTCGAAGTAGTCTCTTGTACGTTGCATAGAGAGGCGTAAGTCGGTGGCGAGATTGTCGATGTAGTCACTCATTGCTTGTTGTTCTTGATGCAAAGCTCATTGTGCACCGAAGAGGTGGCTCTTGGTGACGTAGGAGGTCATGGCGTCGTCTTGCTCGATGAAGAGTGGGTTGGTAGAAGAACTTGGCCTATCCATCATTCCAAGCAAATATGTGAGTGGGAGAAAGAGCAGAACTATACCAAATGTACCTTGACCGATGTTGAAGATGGATCAATGATCACTCAAATGTGGAATAAGGAAATAACACAATTGGTACCAATTCTTGTCGGTTTCTCACACCTACACAAATAAAAGCTTATGGTGGACCTCAGTTAGGATGGTGGCACAAAATTTGATGCAATTGTTAGTACCTCAATAATGTTGGAAAAGATTCACAAATTTGCAAATGCAACAAGTAGACCAATAGCAAGATATGGTACACGGAAACACACACGCAAAAAGATAATTGGGGTCGTGTAAGAGCCAAAATGTGGAATCCACGAAAATGCTCTAGTTGCACAACACCAGAGAGACGCTAGCACGATTGCACAATAGGCGGATATGAAACTTGTGCACAACCTACTAAGAAAAAATGCAATGACTTCTATCCCAAGTATGCTATTTGTATGGTATTCCTATGATATGATCCAAGATGATCGAGTATGACAATCTTAATGTAGTATGATGCTATGGTTCTTGCTTAAAAGCTCTTTGCTTATCCTTCCCTTTTGCTTAAAAGCTTGTTTGCCTCTTTCTCTTTTGAGCTCTTTTCTCATGCAAAACTTCACGAACCAAGATAGCAATTGTGTATGCTATGAAAACCTTGTGACACAAGAGATGATACGAAGATATGCACCACGATGATATGGTATGTATGCTATGGGAAGTATGATCACTAATGCGCACAAGTAACGTTGCTGGCAATACTCAAAGGCTAGTCTCGATAGGTAAGGTAAGCAAAATGGGCTATGGCGTTATCAATGCAATGGCAAGAATGTACAATGATGATATACCACAATACTGAGGTGATGATGTAGAGGTTACCAGTGATGTTGGTTGTTTGTAAGCAAGACCGGTTGATGTCGATGACGAATATGAGCGGCGGTGATGTCGTCGAAGTCGAACCGTCCCTAAGTAGCCGAAATGAGTTAGGAAACGAAAACCGCAACTCATGTTCTCAAATACCCAAATGTGTCAAAATTGTCTCGGAGTGTGGGGCGTGTAAGCGATGGTGGTTGCGGAAAGCAGTGGTGGCATGCAAGTGCGTATGCGGATGTGGAGGTATGGGGGTAGAGTACGTATGTGGAAGTGGATGCGGATCAGTGAAGGTTACCGAACCAAAAATGTTCAGTTTCGTCAGGGATCGTCGGACGTCCGATGGTGGTCGGACGACCGATAGTCATCGGATATCCGGTCGCGGTCGGACGTCCGGTGCCTGGGCCATTTCGGGCACGGGATGAACTTGGGTTTTCGAGGTGGAGATGGCGAAATTAGTCAAATTCAGGTGATTTTGTGGAAGGAAATGGTGGAGATGATGGGGGAAAGCTAGATCCACTCGAGGAAAAGCAAATCCATGGATCAAATCCAACAAAACTTCATCACACCTACAAATGAAAAAAAATTGGGGGCTATTTTTGTGGGGAATTTTCGAATTTGGGGAAGAACACAACAAAACAAGGCTAGAAAACAAGGGTAGGGGCTCCAAAATCGTGATCAACCTTGGCTCATGATACCAAGATGATGTAGGGTAGAACCCTAGGGCCTGATCTTTCATGATTGGAGCGGATCCTACGAAGAACATGAGGGGAAACACGAGGGAAAACACGAGAGAATCACTCAAACCAACAAGATTCGATTACACATGTGTTGGATCCTCGAAACACAAAGAGATACACGATCCACGATCAACAAGGGACGATACAAGTAGCTACTTCTTCTTCGTGAGGTGGTCCTGAAGGTCTTCCCGTTAGGGGTCCTGAATCCAAGGTGAATCTTCTCCGTACAGGCTGCGGTCTCTCTCGGTGGAGTAGATCCGTATGGATGAGCAAAGCTCTATCTCAAGTATGAGGTAAACCAATGCTAACCCTAGAAAGAGGGAGGAAGAGGTCTATTTATAGTCTAGTGTCACGAAAGGGTACATGGGCCTCGGCCCAACACGCTGTCACCACACAGGCGTCGGACGTCCGACGGTCAGCGGTCGTCCGATGGCTCGCGAGGGTCCGGACGTTCGGTACTTGTCAGATGTCTGATGTTTCGTCTCTCTTCATGTTTCGTTGATCGTCCGGATGGGGTCGGACTTCCGAGACGTCGGTCGTTCGGAGGCTTCCATACTTTCGATGTTTTGGCTCGGTGATGGTGGTGTTGGCCGTCTGGTGGTGCTCGGTTGTCCGGGCGCTGGGAGGTGTCGGACGGCCGATCGGCATCGGCCGACCGATCGCTGGAGCATGCGCAGGCTGGAACTTGGCCGGCCGGTTGGAGCCTCCAGGAGTCAAACGTCTGAGAGGCGTCGGTCGTCCGAAGGCTAGGAGTTTCGAGCAGTCCTTCTTCTTGTTCCTTGTACTTGGTGTCCTCGCCGTCTTGTCCGTTGGGTGTAGCTGATCCGTGGCCTTCCTCCAAATACCTGATCAAAAATAGGGTCTCCACTTGAGGTAGTAGCCATGTCTCATATGCAGAGAGTGGTAGTTCGGAGAGGAGCGAGTTCACCTTATCTTCAGCCTTTGTTCGATCTCTTGTCATTGATTCAAGTGGTGTCATGGGAGATGTAGGTAGGTCCATGGGGATGACCTTGGGATGCTCTGCGTCACTCGGCCCGGCTCCAGGCCGTCCTAACAGATGAGTCGGCCTGGAGCCACCCCGAGATCAGCCCCATGCGTCCCATCACCATGCACCTGTCGGCGTCCTGGAGATCGCTCCAGAGCTAGTCCTGCGTGGTGTAGGCTTCATCTAGAGCCCCGGGCCTGATAAGGGGGCCGCAGTCTGCCAACACAAGGGCCTGGAGAAGAGGCGGCACCAGCGCATGAGCTGGCATTGCCGCAACAGCAGGGCACTTGGGGGCTCTGGAGCCTCCGTCCCCCGTGGGTGCGACGGGGATGGCCGGCTCCGGAGTCTACTGGCCCATGGAGGCAGGTTCCTCCTGAGGCTTCACCACCAAGCTTCGGGGATCCTGTTCCGTCATAGTGGAGCGAGAGGCGATCTCCTCCGTTTGAGCCAGGGCCACCGCGGCCGTGGCGAACGGTGGTGCCTCCAGGGTCCTGGCTTCCCCCTTCCTCTTCTTCACCACGACCTCCATCCTAGTCATCGGGAGGGGAGCATTGTGGGCATGGCATCAAGGGTGGCAAACGAAAACAAGGTGAGATGCTTACTCGTCAGAAGCGATGTACGCCCTCTTCCTAGCCCGGGCCAGGGTGCCTCCAATCTTCCTAGGCACGGACTTTGTTGCATCCTGAGGATTGGTGGGGTGCACGATGGTTGGCCTCGGTGCGGCGGCGAGGACGGCAAGGCGGAGGCGTCACCACAAGGAGGGGGTGCTGCCCCGCCCTTCTTTGGAATCGTTTGACCTGGCCTTCGCTGGGCCGGGGAAGTGGCTCCGGACCTCGTCACAAACCCGGTGGAGCATGGGGGCTCCATGACGGGGGCTTGGCGGCGGCGTCATCATCGAAGAGGCCGCGGAGATGCTCGCCCTGAGACGGGGGAGAGATCTCCGCCACATCGTCCTCGGTCCCCTTCGAGTCATCCTCACCCTCTCCCTTGGAGTCATGACCAGATGACGCCGGCACAAGGGAGTTGGTGAGCTCGGGCGGCACGAGCCCTAGCTCATTGAAGACGGGCATGGCGGCGATCTGCGCGGCCCTGTCTGCCCGGCGGTACAGCGGGATGTAGGCTGCTGGGAGGTTGCCTGGATTCCCCTCGAGCAGGGTGTTCTTGGCGCTGTCTAGCTCCTCGGCCGTCAGGCTCCCCGAGCGCAGCCGGATGTCATCCCCCGCGCACTTGAGCTCCCACATGGGGAGCGTGTGCGCTTTGAGCAGGGCCAGGCACTGCGTCAGGAACTCCTTGACAAGCATGGCCCCTGTTAGAGCCCTAACCTCCATGTCCACCGTCACCATCCTCAGGACCGGCGCTGCCCGAGGGTCGGAGAGCTTCTAATGGGTGATAGAGGCAATGGTGTCCTGTCTTTCATTTAGATGGTGGCTATTGTTTTTGGTGGAGTAGTCTTTCACGATCCGACTACGAACGTGCGAGGACGTCGTGCCTTAGCAATCGCTAAACCAACTCCTAGAGGTTATTGACCACGCCAGAGCACGATCAACCTGACCACGCAGGTCTATTTCCAGCAAGCAAATGAAGAACAAGCAAGAAACTGAAATTGCAATCTGGATATTGCGAATATAAGAGGAAAGCCTTATTAAGGAAGATGGGGTTCTGTGACATCTTGGTCTGGTCGTTGAACACAAACGAAGTATGCGAAGTTGCAGCTATGGAGAAATTTTAATCTAAACAATACCCAGAGTCTAAACGGTGCCCTAAGGGCTGTATATATGGAGGAAGAGGGGGGGGGGGAATTTCGTGGCCCTTGGAGGAGGTGTCCGAAACCGACCTATCTCTTGTTTCCCCACACATACGGACTCTAAAAACAGCCTATACTCAAGTATTTTTCGAAATTACATGGGCCTGGGCCAATAATAAGGTGACGTAGCACCTATAATAGCCTTTGGACAAAATTTATGAATTGGCATCTTGTATGTTTCGTCCAAGACTTCATGCACACATTATGGTGGCTTCAAAGTCTTGAAATCATCACTTGTAACTCCGTTCTTGTTCCCCTTGTGCATGCCATCATTTCCATGCTTGGTCTTGCTCCGGTGTTCATCCCTCTTATCCATGCCAGACCCTTCATTTGTAAGCAAAACTAATGTATCCAATTTAGGCAGCATCATATTCTCATGAACATTAGAATCATTACCAAGAAATGAAAGTACCTAATAATATAATTGGCGTGCGCGAGCTCTAGTAACTGGTCCAGTATATGTAGCAGTAGGGGCTGTGGGTGTAAAAATGGTATTGATGTCCTCATCAACCTCCCCTTCTTGAAATGAAGTCATCCTCGATGGAAGCTCATCTTCCTCACCCAAATAAGGCTTCAAATCTGCAATGTTAAAAGTGGGACTAACCCTAAAATCTGTAGGCATCTCAACTTTATATGCATTATCATTCATTTTCTCTAGCACCTTAAAAGGACCATCAGCACGTGGCATCAGCCTTGATTTGCACAAATCAGGAAATCTATCCTTACGCAAATGTAACCAAACAAGATCTCCAGGTGCGAACACAACATGTTTTCTACCCTTATCTCCAGCAAATTTATATTTAGCATTCATATGCTCAATATTTTCCTTAGTTAACTCATGCATTTTTAAGATCAATTCAGCATGTTGTTTAGCATCAAAATTAACCTTCTCCAAAGATGGAAGAGGCAACAAATCAATAGGTGCACGAGGTAGGAAACCATACACAATTTTAAAAGGGAACATCTTAGGAGTAGAATGCAACGAATGATTATAAGCAAATTCAATATGAGGCAAGCATTCTTCCCACATTTTCTTATTATTCTTCAAAACAGCCCTAAGCATAGTAGACAATGTTCTATTGACTACTTCAGTTTGACCATCAGTTTGGGGGGTGATAAGTAGTACTAAAAAGCAATTTAGTCCCCAACTTAGCCCATAAACATCTCCAAAAGTGGGTAAGAAATTTAGTATCACGATCTGAAACAATAGTATTTGGCACTCCATGCAAGCGAATAATTTCATGAAATTATAAATCAGCAACATTAACAGCATCATCGCTTTTATGACATGCTATAAAGTGTGCCATTTTTTAGAATCTATACACGACAACAAACATGCTATCCCTCCCCTTCTTTGTTCGAGGTAAACCTAAAACAAAGTCCATATATATATATCCTCCCAAGGAACACTAGGTACAGGCAACGACATATATAAACCATCAGGATTGAGTCATGACTTAGCTTTTTGAAATGTTGTGCAGCGAGCAACAAAACGCTCAACATCTCGTCTCATCTTTGGCCAAAATAAATGTGTGGCAAGTACGTCCTTCGACTTCTTCATGCCAATGTGTCCCATTAATCCTCCTCCGTGCGCCTCCTGCAACAACAATAGACGAACGGAGCTAGCTGGAATGCATAACTTGTTAGCACGGGACACAAATCCAACATTAATGACGAACATGTACCATGTTCTTCCTTCTTCACAATTCTGCATTACATCTTTAAAATCAACATCATGCACATATTGATCTTTGTGTTGGAGATATGCCCTAGAGGCAATCATGTATAATGATATTTCCTATGTGTTTTTGAATAAAGATAGTCCTTGGACATTATCAATGATGTGTATCAGCAAGTACGTGACTTGTTTGTGGGGCTATGCATTGTATGATGACTGTCCTAAAAGGTCCCTGGTCGAAAGGGCTGTGTGGACGCCAAGAACCGACTAGGCGGCATATGACACGGTCGATGGCTTGGTCTCACTAGCCATGGAGCATTGGATGCTAACCGGATAATATGGACTTGGAAAGGTCTGGTTGGATTCGACGTAGTCGGATCCGTGTCGAGATAAGGTCCGAGTCGGACAGATCCAACTATGAGACGCAGCGATATGTCATCTGTTTGTCTCTAGTACAACATACGTTCTATGTCCTAAGACCTGAGTTGACGCATGTACTCGAGATGGTGACAGACTTGCTTTGGGCCGACCAAACGCTACTCCGTGACTGGGTAGTTACAAAGGTAGGTTTCGGGTTTGTCCAGTCTCATGCTGCGAGACATGGTCGAGCAAGATGGGATTTGCCCCTCCGATCAGGAGAGATATACTCTGGGCCCCTCGTGTGATCCAACCAGGAACAACATGGCCATGCGACAAGGATTATGAGATAATCCGGATTGTGGTCGGCATCACTGGAACGAGAAAGATGTCGGGCTAGCACAAGGATGACAGTCTCGCCTTGAGCCCGACAACATATATCGTGCGGCAAAGGGAATAGAAGTGTGACACGTTATGCAGTGTTCGCCTAACCAGCTTCATAGTTCGCTTGGTGGTCGTACGCCTTGCTAGAGGACGCTACCAACCATGCAGGTCGGAGGTGATCCGAACTGTGACCAAGCCGACTTAAACCTAAGGGGTCACGCGCTTAAGGGAAGGAACCTACGAGGTCAGTTCATAGGACACCGGTCGGATGTGATCCGAACTGGACTAGGAACGTGACCGAGTAGACTTTGGGCTTTAGGGTCCGTGCAAGGCCCAAGTGTTGAGCCTGCGACAGACGCCTATATAAAGTGGAGGTGCGGCACACTCATGTGGTGGATCGCTTCGGCGCTGCGACTAGGGTTTACATGTGTCGCGACCAGACCCGAATGGATCTAGCGCTCTGTGCTCAGTGTCATCCCTGGATCAGTAATGCTGACACCACACAGTCCTTCGAAGGATTTATAGCAGAGTAGCAATCACACACTTATTACATCGTTGTCCACAAGGGAACTTAATACAATAATATGGCTTAAGGCCATCTAATAATAACAACGGAAGGCTTGGAAAACGAGTGAGTCCATCAACTCCAACGGCATCACTGAGTATAGAACCACGACCTAACACCTTACTCGACGTCTGAAAAGGCTGCAACATGAAAAGTTGCAGCCCGACAACGGTCAAGACACATGGAATATGGCAATGTAACACATAGAGAACAATGAAACAACAAGCCTATACTACATGCATATTTGGCTGGTGGTAAGGCTCTCTGATTTACATTTTTGCATAAAGCTGATTTTTCCCTACATCAAAGGAATAATTTTATTTAACTATCATGGTGGTTGTTAAACATTGAGAATGGTTGACAAGCATCCTCAATCCCAATTAAAAAGTACTCATTAAAACCCAATAACTTTATTATTAGAAGTAACATGTTGAGATTCACATGATATTCAAGTACTAGATACTCAAGATTTGTCCATAACCGGGGACACGGCTAATCATGATTAGTTTATACACTCTGCAGAGGTTTAGCACTTTTCCCCACAAGACTCGATCGCCTCCGCTTGGTTCTCGCACTACATGGTGTTTGAGAGACGGATGACCGAGACATAGTCTTTCAGAAGCGCTAGCACCTTACATGTGGGTAGACCGTACCAACCTACATCCCCTACATCAGCTAGCCTACCCGTAAGAGTTCGCACAACTTAGTCAACTACGCCAGAGCCCATAATTGGCTTGTGGCTGCACACGGAAGTTTCCAGTTTGAATAATCTTATGATCCCTTAGAGCACAGGTGGCGGTCCGAAGAAATCTGAGCAAGTCTGATAGAAACCAGGTGCCTCAATCCACCCAGATGTGTGTTTAGGTTGCCACCTTAGATAAACCATTAATTAACAATCTCACATCTGTCATGGATATTCACTCACCCAATCCACGTCTACTAGCATAGCATGGCATAATCAAGCAAACGTAGAAGTAGCTCCCAAGGTTTCATAAGTAAAACAGGTAATAGGTACTACCTCAATCTACTTCCCATCCCACAATTTAATTAGATCCTAACCATGCAAGTGTTTGAGGGTTGATCTAATGCATAAAACTGGGTAGTAGAAAAGGTATGATCAAGTGTTACTTGCCTTCTTGATGATCCATGAGTCCTAGAGATTCAAGTAACAAGCGGCGACTCGGGTGATCTAACGCAGACAAACAACAAGCACACAATAAGTACTCATCTAATGCACAGGAAATCTCGAATAAAATATCTAACCAGATAGTTCAACTTAAGAACCACAGTTGCAAAAGAATCGAATCAAATAAAGCATCGAAAGGTGGAACTCGAGAGAGAACGACTCGGTTTAGCAATCTGAAATTAGGTCAAAATTCCATAGTAGCAAAACTCTGTGTAAGTAGGGTAGTCGGAACGGCGTTTTCGTTACGAAACTCCAGGCGCTTGAATCACCTGATTCCGATAAACGAGCAAGAAATAAAACAGATTTGAAAATCGGATCAGAAATCAAATCTGAAAAATAACGGATTAAATCCGATTTAAAAGAAAACGACGAACGGATTAAATAACGGACGTTCGTTAACAGAACTAATCCAACGAACGCGTTCATTGAAACGAACGGGTCGGTGAACGTTTGCTAAATAAGAAAACCGAAAAAAAATAAAACCAATCTAGGTTTTAAAAAAAACCGAACATGTTTTTTTTAAATAAACCGGATCGGGTTTTAGGGAAAACCGGATCGAACGGCGCTGGGCGGTGGCTACCTCGGCGGTGATGCGGGGGCTCAGCGGGCTCCGGCGGGTCGGCCGAGGTCGGCGGGTGGCGAGGTCGTGAGGGCTCGAGGGCGAGGCGGGTGCTCGATGACGGCGGCCAGGCGGGGCGGCTCGGGTCGAGGGCGGGCGAGTTGAGGAGAGGGGGTCCGTGAGGTTAAATAGGAGGGGGCTCCGGTGCCTTGGGGAGGGGCGCAGTGGTGTCCGACCCGGACACGGGCGGTGGCGGTGGCGTCTTGGCGGGGCTCGCTTCGAGTGACGAGGAGGAGAGGGAGGTGGGCCGGGCGCTGGGTCAGCCATTTGGGAGCTGGGCCTTGGCCAGTAGCGTTTTTTAAAATAAAACAAAACGAATTAAAAAATATCAAACGAACTCCGATTTAAATAAAACAAATTTTCCCCGACTCCTAAAAATGAGTCGAACAAAATGAACTTTTAAAAACGGCAACATGCATAATATTTTTAAAATGCTCATTTTTTTGCCTAAAAGATAAATCTTTCAAAAACCAAATTTGATTTATTTAAAATATCTTCATTTTTCCTAAATGTTGGGAAAGTCATATTATTCCCTCTCTTAATATTTTTATAGGAAAACTTTATGAGGATAATTAAATAAATCAATGATCCTATTTTCAAAATTTGAGAAATCCCAAATATGAAAATAATGAAACTTCCAACTCTCTCCGAGGGTCCTTGAGTTGCGTGAAATTTTCTAGGATCGGAAAATGCGAGAAAAATATGGTATGCATGATGACTTAATGTATAACATTCCAAATTGAAAATTTGGGATGTTACAAACCTACCCCCTTAAGATGAATCTCGCCCTCGAGATTCGGGTTGGCTAGAAAATAGGTGAGGGTGGTCCTTGAGCAAAACTTCCTCTCTTTCCCAGGTGGCTTCATCCTCGGTGTGGTGGCTCCTTGAACTTTGCAAAACTTGATAACCTTGCTGCGGGTAACTCTGCTGGCATAATCGAGAATCTTAACGGTTTCTCCTCATATGTCAAGTCATCCTTCAACTGAATTGCTTCCAATGGTACAAGATCTCTTAACGGTACCTCTGCTATCTCGGGTGACATTTCTTCAATCGAGAAACATGGAATACATCATGAACTCCTGACAGTCCTTCCGCAATTCCAACTTATAAGCAACTTCTCCCATGCGTTGCAAAATCTTATACGGTCCAACGAAACGGGTGCTAACTTTGCTTTAACTCCAAAACGCTTAACTCCTCAAGCGGGGATACTCGAGATATACTCTGTCTCCAACTTCATACTCAATCGCTTTGGCGCTTTGAATCGGCATAGCTCTTTTATGCAGGACTGGGCTACCTTGAGCCTGTCTCGAATCAACTTAACTTTCTCGCTCAGACTCCTTAATCAAATCTGGTCCAAACAATCGGCGATCTCCGGTTTAGTCCCATAACAATGGTGTCTGCACCTTCTTCCATACAAAGCTTGAAGGTGCCATCTTCAAGCTGGTTTGGCAACTGTTGTTGTAGGAAAATTCTACATACGGCAAATTATCATCCCAGCTAGATCCATAATCTAGGGCACAAGCTCTCAGCATATCTTCCAAAATCTGATTGACTCTCTCGGTCATCCATCGGTGCGTGGGTGGAAAGTCTTGAATTCCAATCGGGTTCCCAATGTTTCGTGCAACCTGGTTCCAAAATTTCGAGGTAAACTGGGTTCCTCTATCCGACACGATGCTCCTCGGAACTCCGTGTAAGCACACAATTCTGGTCATGTATATCTTTGCCAACTTAGCACCGCTATAGGTAGTCTTGACTGGAATAAAATGAGCTACCTTGGTCAAACGGTCGACTATAACCCAAATCGAGTCATATCACGAACGAGTCTTTGGCAATCCGTGATAAAATCCATGCCTAGTTTATCCCACTTCCATTCGGGTATCGGCAATGGTTGTAACAATCCTGGCCGCCCGATGTTACGCCTTTACTTTCTGACATACATCGCAAACTGCTACATACTCCGCAATATCCTTCTTCATTCCGGTCCACCAGAAAGTGTTCTTCAAATCCAAATACATCTTGGTATTTCCTGGGTGAATCGAATAGGGTGAATCATGGGCTTCTTGTAAAATCAACTTCCCGATCTCTGGGTCATTGGGCACATAAACACGGTCTTCAAACCATAGGGTATCGTGCTCATCCTCACGAAATCCTTTAGCTTTTCCTTTGCTCATTTTCTCCTTTATAGAGGCAACTTCCTTATCTGCCTTTTGGGCTTCTCTGATTTTGTCCATCAGCGTTGACTGAATCTCCAATGCTGCTACATAGCCTCTCGGAACTATTTCCAAGCATAGCTCTCGAAGGTCCTCGGCTAACTCATTGGGTATTCCTCTCATCATTAGGGTATTGACTGGCTCTTACGGCTCAATGCGTCTGCTACGACATTAGCCTTCCCGGGGTGATAATGCAATCTCATGTCATAATCCTTGATAAGCTCTAACCATCTCCTTTGTCTGAGATTCAATTCATACGTGTGAAAATGTACTTGAGACTCTTGTGATCCGTATATACTTCACAATGATTTCCAATGAGAAAATGTCTCCACGTCTTGAGGGCATGCACAACGGTGATAACTCCAAATCATGAGTGGCATAATTCAACTCATGGGGCTTAAGTTGTCGTGAAGCATCTGAAACAACTCTTCCTTCCTGCATAAGCACTGCTCCAAGTCCTCGGCGTGAAGCGCCGCAATACACCTCATAATCCTTAGTCCGATGCGGCAATATCAAACTGGTGAGGTAACCAATCTTTTCTTCACCTCCTGAAAACATGCCTCACAGTCCTCGGTCCATATGAATTTGTTTTCCTTCTTCAACAATTCTGTCATAGGCTTGACAATCCTTGAGAAATTCTCAATGAACCTTCGGTAGTATCCTGCGAGTCCAAGGAAACTCCGAATCTCTCCAACTATCGTAGGTGCTTCCCATTTGGTTACGGTCTCAACTTTTGTGGGGTCAACTGCTATCCCTTCTCCGGATATAACATGTCCGAGAAATCCAACTTCCTTTAACCAAAACTCACATTTGCTGAACTTGGCATACAAGCGGTGTTCCCTCGGTTTCTCCAAAACCAATCGCAAATGTTCCTTGTGTTCCTCTTCATTCTTCGAGAAAATCAAAATGTCATCAATGAACACCACGACGAACTTATCCAAAAACTCCATAAACACTTTGTTCATCAGGTTCATGAAATAGGCTGGTGCGTTAGTCGATCCAAATGACATAACGGTATACTCGTATAATCCATATCTCGTGGTAAATGCTGTCTTGGGTATGTCCTGCTCCCGAATCTTCAATTGATGGTACCCTGATCGCAAGTCGATCTTGGAAAACACCTTGGCTCCTTGCAAGCGATCAAACAGATCATTTATCATAGGTAGTGGGTACTTGTTCTTGATTGTTACTTCATTCAATCCACGATAATCAACAACCATTCTTAAAGATCCGTCCTTCTTCTCCACTAGAAAACGGGTGATCCCCAAGGTGAAGAACTTGGGCGTATAAAACCTTTATCCAAAAGTTCCTTAATCTGCTTCTTGATTTCCGCCAAATCCTGTCTTTGGCATCCTATACGGTCGCCGATATCGGGCCTGTTCACGGCAACGGCTCGATCAAAAACTCAATGTCTCTATCCGGTGGCATTCACGGCAACTCTTTGAAATACATCAGGAAAATCCTTCACCTTGGTACTTCTTCTGTACCACTCTCGATAAGCAATTTACTTGTGCTCTCCTCGGCTCGTGCCGTGATACATACTTAATCCTTCTTCCTTCTGGTGTGGTGAGCAAAATTGACTTTGTGGTGCAATCAATGTTTCCTCCATACTTTGATAACCAGTCCATACCTAATATCACATCCAATCCTTGGGATTCCAGAACTATTAGGTCTGAGGGGAAAACATAGTGTCCAATCCTTAATGGCAGTCGATCACACCATTTACTGGCCATGTACTCTGCTCCGGGTGAGGTTACTAGCATGGGCGACCTAAGGGCTTGGGTTGGTAACTTGTACTTATCCACAAATCCCCTTGATATGTATGAATGCGATGCACCAAAGATCGAAAAGAACAAGCTGCGATAAATGACTTAATCAAAAACTTACCGATTCTTGCATCGGGCTGATCTTCAACCTCCTCCACTTCAATGTGGTTCACCTGTCCCCTATTGAAAGGGTTGGGCTTCTTTCGAGCTTCCATTGCCATTTCCATTACGGCCTTCGGGCGATCATTGGCATAATGCCCGATCTTGCGGCACTTAAAGCAAGTAATATGACTCGAGTCTACTTTGGATGGTGTTGACGGGTTGGTGCGATTCTGTCCATTGCTTCCTCCATTCCCGTTCCCATTCTTGGTGCTGTTATGGTTATGCGAATTACCTCCTCCATGGGTATGCTGAAACTGAATTCTGATTTAGGGGTATAACGAGGTTCTTTCTTGCTTTCCTTCAATCATGAGGGCTCGGTCTACTAACTCCTGGTAGTTATTGAAACTGGCTACCATCAACGGCATCTTTGAACTCATCATTCAGTCCTTCTAGAAACTTCTCCTGTTTAGCTGCATCAGTAGCAACGTCATCTGGGGCATAACGTGCTAGTTTACTAAAGTCATCCACGTACTGGCCAACAGTCCTTCCTCCTTGGCGTAAGTTGCGAAACTCACGTTTCTTCATGGCCATAGCTCCTGCTGAAACATGGGCAGTGCGAAAAGCTTGCTGAAATTGATCCCATGTGACAGTGTCTACAGGGTAAGTGGCTGTGAAATTCTCCCACCATGCTGCTGCGGGTCCTTCAAGCTGATGCGCTGCAAACTTCACTCTTTCTCCATCCGTGCATCCTGCAGTGGTCAGCTCCCTTCCTATCTTGCGGAGCCAGTCATCTGCTACAATTGGCTCGGTGCTACTGGAGTACACCGGCGGGTTCAGTCTAAGGAAACGAGTCAGATGATCCGCAGGTGGTGGTGGCGGTGGGTTGTTGTTGTTGTTGTTGTTGCCCTGGTTCTGCACCAATGTTTGAATCAGGGTATTCTGCTGCTGGATCAGTTGGGTGATCTCTGGCGGGAAAACGAATCCGGGGTCGCGTCTCGGAGGCATCTGATGGGTTTAGAAAAGATGAGAATTTAGAATAGAATGAGGTCTAAGGGAATCACTACCCAAATGCACATGAGCAAATACACACAAAATCACTTCATTCAATCAAACAAAGGCTTACAACGATCTAACTATCGCAAAAGTGCGTGTACTATAATGTTTACATGGAGGGAATACTACTAATATGTGGGGGACTTCTACTAATTTGAACCGGTGGAAGACTCCATAATGTCCGCTTCCGCTTCGTCTTCAAAGTCGGGTTCACTTGGATCCGAATCGGTGTCGTCGATGTTGATGTAGTCGCTTGGGCAATCGACATACTGGTCTTCATTCCTGAGCACCAACTTCTTCTTCAGTTCTTCAATCTCGTACTTAAGATCGTTATTGTGTCTTGCTAGAGCTACGATCTCGTCCATATAGTCCTTGCGAGTTGTCTTTAGTTCTTCTTCAAGCTCGATGATCCTTCCCTTTGGCATTACGCAACTCCAACATATCATTGCACATCTGGTTCTCTGGCGTCCGAATGTGCTGGTTTAACTCTGGATAAATGCTGCAATGGATCTATCCTTCTTGGTCTTGACGACGTCCCATTTGTCATCTCGGCGTCCGCAAATCTGGTAGATTGTGTCCTTGAGGTCTTCTTGATAAACTTCTCCAATGCGTCCCATGGTAATGTGAGCTGCCATGCTCTTTCCGGACTCCAAGTTGGTGCACCGAAAACACTATCTATAGGCTTGGTGATTGGGGCGAATGTCCTTCTGGAACGTGAGCGTGAATCTTCCAGCTCCTCTTGAGGCAGTGGCATTGAAGGTCGGTGAAGCTTGGTAGTCCAATGTTCAGTATTTGGTAACTTCCTTCAAGTGAAATCCAAAAGGTGTGCCTTCATCAGGTTGGGTGTACTTGATCTTCGCGTCCTTCATCCTAAAGAGAGTAGAAAAGATGAGGAGTTAGAAAATGGGAAGAGAATAGTGATCTATGGCTTTATCTTAGTGGTCGTGTCCTACAGTCAGCGTGTGCTCTGATACCATTCTCTGTCGCGATCAGACGACGAATAAGGTGTTAGGTCGTGGTTCTATACTCAGTGATGCCGTTGGAGTTGATGGACTCACTCGTTTTCTAAGCCTTCCGCTGTTATTATTAGATGGCCTTAAGCCATATTATTGTATTAAGTTCCCTTGTGGACAACGATGTAATAAGTGTGTGATTGCTACTCTGCTATAAATCCTTGAATCTTGTGTGGTGTCAGACATGCGATCCAGGGATGACACTGAGCACAGAGCGCTAGATCCATTCGGGTCTGGTCGCGACAGCATGTGTTTGCGAATAGCCACCTCCACTTGTCGCCGACTGTGTGATCGGACCTAGCAGTCCGCCGCACGGTGTTCCTCTTGCACGCGCGGATACCGTTAGAGGCGGTGCATTTGCGCCGCTCCGGCGAACTTGTACGTGGGATCGGACGACCAACTGTTCGAGGGAGATCGGACAAGGAGGAGACGATCCACGCGGACGCGCTGCCACAACTCTTCTTCCGCTGCACGGCACTGCGCGCCTAGTGGTAACGAACTGTGATCCATCTCCCGTAGCATGTTCCTGGATGTTCTTCACGTAGGAAAATTTTAATTTGTAGTCGACGCACCATACCGTAGAACCCAACACTTTTATGGTTTCCAAACCAAATATTTTGAAGTCAAGTTGTGAAAGCATAGTATAGCGAGGAGACAATGGATCAGCAATAACATTTTCTTTACCCTTCTTGTGTTTAATGACATAAGGTAAAGTCTCAATGAATCCAACCCATTTAGCATGTCTACGATTCAGTTTAGCTTGACTTTTAATATGTTTCAAAGATTCATGATCAGAATGTATAACAAATTCTTTGGGCCATAAATAATGTTGCCATGTCTCTAAAGTCCGAGGAAAAGCATATAATTCTTTATCATAAGTAGAATAATTCACACTAGGCCCACTCAATTTTTCAGAAAAGTATGTAGCAGGTTTGCCATATTGTAATAACACACCTCCTAATCCAATTCCACTAGCATCACATTCAAGCTCAAAAGTCTTATTAAAATTAGGAAGTTGGAGTAAAGGAGCATGTGTCAACTTATCTTTCAACATCGTGAAGGCTCCTTCCTGTGCGGTACCCCAAACAAAAGGCACATCCTTCTTTGTAAGCTCGTTGAGAGGTGCAGCAATGCTGCTGAAATCTCACACGAAACGCCTATAGAAACCAGCGAGTCCAAGAAAACTCCTCACTTGTGTGACCGTTTTGGACTGCGGCCAACTCTCAATAGCTTCAATCTTGGCTTTATCAACTTCAATTCCCTGTGGAGTAACAACATAGCCAAGACAAAAATACTCGGTCGTTGCAAAAGATGCACTTCCCAAGGTTACCAAACAAACGTGCATCACACAGAGCAATAAAAATAGCACGTAAATGTTCCAGATGTTCTTCCAAAGATTTGCTATAAATTAGTATATCATCGAAATAGACCACCATAAATCATCCAATGAAAGCACGTAAAACTTCGTTCATTAATCTCATGAAAGTACTAGGTGCATTAGTTAACCAAAAAGGCGTGACTAACCACTCATATAAACCAAACTTAGTTTTAAATGCTATTTTACATTCATCTCCCAATTTCATATGAATTTGATGGTATCCACTACGCAAATCAACTTTGGAGAATATTCTAGGGCCACTCAATTCATCAAGCATATCATCTAGCCTAGGAATAGGATGACGATAACGAATAGTGATATTATTAATGCCTCTACAATCAACACACATACGTGATGTACAATCGTTTTTTGGCACTAGAATAATAGGAACAACACAAGGACTAAGGGATTCGCGTATATAACCTTTGTTGAGCAGCTCCTAGACTTGAGGCATAATCTCCTTGGTCTCCTCTGGATTGGTACGGTATGGTGCACGGTTGGGTAGCGATGCACCGGAAATTAAGTCAATCTGATGTTCAATCCCACGAATAGGTGATAATCCTAGAGGAAGAGGGAGGGGGGGATTTCGTGGCCCTTGGAGGAGGGGTCCGGAACCAACCCTATCTCTTGTTTCCCCACACATACGAACACTAAAAATAACCTATACTCAAGTATTTCAAAATTACATGAGCCTGGCCCAATAATAAGGTGACGCAACACCAATAATAGCCTCTAGACGAAATTTATGAAGTGGCATCTTGTATATTTCGTCCAAGACTTCATGCACTCATTATGGTGGCTTTAAAGACCTGAAATCATCACTTATAACTCTGTTCTTGTTCCCCTTGCGCATGCCATCATCTCCATGCTTGGTCTTGCTCTAGTGTTCATCCCTCTTATCCATGCCAGGCCCTTCATTTGTAAGAAAAACAAATGTATCCAATTTAGGCAGCATCATATTCTCATGAACATTAGAATCATTACCAAGAAATGAAAGTACCTGATAATTTAATTAGCATGTGAGAGCTCTAGTAATTGGTCCGGTATATGTAGTAGTAGGGGCTGTGGGTGTAACAATGGTGTTGATGTCCTCATCAATGGGAGCACCGATCAAGCTTCTCCGTCAGCTCGGTTGGCAACTCCAGCCAAGTGTGGAGCCCCCTGGCGTCCATGAAGACCCACTTGCGCCGGTAGTGCTCCACCTTCTTCCCGGACCTCATGAAAGCATTGCCCTTGTGGACCGCGGTGAAGGAGACGCAGCCGGAACGCTGGGTTGGGTTGTGTATCCGGAGATAGAGGAAGTGGCGGAGGAGCGCAACAGAGGGCATCACACCCACGAACGCCTCGCAGTAGAAGGCGAAGATGGACAAGAGAAGGATGGAGTTAGGCTGAAGATGCAGGGCCTGAACCTAGTAGTGGCTGAGGATGGTGGTGAAGAACTTGGAGAAAGGCGGGACAAGCCCTGTGAAGACATTGTGGAGGAAGAAGGGATAGAACGTCCCCGCCAGGGTCCCTCGCTCGGTGGAGCCGGCCAGAAGCACCGTCTCCTTCCACTTGTTGCTGTTGCTCGCCGTCAGCAGGAGCGCGGAGGCAAGGTGCTTCCTCTCGGTGATAGAGGACGTGCCAAGGGCCGGCGCAGGTGCGATGAGGAGTTTGCGGCCAGAGCGGCAGGCTTCACCTTCTCGGAAGCCATCCGCAAGACCTCAGAAGGAGAGATACAGAAGGGAGGAGGAATTCGACCAGATCTGGAGATGCTCTCGGCAGGAAGAAAGGGGATCTAGAGCAAGGCAAAGAGAAGGCAATGAAGGCTCGGTAGCGGGCACCAGTCTTTTGTTAGCTTGGGCAGTTGCTGAGGCAGCGTGGGAAAGTGGAGAGGCCTACGTCCCATCAAGCGCCACAAGTCGACTCGGTCCGCAGGCGATTGGGGCCCGCGGTGCTTCGCGCTTGCCCTTTGGCTTCGCCTTGAAGCCAAGTCTGAGCGCGCCTTGGGCTCGGGGGCTACTGTCGGTGTTCTGGGTACCAGGGTACCCAGACTTGCCTGCCTGCGTCCAACGGTGTGGCTCCATCGACGGCTTGATACGGCCCATCTACAACACTGTCAAGACAAGACCCTCGCGTGGGGCCAAGCCTCACGAGGCGGGCGGAAACAAGACCTCCGGAGGGAGCGGCCTTCCCTGGCTGCCTCCTAAGAAGTGGAGATTTCTATGCAGGTGCCCACGTCATGAGGTTGAGGTGACGCAAGCCATGACGACCAAGGCCAGGCGGGCGCTAGCGGGCATAGAGGAGCAGGTTTCCTCTTTGGTGCTAAGGAGGCAAGCGCAGGTGCGGGGTCCGAGGAATCAGCCAAAGGTTTCCATTTCCGTGCAATGAAACCAAGACCGCCAGGACGGCAGGACGGATGTCATCATTCAACCCACCGCAGCGTCACGGCCAGAAGCTTTGCAAGCGAAGACCACCTTTCGTCAGGATAAGATGTACTACTTGTCCCCTTTCAAATTGGCCACTGTGGGATCCCTTCCCGCCTTCATTTTGAGGGAAGAGGACTGATGCCACTATAAATATAGGTTAGCCAGCACTATAGGAGGGGACATCTCTCTCGGGATCAAATCCACACCTCATCGGCTCACACACTCACTAGAGCAGACCTCACGAGGTTGTTCTTCCCTTGCACTAGTTCATCCTCAGCCCCTCGTGAGGCTAATCCTCCACAAAGCAGGAGTAGGGTCTTACACCACAAGGTGGCCCGAACCTGGGTAAATTTCCGTGTCCATCTACATCCTTGTTCATCGAGCTAGGCCGTGGGGGTGGCAAACTGGTTGGCTGAAGAAGTTGAGTTCTTCGCACACGCCCCAGAGTTCAAACCTTTCTTGGGTCTGCGGAGCCCTGAATCCAATAGTCTGCTCCTTGGTGTGATCTTCCCTTTTTAAAGGGATCTATAATAAAAGGCCGGGCTTTTGGTGTGCAGTAGGCGAGGGAGCCTGGCCTGTTGGTTTGCTACTGCTCGCATGCCATTGAGCATAAGTGATGTACCAAGCCTATGTGCGTCTCTTCGGTGAGCGGCGGGCCAGACATACCATTTGTTCATGCTACTGCACACATGCGGCCGCACATGTCAGTGATTTACCAAGCCGATGTGCGTCTCTTCGGTAAGCGGTGGGCTGGACCGACCGTGTGTTGGTGCTATTACTTACATGCGGTCGCACATGTCAGTGACGCACCAAGCCGATGCGCGTCCCTTCGTGGTGCGGCGGGCAAGACTGACCGTGTGTTGGGTGACGCCAACGCGACGGGCGTAAGTTTACCGCCCAACTTAAGTTGTAAAGGGTAACACTTGCTTTGGATCCTTAACGAGATCTGTTTATAGAAGTCCTCATTAGAAAGGCGAGGGCGGTGTTCTTGCAGTGCGAGAAGCAAGGGAGTTTTTATCTTTCTTTCTGAGTGTAGCGGGGGCATGCGAGTTTTGTTGACAGTTCACGTATGTTTCTCGAACACATACATGGGCCCGCATTCCGAGAGGCCATCATGGCGGAGCCAGATGCTCGCAACCTCTCGGAGCAAAAAATGGGTAGCCCGCTACTGGCTATTTCTATAAACAGTTTAGAAATTCTCAAACTCACGTGTCACAAGATATTAGTCATTCATTGATGTTGATCCAACGGTCTAAGTGCATGGGATTCACGTCTACAGTAACCTCATTGTACCCAGGAGTGTCTACGTTCTTCTGAAACCATCAGCACATCAGTGTGATCAATCCACAGAAGAAGCTGGCAAACAACTTCTCCACATGTGTCATGTGGCTTCATTGATGCGTCCCCCATCATTTTATACATAAATATATTGAATGAAAAAGAGAGACATGGCCCGAAAAAAAAACTTGCTCGTATTTTGTTTCCTACTTGCTTTGCACGTACTGGAAGTACTAGTGCCACGTCATCTAACAGCTCTTTCAACATGCGTCTAATTATCATGAGGTCTAACTCTCCTTAGAGAAATGTGCTCCATCGTGTACCCGCGTCTGTGTACGAGAGAGGCAGTGCGTGTGTGTGTGCACCTCTTGTCTTCATATATGTCCTCCACCTAGTGGGCGTGCTACAGAGAGAGAGAGAGAGAGAGAGAGAGAGAGAGAGAGAAAGAGAGAGGGAGATGGTGTGTGCGACATGCCTCTATACATATGTTTGTGTCAAAGAGAGGCCTGAATATATAGTATATGTATGTGGAGGGGGGCGATATACAAGAAGAGAGGGGGAGGTATCGTTTACGCGAAATATCGACATACATGGATAGAGGGAAGAACTTTACTAGCGTACAAGCGCGAGGAAAGAGGGGGTGCATGTTGGAAGATGATGCGAGAGTCCAACTAGACGAAGACAAGGAAGGAGTACAGGTGCTAGATCGATAATTAAAGAGAGGGGATGACAACGTGCGTGGGCGTGATTGTCTGGTTGATAGATAAAGCAGAAGGCGTGTATGATGAGATCAGGAGGGACAATTAATGCGTGGGTGGTAGGTGGACCTATGTAGAGAGGTCGTGGTTCGGTCGATTTGTACGTGGGTAATGAGGGGGGACTTAACTAGAGATATAGATCGGTCATTTTGTGTGGGGAAATGCAAGAGACCTAACTACACATAGATGGAAATCGCTGGTGCACATCCATGCATGTGTCGGAGATAAAGAACACCCGGAGTGACTAAGAGAGGGAGAGGTGTGTGTGTGGTGGGGGGGGAGGGAGTGCAGCTAGCTTGTGACACTGTACGAGTGCAAGATGGATAACAAAAGAGGGGGAGATAGTTCCCGCGTGCCTTAGAGTTAGGGCGGGAGGCATGGATGGTGAGAGGAGGGGGGACTATGTGTGTACATGCTTGTGTCGTAGACATGCCTGGCTAGCTAGAGGGGTATATCGATAGGTGTGTGTGGGAAAGAGGGAGATGGAGAGATGTAGGGAGATCATGGGAGACCGACCTAGAGAACAAGAACATGTGTGCGCGATGTAGAGGATGTCGAGTGGTGGGAAGTGTGTGTGTGCATATATGCATGCACGATAGGAAAGTTATTGGTATCAACAAAAGGGAGAAGGAGTGTGTGTGTGTGTGTGTGTGTGTGCGCGCGCGCGCGTGTAAAAGACTCATAGAGACGATAATCAATATAAAGTGGATTCAAATATTTGAATAATAGATCATGATGTTTGTAACTCATGCATGCATGGATATAATGGAGATATGCATGGTGTGGTCTTGAATCAAACACACTATATACTATATATTCACATGTAACAAGGCCAAATCGATTTGAATTTGAGATATCGATGGCAGGCATCATCTGACCACATTGCATCCGTGCATGAACATAACTATTCGAATCTGAGATAATGTGTGGCTTTCGAAGCTAACATCTAAATGTTGTGTGTGTGTGCAGCAGTGGGGGGGATGCATTGTTGTGTGTGTTAGATACATTATACATATTAAAAGAAGGTTTGGATTATTCCAAACGTCTGGCTACCTAGATCATGAATGTACTATGATTTGAATTCAACAAAAAATGGATACACATATTTTTGTAGTTCATATTCAAATATGATTAATACTATATGCATGTTTTCTGTTATCAAGATAATATTCAAATGATAGTATAACTTGACAACAATCATATTCAAATAGTAAAAATTTGATTCAAATTTAGTCCATATGTTAGACGAGAATATATATTCATTAGATTAAGTAAAATGCTCATATAAGATGGAAGATCAAAATGTAGGACTACATCCATTATACACCACAAGATCACCTAACGATATATTCGAATTCAACATAACATTGATTCAAAATTTGAAATTCGAGATCCTAGCATTTGTAATCATATAAAAATGGGCCATGACTCTTTCTTGTGTGGTGAATTGATTTTGTTTTTGTTTTTGCTGAGGGAAGTGCGAATTGCTTTGGTATTGTACACATCTTGTTGTCCCGAATTTTTTAGATTTTTCTTGTACTTTTTGAATGGCATTTGTAGCAATATAGTAAAAGGAGACACAACTCTCTTTTGTCTACTATGAATTGTCTTTTTTGTACACGTTAAGTTTGTTCTGCCAAACATGGAATCCTCGCCTTGTTATACAAAATTTTTCAAGCTAGAGTATCTCTCGTCTCTTCTACTGCGAAAATCCCACCTCTTCAACCCGCGCCGTGCCTTGTTATCCTAAAATTTCAACGCACGCAAAAACTCCCTCCCAATCCAAAATCGGCCGCGTAGCCCAGACACGCACAATCCCCCTTCTACCCCTCAGCCGAAAATGCCGCCTTGACTTTGCGTGGTCCAAACCGGTGGGGGTACTTTCGTAACTTACCCCACATTTCGGACAAGCGTGTCCCTAAGCCATGGCCCCCTCTCTCTTCCCCTTTGTTCCCCCCATTCTTAACTTGAGGCCTCCAAAACCCATGAAACCCCACGCTCCTCCGTCCGCTTCTCGACCGCCGACCAGTCGGAGCCTCTTCCCCGACGACGTCGTCCACAACAACAACTCGATGTCCCTCACACACCGCACCGGATGAGGATCTCTCGTCGATCTCATCATTCCATCGGTTCAGCCGCAGTGTAATTTACCTCCACGGAGCTGCCCCAACATTTGCCTCGTCTATCGTGCCACCTCCATCTCCATAGAGCCGCTTCACCCGCCCGACCGGAACCACAACACGCTCACCAATTCCCCCGATGAAGCTGAGGCCTACTCTGCGCCACAAGGAGGTTCTGCACTCATTGCTGCATTTTATCTTTTATTCGACCTCATGGGGCTGCTAGTGCTCAATACCGAGCAGCCATGGCGGGTCTCCATAGACGACGCCGTCACCGGCCATGTCCTCCATGGCGTCTCTCCCCCATGTCGTTGCTCCATCGGCGGAGACGTCCACATCGGCAATAGTTGCTGCTACACCAGCTCTCGCTCGCGCTGCTGCTGCTACTCCGGCTCTCGCTCGCGCTGTTGCTGCTGCTCCCTCTCTCGCTCGTTCTACAGCTCTGCTCTTCCTGTCGGCCGTGCTGCTGCTCTACTCTTGCTCTCGTTCGTGCCGCTGCTCTGCTCTACTCTTGCTATTGGTCGCGCTGCTGCTCTGCTCTTGCTATCGATCATGCTATTGCTCTGCTCTGCTCTTGCTCTGGCTCACGCTGCTACTGCTACACGACCTGCCGCAACTATAGGAGTTGTTGCTTTAGCTCTCGCTCACGCTGCTGCTCCAGAAGCAGCAGCAACAACTGCTGCACAAGTTGCTCTCTCCTAGTGCATTCCCTTCTGAAGTGCCCTTCATGAGCTACTCTATCCTAGTGATTTAGATCACCGCTTCTCTGCTACTAGCGCTCGAGTGGCCTAAATTTCTATTGTAGTGCTCTGCTACTAGTGCAATCAATTTTGTTAGTAAAATTCAGTTTCGACAGTAAAATTTGGTTTCATCAATTAAGTTCAGAGTCAACAGTCTTTACAACAACTGTTGGAGCGGGCGAGGTTGTTGGAGGCCGTTGGATCTAGATTCGAGGGTCCAGATCACAGTGGCGTGGCTAGCAAGTAGTGCAGAGAGGCTGGCCGGCACGAAAAACGAGGTGGTTGGCAACAGTTGTAGGAGGAAGGAGGGTTAGGCTAGAGTTTCAACAAAAATGGAAGGGGAGGCTGTCCATTTATAGCAGGTGGGCTAGATGGAGGTGGTTTTGGACCATTTTTGGACCGTGTGATCTCGATCGGACGGTCCGAAACAGAGAGGGTCTAGGCTGGGCTAGGTGGGCAGTGTAGAGGCAGTGGGCTGAGAAGAGAAGGAAGTACTGCAGCCCGACAAAGGTTTTGGAATACCAAAATGTCTGACAAATTGACCGGCTATAGTGCCGTTATAGTTAACGGTTGGGGTATCAAACGACCTCCAAATACAACGAAATTTGGCAGGCGGTGTACCTACAATGATACAAGATTGCATGCTAGCTTTCGCCCCATTCTGAGAAGATTTTATTCCCACTCATAAAATAATATTTCGGATGTGCCGCGGGCGTGTGCGAGTGTGTTTGAACTCAGAATGGTCAACAAAGAGAACAGGGAGAATCAACAACTACGAGTGGATGCAAGTTTTGAAAAGAATAATGATAACGAGTGCCAATGCAATGCGAATGGTTCAACGATGAATGCAACAAACAATCGGAACACACGGTGACAACAAAAATAAATGGAAGACATCTGGAGCATCAGTTTCGGGGTGTCACGGGTAATAACTTACCTTTCGTGAGAGGTAGAAGAGTTAACTCAAGCAGTAGAGAATCTCGATAAACACTCTTGTATGATAGAAACTCAATGTTCTCAAAACTATGAGGCTCAATCTGTGATTCTAGCTCAATTAGACAAAGATAATCATGTCCCTACTAATGAAATTTCAACTCGTAGTGGTAAAAGAACACAAGATCCTAAAGGCACATAGTGGTATGAGAAGGAGCAAGAACAAAGAAGAAGAGAAATCCAAAGTCAAACTCAATAGGACAGAGAACTTATCTTTTGTGAGGAAGAACCAGAAGAATAGGTCCATCAAGATGCTCAGGGAAATGAAGCACAAGCTGAGAAACAAGTTGACCCTAATGCTGAAATAGTAGATGGTGACAATAATGAAGAAGATACTCCAGAAGCAGAAAGAGCTAAAGAACCAATGGTGGAATGGAATACCCGACCACCTTATCCCACCAGAGGAGAAAGAAACCAAGCAAGAGTAATAAATAAAGAGGTAAGGAAAAGGAGAAAGGCAAAGGTAAAATAAAAAAGACAATTCCTTACCCCAAAGCTATCAAACCACCTTCGAATGATGCATCTTATTCCTCATTTTTGCAAGCAATAGCTGATCTTAAAATGTTGATGCATCTAACTAACATTTTGAAGATTCCTACCTTCGCCAAGTTCATGTGTGACATCGTTAACAATAATTATGAATTTAAAGGAACATGTGGCTACAATAAGGTAGTATCCCTTTGAAAACAAGATACCTAAAAAGATGGGAGATCCCAATATAGTCACTACATCTTGCTCAATTGGTAATATTGATATAGATAATGCTCTTTGTGATGTAGGATCAGTCGTTAGTGTGACACCTCTCACTCTTTATGATAAATTGAATTTAGTTGAATATATGCCCGCAAGCATAACCTTGCAGATGGCGGTTAAGTCCACGAAGAAGCCGGTGGGAGTGGCTGAGAATGTTCCACTAAGATTAGACGGGCATATTATACCTACCGATTTTGTTATCCTTTACATGCCCGAAGATGAAAATTATCAATTATCTTTGGTAGACCATTTTTGGATACCGCAGGTGCATCGCTGGATTGCTCCAAAGGGAAAGTAACTGAGGGAGTCCTGGATTAGGGGGTCTCCGGACAGCCGGACTATATCCTTTGGCCGGACTGTTGGAATATGAAGATACAAGATTGAAGACTTCGTCTCGTGTCCGGATGGGACTCTCCTCGGCATGGAAGGCAAGCTTGGCAATACGGATATGTAGATCTCCTCCCTTGTAACCGACTCTGTGTAACCCTAGCCCCATCCGGTGTCTATATAAACCGGAGGGTTTAGTCCGTAGGACAACAACAATCATATCATAGGCTAGCTTCTAGGGTTTATCCTCTACGATCTCGTGGTAGATCAACTCTTGTAATACTCATATCATCAAGATCAATCAAGCAAGAAGTAGGGTATTACCTCCATCGAGAGGGCCCGAACACAGGTAAACATTGTGTCCCCGCCTCTTGTTACCATCCGCCTTAGACGCACAGTTAGGGACCCCCTACCCGAGATCCGCCGGTTTTGACACCGACATTGGTGCTTTCATTGAGAATTCCACTGTGCCATCGACGTAAGGTTTGATGGCTCCTCCGATCATCGGTAATGATGCAGTCCAGGGTGAGGTTTCCCTCCCCGGACAGATCTTCGTATTCGGTAACCGCCGCTGCGGGCAATTAAGCAGCCATCTGGAGCAGATCGAGAGCTACGCCCACAGCCACGTGTCAGGTTGAAACTTGAACTACTGCCGACATCCGTGGAGATTTGATCTTCGACAGATTCGAGCCCATGTCAGGTGCTCCGCAGGATCACGACGAGCATGATTTAGCTCTGCTGTCGGACAGTGTTCGGGAGATCACACCTGCAGCTACTCCGGCCCTCAATCCGGAGCAAATTGCGCCATCCGAGGACGGGTGGATAGACCCCGCCATGGAGGCCGCACTCTCAGCAGCGATGGAGCCGGATACTGACTTCACCCCTTATGAGAGCCGTGTTGCCAAACCACTGGATTCATCTCCGGCCACGTACTCCGAGACGCCTGCATCCGTGCCTATCGAATCCGATTGGGCACCGATCATGGAGTTTACCTCCGCGGATAGCTTTCAGCACTCGCCTTTCGGCGATTTGCTAAATTCATTAAGGTCTATCTCCTTGTCAGGAGAACCTGTAACGCCCCGGATTCGATGCGCCAGGTGTCCGTCAATTATTCGCCGTCGTTGCCATGTCATGTGCTTGCGTGTTGCACTTTGCCATGTCATCATCTGCATTTTTATCATGTCATCATGTGCATCTCATTTTGCATACGTGTTCTTCTCATGCATCCGAGCATTTTCCGTGTTGTCCTTCAGCAATCCGGCACTCCTATGTCTCCCGGCGCCCCCTTTTGCCTCTTTTCGTGTGCGGGTGTTAAACTTTCTCGGAATGGCCCGAGGTTTGCCAAGCGGCCTTGGTATAGCACCGGTAGACCGCCTATCAAGTTTTGTGCCATTTGGAGGTCGTTTGGTACTCCAACGGTTAGCAAGGGTAACCGTAAAGCCCTCTCTCTTTGCAGCCCAACACCCTTCCAAAGTGGCCCAAAACCCAGCAAACTCCCTCCATGCTCTCGGTCGTTCGATCACGATCGCGTGGCAAAAACCGCTCCTCATTTGGACTCTCCTAGCTCCCTCTACCTATAAATATGTCCTCCCAAAAATTTTTCGCGGTCAAACCCTAGCTCTCTCTCCAGCGCCAGACGTTTCCCCACTTGGCGCGGACATGTCCGCCCGGCCCCTCCGCCGCCCATGTCAGCCCACCGTTGGCGCGCCGTATCCCGCCGCCGCGCCCGGCCCGCCGGGCAGGCCGGCCCCCATGACCCTGCAACCGTCTCGCGCCACTTTGTCGCCCGCTCGGGCGCCCGCCGCCGCCGATCTTCGCGCGCCACGGTGCCGGTCGCCGCCCAGCGCTTCGCGCCCAACCACGGCGCCGCCCGCCCGCCTCCTCCGCCGCCCGGCAGCGCCTCCCTCGCCCAGCGCGCCGCCTTGACCTCGCGGCCTCCTCCCGCCGCCTCTTCCTCGCCGGAGTAGCTTCATGGCGCCGCCTCCTCCTCGCCGGATCGGGTCGAGGTGGATCAGATCCACCCGCACGTCGAACCAAACGCGGCATCCCCGCATCCCGGATCCCTCCGTCCCGCGTTGACTTTCGCGGAGGTAAAAATCGCCTAAGTCCCCAGATCTACAATATTATCATGCCATGTTCATCGCATCCTACCTCCATGCATGCTGCACTGTTTCATGCGTGTAATATGTCAAATTTTTCGCCCGATGAGTAAATCATTTCATTCCATTGAACCATGTTCATTTGAGTTCATATTGATGTCTGAATCTTTGTTGCAAGAGTGCTATATGATGTTAACCTGCTGAAACTGTTATGACTTGATGATTTGTCATTTTTGTTGCATTTGATGTGTGCATCCTATGGGCTTGATGCCTACATGAGTTTTAATCTATGTCATGCCATCTTTTCAGAGGTGCTTGCCATGTATTTTTTTGAGTTGTGTAGTGAGTGCGTCAAGCTTGTTAAGTAGGGTACTTGCTGTTACTGTTTTGCTTGTCTGAATCTGCTATATCATGATGCTATGTAAACCTGCTTCTACAAGTCATTCTATGCATAATCTGGAGATGTTCACTAAGGATGTTTTGTTAGACATGTCATGCTCTATCAATCCATGCCCTTTGTTGCAATTATAGTCTGCTGTAACTTGTTCTAATCTTGCTCTCAAATTGCTAAATAATGTTGTTGTCAGCCTGTTAACATTAAGTTCAATGTTGCCATGATTTTTGTTAGTGATCCATGCACCCTATTAACTTGCTCTTGCCATTCTTAGCTTCATAAACATGACTTCTTACTGTTGGTTACCTTGCCATGCCATTTATTGCTCTGTGGTGAGTGGTTCAAGCTCACCAACATGCCTACTTATTGTTGTTCCTGCCATGTATGAATCTGTAATATAACTTTTTGGCTCATGGTCAGTAAAGGACTTTTCTTCTATGCAATTAGTAGATTCATGCCATGCCTTTGTTTGCCATGATAACTTCCTGTAGCATGTTGTTTGATAGCTCTAAACATTGCAACCTGATGTTATTTACTGATAAGTCTGAAACTGTTAGTATTTGCAATCTTGCCATGTCATTTTGAGCATGTTCTATTGATTTCTGGAGATAGCTCAGTGTTCATGTTTTGTCATGCTTTACATGTACATCATTCCCATGCCTTTTGTTTTCACGTTGAGATGCTGTAGATTATTTTTTCGATGCTTGCAATATGCCTAGTTGCTGTTTTGGACAGATTGTTGTCATGACTTGTATAGGGTGTATGTGTTGCACCGTTGCTCCGTTTTGAGTGTGCTCTATATGAAACTTGCTTGATTTTGCATGTAGTTTCATATTATCATGTTGCATCCTTGATTTGAGGTGTTTGCTTGATGTTTGTATGCATTTTGTATCAATGTCATGCTTATCTTGTTTTGCTCATATCTTTTAGGCCGTAGCTCCGAATTTAATGAACTTTATATGTAACTTGACTAGAATTTCGTGTAGATCATCGTGGTGCATCTTAACTTGCTGTTTAACATCTTGAACATAAGGTTTATTCGGATCTAGACCAATTTCGAAATTTGCATATGAGGACTTACCGGAATTGTTCTATGTTGTTTCCGGCCTTATTTAAACTTGCTTTGATGTGTTGCTCTTGTTTGCATCATCTATTGCCATGAGTAGCCTCATCTAGCATTGTCATGCATCATGCTTGTTGTGCATCATGTCTTGTTCATGTGTGGTGTGTTTACAATGTTGTGTGTTTCTTCTCGATAGTTCCCGTTTCGTTGCGATCGTGAGGATTCGTTCGTCTACGCTTGGTTCGTCTTCGTGGATTCATCTTCTTCATGGACTCTTTCTTATTCCTTGCAGGATTTCAGGCAAGATGACCGTCACCTTGGATCTCATTACTATCATTGCTATGCTAGTTGCTTCGTTCTTTCGCTATGCTGCGCTACCTATCACTTGCTGCTCAAGCCTCCCAAATTGCATGAACCTCTAACCTTTGTTACCCTTCCTAGCAAACCGTTGTTTGGATATGTTACCGCTTTGCTCAGCCCCTCTTATAGCGTTGCTAGTTGCAGGTGAAGATGAAGATTGCTCCATGTTGGATCATGTTTATGTTGGGATATCACAATATCTCTTATATTATTAATGCATCTATATACTTGGTAAAGGGTGGAAGGCTCGGCCATATGCCTGGTGTTTTGTTCCACTCTTGCCGCCCTAGTTTCCGTCATATCGGTATTATGTTCCCGGATTTTGCGTCCCTAACGCGGTCGAGGCGATTTATGGGACCCCTTGACAGTTCGCTTTGAATAAGACTCCTCCAAAGAAGGCCCAACATTGGTTTTACCATTTGCCTCACCACCACCTACATTTCCTTGGGAGTAATTAACCCAAGGGTCATCTTTATTTAGCCCCCCGGGCCAATGTTGTCTAAGTGTTGGTCTGAACTAGAGCCCTTTTTGGCGCCTCCTCGAGGAAACTTCGAGGCCTGGTTTTAGTTATGCGGACTGCTCATCCGGTCGTGGCACGAGACGAGATCGGCGCCACTACTATCGTGGTGTCGACGCCGGGCGGTCTTGCTGGTCTTGTTTTATTCTTTGTCGAAAAGTCTTGTAGCCGGGATTAGAGACTGATCGGGTCTTCCCGGGAGAAGGAATATCCTTCGTTGATCGCGAGAGCTTATCATGGGCTAAGTTGGGACACCCCTGCAGGGTTTGAACTTTCGAAAGCCATGCCCGCGGTTATGTGGCAGATGGGAATTTGTTAATATCCGGTTGTAGTAAACTTGAAGTAAACTCTTCTCTAAAATACACCAACCGTGTGCGAATCGTGAGTGTCTCTTTTCGGGGTTGATCGAGAGGAGAACACGGTTTTACGGGTTATGTCGGCGTAAGTAGGAGTTCAGGATCACTTCTTGATCATTACTAGTTGGCGACCATTCCTTTGCTCCTCTTCTCGCTCTTATTTGCGTATGTTAGCCACGGATATGCTTAGTCTCTGCTGCAACCTCACCACTTAACCACTACCTTTCCCATTAAGATTTGCTAGTCTTGATACCCATGGTAATGGGATTGCTGAGTCCTCGTGGCTCACAGATTACTACACCAAAAGTTGCAGGTACAGGTTTCGCGATGATCATGACGCGAGAGCGATGTTTACTTATTTTGGAGTTCTTCTTCTGCTTCTTCGATCAGGGGATAGGTTCCTGGTCGGCAGCTTGGGCTAGCAGGGTGGATGTCGTTTGAGTTTCTGTTTATGTTTCATCCGTAGTCGGACGTTGTTCTTGTATGATGTTGATGTATTCTTGTGGCATTCGTGCCTTATGTATGTATCCCTATGTATTATGTAATGTTGATGTAATGATATCCACCTTGCAAAAGCGTCTTCAAGATGCGCTTCTATCCTTGGTGGGACCATCGGGTTCCTTTAGGATAGGGTCGCATCTTGGGCGTGACAAGTTGGTATCAGAGCCTCGACCGACCTTAGGAGCCCCCTTGATTGATCGCGTAGTTTGGCCGTTGTTGAGTCTAGAAGAAAACTGATTTCAGAGTTTAGTTATATCGGAGAGTAGGAATTCTTTTTTCTCCTCTGCCCTTTCGTCGCTCTGGTGAGAAATCTTGACGTAGGTGTTTTGAATTACTCCTCTTCCCTTTCAAACTTTCTTTAGGATCACGCAGTTGGTTTTTTCCGGTAGTTGTTCCTCAGCTCTTTTCATCCGGTGCATTTTCTCGTCAAGTCGACTCGAGCCTCTTCATCTTTGAGTTCAATCCTCAGTTGTCTTCTTTTCCCACCCGCCCACCCTTTTTCTTCTCGGAGCCGGAGTCCGTAATTGAGTATCCTTCCTACTCGTGCGAAGTCTTTGCTCTCTCTCCTCAATGATTTCAATCGGTGTTTTTCTCTTCAAGATATTCGTCGTTTCCCCTTCCAAGTTGCCTTTGTTTTTCCCGCCCACCCACCCTTTTCTTCCCGGAGTCTGACTCTCTTTCGACCATCTATTTCATTCGTACGGAGCCTCTTCAGTCTTCTCTCATTTATTTCAACCGGTGAATTCTCGTCTCGTTCGTCATTCTTCATCCCTTTCTTCCGGTGGATTTCAACTCAATTTTCTTGGTTCGATCACATTCTTTTCCCTCGGATCAAGTATTTTACTTGCTCGTTCGCCTCTCACCAGCTTATCCTTCCGGAGTGTTCAAGACATCTCAGGAGATTCGTCTGTGTTCCAATTAATTCGAGGTTGTCACTTCATTCAAATATTTAATTGTTCCGGTGCATCATCTATCTGTTCAACATCCCTTTCCAACGGTGTTATCGCTTCAGTGGGCCCTAACCCACATGTTTTTCCCAGGATCTTACCTGACTCTTCTATTTCCCCGGAGCTATTCTCAATTCTTTTCAAGTTTGACGCAAGTATGATTTTCATCATTCAGATCTTTTCCAAGATCAATTTCGAATCATTTTCATTGTTGACTAAACGTCTTTGTTTTATATTCTCCCGGAGCGCCTCAACAATTTTGATGGTGTTTCTCGTCATCATTCTCAACTTTGAAGATCGAGGAAGAGTTTCTCTAAATCTTGTCCGTTCTCTCGAAGATTCGTGGTTCTAGCTTCATGTTATCAGTCTCGAATTATTCTATTTGTCAGATGTTCCTTTCTTACCCATTCGGAGTATGTCAGAAGTTCTTTTCCCGTTTCTTTTCACCAGAGGACATCATTCCAGTTATCGTTCTGTATTTATCCCGGTGCTTCGTTCAAGTGTTCCTTAATCAGCTCATGATCTCTTTGTTCTTTTGCATCTAATCCCCTCAAAAATATTTGATCTTCTAATTCTTCCCGGTGACTCATTCTCTTTCGTCAGTCATTTTTGAATTCTTACGGTGGTTCGTTCAAGATTCTTTTTCTTTGATTATCATTTCAATCCATTCGTTCTTTCAAACCTACCGGTGGTTCATGAAGACCTTCTCAAGTTTTGTGCTATCCCTTCTCAATCCTTTTTCAAGAAGAATAAGTAGTATGCCAAATCCATTGTTGGTCATCAATTTAATTTGATGAAGGATAAGCATAACATAAATCTTATTCTTATTTCATCCAAGTGAGTAATCCCTTCCTCCAGAATTTGTTCTTGATGAATAAATTATAGTTCCAAGTGTCTTCATCTTTTCCTTTCCGAAGTTCCAAGTCTTCTCGCGGGTCTCGTCACGAAGCTCCATCGGGATCACTGCAAAGCTTTAATCTTATTCTTTTCATCCTTCATTCAATCTCATAATCCTTTTGTTACCGGAGTTCTTCACGGTGGTTCTTCATGATTTAATTCATTCTTCAAGAGTTCATCAAGTTTCATTCCATCTTCTTAAGCTCGTGTTCTATTCCTCCATGTTCAGTCATAATTCCGCCTAAATCCTTTCAGTCTTATTCGTTTCTCATCTCATTCTAACCTGAGTGATTTCATAGTCTATCCGATTCAGTAAGCTTTCGATTCTCGTCATTCTCGTCGTTCCTCTCCTCTTCTTGAGTGCTCTCAATTCTTTGCTTCTTCTCTTGAGTTCTTGTTTTCCTCATCATTCTCTCTTCAGTCTCGGTCCTAAGATCTCGGGACGAGATCTCTTGTTAGTGGAGGAGTGTTGTAACGCCCCGGATTCGATGCGCCAGGTGTCCGTCAATTATTCACCGTCGTTGCCATGTCATGTGCTTGCGTGTTGCACTTTGCCATCTCATCATCTGCATTTTTATCATGTCATCATGTGCATCTCATTTTGCATACGTGTTCTTCTCATGCATCCGAGCATTTTCCCCGTTGTCCGTTTTGCAATCCGGCACTCCTATGTCTCCCGGCGCCCCCTTTTGCCTCTTTTCGTGTGCGGGTGTTAAACTTTCTCGGAATGGCCGAGGTTTCCAAGCGGCCTTGGTATAGCACCGGTAGACCGCCTGTCAAGTTTCGTGCCATTTGGAGGTCGTTTGGTACTCCAACGGTTAACCGGGTAACCATAAAGCCCCTCTCTCTTTGCAGCCCAACACCCTTCCAAAGTGGCCCAAAACCCAGCAAACTCCCCTACATGCTCTCGGTCGTTCGATCACGATCGCGTGGCCAAAAACCGCTCCTCATTTGGACTCTCCTAGCTCCCTCTACCTATAAATATGTCCTCCCCCGAAATTTTCGCAGTCAAACCCTAGATCTCTCTCCCCGCGCCCGGACATGTCCGCCGGCCCCTCCGCCGCCACATGTCAGCCCGCCGTTGGCCGCGCCGCCCAGCGCCCGCCGCGCGCCCGGCTCGCCCGGGCAGGCCGGCCCCATGACCATAACCGTCTTCCAGCGCCCACGGCTTCCGCCCGCTCGGGCGCCCGCCGCCGCCGATCTTCACCGCGCCGCCCTGCAGCGCCGGTCGCCGCCCGCCCGCCTCCTCCGCCGCCCAAACCGCGCCTCCCTCGCCCGGCCCAGCGCCGCCGTCGGCCTCGCCGGCCTCCTCCCGCCGCCTCTTCCTCGCGGGAGTAGCTTCACGCGCCGCCTCCTCCTCGCCCGGATCGGGTCGAGGTGGATCAGATCCACCACCCGTCGAACCAAACGCAGCATCCCGCATCCCGGATCCCTCCGTCAGCGTTGACTTTCACGGAGGTAAAAATCGCCTAAGTCCCCAGATCTACAATATTATCATGCCATGTTCATCGCATCCTACCTTGTTGCAGGCTGCACTGTTTCATGCGTGTAATATGTCAGATTGTTCTCCTCGATGAGTACATCATTTCATTCCATTGCACCTTGTTTATTTTAGTTCATATTGATGCCTGAATCTTTGTTGCAAGAGTGCTATATGATGTTAACCTGCTGAAACTGTTATGACTTGATGATTTGTCATTTTTGTTGCATTTGATATGTGCATCCTATGAGCTTGATTCCTACATGAGTTTTAATCTATGTAATTCCATATTTTCAGGGGTGCTTGCCGTGTATTTTTGTGAGTTGTGTAGTGAGTGCATCAAGCTTGTTAAGTAGGTTATTTGCTGGTACTGTTTTGCTTGTCTGAATCTGCTATATCATGATGCTATGTAAACCTGCTTCTACAAGTCATTCTATCCATAATCTGGAGATATTCAGTAAGGATGTTTTGTTATACATGTCATGCACTATCCATCCATGCCCTTTTTTGCAATTATAGTCTGTTGTAACTTGTTGTAATCTTGCTCTCAAATTGCTTAATGATGTTGTTGTCAGCCTGTTAACATTAAGTTCAATGTTGCCATGATTTTTGTTAGTGATACATGCACCTTATGAACTTGCTCTTGCCATTATTAGCTTTATAAACATTTCTTCTTACTGTTGGTTACGTTCCCATGCCATTTATTGCTCTGTGGTGAGTGGTTCAAGCTCACCAACATGCCTACTTATTGTTGTTCCTGCCATGTATGATTCTGTAATATAACTTGGCATGTTTACCTGGGTTCCATCATTTCCTCTGATCCTTTTTGGCTCATGGTCAGTAAAGGACTTTTGTTCTATGCAATTAGTAGATTAATTCCATGCCTTTCTTTGCCATGATAAGTTCTTGTAGGATGTTGTTTGATAGCTCTAAACATTGCAGCCTGATGTTATTTCCTGATAAGTCTGAAACTGTTAGTATTTGCAATCTTGCCATGTCATTTTGAGCATGTTCTAGTGATTTCTGGAGATAGCTCATTGTTCATGTTTTGTCATGCTTTACCTGTAAATCATGCCCATGCCTTTTGTTTTCACATTGAGATGTTGTAGATTATTGTTTTGATGCTTGCAATATGCCTAGTTGCTGTTTTGGACAGATTGTTGGTCATGACTTGTATAGGGTGTATGTGTTGCACCGTTGCTCCGTTTTGAGTGTGCTCTATATGAAACTTGCTTGATTTTGCATGTAGTTTCATATTATCATGTTGCATCCTTGATTTGAGGTGTTTGCTTGATGTTTGTATGCATTTTGTATCAATGTCATGCTTATCTTGTTTTGCTCATATCTTTTAGGCCGTAGCTCCGAATTTAATGAACTTTATATGTAACTTGACTAGAATTTCGTGTAGATCATCGTGGTGCATCTTAACTTGCTGTTTAAAATCTTGAACATAAGGTTTATTCGGATCTAGACCAATTTCGAAATTTGCATATGAGGACTTACCGGAATTGTTCTATGTTGTTTCCGGCCTTATTTAAACTTGCTTTGATGTGTTGCTCTTGTTTGCATCATCTATTGCCATGAGTAGCCTCATCTAGCATTGTCATGCATCATGCTTGTTGTGCATCATGTCTTGTTCATGTGTGGTGTGTTTACAATGTTGTGTGTTTCTTCTCGATAGTTCCGTTTACGTTGCGATAGTGAGGATTCGTTAAATCACGCTTGGTTCGTCTTCGTGGCTTCATCTTCTTCATGGACTCGTTCTTCTTCCTTGCGGAATTTCAGGCAAGATGACCGTCACCTTGGATCTCATTACTATCATTGCTATGCTAGTTGCTTCGTTCTTTCGCTATATGCGCTACCTATCACTTGCTGCTCAAGCCTCCCAAATTGCATGAACCTCTAACCTTTGTTACCCTTCCTAGCAAACCGTTGTTTGGCTATGTTACCGCTTTGCTCAGCCCCTCTTATAGCGTTGCTAGTTGCAGGTGAAGATGAAGATTTCTCCATGTTGGATCATGTTTATGTTGGTATATCACAATATCTCTTATATTATTAATGCATCTATATACTTGGTAAAGGGTGGAAGGCTCGGCCCTATGCCTGGTGTTTTGTTCCATTCTTGCCGCCCTAGTTTCTGTCATATCGGTATTATGTTCCCGGATTTTGCGTTCGGGTGATTTATGGGACCCCCTTGACAGTTCGCTTTGAATAAGACTCCTCCAGGAAGGCCCAATATTGGTTTTACCATTTGCCTCACCACCACCTACATTTCCCTTGGGAGTAATAAACCCAAGGGTCATCTTTATTTTAGCCCCCCCCCCCCGGGCCAATGTTGTCTAAGTGTTGGTCCGAACTAGAGCCCTTTGCAGCGCCTCCTCGAGGAAACTCGAGGCCTGGTTTTAGTTGTACGGACTGCTCATCCGGTCGTGGCACGAGGCGAGATCTGTGGCGGCTACTATCGAGGTGTCGGCACGCCGGGCGGTCTTCTTGGTCTTGTTTTATTCTTTGTCGAAATGTCTTGTAGCCGGGATTCCGAGACTGATCGGGTCTTCCCGGGGAGAAGGAATATCCTTCGTTGATCTCGAGAGCTTATCATGGCCTAAGTTGGGACACCCCTGCAGGGTTTGAACTTTCGAAAGTCGTGCCCGCAGTTATGTGGCAGATGGGAATTTGTTAATATCCGGTTGTAGTAAACTTGAAGTAAACTCTTCTCTAAAATACACCAACCGTGTGCGTAACCGTGAGTGTCTCTATTTGGGGTTGATCGAGAGGCGAACACGGTTTCTGGGTTATGTCTGACGTAAGTAGGAGTTCAGGATCACTTCTTGATCATTACTAGTTGACGACCGTTCCTTTGCTCCTCTTCTCGCTCTTATTTGCGTATGTTAGCCACCAGATATGCTTAGTCGCTGCTGCAACCTCACCACTTTACCCCTTCCTTTCCCTTTAAGCTTTGATAGTCTTGATACCCATGGTAATGGGATTCTTTGAGTCCTCGTGGCTCACAGATTACTACACAAGCAGTTGCAGGTACAGGTTTCGCGATGATCATGGCGAGAGCGATGTTTACTTATTTTGGAGTTCTTCTTACGCTTCTTCGATCGAGGATAGGTTCACGGTCGGCGTCTGGCTAGCAGGGTGGATGTCGTTTGAGTTTACATTTATGTTTCATCCGTAGTCGGATGTTGTTCTTATATGATGTTGATGTATTCTTGTGGCATTCGTGCCTTATGTATGTATCCCTATGTATTATGTAATGTTGATGTAATGATATCCACCTTGCAAAAGCGTCTTCAAGATGCGCTTCTATTCTTGGTGGGACCATCGAGTTCCTTTAGGATAGGGTCGCATCTTGGGCGTGACAGAACCTTGGCCGAACTATGTCCGGCTAGAATGGGATGCGGACAACGAAGAAATTCGCTCCCAACCCACCACCCACTTAGTAGCCACTGTCGACGATTTAACCAACATGCTCGACTTCGACTCCAAAGACATCGACGGTATGGACGGCGATGCAGGAGACAAATTTGAACCACCGCCCGCAAGGCGCTGGACCACCACCTCATCATATGATATATACATGGTGGATACCCCCAAAGAAGGCAATGGCGATAAGACAGCGGAGGATGACCCCTCCAAGAAGCAACCCAAGCGCCGATGTCAGCGGCGCCGCTCTAAGTCCCGCCATAGCAAAAGTAGTGATACCGGCACAAGAGACAATAACCCTCCGGATAGTGCCGAAGACGACAACAAACCCCTCCAGCAAGATTTAGAGCGCGAGGATGAACAAGCTAGCCCTCCAGAACGGGTAGAAGATAGAGAAACGGAGGATGACAATTACATGCCTCTCTCCGAAGACGAGGTGAGCCTCAGTGACGAAGAATTTATTGTGCCTGAGGATCCCATCGAGCAGGAGCGCTTCAAGCGCCGGCTTATAGCCACAGCAAATAGCCTGAAGAAAAAGCAACAATAGCTTCGAGCTGGTCAAGATTTGCTAGCAGACAGGTGGACCGAAGTCCTTGCGGCCGAGGAATATGAACTCGAACGCCCAACCAAGAGTTATCCAAAGTGCAGGTTGCTACCTCAACTAGAGGAGGAAGCATTGAAACCTACATCACCAGCGTACGATGCGGCTGATCGGCCACCACGTGGCCGAGATAGAGAGGCATTTCAGCCCGAAGTCCAGCCCGCACCCCGCCGCCAATCAAACAAAAATACCAAGGCCCGGGGCAACACGCGAGACCTGTGAGATATATTGGAAAATAAGGCAAAACATGCAAGATCTTTCTACGGATCACGGGGGCGCGCACCAACACGCAACTATGATCGTCACGCAGGATACACTAAAAGCGAATTCGGCCAAGCCGAACACGGCAGACAAGACTCGTATGAACTGCGTCGTGATATAGCCCGGCACAGAGGCGCCGCGCACCCCCTATGCTTCACTGATGAAGTAATGGACCACGAATTCCCAGAAGGGTTTAAACCCGTAAACATTGAATCATACGATGGTACTACAGACCCCCCGGTATGGATAGAAGACTTGTTTCTCCACATTCACATGGCCCGCGGGGATGACCTACATGCCATCAAGTATCTCCCGCTAAAACTCAAAGGGCCGACTTGGCATTGGCTCAATAGCTTGCCGGCAAACTCCATCGGAAGCTGGGAGAGTCTGGCAGAGGTATTCCTGGACAATTTCCAGGGCACTTATGTGCGCCGCCGGGCGCTGACGATTTAAGTCATATAACTTTCGGCTGACAAGAAGTCGGCGGAAATTCGGACCCGGTTCCTAACCAAGAAGAACGGATAGTCAACTATGCGGATCACGAGGCCTTAAGCGGCATGTAAGCATAATATTCGTGACGAATGGCTCGCGGGCACCTCGGCCAAGAGAAGCCAAAATCGGGGCAGCCCTCACGACACTTATGACCGGCTTTTGTGCGGGCGAAGATAGCTGGTTGGCTCGTGGTACCAATCTGACAAGCAAACTGGCGTGTCGAAGCCATGGATAGCAACGGCAAACCATGACGCTTAAAAAACACAAGCGTCGCAAATATGGTGAAAACACGAAAATCTGGCGATTAATGCGGGTTCGAGAGCTCAAAAGTCGGTCGTGGAAAGGGCCACCCAAAAATAAAAATCCGGGTCCATCCAGTCTGGACCGCATACTCGATCGCCAATGCCAAATTCATGGCACCCCAGAAACGCCAGCCACAAATACAAACAGAGATTGATGGGTCTTCAAACAAGCCAGCAGGGCAGGCGCTAAAGATGAAAGGGGGTCTCAAAGCGACGATAGCGACGAAGAGCCCAGACCACCGAACACAGGAGGGCAAAAGAAATTTTCCCCGCATATTCAATTGGTGAATGTGGTAAATACCACCCAAATTACCAACTCGGACTGGATATGCATCCTTAGGGATGGCGACTCAAGGAACTAGTCGTCCCATAATATAAACTAGGGCCGGTCACCTTCAACCGCGCGGATCATCCGGTTAGCGCCAATCAGGGCAATCCAGCCGCATTAGTCCTCGACCCAATAATAGACGGGTTCCACCTCACTCGAGTCCTTATGGACGGCGGCAGCAGTCTAAACCTGCTTTACCAGGACAAAGTGCGCAAGATGGGCATTGATGAGGACATCAATACCATTGTTACACCCACAGCCCCTATTGTTACATATACTAGACCAATTACTAGAGCTCGCGCACGTCAATTAAATTACCAGGTACTTTCGTTTCTTGGTAATGATTCTAATGTTCATGAGAATATGATGCTGCCTAAATTGGATACATTTGTTTTGCTTACAAATGAAGGGCCTAGCTTGGAGAAGGACGAACATTGGAGCAAGAACACGCATGGAGTTGATGGCATGCGCAAGGGGATCAAGAATGGAGTTACAAGTTCCGATTTTAGGACTTTGAAGACACCATAAGGAGTGCATGAAGCCTAGGACGAAATATACAAGATGCCACTTCATAAATTTCGTATAGAGGCTATTCTAGGTGCTGTGTCACCTTATTATTGGGCCAGGCCCATGTATTTTTAAAATACTTAAGTATAGGCTGTTTTTAGAGTCCGTATGTGTGGGGAAACAAGAGTTGGGGTTGGTTTCGTACCCCTCCTCCAAGGGCCACGAAATCCCCCCCCCCCCTCTTCCTCCATATATACAGCCCTCAGGGCGTCGTTTAGACTTTGGGTTTTGTTTAGATTAAAAGTTCGCTAGACAAAGGCGTCACAGAACCCCACCTTGATCAATAAAGCTTTCCTCTTATATTCGCAATATCCAGATTGCAATCTTAGTTTTCTTGCTTGTTCTTCGTTTGCTGCGGAAGCAGGACCTTGAGGTCGGGTTGATCATGCTCAGCGTGGTCAATAACCTCTCGGAGTTGGTTTAGCGATTGCTAAGGCGCGACGTCCTCGCACGTTCGTAGTCGGATCGTCAAACTCGACTTCATCCTAAACGATAGCCACCATCTCATCGGAAGACGGGACACCTTTGCCTCTATCAAGTGGTATCAGATTTCTAGGTTGCTCAGTGAGATTTTCCAGTGTTTCGTAGTTTAGATCGAGTCTGTCCTTCATACCTACAGTCCATGAAAAAGCCACAAAAAAATTAGGGTTAGTTCATCGTATCCGAACCAGTCTGAGCCTTTGCATAGTCTTTTCAGTATTTTGCTTTGTTGAATTTGCGGTTGCATCGTCGTGTCTAGTTGCTGGTCTTAGAGTCTATTCTTCTAGAGTTTCGAGTTCTGGTCATAAGTTGTCACGCCGCTGCCGCACCATCATCATTGCCCCTGCCATCTACAATCGCCGCTTATTCGCCGCCTATCCAAATCCATATACCACCACCAATCCGTATCCATATACTACCACCAATCTATATCCATATACCAGCACCGCTGCTATATCCTACCACCATATATCCACCACCAATCTGAGTTACTTTCATATTAGGTTTGTTTTCGAGGTCCGTTTAATTTCCGATTCGTGTTTCCTTGCCTGAGTAGGTCTCAGAAAAAAAAGTCTGGAGACCCCCGGGCAGTTTTTAGGCCAAAATTTTGGCAGCCGAAAAAAAATTTCCCTATCCTGTTTTTAGGCTTTTCTGAGTCTTTTGAGCCACGTGCCATCATAGTGTTTTTTTGTCGCACTTTTTCGTCGTTGCTGCCCTGATTTTCGAAAAAAAAGTCAAAAACAATTCGTGCCCATCCTGTCAATTTGACCTGGGAAGAGTTTTTAGACACTCGCAATTATAGTGATTTTTTGCAAAAAATAAGAGGAGCGCAAAAAAAAGAGCGCAAAAAAAAGAGCGCAAAAAAATAGAGCAAAAAAATTCCAGAGTGTGCTTTTCCTTGTTTACGTGCAGCGCCGTGATTTTGTTAGTGTTCTAGGCTCGCGTCTCTAGCACGATCTAGCCTAGGACCCGGCCACGATCACCGTCGTTGGCGTTTATTCAACTTTGCATCTCTGAATTGATTATTCTTGACCCTTTTTGCTACCATATTATAAGCCTTCCCAGCTCCACATACATCTCGTCGTGCGTTTGACTCTCCACAGTAATCGCTCTATCCAAGATTTGAGAGTTTTGACTACAACGGTTTGCCGATCACTTTGCCTGCTGCTAGGTAAGAACTGGTAAGAATTTGAGATTTGCTTGTGGATTTGTGACACCCACCACCACCTCTTGTTAGTAGTCTGTAGGATCATATTCTTGTGTGTTTCTAGTGCTGCTAACCATGCCAGGATCACAAGCCGACGAGACTGATTGGGAGAACATGACGAATAAGGAGTTGCATGATAAATTTCAGCAAATGATGAGTGGACAGGTGCAAGATGTGCTAAACAGATTTGAAGAGGCCATGGAGAAGATAGATGGCATGGAGAAGACGTTTGAAACAAAGCTCGATAACAAGTTTAATGAATTGCTCGCGCGTCTTCCACCACCACCACCGGCTGCACCTAACGCACCTCTACAACAACAACAACTACTACTACTACTACTACCTCTACGTCGCGAAACAGCCCTCCGCCGAGCGAGCTGTGTCCCTTTTGCGCTTGGCCAAACTGTTGGTGCTCTTGTTGATATACATGGCTCACTGCTCTTGATGCGGAGGAGGATGATTATGTGGGAGATTACGAGGATGAAGTTGATCAAAATCAGAACTACGTGCAACCACCAGCACCACAACCACTAGGTCGTCCACATGCAAATAATGGCAATGTTAGGGCTCCCCCTCAGGTACGAGATCATGACCATCTCCCTAAACTGAAATTGAATATTCCACCATTTGAGCGTAGATATGTTCCTCATCTATATCTTACTTGGGAGTTAGAAACTGAACAACGATTTACATGTTTACAATATCATGAGGAGAGACGTGTTCACCTTGCTTGTTTGTGCTTTCAATAGCTTTGCATGTGTTTGGTGGTCTGAACATTGTAGATTATATCATGTTCCAGCTACTTGGGCTGCTTTGGAAACTGCTATACGTACTCGTTGGGTTCCACCATATTATCAACGTGAATTATTTCAAAAATTGCAGTGCTTAAGACAAGGAAAAAATTCTGTAGAAGAATATTATCAGGAATTACAAACTGGCTTGATTAGATGTGGTATTGTTGAGGAGAATGAAGCTATGCTTGCATGTTTTATGGGTGGATTAAAAGAGAGATTCAGACCATTCTAGAGTATAAGGATTATAATAATATCACTCATTTATTCCATCTTGCTTTTAAAGCTGAACGTGAAGTGCAGGATCGACATGCATTGGCGCGAACTAACTTTTCTGTAGGTCGACCTTCATCATGGACACCACGTGCATCATCTACTTCCACTGCACCATCACCTCCTTCAGGTGCCACCTCCAACCGTGATACAAGAAAGCAGGCACAACCACCACTATCTGCCAAGAGCACACAGCCTGCCTGCACAGAGCTCTTCTTCTTCCATGGCGTCAATAGGGCACACAAGTGATATTATTTGTAAATCGTTGTAAGGAAGAGGACATTTCTTGAGAATGCAAATCTCAACGTGTGATGATTGCTCTTGAGGATGGTGGGTATGAGTCCGCTAGTGACTATGATGAGGAGACTTTGGCTCTTATTACACATGAAGAACACGGTGGAGATGATTACGATCATGAGGCGCAATACATGGTTGTTGAAGATCTTTGGCAGGTATGAATGTTTAGTTGCTCTCAACGTGTTTTGAGTGTGCGAGTTCATAAGTGAGCAAAATCAGAGGCATAATTTGTTCCATACAAAGGGAGTTGTGAAGTAACATTCTATTCGCGTCATCATAGATGGAGGGAGCTGCAACAACTTGGCTAGCATGGCGATGGTGGAGAAGCTATCTCTCACCACAAGACCACATCCACATCCTTACTACATCCAATGGTTCAACAACAGCGGCAAGGATAAGGTAACACACCTTTGTTGGGTGCATTTTAGTATCTCTACATATGCTGATTATGTTGATTGTGATGTGGTACCTATGCAAGCATGTTCCTTATTACTTGGTAGACCATGGCAATTTGATAAAAATTCCGTACACCATGGTAGAAACAATCAGTATACTCTTGTTCATAAGGATACCAATATTACTTTGCTTCCTATGACTCCTGATTCCATTTTGAAAGATGATATTCATAGAGCTAATAAAGCAAAACAGGAGAAAAATAAGAGTGAAAATCAGATTGTGGCAAAAGAATTTGAGCAACAAATGAAGCCTAATAATAAACCATCTGGTGTTGCTACGAAATTAAAGCTGAAAAGTGCATGTTTACTTGCCAACAAATCTGATATTGATGAGCTAGGTTTTAGCAAATCTGTTTGCTATGCTTTTGTGTGCAAAGAGGCATTATTTTCATTCAAGGACGTGCCTTCCTCTTTTCCCCCTGCGGTCACTAACATTTTGCGGGGAGTTATTTGGCGTCTACCCACGGGGCGTGCCGGGAATTACCACCTATTCGAGGATTGAGCATCAAATTGACTTAATTCTCGGTGCATCGCTACCAACCGTGCACCATACCGTACTAGCCCGGAGGAGCGAAGGAGATTATCGTCAAGTCAGGAGCTGCTTTCGACAAAAGGTTATATCTGAATCTACGATTCCTTGTGCTGTTCCTATTATACTAGTGCCTAAAAAGGATGGTGCGTCGGCGTTATGTGTGTTGATTGTAGAGGCATTAATAATATTACTTTTTGTTATCGTCATCCTATTCCTAGGCTAGATGATATGCTTGATGAATTGAGTGGCTCTACAATATTCTCCAAAAGTTGATTTGCGTAGTGGATACCATCAAATTCGTATGAAATTGGGAGATGAATGGAAAACAACATTTAAAACTAAGTTTGGTTTATATGAGTGGTTAGTCATGCCTTTTGGGTTAACTAATGCACCTAGTACTTTCATGAGACTAATGAACGAAGTTATACGAGCTTTCATTGGACGGTTTGTGGTAGTCTATTTTGATGATATACTGATTTATAGCAAATCTTTGGAAGAGGAACATTTACGTGATGTTTTTATTTCTCTTCGTGATGCATGTTTGTTTGGTAACCTTGGGAAGTGCACCTTTTGCACCGACCGAGTATCTTTTCTTGGCTATGTTGTTACTCCGGGGGAATTGAAGTTGGTAAAGCCAAGATTGAAGCTATTGAGAGTTGGCGCAGCCAAAGCGGTCACACAAGTGAGGAGTTTTCTTGGGCCAGCTGGTTTCTATAGGCGTTTTGTGAGAGATTTTAGCACCATTGCTGCACCTCTCAATGAGCTTACAAAGAAGGATGTGCCTTTTGTTTGGGTTTACCGCTGGGAAGAAGCCTTCAAGATATTGAAAGATAAGTTGACACATGCTCCTTTACTCCAACTTCCTGATTTTAATAAGACTTTTGAGCTTGAATGTGATGCTAGTGGAATTGGATTAGGAGGTGTGTTATTAAAGATGGCAAACATGTTGCATACTTTTCTGAAAAATTGAGTGGGCCTAGTATGAACTATTCTACTTATGATAAAGAATTATATGCTCTTGTTCGGACCTTAGAAACATGGCAACATTATTTATGGCCCAAAGAATTGGTTATACATTCTGATCATGAATCTTTGAAACACATTAAAAGTCAAGCAAAATTCAACCGTAGACATGCTAAATGGGTTGAATCCATTGAGACTTTCCCTTATGTCATTAAACACAATAAGGGTAAAGAAAATGTTATTACTGATGCATTTTCTCGTCGCTATACTGTGCTTCCACAACTTGACTTCAAAATATTTGGTTTGGAGACCATCAAAGATCAATATGTGCATGATGCTGAATTTAAAGATGTATTGCAGAATTGTAAAGAAGGTAGAACATGGAACAAGTTAAATAGATTAACGATGGATTTGTATTTCGTGCTAACAAGCTATGCATTTCCGCTAGCTCCGTTCGTCTTTGTTGTTGCAGGAGGCGCATGGAGGAGGACTAATGGGACACTTTGGCATGAAGAAGACGGAGGATATACTTTCTACACATTTCCTTTGGCCAAAGATGAGACAGGATGTTGAGCGTTTTGTTGCTCGCTGCACTACATGTCGAAAAGCTAAGTCACGACTCAATCCTCATGGTTTATATATGCCTTTGCACTGTACCTAGTGTTCCTTGGGAGGATATATCTATGGATTTTTGTTTTAGGTTTACCTCGAACAAACAAGGGAGGGATAGCATATTTGTTGTCGTGGATAGGTTCTCAAAATGGCACACTTTATACCATCTCATAAAAGCGATGATGCTTTGTTAATGTTGTTGATTTGTTCTTTTCGGAAATTATTAAGCTTGCATGGTGTGCCAAATACTATTGTTTCAGATCGTGATACTAAATTCCTTAGCCACTTTTGGAGATGTTTATGGGCTAAGTTGGGGACTAAACTGCTTTTTAGTACTACTTGTCACCCCCAAAGCTGATGGACAAACTGAAGTAGTCAATAGAACATTGTCTACTATGCTTAGGGCTGTTTTGAAGAATAATAAGAAAATGTGGGAAGAATGCTTGCCTCATATTGAATTTGCTTATAATCGTTCATTGCATTCTACTACTAAGATGTGCCCTTTTGAAATTGTGTATGGTTTCCTACCTCGTGCACCTATTGATTTGTTGCCTCTTCCATCTTTGGAGAAGGTTAATTTTGATGCTAAAGAACGTGCTGAATTGATTTTAAAAATGCATGAGTTAACTAAGGAAAACATTGAGCTTATGAATGCTAAATATAAACTTCCTGGAGGTAAGGGTAGAAAACATGTTGTGTTTGCACCTGGAGATCTTGTTTGGTTACATTTTCTTAAGGATAGATTTCCTAATTCACGCAAATCAAAGCTAATGCCACGTGCTGATGGTCCTTTTAAGGTGTTAGAGAAAATAAATGATAATGCATATAAACTTGAGCTACCTGTAGATTTTTGGGTTAGTCCCACTTTTAACATTGCAGATTTGAAGCCTTATTTGGGTGAGGAAGATGAGCTTCCGTCGAGGACGACTTCATTTCAAGAAGGGGAGGATGATGAGGACATCAATACCATTGTTACACCGACAACCCCTACTGTTACATATACTGGACCAATTACTAAAGCTCGCGCACGTCAATTAAACTACCAGGTACTTTCGTTTCTTGGTAATGATTCTAATGTTCATGAGAATATGATGCTGCCTAAATTGGATACATTTGTTTTGCTTACAAATAAAGGGCCTAGCTTGGAGAAGGATGAACATTGGAGCAATAACACGCATGGAGTTGATGGCATGCGCAAGGGGATCAAGAACGGAGTTACAAGTGATGATTTCGGGACTTTGAAGCCACCATAAGGAGTGCATGAAGCCTTGGATGAAATATACAAGATGCCACTTCATAAATTTCGTCTAGAGGCTATTCTAGGTGCTGCGTCACCTTATTATTGGACCAGGCCCATGTATTTTTGAAATACTTAAGTATAGGCTGTTTTTAGAGTCCGTATGTGTGGGGAAACAAGAGTTAGGGTTGGTTTCGGACCCCTCCTCCAAGGGCCACGAAATTCCCCCTCTTCCTCCATATATACAGCCCTTAGGGCGTCGTTTGAACTTTGGTTTTGTTTAGATTAAAGTTACGCCATAGCTGCAACTTAGCGTGCCGTTTGTGTTCAGCGACCGGACAAAGCGTCCACAGAACCCCACTTTGATCAATAAAGCTTTCCTCTTATATTACGCAATATCAGATTGCAATCTTAGTTTCTTGCTTGTTCTTTGTTTGCTGCGGAAGCAGACCTTGAAGTCGAGTTGATGCGTGCTCGGCGTGGTCAATAACCTCTCGAGTTGGTTTAGCGATTGCTAAAGTAGCGGCGTCCTCGCCGCGTTAAGTAGTCGGATCGTCAAAGTCGACTTCATCCTAAACGATAGCCACCATCTCATCGAAAGACAGGACATCTTTGCCTCTATCGATAACACTTGATAGAGGCAAAGGTGTCCCGATGTTTTGATGAGATGGTGGCTATCATTCTGTGGAGTTGACCTTGGCGATCCGACTTCTGAGCGTGCGCGGCAGCGCCTTAGCAATCGCTAAACCAACTTCGTTATTGACGCGAACACGATCAACACGACCACGGTGCAATTTTTCCTGCGAGCAAGCGAAAAACAAGCAAACTAAGATTTGCAATCAATGAATATAAGAAGCTTTAATAATGAAATGAGAATTCTGTGAAATGGCTGACAAGCGATGAATCATCTTGCAACAGTGTCGTGAAAAACAGGCTGAATTGATATGTGGTGACCAGACAAAGTGCTCCGAAACGAATCCTTTTTGAATCAATATGAGTGAAGGTGCAGAAGACCAAATCTCACATTGTCAAATGAGGAATGCACTTGTGACAGGCAAATCTTGGAAATGACCGGCACATCTCAGCTTCAATCAGGTTATCAGCTTCATAATGGAGTAACAACATGAGAAAAGATACTCGGTCCGGTGCATTGCACTTCCCAAATTACAAACAAGCGTGCATCCGCGTGAAACAATAAAAACAACACGTAAATGTTCCAAATGTTCTTCCAGAGATTTTCTATAAATCCGCAGTGCACAAGATGGGCATCGATCATTCGGCGATCAAACCCACTAACGCCACTTTAAGAGGCATTATACCAGGTGAAGAGGCTCGCTGTACAGGCTCCATTACCCTTGAGGTACTCTTCGGATCACCAAAAATTTACCGTACCGAAGAGTTAAACTTCGAAATCGTCCCTTTCCGCAGTGATTATCAAGCACTGCTCGGACGAACCGCATTCGCTCGATTCAACGCGGTGCCACATTATGCCTACCGTAAGCTCAAGATGCCCGGTCCACGCGGCGTCATCACGGTTAATGGCAAGGCCGAACCTTCCCTCGGCACCAACATATACACCACTGCCTTAACAGCAGAAACAACGAGCAACACCTTGCAGCCGAACCTCGAGCGGACGTCCAGGCCTCCGGACACCATCAAGGGACTACGAACTACTTCGCGGAAGGATAGCCCGGCCCGTCCGAGGCTCAACTAAAACACTCCGGTGAAGGCCAAGACAGGCCGAACTCAGCGGCTCAACCGCCCTCCGGGACATAAATATTTCTTACATTTCCTTCGCAGGTTCACCTTTGCACCGACCAGGAAGGGCTACACGGAGGCAGTTTGAACGCGTAAGGGAATCCTTAGACATCCCCCGTAGTGACCGTTCTGCTATATTACGGATCCGCACTCAGCCTCTTCCCCCTGGTCTCAGCAGGTTCCGCAATCATATTCCTTTTTTTATCACATTACTTGTACCCATACGCATAGACATACTATTCAAATACAACATGTGGATTTATATGACGTTTACCTGCTGTTATTTCTTATTGAAATCATTCTGTCAAGTGGCATCCGTACACAGCTATATGCCTTAAAATATGCCAGGGGCTTCATTTTACGCATAACACGGCAGTAAAGTCCGAACACCTTCATGGAAGTTCGGCACCCCGAACTTATAGCATTATATGCATCACCTCCGAATCATGTCTTGGGTCAATAGTTGGTTTTGCCCGGCTCCCATGTTTTGGTACCTTACGTTCCGCTATATCGGCTAAGGTAGCACTGGGAGAACTACTTCGATTGTGTCCCGGTTCTTCCGGACGAGCACCTCAATATAGAAAGCCGAAAACTGACTGTCATGATACGGCAAGAGCTGGTTAGCTGTTCGAGAGGTCATAAAATCTTTAAGAATTTCTCCCGCATAATGCCATAACCAATGCAGCGTGCGATGGATCGGTTTTTTCTCCAATCAGGTGCTTATAGAGCCCCTAGTACGGTATTCCGAACACCAGGGGTTGCGCCGACCATACTAAAGCTCCTATGGCTAAGTGAGAGTGATAAAGCCCTACAGTCCGATTGCCTGGTTCGTTGTGCTGAGCACCTCCTTTGAAGGACCCAAAACTGGGATAAAGAGCGCTCAGGTTTATCCCGAACACCCCCGTACTTCATACGTGGGGGAAGAAGCCGACGACTGGCCAACTCTCACATAACATGTAAAACGGCCGCACAGGAGGGTAAACTTTCATATAACAGGCAGTAAATAATATAATTGACCTTGTTTAAACATTACAAAGGACAGCATGATTTGCATTCATGGAAATTTTAAGTCCTTGGTGCATAGCTCTGCGGCAAGGTAGGATCCTTTTAGGACACTCTCATAATATAACTCAGGCTTGCGGTGCTCCTTCCCCTCCGGCGGTCCTTCGGTCATCAGCTTTTCAGCATCCATCTTCCCCCAATGAACCTTTGCACGGGCGAAGGCCATTCGTGCACCCTCTATACAGTCCGACCGCTTGATGACGTTAAGTCGAGGACAGGCACTCACAAGCCGCTTCACGAGGCCGAAGTAGCTAGTTGGTCGACTCAGCAGGCCATAGCCGGATAATCAAATCCTTCATGGCTAGTTCCGCTGTCTTCTGTAGTTCGATCAGCTGTTTCAGTTGATCGGCAAAAGGCACTGGATAATTCGGTGCCAAATATTGCGACCAGAAGAGCTTATCCGCAGCATTCCTTTCTTCGGCTCGGTAGAATTGAGCGGCATCTGATATGCTGCGAGGTAGCTCGGCAAATACCCCTGAGATATCCTGATTCAAAATTAGGAACATAAGTCTTCCCCCCAAATACTTACTCTACAGGGAAAAAGCCTTACCAGCCGCGATCTTTCTCGCCTCTTGGATCTCCTGTAGGGAGCTTCGGGTTTCCCCCCGGGCATCGCTCGTGGCCTGATGAGCCTTGGTGAGTTCGGATTCTTTCTCCATTAAACTCTGCTCCAAGGTCTCACATTTCCTTACGGCCTCTTGTAGCTCCTGCTCAGCTTTAATAACCCTGGCCTCGTGCTTCTCACGAAGAGCACCTTTCGATGGCTGCCTTTTTCTCGGCCTCGGCCACAGCCTTCTTGAGGGCTTCGACTTCGGTCGCAATTCCTAGCGCAATGTCATAAAGCTCGGTTAATACTGAAAATTCATTCGCAATAAACGCGAACGATACTTGTGCATACCTTGTTTGTCCCTCAACTTCATTTTCAACGGGCCAAGTTCTTCCTTGGCCCGCTCCAGACTTTGATTCAGTCCGGAGATTTCTGCAGTATGGGAGGCAGCAGCCGCTTCTGGGCCTGCTTATAACAGAAGAGAAATAACTGTCATTCAATGAGTCTTCCTGCGAATATATATTTGATCCTTTGTCCGGTTTCTTCATCGAACAGTGTATCAGGGGCTATTGTCCATACTATGACACTCTTCGAAAAACATACCTCAAAACCTTTTATAAGGCTCATACAGGCTCCATTTAGTCCACTCTCAGTAGACTGAATCTTCTCAATCACCGCACCCATAAGGGCACGATGTTCATCAACGATGGAGGCGTCTTTCAACGCCACCAACAAAGCATCCGACACTTCTGGATAGACGGAGCTCGCCGATGGAACAGGCACGCCCCCCTCCCCCAGCCGAAGGAGGCTGCTTGCTTGATTCTGGAGCCGTATAGGTCTCTGGAATCGCATCCGGCTGGGAGCCGAACTCAGGATCGCCCCCGCCGTCCGCCCCCATGGGAATCTTTTCCCCTACGTGTCCGTCCCCTGAGGTTTGACCTCCAGATGACGCCTTCACGGTTTTTTCCTTTCCTCCTTGGTCGGGGTCCTTCTGGGACGAAGTCTTGGTGTTATGCACCTGTTTGGAGGAAGGGGCCTTTGGGGGCGTCCCGCTCTCCATAGCATTCGAGCTCAGCAAGTCCTCTGATGAGGATTGTTTGGTACGGGACCTCGCTGGACTACAAAAAATATAGCTTAGGTTAAAATACTAAGCCACGATGAGTCCGGACACCTAAAATGTACTTGGATTTTATACGCTTACGAGTTCACCAGGGGCTGGGCCCTGGGATCCCATGTCGGGCCGCTGTCGGCGGCGGCAGTGGACTCCTCCGGAAGAGGAGCCTTTCCCCTTTTGGGCAGCTCGGCCTCCATGTGTACGGAGGTCGTCCTCTTCTTTATTCCCCCCGCAGGGGATTCATCTTCCTCCTCCTCCTCCTTGTCCTCTTCGGAGGCGGAATGGTGTTGGAGCCTTCGGATATTGTGTCCGAAGCGCCACGGCGACGAAGGCCGCCCCGGGTCTTTTTGTCCTCCTTGTTGGCCGTCTTCTTCGGCAACTTGTAAGCCGCCGGGACCAACATCTTCGTCAGAAGTGGGATGGCCGGGTCTTCGGGCAGCGGGGCCGGACAATGGATCCACTCCGCCTTCTTCGTCCAGCCCTGGGAGAGTTGAATAAAACGCGTTAAGCACTTCCCTCGGGCCATGCGGATAGAAAAGTTTGATAAACTCACCGAACTTGCTGGGCGGGACAGTTGGTACCCGCGGTCCTCGGCGGAATCCGACCACGGTTTGCTGGACTTGAAAACCACCTTCCAAACGTCCTTGTGCGAGGAGCCGAAAAGCTCTCACAAGGTTTGGTGCCTGGCCGGATCAAATTCCCATAAATTGCAAGTCCGGTGCTGACAAGGCAAGATCCGTGAACTAACATCACGGACCACATTGACAAGTTCAATGTTCTTGTCTCCCATATCTTCAACGCGCGTCTGGAGCACCAACAGTTCGTCGGACGAGGACCAGTCCAGGCCTTTCTTGACCCAGGATGTAAGCCGCAGGGGGGCGCCGGATCGAAACTCGGGAGAGGCGGCCCACTCTGTGCCGCGCGGCTCAGTAATATAGAACCACTGCTGTTGGCACTCCTTGACAGAGTCATTAAAGGTTCTCGTTGGCCATATGACGTTGGGCATCTTGCTCACCATGGCGCCTCCGCACTCGGCATGCTCGCCGCCCACCACCTTGGGCTTCACATTAAAGATCTTCAACCATAAATCGAAGTGCGGTGAAATGCGGAGAAAAGCCTCGCACACGACAGTGAATGTTGAGATGTTGAGGAAGGAATTAGGGGACAGATCGTGAAGATCGATCCCATAATAATACATGATGCATGAGCGAACGGGTGGATGGGAAACCCTAGCCCGCGGACAAAGTGAGGGAGGAATACAACCCTTTCGTGGGGTTCCGGAGTAGGGACGATCTGTCCCGCCGTCGGGAGACGGTGGCTGATTTCCTTGGCCAGGTACCCGGCCTTCTGAAGCTTTTTGATATCCTTCTCTCGGACGGTAGAGGCCATCCATTTGCCTCCCGCTCCGGATCCGGACATCTTCGGAGGACCTTTCGTGGGCGGAGAAGAGGAACGCTTGGGCGCTGGAGCTTGAGCAGAAGGGAATGAATCGGGAAGAAGGCGTGGGTGAAAAGAATAAATCCTTGTCCCTTTATAAGGACGGAAGAGGCGATGCGCCTCCCCACTCACCTGGTGAAACCTCTTATTCCCCAAGCGCCGTAATTGATGGCACAGTTAGGTTACCCACACCCGTATTGATGAGAATCCCGTGATAAGGGGACACGATCTCTGCTTCGACAAGACGTGCCAGGGAAACCGCCTCGTGATATGTGCGGGGGCTGGTTGTGAAAAACGGTTCGAATAATGACCGGGCCGTGGTATGATGTCATGCTGTCAAACGTGTCAGCCGATTAGATGTGTGGAAATATCATTCTCTCTATGGTGGTATGTGGAACTTGTTTTGCAGAGCCGAACACTATCCTTGTGTTCAAGATCTTCTATGGAGTATTCGGAGGAAGAACCCGCCTTGCAATGCCAAAGACAAATCTGCGCGCCGGACTCATCGTCGTTGAAGCCTGGTTCAGGGGCTACTGGGGAGTCCTGGATTAGGGGGTCTCCGGACAGCCGGACTATATCCTTTGGCCGGACTGTTGGACTATGAAGATACAAGATTGAAGACTTCGTCTCGTGTCCGGATGGGACTCTCCTCGGCGTGGAAGGCAAGCTTGGCAAGACGGATATGTAGATCTCCTCCCTTGTAAACGACTCTGTGTAACCCTAGCCCCCTCCAGTGTCTATATAAACCAGAGGGTTTAGTCCGTGGGACAACAACAATCATACCATGGGCTAGCTTGTAGGGTTTAGCCTCTACGATCTCGTGGTAGATCAACTCTTGTAATACTCATATCATCAAGATCAATCAACCAGGAAGTAGGGTATTACCTCCATCGAGAGGGCCCGAACCTGGGTAAACATTGTGTCCCTCGCCTCCTGTTACCATCCGCCTTAGACACACAGTTAGGGACCCCCTACCAGAGATCCGCCGGTTTTGACACCGACAGTAACCTTTCGAATTTGTGAAGAAGAAATAGTGAAATAGTTTCCAAAGAAGCCAGGAGCAAAGGAGAAATGTGTTCCCCCACCTAAACGAGTATGTGCGATAAGTAAAGAAAATCTCAGGACACCAGGGACCTGATATGACACCAAGGTAAGAGGGTCAAGCTTAGTATCCTAAAAACCAGCGCTTAGTAGGAGGCAACCCTTTAGTTCATCGATTTTTTTGTTCTCATAAGTAACCTGACAAAAAATTCCTAAGCGGCTTGTGTTTGAATTTGTGTCATAGGAGAAACATTGAAGAAAGAAGGTGAAAGAAGGAGGCAAAAGAGAAAGAGTAAACAGGGAGTAAGACGGCATTGCCGGTGTTCTGGGAACCGGGGTACCCAGACTTGCCTACCTGCGGCCCACGACGTGGCTCCATCGAAGGCCTGGTATGGCCCACCTTCAGCACCAACAACATAAGACCCTCACGAGGTGGACGACGCCAAGACCTCAAGAAGGAGTGGCCTTCTTAGGCTGGCTCTTGAGGAGCGGAGATTTCCATGCGAGCCCTCTCCTCGTGAGGTTCGGATGACGCAAGCCATGACGACCAAGGCCCGGCGGGCGCAGTATAGCAGGTTTCCTCTTTGGTGCTAAAGAGGCAAGCGCAGGCGCGTAGTCCTGAGGAATCAACCAAAGGTTTCCATTTCCATGCAACAAGACCAAGACCGCCAGGACGGCAGGACGGAGGTCATCACCGAGCCCACCATGACATCAAGACCAGAAGCTTTGCAGGCGAAGACCACCTTTCGTCAGGATAATATGTACTAGTTGTCTCCCTTCGAATTTGCCGTTGTGGGATCTCTTCCCACCTTCATTGGGAAGAGGACCAAGGCCACTATAAATATAGCCTAGCCACCAACCTAGAGGGGGATCCAGACCATCCACATCCTCACCAGCTGACACAAACACAAGAACACACCTCCTGAGGTTGTTCTTCCACTGTACAAGTTCATCCTCAGCCCACCTCCAGGCTAATCCACCATAAAGCAAGAGTATTAGACGGCAAGGTGCCCCGAACCTGGGTAAATTGCCTTGTCCCGCTCTTCTTCAGTTCATCGAGCTAGGCCGTGAGATCGACGAGTTGGCACACTGGGAGGTTGAGTTCTTCGCATGCACGTGAGAGTTTGAATCTATCTTGGTTTCGCGGAGCCCCAAATCTGACATTTGGCGCGCTAGGTAGGGGTGTGTCGGAGCCTCCCTTCCTCCGGCCGATTCGCCACCGTTTTTCCGTTCCCATGGCTGACGCTCGTCGAGGTCGTGATGAGCGTCGGGCTGCCCTCACCGCCCGTGTCGCCCAAACAACGCCTGCAGGCGACGGCGCCCCCCCCCATTGCTCACCATTGCTTGCGGCCAACGCTGCCACCGGCCCCGCGACCCATGAGCAGCAGGCTTCGTCGCTGCAGCCTTCTGTGCGGCGTGACAGACGCACCACCACTCCGTCGCTGACTCCAGCGGCTGCTTCGTCCTCTCATGCTTGTCGTGGGCCGGTGGACGCGGAGGCTGCGTTGCTCATGGAACGCGAGCTCCTGCACAATCGCCCGACCGATGACCTCTACGAGGACTGGCTGGACCTCGTCGTAGAGCTCATCAACACCGCAGGAGAGGCCCCTGCGCCGTCCCGCTTGCTGCCTCCACCGCCATCTCTTGCGGGTGATGTGGCCCACGGTGCGCCTCCTCCACCTCCCAGGCAAGATGTCGTCCTCGAACCAAGGCGTGAGGCTCCTCGGCGCGACCCACCGTGCAGGGCACCGGCATGCAACGAGGAAAGCTGCCAAGTGGTGCGGCGGCCCCAAGGAGAGGCGCGTGCACTCCGAGCACCACCACATCAAGACCGTGTGCCGCCCAAGGCGATGGTGTGCGAGCACCAAGATCAGGCTCCTCCTCCATGGGCGGGCTTCGGTGAGTGCGGCAGGCTTTCGCGCGTTCACCCCGGAGCTTCGCCGCGTCGTTTGGCCTGGGAAATTCAAGCCAGACCTGCCTCCACGATACGACGACACCCCCGACCCAGCCGAGTTCCTGCAACTCTATGAACTGAGCATCGAGGCGGCCCACAGCAATGAGAAGGTCATGGCGAACTGGTTTCCCATGGCCCTCAAGGATGGCACGCGCTCTTGGCTCCTGAACCTCACCGCGGGATCGGTCTCCTCCTGGGATGAGATGTGAGAGAGCTTCATCGCCAACTTCCAGGGCACTCGCGACCATGCACCGGCTGCGGGTGACCTATGGCGCATGAAGTAGTAGCCAGGAGAGACCTTGCACAAATACATTCGGCGTTTCACCAACGTCCGACTCAAGATTCCCAAGGTGTTGGACGAGGCTATCATTTCGGCGCTCACTAATGGCGTTCGGGATGTCAAGATGAAGGAGGAGCTCGCCATACACGAGTGTTGCAAAATGTAGCATGCAAATTCAAAAAAATTCCTATGCTCACGCAAGATCTATCTAGGAGATGCATAGCAACGAGAGGGGAAGAGTGTGTCCACGTACCCTCGTAAACCGAATCAGAAGCGCTTGATACCACAGTTGATGTAATCAAACTTCTTCTCCTTCTGACCGATCAAGCACCGAACGTATGACACCTCCGAGTTCTGCACACGTTCAGCTCGATGACGTCCATCGAACTCTTGATCCAGCAAAGTTTCTAGGGAGTGTTCCGTCAGCACGACGGCATGCTAACGGTGATGGTGAAGTGATCCATGTAGGGCTTCGCCTAAGCACTATGTGAATATAACTGGAGGCGTAAACTATGGAGGGAGGTGTCGCACATGGCTAGGAATCAATGTTGTGTGTTCTAGCGGTGCCCCCCCCCCTCATATATATAGGTTGGAGGTGAGGAGACGCAGCCAAGGGAGCGCCCTAACTAGGAGGAATCCTACTTGGGCGCCTCCCAATTTGGACTCCCCCTTCCATATTCATCCGGAGGGGGAAGGAAGGAGGAGGGAGGAGAGAAGGAAGGGGGAGGCCGAATCCCTCCCCTTCCTTTCCCTCTTCTCCTCTTTCCTTCCCGCCTATTTCGGCCTACATGGGGCACACCAGCCCCCTAGGGGCTGGTCTGTCCCCTTCTTGGCCCATTAGGCCCATGTAGTTGCCGGGGGAAGCCCAGAACCCCTTTTGGTGACCCGATACATACCCGGTACCCCCGGAACACTTCCGGTGTCCGAATACTATCGTCCTATATATGAATCTTTACCTCTCGACCATTTCGAGACTCCTTGTCATGTCCGTGATCTCACCCGGGACTCTGAACAACATTCAGTCACCAAATCACATAACTCATATAATACAAAATTGTCATCGAACGTTAAGCATGCGGACCCTACGGGTTCGAGAACTATGTAGACATGATCGATACACCTCTCCGGTCAATATCCAACAACGAAACCTGGATGCTCATATTGGTTCCTACATCTTCTACGAAGATCTTTATTGGTCGTACCGCAATGACAACATACGTAATTCCCTTTGTCATCGGTATGTTGCCCGAGATTCGATCATCGGTATCTTCATACCTAGTTCAATCTCGTTATCAGCAATTCTCTTTACTTGTTCCATAATACATCATCCCGTAACTAACTCATTAGTGGTATTGCTTGCAAGGCTTCTTATGATGAGCATTACCAAGAGGGCCCAGAGATACCTCTCCGATACTCTGAGTGACAAATCCTAATCTCGATCTATGCCAACCCAACATCTTTATAATCACCTAGTTACGTTGTGACGTTTGATAGCACAAAAGGTATTCCTACGGTATTCGGGAGTATCATAATTTCATAGTCAAAGGAATATGTATCTGACATGGATAAAGCAATAGCAATAAAAGTTTAACGATCATTATGCTAAGTTAATGGATGGGTCTTGTCCATCACATCATTCTCCTAATGATGTGATCCCGTTCATCAAGACAACACATGTCTATGGTTAGAAAACTTAACCATCTTTGATTAACGAGCTAGCCTAGTAGAGGCTTACTAGGGACACGGTGTTGTGTCTACGTATTTACACATGTATCAAGTTTCCGGTTAATAGAATTCTAGCATGAATAATAAACATTTATCATGATATAAGGAAATATAAATAACAACTTTATTATTGCCTCAAGGGCATATTTCCTTCAGTCTCCCACTTGCACTAAAGTCAATAATTTAGTTTACATTGTAATGATTCTAACACCAATGGAGTCTTGGTGCTGATCATGTTTTGCTCGGGGAAGAGGCTTAGTCAACGGGTCTGCCACATTCAGATCCATATGTATTTTGCAAATCTCTATGTTTCGCTCCTTGACTTGATCATGGATGGAGTTGAAGCGTCTCTTGATGTGTTTGGTTCTTTTGTGAAATCTAGATTCCTTTGCCAAAGCAATTGCTCCAGTATTGTCACAGAAGATTTTCATTGGACCCGATGCACTAGGTATAACCCGAGTATTCCGCATGTGCAAAACTATCTTGCACCCGTTGTATGTGAACATAGAGCCTATCACACCTGATCATCCCGTGGTGTCTTAGCACGACGAACTATCGCAATGGTGCATACTCAGGGAGAACACTTATACCGTGAAATTTTTGTAAGGGGTCATCTTATAATGCTACCGCTGTACTAAGCAAAATAAGATGCATAAAAGATAAACATCACATGCAATCAAAATATCTGACATGATATGGCCATCATCATCTTTTGCCTTTGATCTCCATCTCAGAAGCACTGTCATGATCTCCATTGTCACTGGCTTGATACCTTGATCTCCATCGAAGCGTCCAGGTTGTCTCGCAAACTATTGCTTCTACAACTATCACTAACGCATAGTGATAAAGTAAAGCGATTACATGGCGTTTGCATTTCATATAATAAAGCGACAACCATAAGGCTCCTGCCAGTTGCCGATAACTTTTAGAAAACATGATCATCTCATAAATAACGTATATCACATAATGTCTTGACCATATCACATCACAACATGCCCTTCAAAAACAAGTTAGATGTCCTCTACTTTGTTGTTGCAAGTTTTACGTGGCTGCTACGGGCTTCTAGTAAGAATCGTTGTTACCTACGCATCAAAACCACAACGGTGATTTATCAAGTTTGCTGTTTTAACCTTCAATAAGTACCTGCTGCAGTAAAATTTGATCCAACTAAAGTTGGAGAAACAGACACCCGCCAGCCACCTTTATGCAAAACTAGTTGCATGTCTAACGGTGGAACCGGTCTCAGGAACGTGGCCATGTAAGGTTGATAACGCGGTTGGTGTAGTCGAACTTCTTCTCGTTCCGACCGATCAAGCACCGAACGTACGGCACCTCCGAGTTCTACACACATTCAGCTCGATGATGTCCATCGAACTCTTGATCTAGCAAAGTGTCAAGGAGAGTTCCATCCACACAACGGTGTGGTGACGGTGATGGTGAAGTGATCCGCGCAGGGTTTCTCCTAAGCACTACGTGAATATGACCGGAGGCGTAAGCTATGGAGGGAGGCACCACACACGGCTAGGAATCAATGTTGTATGTTCTAGCGGTGCCCCTCATATATATATATATATATATATATATATATATATATATATATATATATATATATATATATATATATATATATATATATATATATATATATATATATATATATATATATATAGCTTGGAGGGAGAAGAGGCAGCCAAGGGGGCGCCCCAAGTAGGAGGAATCCTACTTGGGCGCCTCCCAATTCGGCCTCCCCCTTCCACATTCATCCAGAGGGGGAAGGAAGGAGGAGGGAGGAGAGAAGGAAGGGGAGGCCGAATCCCTCCGCTTCCTTTCCCTCTTTTCCTCTTTCCTTCCCCCTATTTCATCCTACATGGGGCGCACCAGTGCCCTAGGGGCTGGTCTGTCCCCTTCTTGGCCCATTATACCCATCTAGTTGCCGGGGGGATGCCCGGAACCCCTTCGGTTGACCCATACGTACCTGGTACCCCCGAAACACATCCATTGTCCGAATATTACCGTCCTATAATGAATCTTTACCTCTCGACCATTTTGAGACTCCTCATCATCTCCATTCTCTCATCTGGGACTCCAAACAACATTCGGTCACCAAATCACATAACTAATATAATACAAAATCGTCATCGAATGTTAAGCGTGCGGACCCTCCGGGTTTGAGAACTATGTAGACATGACTGAGACACCTCTCCGGTCAATAACCAACAATGGAACCTGGACGCTCATATTGGTTCCTACATATTCTACGAAGATCTTTATCGGTCGTACCGCAATGACAACATATGTAATTCCCTTTGTCATCGGTATGTTACTTGCCCGAGATTCGATCGTCGGTATTTTCATACCTAGTTCAATCTCGTTACCGGCAAGTCTCTTTATTCGTTCTGTAATACATCACCCCATAACTAACTCATTAGTCACATTGCTTTCAACGCTTCTTATGATGTGCATTACCGAGAGGTCCCAGAGATACCTCTCCGATACTCGGAGTGACAAATCCTAATCTCGATTTATGCCAACACAACAAACACCATCGGAGATACCTGTAGAGCATCTTTATAATCACCAAGTTACGTTGTGACGTTTGATAGCACATAAGGTATTATCCGGTATTCGGGAGTTGCATAATCGCATAGTCAAAGGAATACGCATATGACATGAAGAAAGCAAATAGCAATAAAACTTTAACGATCATTATGCTAAGCAAACGGATGGGTCGTGTCCATCACATCATTCTCCTAATGATGTGATCCCGTTCATCAAATGACAACACCTGTCTATGGTTAGGAAACTTAACCATCTTTGATTAACGAGCTAGTCTCAGGACCTGGACGACTCGTGAGGAGCGACTTCTGCAACTCGCGTCTTCAGCTACTCTAACACCTCTAACATCTCGTATCATCACATAGCCTATACCATGTCAATGCATCTCCCTTCAAAGATAAAGGGAAGACTTCCTTCTTAACAACATCATCGGGTATACCTGCAAGCTTAAATAGTCCACAAACTTCATCCACATATATTAGGTGCTCATCAGGATGCTTTGTTCCATCTCCTACAAAAGGATTAGCTAGCAGTTTTTCCATCATACCCGAAGGAAATTCAAAGGGAATATTTTCATATTCATTTTCAGTAGGTTCATTAGGTTGAGGAGCAACTCTTTGCTCTACTGGTCGGGGTGAAGATACCCCGAACAAGCCCCTCAAAGGATCACTTTCCATAGTAATAAGTGAAAGTAAATTTCAGCACACTATATAAATTTTTCCTTACCAAATTCCACCTGCCAAAGGCGCTTCACCCCCCGGCAACGGCGCCAGAAAAGAGTCTTGATGACCCACAAGTATAGGGGATCTATCATAGTCCTTTCGGTAAGTAAGAGTGTCGAACCCAACGAGGGGCAGAAGGAAATGATAAGCGGTTTTCAGCAAGGTATTCTCTGCAACTACTGGTAACAGATAGTTTTGTGATAGGATAATTTGTAATGAGCAACAAGTAACAAAAGTAAATAAAGTGCAGCAAGGTGGCCCAATCCTTTTTGTAGCAAAGGACAAGCCTGGACATACTCTTATAATAGGAAAGGCGCTCCCGAGGACACATGGGAATATCGTCAAGCTAGTTTTCATCACATTCATATGATTCGCGTTCGGTACTTTGATTATTTGATTTGTGGGTGGACCGGTGCTTGGGTGCTGTTCTTACTTGAATAAGCATCCCAATTATGATTAACCTCTATTGCAAGCATCCGCAACTACAACAGAAGTATTAAGGTAAACCTAACCATAGCATGAAACATATGGATCCAAATCAGCCCTTACGAAGCAACGCATAAACTAGGGTTTAAGCTTACGTCACTCTAGCAACCCATCATCTACTTATTACTTCCCAATGCCTTCCTCTAGGCCCAAATAATGGTGAAGTGTTATGTAGTCGACGTTCACATAACACCACTAGAGGCTAGACAACATACATCTCATCAAAATATCGAATGAATACCAAATTCACATGACTACTGATAGCAAGACTTCTCCCATGTCCTCAGGAACAAACGTAACTACTCACAGAGCATATTCATGTTCATAATCCGAGGGGTATTAATATGCATATAGGATCTGAACATATGATCTTCCACCAAATAAACCGACTAGCATCAACTACAAGGAGTAATCAACACTACTAGCAACCTACTAGTACCAATCCCGGACTTGGGGACAAGAATTGGATACAAGAATTGAACTAGGGTTTTGAGAGGAGATGGTTCTGGTGAAGATGTTGATGGAGATTGCCCTCTCCTGGAGGGAAGTGTCCCCGGTAGAACAGCCCTAGATTGGTTCCGCCAAACTTCCGCCTCATGGCGGCGGAGTTTCGTCCCGAAAGGTTGCTTATTATTTTTTCTCATCGAAAGACCTCATATAGCAGAAGATGGGCATCGGAGAGCCACCAGGGGGCCCACGAGGTAGGGGGCGCGCCCTAGGAGGGGGGGGGCGCCCCCCACCCTCGTGGACAGGGTGTGGGCCCCCTGGCCTTCATCTTTGGCGAGGATTTTTTATTATATATTATAAGATATTCCGTGGAGTTTCAGGACTTTTGGAGTTGTGCAGAATAGGTCTCTAATATTTGCTCCTTTTCCAAATTTCAATTCCAGCCGGCATTCTCCCTCCTTATGTAAACCTTGTAAAGTATGAGAGAATAGGCATAAGTATTGTGACATAACGTGTAATAATAGCCCATAATGCAATAAATATCGATATAAAAGCATGATGCAAAATGGACGTATCGACTCCCCCAAGCTTAGACCTCGCTTGTCCTCAAGCGAAAGCCGATAACGATAAATATGTCCCCATGTTTAGAAGTAGAGGCGTCGATAAAAATAAAATACGGACATGAAGGCATCATGATTATTGTCATAACAACAACATATATAGATATTGTCACACAATTTCTTATGTTCAAGTAATAATCCATTCACAATGCAGAGTACAAATCATAAACTTTATTGAGGACCAACAAACTATAATCTCCGTCATTGAAGCAATTGCAATTTATCATAACATCAGAAAGAGTCTATGTCAGAGCTTAACAGCAAGTCCACATACTCAACTATCATTTAGTCCTTCATAATTGCTAACACTCACGTGATACTTGTGGTTACGGAGTTTTAATGGAACCTGAGAGAAATACAGGGGCTTATAGTTTCGCCTCCCAACCTTTTACCTCAAGGGTAATGTCAACAATAATAACTCATGCTCCCCTACATCCAATTAGATATATCCATCAGGATCTTTCCAACATACTGTGCTTGCCAAAGGATAAAATGAAAAAGGAAAGGTGAAGATCACCATGACTCTTGCATAAGGTAGAAGATGATAGTAACAGATAGGCCCTTCGCAGAGGGAAGCAGAGGTTGCCATGCGCTTTTATGGTTGGATGCACAAAATCTCAATGCGAAAGAACGTCACTTTATATTGCCTTGTGATATGAACCTTTATTATGCAGTCCATCGCTTTTATTACTTCCACATCACAAGATCGTATAAAGCTTATTTCTCCCACACCAATCAATCATACATATTTAGAGCAATTTTTATTGCTTTGCACCGATGACAACTTACTTGAAGGATCTTACTCAATCCATAGGTAGGTATGGTGGTCTCTCATGGAAAAACTGGTTTAAAGGTTTTTGGAAGCACAAGTAGCATCTCTACTTGGTGCTGAGAATTTGGCTAGCATGAGGGGGAAAGGCAAGCTCAACATGTTGGGAGATCCATGACAATATACTTTATCTCATATATAAGAAAACATAACTCATTACGTTATCTTCCTTGTCCAACATCAACTCTTTAGCATGTCATATTTTAATGAGTGCTCACAATCATAAAAGATGTCAATAATAGTATATCTATATGTGAGACCTCTCTTTCTTATTACTTCCTATTAATTGCAACAATGACCAAAGCTATGTTTGCCAACTCCCAACAACTTTCAATCATCATACCCTTTCTACGTGAAGTCATTACTCTCAATAAGATCAATATGGACTCTTTGTTTCTTTTTATTCTTTTTCTCTATTCTTTTATTCACTCAAGATCATGGCAAAATAATCAAGCCCTTGACTCAACACTAATCTTTATTATATAGCTCACGGACTCGATTACATAGAGAGATCATAAAGCAAAAACTCAAAACTAGATCATGCCATAAACTTTATTCTACTAGATCAAGATACTACTAATAGGATCGAACTAACAAAAACAGTAAAGATAGGGGATGTGAATGTGATACGATATCGGGGCACCTCCCCCAAGCTTGGCAGTTGCCAAGGGGAGTGCCCATGCCCATGTGATTATGTCTCCCTTGCTGGTGAAGAAGGTGGTGGTGTTGTTGACTTAGTTGATGGCATAGACTTCTCCCTTAATTTGCGCTTGAGAACGGAATTTTGGTCCCTTAAATCATCAATCTCCCACTCCAGGGTTAATATCTTTTTGCATAAGTCCTGCTTATTTTCCTGCAAGAGACGAAAAGGGATAAACTCGGTCTTTGATTTCTTTACCCTATCAGGGAGACTTGACTTTTTGAACTCCACGTGCATGTCCCCAGGTTGAGGTAATGGGGCTTCATCTTCATCTGAGCTCGTCTCCCCTTTCCCCTTGGGTTCATAGTCCTCTTCTTCCTCCGTGGTCCAACCATCGTGCTCCACATCTCCATAGACCTTAGGATTTGCTAGGTAATCATCCACATAGCTTTCTCCTTCCGAGTCCTGGGATGACATGTTGATCTAATCTGCAGTAGGACAGCTCGAAACAAGAACAGAGGAGATTTGCGTGATACGGGAGTCAAAACCTTCGGGAGAATATATAATGAATATTTATCGACAAAAATACGTATCGTGCAAGAAAACGGAGTCCGGAAGACACACGAGGTGCCCACGAGGTAGGGGGCGCGCCCAGGGGGTAGGGCGCACCCTCCACCCTCGTGGGGCCCTCGTGTCCTTCCCGGACTGCTACTAATTTTTCTATTTTTCTAAATATTCCAAAACGGAGAAATATTGCCTTAAAAACTATTTTCGAGTCGGTTTACTTACCGTACCACATACCTACTCCTTTTCGGAGTCTGAAACATTCCGGAAAGTGTCCCTTATGTATTCCTCCGGGGTTACGATTTCAATGACATTGGTTTCAACATTTATAGGATTACCTGAGATATAGTGTTTGATTCTTTGACCGTTTACCACCTTCGGATTTGTGCCTTCGAAATTGTTGATTTTTATGGCACCGGAACGATAGACCAACTCGATGACGTACGGGCCTTCCCATTTAGAGAGAAGTTTTCCTGCAAAAAATCTTAAACGAGAGTTGTATAGCAATACATAATCACCTACATTAAACTCACGCTTTTGTATCCTTTTGTCATGCCATCTTTTAACTTTTTCTTTAAACAACTTGGCATTTTCATAAGCTTGGGTTCTCCATTCATCAAGTGAGCTAATATAAAATAACCTCTTCTCACCGGCAAGTTTGAAATCATAGTTGAGCTCTTTAATAGCCCAATAAGCCTTATGTTCTAGTTCAAGAGGTAAGTGACATGCTTTTCCATAAACCATTTTATACGGAGACATACCCATAGGATTTTATATGCAGTTCTATAGGCCCATAATGCATCATCAAGTTTCTTGGACCAATTCTTTCTAGACCTATTGACAGTCTTCTGCAAAATTAATTTGAGTTCTCTATTACTCAATTCTACTTGGCCACTAGACTGCGGGTGATATGGAGATGCAATTCTATGATTAACATCATATTTAGCAAGCATTTTACAGAAAGCACCATGAATAAAATGTGAACCACCATTAGTCATTAAATATCTTGGGACTCCAAACCTCGGAAAAATAACTTCTTTAAGCATTTTAATAGAGGTGTTATGATCAGCACTACTAGTTGGAATAGCTTCTACCCACTTAGTAACGTAATCAACAACAACTAAAATATGTGTATATCCATTAGAGGCAGGAAAAGGTCCCATATAATCAAAGCCGCAAACATCAAATGGTTCAATAACAAGTGAAAAATCCATAGGCATTTCTTGACGTCTACTAATATTACCAATTCTTTGACATTCATCACAAGACAAGACAAACTTACGGGCATCCTTGAAGAGAGTAGGCCAATAAAAACCGGATTGCAATACCTTATGTGCAGTTCTATCTCCAGCATGGTGTCCTCCATAAGCTTCGGAGTGACACTTGCGTAGGATCTGTTCCTGTTCATGCTCAGGTACACAACGTCTAATAACACCATCTACTCCTTCTTTATAAAGATGTGGTTCATCCCAAAAGTAATGTCTCAAATCATAGAAAAACTTTTTCTTTTGCTGGTATGTGAAACTAGGTGGTATAAATTTAGCAACAATGTAATTAGCATAATCTGCATACCATGGAGTACTACGAGAAGTACTTATGAGGTTTAATTGCTCATCAGGAAAGCTATCATCAATAGGTAGTGGGTCATCAAGAACATTTTCTAACCTAGACAAGTTGTCTGCGACAGGGTTCTCAGCTCCCTTTCTATCAACAATATGCAAATCAAATTCTTGTAGCAAGATAACCCATCTAATAAGTCTAGGTTTAGCATCTTTCTTTTCCATCAAATATTTAATAGCAGCATGATCAGTGTGAATAGTTACTTTAGAATCAACAATATAAGGTCTGAACTTATCGCATGCAAATACAACTGCTAAAAATTCTTTTTCAGTGGTAGCATAGTTTCTTTGAGCATTGTCTAGAGTCTTACTAGCATAATGGATAACATTTAATTTCTTATCAACTCTTTGCCCTAGGACAGCACCTACAGCATAATCACTAGCATCACACATAATTTCAAAGGGTAAATTCCAATCAGGTGGCTGAACAATAGGTGCAGAGATCAATGCTTTCTTAAGTATTTCAAATGCTTCTACACAATCATCATGAAAGACAAATGGTATATCTTTTTGTAGTAAATTAGTCGAGGTCGAGAAATTTTTGAGAAGTCCTTAATGAACCTCCTATAAAATCCGCGTGACCAAGGAAACTTCTTATACCTTTGATGTCCTTGGGACATGGCATCTTTTCAATAGCATCAACCTTGGCTTTATCAACTTCAATACCTCTTTCAGAAACTTTATGCCCCAAGACAATACCTTCATTAACCATAAAGTGGCACTTTTCTCAATTCAAGACAAGATTAGTTTCTTCACATCTCTGCAAAACTCGATCAAGATTGCTCAAGCAATCATCAAAAGAGGATCCATAGACGGAAAAGTCGTTCATGAAAACCTCACAAATCTTTTCACAAAAGTCAGAGAATATAGCCATCATGCATCTTTGAAAGGTAGCAGGTGCATTACATAAACCAAAAGGCATACGTCTATAAGAAAAAGTACCAAAAGGGCATGTAAAAGTAGTCTTTGATTGATCTTTAGCCGACCACGGTATTTGAGAGAAACCAGAATAACCATCTAGAAAGCAATAATGTGTATGTTTGCATTATCTTTCTAGCATTTGATCGATAAAAGGTAAGGGTAATGATCTTTCTTAGTAGCTTTATTTAATTTATGGAAATCAATTACCATCCTATAACCTCGTAATAATTCTTTGTGGAATCAATTCATCTTTATCATTAGGAACAACAAGAACACCTCCCTTCTTAGGGACACAATGAACATGACTTACCCAATCGACTATCAAAGAACGGGATAAATTATACCTGCCTCCAAAAGCTTTAGTATTTCTTTTCTTACCACTTCTTTCATCTTAGGATTCAACCTTCGTTGATGATCACGAACCGGTTTGGCATATTTTTCCAAATTTATTTTATGTTGACATAGAGTGGGACTAATGCCCTTAAGATCATCAAGAGTATATCCAATAGTAGCACGGTGCTTCTTCAGAGTTTTCAATAATCTCTCTTCTTCATGCTCTAAAAGGTTGGCACTAATAATAACATGATATATTTTCTTTTCATCAAGATAAGCATATTTAAGATTATCAGGCAACGGTTTAAGCTCAAACACGGGATCACCCTTGGGTGGAGGAGGATCCCCAAGGATTTCAACAGGCAAATTGTGTTTCAGAATAGGTTCCTGTTTAAAGAATACTTCGTCTATTTCCCTTCTTTCATTCATAAACATATCATTTTCATGGTCAAGCAAATAATGTTCTAAAGGATCACTAGGAGGTACGGCAATAGAAGCAAGACCAACCATTTCATCCTTTTCACGGTGTTGTTTACTAAACTTAGAGAAATTAAACTCATGAATCATATTATCCAAGCCAATAGTAACAACATTCTTTTCGCAGTCTATCTTAGCATTAACAGTATTCAAGAAGGGTCTACCAAATATAATGGGACAAAAGCTATCTTGTGGGGAACTTAGAACAAGAAATTCAGCAGGATATTTAATTTTCCCACACAAGACTTCAACATCTCTAACAATTCCCACTAGCGATATAGTATCTCTATTGGCAAGTTTAATTGTGACATCAATATCTTCTAACTCAGCAGGTGCAATTTCATGCTTAATTTCTTTACACAAGTCATAAGGTATAACACCAGAACTAGCACCCATATCACACAAGCCATGATAACAATGATCTCCTATTTTAACAGAAATAACATGCACGTCTACCACAGGTCTATGTTTATCTTTAGCGCCAGGTTTAGCAATTCTAGCAGATTCACCACAGAATTGAATAACATGCCCATCAATATTATCAGACAAGAGATCTTTAACAATAGCAATATTAGGTTCTACTTTGACTTGCTCAGGAGGTGTATAAGTTCTAATATTGCTTTTACGAACCACAGTTGAAGCTTTAGCATGATCCTTTATTCTAGCAGGGAAAGGTGGTTTCTCAACATAAGAGGTAGGAACAATAGGATCATTATAAGTGATAACCTTTTCTTCAACTTTAATCGGTGCAGCTACTTTTACTTCTATGGGAGGGTGATATTTAAACCACTTCTCCTTAGGGAGATCAACATAAGTAGCAAAATATTCACAGAAAGAAGCTACTATCTCAGAGTCAAGTCCATATTTAGTGCTAAACTTATGGAAAATATCGGTATCCATAAAAGATTTAACACAATCAAACTTAGGTGTCATACCTGACTCCTTACCTTCGTCGAGGTGCCAATCTTCATAGTTGTGTTTAATTCTATCCAATAAATTCCATCTGAATTCAATAGTCTTCATCATAAAAGAGCCAGCACAAGAAGTATCAAGCATGGTGCGATTGTTTTCAGGAAGCCGAGCATAAAGATTTTTAATAATTGTTTCTCTTGGGAGCTCATGATTGGGGCATGAATACAACATCGATTTAAGCCTCCCCCAAGCTTGAGCGATGCTTTCTCCTTCGCGAGGCCAAAAATTATATATATAATTGCGATCACGATGAACAAGATGCATAGGATAATATTTTTTGATGAAATTCCAATTTCAATCTTTTGTAGTTCCATGATCTCGTAGCATCACATAGCCTATACCATGTCAATGCATCTCCCTTCAAAGATAAAGGGAATACTTTCTTCTTAACAACATCATCGGGTATACCTGCAAGCTTAAATAGTCCACAAACTTCATCCACATATATTAGGTGCTCATCAGGATGCTTTGTTCCATCTCCTACAAAAGGATTAGCTAGCAGTTTTTCCATCATACCCGAAGGAAATTCAAAGGGAATATTTTCATATTCATTTTCAGTAGGTTCATTAGGTTGAGGAGGAACTCTTTGCTCTACTGGTCGGGGTGAAGATACCCCGAACAAGCCCCTCAGAGGATCACTTTCCATAGTAATAAGTGACGGTAAATTTCAGCACACTATATAAATTTTTCCTTACCAAATTCCACCTACCAAAGGCGCTTCACCCCCCGGCAACGGCGCCAGAAAAGAGCCTTGGTGACCCACAAGTATAGGGGATCTATCGTAGTCCTTTCGATAAGTAAGAGTGTCGAACCCAACGAGGAGGAGAAGGAAATGATAAGCGGTTTTCGGCAAGGTATTCTCTGCAAGTACTGAAATAAGTGGTAACAGATTGTTTTGTGATAGGATAATTTGTAATGAACAACAAGTAACAAAAGTAAATAAAGTCCAGCAAGGTGGCCCAATCCTTTTTGTAGCAAAGGACAAGCCTAGACAAACTCTTATAATAGGAAAAGCGCTCCCGAGGACACATGGGAATATCGTCAAGCTAGTTTTCATCACGTTCATATGATTCGCGTTCGGTACTTTGATAATTTCATATGTGGGTGGACCGGTGCTTGGGTGCTGTTCTTACTTGAACAAGCATACCACTTATGATTAATCTCTATTGCAAGCATCCGCAACTACAACAAAAGTATTAAGGTAAACCTAACCATAGCATGAAACATATGGATCCAAATCAGCCCTTACGAAACAACGCATAAACTAGGGTTTAAGCTTCGTCACTCTAGCAACCCATCATCTACTTATTACTTCCCAATGCCTTCCTCTAGGCCCAAATAATGGTGAAGTGCTATGTAGTCGACGTTCACATAACACCACTAGAGGCTAGACAACATACATCTCATCAAAATATCGAACGAATACCAAATTCACATGACTACTAATAGCAAGACTTCGCCCATGTCCTCAGGAACAAACGTAACTACTCACAAAGCATATTCATGTTCATAATCAGAGGGGTATTAATATGCATATAGGATCCGAACATATGATCTTCCACCAAATAAACCGACTAGCATCAACTACAAGGAGTAATCAACACAACTAGCAACCTACTAGTACCAATCCCGGACTTGGGGACAAGAATTGGATACAAGAGATGAACTAGGGTTTTGAGAGGAGATGGTGATGGTGAAGATGTTGATGAAGACTGCCCTCTCCCGATGAGAGGAGCGTTGGTGATGACGATGGTGATGATTTCCCCCTCCCGGAGGGAAGTGTCCCCGGCAGAACAGCTCTGTCGGAGCCCTAGATTGGTTCCTCCAAGGTTCCGCCTCGTGGCGGCGGAGTTTCGTCCCGAAAGGTTGCTTATTATTTTTTTCTCATCCAAAGACCTCATATAGCAGAAGATGGGCATCGGAGAGCCACCAGGGGGGCCACGAGGTCGGGGGGCGCGCCCTAGGAGGCGCGCCCCACCCTCGTGGATGTGGTGTGGGCCCCCGGCCTTCATCTTTGGCGAGGATTTTTATTTTTATTATAAGATATTCCGTGGAGTTTGGGACTTTTGAGTTGTGCAAAATAGGTCTCTAATATTTGCTCCTTTTCCAAATTTCGTAATTCCTGCCGCATTCTCCTCCTTATGTAAACCTTGTAAAGTAAGAGAGAATAGGCATAAGTATTGTGACATAACGTGTAATAACAGCCCATAATGCAATAAATATCGATATAAAAGCATGATGCAAAATGGACGTATCAGAGGATCGGCACGAGCCCTGCCTAGAAGCGCCACCACTAGGACACGGTCATGCGTCGCACAAGGGAATCACCGCGGTTCGCCAAGATAAGTCGCGCCATACATATCGGCGTGAACCTCACGACCCAGTATTTTGACTCTTGCGATCCGCTCGGGTAATGCCGCTTTCCTTTTTGGCCTTCAGGGAGCTGCTTGCATGCTAAAGGGGACCTCCTGAGCATCACGCCTCAAGGAGCCTTACCGGACCTCGCGTCGCTCACCTCCTGGCCTTGACCACGGATTGTGACCTGGCATACCAGTGACAGCTGAAGCCTGCCTGGGACTAGGTCCTGTCGGCGTAGAGCACTAAGCTACCGCGAGAACAAAAAGGAGCACCGTGCCGAAGTGAGATACGCAATTACAACATCGAACTAGGAACGATAACATTAAGACAAAAGCATTACAGTTTCTTACACACCCCCACGGGGCTCGACGCGATTCCACGCAGGGAAAACAAAAGAAGAGGACTTTGAAGAACCATGGCCCCAGGGCGTCACCGATGATGCCAGGGGGATGCCGCCGCGGCGCTCCGTGCGCGGCGAGAGCTCGGTGGCTCGTAGTTGTCGTCATCCCTGGACTCCGGAGAATCGCTAGATTCCGGGGAGTCGCTGCTGCTGTTGGAGGAGCTACTGGCAAGGCCAAGGGCAAGTTCAGCGCCCGTGGCCTCGCCGCATGGATTGCCTCTTCCGGAGTAGCACTCCAGGCACCGGCCGTCTTCACCGATGACCTTGAAGAAAAGCGTGGACGCTCCATGTTACTCGAAGTGGATGGCGAGGGCCCACTCCGGAGAGCAGGCGTGGGCGATCTCGCCCCATCCTCGAGTCATAAAGACATCGCCCAAGGGGACGACCTCGACCTCCGCTTCCATAGCTTGGCTGCAACACCCAGCGTGCTGCAGCCACAGCTCGGCGGGCCCCCTTGGTGGTATCTCCTCAGCAAAGAACCGCGGGAGCCAGATCCACGTGTGCAGCAGCATTGCCGCCCACACCATGAACTCGCATGACGTGCCCTTGGCGTGAGTTTGCAAGCCGGCTAGCCGTGCAACCACAGCCCATCCTCCATGACCCCGACCCGCGTGGCTCTGGGCGGTGCCCCCATGCCAAGGGCTCTGCGCGCGGGTGTACATACGGATCGGGTAGCCAGGCGGAGGCCGCTCGGGCTAAGGCCGCGTCACCTCCTGCCCCTCGACGGCATCGCGGCAGCAGCCAAGCCTTTTCTTCAGCGGAAGTGGCCCGTGCTCCCCCCAAGGAGCTTTTCCCTTCTCCGCCGCAGAAAACGTCCTTATCGGTGCCATGGATGCTTCGGCAAGACGGTGAGACAAGAAGGAAGAAGAAGAAGCAAGCAGCGAGAAGGCGACGATGAGCAAGGGTCCGCCCCTCCCCCCATTTATAGCTAGGGGAGGCCAACCGCCGGCCTCCATGATCTCTGGTAATGATGATCTTTCTTGCAAGCAGCAGGCTCTTGTCAAGTCGAAGGGTTGCTGAGGCAGCGTGGGGAAGCGGAGACACCCACATCCATCAAGCACCACGCGGCGACCGGGGCCGCACGCGGTTGGGGACCGTGGCGCTTCACCCTTGCCCTTTGGCTTCGCTTCGAAGCCATGTCTGAGCGCGCCTTGGGCCCTGGGGCTACTGTCGGTGTTCTGGGAACCGGGGTACCCAGACTTGCTTCCCTGAGGCCCACGGCGTGGCTCCATCGACGGCCTGGTATGGCCCACCTTTAGCACCAACAACACAAGATCCTCGCGAGGCAGACAACACCAAGACCTCCAGAAGGAGTGGGCTCCTTAGGCTGGCTCCTGAGGAGCGGAGATTTCCATGTGAGCCCTCACCTCATGAGGTTCGGATGACGCAACCCATGACGACCAAGGCCCGGTGTGCGCCAGCGGGCGCAGTACAGCAGGTTTCCTCTTTGGTGCTAAAGAGGCAAGCGTCGGCGCGGAGTCCCGAGGAATCAACCAAAGGTTTCCATTTCCATGTAATAAGACCAAGACCGTCAGAACGGCCGGACGAAGGTCATCGCCGAGCGCACCACGATGTCATGACCAGAAGCATTGCAGGCGATGACCACCTTTCATCAGGATAAGATGTACTGGTTGTCTCCCTTCGAATTTGGCTGTTGTGGGATCCCTTCCCACCTTCATTTGGGAAGAGGACCAAGGCCACTATAAATATAGCCTAGCCACCACCATAGAGGGGTATCCAGACCATCCACACCCTCACCAGCTGACACATACACAAGAACACACCTCCTGAGGTTGTTCTTCCACTGTACTAGTTCATCCTCAGCCCACCTTGATGCTAATCCACCACAAAGCAGGAGTAGGGTATTACACCACAAGGTGGCCCGAACCTGGGTAAATTGCCTTGTCCCGCTCTTCTTCAGTTCATCGAGCTAGGCCGTGAGATCGACGAGTTGGCAGACTGGAGAGGTTGAGTTCTTCGCACGCACCCGAGAGTTCGAATCTATCTTGGGTCTGCAGAGCCCCGAATCCGACAGGTGTATCAAGCGGGTGCATGCTCCCATATGCACAGTCGCATGAAAAAACTCAAAAGGGGTTAGGGAGAACGACGGTGTGTCATACGACAGCTCGCACTCATTTGAGCGGTCGTATAAGACCCTCGTTGAAAATCACCAAGAAGTCTAGCACAGAAGACGACGTTTCACGAGGGTAAGCGCTTGCAAGTGCGGTCATTTGAGTCCTCGAGCGAAATCAACCAAGAGAACATGGCAAAAGGCTGTCTATCATACGGGTGTAAGCGATCATATCAGCACTCGTATGATGCCCTGCCTCGGATGTCTTCGACATATAGAATGAATAGTGGTGTTTCATACAGGCACTTATGGCCCGTGTTTGTATGGATGTACAACCTCCCCCCTGGTTGTGCATGAAGTTAAAGTAATACACATGAGCATGCTGATTCAAGGGCCGAAACAACCGGGAAATAATATTAATCTGTATCTGGGCCTACTTCGAGAGGAGTTACACAGGTATTTCTATATGAGAGCAAAGGCAAGTATTTCTATATGAGAGCCGCGCTGATCACGACGGTGCACGACTATCTTGGTTATGCATATATTGCAGGCCAGGTGTGCCACAGATATTGTGGATGCATGCGATGCATGGATGATACGACGTCTCAGCAGCTAATGTCACCGAAAGATGGCGGGTCTGGGAAAATCATGTACATCAGGCATCGAAGATGGCTCGAGAAGGACGACCCATGGAAAAACCGTGGAGATCTATTCAATGGTGAGGCTGAGCATCGAGGACCTCCACATAAGCGGAGCAGCGCCAAAATCGACGAGTTGTTGAAAAACTGGGAACAGTGCCCCACGCCAGGAAAGACGGTGAAAAAGGCACTGGAGCCATTGGTGAAGGTATGGAAGACGAGGTTAGTTTTATGGGACATGGAGTACTGGCACAAACTCGACACGCCTCATTGCCTTGATCAAATGCATATCTGTAAGAATGTCCTTGAGATCTTGCTTGTGACTGATGAACATGTCGGATAAGACCAAGGATGGGCCAAAGGAAAGAAGAGACTTGCAAGATTTGAAAATCAGAGTAGATCTGCACATGCCACCCCGTAAAAAGGCATAGGAGAGAGAGACAGAGACAGAGGCGCAGGAGAAGAACAACAAAAAAGTGAAGGAAGAGGATTATTGCCCCCCTTCTTGCTTCACCTTATGTCCAGCTGAGATCGATCAATTATTCAAGTGCCTTACCGGAATCAAAGTTAGTTCCGGTTACTGTGGGAAGATAAGCAGATTTCAAGACACGAAGAAGAAAAGGTTCAGCGGGATGAAGTCCCATGACTGTCATGTGATGATGACGCAGATACTACCTATTGCCATTAGAGGGATAATAGATAAGCACATCCGTGACACGCTTATTTGTCTCTGTAACTTTTTCGACGTCATCTCTCAAAAGTCGATCAGTGTGAAGCAGCTCCGGAGGCTACAAGAAGAGATTGTTGTGATACTAAATGAGCTTGAGATGTACTTCCCGCCCGCGTTCTTTGACATCATGGTGCATCTGTGTGTCCACATTGTGGATGACATAATAGACCTGGGGCTGTCATTCCGGCACAACATGATGCCGTTCGAAAGGATGAATGGGGTCATCAAAGGATTCATTCGTAACATGTCCCGTCCAGATGGAAGCATGGTCCAAGGCTATCTGACACAAGAATGCATATCTTTCTGTGAGAATTATCTATATGGCTGAGACCGGTCTGGTGTTGATTTGCCCGTTAAGAAGCACCTTGGGAGGCTTGAACAAGGTCACTCCAACGGTCGCAGGGAACTGCATGTGGGTTACTCGAATCGATGCAATGACTTTGACATAGCAAACTTAGTAGTGCTACATCACCTAGACATGGTAGATCCTTTTGTGACACTACTCAAAGAAACCATCGCAAAGAACTACCGTGACCGGGGCCTATGCAGGACGAATGCCGAAGTTACTAGAGAGCACAACTCCACTTTCCTGCATTGGTTCAAAGAGCATATTCTTGCTAATCCCCGGAAGAGGGCTCTAAGGACGGATTGCTCCAATACGCCTTAGCACATGGCCCCGCAGCCAACCTCACGACCTATCAGGCATATGATATCAATGGATACACGTTCTACACGGAGGCCAAAGATATAAACAGTGATTTTTAGAACTAAGGGGCGACGATGGAATGCATGACTGGCGACATGGCTGCAACTGAAAAATACTACGGAAGGGTTGAGGAGATCTAGGAGCTCGACTACTCTGGACTGCACAGTGCAGCGATGTTCCGTGTCAGATGGGCTAAGAATGTCGAAAGAGAAAACCATTATTTCACTACCATGTTTATACCCGACGCCAAGAGCGCTAGCTTGATGCCATCGCAAAAAACGAGCCACGGGTACACGCTAAGCACGTGTCACAATGCTTCTTCATAACCGACCCGAGGAATCCTAGCCGTGTTGTCGTGAGAAGAGGCAAAAGGAACATCATTGGAGTGGATGGAGCCACCAACGAGGAAGACTACGACCAGTATGGCAACCCGATGAGGGAAGATGACGATGACAATGAAGCATGTGTCAAAAGAAGAATCAATACTACATTACCTAAAAAAGGTCGTACTCCGTGGAAAAGGAAAAGTCACAACGAGGGGCTCAATTATTCGTTAACAAGAAGGGAAAGAAGCTCACTCAAAAAAGAAGAATCAATATATATTGTGTACGCACCTAATCGTTATCGATGAAATGATGTGTAATATAAACCGCTGCTTGACTTATATACATTGTATCCGATCTGATCCCCTTCTTCCCGGCTCGGTCTTCTTTCGAAAAAGAAAAGAAAAATAAAAATGAGAAAGGAAGAAATAAAATGAAAAGAAAATTACAAGGAATAGAAAATAAAAAGAAAAAGGAGAAAATAAAATGGAATGAAATGAAAAAATTAAAAGAAAATAAAAGGCAGAAAGGAAAAAAGAAAATGAAAATGGAAGGAAAAAATGATAGGAATAGCAGTAGCGCGTTTTTCCTGAACAGTGCTACTGCTAAGTCAAAGTAGCAGTAGCGCGTTTCTGGATACACTCTATAGCTAACTTAGCTGCAGAGCATTTTGTCTAGACACGCGCTACTTCTAACTTATCTATAGCACGTATCCAGAAACGTGCTACTGCTGACTTAACAGCACTGCACGAGCCTCTCTGCCCCAATTCCCCCCATTTCCCCACTTTCTTCTCCTCGCGCTGTCGCTGGAGCCCTTGTCGCCCTTGCCTCCTTGTGTCGTCGCCGAAGCCCTCGCCGCGCGCCTACCTCCTCTTTGTCGACCTCGCCGGCGCCTGCAACCTCCTGGACGTCGCCGCGCGCCTGCCTCCTCCTCTTCGACCCCGCCGGTGCCTGCAGCCTCCTCGACATCGCTGTCTCCCCCGACCCCGCCTCGCCACCAACCATCATAGGTGTCGTCATCTCCCCCGACCCCCTCTGTAAGCCCCCATCCATCCCCCAACCTCTCCCCTCCCCTCTTCTCTGCTCTCTGCTCTCTCTCTCTTTCTTTGTCTCTCTGCCATATGAACCCTAGCTAGGTTAATTTGTGCAAAATTAGTGCCATATGAACCCTAGATTAGTGTTAGGTTAGTGCTAGATTAGTGGCTATTCTTTAGTGCTAGTAAGTATGAACCTTAGATTTCAAACTGTTGCTATTTTTTAGTTAAAACAATTGTTGCTATTTAAACTTTTTTAGTTAAAGCAATTGTTGCTATTAAAAAAAATTAGTATGAACCCTAGTTAATTAGGTAGTATGAACCCTAGTTAATTAGGTAGTATGAACCCTAGTTAATTAGGTAGTATGAACCCTAGTAAAAAAACCTAGGACAAATTAGTGGCTATTTTTTAGTGCTAGTTAGTATGAACCCTAGGTTTCAAACTATTGCAATTTTTTAGTTAAAGCAATTGTTGCTATTTTTTTAGTTAAAGTAATTGTTGCTATTAAAAAATTAGAATTAGTATGAACCCTACTTAGTATGAACCCTAGGTTTGAAATTAGGACAAAATTTAGCTAGGTTTTCAAATTAGGACATAAATTTATCTCGGTTTCAAATTAGGACAGAAATTTAGCTAGGTTTTCAAATAAGGACAGAAATTTAGGTAGGTTTGAAATTAGCACGGAAATTTAGTAGGTTTGAAATTAGGACAGAAATTTACATAGGTTTCAAATTATGACAGAAATTTGACAAGGGCTGAATTTACTATGAAATTTGACAAGTGCTGAATTTAGTTTCAAATATTGTGAAGAAAAAAGGACTTATTGCATTTTTCTTCAAGTTCTATATTTCTCTTCCTGTTATATGCAAAATTGAAGTGGACATGCGATATGTGGACATGTGATTTGGACATTGGATATTTTGGACATGTGATATTTGGAAAATGATGGTTATGTGTAGGGTAAATGATCCGAGTGGCCTATGTTTCGCTGAAATGTTGATTCATTTCCGTTCGGGTGAATTTCAGGCGCTCGATATGTACAATTTTTAGCAAAGGTCATGCGGAAATTTCCCATGAATTTAGGCATCACTTGTGATAGAAAGTAGGCATATTGAGTGCCGGGATTTGCTCCGATGGGAATGAAACAACATTCCGGCAAACCATAGACCTTTTTTATGTCACTAATCATTTTATTATAGTTTAAGAATTAAACTAGGAGACTCAATCGTAGGGAACATGTCAAACAATGAAGAAACCGGCCTTCTAAGCATGATGCAGACGAGATGGATTATGAGGGTGAACATAACTAGCTCAACTGTTTAGCTACTAAGCAGACTCAAGGTTTGCAGGGTGGCCTCGATGATGGTACTGACACCGACATCGATACCGATGGCACCGGCACCGATGGCGGCGCTTAGACCGGCGAGGAAGGTACTAATAACCCACAAGTGTAGGGGATCATTTGTAGCCTTCTTCGATATATAGGAGTGTCGAACCCAATGAGGAGCTAAAGGCAGAACAAATATTCGCTCAAGTTCATCGACCACCGATACAACTCTACGCACACTTAACGTTTGCTTTACCTAAAACAAGTACGAAACTATTTTGCAAGAATAAAATTACGTGATGCAGAGCATCCCGCGGTCATCCCAATGGACACTACCTCAACTACCCAAGCCCCAAGTGGACCCATGACAAGAGCTCGAGCACGAACTATTCAATCCGAGGTGACATCTCTCCTACTTGAGCTTCCCTTACATTCGAGTGAGACATGGTTGCTGCCTAAGTCAGAAACACTATGTGTAATCAGGTACAACGTACAAGCCATGGAGCCCAGAACTGAGGAAGAAGGAACAAGCGTCAACTCTCTGTTCATCCTAGAACTTCTAGCCAGAGCCCGAAACCTCCGGCCGACCCAGAACTTCCGGCCTCCGACGACCCAGACGAGCGCGGGTGTGTCAACTCTCTAGTTAGCCTGGAACCAGCCTGAAACCTTGCCCGAACCTTCCAGCCCCCGTAAACCTCCGTCTTGCCCAGACCTTCCGGCCCACGGGTGCCAGCCCAACTCCCATCGTGCCAACTCTCTGGTTAGGCCGGACCCTCCCCGGACCTTGGCCCGGAACTTCCAGCCCTGCCTGCGCAGTGACTCGGGCCGATGCCCATGTACCTTTTCACCCCCTGGACTATAAATACTCTTCTTCTACCTGCGTTTTCGGGTTAGCAAAGTACTAGCTCGTTTGAGATAGAGCTTTGCTCTCCACTTGATCCCTTCTCCATCGGAGTTCACGACCTCGACGGAGAAGATTCCCCAAGTGGATTCAAGAGCCCTCATGGGAAGACCCCTCAAGACCTCCTCACGGAGAAGAACTTGCTACTTGTATCGTCCTTTGTTGATCACAGATCATGTATCTCTTTGTGGTTTGAGGATCTAGCACATGTGTAATCGAATCTTGTTGGTTTGATTGATTCCTCTCGTGTTTCCCCTCATGTTTCCCTCTCGTGTTCTTCGTGTTCTTAGCGGGATCCGCTCCAATCATGAAAGATCAGGCATCTAGGGTTCTACCCTCCATCACTACGAGTACTTTGCGAGAATAAAACTACAAATAAATTGCAAGGTCAGAAAAATAGATAGCTTTTGTCAACAAGAAAGACCTTTGTCCCTAGGTAATCGGTAACTAGACCGGTAATCATTCTTGCAATTTTACATGAGGGAGAGGCATGAGCAAACATACTTTCTCTACTTGGATCATATGCACTTATGATTAGAACTCTAGCAAGCATCCGCAACTACTAAAGATCATTAAGGTCGTGAAACCCAGCCATAGCATTAAGTATCAAGTCCTCTTTACTCCCATATACAACGACCCACTTACCTGTGTTTAGGCTGCTGTCACCCCCGCAACCGACAATAAGTGAATCATGAACATAGTGCAACACCAGTGAGGACCCCTCACGTTTGCGTGAGATGCAGGGCACCGTAGGACAGCACCATAAAGAAAATATACAATCATACCGACCAAGATCACGATTAACCTACAGGACAAAATGGATCTACTCGAACATCATAGGATAACCATAGATCATTGGGAAATAATATATAGGTGTAGCACCATGTTTAAGTAGCGATTACAGCGGGGAGAAGAGGTGTTACACCACTACATAGAGGGGGAGAAAGTTTGTGTTGGCGGTAGCAAGATTGTTGATGTAGATCGTCAACATGATCCTTGACCCGGTGGCACTCCGGCGCCACTGGGAGAGAGGGGGGAGAGAGCCCCTCCTCCTTCTTCTTCCTTGGCCTCCCCCTAGATGGGAGGAGAGTTCCCCCTCTGGTCCATGGCCTCCATGGCGGCGGAGGGGTGGGAGCCCCTCCGAGATTTGATCTTCCTCTCTGTTCTCTTCTGTTTCACGTTCCTGTTTTCTGGCCCATCACCGTTTTTTAAATTCTCGGAGATCCGTAACTCCGATAGTGCTGAAATTTTTACACAATAGTTTTCCATAAATTATCTTTCTTGCGCCCGAAGAAGGCCCCAACCGACTTACAGGGAGGACACAACACACTAGGGCGCGCCAGGTGGTGCCCGGCGCGCCCTGGTGGGTTGTGGAGGTCTTGGGCCTCCGTTAGCATTGATTCCACCTCCCAAAAATCATAAATATTCCAAAAAAATTATCGCGTTTGGACTTTGTTTGACATGGATATTCTGCAAAACAAAGAACATGCAACAAATAGGAACTGACACTGGGCACTTGATCAATAGGTTAGTCCAATAAATCATATAAAATGTTGCCAAAAATATGTGAAAGTCGTATAATATTGGCATGAAACAATAAAAAAAGTTATAGATACGACAAAGACGTCTCAGCATCCCCAAGCTTAATTCCTACTTGTCCTCGAGTAGGTAAATGGTAAAAAAGATAATTTTTGATGTGGAATGCTACCTAGCATAAACTTGATCATATGTCTAATCATGGCATGAATATTAAGACACGAGTGATTCAAAGCAATAGTCTATAATTTGACATAAAGACATCAAAAATCAGGCACCCCAACAAAGAATCATGTCTTTCAAAATATCAACGCTAAAGAAAGCTATCCCTATAGAATCGTATAGTCTTGTCATGCTCTGTCTTCTTAACACAAAGTATATATCATGCACAACCCCGTTGACAAGCTGAGCAATTCGTTCATACTTTTTTACACGCGTCAGCTTTTTCAACCCTCACACAATACATGAGCGCAAGCCATCGATATAGCACTATGGCTGGAATAGAGTATGATGATAGGGGTAAATATAGAGAAGACAAAAAAGTAAGGAAGTCTCACATCGATGCGGCTAACCAACGGGTTACGAAGATGCCCATCAATTGATATCAATTCGAGGAGTAGGGATTGCCATGTAATAAATGCACTAAGAGCTATAAGTGTATGAAAGCTCAATATGAAAATTAAGTGGTGTGCATCTAAATCTATAATGAAAATTTCCCACTACTATATGAAAGTGACAACATAGGAGACTCTCCATATGAAAAACATGGTGCTACTTTGAAGCACGAGTATGGAACTAGCATGCCCCTTCTTTCCTTTTCTTTTCTTTTTTTGTTTTCTTTTTCCCTTTTTTTCTTTTCCCCCCTTTTTCCTTTTTTTCTCTCATTTTCCGGAGTCGCATCCCGACTTGTAGGGGAATCATAGTCTCCATCATCGTTTCCTCACCGGGGCAATGCTCTAATAATGAAAATTGATGATCATCACACTTCTGTTTACTTACAACTCAATATTACAACTCGATACCTATAAAAAATATGACTATATGAATGCCTCTCGCGGTGTATGAGGATGTGCAATGATCTAGCATAACAACGATATAAAAAAGGGCAAACCATGGAAATGTCATGCTAGCTATCTTACGATCATGCAAAGCAATATAACAATGAATGCTTAAGTCATCAAAACGAAAGCGGTGGAAGTTGCATGGCAATATATCTCGGAATGGCTATGGAAAGGCCATAATAGGTAGGTATGGTGGCTGTTTTGAGGAAGATATAATAAGTCTTATGTGTGATAGAGAGACAATCAATAATAAAACATGCTCCAACATTATAGCGTAACGTACGTGCATGCTTCGGGAATCCAAAACCTTAACACCAATGTTCTTACTAAACACAACCATTTACTAGTACCTCCACATATTCCATATCTATATCGCAAAACTATTGCAAGGAATCAAACATATCATATTCAGTGATCCACAAGTTTTATGTAGGATTTTATGACTAACCATGCAATTGACCAATTCCTGTTGACTATCTAAATAGGTATAAGTGAAGCATGAGAGTTTTAGTTCTTTCTAAAATTACCATGCTCTAATAAATATAAGTGAATCAAAAGAGCGTTCTAAAAATAATGGTCTTCTAAGTGAAGAGAAACAGGCAGTCCAAACTTCAAATGATATAAGTGAAGCACATGAAGCATTCTATAAAGTCATACTCAAAAGATATAAGTGAAGTGCAATGAGTATTCCATAAATCAACCATGGACTATCTCAAACCAGCATGGTGCATAAAACAAAATTGAAAAATAAACACAAAAGACGCTCCAAAATTTACACATATCACGTGAACGAAACAAAGACGAAAACATACCGATACTTGTTGAAGAAAGATGGGATGCCTTCCGGGGAATCCCCAAGCTTAGACGCTTGAGTCTCCTTGAATATTTACTTGGGGTGCCTTGGGCATCCCCAAGCTTGAGCTCTTGCCTCTCCTCCTTCTCCTCATATTGAGACCTCCTCGATCTTTGATCACTTCATCCACAGAAAACTAAACCGAACTTGTAGTGGCGGGGTTAGTGAATATGGCAGTCAAATCCCATCATGTACTGCTATAACATTATTTCATAATTGTAATAAAACAATACCCACTGTATGCTATCACAATTCTATGGCCCCTAGTCAACGGGGGCTCAACAAGATTTCAAACATACGCAAATAACGAAGCTATAACAATAATTTGTGAAAATAGGACAGTCTGTAAAGATATGAACATTCACCATACTTCTGTAACTATAAAAATTCTAAAACATTAGGACAAAATAAACAATTTGTATAGAAATATTGTGCAAAAAGTTTCAGAAGCTTTTGACGTTCTAGAAAAAAAAATTAAATTCATGCGCTATAGCCAAAGTTTCTGTTTTTACACCGCACATACCAACAAGCAATCTAATCATCCTAAAGGCAAATCTTGGCACATTATTTTTATAATACAATGGATTTGTACAAGGGGATAATTATTTTTGTGAGGAACTTTCATGAAAAATTTACATAGTTTCCATGAGCATGAACACAAGTGTTCAAGGTCAACCCTCACTTCGCCAATGCATAACTTCCAATCGCTTCTCTTTTGTTGAAAAGTTTTAAGTTCCCCTCTATATTTTTTTGTTTTTAAACTTTATAAAATCACTCAACAGAAATAAATGACTCTAAAAACTTCCGGGTTGTCTCCCTCGTAGCGTTTTCTTTAAAGCCATTAAGCTAGGCATAAAGTGCTCAAGTAATGGATCCACCCGGAACCCAAGGCATATCAAAGCCAATTTTAATTAACAATGATTTGGAATTTAGTAGTGAGCACAAAGCAACATAAATCATGCAATGACTAAGTCTAACTCTCTTCCTATGCATCGACATGTCATATAAGAACAATTCATGAACATCAAGTAAAGACAAATACATAGCATAAATAGTTTCTTGCAATTTTATCGTGTTGGAAACATAGAGAGGCGGAGATGTAGTTCCTATTTCATAATAATTGCAAGTAGGTGCAGCAAGAAGATGCATCTTATATTCATCAAAATCATCATGTGCAATGGTAGAAGGCAACCCATCAATGTAAACCTTAATAAGTGTGAACTTCTCCGATATAGTGTAGTTTGGAGAATTCAAAAGATAATAGGACTATCATGTGTGGGTGCAATAACAACAATTTCATTCTTAACATAAGGAACTATAGCAAGTTCATCTCCATAAGCATAATTCATATTGGCATCTTAGCCACAAGCATAGCAAGCATCAAGTTCATCAAAAAGGGATATTTCAAATGAATCAACGGGATCATAGCAATCATCATAGCATTCATCCTTCGATAAGAACGAAGGGGCATTAAACAATGTATGGGATAATCCACTCTTCCTCCTTTTGTACTCAGCTCTCCTCCTCATCTTTTTCATCCAATGAGCTCACAGTTTCATCATTTTCTTCTTCCATAGACTCTTGCAAAATGTTAGGCTCTTCTTGGACAGCGGAGAAGTCCTCAATATATTCTTTAACATAAGCATTGGAAGCATAGTTTTCATAGCAATATTTAAGTATGGACAATTCTCAGATTTGTAAAGAGTAGCATCATACTTTTCAATCCAAGAAGCAATTTCATAAGCACTGTTAAAAGCAACAAATTCTTCAATTTGTTCAATATAAAAGTAATTATAAACACCCTTGGGATAAGAAGATAAGATTCCATTATGCTTAAACTCACATTGGAAGGGAAGGTGTTTTTTAGGGTCTTCAGAGCAACAAGTAAAATCATATATTTCGCATAAATTCAAAGCATAGCAATACAAACTATTAATATGATGCCATAGAAGTTTCCCTTTTTCAGATAAACGGTGTCACACAAAATAAGCATGCTCATTTAATGATTTTCCCTCAACTAAGCTAGTTGGGTTTCCAGCACGACCACAAATGGATCGAAGATGATCCAAGTAAAAAACTTCAGTAGTGTGATAGATTTTGGGTGGTTCTTCAACCATTGATTTAGTTGGTACAACTATTTTTTTGGTATTTTCCATTTCCTACCCATAACTAGATATAGAAAACAAGAGCACAAAATAATAACTACTTAGTGATAAAGCAAACAAGCACACACGAGAATATTCACCCCACGCTATTGCTCCAAGAACGGCGCTTTTAAAAAGGTCTTGATAACCCACAAGTGTAGGGCATCGTTTGTAGCCTTATTTGATAAATAGGAGTGTCGAACCCAACGAGGAGCTAAAGGCAGAACAAATATTCCCTCAAGTTCTATCGACCACCGATACAACTCTATGCACACTTAACGTTTGCTTTACCTAAGACAAGTATGAAACTATTTTGCAAGAAGAAAACTACGAGTACTTTGCGAGAATAAAACTACGAATAAATTGCAAGGTAATAAAAGTAGATAGCTTTTGTCAACAAGAAAGTGATTTGTCCCTAGGCAATCGATAACTAGACCGGTAATCATTCTTGCAATTTTACATGAGGGAGAGGCATGAGCTAACATACTTTCTCTACTTGGATCATATGCACCTACGATTGGAACTCTAGCAAGCATTCGGAACTACTAAAGATCATTAAGGTCATGAAACCCAACCATAGCATTAAGTATCAAGTCCTCTTTACTCCCATACGCAACAACCCACTTACCCTTGTATAGGCTGTTGTCATCCCCGCAACCGACAATAAGCGAATCACGAACATATTGCAACAACCTACAGCGAGGACCCCTCACGTTTGCGCGAGACGGAGGGCACCGTAGAACAGCACCGTAAATAAAATATACAAGCATACCAACAAAGATCACGATTAACCCACTGGACGAAACAGATCTACTCAAACATCATAGGATAATCATAGATCATTGGGAAATAATATATGGAGTTGAGCACCATGTTTAAGTAGAGATTATAGCAGGGAGAAAAGGTGTTACACCGCTGCATAGAGGGGGAGAAAGTTGGTGTTGACGGTAGCAAGATTGTTGATGTAGATCGTCGTCACGATCCTTGCCCCGGTGGCACTCCGGTGCCACCAGGAGAGAGGGGGAGAGAGCCCCCCTTCTTCTTTTTCTTCCTTGGCCTCGACTTAGATGGAAGGAGAGTTCCCCCTCTGGTCCATGGCCTCCATGGTGGCGGAGGGGCGGGAGCCCCTCCGAGATTGGATCTCCCTCTCTGCTCTCTTCTATTTTGCATTCCTATTTTCTGGCCCTTTGCCGTTTCTTAAATTCTCGGAGATCTATAACTCCGATTGCGCTGAAATTTTCTCACGGTTTTTTCCCATAAATTATCTTTCTTGCACCCGAAGAAGGGCCCCAACCGACTTACAGGGAGGGAAAAAGATACCTAGGTGCGTTAGCGGGTGCCCTGCGCACCCTGGTGGGTTATGGAGGCCGTGGGCCTCCGTTTACGTTGATTTCACCTCCCAAAAATCATAAATATTCCAAAATAATTCTCCGTAAATTTTTTATCGCGTTTTTACTTCATTTGATATGGATATTCTGGGAAACTAAAATCATGCAACAAACAGGAACTGGCACTGCGCACTGGATCAACAGATTAGTCCAATAAATCATATAAAAAGTTGCCAAAAATATGTGAAAGTTGTATAATATTGGCATTAAACAATCAAAAATCATTGATACGACGGAGAAGTATCAGGTACCTGCACCGAAGCCGCAAACGAAAAGAAGAACCAGAAGAAGCAGAGGATACGAAAACCTAACAAACTCAGCATCGGACGACTCGTGATCACAAAGATGGCCCCTGGCAAGTTTGAGCCATTAGAGCCAGATGAACCATGCAAGTGCTACAGGAACCAACTCGGATGCATCCTATGGGAAACTACGAGCATCAATGACGATGACTTAAGGGGTAACGAACATTTGACGTGGTTGTTTCTAATGAAGCAGCACAAGAGATTCCAGTTCCCCGACCGGGATGACCGCATAGAACACCCGTGGGATGATCCAAAGATGAAAAAGATTAACAATCACGCCATGGGCGTGTTCAACAATGATTTGGCCTCCTAGAAAGGGAGGGTGAAACAATCTATTGAGGCTAAGGAACCCCTGTCCAAGATTCTGGAGGAAAATCCGTCACTTATAGAAGAGGAGTTCCAAAAGTTCAAGGACACTTGCGCTACCGAAGCAGCCAAGTCTAAGGCTAAGAAATTCAAGGGCCTTTAGCAAAGGAACATGTGGAACCAACACCTCAAAAGTCGTGGCTACCTTGGCAAAAGGCCCATTTAAAACAGAACAGAAGCTAGCCAACTCCCCTCCAGAAGGCTCCCCCGATTGAGCCTTCGTGGGCCGTTAGATCTGGCTCTCAAACACGTCTAAGCCGTTAGATCTTCAGAACAGTCAAACTCGATTTTCACCTCACGGTTGTTTCCGTTGGCCAATGACTGGTGGTCTCGTCTCGCACGCTTGTTGGCTGGGTAAACTTTGTTCGTGTCCCCAAGGGAATTTGCCAATCCGCTCAGCCCGCGCGTCAAAATCCTAGCCGCCAGCCCTGCTCGTCCCCTCCTCCCCGCTCCCTCCATCCTCTCCCATGTCGCCGCCCCTCTTCTCCCTTTCGCCCGCGGCCGCCTCCTCTCCTCCGCCGTGTCGTCGGCCCCCTCCCTCCTCCTACCTCCTCCTCCCTCCTCTCAGTCCCGTGCCAGCCACCGCCCAAACCCTAGCCCCCGTTTCCCTCGATCCCCACAGTAACTGCATCCACAACCACCCGCTCCTTCTCACAGCCGTCGCACCATTCCTCCCTTCCACCCCCTCCTCCTTCCCGGATCCCCACCACAGCGCCGACCTGCAGGCAAAGGGCGACGAAGAGTGGCAGACGAGGACAACGAGTGAGAGAAAGAAGGGAGATAAAAAGGAGGCCGGCGGCGAGGCCCAGCGACTAGCGCCTCTCCGCCTCAAGCCCCGGCATCACCGCCACCAGATCCACCTTGCAACCTCTCTTCCTCCCCTGTCTGACTGCTGCGTGGTTGCGTCAGGCCCATGCCGGCGCCGCAGCCACTGCCGCCCCCGCTGGATGGCTCCCTCGGTCCCTCCCGCTCCAGATCGAAAACTGAGAGAGCGACGGGAGGGAAGAAGGGGATCGGGGGAGGGGAGAGCACGGGAGAGAAGGCGAGCCCGCGGCTGACTGAATTCAATTGCATGCTCTGTTGTTTGTGTCTGGGAAGCAAATGTACGTGGGTGAGTTATTTCTTTTGTGTGAAGGTCTCTTCCATGCTGGTCTATCTATTCCTTTGCATGCTCTGTTCGTGACTGACTCTGTTCTTGTTTTATCTTTTTTTTACCTTTGCAGGAGTTGTTCTATTCTATCCCTCGAGGTAAATTTGCTGGGCAATGGCTTACTCCTCTCGTGTTCTGTTAGTTTGACAGAGGAATTACTAGCTCTGCTTACAATTTGGTGTGCCTATTATTTGGCAAACTTTCAGGTGATCTGTAGTACTTTGTAAATCTATCGTGTGTTTTGTTACATTGGCTCTTAGCTTGTCTCCATAGGTACACTATTAAATTGCTACATGCAGATTCAGTTCCAAATTTTTCCTCGATCGCCTAAATGCATCAAGGATTAGAGGAATGATAAACAGATAATTTGCTAGCTTCTTTCCGGCATGCTTATACAATTATGTTATTAAATGAGGCAGGATCACACGATGTAGAGTTCAATGCGGCGCTGCCTAATTGAGGCTCATAATTCAGCGGCCTTGCCGATTGGCTATTTGTTCTCATCTAGCTTATGAAGTTAAGTGATATCCTTGGAATACGGTAGACTGAACTAAAGTTCATACCTGAAGCTTGGTCATAGGCTAAATATCTTATGATGCCCATAAACTGGTTCCATGCTTTTAATATAGCCTTCCTTTATGACACGCCTACCCTATCATCCTTCACTACAACAGATCATAGAATGCATACAAGTGCTGCAATGCACATATGCGTATGGGTATTATCTCGATGATAAAGGACCACAAGATGATGCGTATTTAACATGCTTGCTGCAGGTTTTGCCTTTTTTATTTCAAAAATCTAATATGGCTTGCCTATTTTTCATGGGAAAACTAATGGTACCTTATTTAGTCCAACTACATCGGATGTTGAGCCTGATTATTAATATTCCATACTATAAAGTTTATGATTAAATGAATTACGATCGACCACGGAGAAGAAGAACAAATATAACCATGTATTAAGGGGAGAAGGTGCTTATTTCCATAGTATAAAGGTGTTTTCATGATATTCTGTGCTCCAATGGTCTTGAACTCTTGATGGTACCAATTTTATCTTTCTCGGAGAAATGCATTTGATCAAGAGTCTTTACAGAAATAGAACTTCCACACTTGCTAATTCCCAAACCATTGTAGAAATGGTAACTGAATGGGTGTTCTTTTTTTTATCACCTCTGAATTTAAGGAATATATTTGCTAATATATCAATGCTCATTGGTGCCATGTCTGGTTCTTAGGTGCATGCCTGGAAGCTTAAATCTGTAATCAAGTTATGAAATAGAGTGCTGTAAGGGACACTTCTATAAGCAGAGGTATGTGCCTGCATTTAGACCTTAATTATCCCTTGCTTAGTATTGTTTGGTTTGTGTGATTCATGCTTCAATGATTTCTTCACTTAGTAATCAGATGGCGCAGTACTACGGCAGTAGTATACTTTGGCGTAGAAATAAACGAAGACATGCTTTACATTGCAGATATTTCTTTGTGCCTTGACTCTGGCTCTATGCTTATTAATCATCTTAGCGAGCTTTAGGACTTCGAAAGTTGTCATTTCGAGGATCATGATTTCCTATGTTTTTGGCCAAGATGGCACACATGAATAGTTTGTCAAGGATGTACCAAATCTTATGTTTTTCCTTTTGTTTATTGCATTTATGGCTGCAAACTGTAGTCTCAGATTCTAGGCTGGGTGTATAAACATATATTCCGCACAATGAATTCAATTTTATTACTTCCTATCGGGCCTTTCGTTTGTTTTGTTCGTATGATGTTTCCTTTGCTGATGCTTACAGATTACACCTTCTTTGTAGAAATAGGGTCACACTTCAATCGATTAGAAAAGTTTCTTTTCTTGCAAAAGTTTGTTTTTTTGCTTACATTGCCAAGGTTTGTTCACTTTGTCACCATTGTGGTGATGTCGATTATCTTTGTGAAATAGGAAAAGTAGATACCCATAATCTTTACTTGCTGTAAACACTAATATGAAATTGTACCTTATCCCTACGAGAGATAAAAAATCATGTTTGAATTTCTGTGTGCCCCACATAGGCTGACAATTCTTTAAATGATGGACACAATAATGTACCCACCAACATGACAACTATGTTAACTTAATCACTATAGTCTACATATCTTTAACCTTGGTTGTGCCAATCATCAATTGATGTGGGAGTGTGCCTGATGATGCGCGTCTATGTTACAAACTCAGTGTTTCTTTTTCCTTTTACCATAACTGATTCGCTGAATTCAATAGTGCCTTTGGTTTCTCGCAAGATCAACTATATCTATGTACATTGGTTCTCTTTAATACATCACAGATAACTGGCAAGGACAAATATTTCACTAGCAGTCCAAATAGGGAGGACGTTGATGAATCCTGCATGCATGCATGGTTTATCTTTATGCTTTAGTTGTTGATGTTCATAAAGTGATGACAGATGGCTTCATTTACGTTTGTTTATACACAAAGAAAGACCACCAAGATCCGAAATCTGTGCATTCAAAGCTACGAGTCAAAAATACATCACGTATTAGTTGAGTGTCATCGAACAATCAAGAAGATTGCATGCTTGCTTGAGTTCATGTGTTTTTGGTGGACTATATATCCAAGTATTTCTTACAAAGAATTAAAAATTAAGGCCAAAAGATGTTATCATTAGAACCAAACTTAGAATGGCACTATCTGTTATCATCGAATTCAACAAAGGTGCCAAAAAACTCCGAGTAAACAAAGAACATACCCAATTCTGTCTTCCAAAGAAAGATCATTAGTTTACAGCCCCTGCTTGCTTAGAAACTTTACTTTGTAATTTCCCTTGGTATGAGACGGTTTTCACATCGGTCGGAAAATCAAGAGTATGAGCAACCTGTGTGTACAAAGCTCTAGGAACTTCAGAAATAAAGAAGTAGAAGCTTTTACACACAAGACACTTCTTTTTCACATTTCTTTAGCATAATTGGTACATGATTCGTGGCCATGTTTTGCATCCTGCTACAAGATTGAGTTTGTGGTGGCTTCCATTTATATTTGAGCCAGGTCTATAATTTCTCATCGGGCTTTACCTCCGTGACCATTTATAGCCACAGGGTTTTATATATTTAATTTCTGTTTCTTAGCATTCAAATGGTATATACTAATCTTTTTTTTATGGGAAATGGTATATACTAATCAACTTATATCTTTACATTTCACTGCTAACAGATGTCACTAGAAGCATCAATTTTCACCGGTCTTTGACATTTTCTCATTATACTAGAATTGATGTTTGTTGCTTAGTTTGTGATGCTTCAGTCAATAATAATAACCTTTAAGTTCAGTTCCATTAGTTGCGTCTCTTCAAGAGCATTGAACAAATTTACAAGCTTTCAAATATGTAAATATACTCACTAGAGCTAATATGTTAATCGACTGAATTTGAGCAGGTTGGTATGATCTTTGCGAGGCATGGGGTTTGACGATACAACCTTCCTCTACGTTGCCTCTGGTAAAATATACAATGCTGCAAAATACATGGGTCCCCTTCGCCAGATGTTCCCTCTTTTACAAACCAAGGACACTCTTGCATTGTCTTTTGACGACCCAAATATCGAGTCAGTTTGAGCTGCCATTATATCGTCAACAAAGTATTACAAATCACACCCAATCAGTTTCAGTTTTGAGTATATCTGGAATCTTTCACCAAATCAAATTTGAAGCGATTCACGCCCTTGTTATTCCTTCACCATCCAAGACTGTAGCTATTGCCTACTTTTCGGAACGCATTAGCCATGTTTAGAAATTGAAATACATCTCCGAGTTGACCTTCACATACATGCTCTAAATGTTTGCCCATCTTTGCTTAACATGTAAATGGATATAGTGATATATGAAACTCAAATTGTTTCTTTGAACTGCAGATGGAGTCGATTCAAGCACCACATGCTGGAAATACTGCACCATAGTGACATAAGGGGCATCGCATTCAGGAAACCTAATGATTCCATATACACCTTCCCAATGCCTAATTGCATGTGCCAACAAGATGGAATATGTTCTAGGCGTTAGCATACATAATTGAGGGATGCATATCCTCTACCTTTGTGCAACAAAGGCACCAAAGGCATGGCATTGTTGACTGCATGATCAGGATTTGATGGTCATGATGAAAACTGGAGAGAAATAAAGCATTTGGTGCTTCTCAGGAGATTCTGAAACCCTCTGGCATACCCCAAACCATTCGATTCTGGATATAATGGTCAAAAGGTGCCTAATGACAATGAATTCCATAGGATCAGAAATTGAGAGGATGCGAGGGATTTTGTAAAGTTAGTAATCTGTAGGTATTCCACCATATAGCAATCTCCATTTGTTCAATCATGCATGAGGTTGTAAAGAGAAAAGAGCTACGAGATTGGGTTGTAGATATGAGTACAACCCGAGTGCCTCCGATGTATATTCGAAAAACAAGGGCTAACAACAACAAAGAAAGGAAATTTTCAGTATATCATTACTCATCGCTGCTTGTTCTCGCATTTCATCTTGCCCTTGACAATTCATATTTATGAGCATGTTCTTCTGATTCAGACCTAACGTTCTTTTTTTCTTTCCTTGGGCACTTCCTCACGAATCTTGTTGAGGTGTTTGTTTCCCCTCTTTGTGCCATGAATGATTGTGATGGCTGCAGGGTCTTCGCAAGGAGTTGGAGGCATATAGAAACCATGGATCCTTTGCTCCCCAGGCCGTAAAATGATCATAGTGATGTCTACGACCTCCTCCTAGATGTATTAATCTCAATTTCATGTTTGGTTTTCTTCCCTTTTCTCTTCTAATGATGTAATTTCTTTTACTAAGATAACACCATGTATCCCTTTTCTACTTTGAATGAATTTACTGTATATAGTTCTTATTTAGTTTAGTTCATCATTCAAAGACGGTGGAATATTTTTGTCCTTCACGCATTGCGTAGTCCTTCACTGAGTTAAATGAGCATTGCGTAAAAGTATGTCTAAGTTCTCTTTCTTCAAGTGCTTCAAGTAAATGAAATTGTCTATTTCGAATTTAATACCTTTTAATAATAATCATAATGAGAGAGGGGTATGCTTCTCTCTCTCTCTCTCTCTCTCTCTCTCTCTCTCTCTTTGGAAATGTGTTTGGATCGCACAAAAAGAGTTCGTAGTTCTTATTCATACTTGAAACACATGAGGCTCTGCAAATTAAACCATGTTTTTTTAAGGCGCATATGGATTTAGCAGAACACAACTAAACCGAATATATATACATGGCCTGTCCTTAGTAAAGGAAACTATTTTCATCGCGAACATGGCTTTAGTTGAAGGTTCTTGCAGCATGCAACTATTTTCATCGACAACATGTCTTCAGCAGGTCTCTATGCCATTTGGCGCAACGGGTCAACTAGTATGGGATAAGGAGGACACGGAACGTGAAGTCGCGGGGATCCCAGAGCCCTTCGCGAAGTTCACCGCCCCCTTGGAGCGTGACTTCATCAGGGCCTGGAACAAGTGCGACAAGGAAAATAAGGTTTTTTGCACAGACCTGATCACGAGGAAATTGATTAGAATACTAGTAATTATTATTTTACCACCTTACATTTAGCTTCTGATCTAGTCGTCTACAGATTCGTGAATGGTTCACGTTCCATTTGCAAGCGAAGCAACACAGACTTGCAGCCAAAAGTGAGTCTTCGTCGATCATGTCCAAGTGGGACACATGATGTGGAGCATCCTATGGACATCACCATGTCAAGAGTCCATTCGGCAAGTGACACATGCGACATCTACTTCATACATACAAAGGTGAATCATCTCCTTTACACGTGCCCACTTGTACCTTTCGAGGATGGTATACTGTTAGGTTCTACGGTAGGGTGTGTCGACTGCAAATTAAAACAAATCCCACACACAGAACAACCAAGAACATGCTACGGGAGATGGATAACAGTTCGTTACCACTAGACGCGCAGTGTCGTGCAGCGGAAGAAGAGTTGGGGCAGCGCGTCCGCATGGTTCGTCTCCTCCTCGTCTGATCTCCCTCGAACAACTAGTAGCCTAATCCCACGTACAAGTTCGTCGGAGCGGCGCAAGTGCACCGCCTCTAACGGTATCAGCGCGTGCAGGAGGAACACCGTGCGGCGGACTGCTAGGTCCGATCACACAGCCGGCAGCGAGTGGAGGTGTCTATTCGCAACACATGCAAACCCTAGTGACAGCGCCGAAGCGATCAACCGCATGAGTGTGCTGCACCTCCACTTTATATAGGCATCCATCGCGGGCTCAACACTTGGGCCTCGCACAGACCCTAAAGCCCATAAGTCTACTCGGCCACAATCCGAATACAGCTCGGATCACATCCGACCAGTGTCCTAGGATCCGACCTCACAGGTTCCTTCCCTTAAGCACGCGACCCCTTAGGTTCAAGTCGGTTGGTCGCAGTTCGGATCACCTCCGAACTGCACGGTTGGTAGCGGCCTCTAGCAAGGCATGCCGAACACCAAGCAGACTATGAAGCTGGTTAGCGAACCTGTACATCACACTTCCATTCCTTTTGCCACACGATATACGTTGTCGAGCTCAAGGCGAGTCTATCATCCTTGTGCTAGCACGACCTCTTTCTCGTTCTAGTGATGCCGGCCACTATCCGAATTATCTCATAATCCTTGTCGCATGGCCATGCTTATCCTGGTCGGATCACATGAGGGGCCCGGAGTATATCTCTCCTGGTCGGAGGGGCAAATCCCATCTTGCTCGACCATGTCTCGCAGCATGGGTCTGGACAAGCCCGAAACCTACCTTTGTAACTACCCGATCCACGGAGTAGCATTTGGTCGGCCCAAAGCAGGTCTGTCATCATCCGAGTACATGTGCCACCAGGTCTTAGGACTTAGAACGTATGTTGTACTAGAGACTCACAGATGACATATCGTTATGCCTCATAATTGGGTCTGTCCGACTCGGACCTTATCTTGACTTCGGATCCGACTACGCCGAATCCGACTGCACCTTTCCAAGTCCATATTATCCGGTTAGCATCCAATGCTCCATGGCTAGTGAGACCAAGCCATCGACCGTGTCATATGCTAGTCTAGTCAGCTTGGCGTCCACATAGCCCTTTCGACTAGGGTCCTTTTAGGATACCATCATACAATGCATAGTCCCACAAACAAGTCACGTACTTGCTGATACACATCATTGATAATGTCCAAGGACTATCTTTATTCATAAACACATAGGAAATATCATCATACATGATTGCCTGTAGGGCATATCTCCAACATATACTACTTGACCCCTCTCTCGTGTGCATACATAGGTGTGAGCGGAGCTACACATTCATCGAGGAGGAGTCCCAGAAGAAGAGAACATCTACACCATCCAAGAGGGAAGCCTGGAAGTGGAGAAGGAAGCGCCAAGAAGAAGGCAGTGATACGTCTCCAACATATCTATAATTTTTTATTGTTCCATGCTGTTATATTATCAATCTTGGATGTTTTATAATCATTTTATAGCCATTCTACAACATTTTTTGGTACTAACCTATTGACCTAGTGCCAAGTGCCAGTTGCTGTTTTTTCCATGTTTTTTACATCACAGGAAATCAATATCAGACGGAGTCCAAATGCCACGAAACTCCACGATGATTTTTATGGGCCAGAAGGAACACAATGGGCCCTAGCTGCGCCTGGGGGGTGCCCCGAGGGGGGCACAACCCACCAGGGCGCGTCAGGAGGCCCAGGCGCGCCCTGGTGCGTTGTCCCCACCTCGGGTGCCCCCCAGACCGCCTCTTTGCTCTATAAATACCCCAATATTCCAGAAACACAAAAGGCATCGATGAAATATTCATCCAGCCGCCGTAGAGTCCAGAAGCACCAGATCCAATCTAGACACCATCTCGGATGGGGTTCACCACCTCCATTGGTGCCTCTCCGATGATGCGTGAGTACTTCTTTGTAGACCTTCCCGTCCGTAGTTAGTAGCTATATGGCTTCCTCTCTCTCGCTGAATTCTCAATACAATTGTCTCTTGGGGATCCATATGATGTAACTCTTTTGCGGTGTGTTTGTTGGGATCTGGTGAACTTCAAGCTTATGATCAGTTATATCTTTTTTATCCATGAAAGTTATTTGAGTTTATTTTATCTATTATATGCATGATTACTTATAGCCTCGTATTTCTTCTCCGATATTTGGGTTTTGTTTGGCCAACTTGATCTATTTATCTTGCAAAGAGGTGCTTTGTAGTGGGTTCGATCTTACTGTGCTTGATCCATGTGACAGAAAGGGAAACGACATGTATGTATCATTGCTACTAAGGATAAAACGATGGGGTCTATCTCTACATAGATAGATCTTGTCTACATCATGTCATCATTCTTATTGCATTACTCCGTTTTTCCATGAACTTAATACACTAGATACATGCTCGATAGCGGTCGATGTGTGGATTAATAGTACTAGATGCAGGCATGAGTCGGTCTACTAATCTTGGATGTGATGCCTATGTAATGATCATTGCCTGGATATCGTCATGATTATTTGAAGTTCTATCAATTGCCCAACAGTAATTTGTTTACCCACCATTGCTATTTTTCTCGACAGAAGCCACTAGTGAAACCTACGACCCCCGAGTCTTCTTTCTCATATATTTGCCTTTGCGGTCTACTTTTCCTTTGCATTTATTTTCATATCTATTGAACCAAAAATATAAAAATACCATGCTGCGTTTTATTCTTATTTATTTTATTTGGCGTTCGATATATCAATCTACTACAAATTTACCTCACGTCCTTTGCCTATCTTGTGGCACCGTACCCCGGAAGGGATTGACAACCCCTTTAACACGTCGGGTTGCGAGGATTTGTTATCTGTGTGCAGGGGCTGTTTACGTTGTGTTGCTTGGTTCTCCTACTGGTTCGATAACCTTAGTTTCATATCTAAGGGAAATACCTACTGCCGCTGTGCTGCATCATCCCTTCCTCTTTGGGTAAATACCGACGTAGCTTCAAGCAACATCGAAAGGAATTTCTGGCGCCGTTGCTGAGGAGGACCTTCAACATATACCAGGTTCCTAATCACAAATCTCATCTCCTTGCAATTTACATTATTTTCCATTTGCCTCTCGTTTTCCTCTCCCCCACTTCACAAAAATTTATCGTTTTATTCGCCTCTCTTTTCTCCGTTCACCGTTTTCTTGCCGGATCAGTTTTTGAGTGCAATCTTGTTGTGTGGTCATCATGACTCAAGAGAACACCAAATTATTTGACTTCTTAAATACCAAAAACAATGATTTTATTGGCACTCCGCTTGCTCCTCCTGCCACTAGTGCGGAGACTTGTGATATTAATACTGCTTTGTTGAATCTTGTTATGAAAGATCAATTTTCTGGCACTCCTAATGAGGATGTCGCGTCCCATCTTAATACCTTCATGGAATTATGTGATATGCAAAAGAAAAAATATGTGGACAATGATGTGGTGAAGATGAAATTATTTCCGTTTTCTTTTCGTGATTCTGCAAAAATTTGGTTCTCTTCTTTGCCTTGCAACAATATCGATTCTTGGAATAAGTGCAAAGATGCTTTTATCACTTAGTATTTTTCCTCCCGCAAAAACTATTTCCCTTAGAACCCAGATCATGAATTACAAGCAGAGCATGTTCCACAATCTTGGGAAAGGATGAAAATGATGCTAAGAAATTGCCCAACTCATGGGTTAAATCTTTGGATGATCATACAAAAAATTTATGCAGGATTGAATTTTGTTTCTCGTAATCTTTTAGACTCCGCCACGGGTGGTACTTTTATGGAAATTAATTTGGGTGAAGTCACCAAATTGCTTGATAATATGATGGCAAATTATTCACAATGGCATACCGAAAGGGCTACTACTAGTAAAAAAGTTAATTCAGTTGAAGAAATTTCTTCTTTGAGTGAAAAAGTTGATGCTCTTATGAAATTGGTTGCTAGTAAAGTGCTCTATTGAGTTTAATGATATGTCTTTGTCTACTTTGATTGAGCAAAATAGTGATGCCATAGATGTGAATTTTATCTCTCGAAATAATTTCAACAACAATGCTTATAGAGGTAATTTTAATCCTAGGCCTTTTCCTAGTAATTCCTCTAATAATTATGGTAATTCTATGGAAATCAATCTTATAATAATAATAGGAACACCTCTGATCTTGAGAATAATATTAAAGAATTTATCAACACACAAAAAGTTTTCAACACTTCCATAGAAAAAAAGATGAGTAAGATTGATGATTTGTCTAGAAGTGTTGATAGAATTGCTCATCATGCGGAAGATCTCAAGATGAAAAATTTTGTGCCTAAAGTGGATGAATCAATTAAAGCTCTTTATGATTCTATGGATGAAAGTAAGAAAAGAACCGATATGGTTAGAGCTAAAAGAGAATTCTTAGAAAATTCATTTTCTAGTGATTTCTTTCGTAAAAGTGATGAAGATCTTAAAATGATTGTTGTTTCTTCTATTGATTCCTTGTTTAGTAAAGTTAAGATTGATAAAAAATGGACTGGAGAAGAGTCAACTTTAGGTAGAAGGCGTCCCAATATTTTGGAGGGTGAAAATCTTGTTGAGAAAATTGATGAAAGTGGGTTTGGAGAGGTCAAAACTTTAACTAGTGATGTGCCCACTCCTTTGGATTACAAAGACTTTAATTATGATAGTTGCTCTTTAATTTCTTGTATTTCTTTGTTGCAATCCATGATAAATTCACCCCATGCCTATGAACAAAATAAAGCTTTTACTAAACATATTGTTGATGCTATGATGAAAGCTTTTGAAGAAAAATTGGAATTAGAAGTTTCAATTCCTAGAAAATTGCATGATGAATGGGAACCAACTATAAAAGTCAAGATTAAAAATTATGAGTGTTTTGCTTTGTGTGACTTGGGTGCTAGTGTTTCTACAATTCCGAAATCTTTATGTGATGTGCTTGGTCTTACTAATCTTGAAGAATGCTCTTTGAATTTGCACTTGGTGGATTCTACTATTATAAAGCCTATGGGAAGAATTAATGATGTTCTTATTCTTGCAAATAGAAATTATGTGCCCATAGATATTATTGTTCATGATATTGATTGCAATCTATCTTGTCCAATTATTCTTGGTAGACCGTTTTTACGCACTATCGGTGACGTGATTGATATGAAAGAAGGAAATATTAAGTTCCAATTTCCTTTGAGGAAGGGCATGGAACACTTTCCTAGAACAAGAATTAAGACACCTTATGAATCAATCATGAGGGCATCTTATGGATCTCGAACCAAAGATGACAAAACTTAGATCCTTGCTTTATGCCTAGCTAAGGGCGTAAAACTATAGCGCTTGTTGGGAGGCAACCCAATGAATAAATTTTGTATTTGCTTTTTTCTTTATGTTTTTGAGTGTTAGCACAATTATGCTACTATTATGAGTGTTTTTTTGTGTTTTAATTAGTTTTTGTGCCAAGGAGAACCAATAGGATCTTCTCGGGTGATAGTTGTTTGATCTTGCTGAAAAAGACAGAAACTTTGCGCTCATGAAAACAATTCTCATTTTTTTATCATAAATAGCTTTTTCCCTGATTCTTTTTGCAGAAGATTAATATACAAATTAACCAGGCCGTCCTAGTTTTTCAAAAAATTTGGAGTTCCAGAAGTATTCGAACAAATCAGATTGCTACACTATTTTGTTATAACAGATTCAGTTTTCTTTGTGTTGTGTGCTTATTTTGATGGCTTTATGGTTTTCTTTGATGAGTTTTTGCCGTAGAAAAGTTGGAATACAGTAGATATAATACAAAAAAGAATATGAATTGGTTTGATACAACACTTATAGTAGTGGTTTATTTTTCTTACACTAACGGATCTCACGAAGGTTTTGTTGAGTTTTGTGTGATTGAAGTTTTCAAGTTTTGGGTTATCTTACGATGGATGAAGGAAGGATAGAAGAGATTATGCTTGGGGATGCCCCGGCATCCGAAGCTATTATCAAAAAATGAGCAACTAATGTAGGGTAGAACCCTAGACGCCCGATCTTTCACGATTGGAGGGGATTCTACGAAGAACACGAGGGGAAACACGAGAGAAATCACAAGGGGAAACAAGAGGAAACACTCAAATAGACAAGAAGCGATCACACATGTGCTAGATCCTCGAAACACAAAGAGATACACGATCCAAATCCAACAAAGGACGATACATAGGGGGTTCTTATCCGTGAGGAGCTCTTGAATCCACGAGGGGATCTTCCCATGAGGGGTAGGTGGATCTTCTCCGTAGAGGTCGCGGTCTCTCTCGTGGAGCAGATTCGTATGGATGAGCAAAGCTCTATCTCTAAATGAGCTAATCCTTTGCTAACCATAACTAGGTGGAGGGGGAGTAGTATATATAGTCAAAGTCACGAAGGGGTAAGTGGGAAAGGGGATACATGGGCCTCGGGCCCTGTCCATACACGCAGGCAGGCGCCGAATGTCCAGGCTGGGTGCCGGATGTCCGGCTGTTCGTGAGATGCCGGATGTCCGGGGCACTGGCCGGATGTCCGGCCTGGCGGTGGCCGAATCTGTTCTTCTCTGGATAGGCATCGCCGAATTTTTGAGGTTGGTCGCCTGATGTCCAGGCGTTGTTGAGGCGCCAGATGTCCGGGCTGGCGCCGGATGTCCGGATGCTGAAGCTCTTGGCCTTCTGTTGGTGCAGCTCCTGGGCGGCTGGACAGGCGCCGGATGTACGGCCCTTGGCCCGGATGTCCGGCCGCTGTAGCGTCAGCAGCTCCGTCTTCTTCGGTCTCGCTTCCAGGCTTCTGTCATGGATGGTGTAGTTGTTCCTTGGCAATTGCACTCCTCCTCAACATCCGTGAAGCTCCGACAATACCTATGCATGCACACGGGAGAAGTGTCAAGTAGTATACCACCCTCGAAGGGGTCAAGTGAGCACGTGTAATGGAGATGATTCACCTTTGTGTATGTGAAGTAGAGGTCGCACGTGTCACTTGCCAAACGGACTCTTCATATGGTGATGTCCATAGGATGCTCTGCATCATCAACCAACTAAGCTTGGACATGCCCCCGAGTGGCATCCCCGCTTTCTTCCAACAACTATCGGTATTTTACTCAAAGCTATATTTTTATTCTACACATGATATGTGTTTTGCTTGGAGCGTCTTGTATGATATGAGTATTTGCTTGTTTTATTTTGTGTTTTAAGTCATCAATCCTTGCTGGACACACTTATTTGAGAGAGCCAAAATTATGTCATGACTTATTAGAATTGCTCTCTATGCTTCACTTAAGTTTTTATGAGCTATGGACTTGCTCTAGTGCTTCACTTATATCTTTTTTTAGCACGGTGTGCTTAATATTTTTTGAAGAAATTATCTCTTGCTTCACTTAGATTTACTTGAGACTTAGTAAAATTTTCAAGAAATCTCTCTTGCTTCATTTAAATTATTTTGAGAGAAAGAAACAAAAATTGTGCTCATGAGCTTCACTTATATTTGTTTGACCTTATGAAAAGCAACACATGAAAATTGGTCCCAAAGTGATAGATATCCAAGAAGGATATAATAAAAACTTTCATGAAGATCATTGGACGAAATAAACTTGATTCTTAGTAATAGTTTTGAGATACAATGATGTGATATGTGAGTTATGTTGATGAGTAATTATGCTTTAGTAAGAATATTGGTGTTAAGGTTTGTGATTCCCTATGCAAGTATGAAAGTCAATAATCATGCAATGAAATTATATCCTACTTGTGGTGCATTATTCGGTGTTATTTACGCTTAATGCTTGCTTATGAGATTATCCATTTCTTGGTTGGTCGCTTCCCAATCTTTTCCTAACCTTCATTTTGCACCAAGTATGATCTCTACTTGTGCATCCAAAATTCTTTAAACCAGTTTTGCCACATGAGTCCATTATATCTACCTATATGCGGTATTCTTCTGCTGTTCTAAGAAAATTTGCATGTGCCATCTCTAATTTTCAAAATAAACTTCTCTTTTGTGTGTTTGTTTCGCTCGCGGAGCGGTGAGGGGTTGCTAATATTTTCCATGTTGGATGAGTTATTCTCATGATGAGTGTTTATTCACTTGTCATTGCACGAGAGTAAGGCAAAGGTCTTAGCGATGCCTAGTCCTGAAATGCAAAAACGAATTTACTTTATGTTGTCAAATAATAAATTCCTTGGAAAGTGTTGGTATGGAGGCACCCGTGGATATGGTTAGCCATGGAAAGTGAAAGTATGGTGGAAAAAGGAATAAACTTTATTTTCTGTTTGGGAACCGCCTATGGCATGTCTAGCATTGAAAGTGTTGGGAACTCTAAGTCGTTTTTGTTGGTGGGATGGTGAGGGGGTCCTGGATTAGGGGGTCTCTGGACAGCCGGACTATATCCTTTGGCCGGACTGTTGGACTATGAAGATACAAGATTGAAGACTTCGTCCCGTGTCCGGATGGGACTCTCCTTGGCGTGGAAGGCAAACTTGGCGGTACGGATATGTGGATCTCCTCCCTTGTAACCGACTCTGTGTAACCCTAGCCCCCCCCCCGGTGTCTATATAAACCGGAGGGTTTAGTCCGTAGGACAGGAACAATCATACCATAGGCTAGCTTCTAGGGTTTAGCCTCTACGATCTCGTGGTAGATCAACTCTTGTAATACTCATATCATCTAGATCAATCAAGGTGAAGTAGGGTATTACCTCCATCGAGAGGGCCGAACACAGGTAAACATTGTGTCCCCCGCCTCCTGTTACCATCCGCCTTAGACACACAGTTCGGGACCCCCTACCCGAGATCTGCCGGTTTTGACACCGACATTGGTGCTTTCATTGAGAGTTCCACTCTGCTGTCACCGTAGGGCTTGATGGCTCCTTTGATCATCAGTAACGATGCGGTCCAGGGTGAGGTTTTCCTCCCCAGACAGATCTTCTTATTCGGCGGCTTCGCACTGCGGGCCAACTCGCTTGGCCATCTGGAGCAGATCGAGAGCTACGCCCCTAGCCACCAGGTCAGGTTCAGAAACTTGAATTACACTGCCGACATCCGCGGAGATTTGATCTTCGATGGATTCGAGCCCATGCCAGGTGCGCCGCACGGTCATGACGAGCATGATTTAGCTCTGCCGTCGGACAGTGTTCGGAAGATCACACCTGCAACTACTCCGGCCCTCAATCCAGAGCAAACTGCGCCGTCCGAGGACGGGTGGATAGACCCCGCTATGGAGGCCACACTCCCAGCGGTGATGGAGCCGGATACTGACGTCACCCCTTACGAGAGCCGTGTTGCCGAACCACTAGATTCGCTGACCCACGGACTCGAGCCGCTGCGTCTGTGCCCTGCTCGAATCCGATTGGGCGCCGATCATGAGTTTACCTCCGCGGATATCTTTCAGCACTCGCCTTTCGGCGACATGCTAAATTCATTAAGGTCTCTTTCCTTGTCAGGAGAACCTTGGCCGAACTATGTCCGGCTAGAATGGGATGCGGACAACGAAGAAATTCGCACCCCACCCACCACCCACTTAGTAGCCACTGTCGACGATTTAACCGACATGCTCGACTTCGACTCCGAAGAAATCAACGGTATGGACGACGATGCAGGAAACGAATTGGAACCACCGCCCACAGGGCGCTGGACCGCCACCTCATCATATGATATATACATGGTGCATACCCCCAAAGAAGGCAATGGCGATAAGACAGCGGAGGATGACCCCTCCAAGAAGCAACCCAAGCACCAACGTCAGCGGCGCCGTTCTAAGTCCCGCCATAGCAAAAGTAGTGATACCGGCACAAGAAACAATGACACTCCGAATAGTGACAAAGACGACGAAAATCCCCTCCAGCAAGATTTAGAGCGGGAGGATGAACAAGCTAGCCCTCCAGAATGGGCAGCAGATGAAGAAGCGGAGGAGGACAATTACATGCCTCTCTCAGAAGACGAGGTGAGCCTCGGCGACAAAGAATTTTTATCTTGCCTGAGGATCCCGTCGAGCAGGAGCACTTCAAGCGCCGGCTTATAGCCACAACAAATAGCCTGAAGAAAAAGCAACAACAGCTTTGAGCTGATCAAGATTTGCTAGCAGACAGATGGACCGAAGTCCTTGCGGCCGAGGAATACGAACTCGAACGCCCCTCCAAGAGTTACCCAAAGCGTAGGTCGCTACCCCGACTCGAGGAGGAAGCATTGAAACCTACATCACCAGCGTACGATGCGGCTGACCGGCCACCTCATGGCCGAGACAGAGAGGCGTTTCAGCCTGAAGATCAGCTTGCACCTCGCCGCCACTCAAACAAAAATACCAAGGCCCGGGGCAACACGCGGGACTTGCGCGATGTATTGGAAAGCAGGGCAAAACATGCAAGATCAATATACGGGTCACGGGGGCGCGCACCAACGCGGGACGATGACCGTCACGCCGGATACACTAAAAGTAAATCCGGCCGGGCCGAATACAGCTGACAAGACTCATACGAACTGCGTCGCGACATAGCCCGGCACAGAGGCGCCGCACACCCCCTATGCTTCACTGATGAAGTTATGAATCACGAAATCCCAGAGGGTTTTTAACCTGTAAATATCGAATCGTATGATGGTACAACAGATCCCGCGGTATGGATTGAGGATTTCCTCCTCCACATCCACATGGCTCGCGGTGATGATCTACATGCCATCAAGTACCTCTCACTAAAACTCAAAGGACCAGCTCGGCATTGGCTGAATAGCTTGCCAGCGGACTCCGTCGGCAGTTGGGAGGATTTGGAAGATGCATTCCTTGACAACTTCCAGGGCACTTATGTGCGACCACCGGATGCTGATGACTTAAGCCATATAACTCAACAGCCAGGGGAATCGGCCAGGCAATTCTGGACACGGTTCCTGACTAAGAAAAACCAAATTGTCGACTGTCCAGATGCAGAGGCCTTAGCGGCATTCAAGCATAACATCCGTGACAAGTGGCTCGCCCGGCACCTCAGCCAGGAGAAGACGAAGTCTATGGCAGCCCTCACGACACTCATGACCCACGCTTTTGCGTGGGCGAGGATAGCTGGCTGGCTCGCAGCAACAACACATCACGTAATCCGAGCACTTCAGATGCTAAGAATGCTAACGGCAGACCACGTCGTAACAGACACAAGCGCCGCAACAACGGCGATAACGCCGAAGATACGACAGTCAATGCCGGATTCAGAGGCTCTAGATCCGGTCAACGGAAAAAGCCATTCGAAAGAAGTACTCCAGGCCCGTCCAGTTTGGATCGAATACTTGATCGCTCGTGTCAAATCCACAGCACCCCCGATAAGCCAGCCAATCACACTAACAGAGAATGATGGGTGTTCAAGCAGGCCGGCAAGTTGAATGCTGAAAACAAGCACAAGGGGCTGCAGAGTGATGACGAGGAGGAGCCCCGGCCGCCGAACACGGGAGGACAGAAGAGGTTGCCCCCACAAGTGAAGATGGTGAACATGATATACGCAACCCACATTCCAAAGAAGGAACGGAAGCATGCACTAAGGGATGTCTATGCGATGGAACCTGTCACCCCAAAGTTCAACCCATGGTCCTCTTGTCCGATCACCTTCGATCGCAGGGACCACCCCACTATTATCCGTCACGGCGCATCCGCCGCATTGGTCCTGGACCCCATCATTGACGGATTTCACATCACTCGAGTCCTCATGGACGGCGGCAGCGGCCTGAACCTACTCTATCAGGATACAGTGTGCAAAATGGGTATAGATTCCTCAAGGATCAAACCCACCAAAACCACCTTTAAGGGTGTCATCCCAGGTGTAGAGGCCCATTGCACGGGCTCAATCACACTGGAAGTGGTCTTCGGATCTCCGGACAACTTCCGAAGCGAGGAGTTAATCTTTGATATCGTCCCGTTCCGTAGCGGCTATCACGCACTGCTCGGGCGAACCGCATTTGCAAATTTCAATGCGGTACCGCATTACGCGTACCTCAAGCTCAAGATGCCAGGACCTAGGGGGGTCATAACAGTCAATGGAAACACAGAGTGCTCGCTTCGCACGGAGGAGCACACTGCGGCCCTCGCAGCAGAAGCAAAAGCAGCCTTTTAAGGCAAACCGCCAATTCGGCGATACAGCCCCCGGACACCGTCAAGCGAGTCCGGAGTAACCTGCAGCAGGATCGCCTGGCACGTTCAGAGCTTGCTTAGCAATTTGGCCCCCGTCCTAGTCCCAGTAAAGCGACGAAATCCATGCCGCGCGTACATAATTACACACTGAAAATACCATGGGCATAGGCGGGGGCACGATCAGGGCACGTCCCTCAATGCGGCACAACTGCCCTAGAGGCTGCATACCTTTATCATTTTTTCCCTTTCAGGACCTTACTCTCTGGAAGCCCTCTCCGGCAGTATGATTGCCGGACACATTACGGGAAGGAACAACCAAGGAGGCAAGAAGCTAAGTCGTACAAGGGAACCCCCAGGTGGTCTCTAATAATAATCGACATACCCGTTTTTTAATACCTATACGCAACCTGCCCTTGGATAGGACATGTCAAATAGTCCTATTTTTTGCTTAATGCACTACTTGTATCAGTACGCTTCGACGTATTATTTAAATAACAATGCATAGCATTAGTCTATTATTGCATTCTACATCCTTTTTTCTTATATGTTTATTTACAACAACTTGCACCCGTACATCCTGGTATGGCCAGTATGCCAGGGGCTTTCGTATACCCCATAATACGACGTGAGAAGTCCGAACACTTTCGACAGTGCGGCACCCCGAACTTATTTATATGCATCAACTCCGAATCATGTCTTGGGTCAATAGTTGGGTTTGCCCGGCTCCTATGTTTTTGTACCTTACGTTCCGCTATATCGGCTAAGGTAGCACTAGGAGAACTACTGCGATTGTGTCCCGGTTCTTCCGGACGAGCACCTCAGTAGAGAAAGATGAAAACTGACTGTCATGATAAGGCGAGAGCTGGTCGTTGTTCGAGAGGTCTCAAGTCCTTAAAGAATTCTTCCGCTTCGGGCGAGGAGTTGGCCTTACCCGACTTAGGTGCATATAGCGCCCCAAATTCGGCCTTCCGAATACTAGGGGCTTCGCCAAAATTTAAAATTGTAGCCTTCTATGGCTAAGTGAGAGTGATAAAGCCTTATAGTCCGATTGCCTGGTTCGTTGTGCTGAACACCTCCCTCGAAGGACCCAAAATTGGGAAAAAGAGTGCTCAGGTTTATCCCGAACACCCCAGTACTATTTACATGGGGGCAGAAGCCGACGGCTGGCCAACTCTCAGATTTTTATAAACGGCCGCAAAGAAGGTAATATTTTAAATCAAAATGCGTTGCATAGCGCAAATGAACTAGTTTCACATTACAGGATCACATGAGCATGTTCATTCAAAAATTACATCTTTAGAACATTCCTCCGCCACAAGGCGGGAACCCTTCAGGACACTGTCATAATACATTTCGGGGCGACGATGCTCCTTGCCCTCCGGCGGCCCCTCCTTCACCAGCTTCACGGCGTCGGCCGCCCAGTGCACCTTCGCCCGGGCAAAAGCCCTGCGAGCACCCTCGATGCAGATGGAACGCTTGATGACTTCAAGCCATGGGCAGGCATCCACAAGCCGCCTCAACAGACCGAAGTAGCTGTTAGGCAGGGGATTGCCAGGCCACATCCGGACTATAAGACCCTTCATGGCCTGTTTGGCCGCCTTGTGAAGCTTCGACCCGGTTGCTTCACTGGTCGCTCAAGGGCATTGGATGTTCGGTCCCAGATATCTGAGACCGAACAACTTTTCCGTCGAGCTCCCGCCTCCTCGGTAAAACTCCGGCATCCAAAGACACCGTGGGGGAAGATCTGTGAACGCTCCTGGAGAGCTTCGAACTCGGGTAAATAAAAGGAAAGTTCCCACCACATGCTTGCTTTGCATAATGAATGCTTACCCCCTGCTATCTTCTTCACCGCATCAATCTCCTGGAGGGCCTTGTGGGCTTCAGCCTTGGCATTTTGTGCGCTTTCGAGCGCCTTCGCAAGCTCAGACTCTCGCGTCTTAGAGTCAAGCTCCAAGGAGTCGTGTTTTTTGGCGAGAGCCTCGAGCTCTTGCTGCACCTCGCCTACCCGGGCTTCTTGCCTTTGTCGCTCAATGCGCTCCTTGGCCGCTTTGTCTTCGGCCTCGGACAACGCCTTCTTCAGGGTCGCCACTTCGGTCGTGGCCCCTGACAAATTCATGATTATCCTATTATTTTAAAACCAAATCTCTTTTTAATATATAGACAAGGTATTGCTTACCTTTGCTCTCCTCGAGCTGCCTCTTGGCAAGGCCGAGCTCTTCCTCGAACCGCTCAAGATCCTGCTTCAGTGCAGTGACCTCCGCAGTACGTGTGGCAGCGGCCAGCAGTGAAGCCTGCATATGCACATAGACATATTATGATTAGACTCCTGAGTATTTATTTGATCCTCTCTTCGGCCTTTCTTTGCGAACGCCAAACAGAGCATCATGGGCTACTGTCTGTGCGGTAATATTTTCCTATATTTTGATTACTTACCTGAAAGCCTGTTAGGAGACTGGCACAAGCTTCAGTTAGTCCGTTTTTGGCGGACTGGACCTTCTCGATCACCGCACTCATGATAGTGCGGTGCTCTTCGTCGATGGAAGCGCCGCGAAGTGCTTCCAGCAAGTTGTCCGGTGCCTATGGATGGACAGAGGCCACCGGCACGGGCGGCTTACCCCTCTTAACGGGGGGTCGCCTGTCGGAGTCCGGAACCACTGGAGGTTCCGGCACAGTATTCGGCTGGGGGCCGAACTTGGAGCCCATGGGAGTCTTTCTCCCTTTGCGCCCAGGATCCGGAAGGTCGCCTTGAGGCGCCTCTAGGACTACCTCCCCTCGGCTCGGTGCCTTTTGAGACAACACCTCAACGTTGTCCATAGGGCAAGGGGTGGAGGCGGTTGGAAGTGAATCCCTATTCATATCCGACGAGTCCAAAGAACCGTCCGACGATGATACGTCGATACAGGCTCGGGACGGACTGCATAATTATGTTCGGCGTAAGGAGAAGCAGTGCAATAGAAACATACCATGAATTACTATGGTAACCGGATACTTACAACTTCGCCAGGGGCTTGTTCCTGGGTAACCACTCGTCATCGCTGTAGGCGACCGTAGTGGAGCAGTCCGGAAGGAGGGTCCTTCCCTTCTCTGACCCTTCGGCCTCCCCGGTTGGGGCAGCCTTCCTTTTCATGTCTCCCCGGCTGGGGGGGAGAACTTTCCTCTTCCTCCTCCTCGTTTTCGTGGGAGGAGTGCACCTCGGAGTTATCGGACGATGAGTCTGATATAACCTTGCGCCGGAGACCCTTTCGGGTCCCCGTGGCCTTCTTCTTGGCCTTCTTCACTGGTACCTCGTAAGGCGCCGGAACCAGCATCTCCGTTAGGAGAGCATCTGCGGGATCTTCAGGCAGGGGGGCTGGGCAATCGATCTGCTCTGCTGTCTCTATCCAGTCCTGTTATTGGCATGGAAGCTTAGATCCCGCACATGATTAAACTGGGGAAAATGAACACCCTATGAGATATAAAAAAACTTACCGGACTGGCATGGCGCTGTGCGCTGAGTCCGCGGTCCTCAGTAAGGGGAGGAGGCACCTCGGCGCCCTTGAACAGCACCCTCCAGACGTCTTTGTGTGTCATGTCGTAGAGCTCTCGCAACGTCTGGTGCTTGGCCGGGTCGAACTCCCACAAATTGAATGCCCGTTGTTGACACGGGAGGATCTGGTGGAAGAGCATGACCTGGACCACGTTGACGAGCTTGATTTTCTTGCTCATCATGTTCTTGATGCAGGTCTGGAGTCCGGTCAGCTCTGGGGAACCTCAGATGTGCCCTTCTCTTTCCAGGAGGTGAGCCGCGTGGGGATTCCGGATCAAAACTCGGGGGCCGCCACCCAGTTGGTGTCGCGCGGCTTAGTGATGTAGAACCACGTCGATTGCCACCCCTTTATGGTCTCCACATAGGAGCCTTCGAGCCAGGTGACATTAGGCATTTTGCCCAACATGGCGCTGTAACGACCCGAATCTGATAAGATTCGATGTCTCTGTGCTCACTGTGCTAGTCCCTGGATCGACTCGCTAGCACACATACTACATATGAATATCAAATAACAAGTGCATAATTTACTAAAACGTATGATCCATAATTTATAAAGTATTACAAACTGAATAGCACATGGCTAACTTATTCAATAATAATAGCGAAAAGGTAACATAATCAATGATGAGTCCATCAATGCCCACTGGAGAACATGTTGAGTGAAGACTCACGACCCTACTGTATCTCACTGATCATCTGAAAATCCTGCAACATGATAAGCTGCAACCACAAAGGGTCAATACATTGTATGTATTGGAAAATCACACAATATGATATAGCAAACCTACATCCACAAAGCAATGTATGACAAACAAAACACACAAGTTAGTTTCGCATAAAACTACCTTCACCTACCTCCACGACATAGGCAAGGTGCAAACAACACAGATGATAAAGATCTTCAAGATGTCTCAAGTGCGGTCGAATACAGCGCATTCTCTAGGGACAATAGAGCGCTCGACCATTGGCGCATTCACACGAGAAAAAGCCCCGAGCCTCTGACTATAAGCGCTCACCACTTCCAAACATCACTGACACATGCCCACGTCTACCACAACAAGCTAATCACACATCACATAATACAATCAGTATCAGAATATGACAACAGAGAACATACAGATCAAACCAAGCACATGCCATAGCATAAAAATCACACATGCATAGCAGAGTATAGGATGAGCAAAATCAAAAGTGCAAACTTGCCTTGAACGATGTTGAAGTACTCTAACGATTAATTCCGACCAGCTTCACACTCCAAACAGTCTATACGATTAACGGAGGCACCGATAAATAAACCATACTCACATAACACCACAATAAAGTAAACATCAATGAATTCAAATAAAAACTTAATTAACAGAACATATCAGTAGGTAAATATTATCTACATGCTAGTAGGATCACAATGCAAAAAGAATCAACTAATTTGGATCAATTGTTTGAAAGATATGGCCTCCGAAAGTTTGAATTCAAATTTAAACAACTTCAAATCTGAATAGTTTAGAAATGTGAAATTTTGGTTCTGCGGTATTCTCCTGGTCTCTAAGAGTACACAGGAAAAAGAATCGGTGAATTTCGATATACGGATCTCAAGATATACCTAAATGAACATTTGATATGTAATCTGCCAAAATAAATTGTGCTCAAACAGATTTGTGGAAGAACTGCTGCGGCAGCTGTGGATGTGCCATGTGGCAGCCCGTGATTGGCTGCAGTGTGCTCCTTGAGGGCTAAACGGCGAACGGTCGCTAATTAGTGTATACCGGTTCGAATAATAATAAATAACATCATTGGATCTGGCGGTTAAAACAAGATCGGACGGATGCGAGTAACTCACCGGAGAAAGAACAGACGTAGGCCGCCGGACTTGAAGAAGAAGGGTGTGGGGCGGCTCGGACTTGACGTTGGCGTCGTCCAAGGTGGTCACCGGAGCTCAGTGATAGGTGTACGATATGAGAGCGGCGACTGCGGACTCAGAAACCTTTACGAGGATGAACAACGCCCCCTCTAGCGTCGGCTATGTCTTGCTGGAGTACGGCCGGCGGCCATCTTGCTTCGGGCGGGCTCCGAATTGCTTGTTTAGATGCATCCCTGAGAAAACTAGGATTTAGGGAGAGGTAGGAGATAAAAGCAAAAATAACAGGAGCAAGAAGACGTGTTGGGAACCTTCAGAGGCGATAGAATCAACCGACGAGATGCTCCTGCAGCGGCGAACTCCGGCAAGATCGGATCCGGGCGAAACGTGCACGGGAAGACAAAATTTTGCCAAAAGTCGGAAGAGAAGAAGATGGGGAATATTTATAGAGTGGATTCCGTGGCCTAGGGGCAAAGACTTGGCCGAATCGGCGAGGACTTGGATCGGCAGGAAGAACTCGTGAACGAACAGGAGTTCGTCTTGAGGAAAGAGACGACCTGGCGGGCCCCAAGTGTCAGCGGCACTGGAGGAAAAAAATTGCGGGGTGAGCTGCGCCTGGGCTGCGGTCTGCGCCGAAATGGGCCGCCTGCTGCTGGGCTGAGCGAGCGGGCGAAGAAGAAAAAGAAAAAGCTAGGCGTTGAACGCAGCCCAACCGCACAGTAACTTCTGGCAATAAAAGAAAGGGTACACTATACAGGGAAGGTATTGGCTAAAAGAAAAATACCGGAGTACTTCCTAAGAAATACCGAAACAAACAGTAAAGCATTACTGCTACTATATAAAACAGTGAACATTTTTACAACACAAATCCATTTTTGGAAAATTATTTTATACAATAGGATCGTACAAAGAGCATAGAAAAACTCCCAATATAATCCAAATAATATTATAAACGTTTTACAACTATATTTAACACGGAAGAAGTCATGTTATCTCCACTCCGAATATTTTTCCTTGAGTTGGAAAAATCTTTGAATATTCAGAAAATTCAAAAATGCGTAGAAATCATGATGAAAAATAATGATCCTATTAACATTCCAATTCTGAAAATTTGGGTTGTTACAGGCGCCTCCGCACTCCGCTTGCTGGCCGACCACCACCTTCGGCTTAACATTGAAGGTCTTCAGCCACAGGCCGAAGTGGGGCTTGATGCGGAGGAAGGCCTCGCACACGACGATAAACGCCGAGATGTTGAGAATGAAATTATGGGCCAGATCGTGAAAATCCAGCCTGTAGTAGAACATAAGCCCGCGGACAAACGGGTGGAGGGGAAATCCCAGTCCGCGGACAAAGTGGGTAAGGAAAACACCCTCTTATGGGGTTCGGGCGTAGGGATGATTTGCCCCGCATCTGGCAGCCGGTGTGCGATGTCCGCGGCCAGATGTCCGACCTCCCGTAGCTTTGTGATGTTCTCCTCCATGACGGAGGAGATCATCCACTTGCCTCCCGCTCCAGACATGCTTGGAGTGGTTTGAGGAGAAAGACGAGAACTTGAGCGGTGGAGCTCGAGTGCGCAAGAATGGATAAGCAAGGGGGAAGAAGGCGTGGGTAAAAAGGGTGAATCCTTGTCCCTATATAAGGGCGTAGGAGGTGATGCGCCTCCCCACTTGCCTGGTAAAATCGCTTATTCCCCAAGCGCCGTAATTGATGGCATGGTTGGGTTACCCACACCCGTATTGATGAGAATCCCGTGATAAGGGGACACGATCTCTGCTTCGACAAGACGTGCCAGGGAAACCGCCTCGTGATATGTGCGGGGGCTGATTGTGGAAAACGATTCGAATCATGACCGGGCTGTGGTGTGATGTCATGCTGCAAAATGCGTCAGCAGATTAGATTTGTGGAAATATCATTCTCTCTATGGTGGTATGTGGAACTTGTTTTGCAGAGCCGGACATTATCCTTGTGTTCAAAATCTTCTATGGAGTATTTGGAGGAAGAACCCACCTTGCAATGTCGAAGACAAATCTGTGCGCCGGACTCATCGTCATTGAAGCCTGGTCCAAGGGCTACTGAGGGAGTCCTGGATTAGGGGGTCTCCGGACAGCCGGACTATATCCTTTGGCCGGACTGTTGGACTATGAAGATACAAGATTGAAGACTTCGTCCCGTGTCCGGATGGGAGTCTCCTTGGCGTGGAAGGCAAGCTTGGTGAATGCGGATATGTGGATCTCCTCCTTGTAACCGACTACTGTGTAACCCTAGCCCCGATGTCTACATAAACCGGAGGGTTTAGTCCGTGGGGCGAGAACAATCATACCACAGGCTAGCTTCTAGGGTTTAGCCTCTACGATCTCGTGGTAGATCAACTCTTGTAATAATCATATCATCAAGATCAATCAAGCAGGAAGTAGGGTATTACCTCCATCGAGAGGGCCCGAACCTGGGTAAACATTATGTCCCCCGCCTCCTGTTACTATCCGCCTTAGACGCACAGTTCCGGACCCCCTACCCGAGATCCGCCGGTTTTGACACCGACAGATGTACACACCTCTGAAAATGTTTGTATCTCTAATTTTTCGCTTTGAGCTCTGGCACCTCTACAAATCCCTACTTCCCTCTGTGACGGGCCTTTCTTTTACTTTATGCAATTTTTATTTTTGAATTTGAGTCTCCATCTTCTCTCATAAAAAGCACCAACTAGGAGGCAATACGACCGTACTTAAGTATTGGGTGTAGCTAATATTCGAGTGTGTTTCATGAATGGATCAATGGATGAGCATGCTGGGCTAGGGATAACTTATTTTAGTGTTGATATTCTGAAAGACATGGTTGCTTGTTGATATGCTTGAGTATCTAAATTATTATGTCAAAACTAGACTATTGCTTTGAATCACATAAAAGTCCAATTGTCCATGCTATAAAGAAAAGAATATGATATGCCATGATAGGCAGCATTCCACATCAAAAATTCTGTTTTTATCACTTACCTACTCGAGGAGGAGTAGGAGTTAAGCTTGGGGATGCTAATACGTCTCCAACGTATCTATAATTTTTGATTGTTCCATGCTGTTATATTATCAATCTTGGATGTTTTACAATCGTTTTATAGCCATTTTATATCATTTTTTGGTACTAACCTATTGACCTAGTGCCAACTGCCAGTTGTTGTTTTTCCATATTTTTTACATCACATGAAATCAATATCAGACGGAGTCCAAATGCCATGAAACTCCACGATGATTTTTCATGAGCCAGAAGGAACACAACGGACCATGGCTACGCCTGGGAGGTGCCCCGAGGGGGGCAGAACCCACCAGGGCGCGCCAGGAGGCCCAGGAGCGCCCTGGTGGGTTGTGCCCACCTCGGGTGCCCCCCGGACCGCCTCTTTGCTCTATAAATACCCAAATATTCCAGAAACCCACAAGGCATCGATGAAATATTCATCCAGCCGTCGCAGAGTCTAGAACCACCAGATCCAATCTAGACACCATCCCTAATGGGGTTCACCACCTCCATTGGTGCCTCTCCGATGATGCGTGAGTAGTTCTTTGTAGACGTTCGGGGCCGTAGTTAGTAGCTAGATGGCTTCCTCTCTCTCGCTGAATTCTCAATACAATGGTCTCTTGGAGATCCGTATGATGTAACTCTTTTGCGGTGTGTTTGTTGGGATCTGATTAACTTTGATTTTATGATCAGTTATATCTTTTTATATCCATGAAAGTTATTTGAGTTTCTTTGATCTCTTATATGCATGATTACTTATAGCCTCGTATTTCTTCTCCGATATTTGGGTTTTGTTTGGCCAACTTGATCTATTTATCTTGCAATGGGAAGAGGTGCTTTGTAGTGGGTTTGATCTTACGGTGCTTCATCCCAGTGATAGAAAGGGAAACGACACGTATGTATCGTTGCTCCTAAGGATAAAACAATGGGGTCTATCTCTACATAGATAGATCTTGTCTACATCATGCCATCGTTCTTATTGCATTACTCCATTTTTCCATGAACTTAATACACTAGATGCATGCTGGATAGCGGTTGATGTGTGGAGTAATAGTAGTAGATGCAGGCCGGAGTCGGTCTACTAATCTTGGACGTGGTGCCTATATAATGATCATTGCCTGGATATCATCATGATTATTTGAAGTTCTATCAATTGCCCAATAGTAATTTGTTTACCCACCGTTGCTATTTTTCTCGGGAGAAGCCACTAGTGAAACCTACGGTCCCCGGGTCTTCTTTCTCATATATTTGCCTTTGCGATCTACTTTTCCTTTGCATTTATTTTCAGATCTATTAAACCAAAAATACAAAAATACCTTGCTGCGTTTCATTCTTATTTATTTTATTTGGCGTTTGATTTATCAATCGACTACAAATTTACCTCACGTCCTTTGCCTATCTTGAGGCACCGTACCCCGGAAGGGATTGACAACCCCTTTAACACGTGGGTTGCGAGGATCTGTTATCTGTGTGTAGGGGTTGTTTACGTTGCGTTGCTTGGTTCTCCTACTGGTTCGATAACCTTGGTTTCATATCTGGGGGAAATACCTACCACCGCTGTGCTGCATCATCCCTTCCCCTTTGGGGAAATACCGACATAGCTTCAAGCGACATTAGGTAGCAGCTCATAGGCGACCCCGTGTGCACGATCCCCTCCGACCCCGTGCCCATGGGCCTCCCAGGCTGGCGGTCCTGAAGACCCCGTGCGCACGGGCGTGTACCGTGCCCATGGGACCCCCGTGTCCACGGGCCTCACGGACCCCGTGCACACGGGCTCATGTGTCAGGTCTCTGGATACCCCATGGGCACGGGCTCCAATTACCCCGTGCACACGGTGCCCTCTGAATGTTGCTGCGGGCTTTGCCCATGTAATGTCCATTTCGCCCATGCTTACCCCTTCATACCCTGGGACTATATATACTCCTTCATCTCCTCCATTTAGACTCAGCTAAGAATAGATCTAGATACTAGAGCTTAGCTCATGTACCTCCCATTGTGGGATTACTCCTAGGAGAAGATCCATGAGTGGATGCAAGACCTCTTAGGAGAAGATCCCTAGTGGATGCAAGACCCCCTTGGGGAAAGATCTATGTAGATCATCAATTCCTCATCTCCTTCATATGATTTGGGATGAACTCTACCATGTATCTTATTTACCTTTGATTGTTCATGTACCTTCTGGATCTTGTGTGGATTTGAGTCTAGTGGACGTGTGGTTGAACTTGTTCTTGAGTGTTCCTCTTGTTTCCCCCTTTGTGTGCTTCTTGTTCCTGGGGATTTCCCCTCCAATTCGTGAAAGATCTCCATCTAGGGTTCCACCCTACAACATCTTGGTATCTAGAGCCATGGTTTCTCACGAAATTGGAGCCCCCCTCTTTGTTTTCTAGCCTAATTTTGCTTGTTCTTGCCCACTTTCGAAAATCCCCGCAAAAAGAGCCATACCAAATTTTTTGTGATTTGAAGTTTTTGTGAGTTTTTGTTGATTTTGATCTGTGGATCTGGTGTTTAGCAAGTAGATCCACCTTCTGTTGCGTCCCCATAGCCTAATTTTTCATTCCCCCCTTCGATTTTGACCAAGAAATCGCGAATTTTCCGCCACCCCATGCCCACGGGCTCCCTAGACCCCGTGTCCACGGGCCCCCGATAGTCCCAGGTGACCGCGTGTCCTCTGTGCGTGTACCATGCACATGGGACCCCATGTCCACGGGCCTTTGACCCCGTGCGCACGACCCTCCCAGAATCAGCCGCGTGCATTTCACATTTTCGCCCATAACTTCCAGCCCCGAACCCTGATTTTGGTGTTCTTTGGCTCGTTGAAAAGCTAGTGACGTGCCCGAGCTGATAATCTTGGTTTTACCACCATTTAACTCCATAATTTTTGTCCATTTGTGCATCTTTTGCAAAGGCCTTCCGCCATACCTTCTGCACCACCGCATAAAACTTCCGCCAACTAACCCATTTTGGTTCATTTGGTATTTGTGGTTGTTTGAGTTGTGATTTGAGTCTCCTAAGGTGTTTCATCTACTTAGGGATGGTTACATCTTCATCAACCACCATCCATCCTTTGAGACCATCTTCAACCGAAAGCAAAGGTCGGTTACCCCCGATTTCACGAAAGGTTAAGTGTGACGATGATATCCATTCCGTCATAAACCTTTCCTTCCTTGCCATTACATCTTGATAGCTGTTCGGGATATAATTACTGGGTATGAACCTCCCAGGAGGGGCCGGGTTATACCACTGGCGGCTTACCAATGAAAATGGCGGATCATATGAGCCTGTTGACGACCCAAGACCCATATGTGACTTAAGACCCATGTATGTATGACTTGTATTGTAAGGCATGAATAGTTAGTCACCGAGCCGGACACGTTGTGTATGAGCCGACCGGGACTCTGTGAGCTGTCGGGCGTCAACCTGTGTATATAAAGGGACAACCTGGCGGCGGCTTAGGGAAAGAGAGAAGAGAACTAAGCAAAGTGTATTGGCTCTCTTGTAATCGAAACCATAGAAATACCACCTCAAATTGGATTAGGCCTTTACCTTCACCGCAGGGGCCGAACCAGTATAAACTCTCTGTGTCCGTTGTCCCGATTAACTCCTTTAAGCTAACCTCGTTGCGATGGCTCCATGACTAAGTCCTTCCGCTAGGACATCTGCCGTGACAATTCCACGACAATTGAAGCCCACCTTGGGGCCAGGCCACGGTGGTTTCGAGTTCTTACAGGGCAGCTTTGAAGGGATCAAGGGATACGCTGTGGGCCGGATGACCAAGAGTCATCGCGTAAGCTCTACATCGATGATGCAGGCTGGAGCCCCGAGGCCGGCTCAATCGAGTACGGGTACCGGGCCCCCTTCGGTAGAATCCATGTCTTCATCGGCAAGATCGGCGAACCGGGCCCTGAGTTGGACATCTACACCGACATCATCAAAACGGCTCAGCGTGCACGACCCGCCCGAGTTCAATCCGCCATGAAGCGTGCCTTTGTTGGTTTCATCCATGGGGCGGAAGTTGAAGAAGGGTCTAAGTCTGGCGGTGAGACGGACATCTACTCTGACAGTGAGTCATCCATAGGCGAGACAAATTCATTGTGTCAACTACTAGACGGCCGCTTGGGGGCTGTTCCGATGGCGACAGTATTCCGGACCTCTGTGAGCCGCCAAACAGAGTTGTGATCTTCATGGCCGGTACACAACCGGCACTTGGTTCATCAACCGCCGCGGCTATGACCTCCAGCTCAATGGCTGCGGCGGCGGCTGGTGCTAGCGGCTCTACACGCCCGCCGACTCAAGTTCTCATAGAGTTATTGCAGGCTCTGACGACTTTGATGGGGGTAGAGGTAACCACGGACAATGTGGAACAACATAAGGTTCATGTGGCGAAGCTGCGAGATGAGATCGCTCAAGCCAAAGAAGAGCTAGCGGCTGAGAATGCTAGGATGGCTGCAGAACGGGCTGTTTTGGACGCCCAGGCACAACGGATTCAAGCAGATTCCTTCCGGCTCACGTTGGATCACAATTCTTCAAACGAGATCACGAGGAGAAGGCACCAGAGTCGTCTACCTCCGGTTTATGATGTAAGGAACCTCTTCAACACGCCTGGGGCAGGGACCAGTGACCCGCCGATGGTGAATCAGGCGGTCGAAGCACCTGGGACTGGAGCGCCTGTTCAGCCGCGTGCGATGGACCCACCACGTTTGAATAATACCCCGCCTTAGCATGCTCCGATGCCTCCGTGTCAGTATTCTAACCTGTTGGATAATATGATTGCTGCAGCGACACGACTGGTGGCTCTACCAGTTGAAGGCGAGTCCCCAATTGCAATAGAGACATGGAGGGCCAGAGAGCTTCTTCAAACAACTGTGGCTCAATAGGCGGCTTATTCGTACAGCCGCGAGAGGATACACTCAACCCCCCGTCCAAGCCGGAGTTATAGCAGGCACATTGACTCACCAGCAGTTTCAAGTAGTGAACATCGCCATAACCAGCCTCGTGGGCATGACCCGGCGCGTGATGGTGCCAATGCTCAGACTTTGGTGGATCAGGGCAGAGCGCGTCGGGAGGCCGAGCTGGCGGCTCAGCAAGTGGCTCATCGGTATTCTCCGTTTTATCCTTCAGCTTCGGTGGAGGCAGGCATAACCTCTAGGACCTTGGGGGTGCCCTGTTTAGTGTCGGCTCTGCGTAATGAGCGTTTGCCCAAGGATTTCCAGGGTCCTCGCAAGGTGCCTAATTACACAGCAGATGACCCCCTGAAGCTTGGATTGAAAGTTATGAGATGGCCATGGAGATGCTGGATTTTAGCGATGCCGCATGTGCTAAGTATTTCAACATGATGTTGGACGGGCCTGCTCGCACTTGATTGAAAGGGCTGCCCGCCAACTCCATTGGGTCATAGGCGCAGTTGAAGGCCCGTTCTATCCAAAATTTCAAAGACACGTGCAAGCAGCCTATGTCAATCCTGGATTTGGATTCTTGTGTCCAAGGTGAGAGCGATTCAACAACCCACTGGGTGCGCCAGATCTCAACTATTATACACTCGTCAGACAACATCAACGTCGGCTCAGCGGTTTTGATGTTGGAGTACCGCTTCCTCCCCCTCTAGCAGAAGCTTGGACGACTTAAGCGCCACTTCAATGACATGGGGGAGCTCATGGCGGCTCTTGTTAAGTATGTCGATTCTAATAGTACCAAAGATCCTGAATCTGATGAAGAGAAGGCTGGTAAGGGGAAGAAGAGCGGTAATACAAAGGGGCAGCAGTACAATACGGCAAGCCAAGGAGGTAATGGTAGGCGTAAAGCTGAGGACAATTTAGACTTTGTGGCTAACACTGGTGCACAGAACAATAATCAGCATCGCAAAGGAAGGCCGGCCCAGCCTGGAGGATCGAATTTAACCTCGAAGCGGTGATGAATCAGCCTTGTCATAGTCACGGTACACGCGAGAAGCCGACGGCTCATCGGTGGAAGGATTGCTTTATCATGAAGGAGTTCAAGGCTTCCAATCTTTTTAAGAACAGCCATGGCCCGAACGGCGGTTCAGGATCCGACTCTCATGGACTGGGCTTCGGTGGTGGCGGTTCAAACTCTGGATTCCAGGGTCAAGGCAATCAAGGTGGCTTTAATGCAGTCTGGCTAAGGGAATCAGCAGCAGTCTGGTTATCAGAGTAATCCAAAGCAGTTGAATGGTGGACAGTACCACGTCTTCACCACGAGTTTATGTAAGTGCTACCTCTTGAGCACTCCGTTGGTTTTCCCTTGAAGAGGAAAGGGTGATGCAGCAAAGTAGCGTAAGTATTTCCCTCAGTTTTTGAGAACCAAGGTATCAATCCTGTAGGAGGCCACGCACGAGTCCCTCGCACCTACATAAACAAATAAATCCTCGCAACCAACGCGATAAGGGGTTGTCAATCCCTACATGGTCACTTACGAGAGTGAGATCTGATAGATATGATTGGATAATTTTTTTGGTATTTTTATGATAAAGATGCAAAGTAAAGAAAGTAAAATAAAAATGGCGCCCAAAATAACTTGTTGTCGGAAGATTAATATGATGGAAAATAGACTCGGGGGCCATAGGTTTCACTAGTGGCTTCTCTCAAGAGCATAAGTATTACGGTGGGTGAACAAATTATTGTTGAGCAATTGACATAATTGAGCATGGTTATGAGAATATCTAGGTATGATCATGTATATAGGCATCACGTCCGAGACAAGTAGACCGACTCCTGCCTGCATCTACTACTATTACTCCACACATCGACCGCTATCCAGCATGCATCTAGAGTATTAAGTTCATAATAGCAGAGTAACACTTTATGTAAGATGACATGATGTAGATGGATAAAATCATGCAATATGATATAAACCCCATTTTGTTATCCTCGATGGCAATAATACAATACGTGCCTTGCTACCCCTACTGTCACTGGGAAAGGACACCGCAAGATTGATCCCAAAGATAAGCACTTCTCCCATTGCAAGAAAGATCAATCTAGTAGGACAAACCAAACTGATAATTCGAAGAGACTTGCAAAGATAACCAATCATACATAAAAGAATTCAGAGAAGAATCAAATATTGTTCATAGATAAACTTGATCATAAACCCACAATTCATCGGTCTCAACAAACACACATAAAAAGAAGATTACATTGAATAGATCTCCACAAGAGAGGGAGAACATTGTATTGAGATCCAAAAAGAGAAGAAGCCATCTAGCTAATAACTATGGACCCGAAGGTCTGAGGTAAACTACTCACACATCATCGGAGAGGCTATGGTGTTGATGTAGAAGCCCTCCGTGATCGATGTCCCCTCCGGCGGAGCTCCGGAAAGGCCCCAAGATGGGATCTCACGGGTACAGAAGGTTGCGGAGGTGGAATTAGGTTTTTGGCTCCGTATCTGGTAGTTTGGGGGTACGTAGGTATATATAGGAGGAAGGAGTACTTCGGTGGAGCAACAGGGGGCCACGAGGGTGGAGGGCGCGCTCCCCTACCTCGTGGCCTCCTGGTTGATGTCTTCATGTAGGGTCCAAGTCCTCTGGATCACGTTTGTTCCGAAAATCACGTTCCCGAAGGTTTCATTCCGTTTGGACTCCGTTTGATATTCTTTTTCTGCGAAACTCTGAAATAGGCAAAAACAGCAATTCTGGGCTGGGCCTCCGGTTAATAGGTTAGTCCCAAAAATAATATAAAAGTGTATAATAAAGCCCAATAATGTCCAAAACAGATTATAATATAGCATGGAACAATAAAAAATTGTAGATACATTGGAGACGTATCAAGCATCCCCAAGCTTAATTCTTGCTCGTCCTCGAGTAGGTAAATGATAAAAACAGAATTTTTGATGTGGAATGCTACTTGGCATAATTTCAATGTAATTCTTCTTAATTGTGGTATGAATATTCAGATCCGAAAGATTCAAGATAAAAGTTCAATATTGACATAAAAATAATAATACTTCAAGCTTACTAACTAAGCAATTATGTTTTCTCAAAATAACATGGCCAAAGAAAGTTATCCCTACAAAATCATATAGTCTGGCTGTGCTCTATCTTCACCACACAAAGTATTTAAATCATGCACAACCCCGATGACAAGCCAAGCAATTGTTTCAGACTTTAGTGTTCTCAAACTTTTTCAATCTTCACGCAATACAAGAGCGTGAGCCATGGACATAGCACTATAGGTGGAATAGAATGGTGGTTGTGGAGAAGACAAAAAGGAGAAGATAGTCTCACATCAACTAGCCGTATGAACGGGCTATGGAGGTGCCCATCAATAGATATCAATGTGAGTGAGTAGGGATTGCCATGCAATGGATGCACTAGAGCTATAAGTATATGAAAACTCAACAAAAGAAACTAAGTGGGTGTGCATCCAACTCGCTTGCTCACGAAGACCTAGGGCATTTTGAGGAAGCCCATCATTGGAATATACAAGCCAAGTTCTATAATGAAAAATTCCCACTAGTATATGAAAGTGATATCATAGGAGACTCTCTATTATGAAGATAATGGTGCTACTTTGAAGCACAAGTGTGGTAAAAGGATAGTAACATTGTCCCTTCTCTCTTTTTCTCTCATTTTTTTATTTTGGCATTTCCTTATTATTTTTATGGCCTCTTTTTTTCGTTCGGAGTCTCATCCCGACTTGTGGGGGAACCATAGTCTCCATCATCCTTTCCTCACTTGGGACAATGCTCTAAAAATGATGATCATCACACTTTATTGACTTACGACTCAACAATTACAACTCAATACTTAGAAAAAAATATGACTATATGTGAATGCCTCCGGCGGTGTGCCGGGATATGCAATGAATCAAGAGTGACATGTATGAAAGAATTATGAACGGTGGCTTCGCCACAAATACAATGTCAACAACATGATCATGCGAAGCAATATGGCAATGATGGAGCGTGTCATAGTAAACGAAACGGTGGTAAGTTGCATGGCAATGTATCTCGGAATGGCTATGGAAATGCCAAGATAGGTAGGTATGGTGGCTGTTTTGAGGAAGGTATATGGTGGGTGTATGATACCGGCGAAAAGTGCGTGGTATTAGAGAGGCTAGCAATGGTGGAAGGAAGAAAAGTTTGTATAATCCATGGACTCAACATTAGTCATAAAGAACTCACATACTTATTGCAAAAATCTAAAAGTTATCAAAGCAAAGTATTACGCGCATGCTCCTAGGGAGATAGATTGGTAGGAAAAGACCGTCGCTCGTCCCTGACCGCCACTCATAAGGAAGACAATCAATAAATAAATCATGCTCCGACTTCATCACATAACGATTCACCATACGTGCATGCTACGGGAATCACAAACTTTAACACAAGTATTTCTCAAATTCAAAACCACTCAACTAGCATGACTCTAATATCACCATCTTCATATCTCAAAACAATTATCTAGTATCAAACTTCTCATAATATTCAACACACTCATAAGAAAGTATGTTTTTACTAATCTTGGATGCCTATCATAGTTAAAGCAAACTACCATGCTGTTTTGTAGGACTCTAAAAATAATATAAGTGAAGCATGAGAGAATAATAGTTTATTTAAAACAAAAGTTACCACCGTGCTCTAAAAGATATAAGTTAAGTACTAGAGCAAAAACTATATAACTCAAAATATATAAGTGAAGCACATAGAGTATTCTAACAATTTCCGAATCATGTGTGTCTCTCTCAAAAGGTGTGTACAGCAAGGATGATTGTGGTAAACTAAAAATCAAAGACTCAAATCATACAAGACGCTCGAAGCAAAACACATATCATGTGGTGAATAAAAATATAGCTCCAAGTAAAGTTACCGATGGAAGTAGGCGAAGAGGGTATGCCTTCCGGCATCCCCAAGCTTTGGCTTTTGGTGTCCTTAGATTATCTTGGGGTGCCATGGGCATCCCCAAGCTTAGGCTCTTGCCACTCCTTGTTCCATAATCCATCAAATCTTTTACCCAAAACTTGAAAACTTCACAACACAAAACTTAACAGAAAATCTCGTGAGCTGCGTTAGTGAAAGAAAACAAAACACCAATTCCAGGTACTGTAGTGAACTCATTCCTTATTTATATTGGTGTTAAACCTACTGTATTCCAACTTATCTATGGTTTATAAACTATTTTATTAGCCATAGATTCATCAAAATAAGCTAACAACACACGAAAAACAGAATCTGTCAAAAACAGAACAGTCTGTAGTAATCTGTAACTAACACAAACTTATGGAACTCCAAAAATTCAGCCAAGATAGGAAAACCTGGAAAATTTGTTTATTGATCAGAAGAAATTGGAATAAATGTTTTATCACGTTCTGGTGATTTTTAACAATTATTTTCGTGAACAGAAAGTTTCTGGATTTACAGCAAGATCAAATAACTATCATCCAAGAAGATCCTATAGGTTTAACTTGGCACAAACACTAATTAAAACATAGAAACAAGTATAACCAGAGGCTAGATCAAATATTTATTCCTAAATAGAAGCAAAAAAGCAAAAAAAAAAACTAAAAATAAAATTGGGTTGCCTCCCAACAAGCGCTATCGTTTAACGCCCCTAGCTAGGCATAAAATCAAGGATAGATCTAGGTTTTGCCATCGTTGGTAGGCAATCCATAAGTGGATCTGATGATAGATTCATATGGTAATTTTATTTTCTTTCTAGGGAAGTGTTCCATGCCTTTCCTTAACGGAAATTGGAATCTAATATTCCCTTCCTTCATATCTATAATTGCACCAATCCAATCGTTCTAAGGAAAGGTCTACCAAGAATAATATGACATGAAGGATTGGAATCGATATCAAGAACAATAAAATCTACAGGCACATAGTTCCTATTTGCAAGAATAAGAACATCATTAATTCTTCCCATAGGTTTCTTAATGGTGGAATCCGCAAGGTGCAAAGTTTAGAGAGCAATCATCAAAATCACGGAAACCTAACAGATCGCATAAAGTCTTTGGAATCGTGGAAACACTAGCACCCAAATCACACAAAGCATAGAATTCATGATCTTTAATTTTAATTTTAATAGTAGGTTCCCACTCATCATAGAGTTTTCTAGGGATAGAAACTTCCAACTCAAGTTTTTCTTCATAAGATCGCATCAAAGTATCAACGATATGTTTGGTAAAGGCTTTATTTTGACTATAAGCATGAGGAGAATTTAGCACGGATTGCAACAAGGAATCACAATCTATCAAAGAGCAATTATCATAATTAAATTCCTTGAAATCTAAAATAGTGGGTTCATTAATATCTAAGGCTGCCCGTAATGGGAGTATCATAGATAGTATCATGCATGCCAACTAAGAAATTTTGATGATGTGACATAGAATTAAATGAGAAAGAGAAGCCTGAGTATCATATTATGATACCGTATCATATTAAATGATGTGCTACTTTGTGTCATGCATGGCAATAAATGTAGTCCTCTATGATACCAACACACGATACTACGCATTATGGATGTAGTATCATAGAGTAGTATTATATGCATGATACTACTATATGATACTCCCCATTACAACTAGCCTAATATTTTGATCTCTTCCATCCCACTTTCATCAATTTTAGCATCAAGATCTAAAAACTCCGAACTTTTGGAACGTCTTCTAGGTAAAGGTGGATCATATTCAGTCCCATCATTATCAAGATTCATATTGCAAAACAAAGATTTAATAGGGGACACATCAATAACTTTTAGATCTTCATCTTTCTTTTCACAGGAACTAGAAGAACACGCTTTTACAAAGCAATCTTTCTTAGCACGCATCCTAGCAGTTCTTTCTTTGCACTCATCAATGGAAATTCTCATGGCTTTGAGAGACTCATTGATATCATGCTTATGTGGAATAGATCTAAGTTTCAAAGAATCAACATCAAGAGAAATTCTATCAACGTTCCTAGCCAATTCATCAACTTTAAGCAATTTTTCTTCGAGCAAAGCATTGAAATTCTTTTGCGAATTCATAAACTCCTTAACAATAGTCTCAAATTCAGAGGGCATCTTATTAAAGTTCCCATAAGAATTGTTGTAGGAATTACCATAATTATTAGAGGAACTACTAGGATAAGGCCTATGATTAAAGTTTCCTCTATACGCGTTGTTACCAAAATTATTCCTACCAACAAAATTACATCCATAGATTCATTATTATTCTCAATCAAAGTAGACAAAGGCATATCATTAGGATCAGAAGAAACACTCTTAGTAGCAAATAATTTCATAAGTTCATCCATCTTTCCACTCAAAACATTAATTTCTTCTATCGCATGCACTTTTTTATTAGTAGATCTTTCAGTGTGCCATTGAGAATAATTAACCATAATATTATCAAGGAGTTTAGTAGCTTCTCCTAAAGTGATTTCCATGAAAGTGCCTCCCGCGGCCGAATCTAAAAGATTTCTAGAAGCAAAATTCAATCTGGCATAAAATTTTGTATAATCATCCACAAATTCAAACCATGAGTAGGGCAATTACGTATCATTAATTTCATCCTATCCCAAGCTTGTGCAACATGTTCATGATCAAGTTGCTTAAAATTCATAATATCGTTTCTAAGAGAGATGATTTTAGCGGGAGGAAAATATTTAGAGATAAAAGCATCTTTGCACTTATTCCAAGAATCAATACTATTTTTAGGCAAAGATGAAAACCAAGCTTTAGCACGATCTCGAAGCGAAAAAGGAAATAGCTTAAATTTAACAATGTCATTATCCACATCTTTGTTCTTTTGCATATCACACAAATCAATGAAGCTATTAAGATGGGTAGCGGCATCTTCACTAGGAAGGCCGGCGAATTGATCTTTCATGACAGGATTCAATAAAGCAGTATTGATTTCACAAGATTCAGTATCGGTAAGAGGAGCAATCGGAGTGCTAAGGAAATCATTGTTGTTGGTATTGGTGAAATCACACAATTTAGTATTATCTTGAGCCATCGTGACTAGCAAGCAATCCAACACACGAGCAAACAAGAGACAGGCAAAAAGAGGCAAACGGAAAAGAGAGGGAAAATGAAACGGCAATGGTGAAGTGGGGGAGAGGAAAACGAGAGGCAAATGGCGAATAATGTAATGCGGGAGATAAGGGTTTGTGATGGGTACTTGGTATGTTGACTTTTGCGTAGACTCCCCGGCAACGGCGCCCGTAAATCCTTCTTGCTACCTCTTGAGCCTCGCGTTGGTTTTCCCTTGAAGAGGAAAGGGTGATGCAGCAAAGTAGCGTAAGTATTTCCCTCGGTTTTTGAGAACCAAGGTATCAATCCAGTAGGAGGCCACGCACTAGTCCCTCACACCTACACAAACAAATAAATCCTCGCAACCAACGCGATAAGGGGTTGTCAATCCCTACACGGTCACTTACGAGAGTGAGATCTGATAGATATGATAGGATAATATTTTTGGTATTTTTATGATAAATATGCAAAGTAAAGAAAGTAAAATAAAAACGGTGCCAGAAATAACTTGTTGTCGGGAGATTAATATGATAGAAAATACACCCGGGGGCCATAGGTTTCACTAGTTGCTTCTCTCAAGAGCATAAGCATTACGGTGGGTGAACAAATTACGGTTGAGCAATTGACAGAATTGAGCATAGTTATGAGAATATCTAGGTATCATCATGTATATAGGCATCACGTCCGAGACAAGTAGACCGACTCCTGCCTGCATCTACTACTATTACTCCACACATCGACCACTATCCAGCATGCATCTAAAGTATTAGGTTCACAAGAACAGAGTAATGCTTTAAGTAAGATGACATGATGTAGAGGGATAAACTCATCCAATATGATATAAAACCCATCTTGTTATCCTCGATGGCAACAATACAATACGTGCCTTGCTGCCCCTCATCCTTTGGGAAAGGACACCGCAAGATTCAACCCAAAGCTAAGCACTTCTCCCATTGCAAGAAAGATCAATCTAGTAGGGCAAACCAAACTGATAATTCGAGGAGACTTGCAAAGATAACCAATCGTACATAAAAGAATTCAGAGAAGAATCAAATATTGTTCATAGATAAACTTGATCATAAACCCACAATTCATCGGTCTCAACAAACACACCGCAAAAGAAGATTACATCGAATAGATCTCCACAAGAGAGGGGGAGAACATTGTATTGAGATCCAAAAAGAGAGAAGAAGCCATCTAGCTAATAACTATGGACCCGAAGGTCTGAGGTAAACTACTCACACATCATCGGAGAGGCTATGGTGTTGATGTAGAAGCCCTCCATGATCGATGCCCCTCCGGCGGAGCTCCGGAACAGGCCCCAAGATGGGATCTCACGGGTACAGAAGGTTGCGGCGGTGGAAGTGGGTTCTTGGCTCCGTATCTAGTAGTTTGGGGGTACGTAGGTATATATAGGAGGAAGGAGTACGTCGATGAAGCAGCAGGGGGCCCACCAGGGAGGAGGGCGCGCCTAGGGGGGTAGGCGCGCCCCCCTATCTCGTGGCCTCCTGGTTGATGTCTTGACGTAGGGTCCAAGTCCTCTGGATCACGTTCGTTCCGGAAATCACGTTCCTGAAGGTTTCATTCCGTTTGGACTCCATTTGGTATTCTTTTTCCGCGAAACTCTGAAATAGGCAAAAAACAACAATTCTGGGCTAGGCCTCCGGTTAATAGGTTAGTCCCAAAAATGATATAAAAGTGTATGATAAAGCCCAATAATGTCCAAAACAGAATATAATATAGCATGGAACAATAAAAAATTATAGATACGTTGGAGACGTATCAGTAAGCAGGATCAGAAGCTCCATAAAAGGGCAGTAAACGCGGTTGAGCCAGTGACTCCTTGGTATTTAAGATGGTCTGAGCAGCCTATTTGTGTGGAGTCATGAGGATCACCCGCCCAGGTTGATAATCTGGGTAATTTAGCTCTGGTGGTGGCACCTCAAGTTGGAGGGTATAGATTTACTAAGGTACTCGTGGACGGGGGTAGCAGCATCAATATTTTGTATTACGAAACTTTTCGTCGCATGATTTGACTAACAAAGATCTCAAGCCATGAAACACAGTCTTTCACTGCGTGTGCCTGGTAAGTCGGCATATCCTGTGAGCAAAATATCTTTGGAGGTTGCTTTTGGAGATGATTACAATTCTAGATCTGAGACATTGACTTTTGGAGTAATTAAAATCAAGAGCCCTTACCATGCTCTAAGGCGGTCGGCTTATGCCAAGTTCATGGCAAGGCCTTGTTATGTTTATTTGCAGCTTAAGATGCTGGGTCACAAGGGCACCATCATAGTGCATGGAAGCCGGAAGATAGCGTTGGAGTGCGAGGAAGGCGTTGCTGCTTATGCTGAGTCTGTCTGTGCAACAGAAGAATTGAAATTTTACAAGGATAATGTTGACCCGGCGGATATGACATCTTTGAAGAAGCCAACCACAGAGCATGACCCCCTTTTGAAATTTAAGTCGATGGATGACACTAAGATGGTTGACTTCATTCCTGGCGATTCATCCAAGTAGTTCAACATCAGTGCTAATCTGGATCAAAAATAGGAAAGCACACTCATCGAGTTCATCCGTGAGAACCAGGACATCTTTGCATGGAAACCTTCAGACATGCTAGGTGTACCAAGGGAGCTCGCTGAGCACATTCTCAATATTGATCCGAAGTTTAAACCAGTCAAGCAATTCCTTCGCCCTGTCAACGAAGAGAGGCGTAAGGCCATTGGTGAAGAAGTGGCCCGGCTCTTGGCGGCTAGGTTCATTGTTGAAGTTTTTCATCCTGAGTGGTTGTCTAACCCGGTGCTGGTACTTAAGAAATGGCACTTGGCGCATGTGTGTGTATTATATGGATCTTAACAAGGCATGTCCGGCTGATCCCTTTGCTCTTCCCCGTATTGATCAGATTATTGATGCTATTGCGGGTTGTGAGCATTTGAGCTTTTTGGATGCTTATTCTGGTTATCATCAGATCAAGTGGCAGTTAAGGACCAGGAGAAGACAACCTTCATCACTCCCTTTGGATCCTTCTGTTATGTGTCTATGCTTTTTGGGCTCAAGAGTGCCCAAGCGACTTACAAGCGGTGTGTGCAAAATTGCCTTCATGATCAGATCGGGCGCAATGTTCATGCATATGTGGATGATATCGTGGTGAAGTCTAGGAAGAAGGACACCTTGATAGATGATTTGAAAGAGACCTTTGATAATCTTTGGGTCTACAAGATTATGCTTAACCCGGCCAAATGTGTCTTTGGTGTACCAGCATGCAAGCTCTTAGGCTTTCTGGTTTCTGAACGGGGCATTGAAGCTAACCCGGAGAAAATAAAGACCATCACTTCCCTGGCTAAACCGGCGTGTATTAATGATGTTCAGCGTCTGGCGGGTCGTATTGCGGCCTTAAGCTGGTTCATAAGCCGGTTGGGGTGAAAAAGCTATCCCTCTTTACCAAATGATGAATAAGACATATCACATTGTTTGGAGTGATGCTGCTGATCAAGCGTTTGAAGCCTTGAAGAAACAGTTGGCTGAGTTGCCGATTCTTGCTGCTCCCATTAATAAAGAGCCTTTGTTGTTATATGTGGCTGCCAATAGTCGAGGTGTCTGCATGGCAATTGTGGTGGAGAGGAAAGAGTAACAGGCAAGGAATATTCGGTTCAGCGGCCGGTTTACTACATCAGTGAGGTTCTCATTGAGTCCAAGCAGAGGTATCCGCATTGGCAGAAGCTTGTATATGGGGTGTTCATGGCTAGTCAAAAGCTCAAGCAATATTTCCTAGGTCATCCCATCACTGTGGTTAGTTCTGCTCCTTTAGGGGATATTATCCAAAACAGAGAAGCCACAGGTCGGGTAGCCAAGTGGGTTATTGAGCTTGGACCCCATGGTTTGAAATATATGCCTCACACAACCATCAAATCTCAAGCGCTTGTGGACTTCATAAATGATTGGACAGAGCTGCACATGCCTGAGGAGAAGCTAGATAGCACATATTGGACTATTCACTTCGATGGATCCAGGCAGTTGGAAGGCTCGGGGGCTGGAGTTATCTTGACTTCCCTACAAGGTGATAAATTTTGTTATGTTTTAAGGTTGATGTTCCCTTGTACTAACAATGCAGCTGAATACGAAGCCTTCCTCCATGGTCTTCGGATGGCTAAAGAGATGAGTTCAAGCCGGGTGAGGTGTTTCAGCGACTCAGATTTGATAGCTCAGCAAGTTTCAGGCACTTGGGGTTCTAAGGATCCACTCATGGCGGCTTATCGCCGAGAGGTTGATGCCATTGCTGGTCACTTCAAGGGCTATCAAGTGGAGCATGTTGATCGAAGAAAAAATGAGGCGGCTGATGCTTTCAGCCGGTTAGGGTCTTGCTATTCCTTACCCAGAAGCACAATTGGTGGTGGCTCTTCATGCTATTCCGGATTGGACGGTCCCATATTTGGCTTATATGACCACAGGCGAGTTACCAGAAGATGAAACTTTGGCCAGGCAGATAAGCCAGCGGTCCAAGCCAATGACTATCGTCAATGGAGAGTTACATCATCGCAGTGTCACAGGGGCGTTTCAACATTGTGTTTCTCCTAAGGAAGGCTGTGAGATCTTACGAGAGATTCATGAAGGAGATTGTGGTCATCATGTCGGCTCTAAGTCTCTCGTAGCCAAGGCTTTCCGTCATGGATTTTATTGGCTGCCATCTCATGCTGATGCAGAGGATTTGGTCAGTAAATGTGATGGCTGTCAAAAATTCTCATGATGAGCTCATGTGCCGGCTCATGAATTGAGGATGATTCCAATTGCTTGGCCACTTGCGGTTTGGGGGCTTGATATGGTTGGACCTTTCAAAAGGTCCAAGGATAAAAAGACCCACCTTTTGGTGGCGGTTGACAAGTTTACAAAGTGGGTTGAAGCAGAGCCGGTTAGTAAGTGTGATGCGGCGACGGCAGTTCAATTCATCAAAAAGGTGATTTTCCGTTTGGGTTTTCCCCACAGTATTATAACTGATAATGACACTAATCTGTCCAAGGGTGCTATGAAAGAGTTTTCTCAGCGAGAGCATATTCAACTTGATGTATCATTAGTAGCTCACCCCCAGTCCAATGGTCAAGCTGAGAGAGCCAATCAAGAAATTTTGAGAGGCATCAAGCCTGGCTTATGGTCCCTTTGCAGAGGACGCCGGGTTGTTGGGTGGAGGAGTTACCCTCAGTATTATGGAGTATCAATACTACCCCCAACAGATCGACGGGTTAGACGCCTTTCTTCATGGTTTGCGGAGCAGAGGCGGTTCTCCCTAGTGACATCCGTCACGACTCGCCCCGAGTGGCGGCTTATGTTGAAGCTGATAATGAAAAAGCACGTCAAGATGCACTTGACCTGTTGGATGAGGAGCGTGACCTTGCGGCGGCTCGTTCGGCGATTTACCAGCAAGATCTGCGTCGTTACCATAGCCGTCGGGTTAAAACCAGGACCTTTCAAGAAGGCGATTCGGTGCTCCGACTTATCCAGGATCAAACTGATATGCACAAGCTATCCCCACCTTGGGAAGGGCCCTTTGTGGTCAGCAAGAATCTAAACAATGGGTCATACTACCTTATCAATGTTTGAGACCACAAGGACTCATGCACGTCAGAGGAGGAGACCCACCGGCCGTGGAATATTGCTCATCTTCGGCCTTATTACACTTGCGCCATAGGTACTTGTGATGTACATATTTATATCAGTGTATATACTATGATGAATATAATAAAGCCGACATCCCTAATAATTCAAAGCCTCTGTCGTTTCATTTCTAAGAATGTGAGTCTTTATTGTCACTTCATATGATTACTTGGAGGCTTGACGCCCGGTTTAAAGGGACCAAAGAGAGTCTGCTGCACAGCACGGCTCAAGCATAGGTACCCGACGAGCACAACTCAAAAATATATCACTTGGGGGATCCCTGTTCACAGAACATAGCTTTGATAACCCCTTCTTGGCCTGAAACGCCAGGTGTATAACACCAAAGAATTTCAGTTGATCCTGCCTTATACGTCTGCCACTCCGCCCAGGAAATCCTGGAATGACCCACCAAACTCTTGACAGTCAATCTTATTAAGACCTTGAACTTGTCAATGTTAAAACGGTGGTTGATCATGTGAGGTCCGGCTTACAAGGTTTGAAGGATTAGCTCATGGCCGTTGAAGCCCATGAAAAGCACTTGGGTTTAGGCCTGGCCGCCAAAGCCTTGTTTTCTGATTTTTTGACGATTCTTTTCTGAGGTTTTTCTCTTGTGACATGTTGATACATGATTGGAAACTGATGACGGTTATTATGCCTTATGGTCTATATTGTGAACCTCTCTGGGGCTTTATTTCACCCAGCCTGGTTTTGGACTATAAGTCACCAGGATACGTTTGGAGTGTTATGCTATAGGCTATGGAATAATGTCCTTTTGCTGCACGCGGCATTATAAGCCGGCGGTATAAGTCAATTGAACATGGCGTTGTGCTCTCAATCTTTGGGTTGTAACCCTTACTGCACAGGTATGGTAAGCCGGCAGTATAAGCAAATATCACAGGTATGATATTTTGATATAATTATATAAGGTTATGATTAAACCGGCCCTGGTTATGGACAGATTTAGTCACCAGAGGTCTTTATATGGGGTATTATGATCCGCCCTGGGGTAAACCGCCAGGGTACTTGTGATCTATTTGTGTGCAGGAAAAATAGTAAATATGACCTGCATACTTGATGATATCATGAGCATAAGTGGCAGATCTTCAATTGACAGATCATCCGTGTTATGTAAACAAAATGTGCACGATGGCACATCAGATCAAAGTTTAACTAGCCTATTACAAGGTGTACGATGGCCCAAAGAGGACAAGTGTTTTTGAAATGCAAATATCAAAGTGTTATGACTGATAAGAGGGCTCATGGCTCCTGCCGGGTTGTGGCTTCTGGATCATCCTGCGCCTCTTCTTCTTCTTCTTCGGCTCCTTGATTATCCATCAGCTGAAAGTCAGGCGTAGCCCAGTTGATACCGGTCAACGCTCTAAACACAGCTTCATCATTAATAAGGTTGGATGGATCAATGTCAGGAGCGAAGGTATGCTTACGAATCGGCGGGATGAGATCCGTCTCCTGATGAACCGACACCTTCACCTTTTTATTATCAACATCATAAGCCGACTGGTATTGAGATAAATTGGTTTCTTCAGCCAACCGGGTTGCCAATGGACGCATTGCTCTTGCTATATCTGCAAAGTCATCAGCACTGAAGGGTGACCCATCCTCTTTTAGACTTGGGCAACCATTGGCTAGGTCCTCTGGATCAAGATCTTCTTGCCACGCCTTGGCCCGACTTAAAGCAGTTAAAGCGTCGGCTCTGGCACAGGCTCGCTTCAATTCTTCAATCCTTTCGAGTACCACCGACAACCTTTCCAATGTCTCCTTGATAAGAGTGGGCGGCTGCTTCTTGTGCAGAGTGGCAGCAATGGTCCATTGAGCGCTAGTGTATAATTGTTCTATAAGGGTGTAGACGGCCTTCAACCTGATGCGCATATCTGAACCCAAGTTGGCGCTCCGAGAACCTGTATCAGTAAAATTATTGATAAGTCGGCAGATAATATGTTTATTGACATACAAAGGAGTCATGTTTTAACTACTTACCGAAGATGGCTGATGACATGTTAATGATCTGCTGCTTTAAGCCAGATAGTTCGTCAGTCACCGGTTTAAGTGCAGCTTCAACATCTTCTGCTCTCTTCAATAGAGCCGTCTTTTCACTCTCCCAGTTATTTTTATCAGTATTGAAGTTTCTCTTAAGCTTCTCAAGGTTTTCTAAATGAGTTTTCAGTTCTAATTTGGCCTTGGATGTCTTAGATTGCTGAGTCTTAACGTTGTCCTTCAGATCATTCAGCTATGCATCCTTCTCAGTCAGTTCAGCCTATGACATAAACAAACATGGAAGATATTATGATCATGGTTATTCTTGAAGTCCCAAGCACAATACAAGTATTTTCCTTGGCACTTGGGTGCTAATGTCTATTGCTCTTAAGAATTTTGGAAGTCCCAAGTGATGTCTACTACACAACCTTCTTGTAGACGTTGTTGGGCCTCCAAGTGCAGAGGTTGTAGGACAGTAGGAAATTTACCTCAAGTGGATGAACTAAGGTTTATCAATCCGTGGGAGGCATAGGATGAAGATGGTCTCTCTCAAGCAACCCTGCAACCAAATAACAAAGAGTCTCTTGTGTCCCCAACACACCCAATACAATGGTAAATTGTATAGGTGCACTAGTTCGGCGAAGAGATGGTGATACAAGTGCAATATTGATGGTAGATAAAGGTTTTTGTAATCTGAAATTATAAAAACAGCAAGGTAACTAATGATAAAAGTGCGCACAAATGGTATTACAATGCTTCGAAACAAGGCCTAGGGTTCATACTTTCACTAGTGCAAGTTCTCTCAACAATAATAACATAATTGGATCATATAACTATCCCTCAACATGCAACAAAGAGTCACTCCAAAGTCACTAATAGAGGAGAACAAAAGAAGAGAATATTGTACGGTACAAAACCACCTCAAAGTTATTCTTTCTGATTGATCTATTCAAGAGTCCATAGTAAAATAACACGAAGCTATTCTTTCTGTTTGATCTATCATAGATTTCGTACTAGAATAACACCTTAAGACACAAATCAACCAAAACCCTAATGTCACCTAGATACTCCAATGTCACCTCAAGTATCCGTGGGTATGATATGCATCACACAATCTCAGATTCATCTATTCAACCAACACAAAGAACTTCAAAGAGTGCCCCAAAGTTTCTGCCGGAGAGTCAAGACGAAAATGTGTGCCAACCCCTATGCATAAGTTCACGAGCGGAACCCGCAAGTTGATCACCAAAACATACATCAAGTGAATCACGTGATATCCCATTGTCACCACAGATACTCACATGCAAGACATACATCAAGTGTTCTCAAATCCTTAAAACTCAATCCGATAAGATAACTTCAAAGGGAAAACCCAATCCATTACAAGAGAGTAGAGGGGGAGAAACATCATAAGATCCAACTATAATAGTAAAGCTTGCGATACATCAAGATCGTACCACCTCAAGAACACGAGAGAGAGAGATCAAACACATAGCTACTGGTACATACCCTCAGCCCCAAGGGTGAACTACTCCCTTCTCGTCATGGAGAGCGCCGGGATGATGAAGATGGCCACCGGTGAGGGATCCCCCCCCCCTCCGGTAGGGTGCCGGAACAGGGTCCCGATTGGTTTTTGGTGGCTACAGAGGCTTGCGGCGGCGGAACTCCCGATCTGTTCTGTTCCCTGATGTTTTTAGAGTATATGGATATATATAGGCGAAAGAAGTCGGTCAGGGGAGCCACGAGGGGCCCTCAAGGGTGGGGGCGCGCCCAGGGGGGCAGGCGCGCCTCCCTGCCTCGTGGACACCTTGAAGCTTCCCTAACGTCTACTCCAAGTCTCCTGGATTGCTTCTGTTCCAAAATTAACTCTCCCGAAGGTTTCATTCCGTTTGGACTCCGTTTGATATTCCTTTTCTTCGAAACACTGAAATAGGCAAGAAAAACAACAATTTGCGCTGGGCCTCCGGTTAATAGGTTAGTCCCAAAAATAATATAAAAGTGTATAATAAAGCCCATAAACATCCAAAACAGATAATATAATAGCATGGAACAATAAAAAGTTATAGATACGTTGGAGACGTATCACCAAGCACAATACAAGTATTATCCTTGGCACTTGGGGGCTAATGCCTGTTACTCTTTTCAAAGACGGATTTATATGTGTCGGGGAGGCCGATCGGACCCACGAACACCTATGGGGCCGGCGGACCAGGCCCCTTGTGGTTCGGAGGGGGGCGGAGGCCGCACGAAGAGCGGATCGAGGCGAAACACACGAGCAGTTTTACCCAGCTTCGAGCTCTCCAAGAGATAAAACTCCTACTGCTGCTTGTCCGATTGTATTGTGTTCTTACGAGGGAGCCGGCGAAAGCTACAAAACCTAGCGTGAGAGTCTCCGGTCTCTAGTGAGTCGAATGGAAAGAACCCCCCACGCTATGCATGGGCCTCCTTTTATATGCACCAAGGGGCTCCGGCCAGGTGGCAACGTAGATGAGGGTACAAATGTAAAAATGGTAGTTGGTACACCTACCGAACAAAGGTACAAAGGTGCAAAATACCTAACTCGACGGCAAGGGACAAAAGCAATATATGCCCGTCGTGTCGCCTAAACAAAGGCAACAGAGACCGTCAAAAGCGCCATCGCCGCCACGATGGCAAGCTTGTCGCCACCGGCCATCGCTGCTCCTCACTGGCTGCAGCCTCTTGACACGCGAGCATGGAATGGTCCCATGGCGACACGTTGATGGATGAGCTGGAGCGGAGATGCAGAGGGTCGTCTGCGGGCAAGCGCCTTTGCCGCGGCTGAATCCTTGTCGCGTCCGGAGGCTTGTCGCGCTCCGAGCCTTCCCGGCAAGCTTCTCTTGCCGGGGCCTTGTCTTTTGCGTGCCTCGAGTGGCCTTCCCGGCAAGCTCCTCTTGCCGGGGCCTTGTCTCCTTGGCTAAATACTTTGTTCTTGAATGGCGCCAAAGGTGTCACGGAGGATCTTGACGGTGACCAGGCAAGCCTTGCCGCGGGGTGCTGCAGAATCGTCCGTGCACGAGTTGAATACTAGGGTACCCCTACTCTAGTACACCGATAGGAGCCCGGCCTGGGTACACGGTGCCGAGCGCTGTCGGGCCAGGCCCAAAACAGTGCACGGACACACGCGGCCTAGATCACGCCGTTACTCGCCCCGGACCCACCACGTCCCCCACTAACGGCATGCACCGAATGTGGCGTCGTGTGAGAGATCATGGGTGTGGTCGTGGGGGTTTCTTTATTAAGAAAAAGCGGAACGTCCGCCCCATCCCCCTCCTTATAAACAGGGGAGACAGGGGCAGGGCGCCACCTCGTCATTGCTGTCTTGTCAAGAAAACCACCGCCGCTCCCCCCTTCTTCTCCAGTGCGAAGAGAGCAGCGCTCCGCCTCCTTTCGCCACAAGCATACTCGACGCCGTCGACCTCCTCCACCGCCTCCGCCATGGCTCCGAAGGCCGACAAGGGGAAGGGGGTGAAATCGGCCGAGGCGCAGCGGCTCGCGACGCTGCGCAAGGAGCGGGCCATCTTCTCCCCCCAGCTCGACGCGAAGGAGCTGAGGGAGGGCTTCTACCTCTTCTGGTCGACGGAGACGCGTGCGCATCCACGCACGAAGGTACTCCCCGCCACCGCTGGCCGGATTTAGCCCCAACTGGGTATCCTTTCTTTGCCCTTTTCTTTTATTGCGGGCTCTGCCCGCCCTTTTCCGAGTTCTTCTACGATATCATGAACACATATGGCCTCCGCCTCCTTGATTTCACTCCAAACGCTGTCTTGACCATGGCAGTTTTCGCACACCTTTGCGAAAACTTTGTCGGAGTCCACCCAAATGTGGCACTCTTCCGCCATTTCTTCGTGCCCGTGTCGAGAGAGGAGAGCCGCTGTCGGAGGGATAGCTTGGGTCTCCAGGATTGGCAAGAAAGAAGCCTATCCGGAAGGAGAGTTCCGTAACAAGTGGGAGGAGGAGAGCTAATCGGTGTTGGATCGTAGAGGAGAACCCGCAGTTCTTTCATCGCCAGGCGCCAAACCCCAATAGTGCGCGGCAACGATTGGAGCAACTTGGCGCCGGAGGATGCTAGGTTGAAGATAGCTGTGACCCGGATTTTGCGCCTCGGGCTTGCCGGACTAATCAGAAGCGCGGTTGGCGCAGACTTCCTTCGCCGCCGATCGCTTCCCTTGCAGGAAAGGAGGAGGCCTGCTTGGGAGTTCCAAATGCGGCAGACATCATGAGGCTGCGCCCGGGTCTCAATTGGAATTTCACCGTCTTGGAGCTGGATGCGATGCCGCTAGAGTTGTTCAAGAACGACCCCGATCACCCCGAGTGGTTTAGGTTGCCGAGGGGGGTCGTCCCATTGTGCAACAACTCCGCTCTCGACCGCATCCGCGCCATGATGCCGCGCAGCGATTCCCATGGGATCGCTCCAACCTGGCAAGGGCCTTCGACGAGATCGTGCAGTTTCTTCGACAACTTGGAAGAAGTGCCGATCCGCCCGACGAAAGCGAAGAGGCTCACTCGCGATACCACCGACGAGGAGATGGCTCGCATTGCCACCAGCCGGAGGAGGCGGCAAGAACCGCGATACCGGGCGCCTTCGGGTTCACCATGGAGGAGGCGGACGCAGCCGAGGCGGCAAGCCTTGCCGAGCGAAGGGAGTTCGCCGGCGAGGAAGAGCTTGTCGCACCCGGGGCTGAGTCAAGCGGATCAGCCGAGGGCGCTTCTTCTCCACCACCTAGCGACTTGCCGCCAACGGAGCCCCCGGTTCCGCCGAAGAGGCGTCTCCGCAAGGCTGGAGACGAGACGGGGCGACAGACGGGCCCACAGCCGCAGCGCCACGCTGGGCGCGGCTCATCATGCAAGCGATGTTGCCGCTGGAGCACCCCACACCGCTATGCGACAATCGGGCGGGATCCTCCTGTGCCACCGCCGACGCCCGCCAAGCGGCAAGAGAGAGCCCACCTCCGCCTCGTCACACCGGAGGCGAGCCGGAGTTTGACTTCTCCGCGCTTAGCTCCGAGGAGGAAGAAGAAGAGTAAGCTTCAATATTGTGCTTGTATTTCTTCAATTTTGTTGCTTTATCTTGAATCTGACTTGCTTCGTTCTGAACTTCTTCCTTTTCAGGACGCTAGCCCAGAGAGCGTCGAAGAGGGCCAAGACCCCGGTGGTCGTCGTTGAGGACGATTCACCTGCGGCAACAGGAGGCGCATCAGAGACCCCCTTGCCGGACCCGGCAACTCTTCCTCAGAGCAGCCCCTCAAAGACAGCCCCTGTGGTAAGTATGCGATTTTTCCTTATTGTTGGGTATGCATGGGTGCTCCTTCTTCATAAACATCTGATTGTTGGTTCGTAGGAGCAGAGCAGCCTCATCGGGAGGGCCCGGAAGCCGCCTCAAATTCCGTCTGCTGCCACGCCGCCAAGGGAGGATTCTCCGGCAAGGGAGCGACCTCCGCAAGGGAGGCTACTCCGCAAGGGACAAACACCAGTGATCCTCCAAAGGGTCGAGACCACGGCCGCAGATCCCATTGCAGTGTAATTCCTTTGCGCGAAAAATTTCCCTCGGGCTGGTCTTCTTCGCTTTTTTCTTTGAATATTTGCTAGACTTTCTTTCTTTGTCCGCCACAGAGCCGATGGAGACCGAGGTCGCCATGAAGGGGACGCTACAAGGCAACATTGACGGTTGCCGCCATGGAAGAAGAAGCCGGGCGCCGACGAGCCTGCCGGGCGAGGAGGCCACCGAGGCTGCCGCCACGTAAGCCGGGCGAGGGTCTGGTGATCGACCGACGGCCCCGAGGCCGCAGGAGCGCCAGCGCCATACCGACCGCCAACTCCCCGCCACAAGCTGCTGCCGGGCCCCGAAGAGTCCCCAGCCCGGGCGCTTACTTGAAGGGCGGCGACGGTGTCTTCATCAAGCTCCCATGGGAGTCGAGCTCAGGCGCCGATCGAAGGAGAGACCTTCGACGGAGAGCTGCTCGCCTCATTGGTCGACGCTGGTGGACGCGCCAAGTAGCAGCAACGGCGAGTCCGAGGAGGAGCAGCTGTTGAAGAAGCTGCTGTCGCTCTACCGCGCCCGGCAAGCCAAATTGGAGTCCCGGGAAGCACTTGTCGCGAGGGCGGGAGCGGACATGGAGAAGTGCGCAGAAGAGCTCCGGAGCGCCAACCAAGAAACTCTCCGGAATGTAGCAGAAGCGCGGGAGCAACTTGCAGAAGAGCGCACGGCCTTCATCCTTGAGAAGGCCGCGGCTGAGGAGGAGCAGCGGCTGGCCGCCGAGAAGCTCTCCGCGCAGGAAAGCGAGCTGGCGCAGCGGAAGGTCAACCTGGACAGCCACGAGGAAGAGCTTGTCGCGCGCGAGGAGTCACTTGGCGGGCGCTTAAGGAAGCGAAGGATGCTGCCGCAATGCCGAGGCCGCCAAGGAGGAGTTGAAGGCGAAGGTGGCACACCGGAGGCCGATCTCGTAAGAACGGCGAAGAGCTTGCAGCTCAAGCTGCTGAAGGCGAGAAGGACGCCTACACTCTTGGCGAGCTGCAGGGCCGTCTCGCTGATAGGGGCAAGGAGCTCGACGCCGCCAAGGATTCCAAGGCGGATCTTGAGCTGAAGCTGACCACTCTGACGCAGACGCTGGACGGCGCCAGAGAGCGGGAGGTGGGCCTGTTGGAGACGATCAAGGCCAAGGAGGAGCTGCTGGCGAATGCTGTTGACACCCAGAGCGCCTTGAGGGAGAGTGTGGAGCATTGGACCGAAGGTCTTGTGGATACTGCTGCCGATATCCACAACGAGCTGATGGAGCCGGGATGGTGGATCTTGCATACTCCTCCGACGAGCATCTCCAACCCAGCGCCAAGCTTAGCTTATTCTTCAAGGGCGTGGTGACGGGCCTCCAATGACTCGGGAAGAGGTCCCAAAGCGGTGGCTGAGGAATCACGCCAGATCTGTGCAGGAGCCCTCGAGAAGGTGTTGACGAAGGTGGCCTTCCGCAATCCAGGCCTCAACCTCAACGGCGTCCTCAGATCCTTGCCGCCAGATGCCAACGTGGAGGAGCTCAAGGCCCTTGTCGCGCCCATTGTGGACAAGGTGAACAAGATCAAGAGAATTGATGGCGACCGCGTAGACTAGGCCGCCAATGTTATCTTTCCCTTGTCGCTGCTGATCATGTTTAGAACAATTCATTAGATCTGCGACAAGTCATTTTGTAATATACTCTATCTCAGGTGATGAATGCAACGTTATTTCCTCTACTTGATTTCTTCCTTTGTATGTTTTTGCCCTACGCTTTTAGGGAACTTGTCGGTGAAGGCACCTTTGCCGCGAGCGCTGAGTGCGGAACGTCAGCAGCCTGCTGGCGATGCTGCCTCCGACAAGCAACCTTGTCGCGACTAGCTGCAGCTCACTTAAGTTGTTGAGCGGACTCGAAACAAAGTAAGGGCGCGACTAGCCGCGAGTTGGTTCCTCTGCTACAGTGTTTTCCATACAAAGTACTATCATTCGAGGAAGATAACTTAAAAATTTAAGAACTGATTGCTCAAACTTTGGCAACTTAGCTTTTCCGCTGCTTTGCTCCTAGATAAGGCGAAACGTCCTCGTGCATCGCTTGGTCGATAGTATTATCTTCTCCTTCCCCCCTGATTAACTTGTGTGCGAGGGAACCTTTTCTTCCTTGAGAAAGAGAAAGAAGTGAAAATAAAGTCATGGAGCCTAGTGGCTCGATGTTGCTTACCGGGTGTGGGTGGTGCACAAAGTGTTAGTCAAAATATGCAATAAAATGATGAAAGCATGAATTTGACAAATTGTGCGCAACACATGAGCTTTACTGATGCACGGGGTCTGCGCCCGGCTTTGTACAAAGGATTACATGCAACAGCGGCAAGACTTGCACAAAAGGTGGTTGCCGGAACAGGTTCCGGCAACCGCGCTTCACGAGTAAAACTTACGAAGATGCTCAATGTTCCAGGAGTTGCTCACCGGAATGCCATCTTCGGTCTCAAGGCGGACATCGCCAGCCTAGTGACTCGTTTCACCCGATAAGGGCCTTCCCACTTCAAGGCCAACTTGTTTGAATTCTTGGCGGATCGAACGCTACCGAAGAACAAGGTCGCCTTCCTCGAGGCTTCGGCACTAACCTTGCGGCTATGGTAGCGACGCAAAGCTTGCTGGTAACGAGCAGCTCGTATAAGCGGCTGAAGGCGATCTTCCTCAAGGAGCAGCGCGTCATCTTGTCGCAGCCTGCTCTTGCTCAAACTCATCGTGGCGAGCACTCGAGGCGATCCGTGACACGAAGTTCCGTGGGGAGAACTGCCTCTGCTCCATAGACTAGAGCGAAGGTGTCCGCGGTGGCTCGATTTGGCGTTGTCCTGATCGACCAAAGAACCACCGGCAGCTCCTCGATCCAGTTTCTTCCGCACTTGTGCAGCTTTGTTGAAAGTTCTGGTCTTGAGCCCGCAACACTTCAAAGATTTGCCCTCTCGCTTGACCGCTGCTTCTCGGGTGAGCAATGTATAAAGCAGACCTTGGCGCCAATATCTTGGACGTAATGCATGAAGGTGCGACTCAGAATTGTGTGCCGTTGTCGGTGATGATCCTGTTAGGGATTCTCAAACGGCAAACAATCGACCAAGAACTTGATCACGACCGTCTTGCCACCTTCCTCACTGCTTCCACTTCCGGCCACTTTGTGAACTTGTCGATTGCGACGTACAAGTACTCAAAGCCCCCAACAGCTCGGGGGAAAGGGCCGAGGATGTCGAGCCCCAAGAACGAAAATGGCCAGGATAAAGGGATCGTCTGGATAGCTTGAGCTGGCTGGTGTATCTGTTTGGAATGGAACTGGCACGCTTCACACTTGGTTACTTGTGCAGTTGCATCTTGGAGGGCTATCGGCCAGAAAAACCTTGCCGGAAAGCTTTGCCGGCAAGTGCTCTTGTGCCAATGTGGTGACCACATATGCCTCCATGTATCTCTGCCAACAGCTTTTGTCCATCTTCCCGGCAAATACACTTCAATTTCACACCGTTGAGTCTTCTTCTGTACAGTATGCTGTCGACAAACTGGTACATACTTGACTGCCGGGCTACTCTTTCCGCTTCTTCTTGCTCTTCGGGAAGTTCTCCGTCTCAAGGAAATGGACAATCTGTTGCGCCCATCTTTGGAGCTTGCGGCTCGACAACAAGGACTAAAGGCACATCTGCTGCTGCGGGAACATCAGCTTCCACGGCAAGAACCTGCGGCTCAGCCGGAGCTTGATGTTCCCCGGCAAGCTTGCCGGAGCAAAACTTGTCAGGAGCGTCTGCTTCAACGAAACAAACCCCGGGGTTTGTCGGAGCAGACTGTCCCTCAGCTCTGTAGGTGTCGATCTTGGGGACCTTCTTGGCGGCGGCTTCGGGGATCTCTGCCGGAAAGTAGTCACCAGAGATCAACTTCCTCTTCTTGTTCTGTCCAGTTGATGGTGTTACGGTCAGTTGAGTTAGCTTGAGCACAAAATCCCTGGTTCCACAGTGCAACTTAAGTGCAGCGACTTTGACGAACCATCGGCAATATCATTCTCGAGCTCTTGGAACATGTTCCATTTGCAGCCGTCAAAGTGCTCTTCTAGCTTCCTCACTTCATCAACGTAGGCTTCCATCAATGGACTCGATAATCTTTGTTTACTTGGCGGACGACCATTTGCGAGTCACCCACGACAATAAGCTTCTTGATCCCAAGGTCCACTGTGATCTCGAGACCGGCAAGCAAACCTTCATACTCCGCAGTATTGTTTGTTGCTTGCTCCTTGGGAAAGTGCATCCGGACTACGTGCTTGAGGTGCTCTCCGGTGGGTGCGATAAGCAAGACGCCAAAGACCGGGCGCCTTTGCAGCAAGAAGGCACCATCAAAGTACATCAGCCACTCTTTGCTTGCTTCCTTGACGGGATGCTCGTCTCGAATTTCTTCATCCGGTGTTGGCGTCCATTCTGCTATGAATTCTACCAATGCTCGCTTTGGATAGTTGAAGTTCTTTCAAACTTGAGGCCAAAGCTTGACAGTTCCAAAGGCCCACTCGACAATCCTGCCTGCCGCTTCGGATTCTGCAGATCCTCTTCAGCCGGAAAGCTTAGTGACGACTATTATCTCATGTGCTTGGAAGTAATGGCGCAACTTTCTCGAGGCCATGAGGAGGCCGAAAAGCAATTTCTGCACACCAGAGTACCTTGACCTAGCCCCCTGCAGGAGGGAACTGACAAAGTAAACTGGGCGCTGCACCATCCTTTTCTGTATCTGCCCTTGCGTCTGCGCAGATCCGTCCTTGTCGGGACCAGAGCTTGTCGGCGAAGCCCCCTGCTTGTTGCTGGGTGTGTCTGTCGTGGTTGCTAGCTCGTCATCCGCCTCCCTCTCCGCTACTAACGCAGCACTAACCACTTGATTGGTTGCTGCTATATATAGCAGCAACTTCTCTTGTGGCTTAGGTGCGACAAGTGTTGGAGTGGAGGACAGGCATGTCTACAAGTCCTGCAGCGCAGCCTCCGCTTCGAGAGTCCATTTCATTGGACCTGCCTTTTTCAAGATCTTGAAAAATGGCAGGGCGCGTTCAGCAGACCTAGAGATAAACCTGCTGAGAGCAGCCACGCAACCGACAAGTCTTCGTACATACTTGACGCGCTTTGGTGCTTCAATCCGCTCGATGGCCTTGATCTTGTCGGGATTGGCTTCAATCCCCCGAGATTGAAGAACCGAGAAGCGTGCCGGAAGGGACTCCAAACACGCACTTCTCGGGGTTGAGCTTGAGGTTGATCTTGCGCAGATTTGCAAAGGTCTCATCCAAGTCTTGAACCAGAGTTGCTTTGTCCTTGCTTTTTGACCACTATGTCATCCATGTAGGCTTCTACATTTACGTGCATTTGCTGCTCAAAAGCGTCATGGACTACTCTTGCGAGCGTTGAACCAGCATTCTTCAAACCGAAGGCATCCGTATGAAGCAACACGTGCCACATGGAGTAATGAATGCGGTCTTCTCCTCATCTTCTTACGCCATGAAGATCTCGATGATATCCTGAATATGCATCAAGAACGAAAGCAAATCACATCCGCCGTGGAGTCAACAATCTGGTCGATGCGCGGCAAGGGAAATGGATCTTTGGGACAAGCTTTATTAACATCCGTGAAGTCAATACAAAGTCTCCATTTTCCATTTGCCTTGCGCACAACTACAGGATTGGCCAACCACGTAGGATGGAGCACTCCTCTGACAAGGCCTGCTGCTTCCAGTTTCTTGATCTCTTCTGCGATGAACTCTTGGCGCTCCACTGCTTGCTTCCAGACTATTTGCTTAACGGGCGCGCATGAGGACAAACGGCAGACGGTGCTCAATCACTTTCACAGGAACACTGGGATGTCGACGGTTGCCATGCAAACACGCCGACATTCGCCCGCAGGAAAGCAACGAGCGCGCCTTCCTATTTGGGGTCGAGAGAGGCACTGATGGTGAAGGTACCACCAGCGCCGTCCTCCTTGGCGGACACCTTCTTGGTCTTTGGCGGAGCAGCCATCGTCTTCTTGCACTTGCCGGTGGAGCTCAATGGTGCGTCCTCGACGGTAGCGCAGCACTCCAAAGAAGTGTGCTTGCCGGAGTTAATCTCAGAGCTCTTGCCGGACTTGGTCTTCTTCTTTCCCCCGGGAGCTTCAGCGGCAAGTGTTTTGCTTTCCGTCGCAGCTGCTGCATCCCGGTAGATCTTGTCGTCACAGATAAGAGCATTCTTCTTGTCGCCATGGATAGAGGTGATGCTTATCGGGCCTGGCATCTTGAGTAGGTTGTAGGCATAATGAGAGGCTGCCATGAACTTGGCGAGTCTTTGGACGGCCAAGTATCCCATTGTAAGGCAATGGGAAATCAGCGACGTCGAATGTGACCCTCTCGATCCTAAAGTTCAGCTCGCTTCCAAATGTTACCGGCAGCGTGATCTTCCCTTCGCCTTGCTCCTTCCCGGATTGATTCCTTGAAAGTGCCGGTCTCTTGAGCTGCTGTCGAGGATCTGAAGCTCGGAGCACCGCGGAGGAGATCAGATTCAAGCCGCCCCACCGTCAACTAACATCTTGGTGACCTTGAGGTTGCGGATGGTTGGTGAAACCAACATCGGCAAGCACCCGACCGCTTGATTATGCGATCAGGGTGGTCCTCAATATCAAAGATGATAGGCGTCTTGGACCACTTCGAGGCTTGCGTGACTCTACGGATGGTTCCGCTGCATTGACCTCCCGCATCCACTGCTTGAGTTGGCGGTGGAAAGTATGTAGGGAAGCACCTCCGTCAACGCAGAGAACCTCCGTGGCTTTCTGAAACTCCTGCTCGTCGGCGCCATCATCATCCATGTCTTCATCGTCGTCTTCGTCTTCATCCTTGTCGCGGCCGCGGGGAGGTCTGTCTCCTTGCCGCTGCATGGCCTTGCCGCGGCGCCCTCCCCGGCCGGGACGCTTCTTGCTAGCTCCTCCAGCGCCTTCCTGGGCCTTCTCCTTGTCGCGCCGCTCGTACTCAGCCTTCTGCTGTTCGACAAGCTGCTCGACCTTCTTGTAGATCTGAAGGTCATGGCCCTTGGTGCGGTGGATCTTGCAGTACTGCTTGCCGGAGCCGTCCTGCTTGTCGGCGGCCGCCACAGACTGGTGGTTGGCGTCAGCGACAACCTCCTTGCCGGAGCCACCAGCCTTGGCGTTCTTGTCGCCACCTCCATTGCCGGACTGCTCAACAGCTAGCACTTCTCTGCCTTTCTTCTTCCTGTTGCCTCGTCGCCGGCTCTTCTTTGCCGGGGCGGTCTCCTCACTGTCAGATCCAGCTTCTGCATTCTCTCCTGGGAGACTCCTCCCTTCCTCAGCACGTGCACACTTGTCGGCCAAGGCGTACAGCTCACTGACGTCCTTGACTTTGCACATCACCATCTCCTCCCTCATCCTGCGGTTCCGCACGTTCTGATGGAACGCTACCGATCACCGCGGCAGGGTGAACATCTGGGATGTTGTAGTGCACACGGCTGAATCTCTGAATGAACTTGCGCAGGGACTCTCCTTCCTTCTGGGCGAGCAGATGAAGGTCACTCTCTTGGCCATGAGGCTTGTGGCCGCCTGTAAAGGCGCCAACAAACTGATGGCACAAATCTGCCCAAGAGGATATAGAGCTGTCCGGCAAGTGCATGAGCCAAGATCTGACGTTGGGCTTGAGTACCAGTGGGAAATAGTTGGCGAGGATCTTGTCGTCTCGTCCCCCCGCAGCTTGTACCGCAACGGTGTAGATGATGAGGAACTCCGACGGGTGCGTCCTGCCATCGTACTTCTCTGGCACGTCTGGCTTGAAGTTCTTGTTGCTGGGCCACTGGACTTGCCGCAGCTCATGAGTGAACGCAGGGCAACCTACCGCGTACGGCAAGTCGCCTGGTTCATCCGGCGCGTGCATGTCGACAGAGGGCCCGGCGCGCTTGTCGGACTAACGCCGCGCTTCTCTTCGACGCTCGATGTGAGTTCGAGCGTCTTCTTGTTGTCGCTCACGAAGAACTTGGCGCTGATCGCGGCGAGCTCGTGGATCAGATGACGCGGTGGGGTCGTCGTCGAGGTGGATCCGGCGAGTCAGCGATCTTGGCCTTCGGGGTGGAGAGTGCATGGTGGTTGCACCTCCATAAGTCTCGTCGCCACCGGCTCGTGCCTTGTCGTCTTGCCGCGGTAGTGATGTAGTTGGGTGCCGCGAGCTGCCGCCGTTAAGCGAAGCCGATGAGGCTTTGGATGGTAGCCCTCCACTCGTCGACCTTGTCGGCCGTTGGAGGGTAATCCAAAAGCAGCTGAGCTATCGCTAGAGCCTCTGCTGGCCTAGTGGGTGGCAATGGTGAACGGTGCGAGGCGCGGGATATGGTCGGACTTCTAACTATGTTAGAAGGAGCAGCCTCCCGTCCAGGCGACCGTATCTCGCTCGTGCCAGCACGTTGGCGTGCACGCTGGTCTTGAGGGTCTCGAGATCCTCCGGGTTGATCTTGATCCAACGAGCGTATGGTATTGTGAATACCATGACGCTGTTGGCCCCGCGTCTCCTGAGATGGGCGTGGGGGGTGTGCGGACGCCGAGGTTTGCGCGGCCTTGTCCTTGGACTTGGCAACGTCCACGAACTCGCCGGCTGGCGCCCGCTTCTTCCACCGATGTCTACCCACCACCCGTTTGCTCCGGTGATGGCGGAGTACGACGTGGACGGCTCTGCTGCCGCGAAGCCTTCTTCTTCGGTGGCATGTCGCGAAGATGTTGAAGATTGATGAAGACGCCGCTTTCGTGTGCACGTCGGATCAGGTTCACACGGCCTCGACGCCCCCTACCTGGCGCGCCAAAGATGTCGGGGAGGCTGATCGGACCCACGAACACCTATGGGGCCGGCGGACCAGGCCCCTTGTGGTTCGGAGGGGGCGGAGGCCGCATTTAAGAGCGGATCGAGGCGAAACACACGAGCAGTTTTACCCAGCTTCGGAGCTCTCCGAAGAAATAAAACTCCTACTGCTGCTTGTCTGATTGTATTGTGTTCTTACGAGGGAGCGATGAAAGCTACAAAACCTAGCTTGAGAGTCTCTGGTCTCTAGTGAGTCGAATGGACCGAACCCCCTCTACGTTGCGCATGGGCCTCCTTTTATATGCACCAAGGGGCTCCGGCAGTGGCAACGTAGATGAGGGTACAAATGTAAAATGGTAGTTGGTACACCTACTTGAACAAAGGTATGGTGCAAAATACCTAACTCTGACGGCAAGGGACAAAAGCAATAAATGCCCGTCTGTGTCGCCTAAACAGTGCAACAGAGACCGTCAGGTGCGCCACCGCTCGCCACGATGGCAAGCTTGTCAGCGCCGCTCATCGCTGCTCCCCGCTGGCTGCACAGCCTCTTGACACGCGCGCATGGAATGGTCCCATGGCGACACGTTGATGGATGAGCTGGAGCTGAGATGCAGAGGGTCGTCACGCGGCAAGCGCCTTTGCCGGCTGAATCTTGTCGCGTCCGAGGCTTGTCGCTCGAGCCTTCCCGCAAGCTTCTCTTGCCGGGGCCTTGTCTTTTGCGTGCCTCGAGTGGCCTTCCCGGCAAGCTCCTCTTGCCGGGGCCTTGTCTCCTTGGCTAAATACCTTGTTCTTGAATGGCGCCAAAGGTGTCACAGAGGATCTTGACGGTGACCAGGCAAGCCTTGCCGCAGGGTGCTGCAACTGTCCGTGCACGAGTTCGGAATACTAGGGTACCCCTACTCTAGTACACCGACAATATGATGACTCGGGTATAATGATATGACCCGGTTTACCAAGGTTATATGTTGAAGTGTGGATCTATCAATACTGATAAGTCCCGGCTTAACTCCATAATTTAAGCCGACCCTTGGGGGCTACGTATGTGAAGTTCATTACTACTACTTAAAGTCTCAGCTTAACTTGATGATTTAAGCTGGCCCTTTGGGGCTACTAATGATGATGTTCAGTTTCTTTATGGCAATTGGAAAGTCTACATCATATTCAATCCTATCATATCTAATTGACTTGGTGGCTGATGGACATATAATTATGAAGAAAATAGTGATTGGATTACCTCATAGCGATCCTTCATCAAATTGACTAAGCCGACTTCAAAATCACGGCTGCTGTACAGACGGTTCAAATAACCAGAGTGGATGTCTTGGGCACTGAACTGGGCGTAGCTCTCTAAGTCTACCTTCCACTTGCCTTTATCGTCAGTGGAAATTTCTTCCTTAGCGGTGTGCTTGGACAAGATAGTGGGGTTACCCGGTGCTGTATAACCAAACCCGGTGACGACGACGTCGTCAGTATTTTCTTCAGCAGGCTTAACTAGGCTTGGCGGCTTAGAAATGGCCGGTTCAACATCCATATGGTCTATGGAGACTTCATGGTCTTCTGGTGGTGGGTCATCAATGGTGGCCTCAGCAATTGGATGAGAGGATTCTGGCTGTTGTTTCTCCGGCTCAGACGGGATGGAATCGTCAGCCGGCTTATTCAGCTTCGCCTTCTTGCTGGGCTTGGCCTGACCACTGAGAATAAAAAATACACAGATGTCATCATATTAAACAGGCAATTAGTTTTTAGTGATTGAATATATTCTTACCCAGGCACAGTCTTGAAAGCCGGGATTTGAGTTCCCGTTGAATCGCCAGAGGAAGAGTGAGATGTTCCGTGATAATTTGAATCAGACGGGTTAAGAGGTTGACGAACAAGACCCGCCTTGGGATAATCCAAGTTAGAAATTTTTGAGACCTCCTGTCGACGTTTGCGAGGTGCTGGGCTGTTCGGTAAGCTGGAGAATAAAACTTTACCGCCACTATTCCGGGTTGTACGGCGAGCTTCATGTTGCTGCTTCTTCAAAAGAAAGTTGGGATCCAAGTGAGCTAAAGGGTGAGAAAAGCTTACTTTCCGGCTTGCTTATCGGGTTTTCTGTGTTGGCAGAGGTTCTGAGCCAGAGGAAAGAATAATTACCTCTGCATCATCTGCACGGCTGGAGTCCGCGTCATCCTGATAATAGCCATTGTCAATAAGATGTACAAAAAAATGTGCCAAGGGAATCAAGTTCTACCTCCGACTCATCATTATCATATTTGTCATCCAAATTGAATAACTCAGCAGTATTGGACTTCTTCTTAGCAGGCCTTTTGGTGGCCTTGTTCTTTGTCTGGGTTTTCTTTGTTTTTTCTAGCAATTTCTTGGACCAGAAGGGTGAGTCAGCCTATAAACAATGAATGAGTACGAGCAAGTAGCAAAAATGGAAATATGAATCAAGTACGAGATGGGTTCAAAACTTACAGCTGGTGGCTCATTCAGCGTACAGAAAGGGCTCAATCCGAATGGACTGTAATCTTCCAAGCTCTCATTCAACAGAGTCTTGGTCATCTTATTGATGTCTTCCTCAGTTATTTTGATCTGATAACGGCGCTGAGGATCTGTTATGTCGCCGGTGTACTCACACATTAAGCCGGGCCGGCGGCTTAAAGGCAAGACTCTCCAGGCGACCCAACATCGAACTAGATCGATTCCAGTTAAACCGTTGGCCATAAAGGCCTGGATCATTGGAGGCCCGTTCTACTGTGCTAATACAGTCCGGAAGGTGATGTCTGCTGCTAAGCCGGCTGGCGCGGTAACCCGACAAGGGGTTCTCTCCTTCTGGTGAGGTTTCTTGGCAATAAAACCAAGTCTGGTTCTAGTCCTTGGGGTGACTGGGCAGATTAGCAGCTGGGAAGAGGGCTTCTTTTTAACGTTGTATGGATATGCCGTCTAGTTCAAGGCTAGGTCCATCTATGAATTCATTCTGCCGATTCAAGTAGTAGAACTCTTTTAATAGTTGTATGGTAGGCTCCTGTTGAAGGTACACCTCACAGAACACTTGGAAATTGTAGATGTTGGAGACAGAGTTTGGACCGATATCTTGTGGATGAAGCCTAAAGAAGTGCAATACACCCCGAAATAATCTTGAGCCAGGAGGACTGAAGCTCCAGACCATATGATCCATAAAAACCACGACTTCTCCGTTTTTGGTCTTAGGTCGAGTTTCATTACCCGGAGCCCTCCAATGAATGACCTCTTTTTTTGGCTAAGACGCCGGTTTGAACATATATGTTCAAGTCTTCTTGTGTGACCCGGGAAACGACCCAGTTGCAAGCAGTGACAGTCTTGACCATTTTGAAGAGCAATGTCCTAAATGAAGGAAATATTGCCGACTTAAGGTCATGCTATTAAACTGGACCATTGATTCTAAGACAAAATGATATGAACAGTTGACAGATTAAGCCGGGGAATGAACATTGAAGTATTGGCGGCTTATGTGGGGACTAATGGTACCTACCGGATTAAGAATTTGGCTGTTAAGTCAGACAAAGTTTAAAAGTCAAGATACATGTTGCAGAAATTAAGCATGATCGATTCAGAGATATATTGCCGGGTCAGGCCAGTAATAAAATATATGGTGGCGGTTTAACAAGTTTATGTCATAAACCGCCAAGATAGTTTAGATGCTTCAGATTTACTAAGTGGTGGACAAACAAATTTTGTAAGCTAAAGCTATAATTTTGGATCTATGGCAGTTCAGAAAAGGTAGTGAAATTCTAAACCTAAGTTGGTGGCAGTGGAAAAGTTGGGGTGCTTCGATAGAGATCATCTATGGAAGAATATTATTTTGATAATGAAAACAAGTGCTAAACTGCTACCGCAAAAGGTTCGGAACCTATTGTAGATTGAAAGTTGCTCGAGTTAAGGAACATGAGGAACGGTGAAGAACACCGACGAACAAGCCTGAACCCTAATGCAGATCTGAAGTTGAGGAAGAGGAGCACTTACATTTGCAGATGGACCGTGGTGGCTCGCCGGAGTTATCTGGTCCGATCAGGATGATGCAGCGATCTGTGTTGTTGCGGCGGTCGGAGGTCGCAGCGGCGGAGGTCGAGCGCTGGAGCGGCCGTGCGAAGGAGGAATACGAAGGAGGAGATGAAGGGGAAAATGATAAAAAAAACCTGTCCCTATTTATAAGGGGGTGGCTACAAGGCATGCACGGGAATCGAGGAGGCCAAAATCATCATATGGCTATATGGACGCCTCTGTTTTCGGGAGGCTCATTAAGATAAGTATCAATTAAGATGTTCCAGGCCACGTGCAAAGTTAATTCGAAGTGACGTCATGGCCGTTTAAGAAAATTCCGTGAGCTGACGTCAGGGCTGTTTACCGCAAGGTTTATCAAAAAAGGCGGTGCAAAATTTTGACAAGTCAGGTATTGAAGATTGATGTGAACAAGTTCAAATCAACCTGGGGCCTAATGTTGGGTATATAATTACTGGCTATGAAACGCCCAGGAGGGGCCGGGTTATACCACTGACGGCTTACCAATGAAGATGGCGGATCATACGAGCCTGTTGACGGCCCAAGACCCAGAGGTGACTTAAGGCCCACGTGGATGAACCGCCATGTATGTATGACTTATATTGTAAGGCATGTATAGTTAGTCACCGAGCCGGACACATTGTGTATGAGCCGGCCAGGACTCCATGAGCCATCGGGCGTCAACCTGTGTATATAAAGGGACGACCCGGCGGCGGCTTAGGGCAAGAGAGAAGAGATCAAGAACTAGGCCAAGCATATTCGCTCCGTGGTAATCGAAACCCTAGAAATACCACCTCAAACAAGATTAGGATTTTACCTTCACCGCAGGGGGCCGAACCAGTATAAACCCTCTGTGTCCTTTGTCCCGATTAACCCCTTTAAGCTAACCTCATTGCGATGGCTCCACGACTAAGTCCTTCCGCTAGGATATCTGCCGTGACAATTCCACGACAATAGCCCCACCATCTTTGCCAATACCTTCATATTTATTGAGACTAGCTATCCGAGTATTGTCGGGCTTCGCGAAAACTTGTGCACCATAGTGATATGATATCATATTATTGCATCATTGGATATATCATATTGTTCAATTGCTTGCTCCCATGCATATCTTGAGATACCTTTCTCATATTTGTGGTTGATGCTCAATACAAAAAGTGGAAAGGAGGAGAAGAGCAAAAAAAATAAGCTTTTAAGCAACAAAAGAAAGATCAGAAGCTTATAAGCAAAAGAGAGTTGAGCATGAGAAGAGATACTTGTGCATGGGGATACATGGAATAGGAAACATTTATCTTGCATACATATATGTTGGTGCCCAGTGGTGAATCATGCCCAAGTGTGCAATCAAACTAGTGCTCTCCTAGTGTTTGTGCAACACGAGCTTAGTCTTTGTTAGGCAATTTTATATTGCTCATCCCTATAGTTGCACAAGCACCATTATCCCACTGTGTGTGTTTCTTTATTGCTGTCCTCTATATTTGTGATCACTTGCTTTGCATTTTGAGTCCTTTGGATTTATCTCAACATTTACAATATCTTGGACTTCAATTTGCATGAAATTTGTGCCACTTGTCCTAACCAAGCCCCTTGATAAGCTTTTCTTTGTAGGTGTGAGTGAACAAGTCTGGTACCAATTCCACTATTCTTTCATTTCACATTGAGTGACACGAGATACCTCCTCAACATTGGGAAAAGGTAGCTTGGTATTGTTTATCCCGTTTCCTACTCACCTTTGCTCGAGTCTTGTGATGGATAGGCAAAGCACATCATATCTGGTCTACAACAACGACGACGAGTTTGATGCTATGAAGAACTTCACCGACGCCAAGATCGACAAGCACATGGAGGAGCTCAAGGTCCTCACCAACAATCGCAAGCAGTCTTCCTCATCTTCGAGAATACGCTCAAGTGCAAAGACTCTCGAGCTACCATCTCCGGCAAGTGCACACAAGCATCGACATTGACAAGACCTTGAAAGCGACCGACTGGACGAGAGTTAGTTTCTCTGTCACCCCCGTGTGCCGGTGTTCTGGCAATGGGGGCACCCATACTTTCCTGCCTGCGGCCCACGGCGTGGCTCCATCGACAGCCTGGTATGGCCCAGCTTTAGCAACAACGACTCATGACCCTCGCGAGGGGCCAGGCCTCGCAAGGAGGACGACACCAAGACCTTCAGTAGGAGCGGCCTCCTCAGGCTGGCTCCTGAGGAGTGGATATCGCTATGAAAGCCTCACCTCGCGAGGTTCGGATGACGTGAGCCATGACGACCAAGGCCTGGTGGGCGCCAGTGGGCGCAGTGTACCAGTTTCCTCTTCGGTGCTAAGGAGGCAAGCGCATGCGCGGTGTCCCAAGGAATCAGCCAAAGGTTTCCATTCTCGTGCAACAAGACCAAGACTGCCAGGACGACAGGACAAAGGTCATCACCGAGCCCACCACAGCGTAACGACTAGAGGCTTTTGCAGGAGAAGACTACTTTTATCAGGATAGCATGTACTAGTTGTCCCCCTTCGAATTTGGCCGTTGTGGGATCCCTTCCCGCCTTCATTTGGGAAGAGGACCAAGGCCACTATAAATAGGACTTAGCCACCACCATAGAGGGGGAGATTCATTCCATCCTCACACTCAGCAGCTCACTCGAGCCCAAGAAAACTCCTCCTCCTAATGTTGTTCTCGCACTGTACAAGTTCATCCTCAGCCCCTCGAGGCCAATCCACCACAAAGCAGGAGTAGGGTTTTACACCACAAGGTCGCCCGAACCTGGGTAAACTTTTGTGTCTTCTTTCCCTTGAGTTCTTTGAGCTAGGCCATGGGATCGTCGAGTGGGTAGTCTGGGGATGTTGAGTTCTTCGCACGCACCCTAGAGTTCGAGCCTCTCAAGGGTTTGCGGATCTCGAAATCCGACATTTGGCGCGCTAGGTAGGGGCCGTCAGAGCCTCTCTTCCGCCGGTCGACTCGCCACCATTCCACCGCCCCCATGGCTGACGCTCATCGAGCTCGTGCTTAGCGCCGGGCCGCCCGTGTCGCTCAGACGGCACCGGCGGGCGACAGTTGCCCTCGCCGTCCCCCATCGCCAGCGGCCCCGTGGTCCACGAGCAGCAGGCTTCGTTGTTGCAGCCTTCTGTGTAGCAAGACGGACGCACCGCCACCCCGTCACTGACCCCAGCTGCTTCGTCCTCCCACACTCATCGCGGACCTGCGAACGCGCAGGCTGCGCTACTCATGGCGCCCGAGCTTCTGCGTTGCCGCTCGATCGACAACTTCTATGAGGACAGGCTTGACCGCATCGCCGAGCTCGTCAGCGCCGCCGGAGAGTCTACTGCACCATCTTGATCACTGCCTCAACCACTGCCTGTTGCGGGCGACGTAGCCCACGGAGCACCTCCTCAACTCCTAGATAGGACGCCATCATCAAGCCAAGGCGGGAGGCTCCCCGGCGCGATCCACATCGCAGGGCGCTCACACGTGACGAGGCAAGCTGCTAGGTTGTGCAGCAGCCGCAAGAAGGTGCGCGTTCGCTCCCAGCACCGCCACGTCAAGACCGCGTGCCGCCCGCGGTGGTGGTGTGCGAGCGCCAGGACTAGGATCCACCCCCACGGTGGGCTCCCATGACCACATTAGGATGTCACGCATTCACTCTGTAGCTGCGCATCATCGTCTGGCCGGGGAAGTTCAAGCCCGACCTGCCTCCACGCTATGATGGCACTCCAACCCCGCCGAGTTCCTACAGCTCTACGAGCCGAGCATCAAGGCGGCCAACGGCGACGAGAAGGTCATGGCGAACTGGTTTCCCATGGCCCTCAAGGACGGCACGCGCTCGTGGCTCCTGAACCTCCCGGTGGGATCCATCTCCTCCTGGGAAGAGACGCGAGAGTGTTTCATCGCCAACTTCCAGGGCACTCACGACCGTCCACCAGTCGCGGGCGACTTATGACGCATCAAGCAGCAGCCGGGAGAGACCTTGAAGAAGTACATTCAGCGCTTCAATAGTGTTTGACTCAAGATCCCTGTCGGTGTCAAAACGGGCGGATCTCGGGTAGGGGGTCCTGAGTTGTGCGTCTAAGGCGGATGGTAACAGGAGGCGGGGGACACAATGTTTACCCAGGTTCGGGCCCTCTCGATGGAGGTAATACCCTACTTCCTGCTTGATTGATCTTGATGATATGAGTATTACAAGAGTTGATCTACCACGAGATCGTAGAGGCTAAACCCTAGAAGCTAGCCTATGGTATGATTGTTGTTGTCCTCATTTAACTAAACCCTCTGGTTTATATAGACACCGGAGGGGGCTAGGGTTACACAGAGTCGGTTACAATGGGAGGAGATCTACATATCCGTATCGCCAAGCTTGCCTTCCACGCTAAGGAGAGTCCCATCCGGACACGGGACGAAGTCTTCAATCTTGCATCTTCATAGTCCAACAGTCCGGCCAAAGGATGTAGTCCGGCTGTCCGGATACCCCCTAATCAAGGACTCCCTCAGTAGCCCCTGAACCAGGCTTCAATGACGATGAGTCCGGCACGCAGATTGTTTTCGGCATTGCAAGGCGGGTTCTTCTCCAAATCCTGACTACCTATTGAGTAGTGTCCGGCTTCTCATAAATGTCGCGCATCTTGGCTTCCACGTCCAATAATGGCTACCTTCCACGTGTCGAGTGAATGCGAGGAGCCAGGTCATTTTTGCATTTACCACCCTAGCTATGTGAATAAACTGCCTATTTAAAGAGACGAGGACTCTCAGATCCAAATCACGCCCTCCTCCTTCAGTGAGCATTCATCGGAGCGCGCCCGAAAAAATCCATCCCAACATGGAGGTTCGGTCGACACTGTTGAACAAGATTCGAGAAGCCCAGAAGGAGGACAAAGAGATCGCCGAGATAAAGGAGAAGATGAGCAAAGGAAAGGCCAAAGGTTTTCGCGAGGATGAGCACGATACCTTATGGTTTGAGGACCGAGTTTATGTGCCCAATAACCCAGAGATCAGGAAGTTAATACTTCAGGAGGCTCATGACTCACCATACTCGATACACCCTGGAAACACCAAGATGTATTTCGATTTGAAGGAACGTTTCAGGTGGACTGGTATGAAGAAGGATATTGACGAGTATGTAGCCGTATGTGATGTATGTTAGAGAGTGAAGGCAGAGCATCAGAAGCCAGCAGGACTATTACAGCCTATGCTGATACCCGAATGGAAGTGGGATAAACTTGGCATGGACTTTATCACCGGACTACCTAGGACCAAAGCAGGATATGATTCAATATGGGTAGTAGTTGAACGCTTGACCAAAGTGGCTCACTTTATCCCAGTGAAAACCACCTATACAAGTGCGAAGTTGGCCAAGATATATATGTCCAAGATCGTATGTGTAAGTGCATCTAGTGCCACCCCTAGTTGGTTTTGGAGTATTGACGACAAATGTGGTTGAGGGACTAATGCGTTTGTGAGAATTGCAGGATAACGCATGTAGTGTCCCTCATTGATTCAGTTTACCTACCGGAGACGACCCCTAAAAATGTATGAAGACATTGAAGACAATGGTGGTATGTGAATATATTCACATTGAAGACTATGACATGAGAAGACACTGAGTGAAGACTATGGAGCGCGAAGACTGTGGTTGTTTCGCTGTTTCCTTTTTTCTTCTTTGTTGAGTCGTAGGAACCACCGCATCGTTAAGTGGGGTCCAAGTGATCATAGTCGTAATGACTGAAGTGATGCTCAACCCAAATCCTATGTCTTCGAGCGAAGACAATGAGAGCAAAACTTATCCATAGCTGGATGAGTCGACTTTGCTTGTAGCCCAAGTAAAGTTGCCGTGTGTGTTTGAAATCTGACCGTTGGAACACGTGTCGGTTCCTTAGTGACCTGTGGTCATTTCGTACATATCAGGTCGGGTTGCCTAGTGGCTATAAATAGCCCACCCCCTACACCATAAATTGGTGGCTGCTCAGAGTTAGTGCACGGCTTTTGTCGTTTGAGAGCAACCCACCTCAAAGCCTTTGAGAGAGAGAGAAATCCTTGCGAGGACAAAGCCCAAAACACCCAGAGCCAAAGAGTGTTAGGCATGACTGAAGTCTTTCTGTCATGTGACTGAAGACTTATTACACTTGAGGACCTGTGAATCCTCCGGCCGGTTAGGCGTCGCGTTCTGAGCATCCAAGAGTCATTGTGGACTGCCATGAACATCGCTCAGTGAAGGTTCGGAAGTCTACCTTGAAGACTTACCAGAGTGATTGGGCGAGGACTGTGTGTCCTTAGCTCAAGGGAATAAGGTGAAGACGTGGTCTTGAGTTGAATCTCAGCCTCCCTAATCGGATGTACAGTTGTCACAAAGAATCGAACTGGTCCAACAAATCTTGTGTCTTCAACTAGTGACTGGTTCTATCCCTTCCCTCATTTACCCTAAGTTTGTCTTCGTGAAGTCATTGCTTATATGTCTCATCTGTTTGACTTCACTGCTTGACTTCTATTGTTGTTTGGCTTCATACTATCTTCCATCCTGATCCTTACTACATAGCTACTATTAGTCTTGTCCGTTCACATTATTGCATACTTGACTATGGCTTGCTTATTGTAGTTATCTTCCGCTGCATATCAACTAGGTCATTTCTGTTGTTTGTCTTTAAAACGGCCGTGTTTTGAAGACTTTCATAAAAATTGCCTATTCACCCCCCCTCTAGTAGATAACTAGCACTTTCAATTGGTATCAGAGCAAGGTACTCCCTTGTTCTGTGTGATTCGGTTTAACCACCTGGAGTTTTAGCTATGTCGACTGCAGGGATAATCAAGGTCTCCGCTGCTTGCCCGTGTTCGATGGAACTGACTATCCCTCTTTGGAAGAATAAGATGCGCATGCATCTTGAAGCCATTGATGTCGACCTACGGTATGTCGTCATGAGCAGGCGTTCCTAAATCTGGTGAAGGTGTCACCCCTGCTGATGTCAAGAAGTTCATTCAACTGGACTCCACTGCAAAGAACATCATCTGTGGTCATCTGACCAAAGGACAGTATGACCGTGTGAGTGCTCTGGAAACGTCGAAGCTAGTCTTGGACTGGCTATCCAAGGTCAACGAAGGCGTCTCAACCCAGAGAGATCAAAGAATCAGTGTTCTTCGCAACCTCTTCAACCGCTTCAAGAGAAACGACAATGAAAATGTCCAGCTCACGTTTGATCGACTCACTGACATCACAAATGAGCTTCATGCTCTCGGCGCCACTGAGGTCACCAAGCATGAAATCGTCAAGACACTACTAAGATCACTTGACAGCTCTTTTGACACACTTGCCCTCATGATACAAGAACGTCCTGACTTCAAGACACTCGATCCGTCGATATACTTGAGAGGCTCAACACACATGAGTTCCAGCTATCCGAGAAAAGAGATATCTATGGTCCAAACTATGGCGAACTTCGCGCTTTGAAGGCAAAAGTTGTTTCCTCGTGCGAAGAAGAATCATTGCGGTTCGATGATCCACGAAGACATTGGAAAGGAACTTTCTATGCTTATGAAGAAGTTCCAGAAGTTCACTAGGAAGAAAGGCTTCAGAAAGTCTTCACGATCCAGCTCAAGAAATGATGAACCTTCCACTCAAGACTACAAGAAGAGAACCTGTCACAAGTGCACGAAAACTGGACACTATATCTATGAGTGTCCACAGTGGGACAATGAGAAGAAGAAGAAGAAGAGCAAGGAATATGATTCTGATGACAAGAAAAAGAAGAAATCTTCAAAGTCTTCTTCCAAGTCTTCGTCAAAGTCTTCATCGCATAAGAAGAGCTCATCTGGCAAGGATCGTGCTTTTGTTGGCAAGGAAATGGATTCAGAGGAGGAGTCTGCTTCTGAGGAAGTGGAGGTGGAATCTGAAGAGGAGTCCGACCCGGGCGTTGCAAGTCTGGCTTTAGCCACAGCCTATGTTGCCAAGTCCATCTTCAACACTGAAGACAATGACTTCTACACCAACGCTGAAGCTAATGACAAGGACGACCCTGCTCCCACCTACTGCTTCATGGCACGCGGTGCCAAGGTAAAATCACGTGATGCCTACTTTCAAACATCAAGTGAAGATGACTCTGATTGTGAATCCAAACACAGCTACAAAACACAAGCTAAAAAAGCAACTGAACAACAAAGAGCTATGGAACATACTCAAAAACTCTAAGACCAAAGCGATGACCTGTTGGGCGGAAATGACACGTTCACAGTCCTTAGTTGAAGACATTAAAAATCGTCATGCTAAGTACCAAGAACTTGAAAGTCGTCATGAAACGCTATCAACTACTCATGAAAGGCTCTCCTATGATTATCTTCAAAGGAAGCAATAGCTTGAGAAATTGAGAGCGGCTCATGAAGATCTTCAAAAAGAGAATGAGTCACTTCGCGCTCAACAGATTAGTTCCGCTCAGGATGGATTTGAACCACCATGTCTAAAATGTCTTGAGCGTGATATCACTACCTCTGTTGCTGAATGTTCAACTGCTGCTACTATTGCATTGTCTTCAACTACCAATGTGGTAACTAACCCCTCTGCGGAGGATACCACTGCCATTGCTGATGAAAATGCTAGGTTGAAGACATTGCTTGAAACAGGGATGTATAAAAGTCTGAAAGGGCATCAGACACTGCGATGTCCTCAAAAGCAGATTACGAACCGAAACCCTAGGAAAGAGGGTGTTGGGTTCGAGAGGAAAATGAATGTTGATGGTTCCTACTGGAAGCCTGAGTAGTATCCCAAAACCACATGGGTTGCTACAAAGGGACCTTTAGTGGATCCATCCACCTTATCTGGCTTTACCTGTGCTAACCCTATTATCATTGATGAATCCTTTGATGCAAACTATAAGCTGTTCAAGAATCAGAATGGTGAAGTGTTTGCCAGGTATATTGGTACTAACTGCAGGAATGGACCGCCTGTGAAGAAGATCTGGGTTCCCAAAAGCTGTCTTGAGAATCTTACAGTGAATGTCATCATGACACCACCAGGGAAGAAGACAAACCCCAGACCAAAGGCGTCATATGGTCCAAAGGCTTCATACATGAGGACTCACTTGAGTCACCCTAACGCCAATGTTTTGCAGGAAACAATACTCCAATTTATGAATATGAGCGTGTGTCCTCAAACCGCTATGTTCACGTAACTAAGAACTTTTACGCTTATTCATATGAGTATCACTCATCTCCTGCAAGGCTATTTGCTAGGGCTCCAAAGCGAAATTCTCAGATGCTGCACTTAGACTCATTGCTTCTAAGCCACCCCTGAAGATGTGGGTGGTTAAGAAGAATTAACTCTCTTTTGCAGGAAAGGGTCTCCAGCCGAAAATCAAAGGCGTCTGATGCTATTGCCGGGGACCTAAAACATCTTGTAGGGCACAAGATCAAATGCCCAAATGGTCTCACTATGTATTTTGTTCCTGAATCGTTTGCCATTCATCCTATCAGTTCTAATCTTGATTTAAGCTTCAATAATCCACTTGCCCGTCAAATGTTTATGCTTCACAATGCTCTTGGTGAAGCCAATCCCCCTAACTATACTGTAGGGTATGACACCTCATGCTTCAGAATGGATTATGGAAAGTGGATGCACTGATCATATGACTGGGGATCGAAGTCTTCTCATGGACTCAACCTTACGTCCATCAGACAAGAGTCACATCACATTTCTTTATTAATCGGTAAAAGCAAGGTATTGGGTCTAGGTAGAGTTGCAATATCAAAGGATCAACACATGGACAAAGTGATGCTTGTTGAATCCCTTGGTTTCAACTTAATGTCATCTCAATGCTTTGTGACTTGAACATGATTGTGATATTCGGAAAATATCGTTGCCTTGTACTAATGGAATCTGACAAGTCTCTAGTCTTTGAAGGGTATAGTTAAGATGATCTATACATGGTAGATTTCTCAGCAGGTCCACAGCTTGCCGTATGTCTTCTTGCAAAAGCTTTAGAATCTTTGGCTCACGGCATCGGAGGTTTGGGGCATCTTTGGAATGAGGAACTTACACACACTTGCCAAGAAGAAGCATGTCATAGGCATCGAAGGTGTGAAGTTCAAGAAGGATCATTTGTGTGGTGCCGCGAAGCTGGAAAGATGACTAGGGCAAAGCACCCCTCGAAGACAATCATGACGACATCTCAACCCTTCGAGCTGCTTCACATGGATTTGTTTGGCCCTACTCATTACTCTACCCTCACGACAACTGCCTGTCTCTATGGCTTCGTCATTGTTGATGACTACTCAAGATACACATGGGTGCACATAATTCTCTACAAGACTGAAGTGCAAGATGTCTTCAGACAATTCGCTAATCAAGCAATGAACAATTATGGCGTCAAGATCAAGCATATCAGAAGTGATAACGGCATTGAATTCAAGAACACCGGACTTGATCTTTATCTGGATACCATGGGAATCACTCATGACTTCTCTACTACATACACACCCCAGCAAAATGGCATCATGGAGCGCAAGAACAGAACCCTCATTGAGATGGCTCGAACAATGCTCGACGAGTACAAGACTCCAAGAAAGTTACGGCACGAAGCCATTGATCTGACTTGTCACGTCATCAACCGTGTTTATATCCATAAGCACGAACAAAACATCCTACGAACTCCTTACTGGCAAGAAGCCAAATGTCGATTACTTGAGTATTTGGGGCTAAGTCTTTGGATCAAGGATCCTCATCACAAGTCAAAATTTGAACCCAAAGCTCACGAAGGCTTCATGCTCGGTTATGGAAAGGACTCACACTCTTATAGAGTCTTCAATCTCTATCTCTACAAAATCGTCGAAACTGTAGATGTGCGATTTGATGAAACCAATGGTTCACAAAGAGAGTTCTGCCAAGCACACTAGACGAAGCTCCACCCAAATAATCTATCAAGCTAATGGGAACTGGTGAAATCATGCCTTCAAGCATGTACGGTGAAGAGGAACTTATCATTTCTGCACCTAACCAACCTGAAGACAATGCTCAACCTGAAGACAATCCTTCCAATGATGACAACAATCAGCATGAGCAAAGTATTCGTCCAGTTCATCCTCGAGTTGCAAATGAAGTACATATTGAGAAGATAATCGATAGCATCAACGCACCTGGTCCGCTTACTCGCTCAAGAGCAACACAGCTAGCAAATTTCTGTGGGCACTTTTCCTTTGTGTCAATATCGTAACCCAAGAAAGTTGTCAAGCTTTTATGGAACCAGAATGGATTCAAGCTATGCAAGAAGAACTTCAACAGTTCAAGCTGAATAATGTTTGGGAACTTGTCAAGCGTCGACCCTCGCAAGCATAACATTATTGGCACCAAATGGATATATCGAAACAAGCAAGATGAGCATGGTCAAGTTAAATGAGAAACAAAGCAAGGCTTGTGGCTCAAGGATATACTCAAGTTGAAGGAATTGACTTCGATGAAACATTTGCTGCTCTAGCTAGGCTTGAAGCTATTCGCATACTACTAGCCTATTCTAACCACCACAACATCTTGCTCTATCAAATGGATGTGAAGAGTGCATTTCTAACCGACAAGATTGAAGAAGAAGTATATGTCGCTCAACCACCTGGCTTTGAAGATCCAAAACATCCTGATATGGTGTACAAGCTAAATAAAGCAATCGTATGGCCTCAAACAAGCTCCTCGCTTTGGTATGATACAATCAAAGACTTCGAAGAGCAAAGGCTTCAAACCTGGATCCTTGATCCCACACTCTTCACGAAGACATATGATGGTGAACTGTTTGTATGCCAAATATATGTGGATGACATTATCTTCTACCGCACCAACCGTAAGTATAGTGATGAGTTTGGATACATGATGCAAGAGCAATATCAGATGTCCATGATGGGAGAACTCAAGTTCTTTCTTGGTCTTCAAATTCGTCAGCAAAGAAATGGCATCTTTATATCTCAAGAAAAATACCTCCAAGATTGTCTGAAGAAGTTTGGAATGCAAGAATGCAAAGGATACACGACGCCAATGCCAGCCAAACACCACTTGGGTCCCGACGACAATGGTAAAGAGTTCGATCAAAAGGTATACCGCTCCATGATTGGTTCCTTACTTTACCTATGTGCATCTAGGCGGATATTATGCTTAGTGTTTGCATGTGTGCTCGATTCCAAGCGGCACCAAAGGAATCGCATCACTTAGCTGTGAAGCGAATTCTTCGATATTTGGCTCACACCCCAACACTCGGATTATGGTATCCAAAGGGCTCAAAATTTGATATAGTTGGATTTTCGGATGCTGATTATGCTTGTGACAAAGTGGATCGCAAGTCTACATCAGGCACATGTCACTTTCTGGGACGATCACTCGTCTGTTGGTCTTCAAAGAAGCAGAACTGTGTGTCACTCTCAACTGCAGAATCTGAATACATTGTCTTTGGATCTTGCTGTTCTCAGCTTCTATGGATGAAGCAAACTCTCAAGGACTATGGCATCAATCTGACACAAGTACCTCTTTTCTGCGATAACGAAAGCGCCATCAAGATTGCCAACAATCCATCCGACACTCGAAGACAAAGCACATTGAAATTCGTCATCATTTTCTCAGGGATCATGTCATGAAGAAAGATATTGACATCATTCACGTCAACACTGAAGAGCAACTGGCAGATATCTTCACAAAGCCCTTGGATGAGAAAAGATTTTGCAAGTTACGGTGTGAGCTAAATATCTTGGAATCCTCAAATGTCCTGTGATCAAGCACACATCCTAACACTTATGCATGTTGATGACTTAGATGTGCAACACACGAAGTAACATATATCTTCAAACAGTGAAGACTTACATTCTAAGTGTGAATACATTAACATGGAATTTGACTTTGGAGCGCCACGATAATTGTGCGTCGTGTCTGGGTCTAATACTTCCTATACAGTGGGTAACGCCACCACCAAATTTCTTTGTTTGAAGTGTTTCACTCATGGCGTTATTTCTTGAAGCTATTCACATTTGATTTGACTTCAACTTCAACCTATTTTCATGATTTTCTTCACTATGATGATTTGGTTGCTGTCTGATATATATATTTATGTCCTCTACAGCATTCACTTATAGCTATGTCGTCAAGTTGAATCTTTTGAACTAAGTGAATGTGATCGGACCCCAATCTCTCTATGCTTTCTCTCTCAAACTCTATCTGTTAAAATCATATGCATTCTATTGAAACTGTCGAATGTCTTCTCTGCGTCCTTGTCAGCAGAAGACACAGAGACAAACTTTAAGTCTGTTTTAAATGATTCTTCATTACTATTGAACTCCGGAGAAGCCGAACGACCCTCCGACAAACCCGGGCGGGCGTGGGAACGATGGGATAACTCACGGCATGTTGCATGCGTGCCACGTGCCCTCGGATGTGAACCGCCGAGGCACTGCGTAATTGCGTTGCGCCGCACACCTCGTTATAAATACCTGTCCCCTGCGGTAAAGAAAATCTTCTTCCACCTCTCCACCTCGTCAAAACCCTAGCGCCACTGCTAGCTCTCGACGATGCCGGCGACGAAGCGCTTAGCTGCCGCGACTTCTCCGACGCCGTCCTCACGCCGACCGCGAACATCTTCATCTCCGCCGCCGCCGTAGGTGTCCTCCGTCGCCAAGTTAGGGCACGGTGGACTGAACTGCTCGGCCTCCTTTCCTTCCGTCTAGCAATTCTTCGAAGCAGTAAATATATCTCTATTTTTACCATCTTTTTGATCTTCAAGATTCATCCTACTTGCCAAAAATGGTTTCTGCCCATACAAAGTTAGATCTATTCTGTCTGCATCTCGTACTGCTTAGTATATTCACTTAAGCTTCACAACTATTTAGATTCCTCACTTGTACTTATTCACGGATTCGTACAAATCTGGAACCAACTCTCAGCGTATAAGTGAATGTCTTTCGCATCATGAGGTCAATGTCTTCAAACCGATTTATCTTCAAAATATTCTGAGAATGCATATGACCTCGTCCCCTTCCTCGCATCTCTAATGCTGTCACAGGTACATGTCTGTGGGAGAATCCCTTGGTTCTCATAGTCTGCATTCGTTTGCAGAATTCTTACAGCATCAAACCAACTCTCCCGAAGCCAGTTCCTGTCTGTCAAGCAAACGCAAGCCTTTGAAGCCTTTGATTGTGAAGCCATTCAGTTTGAAGCTCATGGCTACAGATAAATCAGTCAGGAAGGGTGGCAGACAGCGTCGTGAGGGAACCTCAAAAGATCTGCCTGATGACCTCGCAGAGCTGTACAAGACAGATCCTGAAGAGACTTATAATCAGCGCAAGACGCGAATCCAATGGATTCGAGGCTATTGGGCTGAACAAAGGTTCAAGTACAATTTCGTCACACAAGAATATGCCGAGAAGAATGCCATCGAAGCCCTTGGGGTGATATTCTGTTTTGAGGCCTCCTCCCAAGAGCATGGCTGAAGCTATTGCACAAGGTTTCTATCCTTGCATGGTCCGTGGACCTCGGCTGAAAATGCCGACCCGACGTCTTTGCTCTGGTGTCGCGATGACAATCTCTTCAAGCGCAACTTCCAGCATGCAAAGGCTTCTGCAAAGGAAAACAAGAAGTCATTGGGATTAGACTTCAACCCTGGTCCCTCTGCTCCCCGTGCTGACGGCTCACGTGACGCTGAACCCAATGTCATCGGTCCGTTTTCAAACCTTGAAGGCCTCATCACTTATATTTTGGTCCGAGGTGCCAAAGTGGATCATTCTGATGACAATGATGACTCTGATGAAGCCCCAGCTCCAGCTCCTGCTCCTGCTCCAAAGCCGCAGAAGCTTAAGAAAGTCAAGGCTGCAAAGTCAGCTGCTCCTCTAAAAGCTTCTCGTGTGAAGCCACTGGCCACTGCACCTCCTGAAGCCAGTGCACAGTCTGAGGATCAATCCCGCATCTCCAAGAAGACGGAGAAGAGAAAGCAAAGTGTCAAGAATACTGAATCGACATCGACCCTGCTGCCATTCTGCGTGAAGAGCACATTGATCATCAAGTGATGACGATCTTGCAGATGATGCTCTTGAGCAGCTTATCAAGAGCAAAGAAGAAGCAGAAATCTTCAACAACTTGCCTCTCTTTGATGTGGCAATCATCCATCACTTCATTGATGAGTGGTTTGACACACCAAACATCAGCTTCGAAGATCTGCAACTTCCAATTGGCCTCAGCGTCTCTTTCAACGGCGCCATTGCTTCTGAGCTAGCTCTAGCTCAACGGATTGTTGAAATGAAGCACAAAATTGACTATGAGAAGGCTCAGTGCAAGACGTCAAAAACTTCAAGGTCATGTTGCACGACCTCAAAGAAAACTTTGTCAAGAAGCGTGAAGAAGCCAGAGGCTCTCGTGAGCGCATGAAGGCTCTGGCTGACAAGTGTGTGCTTGCCTACAATGAAATTTGAGAAGCGCCAAGGCACTTGGCCGCCTGGCATCGACCCGGGATGGCTGCAAAGAAAAGAAGTCTTCAGTGACCAAGCTGCACCTTCAAGGCAGGAAGAGCCCCGCATAGTCTTCCCAAGCAGCATGACTGGCTCGAAGCCCAAGGTACGGTCAACTGCTTCTGAACAGAAAAAGACGAGGTTTGCCGAGGCTGAAGCGAGAAAAAGGAAAAATCATGACACCTCTGATGCTGCTCCCTCCAAGAAGAAGCTAAAGACCAAGAAGAATTGGGCTGCTCCTACAGAGCCCTTGATTGTTGAACCCATTTCTGTGATTCGTCCCGCGTCTGCTACCCAAGAACTTCGAATGACTGTTCATGAGTCTCCTTCCACAGAGGCTCCTGGTGAAGAGATTCCAAAGTGATCCCCCATCGAAGACATTGGTCACCATGACAATGTTGAAGATGATGAAGTTCTTCCTCAAATCGAGTACAATGTGGTATCATCGCTTTGTTAAATGCAGAATGAACTCATCGACATTGGTTGTCCTCGGCGCCAATTGCAGGATGATTCATGGGCTGATCGCCCGCAACAACAAGACTCCCCAGTACTCCCCAACAACAAGTCACTCCCCAACAGCAACACCAAGAAGAAGAGGAAGACTTTGAGGCCCAGGCAACCCCATCTCCAAAGGCGTCGCCAGCATTTCGCAGGCTTTGCAAAGGTCAAAGGCCTCAAGTGCCTCTTCCGAGCGTTGGAGGAAGGAGAAGTGCACCACCAACCTGTTGCACGTCAAGTGTTTTCAGAAGCCACTCCAACTGTGAATGTCTCTAAGTCTGAAGCCAAAGTTGCTGAAGACAATCCGGCTGCATCAGCCGCTGACACCCAAGAAGAAGAAGAAGAACGTGTTCCTACACCCCCAGTAATTGATGAAGTGATCCCCGATATCAACGTGCCAGTGCCCGACCCTCCAGCTTCTCAAGTGGAGGTTGAAAACAATGAGGCTGCCACCTCCAACACCAATGAAGCCAATGATGTGGTCATGGCTGAAGCCAATGTGGAGCCTGTCCCAACTGCTCCTGAAGCCAATGAAGGAAGCGTGCTCGAAGCCAATGAGGCAAGCTGCTCACGAAGCATCTCACGAGCAGCCCGAAGCCTCGATTCTTGCCCTTTGCTCGATTCCGCCAACAAGGCCCTACACAATCGAAAGCAAGCATACGACTATGGCGAGCTAGTCACGATAAGATGGCCCGTTCGGTCCCTCCGCCTCATGCCTCTGGTCCTCAATTCGACTATCATATTGCGCATAGGCCTCCGGTCCAGAAGCCGAAGCCAAGACTTCCAAGGTTTCCAGGCACTGCCACCTCAACTGGTTCTTTCAATGCAAATGGCTTCAAAGCCCACAATACTTTGTTTGACAGTGCAAAGAACCCCTACAAAAGGCCAAGGATCTCATCTGACCGGTTCTGGAGCTATCGAAAGAAGCTATTACTCCTGTGTTCTGTATGACCAAGGCCGCATTTTCCCTCATATGCGCCTCGACACTGAAGCCATTGCCGGACTGCCGTGCTTAGAAGAAGTACTTGATTGCTTTCATGATGCAGGTCTGCTTGGCTTCGTAACAGACAAAGAGCACTGGAACGAAGAATTAGTGCTTCAATTCTATGCCACACTCCACATCCGCGGCTACAATAGAGATACGAAGACATGGGTTCTCGAGTGGATGACTGGAAATGTCCATCATGAAGCCAAAGCTCTTGACATCATTGATCTCACAAGCCTACCCACTCCCGGAGAGCTGTTTGAACCTGGATGTCAACTCCACCGCGATGCCTTGGAAAGCATATTTCATAAGCCAGAACCCGACATGAGGTAGATGCTGAGCATGATGAAGCCACTGCCACATGACGCTGAATACCCTCAACACTTCTTTGTTGATGACCTTGAGTATCTGCCTCGTACCATATATCACATCATACGGCGAACTCTATGGCCAATGAAAGGGCATTCATCGTCTGCAAAGCTTGAAGGAGAAATGAAGACATTGGTCTTCTACATCCTCAATGGAATCAGCTTCAACACGCAAGATTTCTTCATCCGACAATTGGCTGCCTCAGGATCTGATCTGTTTGGTCTGAAGTTCTATGCTCCATGGGTCATGCGCCTCATCAAGATGCACTCTGCTATCAACTATCAACCCTCGCCGCAATCATCCGATCTTCCTACGAGAGGTTGATATATGCATTGAAGCCATATACCCTGAGCCTGCCAAAATGCCACTAAGTCTTCAGAACACAGATCACCACAGCTTCTCTCAACCTATGGAAAGCGTCCAAGCCGTATCTCGTGTCTATCCCCTGGCTGGGAACACACGTCTCCCTCATCGTGCACGGACTGAAGCCACTGAGAGCACAATTGGCTAAAGGCCTCGGAAGCGCTCTCGAGTCCTCAACGATCAGAACTTCTTTTGGCGCTGCATCAAAAAGCAAGATAAGCATCACTCCTGGCTAAAGCGTCAAATGCAAAGCCTCTTGGTGGACGTCAATCGCATTCGTAACCTTGCCACCAAGAATGCTTTTGTCACTCACGAGACTTGTCGGCGATCGTGGAAGAGTTTGACCCTGCTCAGTGCTGAAGCTGATCTTCAAGACGATGGCTTCACTAAACGTTTCAAGTTTGACTCCACTCCTCCACGGAATGCAGTCCTACGACGAACTCCATCTCTTGAAGACTCTGACTATTCTTCCTCCGCGGCAACGGTCAATGCCAGAGTGATCGATGATGAAGCCGATGCTACTTCACCGCCCCCTACTTCTGCATGAATCGACACTGCGCCCAGCTCGTCTGCACCGCCAACCAACAACGACAACCCTGCTGCATCATCTTCTTCAGAAGAGGACGAGTAGATGCTCTATGTCTTCAAACCTTTTTGGTCCTTACTGACAAAAGGGGGAGAAGCATATGAGTTTGATAGTCTTCAAGCGGGTTCATAAGGGCGGTTGCACTATATTTTGCCTAGTGTTTACAACTCTCGTTTTGAAACATTTGGTTCTTATGAGTTGTAACACTTAAACTCGATGGTCGTCTGCTACTTATTTGCTTTACTCTGGTGCGATGATAAATTCCGCATGTGCTACGATAACTTCCGCACTTAGATCATTCTGCAGACGTCCATTTTTCATTATGCATGTCATTCTCTTAGCTATATCATTTCATGCATGATGAATTATCTTCATAAGTTGAAGAGGATCTCCACAAGTACAACCTGCCATGTGCATTTGCATTCCAAAAGCAAACCACTTATATGCACATCTTCAGGGGGGGCATTTGCCACTTATGAAGACAATTCCCTATCCTTTACAATTTCACATATTTTATCCCCGTTGAAAACTTCAACTAGTTTGTCATCAATCACCAAAAAGGGGGAGATTGTAAGTGCATCTAGTGCCACCCCTAGTGGGTTTTGGAGTATTGACGACAAATGTGGTTGAGGGACTAATGCGTTTGTGAGAATTGCAGGATAACGCAGGTAGTGTCCCTCATTGATTCGGTTTACCTACCAGAGACGACCCCTAAAAATGTATGAAGACATTGAAGACAATGGTGGTATGTGAAGGTATTCACATTGAAGACTATGACATGAGAAGACATTGAGTGAAGACTATGGAGCGCGAAGACTGTGTTGTTTTGCTGTTTTCTTTTTCTTCTTTGTTGAGTCGTAGGAACCACCGTACTGTTAAGTGGGGTTCAAGTGATCATAGTCAGAATGACTGAAGTGATGCTCAACCCAAATCCTATGTCTTCGAGCGAAGACAATGAGAGAAAAACTTATCCAGAGCTGGATGAGTCAGCTTTGCTTGTAGCCCAAGTAAAGTTGACGTGTGTGTTTGAAATCGACCGTTGGAACACGTGTCGGTTCCTTAGTGACCGAGGTCATTTCGGACATATCAGTCGGGTTGCCTAGTGGCTATAAATAGCCCACCGCCTACACCATAAATTGGTGGCTGCTTTCAGAGTTAGTGCACGGCTTTTGTTGTTTGAGAGCAACCCACCTCAAGCCTTTGAGAGAGAGAAATCCTTGCGAGGACAAAGCCCAAAACACCGAGCCAAAGAGTGTTAGGCATCACTGAAGTTTTCTGTCTGTGTGACACGAAGACTTATTACACTTGAGGACCGTGGAATCCTCCGGCCGGTTAGGCGTCGCGTTCGAGCATCCAAGAGTCATTGTGGATTGCCGATTGAACGTCGTCTGTGAAGGTTCGGAAGTCTACCTTGAAGACTTACCAGAGTGATTGGGCGAGGACCGTGTGTCCTTAGCTCAAGGGGAATAAGGTGAAGACGCGGTCTTCCGAAAGTTGAATCTCAGCCTCCCTAACGGATGTACAGTTGTCACAAAGAATCGGAACTGGTCCAACAAATCATGTGCCTTCAACTAGTGACTGGTTCTATCCCTTCTCTCCTTTACCCTAAGTTTGTCTTCGTGAAGGCATTGCTTATATGTCTCATCTGTTTGACTTCACTGCTTGACTTCTATTGTTGTTTGGCTTCATACTATCTTCCATCCTGATCCTTACTACATAGTTACTATTAGTCTTGTCCGTTCACATTATTGCATACTTGACTATGGGTTGCTTGTTGTAGTTATCTTCCGCTGCATATCAACTAGGTCATTTCTGTTGGTTGTCTTTGAAACAGCCGTGTTTTGAAGACTTTCATAAAAATCGCCTATTCACCCCCCCTCTAGTCGATAACTAGCACTTTCAGTATGTCTGCATGGAGTTCCGAGGACCATCGTATCAGATAGAAGAACACAGTTTACTTCAAAGTTTTGGCATCAGTTACACCAGACCTTGGGTACGAGATTGGAGTTCGATCTGACATTCCACCCATGAGGCAGATGGACAGACCGAGAGAGTCAACCAGATACTGGAAGATATGGTGAGAGCATGTGCGCTAGATTATGGATCTAGTTGGGATGACAATTTGCCTTACACAGAGTTCTCATACAACAATAGCTACCAGGCCAGTTTGAAGATGGCACCGTTCGAAGCTCTGTATGGACGCAGATGCAGAACACCGTTGATGTGGGATGAGGTAGGAGACCGACAGCTGTTTGGACCAGACCTGATCTAGGAGTCTGAAGAGAAGGTTAAGCTGATTCGAGATAGACTGAAGATTGCTCAGTCCAGGCAGAAAAGTTATGCAGACTCAAAATGCAAGGAAGTAACTTATGAAATTGGAGACAGAGCATATCTGCGAGTATCACCCTTGCGAGGAGTGAAACGTTTTGGAGTTAAGGGAAAGTTAGCTCCGAGATTTGTAGGACCGTATCGTGTTTTGGAACGGATGGGAAAAGTTGCCTACAAGTTGGAGTTACCAAGGATCAGAAGGAGTTCACGATGTGTTCCACATCTCACAAATTTGAAGAAGTGTCATGCTTTGAGATGGCTGATATACCATTAAGAGATACAAGACCCTTGGAGGCAATTCAATTTGGACAATGATTTGACTTATGAGGAGAAGCCAGTGAAGATTCTTGAGTTTGCCAGCCGAGTCACCCGCAGTAAGGTTATTAAGTTTTGCAAAGTTCAGTGGAGCCACCATACCGAGGATGAAGCCACCTGGGAACGAGAGGATGATCTTCGCAAAGACCACTCGCACCTATTTTCTAGCCAACCCGAATCTCGAGGGCGAGATTCATCTTAAGGGGGGTAGGTTTGTAACATCCCTAATTTTCAATTTGGAATGTTACACATAGGTCATTCTTGCACAGCATATTTTATTGCATTCTCGTTCCGCAATCCTCGAAATCCTAAGCAACTGAAGGACCCTCGGAGAGAGTTGGGGATTTCCCGGTTTCCATATTTGGTTCCTATCAAATAGTGAAACGAGGATTTTTGATTTTAATTATTTTTCTCCCTGAAAAATATTTCTTATTAAAATATATGAAAGGAGATAATATGACTTCTCCAAAACAATTGAAATATTGGAGGAAAAATGTTAAAATCATTTATTTTATTTTATTTGAGTTTATTTGGATTCTATTTGCATTAGAAAAATTGCACGTTTCCAAAATTGCATTTTAGGGCCAAGAAAATGTTCATCTCGTTCTAAATATTTTATTTAGACGGTGAAATTTTGTTTTGACATTTTTAGGTTTTTATTTTATTTTCTTGGATTTTATTTCTATCAGCGAAATTATTAAAAAAACTCTCCAGCGTCTGATCGGGTCAAGCCCATTGAGCTAGGGCTGGCCCAACCCCCCTTCTCGCCTGCCGCCTCCGCCGCCGACTCAGATGAGGAGTCCGAGCCGGACTCCACCGCCGCCTCCTTGGCCCCTCCTCCAAGCCGCCGCCCCCCTCTTTATATACGTCGCCGCCCCAAGCCCCCCATCACCACCACCCACCGCCGCCACAGCCGCCCGAACAAGGCCGCCTCAGCTCGCGCCTCACCGCCCGCTGCAGCTCAAGGCCGCGCCGCCCGCTTGCCGCCTCAAGCGCCGCCTCCGAGGCCCGCCACCCCGCAAGCCGCTGCCCCGCCGCCCAACCCCGCCTCGCCGGAGCCCCTCGCCGGAGGTACCACGCAGGATCCGAGCCACCGGATTTTTTTTTAAAAACCGTTCGGTTTTTCTTTAGAAACCCTAGTTTGGTTTTTTAGATCGGTTCGCCGGTTTTTCTCGGTTCTTCTAATTAGCGGACGTTTGTCCGTACGTTCATTTAAACGAACGGTTTTCTTCCGTTAGTTACAGATAACGAACGCTCGTTCGTTAGTCTGTTCGTCAGTTTACTTTTATCGGATTTATCTGCGATTATTTTCGATCACGATTTCTGATCCGATCTTAGTTTCTGTTTATCTTTTCGCTCGTTAGTCGGAATCAGGCGATTCAAACGCCTAGAGTTTCGTCTCGAGACCATCTTTATGTTTAATCAACTTAAACAAGATTTTGATATTGTAAAATTTGACCATAGTTCAGATTAGTAAACGGATCTTGATTCTTTCACCGTCTGAATTTCGTTGCTCCGTTTGATTTGATTCTTTTTGCAAACCGGAGTTCTTAAGTTGAACTTTCTGGTCAACCTCTTTTATTTGAAGTTTTGCTTGTGCAACTTTTCTTGTTGCTTATGTATGTTATTGTTTGTTTGCGATAGAATTCCCGGAGTGCGAAGCGTGTTACTACGAGTCTCTAGGATTCGCGGATCGTCAGCAAGGCAAGTAACACATTGATCATACTCTTTTCATACCCGGTTTTTATGCATTAGTTCAACCCTCAAACATTGCATGATTAGGATGTCATTAACTTGTGGGTTGGGAAGTAGTTGTTGAGATAGAACCTATTGCCCTGTTACTATCAAACCCTTGGGAGTTACTTCTACGCGATGCTTATATTGCTATGCTATGCTCGTAGACGTGCTTTGGGTTTGAGTGAATCCATGATAGATGTGAGATTGTTAATTAATGGTTCAACTTAAGGTGGCAACTTAAATTAACATCTGGGTGGATTGAGGCACCTGGGGAACCTAGTGGTGTCTGTATTTATTTTTGGAAATCCCGGGGTACCCGTGTGATCTTCCTATGGACCGCTACCCAGGCTTAAAGGGAATTGAGATGATTCATGCTAGAAACTTCCATGTGCAGCCACAAGCTATTATGGGCTCTAGCATAGTTGAGTAAGTTACGTGAAGCTCTTGAAGAGGTAGATCAACAGGTAGAGGGTTTTGTAGGTTTGGTATGGTCTACCCGGAGTAGGGAGTTAATGTTTCTGAAAGACTATGTCTCGGTCATCCGTTTCTCAAACACCGTGCAGTGCGAGAAATCTAACGAAAGCGATCGAGTCTTGTGGGGAAAAGTGTGCAAACCTCTGCAGAGTGTACAATCTAATCATGGTTAGCCGTGTCCCTGGTTATGGACGATCTTGAGTATCTAGTACTTGGGATATCACATGTATCTCATCACTCTTAATTGATATTGTTGGGTTGTTAATTACTTTAATTGGGATTGAGTTGGGGTTATACCTTCTCAATGTTTTTTCAACCACCATGATAGTTAAATTAAAATCTATTCCATTGTTGTAGGGAAAAATTGGCTTTTCGCAAAATTATAACCATAGAGCTTTGCAACAGCCAAATATGCATGTAGTGATAGCATTATCCTATTCTTGCTCTACTGTGTTATATTGCCAGCATATTCCATGTGCTGACTCGTTTTTGGGCTGCAACGTATTATGTTGCAGACTTTTCGAACGAGGAGTAAGGTTCGTTAGGTCGTCGCTGCAGGCAGCTCAGCTATGCCGTTGGAGTTGATGGACTCACTTTATCTTCCAAGCCTTCCATTGTTATCGCATTAGATGGCCTTAAGCCATATTATTGTAATAAGTTCTCTTTTGAGACATTCGATGTAATAATTGTGTGATTGCTACTCTGTTATAAATCCTTCGAGTCTTGTGTGTGTCAAAGATTATCTTGATCTGTGGATGACACTGAAGCACAGAGACTTGACCATCTGAGGTCAGGTCGCTACAAGCGGTCAAGAACATCCTGAAATACCTGAAAAGGACTAAGGATATGTTTCTTGTTTATGGAGGTGACAAAGAGCTCATCGTGAATGGTTACGTCGATGCAAGCTTTAACACTGATCCGGATGACTATAAATCACAAACCAGATACATATTTATATTGAAAGGTGGAGCTGTCAGTTGGTGCAGTTCCAAACAGGGCATCGTGGCAGGATCTATGTGTTAAGCGAAGTACATAGCTGCTTTGGAAGCAGCAAATGAAGGAGTCTAGATGAAGGAGTTCATATCCAATCTAGGTGTCATACCTAGTGCATCGGGTCCCATGAAAATCTTTTGTGACAATACTGGAGCAATTTCCTTGGCGAAGGAATCCAGATTTCACAAGAGAACCAAGCACATTAAGAGACACTTCAATTCTGATAGAGGCAAAGGTGTCCCGATGTTTCGATGAGATGGTGGCTATCGTTTTCTGTGGAAGTCGACCTTGACGATCCTACTACGAACGTGCGAGACATCGCGCCTTAGCAATCGCTAAACCAACTTCCGAGGGTTATTGACCACGCCGGAGCACGATCAACCTGACCACGATGGCCTGTTTCCTGCGAGCAAACGAAGAACAAGCAAGAAACTAATATTGCAATCTGGATATTGCAAATATAAGAGGAAAGCTTTATTATTGAAGGTGGGGTTCTGTGACGCCTTGGTCTGGTCGTTGAACACAAACGAAGTACGCGAAGTTGCAGCTATGGCGAACTTTTCATCTAAACAAAACCCCAAGTCTAAACGGTGCCCTAAGGGCTGTATATATGGAGGAAGAGGGGGAATTTCGTGGCCCTTGGTGGAGGGGTCCAAATCAACCCTATCTCTTGTTTCCCCACATACGGACTCTAAAAATAGCCTATACTTATGTATTTCGAAATTACATGGAGTCTGGCCCAATAATAAGGTGACGCAGCACCTAGAATAGCCTCTGGACGAAATTTATGAAGTGGCATCTTGTATATTTCGTCCAAGGCTTCATGCACCTGCTATGGTGGCTTCAAAGCCCTGAAATCATCACTTGTAACTCCGTTCTTGTTCCCCTTAGCATGCCATCATCTCCATGCTTGTTCTTGCTCCAATGTTCATCCTTCTCCAAGCTAGGCCCTTCATTTGTAAGCAAAACAAATGTATCCAATTTATGCAGCATCATATTCTCATGAACATTAGAATCATTACCAAGAAATGAAAGTACCTGGTAATTTAGTTGGCGTGCGCGAGCTCTAGTAATTGGTCCAGTATGTATAGCAGCAGGGGCTGTGGGTGTAACAATGGTATTGATGTCCTCATCAAATTCCATCCACGATCTAGTCAAGGAGGGTCACACATAAGTTTGCAAAATACATACGGATCTGAATGTTGCAGACCCGTTGACTAAGTCTCACTCATGAGAAAAACATGATCAGCACCAAGACTCCATGGGTGTTAGAATCATTACTATGTAATCTAGATTATTGACTCCAGTGCAAGTGGGAGACTGAAGGAAATATGCCCTAGAGGCAATAATAAAGTTGTTATTTATATTTCCTTATATCATGATAAATGTTTATTATTCATGCTAGAATTGTATTAACCGAAAACTTAGTAGATGTGTGAATACATAGACAAACAGAGCCCTAGTATGCCTCTACTAGACTAGCTCGTTAAACAAAGATGGTTAAGTTTCCTAGCCATAGACATGTGTTGTCATTTGATGACCGGGATCACATCATTAGGGAATGATGTGATGGACAAGACCCATCCGTTAGCTTAGCACTATGATCGTTTAGTTTATTTCTATTTCTTTCTTCATGACTTATACATGTTCCTATAACTATGAGATTATGCAACTCCCGAATACCGGAGGAACACTTAGTCTGCTATCAAACGTCACAATGTAACCGGGTGATCATAAAGGTGCTCTACAGGTGTCTCCGATGGTGTTTGTTGAGTTGGCATAGATCGAGATTAGGATTTGTCACTCCGATTGTCGGAGAGGTATCTCTGGGCCCTCTCCGTAATGCACATCACTATAAGCCTTGCAAGCAATGTGACTAATGAGTTAGTTGCGGGACGATGCATTACAGAACGAATAAAGATACTTGCCAGTAACGAGATTGAACTACGTATGGTGATACCGACGATCGAATCTCGGACAAGTAACATATCGATGACAAAGGGAACAATGTATGTTGTTGTGCGGTTTGACCGATAAAGATCTTCACAGAATATGTAAGAGCCAATATGAACATCTAGGTTCCGCTATTGGTTATTGACCGGAGATGTGTCTCGGTCATGTCTACATAGTTCTCAAACCCGTAGGGTCTGCACACTTAAAGTTCGATGACGATTTGTATTATCAGTTTATGTGATTTGATGACCGAAGGTTGTTCGGTGTCCCAGATGAGATCACGGACATGGCGAGGAGTCTCGAAATGGTCAAGATATAAAGATTGATATATTGGACCATGTTATTCAAACACCGGAGGGGTTACCTGAACCCCCCGAGGGAACTAATGGGCCACCATGGGCCCTTTTTGTTAGAGAGGAGGCTAGCCAGCGTAGGCCGCGCCCCCCCCCATGGAGTCCGAATTGGACAGGGGACGGGGGGGGGGGGGCGCCCCCCTTTCCTACTCCCTCTCCCTCTCGTTCCTTCCCCCTCTCTCCCTCTTGGTGGAATCCTACTAGGACTTGGAGTCCTAGTAGGACTCCCCTCCTTGGGTGTGCCCCCTAGGGCCGGCCGGCCTCCTCCCTCCCTCCTTTATATACGTGGGGAGGGGGGCACCCTAGAACACACAAGTTGATCTTTTAGCCGTGTGCGGTGCCCCCCTCCATAGAAATACACCTCGGTCATATATTCATAGTGCTTAGGCAAAGCCCTGCGCCAATAACTTCATCATCTCCGTCACCACGCCGTCATGCTGACGAAACTCTCCCTCGGCCTAAACGTGTGCAGACCAAGGAGGTGCCGTGCATTTGGTACTTGGATCAGTTGGATTGCGAAGACGTTCGACTACATCAACCACATTACTAAACGCTTCCGCTTTCGGTCTACGAGGGTAAGTGGACACACTCTCCCCGCTCATTGCTATGCTTCTCCTAGATAGATCTTGCGTGATCATAGGAATTTTTTTAAATACTACGTTCCCAACACAGCTTCGGCCCATTAGGTGTCTTCTGGTCCATCAAAAATCTCTGTGAATTTTCGTTGCATTTGGACTCCGTGTAGTACTGGTTTCCTGTGATGTAAAAAACATGCAGAAAACAGCAACTGGCACTGGGCACTATGTCAATAGGTTAGTACCAAAAAATGATATGAAATGACTATAAAATGATTATAAAACATCCACGATTGATAATATAACAGCAGGGAACAATAAAAAATTATAGATTCATTGAAGACCTATCAGCATCCCCAAGCTTATCTCCTACTCGTCCTCGAGTAGGTAAGTGATAAAAACAAAACAATTTATGTGGAATGCTGCCTAACATGTCATATCATATTCTTTTCTTTATAGCATGGACATTTGGACTTTTATATTGTTCAAAGCAATAGTCCAGTTTTGACATGATAACTTAAATACTCAAGTATGTCAGCAAGCAACCATGCCTTTCAAAATATCAACGCTAAAATAAGTTATACCTAGCCCATTATGCTCAATCATTGATCCATTCATGAAACACACTCGCATATTAGCTACACCCAATACTCAAGTACGATCATATTGCCTCCTAGTTGGTGCTTTTATAAGAGAAGATGGAGACTCAAATTCAAAAATATTGCATAAAGTAAAAGAAAGGCCCTTCACAGGGGGAAGTAAGGATTCGTAGAGGAGCCAGAGCTCAAAGCAAAAAACTTAGAGATAAAAACATTTTGGGAGGTGTATCATTCCCACCAACGAAAACGACTTAGAGTTCCCAACACTTTCCATGCTAGATATATCATAGGCGGTTCCCAAACAGAAAATAAAGTTTATTCCTTTTTCAACCATACTTTCACTTTCCATGGCTAGCCGTATCCACGGTTGCCTTCCATACCAACACTTTCCAAGGAATTTATTATTTGACAACATAAAGTAAATTCATTTTTCATTTTGGGACTGGGCATCCCTAATACCTTTGCGTTACTCTCGTGCAATGACAAGTGAATAAACACTCATCGTGAGAATAACACATCTAGCATGGAAAATATTAGCCACCCCTCAGCACTCCACAAGTGGTACGAACACACAAAAGAGAAGTTTATTTTGAAAATTATAGGTGGCACATACAAATTTGCTTAGAACGGCAAAAGAATACCACATATAGGTAGATATAGTGGACTCATGTGGCAAAACTGGTTTAATGGATTTTGGATGCACAAGTAGAGATCATACTTAGTTCAAAATGAAGGCTAGCAAAAGATTGAGAAGAGACCAACCAAGAAACAAATAATCTCATAAGAGAGCATTAAGCATAATTAACACCAAATAATGCATCACAAGTAAGATATAATTTCATTGCATAGTTATTGACTTTCGTGCTTGCATAGGGAATCACAAACCTTAACACAAATATTCTTACTAAAGCAAAATTGTTCATCAAGATGACTCATATATCACATCATGATATCTCAAAACTATTACTAAGAATCAAGTTTATTTTGTCCAATGATCTTCATAAAAGTTTTCATTATATCCTTCTTGGATATCTATCATTTTGGAACTAATTTTCATGTGTTGCTTTTGACAAGCTCAAACAAATATAAGTGAAGATCATGAGCATAAAATTTCTTTCTCTCAAATTAATTTAAGTGAAGTAAGAGAGAATTTCTTGAATTTTACTAACTCTCAAATAAATCTAAGTGAAGAAAGAGAGCATTTCTTCAAAAATAACTAAGAACACTGTGCTCAAAAAGATATAAGTGAAACACTACAGCAAGTCCATAGTTCATAAATATTTAAGTGAAGCATAGAGAGCAATTCTAACAAGTCATTACATAATTTTGGCTCTCTCAAATAGGTGTGTCCATCAAGGAATCAAGACTTAAAAACAAAATAAAACAAGCAAAGACTCATATCATACAGGACGCTTCAACAAAAACACATAGTATGTGACGAATAAAAATATAGCTTAGAGTAAAATATCGATGGTCGTTAGAAGAAAGAGGGGATGGCACTCGGGGCACCCCAAGCTTAGTTGCTTTCTCTCTTTTGGATAATAACTTGGGATGCTGGGGCATCCCCAAGCTTAGGCTCTTCTTACTCCTTATTCCTTCATCCATCGTAAGATAACCCAAAACCTGAAAACTTCAATCACACAAAACTCAACAAAACCTTCGTGAGATCCGTTAGTATAAGAAAGCAAATCACTACTATAAGTACTGTTGCAACCTATTCATATTTTGTTCTTTCATTATATCTACTGTATTCCAACTTTTCTATGGCACGAACTCATCAAAGAAAACCATAGATCCATCAAAACAAGCACACAACGCAAAGAATACAGAATCTGTCAAAAACAGAACAATATGTAGCAACCTGAATTGTTCGAATACTTATGAAACTCCAAACATTCTGCAAAAATAGGACGACCTAAGAATTTTGTATATTAATGTTCTGCAAAAAGAATTGGCATTTTATCACGCTCTGGTAAAAATAAGAATTGTTTTAGTGAGCACAATAGTTTCTGTTTTTTCAGCAAGATCAAACAACTATCACCTAAGAAGATCCTATAAGTTCTACTTGGTACAAACACTAATTAAAACACAAAAAACACAAATAATAACAGTATCATAATTGTGCAAACACTCAAGAATAGAAAGCAAAAAGCAAAAATATTTTTTTCATTGGGTTGCCTCCCAACAAGCGCTAGTTTTATGACCTTAGCTAGGCATAAAGCAAGGGTCTAAGTTTTGTCATCCGTAGTTTTGGTAACTTTTTAAAAGGTTTTCTCAAACCCGGGAGGCTCTTTACGCTTCCCTAAATTTTCCCGAAAATAAACCATCTTTAGATCCAAAATATCCAATCGCTTGTTGCAAAGAGTAATCAAGGTATTCATGCGACTGATACTACCATTGTGTCGGTGTACTAGAGTAGGGGTACCCTAGTATCCCGAACTCGTGCAGGCGATTCTGCAGCACCAGCGGCAAGGCTTGCCTGATCACCGCCAAGATCCTCCGTGGTTCCTTTGGAGCCATTCAAGAACAAAGTATTTAACCAAGAAGACAAGGCCCCGGCAAGAGGAGCTTGCCGGGAAGGCCACTCAAGGCACGCGGAAGACAAGAACCCGGCAAGAGGAGCTTGCCGGGAAGGCTCGGAGAGCGACAAGCCTCCGGACACGACAAGGATTCAGCCGTGGCAAGGAACTTGCCGCGGCAGGCAACCTCTCTTCATCTCTGCTCCAGCTCATCCACCAACGTGTCGCCATGGGACCATTCCATGCGCGCGTGTCAAGAGGCTGTGCAACCAGCGGGGAGCAGCGATAAGCGGCGCTGACAAGCTTGCCATCGTGGCGAACGGTGGCGCTCCTGACGGTCCCTGTTGCCTTTGTTTAGCGGCGAGGTGGACGGGCATTTAATGCTTTGTCCCTTGCCGTCGAGGTTAGGTAGAGTACTGCGTACCTTTGTACAAGTAGGTGTACCAACTACTGTTTTTCCATTTGTACCCCCATCTACGCCGCCACCGCCGGAGACCCCTTGAGCATATAAAAGGAGGCCCATGCGCAACGTAGAGGGGGTTCGGTTCGATTCGAAGCCAACGTAACCAGAGAACACTCACGCTAGGTCTTGTAGTTCTCATCGCTCCCTAGCAAGAACAGAATACAATCAGACAAGCAGCAGTAGGAGTATTATCTCTCTGGAGAGCTCCGAAGCTGGGTAAACTGCTCGTGTGCTTTGCCTCGATCCGCTCTTCGTGCGATCTCCGCCCCCCTCCGAACCAAAAGGGACTCGGTCCGCCGGTCCCATAGGTGTCCGTGGGTCCGATCAGCCTCCCCGACATCTTTGGCGCGCCAGGTAGGGGGCGTCGAGGCCGTGTGAACCTGATCCGGCGTTCACACGAGCAACATCTTCAACATCTTCATCAACATGCCACCGAAGAAGAAGGCTTGGCGGCGGTGGAGCCGTCCGCTGCCGAACCCACCATCACCGGAGCAAGCGGGTGGTGGAGCAGACATGGCGGAAGAACGGGCGCCCGGCGAAGGAGTTCGTGACGCTGCCAAGTCAAGGGCAGGGCCGCGCAAACCTCGGCGTCCGTACATGTCCCGCGCCCATCTCAGGAGCAGCGGGACCAACAACGTCATGGTATTCACAATACCATACGCTCGTTGGATCAAGACCGAGCTGGAGGATCTCGAGACCCTCAAGACCAGCGTGCACGCCAACATGCTGGCACGAGCGAGATACGGTCGCCTGGACGGGATGCTGCTCCTTCTAACATAGTTAGAAGTCCGAGCATATCCCGCTCCTCGCACCGTTCACCGTTGCCACCCACCACTCCAGCGGAAGCCTTGGCGAGAGCTCAACTGCTCCTCGACTACCCTCCAACGGCCGACAAGGTCGACGAGTGGAGGTCCACCATCCAAAGTCTCATCGGCTTCACCAACGGCGACGCTCCGCGGCAACCGAGTGTGTCGCCGCTGGCAGAACGCATGGCGCGAGCCGGTGGCGGCGAGACGGTGGGGTGCAACCACCATGCACTCTTCGCCTCGAAGGCCAAGATCGCCGACTTCGCCGGATCCACCTCGGCGGTGACTCCACCGCATCGCCGGATCCACGAGCTCATCGCGATCGATGCCAAGTGCTACACGATCGACAAGAAGAGGACGCCGAACTTCGCATCGGCGGCCCGAAGAGAAGCGCGGCGTCAATCCGACAAGCGCCTTGGGCCCTCTGTTGACATGCACGCGCCCGGAAGAACCAGGCGACTTACCAGACGCGGGAGAGGTTGCCTGTGTTCACTTTCGTGAGTTGCGGAAAGTCGATGGCCCAGCAAGAAGAACTTCAAGCGGGCGTAACGGAGAAGTACGACGGCAAGACGCATCCGTCGGAGTTCCTCAGCATCTACACCATCGCGGTGCAGGCTGCCGGGGGGCGAGACGACAAGATCCTTGCCAACTACTTCCCGCTGGTGCTCAAGCCCAACGTCAGGTCCTGGCTCATGCACTTGCCGGACAACTCCATATCTTCTTGGGCAGATCTGTGCCATCAGTTTGTCGGCGCCTTTACGGTGACCACAAACCCCATGGCCTAAGCGACCTTCATCTGCTTTCGCCCGGAAGGAAGGAGAGCCCCTGCGCAAGTATATTCAGAGATTCAGCCGTGTGCAACACAACATCTCAGATGTCCACCCTTCGCGGTGATCGCTGCGTTCCATCGAAACGTCGCGAAACCGCGAGATGCGGAGGAGATGGCGATGTGCAAGATCGAGACGTCGATGAGCTATCATACGCCCGGCCGACAAGTGTGCATGTCTTTGAGGAGGGAGGAGACTCCCGGAGAGAATACCGAAGCGGGAGGATCGGCGGTGAGGAGACCGCCCCGGCAAAGAAGAGTCGGCGGCGGGGCAACAGGAAAAAGAAAGGCAGAGATGTGCTAGTCGTCGAGCAGTACGGCAACGGAGGTGGCGACAAGAACGCCAAGGCTGGTAGCTCCAGCAAGGAGGTTGCCGCTGGCACCAACCACCAGCCTGTGGCGGCGGCCGACAAGCGAGACTGCTCCGGCAAGCGATCTTGCAAGATCCACCGCACCAAGGATCATGACCTCGAGCTGCAAGAAGGTCGAGCAGCTTGCAATGAAAGGCCGAGTACGAAGGCGCGACAAGGAGAAGGCCCAGGAAGGTGCTGGGGGAGTTAGCAAGAAGCGACCCGGCCGGGGAGGACGCCGCGGCAAGGCCAAGCAGCGGCAAGGAGACAGACCTCCCCGCGGCCGAGACAAGGATGAAGATGACGACGAAGATGAAGATATGGAAGATGACGAGACTGATGAGCAGGAGTTTCAGAAAGCCACAGAGGTCCTCTGCGTTGACGGAGGTGCTTCCCTGCATACTTCCCACCGCCAACTCAAGCAGTGGATGCGGGAGGTCAATGCAGCGGAACCATCCGTAGAGTCACGCAAGCCTCTGAAGTGGTCCAGCACGCCTATCATCTTTGATATTGAGGACCACCCTGATCGCATAATTGCGGTCGGGTGCTTGCCGATGTTGGTCTCACCAACTATCCGCAACCTCGAGGTCACCAAGATGCTAGTTGACGGCGGGGCCGGCTTAAACCTGATCTCCTCCGCGGTGCTCCAGAAGCTTCAGATCCCTGACAGCAAGCTCGAAGAGACTGGCACATTCCAAGGAATCAATCCGGGAAGGAGCAAGCCGAAGGGGAAGATCACGTTGCCGGTAACATTTGGCAGCGAGCTGAACTTTAGGACTGAGAGGGTCACATTCGACGTTGTTGATTTCCCATTGCCTTACAATGGGATACTTGGCCGTCCAGCACTTGCCAAGTTCATGGCAGCCTCTCATTATGCATACAACTTACTCAAGATGCTCGGCCCGATAAGCATCATCTCTTTCCATGGCGACAAGAAGGATGCTCTTATCTGTGCCGACACGATCTACCGAAGCAGCGGCGCAGCGAAAGCAAAACACTTGCCGCTGAAGCTCCCGAGGGGAAGAAGAAGACCAAGTCCGGCAAGAGCTCTGATGCCAACTCCGGCAAGCGCACCTCTTCAGAGTGCTGCGCTACCGTTGAGGATGCACCATCGAGCTCCACCGGCAGGTGCAAGAAGACGATGGCAGCTCCGACACAGACCAAGAAGGTGTCCGCCAAGGATGACGGCACTGGTGGTACCTTCACCATCAGTGCATCTCTTGACCCTAAATAGGAAGGCGCGCTCGTTGCTTTCCTGCGGGCGAACGTCGACGTGTTTGCATGGCAACCGTCTGACATCCCCGGTGTTCCCAGGAAGGTAACTGAGCACCGTCTTGCCGTTTGTCCTCATGCGCGGCCCGTCAAACAGAAAGTTAGGAAGTAGGCAGTGGAGCGTCAAGAGTTCATCGCAGAAGAGATCAAGAAACTGGAAGCAGCAGGCCTTGTCAGAGGAGTGCTCCATCCTACGTGGTTGGCCAATCCAGTAGTTGTGCGCAAGGCTAATGGGAAATGGAGACTTTGTATTGACTTCACAGATGTCAATAAAGCTTGTCCCAAAGATCCATTTCCCTTGCCGCGCATCGACCAGATTGTTGACTCCATGGCTGGATGTGATTTGCTTTCATTTCTTGATGCATACTCAGGGTATCATCAGATCTTCATGGCAGAAGAGGATGAGGAGAAAACCGCATTCAATACTCCATGTGGCACATCTTTGTTTCATACGGTGCCTTTCGGTTTGAAGAATGCTGGTTCAACGTTTGCAAGAGTAGTCCATGACGCTTTTGAGCCACAAATGCACAGAAATGTAGAAGCCTACATGGATGGCACAGTGGTCAAGAGCAAGGGCAAAGCAACTCTGGTTCAAGATTTGGATGAGACCTTTGCAAATCTGCGCAAGATCAACCTCAAGCTCAACCCCGAGAAGTGCGTGTCTGCAGTCCCTTCCGGCAAGCTTCTCGGGTCCTTTGTGTCTCAGCGGGGAATTGAAGCCAATTCCGACAAGATCAAGGCCATTGAGCAGATTGAAGCACCGAAGTGCGTCAAGGATGTACGAAGGCTTGCCGGTTGCGTGGCTGCTCTCAGCAGGTTTATCTCTAGATCTGCTGAGCGCGCCCTGCCATTTTTCAAAATCTTGAAAAAGGCAGGTCCGATGCAATGGACTCCCGAAGCGGAGGCAGCGCTGCAGAACTTGAAGAGATACCTGTCCTCCACTCCAACACTTGTCGCACCTAAGCCACACGAGAAGTTGCTGCTATATATAGCGGCAACCAATCAAGTGGTTAGTGCTGCGTTAGTAGCGGAGAGGGAGGCGGATGATGAGCTAGCAACCTCGGCAGACACATCCAGCGACAAGCAGGGGGCTTCGCCGGCGAGCTCTGGTCCCGACAAGGACGGATCTGCTTGTGAGACGCATGAGCAGATCACGAGAAAAGGATGGTGCAGCGCCCAGTTTATTTTGTCGGTTCCCATACAGAGGGGCTAGGTCAAGGTACTCTGGTGTGCAGAAATTGCTTTCGGCCTTCTCATGGCCTCGAGAAGCTGCGCCATTACTTCCAAGCACATGAGATAACAGTTGTCACTCGCTTTCGGCTGAAGAGGATCTTGCAAAATCCGAGCGGCGACAGGCAGGATTGCCGAGTGGGCACTGAACTGTCAAGCTTTGGCCTCAAGTTTGAAAGCACATCAACTATCCAAAGCGAGCATTGGCAGAGTTCATAGCGGAATGGACGCCAACACGGATGAAGAAATCCCGAGACGAGCATTCCCGTCAAGGAAGCAAGCAAAGAGTGGCTGATGTACTTTGATGGTGCCTTCTCGGCTGCAAAGGCGCCGGTCTTTGGCATGCTGCTTATAGCACCACGGAGAGCACCTCAAGTCGTAGTCGGATGCACTTTCCCAAGGAGCAAGCAACAAACAATACTGCAGAGTATGAAGGTTTGCTTGCCGGTCTCAGGATCGCGGTAGACCTTGGGATTAAGAAGCTTATTGTCAGGGGTGACTCGCAACTTGTCGTCCACCAAGTGAACAAAGATTATCAGAGTCCATTGATGGAAGCCTACGTTGATGAAGTGAGAAAGCTAGAAGAACACTTTGACGGCCTACAAATGGAACATGTTCCAAGAGCTCAGAATGATATTGCTGATGGCCTGTCAAAGTACGCTGCACTTAAGTTGCCTGTGGAACCAGGGATTTTTGTGCTCAAGATAACTGAATCAACCGTAACACCATCAACTAGACAAAACAAGAAGAAGAAGTTGATTTCTGGTGACTACTTTCTAGCAGAGCTTCCCGAAGCCGCCGCCAAGAAGGTCCCCAAGATCGACACCAACAGTCTTTGAGGCGATCTGCTCCACAAGCCCTGTGGTTTGTTCGTTGAAGCAGGCGCTCCCGACAAGTTTCGCTCCGGCAAGCTTGCGGGAACGTCAAGCTCGGCTGAGCCGCGAGTTCTTGCCGTGGAAGCTGATGTTCCCGCAGCAGCAGATGTGCCTTTAGTCCTTGTTGTCGAGCCGCAAGCTCCGGCATGGGCGCAGCAGATTGTCCATTTCCTTGACGGAGAACTTCCGAAGAGCAAGAAGAAGCGGAAAGAGTAGCCCGGTAGTCAAGTATGTACCAGTTTGTCAACAGCACACTGCATGAAGGAGACTCAACGGTGTGAAATTGAAGTGTATTCACCGGAAGACGGACAAAAGCTGTTGGCGAGATACATGGAGGCATATGTGGTCACCACATTGGCGCCAGAGCACTTGCCAAGCAAAGCTTTCCGGCAAGGTTTCTTCCGGCCGACAGCCCTCCGGATGCAACTGCACAAGTAACCAAGTGTGAAGCATGCGGTTCCATTCCAAACAGATATGCCCGGCCAGCTCAAGCTCTCGGGCGATCCCTTTATCCCGGCCATTTTCGGTGCAGGGGCTCAACATCCTCGGCCCCTTCCCCCGAGCTGTCGGGGGCTTTGAGTACTTGTACGTCGCAATCGACAAGTTCACAAAGTGGCCGGAAGTGGAAGCAGTGAGGAAGGTGACAGCACAGTCAGCAGTCAAGTTCTTCAGGTCGACTGTTTGCCGTTTCGGAATCCCTAACAGGATCAGCACCAACAACGGCACACAGTTCACAAGTCGCACCTTCATGCAGTACGTCCAAGATCTTGGCGCCAAGGTCTGCTTCGCTTCTGTTGCTCATCCGAGAAGCAACGGTCAAGCGGAGAGGGCAAATCTTTGAAGTGCTGCACGGACTCAAGACCGTAACTTTTCGGCGGCTGCACAAGTGCGGAAGAAAGCTGGATTGAGGAGCTGCCGGTGGTTCTTTGGTCGATCGGGCGCCGCCAAATCGAGCCATCGCCGGACACCTTTTGCTCTAGTCTATGGAGCAGGCGGTTCTCCCCACGGAACTTCAGATACGGATCGCCTCGAGTGCTCGCTTATGATGAGCTTGAGCAAGAGCAGGCTGCGACAAGATGACGCGCTGCTCCTTGAGGAAGATCGTCTTCGAGTCATTGCACGAGCTGCTAGTTACCACCAAGCTTTGCGTCGCTACCATAGCCGCAAAGTTAGGGCGGAAAGCCTCGAGGAAGCGACCTTGTTCTTGGCGCGTTCAGTCCGCCAAGAATTCAAACAAGTTGACACCCGAAGTGGGAAGGCCCTTATCGGGTGAAACGAGTCACTAGGCCTGGCACTGTCCGCCTAGAGACCGAAGATGGCATTCCGGTGAGCAACTCCTGGAACATTGAGCATCTTCGTAAGTTTTACCAGTAGGGCGCGGTAGCCGGAACCTGTTCCGGCAACCACCTTATACAAGTCTTGCCGCTGTTGCATGTAATCCTTTGTACAAAGCCGGCGCAGACCCGATGCATCGATAAAGCTCATGTGTTGCGCACAACTTGTCAAATTCATGCTTTCATCATTTTATTGCATGTTTTGGCTAACACTTTGTGCAGCACCCACACCCGGTAAGCAATATCGAGTCACTGGGCTCCATAACTTTATTTTCTCTTCTTTCTCTTTTCTCAAAGAAAGGAAGGCTCCCTCGCGCACAAGTTAACCAGGGAAGGAGAAGATAATACTATGGACCAAGCGTTGCTCGAGGAAGTTTACCTTATGTCGGGAAGCAAGCGACAAAAAAGCTAAGTTGCCCAAGTTTGAGCAATCAGTTCTTAAAATTTTAAGTTATCTTCCTCGAACGATAGTACTTTGTATGGAAAACCTGTGCGGAGGAACCAACTCATGACTAGTCGCGCCCTTACTTTGTTTCGAGTCCGCTCAACAACTTAAGTGAGCTGCAGCTAGTCGCGACAAGGTTGCTTGTCGGAGGCGGCACCACCAGGTCAGGCCGACGTTCCGCACTCGGCGCTTGTGGCAAAGGTGCTGCACCGACAAGTTCCCTAAAAGCGTAGGGCAAAACGCATAAAGGAAGGAATCAAGTAAAGGAAATAACATTGCAATCATCGCCTAAGATAGAGTTATATTACAAAAATAGCTTGTCGCAGATCTAATAAATTGTTCTAAACATGATCAAGAACGACAAGGAAAGAGAAAATTGGCGGCCTAGTCTACGCGGGTCGCCATCAACCCGCTTGATCTTGCCCACCTTGTCCATAATGGGTGCGACAAGGGCTTTGAGCGCCTCCACATCGGCATCTGGCGGCAAGGATCACGAGGACGCCGTTGAGGTTGAGGCCTGGATTGCGAAGGCCACCTTCATCAACACCTTACGGAGGGCTTACGCACAGATCTTGCGCGATTCCTCGACCAGCTGCTTTGGGATCTCTTCCCGAGTCGCTGGAGAGCCGTCACCACGCCCTTGAAGAATAAGCTAAGCTTGGCGCTGGGTTGGAGGTGCTCGTCGGTGGAGTATCCAAGATCCACCATCCCCAGCTCCATCAGCTCGTTGTGGATGGCGGCAGCAGTATCCACAAGACCTTCGGTCCAATGCTCCACACTCTCCCTCAAAGCGCTCTGGGTGGCAACAGCATTCGCCAGCAGCTCCTCGTTGGCCTTGATCTTCTCCAACAGGCCCGTCTCCCTCTCCTTGGCACCGTCCAGCGTCTGCATCAGAGTGGTCAGCTTCAGCTCAAGGTCTGCCTTGGAATCCTTGGCGGCGTCGAGCTCCTTGTTCCTATCGGCGAGACGACCCTGCAGCTCGCCAAGAGTGTAGGCGTCCTTCTCGCGCTCGTGCTTGAGCGCAGCAAGCTCCTCGCCACTCTTCTGGAGACTGACCTCCATCTGCGTCACCTTCGCCTCCAACTCTTTCTTGGCAGCCTCGGCAGCTGCGGCAGCATCCTTCGCTTCCTTAAGAGCCCCGCCAAGTGACTCCTCGCGCGCGACAAGCTCTTCCTCGTGGTTGTCCAGGTTGACCTTCCGCTGCGCCAGCTCGCTTTCCTGCGCGGACAGCTTCTCGGCGGCAAGCCGCTGCTCCTCCTCAGATGCGGCCTTCTCAAGGATGAAGGCCGTGCGCTCTTCAGCAAGTTGCTCCCGCTCCTCCGCCAAGGACCGGAGAGCCTCTGGTTGCGGCCCGGAGCTCCTCCGCGCTTCTCCATGTCTGCTCCCGCCCTCGCGACAAGTGCTTCCCGGGACTCCAACTTGGCTTGTCGGGCGCGGTAGAGCGACAGCAGCTTCTTCAGCAGCTGCTCCTCCTCAGACTCGCTGCTGCTGCTGCTTGGCGCGTCCACCAGCGTCAGCCCAGCGGAGGTGAGCAGCTCTCCGTCGAAGGTCTCTCCTTCGACCGGCGCCCTGGAGCTCGACTCCCATGGGAGCTTGATGAAGACGCTGTCGCCGGCCTTCAAGTAGGCGCCGGGCTGGGGCTCTTGAACTGACACTGCGGCGGCAAGTCGGCCGGTCGGTGTAGCGCTGGCGCTCCTCAGGGGCCGTCGGTCTGCGATCGCCCGGACTCCTCGCCCGGCTTCTGGCGGCGGCCTCAGTTGCCTCCTCGCCCGGCCAGGCTCGTCGGCGCCGGCCTCTTCTTCCTGACGGCGGCTTAAATGCGTGTTGCCAGCAGCGTCCTCCTCGCCGGCGACCTCGGTCTCCATCGGCTCTGGGGCGGACAAAGAAAGAATAGTCAAGCAAATGTTCAAAAAGAAAAAAAGAAGAAAACAACCCCAAGGGAAATTTTTCAAGAAGAGGATTACGCAATGGGATCTGCAGCCATGGTCTCGACAAGCTGGAGGATCACCGGTGCTGTCCCTTGTCAAGTAGTCTCCCTTGCGGAGGACACTCCTTGCCGGAGAATCCTCCTTGGCGGCGTGGTCGAAGCAGATAGAATTTCGGGGGCGGCCTCCGGGCCCTCCTGATGAGGCTTCTCTGCTCCTACACAAACCAACAGTCAGATCTCCATGAAGACAGAGCACCCAAGCACACCAAACAGAAAGGCGAAAACCGCATACTTACTGCAGGGGGGCTGTCTTTGGGGCTGCACTCTAAGGAAGGGTTGCGGGTCCGGCAAGGGGTCTCGAGCGCCTCCTGTTGCCAGGTGGATCGTCCTCAACGGCGACCACCGGGTCTTGGCTCTCTTCGACGCTCTACGGGCGGTGTCCTGAAAAGGAAAGAGTTCAGAACAAAGCAAATCAGATTCAAGATGATGCAACAAAATTGAAGAAATACAAGCACAATATTGAAGCTTACTCTTCTTCCTCGTCGGAGCTTAGTGCGGAGAGATCAAACTCCGGCTCGCCTCCAGTGCGACGAGGCGGAGGAGTGGGCTCTCTTGGCCGCTTAAGCGCAGGTGTCGGCGGTGGCACGGGAGGATCCCGCCCGATTGTCGCAGCAGTGTGGGGTGCTCCCGCGGCAACATCGCTTGCCGCGGTAGAGCGCGTAGTGCGGCGCTGCGGCTATGGGCCCGTCTGCCGCCCCGTCTCGTCTCCGGCCTTGCGGAGACGCCTCTTTGGCGGAGCCGGGGGCTCCGTTTGCGGCAAGCCGCTGGATGGTGGGGAAGAAGCGCCCTCGGCGGGGTCGCGCGACTCGGCCTCGGGTTCGGCAAGCTATTCCTCACCGGAGAACTCCCTTCGCTCGGCAAGGCTTGCCGCCTCGGCTGCATCTGCCTCCTCCACGGTGTACCCGAAGACGCCAGCGGCAGCAGCTGCTGCTGCCTCCTCCAACCTTGTGGCAATGTGCACCATCTCTTCGTCGGTGGTGTCGCGGGTGAGCTTCTTCTGCTCGTCGGGGCGGATCGGCATTTCTTCCAAGCTGTCGAAGAATTGCCGCACGACGTCCTCCGCAGGCTCTTGCCAGGTTGGAACGATCCCATGCGAATCGCACAACGGCATCATGGCGCGGATGCGGTCGAGCGAAGAGTTGTTGCACAATGGGACGACCCCCCTCGGCAACCTAAACCACTCGGGGTGATCGGGGTCATTCTTGAACAGCTCTAGCAACATCGCATCCAACTCCAAGACAGTGAAATTCCAGTTAAGGCCAGGCGCAGCCTCATGATGTCCGCTGCGTTTTGGAACTCCCAAGCAGGTCTCCTCCTCTCCTCCAAGGGAGCGGCGCGGCGAAGGAAATCTGCGCCATGCGCCTACGGTGAGTCCGGCAAGCCTGAGGCGCAAGATCCGGGTCACAGCAATCTTCAACCTAGCATCTTCCGGCGCCAAGTTGCTCCAATCGTAGCCGCGCACTATTGGGGTTTGGCGCAGGGCAGTGAAGGGCTGCGGGTTCTCCTCTATGATCCAACACCAATTGGCTCTCCACTCCTCCCATTTGCTACGGAACTCTCCTTCCAGATAGGCCTCCTTCTTGCCGACCCTGGAGACCCAAGCAATCCCTCCGGCAAGCGGCTCCCCTCTCTCAACGTGGGGCATGAAGAAGTGGCGGAACAGGGCTACGTTGGGGTGGATCCCGATAAAGTTTTCGCAAAGGTGCGAAAACTGCCATGGTCGAAACGGCGTTGGGGTGAAATCAAGGAGGCGGAACCCGTAGGTATTCATAATGTCGCAGAAGAATTAGAAAAGGGCGGCAGAGCCCGCAATAGAAGAAAAGCGCAAAGAAAGGGTACCCAGTTGGGGCTAGTTCGAAGCGATGGCGGGAGTACCTTCGCGCGGATGCGCACGCGTCTCCGTCGACCGAAGAGGTAGAAGCTCTCCCTCGGCTCCTTTGCGTCGAGCTGGGGATAAGATGGCCCGCTCCTTTCGCGGTGGCGAACCGCTGCGCCTCGGCCGACTTTCACGCCTTTCCCTTGTCGGCTTTGAGCCATGGCGGAGGCGGTTGAGAGACCGATGGCGTTGATGGCGTTGTGGCGAAGGGGCGGAGCGCTGCTCTCTTCGCACTAGAGAAGAAGGGGGAGCGGTGGTTTCGAGACAAGACAGCAATGGCGAGGTGGGCGACCTGCCCCTGTTTCCCCTGTTTATAAGGAGGGAGAGGGGGCGGATGTTCCGCTTTTCCTAATAAAGAAACCCCCACGACCTCGCCCACGATCTCTCACACGACGCCACGTTCGGTGCGTGCCGTTAGTGGGGGACGTGGTGGGTCCGGGTTGAGTTACGGCGTGACCAAGGCCGCGTGTGAGGGTGCACTGTTTTGGGCCTGGCCCGACAGCTCTCGGCACCGTGTGCGGCGCCCAGTTCGGGGGCTCTGTCGGTGTACTAGAGTAGGGGTACCCTAGTATCCCGAACTTCGTGCACGGGCGATTCAGCACCAGCGGCAAGGCTTGCTGATCACCGCTAAGATCCTCCATGGTTCCTTTGGAGCCATTCAAGAACAAAGTATTTAACCAAGAAGACAAGGCCCGGCAAGAGGAGCTTGCCGGGAAGGCCACTCAAGGCACGCGAAGACAAGACCCGGCAAGAGGAGCTTGCGGGAAGGCTCGAGAGCGACAAGCCTCCGGACGCGACAAAGGATTCACCGCGGCAAGGCACTTGCCGCGAGGCAACCTCTCTCTTCATCTCCGCTCCAGCTCATCCACCAACGTGTCGCCATGGGACCATTCCATGCGGCGTGTCAAGAGGCTGTGCAGCCAGCGGGGAAGCAGCAATAAGCGGCGGCCGACAAGCTTGCCATCGTGGCGGTAACGGTGGCGCTCCCGACGGTCCTGTTGCACTATTTAGGCGAGGTGGACGGGCATTTAATGCTTTTGTCCCTTGCCGTCGTGGGTTAGGTAGAGTACATCGTACCTTTGTACAAGTAGGTGTACCAACTACTGTTTTCCATTTGTACCCCCATCTACGTCGCCACCTGTCGGAGACCCCTTGAGCATATAAAAGGAGGCCCATGCGCAACGTAGAGGGGATTCGGTTCGATTCGATGCCAACGTAACCAGAGAACACTCACGCTAGGTCTTGTAGTTCTCATCGCTCCCTAGCAAGAACACAATACAATCAGACAAGCAGCAGTAGGAGTATTATCTGTCCGGAGAGCTCCAAAGCTGGGTAAACTGCTCGTGTGCTTCGCCTCGATCCGCTCGTCGTGCGATCTCCGCCCCCCTCCGAACCAAAAGGGACTCGGTCCGCCGGTCCCATAGGTGTCCGTCGGTCCGATCAGCCTCCCCGACACATTGAGATGTTTGAGGGGTTCATTATATTTTTGTAATTCAACCATATGTTTATGCAAATCACTAAGTTTGTCTAGCATTTGAACTCCCTCTGGGGTAAAATAAATCCCCTTCATGAACCTTGCGGTGATTTTTGATTTGCTTCGGGTAGTCCTCTAGGTCAACCCGGTTGAAGGATGCAACATTGACATTAAATTCATCAAACTCTTATGCAAGAGTTCTAAAGTCTGTGATTTACCAATACACACAAAAAGGTTTAAAATACATGTAAATATGAGCAGAAAATTAAGTAGCTGGAGCGAGGAAAAGCACTAATATAGAAGACAAAAGAGCTGACCAGGTTGTTGGCCTGCCTCGACAGCTGGTTTTCCCTTGCCTGTGCAAGAGTCGAATACATTTCACTGCTTGTGAATCAAGTTTGTGCAAGCGGCTATCAAATGACATTCATGAACAATTGTGAAGAGTGGTTGAAAATAGAAACAAACAAAAGTACACGACTCATAAAACTTCTACGACCGTCACATCGTCGGATACACATTCGAAGCCTTTGTGTTATGAAACAAAAAGGTGTGAGGGAGCTTACTAGGTCAGTTTAAAACTTGTACCTATTAACAGCCCTTTGAAGCTCAGAAGTGAGTACTCTTGGTCGGAAACTTGATGAGTCTCTTATGAGTTGATCCTACTTGCAAACAACAAAAGAAAAATTGATGTGTGCTGCATGAAGCAAAAATGACAAAACATTGGTTGTTTTTACAATCTGACCAACATATAGACATAGAACATGTATTTTTGATGGCCCTATTGCTTAATCCAAGAGTCACAAGGTCAAACTTCTCGATACATATTGTAGTTTCCACCATACGAATCACCTTCCAACAACATTTACACGCTATTTTTATTTTTTCACTTTTATTTAATTTCAAAAATACCAAAAATATTTATCGCACATTATCTTTGGTAGGCTTATTATCTTTTGGTAGGATTGTTCAACTAGCAAGACTAGCAAGGATTGACACATGTGCTAGGATTTTTGGGGCACAAGAGGGTTTTATTTGTGTTATACGACATTCAACTATTGCAAGCACTTGTATCTCCGTAATTGATACTTTGGTTTCTCATTATGGGAAGACTTCTATTGCTTGCTACAAACTCCCATACGGTGAGCCTAACATTGCACCTTTAGCAAATGTCAATAAGTTAGGTTCCCTAGGGGATATCATCAATAACAGGGATGCCACAAGCCGGATGATGAAGTAGGCTATCGAGATGCTACCTTTTGAGATCCAATACCAGTCACGCCGTCGAAAACACAAGTGCTCCCTGGGTGATTTTGGTAGTTAATGTCAACATATCTTTTGTTGGACTAATTGTTTTATCTAGTATATCTCATATAAGTTCAACAGTGGCGTGGCAAGGACAAGATGATGTGGAACCCCCTCAAAATGCTAAGGACAAGGATTGACAATAGCTCAAGACTCTTCTACATTTTTGTTTAAGTGATCCAAGATCACATTGAGTCCATAGGAAAGCCAATACTATTAAAAGGGTATGAGTGTTGCTTAATGGTATTTTTGCTCAAGTGCTTAGTAATATTGCTCCAAAACCCTTAGCCACTTTCTCTATCCAAATATGTCCAAACCCTAATTTCTAACTCGGCTCCACCGATATTTCCTACTCGAAGCCACTGAGTTCATCTGGACTTCGCCACTACAAACACCCTAATAATTCGGTCCCACCGATATGGATCTCGGTCCCACCAAGATGGTCTTACCAACTCTCTGTGACTTGTTGCAATCACTTTGGTCTCACCGAGATGTTGCAATCGGTCCCACCGAGTTGGCTTGACTGATTCTCTGTTGCCTTGTTGCTTCACTTCGGTCCCACCGAGATGATGCAATCGGCGCCACCGAGATGAGGTTTGCCTTAAGCCCTTGCACATCGGTTCCACCGAGTTGTTCCTGTTGGTCCCACCGAGATTCCTAATGTTCATATTTTTGCACAGAATGGTGCCACCGAGTTTTCTGATCAGTGGCAACGAGATGGGTCAAAAGTGTGTAACGGTTGGATTTTGTGTGGAGGCTATATATACCCCTCCACCCCTTCTTCCTCATAGAGGAGAGCCATCAGAACGAGCCTACACTTCCACCATTCATTTTCTGAGAGAGAACCACCTACTCATGTGTTGAGATCAAGAGTTTCCATTCCTACCATTTGAACCTTGATTTCTAGTCTTCCACAAGTTGCTTTTCACTCAAATCCTTCTTCCACCATAGCCAAATCTATGAGAGAGAGTTGAGTGTTGGGGAGACTATCATTTGAACCACAAGAGCAAGGAGTTCATCATCAACACACCATCTATTACCTTTTGGAGAGTAGTGTCTCCTAGATAGGTTAGGTGTCGCTTGGGAGCCTTCGACAAGACATGGAGTTGAACCAAGAAGTTTGTAAGGGCAAGGAGATCGCCTACTTCGTGAAGATATACCAGAGTGAGGCAAGTCCTTCCTGGGCGATGGCCATGGTGGGATAGACAAGGTCGCTTCTTCGTGGACCCTTCGTGGGTGGAGCCCTCCGTGGACTCGCGCAACCGTTACCCTTCGTGGGTTGAAGTCTTCATCAACGTGGACGTACGATAGCACCACCTATCGAAACCACGCCAAAAATACTCCGTGTCTCCATTGCATTTCCACACTCCAATCCCATCCCTTTACATTCTTACAGTTGCATGCTTGTGTAAAATGTATTATGTGCCCTTTAACATGTGCTAAACTCAACCTTAACTTGAAGAAACTAAAAACTGCCAATTTTACTTGTTAAGGGTCTAATCACCCCTCCCCCCTCTAGAACCATCTTCTCGATGCTTTCAGTTGGGCTGTAAAGTCATAAGTCCTGGCAGATTTCATCGCTGAGGACAGAAGTCGAGCAACCAGAACAATTCATTGACTATATGCATTGGACCATGTATTTTGATGGGTTCAAGATGTTGGGCGGACGATGACATAGTCCTCATCTCACCAACTAGCGACACGATGTGTTACGTGCTCCAAATATGTATATGGATTGCAGAGTAAGAAGACATTTTGAATGGCCTTTGCACAGTTGTGGCCATGACGATCCAGACGCTCTAGATCCAGGTGACTCCAATATTGTGATATCGTAGATCAATGGTGCCTTCGACCCCAATGACCCATGAATGTCATCATATCGAGAGGTAGTACAACAATTATCTGGTTGGTTTGACGGACTGGAATTCCATCATGTCCAGCGGGACGATAATGCATCGGTTGACTCGCCAAGATGGGTGCACAGTGCCTCCCTGTTCCCAAGAGCTTCTTCCTCAAGCGGCTATTAAATCCATTCCTTAAATTTGCAGGTCAGACAGGAACCGACCTCCGAGTCCAAGGGCTCAGAGCCCGGCAAGGATGAAACCGGGGGCTCGGACGTGGAGGTCACTTCATTGGCCCACAACATCATGGCAGTTGTCCTAGCCAGGACTGAGCCCATTATGGCATATCTTCTATGGAGCGAGTTACTAGAGGACAAGACAGAGGCCCGACGCATAGTTCGTTGTTTGCCGCTTATGCAGCATGATGGATAGCTCTATAGAAGCATCATCACTGGTGTTTTCCAATGTTGCATCTCTCTGGAGGAAAAACAGTAATCCTGCTTAATATTCATGGCCGCACTTGCGGGCACCACGCTGCTTCTCACACCCTAGTGAGCAAGGCCTATCAAGCAGTGTTTTATTGGCCTACGATGAGGTAGGATGCAGTCGACATAGTCACGCACTGTGTGGGATTCCAGCACTTCACAAAAGTCATTCCGTTACTAGCCTTTTGTGGTCTAGTGGTTGGACATAGTCAAACCTCTCAAAACGTCCAAGGGAGGCTTTAGATTCCTATCACCTGGCCTTTTCTGGTCTAGGGGTTGGACATACACTATTGTATGATGGTCCAAACATGACACTACAATTAGAGACCCTTCGATGAAACTGTATGTGATGCATCAATCGCAAATGGTGTCAAAAAAGATACAAAACATTTGCGATGGCGGAGACATCAAACATGATTCGTATTATAGTTGCGTGTGCAATTTGTGGCATATGGTTACTCCGTAAGAACTATTTGCGATGAGCCAGAACGATAGAAACATGCAGCCATATGAAGGTGTGTGCGATATGACATACAGTTCACTCGGATGAACTGTTTGCGATTAGGGAACACAATAGAAATGGTCAGCTAGATCAAGGTGTGTGCGATATACGACATATGGTTCAGTCAGATGAACTGTTTTCGATTAGACAACACAACAAAAACGGTTCAACTTAACAACATGTGTGTGATATGCGGCATCCAGTTCGCATAGATGAACAGTTTGTGATGAGAAAAGAGAACACAAATGATTCGTGTAAGCAAGATGTGTGTGATACGCGGCAAACAGCCCACTCGGATGAACTGTTTGCGATGAGAAAATATAACACAGACGGTTCTACAGTTAATCCGTGTGCGATTATGTGTGTAGAAAAACTTTGAAAAATGCTAACTAGTTGCTTGCGATGGCTAGGAGTATCACACACGATGTGTATGCCAGTACTCGTGTGCGATGGTTAGTAAGTTACACATACGTTTCCTTATGTTAACACGTGTGTGATAACACGTGACACCTCATATGGTTGTCGAGTTGTGTGCTCCAATTGTATTTCCGCGCTAGTGAAGGCTTCCCGCACTCCACAGGGGTGAATTGTAAAATCCCCAGACCTCTAGTCAGCTGCTAGCTATAAATAACCACAACAATGGCCGCCGACGGTGACTCGCTACTGATCCACTTGCTAGCTAGTTACCCACACATACTGGCATACCCCCAATGGCCGACGACGGGATGGAGTTGCGCGACCGAAACATGAGCCAGAGATCATAGTTTAGGTTAATAAATTGTACCTCCAGAGCCGGATGATTCCGGCTTTGGAGGTATAATTAATTAACATAATCTGAGATCAAATAACTAAAGCTTCCCCAACGTGATCGTGCCATCCCCAACCGCTAGCAGAGCGCGTGCGGACAGACGCGACCCGGCCGCGCCTTGGCTCCTAAACGACGAGCAGAGCGTGCAAAGGGACGCGACCCGAGGGCGCCTCGGCGCCTAAACGGCGAGTATAGCATGCGGAGGGACGCGAGCATAGCGCATCACGGCAGTCTAAACGGTGAGCAAGCAAATGCATAATTATTGCATATAGCAGTTGAACATAGCAGGGAATAGCAGTCCAACAATATTATTTTCGATGACATGCATTAGTATATTCTTAGTCAAATCTAAGGTCAATTTTTTGTCCTAAAAAATACGAAAGGGACCAATAAATAATGACGGAGCTAGTACCTATACCAACACGCACACCTAGTGCGGGAATTAATGATGTTCCATGTCCATCAATCCATGCCAATGCTTCCCGCTGATATATCTCAAACGTCTCTATAATATTTTTATTGTTTCATGCTGTTATATTATCATTCGTGGATGTTTTACATTCATTTTATAGCAACTTTATATCATTTTTTGGAACTAACCTATTGACATAGTGCCCAGTGCTAGTTGTTGTTTTTTTGCTTTTTTACTTCACAGAATATCCATATAAAACGGAGTCCAAACGCAGCGAAACATTTTGGAGATTTTTTTTCTACCCAGAAGATAACTTGGGAGCCAAGGAAGTGCACGAGGGAAGGCACGTGAGGCCCACCACAGACCTAGGCGTGCCAGAGGCCCCTAGCACACCCTGATGGGTGGTGGGGCCCACGGAGGACCTTTCCACCACCTCTCAGATCTATAAATACCCAGATATTCCAGTAACCCTAGGGGAGTCGACGAAACACAATTCCAGCCGCCGCAAGTTCCAGAACCACGAGACCCAATCTAGAGCCCTTTTCCAGCACCTTGCCGGAGGGGAACACGATCACAGAGGGGTTCATCTTCCTCATTGGTGCTCCTCCGATGATGCATGAGTAGTTTACCACAGACCTACGTGTCCATAGGAAGTACCTAGATGGCTTCTTCTCTCTTTTTGATTCTCAATACAATGTTCTCCTTGATGTTCTTGGAGATCTATTTGATGTAATGACTTTTTGCGATGTGTTTGTTGGGATCCGGTGAATTGTGAGTTTATGATCAGATCTATCCATGAATATTATTTGATTCTTATTTGATCTCTTATATGCATGATTATTATAGCCTCGTATTTCTTCTCTGAAACTTTGGTTTAGTTAGGCCAACAAGATTAATTTTTCTTGCAATAGGAAGAGGTGCTTTGTGATGGGTTCGATCTTGCGGTGTCCTCACCCAGTGACAGAAGGGGTAGTGAGTCACGCATGTATCATTGTTATTAAGGATAAAAAGATAGGGTCTATTCCTACATGAATAGATCTTGTCTACATCATGTCATCGTTCTTATTGCATTACTTCGATTCTCCATGAACTTAATACACTAGATGCATGGTGGATAGCGGTCGATGTGTGGAGTAATAGTAGTAGATGCAGGCAGGAGTCGGTCTACTACTCCTGGACGTGATGCCTATATACATGATCATTTCCTTGGATATCATCATAATTATTTTCTCTTCTATCAATTGCCCAACAGTAATTTGTTTACCCACCGTATGATATTTTCTTAAGAGAAGCCACTAGTGAAATCTACGGCCCCGGGGTCTATTTTTTATCATATTATTTTTAGATCAATTATTCCAAAAACCCAAAAATACCTTTCTGCATTATTTATTTATTATATTTTGTGTTTTGTCAGATCTATTTACCAAATCTCATACAATTTAATCTACCTCAATACCGAGGAGGGATTGACAACCCGTCTTACACGTTGGGTTGTAAGTATTTGTTCTTTGTGTGCAGGTACCGTTTACATAGTGTTGCTTGGTTCTCCTACTGGATTGATAACCTTGGTTTCATAACTAAGGGAAATACTTACTGTTGCTGTGCTGCATCATCCTCTCCTCTTCGGGGAAATACCAACACAAATACAAGCAATCAAGAAGAATTTCTAGCGCCGTTGCCAGGGAGACATCATCAACATCTATCAGGTTCCTAATCACAAATTTCTAGCGCCGTTGCTTCACTTCTAAAACTTTTTTGCGAAAAACACAAAAATATTTGCCTTTTTATTGCCTTCTTTTCCGTTTGCCCTTTTCTCGGTTGCTTGTGATCTTGCTTGTCCAACTTATTGCTATGGCTAGTTCTTCCTCTGTTATGTGTACCCCAGATAACGAAGTTCTCAATTTTCAGCAAAGGGGAGGAGAGAATTTAAAAGATGATTGGTATAGGATTTACAGTGCTCATAATAGATCTATTCATAAGCAATCTACTGTTATTCTTCTTCGCAATTTTTATGTGGGCATTACCACTTGGTATAGATTTGTTCTTGACACTATCATTGGTGGGAATTTCTTGGTTTGTCCCTCTTTGGATGCTTTTAATGCTATGGGAGATTTAGTGGGTGCACCACCTATCATTGTGAATAAAACGATTTTAACACTTGAGCATGCTATGCAAGTCTAGATGCTATTCAAAAGAAAATAGTCACCCAAGAACATATTGAAATTTTTGATAAAAGGATGCATAATCTTGCTAATAAAATTGGGTCAAAGGCAGGAGATGCTATTAAATTATTAAAATAAAAGGGACCCATAGTTAATGAAAGGATAGAAGAGAGCCCCGCTCGGATTGATAAGTTGGAAGAATTTTTTAGCAATTTGAGCTCGCCTTTTTCTTCTGTTAAAACTATAGGAAAAAACTCCTAAGAATTGGCCTACACATGTTTCTAAAAATAAGGGTGCTGCTTCTAGTAACAACAATGAAGATCTTAAAATGATTAGTATTCACCCCAACTTTGTTGAAGTGATCAAAAGCCCTACTTGCAAGAATGAATTCTTCTATGTTATTCCTAGGAGTATTATTATTGAAAATATGCATGCTAAATCCTTGAAGAATTTTGGTAGTGTGATTGAGGAGTTGGAAAGTAAAGATGACAATACTTAAGTCTGTGCATTATGCCTAGCTAGGGGCATAAAACGGTAGCGCTTGTTGGGAGGCAACCAATGAATAAAATTTATTTTTGCCTTTTTTCTTTATGTTCTTGAGTGTTTTCACAATTATGCTACTGTTATGATTGTGTTTTTATGTTTTATTTAGTGTTTGTGCCAAGTAAAGCCTTTGGGACCTTGTTGGGCGATAGTTGATTTGATCTTGTTGAAAAACAAAAACTTTTGTGTCCAGTAGCGAAATTTTTAAAAATCGAGAAGCGACGAAAATTCTTATTTTTTTACACAAGATTGATATAAAGACTCCCATGTTGTCCTAATTTCCAGAATTTTTGGAGTTACAGAAGTATGGTTAGAGTCCAGATTACTACAGATTGTTCTATTTTTGACAGATTCTATTTTTGTTGCATTGTGTGCTTATTTTGATGAATCTATGGACTATATTTGAGGGTATAAGCCATGGTAAAGTTAGAATACAATAGGTATAATGCAATAATAAAATATGAATTGGTTTGCAACTGTACTTAAAGTGGTGATTTGCTTTATTATACTAATGGATCTCACGAATGTTTTGTTAAGTTTTGTGTGATTGAAGTTTTCAAATTTTGGGTGAGATCATGATGGATGAAGGACTAGGGAGTGAAAAGAGCCTAAGCTTGTGGATGCCCATGGCACCCCAAGGTAATATTCAAGGAGAACCAAGCAACTAAGCTTGGGGATGCCCCGGAAGGCATCCCCTCTTTCTTCTAACAACCATCAATAGTTTTACTTGGAGCTATATTTTTATTAGTCACATATCATGAGTTTTGCTTGGAGCGTCTTGTATTATTTGAGTCTTTGCTTGTTTTGCTTTTTAGTTTATCGTAATCATACTTGCTGGACACACCTATTTGAGACAGCCATAATTATGTTATGATTTGTTAGAATTGCTCTATATGGTTCACTTAAATTTTTTTAAGCTATGGAATTGCTCTAGTGCTTCACTTATATCTTTTTGAGCATGGTGGCGCTTTAATTTTTGAATAAATACTCTCATGCTTCACTTAGATTAATTTGAGAGTTAGTAATTTTTTTGAAGAACTACTCTCATGCTTCACTTAGATCAATTTGAGAGTTAGTAAAAAAAATTCTCTCATGCTTCACTTATACTAATTTGAGAGTTGAAAATTGTTATGCTCGTGTTCTTCACTTAAATTGGTTTGAGCTTATTTTAAGCAATGGTAATATATGAAACTAGTCCCAAAGTGATAGATATTCAAGAGGGATATAATAAAAACTTTTATGAAGATCATTGGATAGTATAAACTTGATTCTTTGTAATAGTTTTGAGATATGATGCTAGCAATATGTTAGTCATGTTGGTGAGTAATTATGCTTTAGTAAGAATACTAGTGTTAAGGTTTGTGATTCCCTATGCAAGCATGGAAGTCAATAGTTATGCAATGAAATTACATCCTACTTGTGGTGCATTATTCGGTGTTAATTATGCTTAATGCTCGTTTATGAGAATTTTCGTTTCTTGGTTGGTTGCCTCTCAATCTTTTTGCTAGCCTCCACTTATACTAAGTACAAATACTACTTGTGCATATAAAATCCTTAAAACCAGTTATGCCATATGAGTCCACCATACCTACCTATATGCGGTATTTCCATGCCGTTCCAAGTAAATTTGTATGTGCCAACTCTAATTTTAAAAATGAATTTCCTTTTTGTTTGCCCGTACCGCTCATGAAGCTGCAAGGGGTGGCCAATATTTTTCCATGCTAGATGTGTTATTCTCAAGATGATTGTTTGCTCACTTTTAATTGCACGAGAGTGTGGCAGTAATAGGGATGCCCAATCCCGAAATGAAGAAGAAATTTACTTTATGTTTTCAAATAATAAATTTCTTGGAAAGTGTTGGTATGGAAGGAACCCGTAGATACGGCTAGCCATGGATTGTGAAAGAATGGTGGAAAAAGGAATAAACTTTATTTTATGTTTGGGAACCTCCTATGATGTATCTAGCATGGAAAGTATTGGGAATTACTAGGTCATTTTCGTTGACGGGAAAAGCATGCCTCTCAAAATATTTTTTATCTCTCAATTTAAGCTTTGAGCTCTGGCACCTCTATAAATCTTCGCTTCCCTCTGCGAAGGGCCTATCTATTTACTTTACGCAATTTTTATTTTTATTTGAGTCTCCATCTTCTCTTATAAATCACCAACTAGGGAGCAGTATGATCATACTTGTGCATTGGATGTATCTATTATTCGAGTGTGTTTCATAAACGGATCAATGATTGGGCATGATGGGCCAGGGATAACTTTCTTTGGTGTTGATATTTCGGAAGACTTGGTTGCTTGTTGATATGCTTGAGTATTGCAGTCTTCATGTCAAATATAGACTATTGCTTTGAACAATCTAAAAGTCCAAATGTCCATGCTACAAAAGCAAAGAATATGTGATGAACATGTTAGGCAGCATTCCACATCAAAAATTCTGTTTTTATCATTTACCTACTCGAGGGCGAGCAGAAATTAAGCTTGGGGATGCTAATATATCTCCAACGTATCTATTATTTTTTATTGCTCCATGCTATTATATTATCATTCTTTGATATTTTACATTCATTTTATAGCAACTTTATATAATTTGTTGGGACTAACCTATTGACATAATGCCCAGTGCCAGTTGCTTTTTTTTGCTTGTTTTTTTACTTCACAAAATATCCATATCAAACGGAGTCCAAACGCAGCAAAACTTTTTGGAAATTTTTTCCTGCCCAGAAGACAACTTGGGAGCCAAGGAAGTGCCAGAGGGAAGGCCCATGGGGCCCACCACCCATCTGGGCGCGCCTTGATGGGTGGTGGGGCCCACGGAGGTCCTTTCCACCGCTTCTTAGCTATATTAGTATCCGGATATTCCAGAAACCCTAGGGGAGTCGATGAAACACAATTCCAGCCACCACAAGTTCCAGAACCACGAGATCCAATTTAGAGCCCTTTTCCGGCACCTTGCCGGAGGGGAACACGCTCACAAAGGGGTTCGTCATCCTCATTGGTGCTCCTCCGATGATGCATGAGTAGTTTACCACAGACCTACGGGTCCATAGGCAGTAGCTAGATGGCTTCTTCTCTCTTTTTGATTCTCAATACAATGTTCTCCTCGATGTTCTTGGTGATCTATTTTATGTAATGACTTTTTGCGGTGTGTTTGTTGGGATCCGATGAATTGCGAGTTTATGATCGGATCTATCCATGAATCTTATTTGAGTCTTCTTTAATCTCTTATATGCATGATTATTATAGCCTCGTATTTCTTCTCTGAAACTTTGGTTTAGTTAGGCCAACTAGATTTATTTTTCTTTCAATGGGAAGAGGTGCTTTATGATGGGTTCGATCTTGCGGTGTCCCCACCCAATGACAGAAGGGGTAGCAAGGCATGCATGTGTTGTTTCTATTAAGGATAAAAAGATGGGGTCTATTCCTACATGAATAGATCTTGTCTACATCATGTCATCGTTCTTATTGCAGTACTCCGTTTCTCCATGAACTTAATACACTAGATGCATGCTGGATAGCGGTCGATGTGTGGAGTAATAGTAGTAGATGCAGGCAGGAGTCGGTCTACTAATCTTGGATGTGATTCCTATATACATGATCATTGCCTCGGATATCGTCATAATTATTTGGTCTTCTATCAGTTGCCCAATAGTAATTTGTTTACCCATCGTATGCTATTCTCTCGAGCGAAGCCACTAGTGAAATCTATGCCCCGTAGGTCTATTTTCTATCATATTGTTTTCAGATCTATTATTCCAAAAATCCAAAAATACCTTGTTGCACTTTACGTGTCATGTCATGAAACCATGTCAAGTTTCATGATTTTTGGGCAAGCTTTGGATTTACGAGGATTTTAAAACCATGATTCTCAATGTTTGAGGACGACGGGACGTTTATAATTTGTTCTCATTCCTTCAGTGAGACCTAAACATGTACCCAAGGACACATGTATGATTTTCAACCCAGTTTGGTGCACTGGAGCATGTGCTTGTAGTTCAAATTTGAATTATGGACATTAAATGCCTGGAAAACTCAATTAATGTATAAAAAAGGCCACACGAGACCTGAATAATTTCAAATTTTAGCATGAATCTCTTGTTGTCCCAAGTTGATGCAGAAAAAATACAAGGCGAGAAGAGGCAGCGGTTGTCGTTTCGCCCACAAGGCGGACACACTTCCCTATCGGAACCACGAGGGTTCTTGCGAGAAGCTCCGGTTTGTAAGAGGTTTGTTATAAAGCTTGGCCTAAATTGGACAAATTTTTTTACCATGACATATATGTGCAATCTTGTGACACCATGCCAAGTTTCATGATTTTCTAGTGAATTTTGGATTTACAGGGATTTAAAAAACCGAGATTCCCAATGTTTGGGGCTAATCCAGGACGACGAGACGGTTGTAATTCATTCCCATTCCTTCAATGAGACCTACACATGCACCCAAGGACACATGTATGATTATTGTCGACATTTTGGTGCACTGGATCATGTGCTTCTAGTTCAGATTTGAATTATGGACATTAAATGCCTAGAAAACTCAATTAATGTATAAAAAGGCCAAACGAACCCTGGATAATTTCAAATCTCAGCAACAATCTCCTGTTGTTCCATGTTGCCTGTAGAAAAAATACAAGGTGAGAAGAGCCAGCGATTATCGTTTCGCCCACAAGGGGGACACGTTTCCCTATCAGAACCACAAGGCTTCTTGAGAGAAGATCTGGCTTATAAGAGGCTTGTAATAAAGCTTGGCCCAGATTGGCCAATTTTTGTAGCATGACATATATGTGCCCTGTCGTGACACCATGCCAAGTTTCATGATTTTCTGGTGAGTTTTGGATTTAGGGAATTTAAAAACCGAGATTCCCAATATTTGAGGCCGAGCCAAGACGCTGAGACGGTTGTAATTCATTCCCATTCATTGCATGGGACGTAAACATGTACCCAAGGACACATGTATGTTTTTTCTAGCCATTTTGGTGCATGGGATCATGTATTTGTAGTTCAGAGTTGAATTATGGACATTAAATGCCTAGAAAACTCAATTAATGTATAAAAAGGCCAAACGAACCCTGAATAATTTCAAATTTCAACATGAATCTCCTGTTGTTCCATGTTGCATAGACAAAAATACAAGGCGAGAAGAGGCGGCGATTATCGTTTTGCTCACAAGGGGGACACGTTTCCCTATCGGGACCACAAGGGTTCTTGTGAGAAGCTCCAGTTTGTAAGAGGCTTGTAATAAAGCTTGGCACAAATTGGACAATTTTTTTACCACGACATATATGTGCCATGTCGTGGCACCATGCCAAATTTCATGGTTTTCTGGTGAATTTTGGGTTTACGGGGATTTAAAAACCGAGATTCCCAATGTTTGAGGCCAAGGTAGGACGACTAGATGGTTGTAATTCATTCCCATTTCTTGCATGGGACCTAAACACGCACCCAAGGACACATGTATGATTTTTCTAGACATTTGGGTGCGCTGGAGCATGTATTTGTAGTTCAATTTGAATTATGCACTTTAAATTAATGCTTAGAAAACTCAATTATAATGTATAAAAAGGCCAAACGAACCCTGAATATTTAAAGCAGTTCTGGTCAACCGTCTGGCACCCGTGGGTAAGCACTGTGCGCATGCATCGTGCTAGCTCGTGCTTCCTTCTTTACTAAGTTATCCATATTAATGGTGTTATACACGAAAACACCAACGTTTCCTGCCACTCCTCCCATCGGTTCCCGCCTCTTCTCCCATCGGTTTCCCGCTGCCAGTGCCAGTGCTCATAGAAGGCTAGGCAGCGACACACCGGCCATGTAAATATTGCACAAAGTTTCTAAAAGCACAAACGTGTGTGATAGTAGGGAGTAGGTCCCACACGGTGACCAGCGTGAAATGCCTTAAAGGCAAGGAGTCAACTCTTATCAGCAAGGTGCGGGTTCTCATCCGCTAGCCGAGTCAAATAGAATGTAGAAGTTAAGCATGATGGGGCTGGGGGAGTCTAAGGATGTGTGACCTGGTGGGAAGTTACATATCTCAAGCTTCATTTAAGCGCCAAGATACGGTCATGACACTCATTTAGTATCTAAATGTGTTTGTAGTGACCTGTCATGTCGATTATATAAACCTATGGATCCTTGTTTCGATAATTTGTAGAATGATGTTTTTTCATCATTTCTTGTTCTAAAAAATCGGAGAATAAATGATGTGTCTGTAGTGACCTATCATGTCGATTATATAAACCTTGGGATCCTTGTTTTGGTAATTTGTAGAATGATGTTTTTTTCGTTATTTATTATTCTAAGAAATCAGAGAATAAATGATTGAGATCCCACCCAATCTATCCCTTTGACCCAACGTACCAGAATAGTTTGACCATGACGGGTTCCTCATCTAACCCTTTGACCCAACATATGAGAAGGGTTTGACCATGACGATTTCCTCTTGCTCTGTGTTCCATGTTAGACCAAATCAAGTTTGAGCACTTGGGTTGGACAATATCCCCCCTTCGCCTGCCTCAAAGTTGGGGAACTGGCATCGTACGTCTTGAACATGTCTTGGGGGTACGGTGTTCGGTTTGTAATGTAGTTGGTGCCCCACCGAAGTTGTGCATTGGGGATTTGAACAGATCACACACCACCCATACATATTTTTAGGCCGCATGCAGGGTATAAGGGGTCTTCTGATTGGCCCCGTCTCCCTTGTGCAGTCATATAGGAGTAGGATTTTCTACAATAGTTTGCCACGAAACTAGTTAAGGTTTTCGACGGTGTAAAAGTTATCAAAAATCCTGGGAAAAAAATACCAAACCAGCACACCTATAATTTAACATCACTACTAGGGAAAAGCCTAGCAGCAGCACGGGTTTTAGGCCTATCAAGATGGCTGCACGCGATGCGCCATCGATAAGGCGCTCGACTAACGAACAGCGATGGCGTGCCCACCACGCCATCGCTAAATCGGTTTAGTAGTAGCGACTTCCTAGAGGAGCACTACTGGTAATTAGTAGTAGCGCTTCTCCCCGCCCGCGCTGCTACTATTATTTCGTATTTTATTTCTTTTTTATTTCATGTTGTATTCATACACCTTTACACAAGTTTTCATACAATAGGAATTTAGAGATTGTTTTTACATCATAATGAGTTATTACATCACGGGGTGAAAGAACCGTGGACTAGTTTCAAGTGGATGTCCATCCACTTGAAACTAATCCGCAGTTCTTTCACCCAATGATATACTCCCTCTGTTCCTAGATATAGGGTGTATAGTTTTTGGCACGGAAATTAAAGAACGCACATGGAGGGAAAATTTCACAAGTTTTGGGCGAGATTACACCTGACTAATTGATATGAGGAAATAGAGGAGCGTGCCCGATATAAGGAAATGTAATCAAATCCCTAAAAAAATTATCCAAACGAGTGGTGCAATGCAATACACCTTATATTTCGGACTTTTTCTCAAAAATCTATACACCTTATATCAAGGAACGGAGGGAGTAGTAAATATCATCATCATCATATCATTAACAACTTATCATCATTGTCATATAACACCTCCTCAAGATCATCATTTTCATCAATGAGACATCACATAGCAAATTGGTCACTAGTCGTAATCACAACTCTAACACATTGTACCACATAATAAACATATTGTACCTCATAGGACCTACTACATTATCTTAGGACCTACTACATTCTCTAAGGTAAAATAGCAAAAAACAAGATAGCCCCTGACTCTCCATTATGGAGAATGGAGATTATCCTGTCTCCAATTCTTGCCTTTTGCTTAATGTTACTTCCAAGAACCTCCTTGCGAATCTCCAAACATTTTTTCCATTCTTTGATTAGCATGTGTTCACCAGTTTTAGAAATCCGATATGCACAGGTGAGATCCTTAGATTGACCTGGCTGTATGTTCATAACTGCAAGGCGACCATTCTGATACATCAGATGAGGCACACAATCCATCGGGATTTTCTTTTGAAAAACATAGTAATAACTTCATAGTTAGCAATGATGTACTAGTTTTAGAAGTATGCAAAAGATGCACGGATGTAGTAATAGTAAAAAATCTTACCAGGGTATCTCCATAGAAGTTACTGTGGTTCAACACGTGCACTAGTGGCACGTATTCACCATAATTTGGAGGAGTTCGATAATAGGTATTGTAATTCTCAAGATTAGTACAGTAAGCGACCATATGACTTTTCTCCTTATAAGTTATTTCGGAGCCATCAGTGTAGTGGGTTTTGTCTACCATCTTTCACACATTGTTTGAAGATTCAAAATAAGCTGTCAATGGAAATAAGCTGTTAACTATTTTGAAATAATCAATATAAATTAGTTAATAACTATGTTTGAGAAACTCACATTGCGGTAGAATCGGAAGCGTATCAACAAGGACGCAAATGTCCATATTGTCTTGCTCGATGTCAGGATCACCAAGATCCATGGTGACAATCATACCCTCATAAAAACCATACATTTTGCAAAGTGCTTCCCAATTATGGCAACCAAAATGGGTTATGCTCTGAGAATTGTACAGATTTACTTCAAAATCCATATCATGATGGGTCCTTAGGTGTATTTTCTTTGTTTGAAAATTTTCATGGTCTTCAAAACCTATCCTCTCCAAGAAATAGCGTCTTGCATGGCATGGGATAAGCTAGTCGAATTGTAAAAGATGAAAATTAGATGTTGAAATAGTTGAAGTCATGCTTAATTACGAAAAAACACTTGTCGTTGTTGTGTACCGTTTCAACATCGAAGGTCTCGTCGAGCTTAATGCTGAAGCGCCGATCTTCGTCCAGCTCAACGAACCTGTCGCACATACCTCGATCGTCGTGGCACTAGCTGCACTCCCCGGAGACTGCCGTCAGTCCGAAAATACATTTCCTACGCTCATAATTCAAAGATTAAACTTGTACAATTAAATATATGTACTACAAAACCTAAATTAGATCATTATTTTTCGAGAAAATCCAGGCCACTCGATATTTCCTACATATTCTAGCACAAGTCATGCCAGAATTCACGGAAAAATCTGGTATGACCTTTGCTAAAAAAGGACGTATCGAGCGCCTGAAATTTGCCGGAACGGAAATTAATCAACACTCATGCTAAACATAGGCCACTCGTAACCTGAACATGACAGGCCACTTGGGCAACCACATATCCTATTTGAGCAACACAAGATATACATGGAGATTTGGCTGGTCTCACCTCGAGGTCAGAGGGGTCCGTGACGGGGACGATGGCGGGGATGATGGAGGGGCTCCTTGATTTCTGCAAAAGCAAAAACCCTGTAGGTTATCACTAATACATTCCAAATAATTGTTTAACTAAAAAGATAACAACAAATATGACATGTTCAACTAGTTCTATTAATTCAACTAGTTCTTTCTAAATATAAACTTACTATAAATAGAAAAAACTAATTCTTTCTAAAAATAAAGTAGTTCAACTAGTTATATTAATTATCTTACTAAAAATACATTAGTTCTATTAATTCAACTAGTTTATTAATTTACTTACTAAACTAGTTCAACTAAAACTAAACTAGTTCAACTAGTTTATTAATTTACTTACTAATTATATTAAACACTTACTAAAAACAGAAAAATAAACTACATTATACAATAGTTAACTAGTACCATCACTACTACTAATTAACATCTACTACTGCTAAAAATCATTATCTATGAACCCTAAATTAACACCTACTACTACTCAAGAACATCTAGTACTAACTAAGCAGAGAGAACGGGGGTGGGGGAGGGGCGGGGGGCTTACAGAGAGGGGAGAGACGGTGGTGGGGAGGTGCTCGGCGACGGAGGGGTAGGGGCGGCGAGGGCGGGCTCGGGATCGAGAGGCGGCGGCGGGGTTAATTGGGGGAGGCGGCGGCGACGTTGAGGTCGAGAGGGGCGGTGAGGTCGAGAGCGGAGGGGGTGGGGGAGGCAGCGGCGACGGTGAGGTTGAGGACGGCCTAGGGCGGCGGCGGTCAGGGCAGGCTCGGGCTCGGGCGGCGGCGACAGAGGAGTACGAGAAAGGGGATGAAGGAAGACTTAGCGAAATTTTGAGCGGGCGGGTGGTTAAGTCGAACTAGCAGTAGTGCACTTTAGGAAACACACTATAGCTAAAGTAGCTATACCGCGTTTTATGGAAACATGCTACTGCTAAGTCTAAGCACGCATCAAAAATATACATTGGTCATCATTGATTTTTTTTGTGTAGAATCTAAATAGTCAACATGAATCTGTTGGGGAACGTAGCAGAAATTCAAAATTTTCTTACGTGTCACCAAGATCTATCTATGGAGAAACCAGCAACGAGGGGAAGGAGAGTGCATCTACATACCCTTGTAGATCGCTAAGCGGAAGCGTTCAAGAGAACGGGGTTGATGGAGTCGTACTCGTCATGATCCAAATCACCGATGATCCTAGCGCCGAACGGACGACACCTCCGTGTTCAACACATGTATGGAACGGTGACGTCTCCCATGCCTTGATCCAGCAAGGAGAGAGGGAGAGGTTGGGGAAGACTCCGTCCAGCAGCAGCACGATGGCGTGGTGGTGGTGGAGGAGCGCGGTACTCCAGCAGGGCTTCGCCAAGCACTACGAGAGACGAGGAGGGAGAGAGGTAGGGCTGCGCCAAGAGGGAAATGTTCTCATGTGTTAGGCAGCCCCAAAACCTCCACTATATATAGGGGGAAAGGGGAGGGGAGGCGCTCTAGGGTTTCCCCTAGGGGGGGCGGCGGCCAGGGCAGATGGGATCTCCCCCTTGAGTGACTTGCCCCCCAAGCCGTGAGGTGGGAACCCTAGATGGGGCGCCCCAAACCCCTGGTCACGTGGGAATAGGTGAGGGTGCACAGCCCCTTAGTGGGCTGGTTTTCCCCTTCCCTTGGCCCATGAAGCCCCCAACACTTGCCGGGCTCCAAACACCTTTCGGTCATGCTGGTCATCACCGGTACCTCCGGAATACTTCGGACTCCAAAACCCTTCGTCCAATATATCAATCTTTACCTCCGACCATTCCGAACTCCTCGTGACGTCCGGGATCTCATCCGGACTCAACAACATTCGGTAACCACGTATATCTATTCCCTATAACCCTAGCGCCACCGAACCTTATGTGTAGACCCTACGGGTTCGGGAACCATGCGAACATGACCGAGACGTTCTCCGGTCAATAACCAACAGCGGGATCTGGATACCCATGTTGGCTCCTACATGTTCCATGATGATCTCATCGGATGAACCACGATGTCAAGGACTCAATCAATCCTGTATACAATTTCCTTTTCTAGCGGTATTGTACTTGCCCGAGATTCGATCGTCGGTATCCCGATACCTTGTTCAATCTCGCTACCGGCAAGTCTCTTTACTCGTTCCGTAGCACATCATCCCGTGATCAACCCCTTGGTCACATTGTGCACATTATGATGATGTCCTACCGAGTGGGCCCAGAGATACTTCTCCGTCAACCGGAGTGACAAATCCCAGTCTCGATTCGTGCCAACCCAATGACACTTTCGGAGATACCGTAGTGCACCTTTATAGCCACCCAGTTACGTTGCCAGACGCTTTGGTACACCCAAAGCATTCCTCCAAAGATCCAGGAGTTGCACAATCTCATGGTCTAAGGAAATGATACTTGACATTAGAAAAGCTTTAGCATACTGAACTACGCATCTTTGTGCTAGGCTTAGGATTGGGTCTTGTCCATCACATCATTCTCCTAATGATGTGATCCCGTTATCAATGACATCCAATGTCCATGGTCAGGAAACCGTAACGATCTATTGATTAACGAGCTAGTCATCTAGAGGCTTACTAGGGACTTGGTGTTGTCTATGTACCCACATATGTATCTGAGTTTCCTATCAATACAATTATAGCATGGATAATAAAAGATTATCATGAACAAGGAAATATAATAATAACTAATTTATTATTGCCTCTAGGGCATATTTCCAACAGTCTCCCACTTGCACTAGAGTCAATAATCTAGTTCACATCGTCATGTGATTAACACTCACACGTCACATCGCCATGTGACCAACATCCAAAGAGTTTACTAGTGTCATTAAACTAGTTCACATCATCATGTGATTAAGACTCAATGAGTTCTGGGGTTTGATCATGTTTTGCTTGTGAGAGAGGTTTTAGTCAACGGGTCTGTAACATTCAGATCCGTATGTACTTCGCAATTCTCTATGTCATATTGTAAACGCTGCTTCCATGCTCCACTTGGAGCTATTCCAAATGGTTGCTCCACTATAGGTATCCGGTTTGCTACTCAGAGTCACTCGGATAGGTGTTAAAGCTTGCATCGACGTAACCCTTTACGCCGAACTCTTTATCACCTCCATAATCGAGAAACATGTCCTTATTTACTCCAAGGACAATTTAGACCGCTATCCAATGATCCATTCCTGGATCATTCTTGTACCCCTCGACCGACTCATGGCAAGGCACACTTCCATTGCGGTACACAAAGATAGCATATTGTAGAGCCTACGTCTAAAGCATAGGGGACGACCTTCGTCCTTTCTCTTTCTTCTGCCGTAGTCGAGCTTTAACTCTTAACTTCATACCTTACAACTCAGGCAAGAACTCCTTCTTCGTTCCGATCCATCTTGAACACATTCAAGATCATGCCAAGGTATGTGCTCCTTTGAAAGTATTATTAAGCATTTTGATCTATCTTATAGATCTTGATGCTTGTTGTTCAAGTAACCTAATCCAGATTTTCCATTGAAAAACACTTTTCAAATAACCCTATATGCTTTATAGAAATTCTACATCATTTCTGATCAACAATATGTCAACAACATATACTCATCAGAAATTCCCTTTTGCTCCCACTAACTTCTTTGGATATTCAACTTTCTCATAAACTTTGTATAAACCCAAAATCTTTGATCATCTCATCAAAGCGCACATTCCAACTCCGAGATGCTTACTCCGGTCCTTAGAAGGGATCATTGGAGCCAAAGATACCTTTCAGCATCCTTAGGATCGACAAAACTTTCGATTGTATCACATACAACCTTTCCTTACGTAAACCGGTAAGGAAACTCATTTTGACATCCATCTGCCAGATTTCATAAATGCAGCTTATGCTAACATGATTCCGACGGACTTAAGCATCGCTACGGATGAGAAAATCTCATCGTAGCCAACTCCTTGAACTTGTGAAAAAACTCTTCGCCACAAGTCGAGCTTCATAGACGGTGATATTACCGTCCACGTCCGTCTTCTTCTTAAAGATCCATTCATCTCAATGGCTTGCCGATCATCGGCAAGTCCACCAAAGTCCATGCTTTGTTCTGATACATGGATCCTATCTCGGATTTCATGGCTTCTAACCATTTGTCGGAATTTGGGCCCACCATTGCTTCTCCATAGCTCGTAGATTCATTGTTGTCTAGCAACATGACCTCTAAGACAGGATTGCTGTACCACTCTGAAGCAGTACGCGTCCTTGTCATCCTACGAGGTTCGGTAGTGACTTGATCTGAAGCTTCATGATCACTATTATAAGCTTCTTCTTCAATTGGTGTAGGCGCCACCGGAACAACTTCCTGTGCCCTGCTGCACACTAGTTGAAGTGATGGTTCAATATCCTCATCAAGTCTCCACCATCCTCCCACTCAACTTTTCGAGACAAACTTTTCCTCGAAAAGGACCCGATTCAAGAAACAATCCCTATTGCTTTCGGATCTGAATTAGGAGGTATACCCAACTGTTTTGGGTGTCCTATGAAGATGCATTTTATCCACTTTGGGTTCGAGCTTATCAACCTGAAACTTTTCCACATAAGCGTCATAGCCCCAAACTTTTAAGAAATGACAGCTTAGGTTTCTCTAAACCATAGTTCATACGGTGTCATCTCAACGGAATTACGTGGTGCCCTATTTAAAGTGAATGTGGTTGTCTCTAATGCCTAACCCATAAACGATAGTGGTAATTCGATGAGAGACATCATGGTACGCACCATATCCAATAGGGTGCAACTATGATGTTCGGACACACCGTCACACTATGGTGTTCCAGGCGGTATTTATTGTGAAACAATTTCCACAATGTCTTAATTGCGTGCCAAAGCTCGTAACTCAGATACTCATCTCTATGATAATATCATAGACATTTTATCCTCTTGTCACGATGATCTTCAACTTCACTCTGAAATTACTTGAACCATTCAATAATTCAGACTTGTGTTTCATCAAGTAAATACACTCAAGATCTACTCAAATCATCCGTGAAGTAAGAACATAACGATATTCCTTTGCATGCCTCGGCACTCATTGGACTACACACATCAAAATGTGTTACTTCCAACAAGTCACTATCTTGTTCCATCTTTCTGAAACCGAGGCTTTTCAGTCATTTTGTCCATGTGGTATGATTTGCATATCTCAAGTGATTCAAAATCAAGTGAGTCCAAACGATCCATCTGCATGGAGTTTCATCATGCTTATACACCAATAGACATGGTTCGCATGTCTCAAACTTTTCAAAACGAGTGAGTCTAAAGATCCATCAACATGGAGCTTCTTCATGCTTTTATCCCAATATGACTTACATGGCAGGCCACAAGTAAGTGGTACTATCATTACTATCTTATATCTTTTGGCATGAAAATGTGTATCACTACGATCGAGATTCAATAAACCATTCCTTTAGGTGCAAGACCATTGAAGGTATTATTCAAATAAATAGAGTAACCATTATTCTCCTTAAATGAATAACCGTACTACGATAGACATAATCCAATCATGTCTATGCTCAACACAAACACCGAATAACAATTATTTAGGTTTAACACCAATTTCGATGGCAGAGGGCGCGTGCGATGCTTGATCACATCAACCTTGGAAACACTTCCAACACATATCGTCGGCTCACCTTTAGCTAGTCTCCGTTTATTCCGTAGCTTTTATTTCGAGTTACTAACACTTAGCAATCGAACCGGTATCTAATACCTGGTGCTACTAGGAGTACTAGTAAAGTACACATTAACATAATGTATATCCAATATACTTCTATCGACCTTGCCACCTTCTCATCTACCAAGTATCTAGGGTGGTTCCGCTCGTGTCCGTTCCTCTCATTACGAAGCACTTAGTCTCGGGTTTGGGTTCAACCTTGGGTTTCTTCACTAGAGCAAGAACTGTTTTGCCGCTTCATGAAGTATCCCTTGTTGCCCTTGCCCTTCTTGAAACTAGTGGTTTTACCAACCATCAACAATTGATGCTCCTACTTGACTTCTACTTTCGCGGTGTCAAACATCACGAACACTTCAAGGATCATCATATCTATCCTCGATATGTTATAGTTCATCACGAAGCTCTAGTAGCTTGGTGGCAATGTCTTTGGAGAAACATCACTATCTCATCCGGAAGATTAACTCCCACTCGATTGAAGTGATTGTTGTACCCGAAAAATCTGAGTACAAGCTCAACGATTGAGATCTTCTCCCTTAGTTTGTAGGCTAGAAAACTCGCCGGAGGTCTCATACCTCTTGACGTGAGCACGCAGCCTGAAATCCCAATTTCAGCCCTCGTAACATCTCACATGTTCCGTGACGCTTCAAAACGTCTTTGGTGCCTCTACTCTAAACCATTTAACCGAACTATCACGTAGTTATCAAAACGTGTATGTCCGATGTTCGCAACATCCACAGACGACGTTTGGGGTTCAAAGACATCGGCGGTGCATTAAGGACATAAGCTTTCTACCGTCCGCATAATCGCCATCGTCAACTTTCAACTATATTTTCTCTAGGAACATATCTAAACAGTGGAACTAAAGCACGAGCTTACGACATAATTTGCAAAGATCTTTTGACTATGTTCAGGATAATTAAGTTCATCTGATGAACTCCCACTCAGATAGACATCCCTCTAGTCATCTAAGTGATTACATGATCCGAGTCAACTAGGCCGTGCCCGATCATCACGTGAGACGGACTAGTCATCGTCGGTGAACATCTTCATGTTGATCGTATCCTCCATACGACTCATGCTCGACCTTTCGGTCTCTTGTGTTTCGAGGCCATGTCTGTACATGCTAGGTTCGTCAAGTTAACCTAAGTGTTTCGCGTGTGTAAATCTGGCTTACACCCGTTGTATGTGAACGTAAGAATCTATCACACCCGATCATCACGTGGTGCTTCGAAATGACGAACTTTCGCAACGGTGCATAGTTAGGGGGAACACTTTCTTGAAATTTTAATGAGGGATCATCTTATTTACTACCGTTGTTCTAAGCAAATAAGATGCATAAATATGATAAACATCACATGCAATCAAATAGTGACATGATATGGCCAATATCATTTTGCTCCTTTTGATCTCCATCTTCGGGGCTCCATGATCATCATCGTCACCGCATGACACCATGATCTCCATCATCATGATCTCCATCATCGTGTCTCCATGAAGTTGTCTCGCCAACTTATTACTTCTACTACTATGGCTACCGGTTAGCAATAAAGTAAAGTAATTACATGGCGTTGTTCAATGACACGCAGGTCATACAATAAATAAAGACAACTCCTATGGCTCGCCGGTTGTCATACTCATCGACATGCAAGTCGTGATTCCTATTACAAGAACATGATCAATCTCATACATCACATATCATTCATCACATTCTTCTTGGCCATATCACATCACATAGCATACCCTGCAAAAACAAGTTAGACGTCCTCTAATTGTTGTTTGCATGTTTTACGTGGCTGCTATGGGTTTCTAGCAAGAACATTTCTTACCTACGCAAAACCACAACGTGATATGCCAATTTCTATTTACCCTTCATAAGGACCCTTTTCATCGAATCCGTTCTGACTAAAGTGGGAGAGACTAGCACCCGCTAGCCACCTTATGCACCAAGTGCATGTCAGTCGGTGGAACCTGTCTCACGTAAGTGTACGTGTAAGGTCAGTCCGGGCCTCTTCATCCCACAATACCGTCAAAACAAGATTGGACTAGTAACGGTAAGCATATTGAACAAAATCAACGCCCACAACTACTTTGTGTTCTACTCGTGCAAAGAATCTACGCAATAGACCTAGCTCATGATGCCTCTGTTGGGGAACGTAGCAGAAATTCAAAATTTTCCTACGTGTCACCAAGATCTATCTATTGAGAAACCAGCAATGAGGGATAGGAGAGTGCATCTACATACCCTTGTAGATCGCTAAGCGGAAGCGTTCAAGAGAACGGGGTTGATGGAGTCGTACTCGTCGTGATCCAAATCACCGATGATCCTAGCGCCGAACGGACGGCACCTCCGCGTTCAACACACGTACGGAACGGTGACGTCTCCCATGCCTTGATCCAGTAAGGAGAGAGGGAGAGGTTGGGGAAAACTCCGTCCAGTAGCAGCACGACGGCGTGGTAGTGGTGGAGGAGTGCGGTACTCCAGCAAGGCTTCGCCAAGCACTACGAGAGACGAGGAGGGAGAGAGGTAGGGCTGCGCCAAGAGGGAGATGTTCTCGTGTGTTAGGCAGCCCCAAAACCTCCACTATATATAGGGGGAAAGGGGAGGGGAGGCGCTCTAGGGTTTCCCCTAGGGGGGGTGGCGGCCAGGGCAGATGGGATCTCCCCCTTGAGTGACTTGCCCCCCAAGCCAGGAGGTGGGAACCCTAGATGGGGCGCCCCAAACCCCCTGGTCACGTGGGAATAGGTGAGGGGGTGCACAGCCCCTTAGTGGGCTGGTTTTCCCCCTTCCCTTGGCCCATGAAGCCCCCCAACACTTGCCGGGGCTCCGAAACACCTTTCGGTCATGCTGGTCATCACCCGGTACCTCCGGAACACTTCCGGACTCCAAAACCCTTCGTCCAATATATCAATCTTTACCTCCGGACCATTTCGGAACTCCTCGTGACGTCCGGGGTCTCATCCGGGACTCCAAGAAACATTCGATAACCACGTATATCTATTCCCTATAACCCTAGCGCCACCGAACCTTAAGTGTGTAGACCCTACGGATTCGGGAACCATGCGTACATGACCGAGACGTTCTCCGGTCAATAACCAACAGCGGGATCTGGATACCCATGTTGGCTCCCACATGTTCCACGATGATCTCATCGGATAAACGCAGCGATGTCAAGGACTCAATCAATCCCAGATACAATTCCCTTTGTCTAGCGGTATTGTACTTGCCCGAGATTCGATCGTCGGTATCCCGATACCTTGTTCAATCTCGTTACCGCAAGTCTCTTTACTCGTTCCGTAACACATCATCCCGTGATCAACCCCTTGGTCACATTGTGCACATTATGATGATGTCCTACCGAGTGGGCCCAGAGATACCTCTCCGTCAACCGGAGTGACAAATCCAGCCTCGATTTGTGCCAACCCAATGCAGACACTTTTGGAGATACCAGAGTGCACCTTTCTAGCCACCCAGTTATGTTGTGACGTTTGGTACACCCAAAGCATTCCTCCAAAGATCCGGAGTTGCACAATCTCATGGTCTAAGGAAATGATACTTGACATTAGAAAAGCTTTAGCATACGAACTACGATCTTTGTGCTAGGCTTAGGATTGTCTTGTCCATCACATCATTCTCCTAATGATGTGATCCCGTTATCAATGACATCCAATGTCCATGGTCCGGAAACCGTAACCATCTATTGATTAACGAGCTAGTCATCTAGAGGCTTACTAGGGACTTGGTATTGTCTATGTACCCACACATGTATCTGAGTTTCCTATCAATACAATTATAGCATGGATAATAAACGATTATCATGAACAAGGAAATATAATAATAACTAATTTATTATTGCCTCTAGGGCATATTTCCAACAGAATCCTCACTGTACCTGTATTGGTACAGGCGAGGATTCAAATTGCAGCCACAAATCCTACACATATAGTTCAATGAAGACCAAGTGCTCGAGGTAGTTTGAGAAGTAACATATTTAAGGTGGTAAACACCTTGTTCACTTAGCAGTATGGGACCAAACTTAATTAGGTGCAACACTTAGCAAAGAATGTAGTTTTGCGTAAAAAACGCTACTCCTAAGTACTTTAGCAGCAGCGCGTCCATGGAAGTGCGCTACTACTATATCTTGCCTGGAGGCAAATCCGTGGCAACTATAGTAGTAGCGCTTGTTTCACCTAGAGTGCTACTACTACCTAGTTATTAGTAGCGCGGTTAAGTTAAGCTCGCTACTGCTAGTTAGCAGTAGCGCCTGTTGTTAAAACCGCGCTGCTGATAAGATTCTGTGTATAAGGTTTTCCCTAGTAGTGCATGGTCCAACAGAGGGATTGAAAAAATATGACTGCATGTGTCCTGGACAAAAAGAACAAATATTTCATATTTTTTACTTACTTTTAAACCGTTAAAAGTTTACCAAGCCTTAACTAGTTCTATGGCAAGCTATGATAGACACAATTTTACCTACACAAACACACACACACACACACAAACACACACACACACACACACACACACACACACACACACACACACACTGTAGCGATCCGACCTCAGACGGTCAAATCTCTGTGTTTAGTGTCATCCCTGGATCGGTAATGCTGACACACACAGTACTCTAAGGATTTATAACAGAGTAGAAATCACACACTTATTACATCAATGTCTCAAAAGAGAACTTACTACAATAAATATGGCTTAAGGCCATCTAAATAAGATAACAGCGGAAGGCTTGGAAGATAAAGTGAGTCCATCAACTCCAACGGCATAGCCGAGTGCACGAAAACCGACCTAGCGTACCTTACTCCTCGTTCGAAAAGTGCGCAACATGATATGTTGCATCCGAAAATGGGTCAAGACATGGAATATGCTTTGGCAATATAACACTGAGAGCAATGAACAGATAAATGCTATCACTACATGCAAATATGGCTGGTGGAGGCTCTATGGTTATATTGTTTTGCGAAAAGCCAATTTTTTCCTACAACAAAGGAATATATTTTATTTAACTATCATGGTGGTTGAAACATTGAGAATGGTACCCCCATCTCAATCCCAATTAAAAATTAATTATCAACCCAACAAATTAATTTAGAGTGATGATATCAATCCAATAATTCATGTACCAGATACTCAAGTTGTCCATAACCAAGGACACGACTAACCATGATTAGTTTGTACACTCTGCAGAGGTTTGTGCACTTTTCCCCACAAGACTCGATCTCCTCCGTTGGATTTCTCGCACTTCATGGTGTTTGAGAAACGAATGACCGAGACACAGTCTTTCAGAAGCATTAACTCTAACCCCGGATAGACATTACCAACCTACATCCCCTACATCTGCTAGCCTACCAGTGGAAGAGGTCATGCAACATACTCAACTATGCTAGAGCCCATAATAGCTTGTGGCTCCACACGAAACTTTCTAGCACGAATAACCTTATGATCCCTTTGAGCCTCGGTGGCGGACCATAGGATGATCACACGGTATAACCCCGAGATCTCCTAGGACAACATTGGTATAACCCCAGGTGCCCAAAACCAACAATCCATCCAGATGTGTATTAAAGTTGCCACCTTAAGTTAAACCATTAAATAAAAAATCTCACATCTGTCATGGATACACTCAAACCCAATCCACGTCTGCGAGCATAGCATAGTAATATAAGCATAACGTAGAAGTAACTCCCAAGGGTTTGATAATAAAACATGTAATAGGTTCTACCTCATCATCTACTTCCCAATACCCACATGTTAACCACATCCTAATCATGTAGTGTTTTGAGGATTGTATCTAATGCATAAAAACTAGGTATGAATAGAGTATGATCAATGTGTTACTTGCCTTGCTGACGATCCGCAAAACCTAGTGACTCGTAGTACCACGCTTCGCACTCCGGGAATTCTATCGCAAACAAACAATAGAATACATAAGCACTCAAGCAAAGATGCACGGGTAAAACTCAAATAAGAAGATCTAACCAGAAAGTTCAACTGAAGAACTCCGGTTTGCAAAAAGAATCAAATCGAACGAAGTAACGAAACTCAAACTACGAAAGAAACAAGATTCGTTTACTAATCTGGACTAAAGTCAAATTTTACAGTACCAAAATCTTGTTCAAGTTGGTTAAACAGAAAGTGGGCTTCAAGACGAAGATCTAGGCGCTTGTTTCACCTGATTTGGATAAACGAGCAAAAAGATAAACTAAAACGAAGATCAGGGCAGAAATCGCGATAAAAAATAATCACGGAAAACCCTGGAAAATAAAACGAGACGAACAGGCTAACGAACGAACGTTCGCTATCTGACAAACAACGTTCGTTAAAACGAACGTACGAACGACATCCGCTATTTAACTAAACCGAAGAAAAACCAAACAAAACCGATCTAAATAAAAAAACCGATCTAGGGTTTTTCTGAAAAAAAAGAACCGGGGTTAACCGAAGAAAACCAACCGGTCAATGGCAGGGTCAACGGTGGTGGCTGCATCGACGGCGGGCGGTGGCGCAGCAGCGGAGCGGCGGCCGCGACGCGAGCGAGGGCTGGCAGTGGCGGCACGTCCTGGGTTTGGTGGCGGGGCGCGGCGCTGGGGTGGGCTGGGGCGGCCGGCTCGGGCTAGTTTTAATGGCCCCGGGCGCGGTGTCCTGGACGGACATGGCCCGTTAGGTCTGTTCAGATTTTTTTTAAATAAATCCTGACGCAGAAAAACTAATAAAAGAAATAATAAACAGAGTCCAAAACTCCTGAAATAAATTTTCACGGTCCTCTAATTATATTGCGGACAAAGTGAAAATTTATTTGGGCCTCTAATGCAATTTTCAAAAAGGCATATTTTTCCTAATTCAAATAAAATAGCCATAATATCCCAATAACATTATTTATTTGATTTTAACATTTTCCTCCCATATTTCTTTTATTTTGGAGAAGTCATATTATCTCCTCTCATATATTTTAGTATGAAATATTTTTCGAAGAGAAAAATAATTAAAACCAAATTATCCCCTTTTCCAAATTTGAGAAAAACTCAAATATGAAAATAACGAAATTCCCAACTCTCTCCGTGGTTCCTTTTGTTGCTTAGAATTTCGAGGATTCGCGAAATGAAATGCGATAAAATATGATATGCATGAATGACCTACGTATAACATTCCAAAGTGAAAATTTGGTATGTTACAAACCTACCCCCCCCCCCCCCCTTAAGATGAATATCGTCCTCGAGATTCGGGTTGGCTAGAAAATAGGTGTGGGTGGTCTTTGCGTAGATCATCCTCTCGCCCTGTGTGGCTTCATCCTCGGTATGGTGGCTCCACTGAACTTTGCAAAACTTGATAACCTTGCTGCGTGTAACTCGGCTGGCAAACTCGAGAATCTTGACTAGTTTCCCCTCATAGGTCAGATCACTATCCAACTGAATTGCTTCCAAGAGCACTTTATCTCTCAGAGGAATATCGGCCATTTTAGCATGGCACTTCTTCAACTGGGAAACATGAAACACATCATGAACTCCTGATAGTCCTTCGGGTAACTCCAACTTGTAGGCTACCTCTCCCATACGTTCCAAAACACGGTATGGTCCTACAAATCTCGGGGCTAACTTTCTCTTTACTCCAAAACGTTTAACTCCTCACAGAGGTGACACACGAAGATATGCCCTGTCTCTAACTTCATAGACTACCTCCTTGCATTTTGAGTCTGCATAACTCTTCTGCCTGGACTGAGCTACCTTCACTCTATCTCGAATCAACTTAACCTTCTCTTCTGACTCTTTAATCAAATCTGGACCAAACAACTAACGGTCTCCTACTTCATCCCACATCAACGGTGTTCTGCACCTCCTTCCATACAAAGCTTCGAAAGGTGCCATCTTCAAACTGGCCTGGTAGCTATTGTTGTATGAGAACTCTACGTATGGCAAATTGTCATCCCAACTAGATCAATAATCTAGCACACAAGCTCTCAACATGTCCTCCAGAATCTGATTGACTCTCTCGGTCTGTCCATCTGTCTGCGGATGAAAAGTTGTACTGAACTCTAGCCTGGTACCCAAAGTCTGATGCAGCTAGTGCCAAAACTTTGAAGTAAACTATGTTCCTCTATCTGATACGATGGTCCTCGGAACTCCGTGCAGACATACGATCCTGGTCATATATATCTTGGCCAACTTTGCACTGGTATAAGTGGTTTTCACTAGGATAAAGTGAGCTACTTTGGTCAAGCGATCCACTACTACCCAAATAGAATCATATCCAGATCGGGTCCTGGGCAATCCGGTGATGAAATCCATGCCAAGCTTGTCCCACTTCCATTCGGGTATCGGCATAGGCTGCAGTAATCCTGCTGGCTTCTGATGTTCTGCCTTCACTCTCTGACATACATCACATACGGCTACATACTCAGCAATATCCTTCTTCATTCCAGTCCACCAGAAATGCTCCTTCAAATCCAAATACATCTTGTTGTTTCCAGGGTGTACCAAGTATGGCGAGTCATGAGCTTCCTCTAGTATCAACTTCCCGGTCTTGGCATTATTGGGCACATATACACGATCCTCGAACCACAAGGTGTCATGCTCATCCTCACGAAAACCCTTGGCTTTTCCTTTGCTCATTCTCTCCTTTATCTCTGCAATTTCTTTGTCATCCTTCTAAGCTTCTCGAATCTGTCCCAATAATGTTGACTGAACCTCCAATGCTGCAACAAAACCTCTAGGAACTATCTCCAAACGAAGCTCCCTGATATCTTCGGCTAACTCCTTTGGTAATCCTCCGCTCACGAGTGTATTGGCATAACTCTTCCGACTCAAAGCGTCTGCTACGACATTGGCCTTGCCTGGATGATAGTGCAACTTCATATCATAATCCTTTATGAGCTCCAACCATCTCCTTTGCCTGAGGTTCAGCTCCTTCTGCGTGAAAATGTACTTCAAACTCTTATGATCTGTGTACACATCACAACGGTTTCCAATAAGGAAATGTCTCCAGGTCTTGAGCGCATGCACTATGGCTGATAATTCTAAATCATGCGTGGCATAATTAAATTCATGCGGTCAAAGCTGTCGTGAGGCATATGAAACAACCCTTCCGTCCTGCATAAGTACTCCTCCAAGTCCTAAGCGATATGCATCGCAATACACTTGGAAATCCTTGCGTATATCTGGCAGAATCAGCACTGGGGTTGTAGTTAAACGTTTCTTCAACTCCTGGAAACTTGCTTCACATTCTTCAGTCCAATGGAACTTTGTATCTTTCTTCAACAACACCGTCATAGGCTTCGCAATCTTGCAAAAAATCTCAATGAATGCCAAAAATCTCAATGAATCTCCGGTAGCATCCCGCGAGTCCAAGAAAATTGCGGATCTCTCCAACTGAGGTGGGTGCCAACCACTCAGTGACAGACTGAACCTTGGTGGGATCCACTTCTATACCCTCTCCTGATATAATATGTCCAAGGAATCCAACTTCCTTCAACCAAAACTCACACTTGCTGAACTTGGCATATAACTGATGTTCCCTGAGCTTCTCGAGGACTAAAAGCAAATGCTCCTTGTGTTCCTCCTCATTCATCGAGTATACTAAAATATTATCAATGAACACCACAACAAACTTATCCAAGAACTCCATGAATACTTGTTCATCATGCTCATAAAATAGGCAGGGGCATTAGTCAATCCAAATGACACAACCGTGTACTCATATAGCCCATACCTTGTGGTAAAAGCTATCTTAGGTATATCTTGTTCTCGAATCTTTAGCTGGTGGTATCCTGATCGTAGATCGATCTTGGAGAATATTTTAGCTCCATGCAGCTTGTCAAACAGATCATTGATCATCGATAGTGGGTACTTGTTCTTGACTGTCACTTCATTCAATGCACGATAATCAACAACCATTCTTAATGATCCATCCTTCTTCTCAACCAAGAGCACTGGGGCTCCCCATGGTGATGAGCATCATCGAATGTAACCTTTCTCCAATAACTCCTTAATCTGCTTCTTAATCTGCTCCAGATCATTTGCGGGCATTCGGTATGGTCTCTTCGATATTGGTCTGATGCCTGGCAATAGCTCTATCAAAAACTCAATATCTTGATCTGGCGGCATGCCTGGTGTCATGGGTTTGTCATGGCAGATGTCCTCATGAAAGGACTTAGTCGTGGAGCCATCGCTATGGGTTAGATTAAAGGGGTTAAAGTGGACAAGGGACGCAAGAGAGTTTTATACTAGTTCGGCCCCTTACGATGAAGGTAAAAGCCTACGTCTAGTTGTGATGGAATTGATGGGGTTTCGATGACCAGGGAGCGAATACGCTTTGCCTGAGTCTCGAGTTGTTGTCTGTTCTCCTGAACCGCCGCCGGGTTGTCCCCTTATATACATGGGTTGACACCCGTCGGTTTACAGAGTCCCGAGGCCGGCGCATAAACGTGTTCGGCTCGGTCTTTGCACTTTCTAACTTACAATGCAAGTTACATATCAATGCCGGTTTATAGCAACAGGCCTTAAACCGGTTCGGGGCCTTGGGCCTTTACACAGTGTCACCGTCTGTCTTCATGGGCTTCAAGTATAATGGACTACTGATGAAGTTAACCCGGCCTCTCCTGGCCGGTTTACACCCAGTAGTAATATCCCCAACATTAGGCCCCAGATTGATTTGAATTGGTTCCTGTCAGTCCTCAAGAAAACTTCGTCTTCAACATCTTCACATAATTTTGTAAACCGCCGTGACGTCATCTTCCCGGACCGTGGTAAACCGGCATGACATCATCTGTTATCAAAAACTGTGTATAACCATCTTCATTAATGGGCCTCCGACAATCGAGGCGACAGCTCCGCCTTATTTCCACATTTTTGGCTCCTCGATTTTTGCGCCTGACACTTATCCCTTGCCTTTATAAATAGGGCCGAGGGGTCATTTTCACCTTTGCCCCTCGTGCCTCTTCGTGTCATCGTCTTCCTCGCGTCGCTCAGCCTCTGGAGCTCCGCCACCACCGTCGACCCTCACCTCTGCTTCAACTCTGGCCGCTGCATCACCCTGAACACACCAGAGAACTGCGGGGCTTCCCCGCTGTCGGTGTCAAAACCGGCGGATCTCGGGTAGGGGGTCCCTATCTGCGCGTCTTAGGCTGATGGTAACAGGAAGCGAGGGACACAATGTTTACCCAGGTTTGGGCCCTCTCGATGGAGGTAAAACCCTACTTCTTGCTTGATTAATATTGAAGATATGGGTAGTACAAGAGTAGATCTACCACGAGATCGTAGAGGCTAAACCCTAGAAGCTAGCCTATGATGGTATGATTATAATTGTGATCGGCCTTCTAAGGACCAACCTCTCCGGTTTATATAGGCACCGGAGAGGGCTAGGGTTTACATGGAGTCGTTTACAAGGAAGGAAGCACAATATCCAGATCGCCAAGCTTGCCTTCCACGCCAAGGAGAGTCCCATCCAGACACGGGACGAAGTCTTGAGTCTTGTATCTTCACGCTTCAGTAGTCCGGATGTTGTATATAGTCCGGATGTCCGGATAACCCCTAATCCCACCACTCCCTCAGTAGCCCCTGAACCAGGCTTCAGGGACGATGAGTCCGGCTCGTAGTCTTGTCTTCGGCATTGCAAGGCGGGTTCCTTCTCCGAATACTCCAAAGTAATTATCGAACACTTGAATCGTGTCCGGGTCCACAAAATGAACTTCACATGCCACCGTAAAGAGAATGATATTTCAAAAATGCAATCTGCTGACAACTTTTTAGACAACGCGACGTGTCATTACGGTCGGGTCATTATTCGAACCGTTTTCCTACAACCAGCCACAACGCATATTGCGAGGCGGTTTCCTTGACACGTCTTGTCAAAGCAGGGATCATGTCCCCTTATCATGGGATTCTCATCAATACGGGTATGGGTAATCCCACCACACCATCAATCGTGGCGCTTGGGAAGCAAGCGATTCCCAACGGGCAAGTGGGAGGCGACCGCTTGCCGCCTCTATAAAGTGATAAGATTTCCCCATTTTTACCCACGCCTTCTTCCTCCTTTGCCCACTCTTGCCTCCTCGAGCTCCAGCACCCAAGCCCAAGTCTTCTCCGCACAGCTAAACATGTCCGGAGCAGGAGGCAAGTGGGTGGCTTCCACTGTCAAGGAGAAGCATATCGCAAATCTTCGGGCGGCCGGATACTTGGCCGCAGACATAGCGCACCAGCTACCAGACGTCGGGCAGGTCATTCAGACCCCAGGACTCCATGAGAGGGCCGTGTTTGTCGCCCACTTCGTTCGTGGACCGGGATTTCCACTTCATCCCTTCGTCCGTGGGCTCATGTTTTACTACGGGCTAGATTTCCATGATCTAGCCCCGAATTTCGCCCTCAACATCTCGGCGTTCATCGTCAGATAAGTAGGCCTTCCTCCAGATCCGCCTCACTTTCGCTCAGGCTGCAAATCTTCTGCGTGAAGCCGAAGATTGTAAGCAGCCAGCAAGCGGAGTGCGGAGGGGCTATGGTGGGCAAGATGCCTAACTTCACCTGGTTGGATGGCTCCTTTGCGGAGACCGTAAAAGGGTGGAAATCGGGGTGGTTCTACATCACCAAGCCGCGCGGCGCCAACTGGGCGGCGGCCCCCGAGTTCCGATCCGGAGCCCCCATGCGGCTCACCTCCTGGGAAAAGAAGGGCCTGACTTGGGGCGAACCTATAGAGCTGACCGGACTCCAAACCTGCATCAAGAGCATGAAGGACAAGAACATCAAGCTTGTCAATGTGATCGAGGTCATGTTCGTTCGCCGGATTCTGCCGTGCCAAAGGCGGGCATTCAATATGTGGGAGTTCGTCCCGGCCGAACACCAGACGCTTCAGAGGCTCTATGGCATGAAGCACAAATACGCGTGGAAGGAGTTGTTCAAGGCCTCCGAAGTACCTCCTCCCACATCCGAGGACCGTGGGCTCCACGCCGCGCGGCCTCCTAGCCAGGTGAGTTTTCAGGCCACCACCGGATTCGGTTCTTCCCAATATATTAATGGGGGAGCCTTAAGTAATTGTGCATATTTGTTCAGGATTATGTGGAGACAGCGGAGCAAATTGACTGTCCGGATCCGCTGCCAGAAGGCCCAGCTGATGCTCTCCTGACGGAGATGCTAGTCCCGGCGCCCTACAAGGTGCCGGAGAAGAAGGCCGAAAAGAAGGCCCCGGGGATCTGAAAGGGTCTCCGGCGTAAGGTTGTGCCAGAAGCCTCGTCCGAAGACGACAAGGCGCACTCCTCCCACGAAGGGGAGGAAGAAGAAGAAGAAGCCTCCCCATCCGGAAAGGACGAGGGGCCTGGGGAGGCAGACCAGGGGGCCGGAAAAGGCCCTCGGCGCAAGGCCGTCATACCCACGTCGTCCGATGACGACGAGACAGATTCCTCTCGCGGAGGCGGGGGAAGCAAGAAGAAACTTTGCCTCCCCGCACCGGGGAGGAGAAAAAGAGGAAAGCCGCCCCGGAGGGGGATCCTGGGATGTCCAAGAAGGGAAAGACGTCCCTTCCGGACTACTCCACCACGGCCGCTTACAGCGAGGAAGAGTGGCTGCCCAGGGGGAAGCCCCTAGCATGATCGTAAGTGTCCGCATTCTATCGTGATTTTACTTTAGTTGTTTAATAATGCCGAACATATATGCAGTCCGGCCAGGGCTCATCCGGAGGTGTCGTCTTCGGATGGGTCTCTCAGCGCTTCAGAGATGAACTCGCTCCCGACGGCCACCACTCCTCAGCCTGCTGATGACACGGAGGTGTTGTACCGAAGGTTCCCCGAGCGCGGGGAGGTGACCCTGGAGACGCCCCAAGGCGGAGTTCCGGATGTCGGACACGCGGGGTTCAAGATCCCCGCGGATCGCGTCGATGAGAGCCGCAGCAAGGCGGACTGTCGATCGAACGATCGCTCCGGAACCCTTGACGGTTCCGAATTTAGGCGGGCAGCCCCTCGTTAGGGAGGGCGAGCCGTCCGTGCCGAGGGCTTCCGTCACGCCAGCGGCTCCGGATAGTCTGGTGGAAGCGCTTCGAGGCGGTTCCATGGATGATGAGCACTGTACTCTTATGAGTGTGGTGATTCAAAAGGTTCTGTCCGCCAAAAGCGGACTAACTGATACCTGCACAAGCCTCCTGACGGGCTTCGAGGTAAGAAATAAAAATGTGTGAAATTACCACCCGATAGGTAGTAGCCTCGATACTGCTTTGGTGTTCGGAAAGAAAAGCCAAACGGAGGGTCAATTATAATTCGCAGGAGTCTAATAAGCGTTTATGTGAATAAGCAGGCCGTGCTGGTTGCCGCTGCTGCCCGCACAGCCGAGGTTACCGAACTAAAGCGGAACCTGGAGCAGGCGCAGGGAGAGCTCGACCTCACGAAGAGGCGGCTCGAAGAGAGCAAAGGTGAGTGATTCTCCGCTCTTATGTATGTAAAGATAGATAAAATTGTTTAGTCTGACGACGAAGTGTCGTGACTGTGTGACAGGGTCCACCGCCGAAGTGTTGTCCCTAAAGAAAGCGCTATCCGAGGCCGAAGACAAGGCGGCCTTGGAATGCAAGGAGCGCGAGAAGGAAAGTGCTAGAGTGGGCGAGGTATAGCAAGAGCTCCAGCACCTCGGCAAGAAGTTCGAGTCCATGGAGCATGATCTGAAGATGAAAGAGGCCGAGCTTGCGATGGCCCTTGTGAGTATGAAAGACGCCAAGGCCGAAGCCGAGAAGGCACAACAGGAGATCCAGGAGGCCAAAAAGATAGCGGCGGGTAAGAAATTCTGTGTGCAAAGCAAACATGTGGAGGAGGCTTTTTTACTTACTCAATTCTGAGATCTCCGTGGGGTATTTGCAGATTCGCCACGCAGCATATCGATGTCATGGAGTTCTACCGCTCCCATGAGGGGAGCTCAACGGAGAAGCTGTTACGGTCCCGATGTCGGGGCCGAACACCCAACGCCTCTAAGTGACCAACTGAAGCAGTTGGTCGAACTCCATAGGGCGGCCGAAGTGGCTATGAAAGATTTCATAGTCCAGATGTGGCCTGGTGAGCCCCTGCCCACTTACTACTTTGGCCTGATCAAGCGGATGGTGAATGCTTGTCCGCGGCTTGAAGTAATCAAGCGATCCGTTTGCATCGGGAGTGCCCGCCGGGCCTTTGCCCGCGCGAAGGTGCATTGGGGCAAGCTGGATGCGGAGAAGCTGGTGAAGGACGGTCCGCCAGAGGGCAAGGAGCATCGCCATCCCGAGAAGTACCATGATGGCATTATGAAAGGCGCTTGTCTCGTGGCCGATGAGTGTTCCAAGGACAAGATCTTTGACTAAATGTACCTCTGCCGCTGTTGTAATTTAAAGACAAAGTTACTTGTGCTATGTAGCACTGTTTGATTTAAAATATGACCTTCCGTGCGGCTATTTATAGAATACTGAAAGTAGGCCAGTCGTCGGCTTCCGCCCCCACGCAACTAGTGCTGGGATGTTCCTGGAAAAACCCGGATACTCTTTATCCAAATGTTTGGTCCCTTAAGGAGGTATCCGGCGCAGCAAACAAGGCAATCAGACTATGCGGCTTTATAACTTTCACTTAGCTATAGAAGTCTACAATTTTAAATTTCGGCGAAGCCCCTAGAATCCGGACGACTGAATTGGGGCGCTATATACGCCTAGATCGGACGAAGCCGATTTATCGCCTAAAGAGGAAAATCTTTAAGGATTTTAAGACCTCTCAAACAGCGACCAGCTCTCGCCACATCATGTCGGTCAGTTTTCGGCTTTCTCTACTGAGGTGCTCGTCCGAAAGAACCGGGACACAATCGCAGTAGTTCTCCCTGCGCTACCTTAGCCGATATAACGGAACAAGGGAGCCGGGCTAACCCAACTGTAGACCCAAGACATGATTCGGAGCTGATGCATATAGTGCTATAAGTTCGGGGTGCCGCACTGTTTAAAGTGTTCGGACTTTAGTTGCCGTAGACCGGGGCACCATAGGAAGCTCCTGGCAAACGGACCGTACCAAAGTGTACGGATGCAATATGAAAGAGACATTTGTAAGAGAAATGTTCAAATAAGAATAATGAGCTGACGCTGTATATAATTTCCCATTGATGAAAATACGTTTAAGCGTATGTTTACAATGAATGCATTAAGTGGAGAAAAATAGGACTATTTAACATGTCCTATCCAGGGGCAAGTCGCGTATGGATATATAAAACAGGTATAACGATCGTAAATAGATTCCACCTGGGTGTTTCCTTCCGTGCGCGAAGCCTGTTGCCTCCTTGGTTTTCTCTCCTATGTAAGTCCGACAATCTGGCTCTTTTGAAGAGGCTGCTCTAAAGCAATGTCCTGAAAAAAGAAGAAGGACGGGTTATGAAGGTATGTGGCGCTTATCCCAAGACCGTTGATCGAAGTCGTTGTTGCGCCTCCGCCTATGCCCATGGTATCATCAGTGCGTAATTGTGTACACGTGGCACGAATGCTGCTTTGATCGGGCTTAAGCGGAGGCCGGACTGCTAGTCGCGCTCTTGGCGTGCCTGATGATCCTGTTGCGGGGTGCTCCGGACTCTCTTTACGGTGCTTGAAGTTGTTGTCGCCAGATTGGTTTGTCGGAGGAGGCCGCATTGTACTTCCGCCGCGAGGGCTGCAGTATGCTCTTCTCTTCGGAGAGAGCGGTCCATATTTCCATTCTCTGTTATGACCCCGCGTGGTCGTGGCATCTTGAGCTTGAGGTATGCGTAGTGTGGTACCGCATTGAATCTAGCAAATGCGGTTCATCCGAGCAGTGCGTGGTAACCACTGCGGAAAGGGACGCTATCGAAGATTGACTCTTCGCTTCGAAAGTTATCCGGAGATCCGAAGACCACTTCCAGTGTTATAGAGACCGTGCAACGGGCCTCTACTCCAGGAATCACACCTTTAAAGATGGTTTTGGTGGCCTTGATCATTGAAGGGTCAATGCCCATTTTGCGAACTGTGTCCTGATAAACCAGGTTCAGGCTGCTGCCACCATCCATAAGGACTCGCGTGAGGTGGAATCCGTCGATGATTGGGTCTAGGACCAATGCGGCTGAGCCGCCGTGACGGATGCTAGTAGGGTGATCCCTACGGTCAAAGTTTCGATGGGTTAAACTTGGAGGCGACTGGCTCCATCGCATAGACGTCCCGTAGTGCTCGCTTCCGTTCCCGCTTGGGTATGTGCATGGCGTAAATCATGTTGACCGCTTTCAGCTGGGGGGAAATTTCTTCTGTCCCCCCCGTGTTCGGACGCCGGGGCTCTTCGTCATCGTTGCTGTGTAGCCCCTTGTCCTTGTTTTCGACGTTTATTTTGCCGGCCTTTTTGAACACCCAGCAGTCTCTATTGGTGTGGTTGGCTGGCTTGTCCGGGGTGCCATGAATTTGGCACGAGCGCTCTAGTATACGGCCTAGACTGGACGGTCCCTGATTATTTCTTTTGAACGACTTCTTCCGCTGACTGGACTTGGATCCACTGAATCCGGCGTTGACTGCCTTGTCTTTAGTGCTGTTGCCGTTTTTCCGTCGCTTATGTCTATTACGCTGTGGCTTGTCGTTATTGCCGTGGCCGTCCGGAGTGCCAGAATGTGGCGTAGTGCTGCTGCGAGCCAACCAGCTGTCCTCACCTGCGCAAAAGCCGGTCATTAGTGTTGTGAGAGCTGCCATTGACTTGGGTTTTTCATGGGCGAGGTGTTGGGTGAGCCACTCGTCACGGATATTGTGCTTAAAAGCCGCCAGGGCTTCGGCGTATGGACAGTCGACTATTTGGTCCTTTTTAGTTAGGAACCGAGTCCAGAATTTCCTGGCCGACTCTCCGGGTTGTTGAGTGTAAACGGCCAAACCTCGAAGGATTTGAGCCTCTGTGCTTACCGTGCTAGTCCCTGGATCGAACTCGCTAGCACACACAGTATAGATGAATACCAGAATAGCAAGTGCATCATTTATTACAACATATGATCCAGAATGTATAAAATAAAACAATATGCATAGCACATGGATAGATTTACTCAATCAAACAGCGGAAAGTAGCAAAGAATAACGATGAGTCCCATCATAGCCCATCGGCGATGCCGAGTGCAGACTTCATGACCCTAACGGTACCTTACTCTTCGTCTGAATATCCTGCAACATGAGACGTTGCAGCCATATAGGTCAATACTTGGAATGTATTGGCAAGTTACACAGGAGTAATAATATAGCAGACCTACATGTATATGCATAGCAACAAAGGAAGTCTCGAGGGTTTTTTTTTTGCAGAAAGCTGATTTTATCCTCATAACTACCTAATAGTAATTTTTTTTGTATTTAGTTCTTTATTACTATAATTAAATGCACAAGGTTGAGTTGGCAAAAATCAACTCCAACCTACCCATTATTAAGTTGCCCACAAATATTATTAAGTGTCACATCTGTCAAGATCATCCAACAACTGTAATGGCATAGTGGCTCAGATTTACCCATAACCGGGGGCACGGCTAATCATGATTAGTTTTAATACTCTGCAGAAGTTCTCAGACGCTTTACCCACTGGACCCAATCCGAAGATTGAGACAAAGTCTTTCGAAGAGGTTCCCTTAACCACTTGACGGCCACATCCCAGCTACATATGCTACATCTTTATTAATCGCAGGCAAGGGTTCCAACAATCGATCAACTAAGCCAGAGCCCATATAGCCGGTGGCCGCACATGGAAGCTACTAGTCACTAAGTCTGTCTCGATCTTTTTGAACCTGGGCGGCATTCCACTTAGGGTGCACTCTCATGAGCGCATGGCCTTAGAAAAGGTGCAAGACCCCATGATGCCTTCCCTCAACACCAAGCAATACCACTTCCGCCCAGAGGTGAATTAAATCCTTAATTACTACTCATTTTTGTTATATAAATAATCCTCACATAAACTCAGTGAATACATGAACCACCCCCGTCTACAAAGCATAGCAAACTACAACTACCACGATTTGCAGAAGACGGGAAGATAGCTCAATAGCATAGCTTAAAATATAACAATCCTATAATGCATAAAGTTATAGTGTGATATATACTACAATGCATAGAAAACAATAGGTAAAGGATGATCAACATGTAACTTGCCTTGGTTCTGGTTCAGAAAGTCACACTCGACAATAGCTCGCGTCGCACTCCGGACAATCTACACGTTTCACACAATTCAACAAATCAATCACCGAACACGAATAGAACCAAAACAAAACCAACAGCAAGCAAATCATTTTTAAAACTCAACAACAGAATCTTAACATCACCTAAATTGCACTATGGTCACAATGCAAAAAGAATCACTCGATTCCGATAAACGGTTTGAGAGTTACGGCCTCCGGAAGATTTATTTCAAATTCAAACGAATTAAATTTTGAAAAGTGCAAACATGTGCAAAGTTGGTACTATGATAATGTGCTGATTTTTGTGAGTGCGTAGGAAAAAGAATCACCTAATTTGGACATATAGAATAAAAGTTATAGCTAATTGAAGTTAGAGTTGAAAACTGAAAAAGAAACAGAAAACTCCTGCACTGTTCGCGGCGTGTCAGAGCTGGTTGCCACGTGGCAGTTCGAGATTGGCCGGGAAACCTCCTGTGCGGCGTGCTCACCGTTTACAGAGGAAAACGGCGGCGGCTTCGGGCGTCGGCGGGGGTGCGTCTCCGGCGGGTTTCCGGCGAAGGCGAGGTGACGGACGGGTGCGGAGGTGAGTGGCGGAGGCGTAGGTGATGTTCAACGGCGACGGGGTGTCCTCTGTTAGGCGACGGTGGCTCGCGAACTCCGGCGTGCTCCAGGGCTTCTGCTCGGCGTCGGGCAGCGGCTCCGGTGGCTCTCTGCCTAGGTAAGAGTGTCAGAAGGTTTCGGTGATGAGTGGAGGGTCGAGGGAGGCAACTGGCGCGGCTGCGGTGTTCTTACGACGACGGAATCGACCGAAGAAACGGCGGCGGCAGCGGAGCTTCTCCCGAGATCCAAAACGCGCTACAGAGGCGTGCGGTCGACGAGGGGTGGGGAAAGGCGAGCGGTAGGGTTCTTCGGGGTCCTGGGCTCGCGCGTGATGTCCCTGGCTCGCACGGGATCGACCAGGCACCGGATCAATCCGGGTCGGCCTCGGCGTGCGCGCGGCGGCGCGTCCGGCTCGGTGAAGGGGATGAACAGGGCATGGGGCCCGCTAGTCAGTGGCTGGATGCGAGCGAGCGGATCGGGTGCGGGTCGGGCATGGGCGGCGTGGGTCGATGGGGCTGGCGGTTGGCTAGGTGGGTCAGCAGGGCTGCTTCTGCTGGTCGGGGTCATGGCGTTGGGCTGCATCTGCGCTAAGGCCATGGTTTTTTAAAACAAAAACTACAGCAGCAAAACCAAAAATAAATAAAATAAAATACACAATATAAATTCTAAATAAAAATACCTAGACACGTAGTAAAAATAGCTCTACAGCTATAAACTACAGGAACACTAGTTCCAACTCTAATGCAATTTTGTAAAATAATTTTGATGCAATAGGCCACTCAAACAGCAATAAAACAAACAAATAAAATATTTTGAAGATCACAAAAATTACCAGAACATATCATATGAACTGGAAATAATATTCTGCACATTATGAACATTTTTTAAAATAGGGGAGAAGTCATGTTATCTCCACTCCAATAAATTTCCTTTTGTTGCATAATGATTTGAATATTCTGAAAAAGCAAATAATGCAATAAAAATATGACATGCATATGAATGATTTATTAACCTCCTAATTTAGGAAAATTGGGATGTTACAAACCTACCCCCCTTAAGATGAATCTCGCCCTCGAGATTCGGGCTGGCTAGCAAATAGGTGTGGGTGATCCTGCCTGAGATCTTCCTCTCGTTCCCAGGTAGCTTCCTCCTCTGTATGATGATCCCACTGAACCTTGCCTAACTTGATTGTCTTGGTGCGAGTAACTCTTTCTGTTGTCTCCAAAATCTTAACTGGTTTTTCCTCATATGTCAAATCACTCTCCAACTGAATTGCCTCAAGTGGCACTGTGTCCCTCAATGGAACATCCATCATCTCTGCATGGCACTTCTTCAACTGAGATACATGAAACACATCATGAACTCGACAAGGATTACAGCAACTCCAGTGATAAGCTACCTCTCCTCAGACGCTTCCAAGATCTTGTAAGGTCCCACAAAACGTGGTGCTAACTTACCCTTGATTCCAAACCTTTTAATTCCACGAAGTGGTGAAACTCTAAGATATGCACGGTCTCCTACCTCATATGTCACCTCCTTACGTTTTGCATCTGCATAACTCTTCTGTCTGGATTGTGCTATCTTCAGCCTGTCACGAATCAACTTGACCTTCTCATCAGCATCTCTGATCAAGTCTGGCCCAAAGAACTGATGCTCACCAACCGCATCCCACATCAATGGTGTTCTGCACTTCCTACCATACAATAACTCAAATGGTGCCATCTTCAAACTAGCCTGGTAACTGTTATTATATGAGAACTCTGCATAAGTTAAATTATCATCCCAACTGGACCCATAGTCCAAAGCACTAGCTCTCAACATATCCTCCAAAATCTGATTTACCCTCTCATGCCCATCTCGTACGTGGATGGAAAGTCATCTTGAACTCCAGCCTGGTGCCCAAGGATTCATGCAATCGACACCAAAATTTAGATGTGAACTGAGTACCTCTATCGACACTACCTTCCTTGGAACTCCATGCATAAAAAATTTTAGACATATAAATCCTTGCTAGCTGAGCAATCGGTATAAGTTGTCTTTACCGGGATGAAGTGAGCAACCTTAGTCAAACGATCAACAACTACCCAAATAGAATCATAACTTTGACCGAGTCCCGGGTAAACCTGTAATGAAATCCATACCAATCTCATCCCACTTCCAATCAGGTATAGGCAATGGCTGTAACAAACCTGCTGGTCTCTCGATGTTCTCGCTTTAACTCTCGCACACATCACATGTTGCAATATACCCAGCAATTTCCCTCTTCAAGCTAGGCCACCAAAATCTTTCCCTCAAATCCAAATACATCTTAGTATTACGGGTGAATAGAATAAGGTGAATCATGCCTCTTGAAGAATCAACTTCGATATCTGCATCTTGAGGTACACAACACGCTTCTCAAACCATATGGCTCCATGTTCATCCTCATGGAAACCTTTCCGCCTTTACCTTTAGCCATATTCTCTCTTATCTCAGCAATCTCCTTATCACCCTTTTAAGCTTCCCTGATCTTGTCAAGCAAAGTAGGCTTTACCTCAAGTGTTGCCAAATATCCTTAGGAACCATCTCCAACCTGAGACTCCTGAACTGTTCACATAACTCTCGTGGCATATTATCAATACTAATTGCATTAGCATGGCTCCTACGACTCAATGCATCAGCAACAACATTAGCCTTACCAGGATGATACTGCACATTCAAATCATAATCCTTAATAAGCTCCAACCATCTCCTCCGCACCGAGGTTCAAATCCTTCTGAGTAAAAATATACTTCAAGCTCTTATGATCAGTAAATATATCACAATGATTACCAATAAGATATGGCCTGCAAGTTTTCAATGCATGCACAACAGAGGCTAACTCCAAATCATGTGTGGGATAATTATGCTCATGATTCTTAAGCTGACGTGAAGCATATGAAACAACTTTACCTTCCTGCATCAAAACACTCCCAAGTCCTTGACGAGAAGCATCACAATATACCTGGAAGTCCTTATGTATGTCTGGCAGAGTTAAAACTGGTGCCGTAACCAAACGCTGCTTCAACTCCTGAAAGCTGGCTTCACATTCATCAGTCCAAACAAACTTCTTCTCCTTCTTCAACAATTCAGTCATAGGCTTTGCAATTTTCGAAAAGTTCTCAATAAACCTCCTGTAATAACCTCGCAAGGCCCAAAAGCTGCGAATCTCCCCAACCGTCGTGGGTGTCTCCCACTCTATAACCGCAGCAACCTTAGATGGATCAACTGCAACTCCATTACGACACAACATGTCCAAGGAATGCTACCTCATCCAGCCAAAACTCACATTTGCTGAACTTGGCATACAACCGATGTTCCCTCAATTTCTCCAATACCAAACGCAAATGCACCTCATGCTCTTGCTTATTCTTGGAGAATACCAATATATCATCAATGAAAACAACCACAAATTTATCCAAGAACTCCATAAACACCTTGTTCATCATATTCATGAAATATGCAGGAGCATTAGTCAATCCAAATGACATAACAGTATATTCATACAACCCATACCTCGTAGTAAAAGCAGTCTTTGGAATATCTTGCTCACGAATCTTCAATTGATGATAACCAGAACGAAGATCAATCTTAGAAAACACAGTAGCTCCTTCCAACTGGTCAAACAGATCATTTATCATAGGCAAGGGATACTTATTCTTAATGGTTACCTCATTCAGAGAACGATAATCAACACACATCCTCAAGGTCCCATCCTTCTTCTCCACAAACAAAACTGGAGCTCCCCAAGGTGATGAACTTGGGCGAATAAATCCTTGTGCCTGCAATTCTCTTATTTACTTCTTCAATTCCTCCAACTCTTGAGGAGGCATTCTATACGGTCTCTTTGCAATAGGTCCGATTGCTCGGTATTAAATCAATGAGAAACTCAATATCTCTATCTGGTGGCATACTGCAACTCCTCCGAAACATATCTGGATAATCTCTCACAACGGCACCTCTTCCGGGCTACCCCTTAAGAGAGTTCACCTGCACCGGTTACCGCTTATACTTACACGTATATTTGATCCTCTTCCCTCCCGGTGCAATCGAGAGTAATAGATCGACCGCACAATCAATTCAACCTTTATATAAGCGCAACCAATCCATACCCAAAATAATATCCGGACCTTGTGACTTCAATATAATCAAATCAGAGGAAACTCATGCTTCCCAATAGACAAAGTCAATCGATGAAAACCAACACCGCTATCATCTCAGCTCTGGGAACTCACTCTAATAGGCATGCTAAGTGTTTTGGTTGGCAATCCATGTTTATCAACAAATACCCTCGAAATAAATGAATGCGATGCACCAAGATCAAAAAGAACAAGTGCAGTAATTGAGTTAATCAAGAACTTACCAATCAACGTGATCAGGTTCATTGTAAACCTCCTCCACATTAACATGATTTACATGACCCTTTTGGAAGGGGTTTGGCTTCTTTGGATCGAGTTCTTCGCCTCGGGCAACTGTGGCATAGTGCCCCATAGCCTTACACGAAGCTAATCGCACTTGACTCAAATCCCTTGGCGCACGTGTAACCCGGTGGTTACGGTTATTGTTCCTCCATTGCCATTACCATTAACATTACCCTTGCAATTGCCATTGTTTCTCTTGTGCCCATTATGATGATGGTGGCCATTATGGTTGTGGCAATTCCCTCCATGATGATTATGTCCATTACCTCCATTACCATGATATGAAGTGCGTGGCTTCATTGTGTGGTCCTGAATTATACCTGTTATTGTTGTTGTACTTCCTCTTGCGATTCTCTATGGCCTGTTGCTTTCCCTCCAAAGACAATAGCCTTATCAATCAGGTCCTCGACAATTCCTAAAAGTGGCCACTTTGTCACAATCAAGGCTCAACTCATCATTAAGGCCCTCCAAGAATTTCTCCCGCCTAGCTGCATCGGTGTTAACATCATTAGGAGCATAACGTGCAAGATTATTAAATTCCTCCACATAAGCATTAATCGTATGACCTCCTCGGCGCAAACTACGAAACTCCTTCTTTTTAAGACTCATAGCACCAGCAGACACATGTGCAAAGACGAAAAAGCATCCTCAAACCGAGGCCATGTGATAGTAGCAATGGGATAGGTGACCAAGTAATTGTCCCACCAAGCTGCAGCAGGACCCTCCAACAAATGTGAGGCAAACCTCACCCTCTCTCGCATCTGTGCATCCAACCGTCTCCAGGTTCCTATTGACTGCACGGAGCCAATCATCAGCCACAATAGGTTCAGGGGAACTGGAGAACCTATGAGGATTCAACCTCAAGAACCTGGTAAGCATATCCACTGGTGGCGGTGGCGGCGGATTGTTGTTGTTATTGTTGTTGTTCTAGTTCTGGACAAGTAACTGGATCAACTGAGCTTGTCCCTGAAGCAACTGTTGCATGTATGGCGGTACATCATTCCCATTGTTGTCTCCTCCTGCAGCATTACGCCTATTATCACGCCTCGGCGGCATCTGGTGTGCAAGCATAGATGAGTTATAGATATAATAGGGCCAAAGACTATGTATATATAAATATATTCTACCCATATGCATAATATGATCAAGCCAACAAAACACAACAACAAATAACACCGGCAAACAAACAACAAACAACAAACAACAAACAATATGATAATATTATATATATAGTCAAATAATTTCGACACTAAGCAATTTAACAAACAACTACCAATCAAGCAAACAATCTAGTATCTTCATACCACGAAAGTGGGCATAATCAGACACGCTAACACGATAACGTGGCAATATAAAGCAAGCATGAATGGTGGTCTCAAAGACTAGTTCCTACTTAACTGCTCAAGATACTTGAGGGGTTAACTAATAAACAGTAAGAAGTATAGCTAGTTTATAAAATAACTTTCACTCCTATGGCTTTTCTAATCCATTTTCTAGGGTCACGTCCTACAGTCAACACACTGCTCTAATGCCATCTGTAAACGACCAAACCTCGAAGGATTTGAGCCTCTGTGCTTACCGTGCTAGTCCCTGGATCGAACTCGCTAGCACACACAGTATAGATGAATACCAGAATAGCAAGTGCATCATTTACTACAACGTATGATCCAGATTGTATAAAATAAAACAATCTGCATAGCACTTGGCTAGCTTTACTCAATCAAACAGCGGAAAGTAGCAGCAAATAACGATGAGTCCCATCATAGCCCATCGGGCGCCGAAAAGTGCATCGCGACACTAACGGTACCTTACTCTTCGTTGCGAATATCCTGCAACATGAGACGTTGCAGCCATATAGGTCAATACTTGGAATGTATTGGCAAGTTACACAGGAGTAATAATATAGCAGACCTACATGTATATGCATAGTACAACAAAGGAAGTCCCGAGGGTTTATTTTTTTTTGCAGAAAGCTGATTTTATCCTCATAACTACCTAATAGTAATTTTTTTTGTATTTAGTTCTTTATTACTACAATTAAATGCACAAGGTTGAGTTGGCAAAAATCAACTCCAACCTACCCATTATTAAGTTGCCCACAAATATTATTAAGTGTCACATAAGTCAAGATCATCCAACAACTGTAATGGCATAGTGGCTCAGATTTACCCATAACCGGGGGCACGGCTAATCACGATTAGTTTTAATACTCTGCAGAGTTTTGTACGCTTTACCCACTAGACTCAATCCGAAGATTGAGACAAAGTCTTCGTAAGAGGTTCCCTTAACCACCGACGGCCACATCCCACCTACATATGCTACATCACGACACCTTTATGCGGGCAAGGGTTCCAACAAGCGATCAACTAAGCCAGAGCCCATATAGCCAGTGGCCGCACATGGAAGCTACTAGTCACTAAGTCTGTCTGATCTTTTTGAACCTAGGCAGCATTCCACTTAGGGTGCACTCTCATGAGCGCATGGCCTTAGAAAAGGTGCAAGACCCCATGATGCCTTCCCTCAACACCAAGCAATACCACTTCCGCCCAGAGGTGAATTAAATCCTTAATTACTACTCATTTTTGTTATATAAATAATCCTCACATAAACTCAATGAATACACGAACCACCCCGTCCTACAAAGCATAGCAAACTACAACTACCACGATTTGCAAAAGACGGAAGATAGCTCAACAAAGATAGCTCAAAATATAACAATCCTATAATGCATAAAGTTATAGTGTGATATATACTACAATGCATAGAAAACAATAGGTAAAGGATGATCAACATGTAACTTGCCATGGTTCTGGTTAGAAAGTCACACTCGACAATAGCTCGCGTCCCCACTCCGGACAATCTACACGCTTTCACACAATTCAACAAATCAATCACCGAACACGAATAGAACCAAAACAAAACCAACAGCAAGCAAATCATTTTTAAAACTCAACAACAGAATCTTAACATCACCTAAATTGCACTATGGTCACAATGCAAAAAGAATCACTCGATTCCGATAAACGGTTTGAGAGTTATGACCTCCGGAAGATTTATTTCAAATTCAAACGAATTCAATTTTGAAAAGTGCAAACATGTGAAAAGTTGGTACTATGATAATGTGCTGATTTTTGTGAGTGCATAGGAAAAAGAATCACCTAATTTGGACATATAGAATAAAAGTTATAGCTAATTGAAGTTAGAGTTGAAAACTGAAAAAGAAACAGAAAACTCTTGCACTGTTCGTGCGTGTACTGTTGCTGGTTGCCACGTGGCAGTTCGAGATTGGCCGGGAAACCTCCTGTGCGGCGTGCTCACCGTTTACAGAGGAAAACGGCGGCGGCTTCGGGCATCGGCGGGGGTGCGTCTCCGGCGGGTTTCCGGCGAAGGCGAGGTGACGGACGGGTGCGGAGGTGAGTGGCGGAGGCGTAGGTGATGTTCAACGGCGACGGGTGTCCTCTCGTTAGGGCGACGGCGGCTCGCGAACTCCGGCGTGCTCCAGCGCTTTCGGCGTCGGGCGGCGGCTCCGGTGGCTCTCTGCCTGTAAGAGTGTCGAAGGTTTCGTGATGAGTGGAGGGTCGAGGGAGGCAACCAGCGGCTGCGGTGTTCTTCTGACGACGGAATCGATCAAGAAACGGCGGCGGCAATGAGCTTCTCCCGAGATCCAAAACGCTACAGGCGGCGCGGCGGTCGACGAGGGTGGGGAAAGGCGGCGGTAGGGTTCTTCGGGGTCCTGGGCTCGCGCGTGATGTCCCTGGCTCGCACGGGATCGACCAGGCGCCGGATCAATCCGGGTGGGCCTCGGCGTGCGCGCGGCGGCGCGTCCGGCTCGGTCAAGGGGATGAACAGGGCACGGGGCCCGCTAGTCAGTGGCTGGAGGCGAGCGAGCGGATCGGGTACGGGTCGGGCACGGGCGGCGTGGGTCGATGGGGCTGGCGGTTGGCTAGGTGGGTCACAGAAAAGTGCGTTGCGCTACCGGGTGCTGGGTCATGGCGTTGGGCTGAAGGCATCATAAGGCCATAACATGTTTTTTTAAAACAAAAACTACAGCAGCAAAACCAAAAATAAATAAAATAAAATACAAAATAGAAATTCTAAATAAAAATACCTAGACACACAGTAAAAATAGCTCTACAGCTATAAACTACAGGAACAATAGTTCCAACTCTAATGCAATTTTGTAAAATAATTTTGATGCAATAGGCCACTCAAACAGCAATAAAACAAACAAATAAATATTTTGAAGATCACAAAAATTACCAGAACATATCATATGACTGGAAATAATATTCTGCACATTATGAACATTTTTTTAAAATAGGGGAGAAGTCATGTTATCTCCACTCCAATAAATTTCCTTTTGTTGCATAATGATTTGAATATTCTGAAAAAGAAAATAATGCAATAAAAATATGATATGCATATGAATGATCTATTAACCTCCCAATTTAGGAAAATTGGGATGTTACATTGAGTAATGTGGCTCAGGTCATCGGCGTCTGGTGGTCGCACATATGTGCCCTGGAAGTTGTCGAGGAATGCGTCTTCCAGGTTTTCCCAGCTGCCAATGGAATTTGCTGGCAGACTATTTAGCCAGTGCTGGTTTGGTCCTTTGAGCTTAAGGGGGAGATACTTGATGGCGTGTAGCTCGTCTCCGCGGGCCATGTGAATGTGGAGAAGGAAATCTTTGATCCATACCGCGGGGTATGTTGTGCCATCGTATGGTTCAATGTTTACGGGTTTGAACCCTTCTGGGAATTCATGATCCATCACTTCGTCGGTGAAGCGAGGGGGTGCGCGGCGCCTCTGTGCCGGACTATGTGGCTACGCAGTTCGAATTGCTCTGGGTGTCTATGTTCGGCCCGGCCGGACTTGTTGAAGGTGTATCCGGCGTGACGGTCGTCGTCGCGTGCTGAGGCGCGCCCCCGCGATCCGTAGATCGATCTTGGCTGTCCTGCTTTGTTTTCCAGTATATCTTGCAGGTCCTGCCTATTGCCCCGGGCCGTAGTATGTTGGCATGGGGGTGCTGGCTAGTATGCGGACTGATATGCCGTTTTATCCCGGCCACGAGGTGGCCCGTCAGCCGTATGGCGCTCGAGTCCGTATTCCTCGGCTGCCAGGACTTCACTCCATCTGTCTGTGAGCAGGTCTTGATCAGCTTGGAGTTGCTGTTGCTTTTTCGTGCTCCTCGCGGTGGCTATAAGCCGATGCTTGAAGCGCTCCTACTCTCACGGGATCCTCAGCACGCCCGAACTCGTGCCGCCAGGCTAATCTCGCCTTCAAGGGGGGCATGTAGTTGTCCTCCTCCGGGTATTCGTCCGTCGCCTGTTCTTCTGGGCTGACCTGCTCATCTTCCTGTTTGGCCTGCTCGAAGGCGGGCTGATCAGGGTTGAATTCTTCTTCGGCACCATTCAGATTGTTTTTGTCTCCTGGGCTGGTATTGCTGTGGCGGGGCTTGGAGTGGCACCGACGACGCCCATTCTTTGCTTTTTTTCCCTTAGGTTTTATCCTCCGTTACCTCATCGCCATTTGTTTCCTTCGGAGTGTCCACCATATATATGTCATAGGAAGAGGTGACTGTCCACCGCCGAGTGAGCGGTGGTTCATGTTCTTCTCCTGCATCGTCGTCCATACCGTCAATGTCTTCGGAGTCGAAGTCCAGTACCTCGGTTAAATCATCGACCGTGGCAATGAAGTGGGTGGTGGGTGGGCAACGAATTCCTTCATCGCCTGCCTCCCACTCGAGCCGGACACAGTTCGGCCATGAGCCTCTTGACAAAGAGAGAGACTTTAATGAGTCCAAAGATGTCGCCAAAGGGCGAGTGCCGAAGATATCCGCAGCGGTGAACTCCATTACCGGAGCCCAACCTGGCTCGACCGGCTCGGAGTGCGCGGATCGAACCAACGTCCGGACACGAATCCGGGGTCCGGAGTCACAGCCACCACAGAGGTAAGACCGTGTTCGGCTCCACCGCCGATGAGTGTGCGACTGCGGGTGGGGTCCATCCTCCGTCCTTAGTCAAGACAGCCCGCCCGGATTTAGGTCCGGCTACCGCGGGTGATACCGAAGCCAACCGACAGCAGGTCAAAGCCATGCTCGTCGTGACTGTCCGGTGCTCCTGGCATATGCCCGAATCCGTCGAAGATCAAGTCTCTGCGAATGTCCGTCGTGTAGTTCAGGTTTCTGAACCTGATCCGGTGGCCAGGGGCGTAGCTATCGATCTTCTCTAGATGGCCAAGCAAGTTGGCCCGCAGGGCGAAGCCGCCAAACACGAAGATCTGTCCGGGGAGAAAGGTCACACCCGGGATCGTGTTGTTGACGATGACTGGAGGAGCCATCGAGCCCTCAGAAGCGACGGCTACGGAGGAACTCTCAATGAAAGCACCAATGTCGGTGTCAAAACCGGCGGATCTCGGGTAGGGGGTCCCGATCTGTGCGTCTTAGGCTGATGGTAACAGGAAGCGAGGGACACAATGTTTACCCAGGTTCGGGCCCTCTCGATGGAGGTAAAACCCTACTTCCTGCTTGATTAATATTGAAGATATGGGTAATACAAGAGTAGATCTACCACGAGATCATAGAGGCTAAACCCTAGAAGCTAGCCTATGATGGTATGATTGTAATTGTGATCGGCCTTCTAAGGACCAACCTCTCCGGTTTATATAGGCACCGGAGAGGGCTAGGGATTACATGGAGTCGGTTACAAGGAAGGAGACACAATATCCGGATCGCCAAGCTTGCCTTCCACGCCAAGGAGAGTCCCATCCGAACAAGGGATGAAGTCTTGAGTCTTGTATCTTCACGCTTCAGTAGTCCGGACGTTGTATATAGTCCGGCTGTCCGGATACCCCCTAATCCAGGACTCCCTCACCCGCTTCTTCATCAGCACTGGTAAGCTCTCTGCTCTTCCGCCATAGATCTGTTCTAGGGTTTGGGTGTTCTTCGGTGTTCGTCGGTTTTCATTGCTTGCATAGTCGCCTTTTGATCCAAACCTTGATGTTCATCCAGTTCCATGATAGCTGTAGCCCTTTTTCCATCTAATGCACTTTGTTAAAATAGAAGATCCCATCTGAACCTTCATCCAATGTTTCAGTACTACTTCTTAGGTCTGAACATATTTTCCTTTTCTGATATGCGGCAGATCCAAAATTATGATGCCAACTTACGAAATCTGTTTTTCCTTCACTTACGCATCTGTAGACTTGCATCTTTAATGTCATACTAGGCGGTTTAACTTTTAGAAAAATGATGACCCAGTATACACCATTAGTCCCATTGCTGAACCGCCAATGTATGTCGTATTTAGCCTTCGCTTAATAAACTCCGGTTTATGATCAACCAACTTCGGTTTGACAATGTGCTTACATCCTTGTACCGCCGCATAGTTTGTCCACTGTAAATCTTAAACCGGTAATTATAATGTTGTAGATCCGTCACTGCCATCGCCAAGCAAGTTTATGAATGCAATTGGGTCCCTTCTCGAGTGATTGAACAACAGTTAGACAACCTCATTAGCACAGGTGCTTTAACCAAGAAAGATGTCATTCACTGGAGGGTCCCTGGCCCAGAATGTCCTCCTACCCCCAAGGATGGAGAAGTTGTTGTATTTGCTGATCACTTAGGCCGGGGTTTCAACCCTCCCGGTTCAAAAATTATCCGGGATGTACTAGCCAGCTTTCAACTGCGCCCACAAGACATCGGCCCTAACTCTGTAACCAACATCTGCCACTTCCAAGTTTTTTGTGAGGTTTACCTTCAGAAGGAACCTACAGTAGAACTGTTCAAGGATTTCTTTCACCTAAACCATCGCACTGAATTCAAAGACAGACCAAACACAAAATTGGGCGGAATGGCGATTCAGAAAAGGAAAAAAGTCACCTTTCCTCATCCCAGTCTCCATAGTCACCCCAAAGAGTGGAACCAGACCTGGTTTTATTGCAAGGACACGTCTCCAGCGGATGAAAACCCCCTGCCGGGTTACCGTCCCGAACGTCTGAGCAACACACATCCTCTTCCTCAAAGACTGACCGCCAAAGAAAGGGCCAAATATGCTCCTCAACTATCAAAGCTCAGGGCCTTTATAGCAAACGATTTGATAGGAGTTGATCTTGCGCGCTGCTGGATAAGCTGGAGCGTTTTTCCCTTAAGCCGGCGCCCCGGTTTGATGAGTGAATATACAGGGGACTTGAAGGATGCTCAGCGGCATATCGACATTCAGCTTACAGATGACGAAGTCACTGAAGCTGTAAAAAAGATGTTGAATGAACCGGAGGATGTCTGTGCCCAAACCGGATTACTCCATTTCTGCACCACCAACAAACCGCCAGCTGTAAGAATCGTATAAACTGTTTATCGGAAATTGCTTCTGTCCCAATATTCTCTAAAAGTGTGACTATTTTTCTTGACAGGGTGATGACCCGTTCTGGAACAAGAAACCCCCGCAAGACAAACCGGTGAAGCCAACCCATCAAAAGACCAAGGCTGTGAAAAAACCTGCCAACAGGAAGAGGACCACTGCATCCTCCGATCCACCAGCTGACGATGATGTGGGTAACCCGGATTTAGAGGTAGAACTTGACTCACTTGGTTCATTTTTCATACTCCTTATTGATGATGATTATTGTCAGGACGATTTGAAGCCGATCCTTGGCGATGTCAGAGGTAATTGTTCTTTCCTCCGATTCAAACCCTTTGCCATCACTAAAAATCCGTCGAGCAGCACGAAAAATTTAAATTTTCTCATCCTCTTGCTTATTTGGATCCAAACTTTCTTGTGAAGACACAACAGCATGAGGCTCGCCGCACAACTCGGCATAGTGGCCAGGTAGTTACCTCCGCCGGTTTATCAAACAGTCCGGTTCGGAAACGCCGATCAGTGGTCTCTTATTCCCTTGATACTTCAGCCCCAAAAGTGGGTTGTTTTCGTCAACCTCTTAATCCGTCTGACTCAAATTATCGGGGAACTTCTCATTCATCCTCTAGCGAGTTGTCGGCCACCAAACTTCCACCCCTCAAAACAGTTCTTGGGGTGAGTTATATACTTGTTTTTACCCTTAACATGCATTTTATATATTATACTGAACTCCAGCCTTCTTACTTTTCTTAGTGCTAAGCCCAGACCAAGCAAGAAGGCTTGGTTGAACACCCTGGCTGATGAAAACGTGGCTGTTAATCCGGAGAAGACTTCAGATCCTGAAGAGGCCAACATTGATGATATTCTGAATGACCCATGGCCTCAAGATCATGACTTCGTTGCTGAGCAGGCCGAAATTGACACCTCCGGCCAAGCCGACCAGCCAACAAGCCCTATCCGGACTGATAAACGGAATAGTCCAAGAAAAGATACTGACAAACGGGCAACTCCAGTACGAACTGTTGAGGAGAAGGATGATGATGTTTTGATTACTGGCATTGGCCATACCGATCCAGGAAATCCTGTCGCTTTGTCAAAGCATACCGCCAAAGAGGAATTCTCTGCAATTGGCAAAGGCAAATGGAATGCTGATCAGTCCACTTACGCCCATCTGAGTGCTCAAGTCCTTTATTTCGGCTATCTGAACCGTCTATATACCAGTCGTGACTATGAAGTCGGCTTGGTGAATATGATGAAGGAAAAATATGAGGTAACTTCATACATGCTTCTCTTCTTGTACTGACTTGTAGCTTATCACCTCCAGCAGCCCCCAAGTGACGGTTCAACATACCAATCTAATCCAGGACTTAGTAAAAAACTCTATACTTTGCAAAAATGCATCTGAACTTCACTTAAGTAGCCTCCAAGTGCCGGTTTAACTTTTATAAAGATGAACTGGGACATTGTAGAAGAAACTCCTGTATCAGTAGTCGTTGAGCAAATATCCATTAGCCCACAAGTGCCAAGTTGAATACTTGTATTATGCTTGGGACTTGTAGAAAATTTATGATGAAGAGCAAATATGCATTAGCCCCCAAGTACCGAGGGCATAACTTGTTATGTGCTTGGTACTTCAAGCATGTACTGTCACCTCATCATATAACTGTCTCTATGCAGGCAGAGTTGAGCAAGAAAGAGAGCCAAACCGCTGACCTGCAGGAGAACCTTAGATCGCAACAATATGAAACCTCCAAGGCGAAGGAAGAATTGACCAGCGCTTTGAGCGCTATGGAGAAACTTAAAGAGGGCTTCAACAAAGAGCGGGCGGATTGGGAGACTGAAAAGTCCGCTTTGGTGCAAAGGGCTGAAAAAGCAGAAGCCGCTCTTAAACCGGTGGTTGATGAATTGACCAACGTGAAGCGGCAGGTGCATGCCATGACCGTCGCCGTGTTCGGTAAGCTTTTTAACTTAAGATTTCCATATATCCATGCATGTATTTGCCGGTTTATTAATCCTCGTGATGATACAGGAACTCGTATTAGCCACTTAGGGTCTGATGTTCAGAAGAAATTGAAGGCGGCCTATACTTTGATAGAGCAGCTGTATACCGGCGCGCAGCGGATCACCTACACTACTTCACACAACAATCTGCCTCCCACCTTGATCAAGGATATTCTACAGAGGTTATCTATGCTTCCTGTCCGAGTAGACGAATTAAAAAAGTCTGCTGCTAGAACAGGTGCTTTGGCCGCACTGACCCGGGCAAAGGCATGGGTACCTGATTTTGATCCAGTTGAAGCGGCCCAAGGCTATCCCAGCTTAAAGGAAGACGGAACAGAATTTGGTGAAGATGACCTCCGGATCATAAACCGGGAAGTACGCCCATTGGCTTGTAAACTGGTTGAAGAAGCAGACCTGTCATACTATCAAGCCAGCTATGATGACAAGAACAAGCGGATTGCTCTACCGATTCCAGAGGCTCAAAATCTTATCCCGCCAATCCATAAGCACACTTATGCCCCTGACATTGAACTTTCCACGCTGATAAGTGATGAAGCTGTATTCCAAGCCCTAACTGGCATCGACTGGGCAACTGTTGATTTCCAGCCACTGTGTAGAGATAGGAAGCTGAACCGGCGCGAGATGATCCACAACCGTCAGGCCAAGCTGGTGACCAACCATAAACCGGAAGCCAGTTTAATCTTCCACATGCTGCGACATGTATTTGAGAAAACAATGATCCTTTTGGGCACTGAAAAGCCTTGTAACAGGCTTAGCTAAAATACTGCTGATATGCCTTCGCGCATATTTATCTGTAATTGATGCTTTGCTTGATTCGATATATGTAAGATATGATATGCATATTCATTTGTCCAAGTTGTTTCTGCAGACAAGCAGCTTAAAGCGCCCTGACGATTTACCGCCGGGCGGGTCATGATACCCATATATATATAACCAAAGATGATAACTTAGGTTGTAACATATAACCAAATATGGAAATATATAATACCTGCAACCTTTAGGCATGATGTTGGCTGACCAACCTTGTAGTGGGAGTTATAACCCAGCTATTGGAGAAGAAACAACTCCTGTTGATATAAGGCCGGTTTATAATATAAACCGTTCCGGGTTATGATAAACGCCGGTTTACTCCATACTGAGATTTCGATTCAAAATCAGACTGGGCTGATAGTCTCCAGATTATGATTTGATCATGTACTGCCAATTTATAATTGTTAATCTCTCTGGGTTGACAACGCCGGTTTAAAAAACAGCATAAATCTTATAAAAAATAAAGCAAAACTCAACCAAAGGCAAATAAAACCGTTGTAGTCGAGGCTTTTCACGGGCTTCCAGGCCCCAAATTCGAGGCTTTTCATGGGCTGCCAGGCCACTGAATTAAACCATTTTTGCAAAGCCTTTTAAGATGGTCCGCAATCCTTAACCAATCATCATTTTAACTTCACAAGTTCAGGGTCTGTATTTTAGAGTAACTTGTCAAAGTTCGAAGGGTCATACCAGGTTTACCTGGGCGGTGTGACTTACTTAAAGAGGCAGGTTAACTCGGGGGTTTAGGTGTATACACCAGGCTTCCAAGCCATGGCTTGATAGCCCAATTACAAGCACTGATTCTAAGTTCATTGTGATAGCAAAGAATCCCCAAGTAACGTTTTGTGCAGTGCTCAGTGGGTGCCCATGTTTGAGTTGTTGTTTGATAACGCTCTCTTTGGCCCCAAAGTGGCTTTGAGCCGATCAAGAGGTGTGACTATGGTTCGAATACGACCAAGCCCCCAAGTGATGTTGTGGCATTGCGCCTATCAAGAGGTGTAGCTATGGTTCGGACACGACCAAGCCCCCAAGTGATGTAATATAAAGCTTTGAAAAGCTAAATCAAGGGGTAAACCGGACGCCGTTTTAGAAACAGAAGCTCCATGTAACCACACATGATGGAAGAAACAACAGATACCCCGTTTTAGCTGAGGCCTGGTTTATTTTATTGATCATAATATATACATTGTCATAATATTTACAAGCATAGCCTATAGCTCAAGTATAGTAGGGCCAAAGATGAGCAATATTCCACGGCCGGTTGGTCTCCTCCTCCGATTTACGTGAGTCTTTGCGCTCTTGAACATCGATTAGGTAGTACGACCTGTTGTGCAGATTCTTGCTGACCACAAAAGGTCCTTCCCAAGGGGGGGATAACTTGTGCATGTCCGTCTGATCCTGGATGAGCCGAAGCACCAAATCTCCTTCTTGAAAGGTTCTGGTTCTAACCCGGCGGCTATGATAGCGACGCAGATCTTGCTGATAAATCGCCGAACGGGCCGCCGCTATGTCACGCTCCTCATCTAACAGGTCAAGAGCCTCTTGCCGTGCCTTCTCATTGTCAGCTTCGACATATGCCGCTACACGAGGTGAGTGATGACGTATGTCACTAGGAAGAACTGCCTCCGCTCCATAAACCATGAATAACGACGTGTATCCTGTCGATCTGTTGGGTGCGGTGTTGATTCTCCATAACACAGAAGGTAGCTCCTCAACCCAACAACCCGATGTCCGTTGCAAAGGAAGCATAAGCCGGGGTTTTATGCCTCTCAAAATCTCTTGATTGGCCCTCTCCGCTTGACCATTGGAGTGTGGGTGAGCCACTGATGATACATCAAGCCGGATGTGTTCACGCTGACAGAACTCCTTCATGGCACCCTTTGACAGATTGGTACCATTGTCTGTTATAATGCTGTGTGGAAAACCAAACCGGAAGACACCTTTTTCATGAATTGAACCGCCATGGCTGCATCACACTTGCTAACTGGCTCTGCCTCCACCCACTTTGTTAACTTGTCAACCGCCACAAAAAGGTGGGTCTTCTTGTCCTTGGACCTCTTGAAAGGCCCAACCTTATCCAGCCCCCAAGTCGCAAATGGCCTAGTGATTGGAATCATCCTCAATTCTTGAGCCAGTACATGAGCGCGCCTTGAGAATTTGTGACAACCATCACATCGTCTGACCAAGTCCTCGGCGTCAGCATGAGCTGTCAACCAATAGAAACCGTGACGAAACGCCTTGGCCACCAAATATTTTGAACCAGCGTGGTGACCACAGTCTCCTTCGTGGATCTCACGCAAGATTTCATAGCCTTCTTCAGGAGACACACAACGTTGAAACACCCCTGTCACACTGCAATGATGCAACTCTCCATTGATAATGGTCATGGACTTGGACCGCCGGATTATCTTCCTGGCCAGAGTCTCATCCTCCGGTAACTCGCCCCGATTCATATACGCCAGATAAGGAACCGTCCAATCCAGGATAACATGAAGAGCTGCCACCAACTGAGCTTCCGGATCAGGAATAGCCAAATCCTCTTCACCAGGGAGCTTGACGGACGGATTATGCAAAAAATCCAAGAAGACATTAGGCGGAACCGGTTTACATTGAGAACCAAGGCGGCTTAAAGCATCCGCCGCTTTGTTCTTCCGACGGTCCACATGATCCACCTGATAACCCTTAAAGTGACCTGCAACAATATCCACCTCACGACGATACGCTGTCATGAGTGGGTCCTTGGAATCCCAAGTGCCAGACACCTGTTGGGCCACCAGGTCCGAGTCACCGAAGCTCTTAACTCGGCTTAGGTTCATCTCCTTAGCCATCCGAAGACCATGGAGTAAGGCCTCATACTCAGCTGCATTGTTAGTGCAAGGGAACATTAAACGGAGAACATAACAAAACTTATCACCTCGCGGGGAAGTTAATACGACTCCAGCCCCCGAGCCCTCCAATTGCCTGGACCCATCAAAATGAATAGTCCAATAAGTGTGATCCGGCTTCTCTTCTGGTGCTTGTAGTTCCGTCCAATCATTGATGAAATCCACAAGTGCCTGAGATTTGATCGCCGTTCGGGGTATGTATTTCAACCCGTGAGGCCCGAGCTCGATAGCCCACTTGGCTATCCGGCCAGTTGCTTCCCTGTTCTGGATTATATCTCCCAAAGGAGCAGAGCTGACCACCGTGATAGGATGACCTTGGAAATATTGCTTGAGCTTCCGGCTTGCCATGAAAACCCCATATACCAGCTTACGCGGTCAAGGGTACCTCTGCTTGGACTCAATAAGTACCTCGCTGATATAATAAACCGGACACTGAACCGGATATTCCTTTCCTGCCTCCTTGCACTCCACCACAATAGCCACACTGAAGTCATATCTGCCGGATCAACATTATCTTTGTAAAACTTTAACTCTTCTGTGGCACAAACCTACTCAGCATAAGCCACATCACCTTCCTCACACTCCAGAGCAATCTTGCGGCTCCCATGGACGGTTATAGTTCCCTTGTGACCCGGCATCTTGAGCTGCAAATAAACATAGAAAGGCTGTGCCATAAATTTAGCATCAGCCGGTCGTCCGAACAGGGCATGATACGGACTTCTGATTTTCACCACTTCAAAGGTCAAAGTTTCTGATCTCGAGTCATGCTCATCTCCGAAAGCCACCTCCAGAGCTATCTTACCAACAGGATACGCCGATTTACCAGGCACCACACCATGGAACACCGTATTGGACGGTTTAAGATTTTTATCTGTTAACCCCATGCGACGGAAAGTTTCATAATAAAGGATATTGATACTGCTTCCTCCATCCATGAGTACCTTGGTGAACTTATAACCTCCCACCTGAGGTGCCACCACCAATGCCAGATGACCTGGATTGTCAACCCGGGGTGGATGATGCTCTCTACTCCACACAATCGGCTGCTCAGACCAGCGCAGATAACGGGGCACTGCCGGTTAAACGGAGTTCACTGCCCTCTTATGAAGCTTCTGGTCACGCTTGTCTAAGCTAGTCGTGAAGACATGATATTGCCCACTGTTTAACTACTTCGGGTTGCTCTGGTAACCCAATTGCTGCTGCTGCTGCTGATTGCCCTGGTGATTGTAGCCACCCGGGTTGCCCTGATTACCTTGATTATTATTTCCACCCTGATTACCATGGAAGCCTGAACCGGAGCTGCCTCCACCATAACCCGGCCCATGAGATCCGTGGCCTGAACCGCCACCCGGCCCATTATCATACCGGAAAGAATTAGAATTCTTAAACTCTTGCATGATGTAGCAGTCCTTCCAGAGGTGTGTGGACGGCATCTCCTTCGTCCCATGTTTTGGGCAGGGCTGGTTCAACGAGTAAGATAGGCGATGCAGGTTAGGACTATGTGCTCCGCCACGCTGGGCGGTTTACCCTTTACGCCATCGCCCTTGTCCTGCTACCTGGTATTAGCCACAAAGTCCAAGCTGTGATCCGCTTTACGTTTGCCGCCGTTTCCATGACCCGCCGGGTTGTGGTGTTGTCCCTTGGCGTTGCCGCTCTTTTTTCCCTTCCCTGTCTTATCATCGTCAGACTCGGGATCCTTGGTACTATTAGAGTCGGCATACTTCACTAAAGCAGCCATGCGAGTTCCCATGTCATTGCAATGGCGTTTAGCCCGGCCCAGCTTCAACTTCAGCGGTTCAAACCGGCAATGGCCTTCCAAGGTCAGAACTGCGGTATCGGCATTGATGCGGTCTGATGAATGCAAAATTTCCGAAACCCGGCGCACCCACCGGGTTGTTGACTCTCCTTCCTCTTGGACACAGGCAGCTAAGTCCACAATCGACATAAGCTGCTTGCATGTATCCTTAAAATTCTAGATAAACCGGGCTCTCAACTCGGCCAATGACCTGATAGAGTTAGCCGGTAGACTATTTAACCAAGTGCGAGCCATCCCGTCTAGCATCATGGTGAAGTACTTTGCACACGCCGCATCATCCACATCTAGCATCTCCATGGCCATCTCATAGCTTTCAACCCATATCTCTGGAGATAAATCGGCGGTGTAATCCGGTACCTTGCGCGGGCCCTTGAAATCCTTAGGCAGGCGCACGTTGCGCAACGCTGGGACGAGACACGACACCCCCAAAGAACTAGAGGTAACTCCTGGCTCTACCGACGTGGTTGGACGAACCGGAGTAAGCTGACGGGCTTCATGCTGCGCTGCTAACTTGGCCTCCCTGCGTGCTCAAGCCCGGTCCACCACCTCCTGAGCATCACCAGCGCCACCTGCCGGGTTGTTGCCACGGGGTGGTTCACGGTTCCGCGCATTGCTTGACACGGCCGGTTCATCCATGCGCCTGCTGTAACTCCGGCTTGGACGGGGGGTCGAATGAATTCGATCACGACTGTATGAATAAGCCTCCTGTTGAACCAAGGTTGTCCGAAGAAGCTCCTTAACCTGACGCGTCTCCACCGCTGCCGGCGAATCACCTTCAATCGGGATGGCCTCCAGCCGTGAAGCTGCAGCAACAAGATTGTCCATCGGAGTAGAGTAATGACCTGGTGGTGTTGGGACAGGTTGTGTCACAATGTTGTTCTGACGAGGCGGATCCTGAAGGAAAAATATGCCCTAGAGGCAATAATAAAGTTATTATTTATTTCCTTATATCATGATAAATGTTTATTATTCATGCTAGAATTGTATTAACCGGAAACATAAACATGTGTGAATACATAGACAAACAGATTGTCACTAGTATGCCTCTACTTGACTAGCTCGTTGATCAAAGATGGTTATGTTCCCTAGCCATAAACATGAGTTGTCCTTTGATTAACGGGATCACATCATTAGGAGAATGATGGGATTGACATGACCCATTCTGTTAGCTTAGCACACGATCGTTTAGTATGTTGCTATTGCTTTCTTCATGACTTATACATGTTCCTATGACTATGAGTGTTAGTGTCGAAACCGGCGGATCTCGGGTAGGGGCTCCCGAACTGTGCGTCTAGGCGGATGGTAACAGGAGACAAGGGACACGATGTTTTTACCCAGGTTCGGGCCCTCTCGATGGAGGTAAAACCCTACTCCTGCTTGATTAATATTGAAGATATGGGTAGTACAAGAGTAGATCTACCACGAGATCAGAGAGGCTAAACCCTAGAAGCTAGCCTATGGTATGATTGTTCTTCGTCCTACGGACTAAAACCCCGGTTTATATAGACACCGGAGAGGGTTAGGGTTACAGTAGTCGGTTACAATGGAAGGAGATCTACGATCCGTATCGCCAAGCTTGCCTTCCACGCCAAGGAAAGTCCCATCCGGACACGGGACGAAGTCTTCAATCTTGTATCTTCATAGTCCAGAGTCCGCCAAAGGTCATAGTCCGGCCATCCGGACACCCCCTAATCCAGGACTCCCTCAGTAGCCTCTGAACCAGGCTTCAATGGCGATGAGTCCGGCGCGCATATTGTCTTCGGCATTGCAAGGCGGGCTCCTCCTCCGAATACTTCATAGAAGATTTTGAACACAAGGATAGTGTCCGGCTCTGCAAAATAATTTCCACATACCACCGTAGAGAGAACAATATTTACACAAATCTAATCACGACGATTTCGCAAAGATGTCATCACACCACGGCCGAGCCTTTATTGAATCGCTTTTACTGTCCCACCTCGGTAGCGTTTAGCGAAGCGGTTTCCTTGGCACGTCTTGTCAAAGCAGAGATCGTGTCCCCTTATTCCGGGATTCTCATTAATACGGGCGTGGGTAACCCAATCGCGCCCGTTGGCACGTCTCCTCTATCGAAGGCGAGTCCCAAACGGTCACGGGGGAGGGCTCTTGGTATTCAACCTCTTTATAAAGAGACCAAGGCTCTACTCCTTTCTTTCAATTTCAATCGAATCCGCCCCTCGCCTCGAGTTCCAACACCCAAAGCTCCAGATTTAGGCGCTTCGGACCTTCGATGATGTCCGGCTCCGACCTTCAAGGCCGCCTTCCTCCACTACGGAAGAAGACGTGCTAAAGCTGAGAGATGCCATGTATTTAACCGGCGAAATCTCGCATAGGCTGCCTGCTCAAGGGCAGGTTATTCCCACTCCCAAGCCCGGTGAGAGTGTGGTGTTCGCGTCTCACTTCCTTCGGGGGTTAGGCTTCCCGACGGACCCCTTCGTGAGGGGGCTCATGTTTTATTATGGGTTAGAATTTCACGACTTGGATCTGGAGCCCATCCTCCACATCTCATCGTTCATCGTCAGGCGAAGCCTTCCTCCGCATTACCCCTCACTTCGGATTGTGGCTCAAGACCTTCAATGTAGAGCCGAAGATGATCAAGGGGCGGCAAGCGGAGTGCGGAGGGGCTGTTATAAGCAAGAATGCTGACGCTCCATGGCCCAAGGGCTCTTTTCAAGAGGAGTTCAACTTATGGCAACGAGAGTGGTTTTATATCACAGCGCCCAGGGGCACCAAGTGGGTGGCGCCTCCTGTCTTTCGCTCGGGTCCTCCCCCACGGCTGGCGTCATGGGTCAATAAAGGGCTCGACTGGGGGCCGTCCAAGGACGTGTCCCTGTTGCAGGGCCGCATTCAAGATCTCCTAGAAAGAGATATCAACCTGGTCGTAGTGGCGCATGTCATATTGATTCGCCGCACTATGCCCTGCAAACGCCGCCCCCTCCGCCTGTGGGAGTTTAATCCGGAGGGACCACGAGCTCTCCAACACTTTACGGGCATGACGCCCATGGAGATGTATAAATTGTTCTTCGGATCACAAGCAATGTGTCCGGACTTGACCGAGGACGCAGGTCTAAGCTGCAATCGCCCGGATACTCAAGTAAGTAGTCCTGTACCCGGACACGCTATCTGTATATTCATCATAAAATTGCCCTTAAAGGAGCTGTCCCTTTAAACAGGAGTGGATAGCGAAAGCAAAGCTAATCAGGTGTCCGGCCCCCCTCCCGGAGACCACGCCGGATCTCGTGTTAACCAGGATGCTGGAGGTTGCACCTTTGGAAGGAGGCGAAGGGGCGAACAAGGAAGCTACCGTCTCCTCGAAGGAGGCTATCCGGAAAGGAGGGATCGAGAATCCCTCTATCCAGGGAAAGAAGAGGACCGCCTCTGAAGACCCGGAGACCATGATCTCAAAGCGGGGGAAGAGATCTTCGTCAGAGGGTCCTGCGCCGGGAAGTGCCTCGGCCGCCTTTGTGCCCTCAAGGGGATCAGCCCTCTAGCGAGCAAGAAGTAGAGAGGGAGTTTCCAAATAAGAGACATCCCTATTTTATTCTTGAGAAAGACAACTCAATTTTTACCTTGTAGTTCGGATCTCCGCCCTTCGCAGCAGAGCTCATCTTCAGGGGATCTTCGTCCGGAGATGATGGAGAGCGGAACGCCCCCTCCTGCCATACCGCCTCGCGAGGCGGGCGACCCTGAGGTGTCGTCGCGGAGGGTTCTCCAAATCCGGCAGGGCCGGAAAGCAGCCGTATGGCTCCCCAAAGCCCTCCACGCCCGACCTTCGAAAAAGGCCATCAGACGAGTCTGGCACCATCCGGTGCACGGTCGGAGGATTTGAAGGATCTGCTCGGGCGGGCGTCTATCTCAGAAGAACATCGTGCATTGATGGGCACGGTGATTGAAAGGATTTCATCCATGGAGAGCGGGTTGCACAAGGCCGTCAGGAGTTTACTGACAGGTTTTGAGGTACGCGAAATGATGTACCTTTTGACAGTTCCGCATATAAAAAGGTGCGCCCTGTATACATAGTAGCCCCTAAGACTCGGTGCATTGTCAAAGATGACAGTGCGCCGAGGATCATAATCCCAGATATAACATGCCGCTCTTCCTATGTAGGTGGTGAAGTGTTCGGTGGCTAGCCGGACTGATGAATTTGCCGAGCTAAAGCGGCAACTTGACGTGGCGGATGCCAACATCGCGCTTGTCAACAAGCGGTTGGACGAGTCGCAAGGTATGAAATTTTATCCGCGGACACCTGGTAAGGGGGCTTGATGACCTTGCCTTACAACATGTATGCTTGATGCAGATGGTGCCGCTGCCATGGAGAACCTTCGGGCGGAACTCGCCCGAGCCAAGGAGCAGGCCAGAAAAAGTGATGCGGCTGCCATGAAGGCGGCCGAAGAGCTGAAAGCCAAACAGGCTGCTCACTGCCGAAGCAGGAAGGAAATGGCCGAGATGGCGGTGAAGTTAAAGGATGCTGCCGACCGCTGCAAGCTTCTTGAAAAGGAAGATCGGGCGGAACAAAAGGACCTAGAGAAGGCCACTACCGAGGCCACGGATGCTCGCTCTGCAATGAGAGCCATGAAGCAGGAGCTACGTCAGGCCGGAGATATCGCGGCTGGAAAGCCCTTCATGCTGCGGATGAAGTTCGGGGATCCTAAGTATGCTCAGTTGGACCAGATGTGGAGTGCGGTGGATAATTATCTGGATTTGGCGGTAAGTGCTGCGGACGCGACCGAACACTTCCGAGATCAAAAGGATCACAAAGTGGAAAAGCTTTTTTGGTCGCAGTTCCACAATCGAGAGCGCCCACTTTCATTATCCGAGCGCTTGGACGAATGGGCGGAGCTGAATAGGTTATCCGGACTCGCCATGAAGGAAGTCGTGAGTCATCTGTGGCCGGAGGGGCCTGGGTCGAAGAGTTATTTTGGTTTGGTGCAGCAGTTCCTTGGTGCGGTGCCCCGTATCAATGCAATGAAGAGGTTAGCATGCATAGAGGGTGCGCGAATGGCTCTAGCCCGTGTCAAGACATACTGGGCGGAGATGAAGACCACCGACGTTGCATCCCAAGATTCGGACGGGAGCCGAATACCTGCCGAGCACTATTTTCAGGAAGTTCTATAGGGCGCTCGTTTAATAGAGACGCAGAGCTCGAAGGACATCATGTTCGAATAACATGTATAATTGTAAGACAATGTTTCAATGGAATATAAAAGCTTTTTATACTTGTGCCTGCGAGAATTAAAATACCTCCTGTGCGGCCATTAATGTATATGTGTATATAACCTGAAAGATGGCAGTCTTCGGCTTTAGCCCCCACGCATATAATGCGGGGGTGTTTGCAAAAGGCGCGTTTTCACACTTGATCCAACGTCTTGGTCGTATAAAGGAGGTGATAGCATAGCGAACTAGGCAACCGGACTATAATGCTTTATCACTTTCACTTAGCCATAGGAGTTTGACAGTGGGGCTACTATATAGCCCCTAGGGGCACCGCGCTCGCCCGAATTCGGGGCGCGTGTGTGCCTGACCGGAAAACGGCCCTTCGTTAATGCGGAGGAATCCTAAATATTCCGGTGGGTCATCGAGTGGTTGACCAGTCTCACGCTACATCATGAAAATCAATTTTCGGCTTTCTCTACTGAGGTGCTTGCCCGGCCGAACCGGAGCACAATCGCAGTAGTTCTCCTGGTGCCGCCTTAGCCGATAGAGCGGAACGTAAGGCAGCAAAACACAGGAGCCGGGCAAACCCAACATTTTACCAAAGACATGATTCGAAGCTGATGCATATAAGGCCAAACTCGCGACGTCGAACACTCCGTAAGGTATTCGGTCTTTATGAGAACGGGCTGAACAACGCCCTTATTAATAAGCCCCTGGTGTCCAGGTACGCGCAAAGTTCTGACGTGGCCGATGCCAAGACGCCAGCCTCCACCTCGGTTATAGCAAGAAACCGGGGGATGTGTATTAACAAGAGACAGTAAAAGGTTTACAGGTGGTCTTAATCTAAAGAATCCTTGCAACGGGTCCCTACGCACGTATCTTTGTGTCTCCGCAGCCGTATCCTGGACGGGTGTAGCACGGTGTTCATCTATAAAAGAGAGGAACTTAGTTGAAAAAGATCATGCGAAAATGTACGTTACATTAAATAAACAAAGTACATTTTGTTTGAATAAAATTGATCTTTATTGTCTCTTGTTGTACATGTGCGGAGCCCCTTGAACGGGGGTATGCGGCTAGTAAGCCCTTACGCCGGACTCGTCTAACCATGTCCAGGGTCTGAACGACCTGATTAGGTGCTTTGCCTAATGAGGCCGGTTTAGTGTGTGGCTGTTAATGCAGCCGCACAATCTTCCGTGCTCGAGGAACACTCGATATTTCCCTTTAATGAGATGATGCCTCGTGGACCGGGCATTTTAAGTATAAGGGATGCATAATGTGGTATTGCGTTAAAGCGGGCGAAAGCTTCGCGTCAAAGAGTGCTTGATAGCTGCTTGTAAATGGGGCGATGTGGAAGGTTAGCTTTTCGCGCGGAAGTTGTCGGGTGAGCCAAACATAACTTCTAACAGGAGAGAGCCCGTGCGGTGGGCATCCGGGCTCAAGGCGTCACCCCTTGAAAGGAAGTGTTGCTTTGGCGAATTGTTGTTGGGTCTATCCCGGTTTATGGGTTGTGTCTGATATATCAGGTTTAAATCACTGCCGCCGTCCATTAGGACTTGTGTAAAGTGGAGTCCGTCAATTATCGGATCTAATACCAAGGCAGTCCATCCTGCGTCCGGATACTTCTAGAGTAATCTCGATGGTCGAAGGTGATTGGCTTTAACAACCAGTGGCGGGACTCCTCTGGGATAGGCTGTGTGGCGCGTATCTCTATGGGCGCCACTATTTTCTCCCTTTTTGTCACTTGAAGTGAATTTACTGTTTTGACTTCTTGTGGGAATTTCTTTTGTTTTCCGGTGCTCTGCTTGTGGGGTTCGTCATCGTCCTCGCTTGGTGTGTCGAGCCCCTTGTGTTCGGCGTTGGGTTTGCCGGATTGCTTGAAGACCCAACAATCTCTGTGGGTATGGTTTGCAGGCTTCCCGGGAGTACTGTGTATTTGACTTATCTTGTCCAAGATTTTGTTTAAGTTATCTAGCTAGTCCCTGTTATCTTTGGGGGGCAGCTTTTTCTGATTCTGCCGAGAGCTTTTGAATCTGGCGTTGACTGCCGTGCTCTTCGGGCTGTTTCCCTTGGTCCGACGCTGGTCCTTGCTGCGTCGCAGTTTCCCGTTTCCATCCCTAACTTCGGATGTACTTGGGTCGCTGGTACGGCATCTTGCCAACCAGCTGCCCTCTCCTGCGCAAAAGCAGGTCATGAGGCTTGTTAGTGCGGCCATTGTTCTTGGTTTTTCTTGGCCGAGGTGTCTGGCGAGCCATTCATCTCGGATGCTGTGTTTGAAAGCTGCTAAGGCTTCGGCGTCCGGAGACCGATCGACTATCCGGTTCTTTTTAGTAAGAAATCTGTTCCGAGTTTCCGGGCTGACTCTCGGGTTGTTGAGTTATGTGACTTAGATCATCTCGCATCGGGAGGTCGGACATAAGTCCCCTTGAAAATTTGCTCAAAAGCATCCTCGAGCTCTTCCCAACTTTCGATGGTGTTTTCGGGAAGGCTTTTGAGCCAATGCCGGGCTGGCCCTTTGAGTTTGAGGGTAAGTATTTTATGGCGTGGAGATCATCTCCTCTAGCCATGTGTATGTGGAGGATGTAATCCTCAATCCGCACTGTGGTCTGTTGTTACATCGTATGCCTCTATGTTTACGGGCTTGAATCCACCGAAATTCATGATCCAGCACCACATCGGTGAAACATAGGGGGTGTGCGGCGCCCCTATATCTGGGCGTACCGCGATGTTCGGATATTTGATGTGTTGCATTGCTTACTAGAGCTTGCTTTCTTGGCCCGTAGATGGATCTGGCTGGGCCATCGTTTTGATGCGAATCCTTGTGCGGATCGCGTGGCGGCTTGTGTGCGGCGTCCTTTGCCGCACTGTGTTGGCCATGGGGTCGTTTGTCCGACCGGGTGGCTTCCTTATTATTTTTTGATTGCGGAGGCTCTAAGACCTCATCATCAAATTCCGGTAATAATTTTCGCTTCGGATAGCTCTTTGTGTGGCGACTATCGCCGTATTTGTCTGCGGTGTTGAGTACTTTGCTCCATCTAATTCTGAGTGCATCTTCCACTGTTTTGAGCTTCCGCTTCTGCTTTTTCAGGCTACTCGCAGTGGCGACGAGCCTTTTTTGGAGGTTCTTCTGCTCCAGCAACTTGTCCGGCGTCACATCGTCCGGACTGTTGTCTTCGCCAGGGATGGGTTGTTTATCCAAGTTGCCCTGTTCGAGCGTTTGCTCGTTGGCATGTCCGTCGTCCGCCGGTTCACCCTGCTCTATGGCTGGGTCTGTATGGCTGTTTTCTCTGTCGAGGTGGGGTTTGGAGCGGTGCATACGCCGCCGCTTTGATTGCTTTTCGAGGGAACGGTCCCTCGTTGCGTCCCTCTGTTCCTCTTCGTTGTTTCCTTTAGGTGTATCAACCATGTATACATCGTGAGATGGGGTGTTGTCCAGTGGCCTATAGGCACTGGTTCCTGTTCGTCTCCTGCATCGTCGTCCATACCGTCGATGTCTTCGGAGTCGAAGTTAAGCATGTCGGTTAAATCATCGAAAGTGGCTACAAAGTGGGTGGTGGGTGGGCATTGAATTTCTTCGTCGTCCGCATCCCAACCTTCCTGGCCATAATCCGGCCGGGGCTCTCCTGATAAAGATAGAGACTTTAGTGAATTCAGAATGTCACCGAAAGGAGAGTGCTGAAAGATGTCCGCTGCGGTGAACTCCATTATCGGCGCCCAATTAGATTCGATTGGCAGGGGCGCGGACGGTTTGGAGTCCGGGAAGGAGTCCGGCACCTTGGAGTCACTAGTGTCACAAAGGACAGGTACGGTGTTCGGCTCGATCGCCGTAGAGATTGTAGCCCCCGAGGCGGTGTCCAACCACCCGTCCTCGATAGGCGCAGTCGGCTCTGAGCTAAGGTTCGGAGCGGACACTGGTGCGGCCTCCAGGATAGTGTTCGGCGGCAGAGCTATATCATGCTCATCGTAACAGTGTGGCGCGCTTGGCTGTGGCTCGAACCCACCGAAGATCAAGTCCCCGCGGACGTCGGCCGTGTAGTTCAAACTTCCTAACCTGACCGGATGGCCAGGGGCATAGCTTTCCATCTGCTCCAGATGGCCAAGCGAATTGGCCCGCAGTGCAAAGCCGCCGAATACGAAGATCTGTCCGGGGAGAAAAGTCTCACCCTGGACAGCGTCGTTGTTGATCGAAGGAGCCATCGGGCCTAAAGGTGACGCATACGCAGGAACTCTCAATGAAAGCACCAATATCGGTGTCAAACCGGTGGATCTCGGGTAGGGGTCCCGAACTGCGTCTAGGCGGATGGTAACAGGAGACAAGGGACACGATGTTTTTACCCAGGTTCGGGCCCTCTCGATGTAGGTAAAACCCTACTCCTGCTTGATTAATATTGATGATATGGGTAGTACAAGAGTAGATCTACCACGAGATCAGAGAGGCTAAACCCTAGAAGCTAGCCTATGGTATGATTGTTGTTCGTCCTACGGACTAAAACCCCCGGTTTATATAGACACCGGAGAGGGTTAGGGTTACACAGAGTCGGTTACAATGGAAGGAGATCTACGTATCCGTATCGCCAAGCTTGCCTTCCATGCCAAGGAAAGTCCCATCCGGACACGGGACGAAGTCTTCAATCTTGTATCTTCAGAGTCCAGGAGTCCGGCCAAAGCTCATAGTCCGGCCATCCGGACACCCCCTAATCCAGGACTCCCTCAATGAGATTATGCAACTCCCGTTTACCGTAGGAACACTTTGTGTTCTACCAAACGTCACAACGTAACTGGGTGATTATAAAGGAGCTCTACAGGTGTCTCCGAAGGTACTTGTTGGGTTTGCGTATTTTGAGAATAGGATTTGTCACTCCAATTGTCGGAGAGGTATCTCTGGGCCCTCTCGGTAATGCACATCAGTTAAGCCTTGCAAGCATTGCAACTAATGAGTTAGTTATGGATGATGTATTACAAGACGACTAAAAATACTTGCGGTAATGAGATTGAACTAGGTATTGAGATACCGACGATCGAATCTCGGGCAAGTAACATACCGATGACAAAGGGAACAACGTATGTTGTTATGCGGTCCGACCAATAAAGATCTTCGTAGAATATGTGGGAGCCAATATGAGCATCCAGGTTCCGCTATTGGTTATTGACCGGAGACGTGTCTCGGTCATGTCTACATAGTTCTCGAACCCGTAGGGTCCGCACGCTTAACGTTAGAATGATAGTTATATTATGAGTTTATATGTTTTGATGTACCAGCATGTCATACTTTGGTTCGGCGGTATTGTGAGATGAAGCGGCCCGGACCGACATTACGCGTTCGCTTACGTGAGACTGGTTTCACCGTTGTGAGCACTCATTGCTTAAAGGTGACCGGCGGGTGTCTATCTCTCTCACTTTAGTTGAACCGAGTGTGGCTACGCCCAGTCCTTGCGTAGGCAAGAACGGTTCTTGCTAAGCCCGTAGCAGCCACGTAAAACTTGCAACAACAAAGTGGAGCACGTCTAACTTGTTTTGCAGGGCATGTTGTGATGTGATATGGTCAAGACATGTTGCTAAATTTTATTGTATGAGATGATCATGTTTTGTAACTGAGTTATCGGCAACTGGCAGGAGCCATATGGTTGTCACTTTTATTGTTTGCAATGCAATCGCCCTGTAATGCTTTACTTTATCACTAAGCGGTAGCGATAGTCGTAGAAGCATAAGATTGGCGAGACGATAACGATGCTACGATGGAGATCAAGGTGTCGCGCCCGGTGACGATGGTGATCATGATTTGCTTCGGAGATGGAGATCACAAGCACAAGATGATGATGGCCATATCATATCACTTATATTGATTGCATGTGATGTTTATATTTTATGCATCTTATCTTGGTTTGATTGAAGGTAGCATTATAAGATGATCCCTCACTAAATTATCAAAGTATAAGTGTTCTCCCTAAGTATGCACCGTTGCGAAAGTTCTTCGTGCTGAGACACCACGTGATGATCGGGTGTGACAGGCTCTATGTTCAAATACAAAGGGTGCAAAACAGTTGCACACACGGAATACTCAGGTTAAACTTGAAGAGCCTAGCATATAAAAGATATGGCCTCGGAACACGGAGACCGAAAGGTCGAGCATGAATCATATAGTAGATATGATCAACATAGTGATGTTCACCATTGAAACTACTCCATCTCACATGATGATTGGACATGGTTTAGTTGATTTGGATCACGTGATCACTTAGAGGATTAGAGGGATGTCTATCTAAGTGGGAGTTCTTAAGTAATATGATTAATTGAACTTAAATTTACCATGAACTTAGTACCTGATAGTATCTTGCTTGTCTATGTTAATTGTAGATAGATGGCCCGTGCTGTTGTTCCATTGAATTTTAATGCGTTCCTTGAGAAAGATGATGGTAGCAATTACACGGACTGTGTCCGTAACTTGAGGATTATCCTCATTGCTGCACAGAAGAATTACGGCCCTGGAAGCACGGGTGCCAGTGCCTGCTCTGAGGAGCAACACCAGATGTTATGAACGTCTGGCAGAGCAAAGATGATGACTACTCGATAGTTGAGTGTGCCATGCTTTATGGCTTAGAACCGGGACTTTAACGACATTTTGAACGTCATGGAGCATATGAGATGTTCCAGGAGTTGAAGTTAATATTTCAAGCAAATGCCCGGATTGAGAGATATGAAGTCTCCAATAAGTTCGATAGCTGCAAGATGGAGAAGAATAGTTCTGTCAGTGAGCATATACTCAAGATGTATGGGTATAATAATCACTTGATTCAACTGGGAGTTAATCTTCCGGATGATAGCGTCATTGACCGAATTCTCCAATCACTGCCACCAAGCTACAAGAGCTTCGTGATTAACTATAACATGCAAGGGATGGATAAGACAATTCCCGAGCTCTTCGCAATGCTAAAGGCTGCGGAAGTAGAAATCAAGAAGGAGCATCAAGTGTTGATGGTAAACAAGACCACTAGTTTCAAGAAAAAGGGCAAAGGGAAGAAGAAGGGGAACTTCAAGAAGAACAGCAAGCAAGTTGCTGCTCAGGAGAAGAAACCCAAGTCTGGACCTAAGCTCAAATCGAGTGCTTCTATCCGCAAGCAGACTGGTCCTTTGGAAGCGGAACTGCCCCAAGTATTTGGCAGATAAGAAGGATGGAAAGGTGAACAAAGGTACATGTAATATACATGTTATTGATGTGTACCTTACTAATGCTCGCAGTAGCATCTGGGTATTTGATACTGGTTCTGTTGCTAATATTTGCAACTCGAAACATGGGCTACGGATTAAGCGAAGATTGGCTAAGGACGAGGTGACGATGCGCGTGGGAAATGGTTCCAAAGTCGATGTGATCGCGGTCGGCACGATACCTCTACATCTACCTTCGGGATTAGTATTAGACCTAAATAATTGTTATTTGGTGCCAGCGTTGAGCATGAACATTATATCTGGACTTGTTTGATGCGAGACGGTTAGTCATTTAAATGAGGGAATAATGGTTGTTCTATTTATATGAGTAATATCTTTTATGGTCATGCACACTTAAAGAGTGGTCTATTTTTATTAAATCTCGATAGTAGTGATACACAAATTCATAATGTTGAAGCCAAAAGATGCAGAGTTGATAATGATAGTGCAACCTATTTGTGGCACTGCCGTTTAGGTCATATCAGTGTAAAGCGCATGAAGAAACTCCATACTGATGGACTTTTGGAACCACTTGATTATGAATCACTTGGTACGTGCGAACCGTGCCTCATGGGCAAGATGACTAAAACGCCGTTCTTCGGAACAATGGAGCGAGCAACAGACTTGTTGGAAATAATACATACTGATGTATGTGGTCCGATGAATGTTGAGGCTCGCGGCGGGTATCGTTATTTTCTCACCTTCACATATGATTTAAGCAGATATCGGTATATCTACTTAATGAAACATAAGTCTGAAACTTTTGAAAAGTTCAAAGAATTTCAAAGTGAAGTTGAAAATCATCGTAACAAGAAAATAAAGTTTCTACAAACTGATCGTGGAGGAGAATATTTGAGTTACGAGTTTGGTCTACATTTGAAACAATGCGGAATAGTTTCGCAACTCACGCCACCCCGAACACCACAGTGTAAAGGTGTGTCCGAACATCGTAATCGTACTTTACTTGATATGGTGCGATCTATGATGTCTCTTACTGATTTACCGCTATCGTTTTGGGGTTATGCTTTAGAGACGGCTGCATTCACGTTAAATAGGACACCATCAAAATCCATTGAGAAGACGCCTTATGAACTATGGTTTGGCAAGAAACCAAAGTTGTCGTTTCTTAAAGTTTGGGGCTGCGATGCTTATGTGAAAAAACTTCAACCTGATAAGCTCAAACCCAAATCGGAGAAATGTGTCTTCATAGGATACCCAAAGGATACTGTTGGGTACACCTTCTATCACAAATCCGAAGGCGAGACTTTTGTTGCTAAATTCAGAGTTTTTCTAGAGAAGGAGTTTCTCTCGAAAGAAGTGAGTGGGAGGAAAGTAGAACTTGGTGAGGTAACTGTACCTACACCCTTATTGGAAAGTAGTTCATCGCAAAAACCTGTTTCTGCGACACCTACACCAATTAGTGAGGAAGTTAATGATGATGATCATGAAACTTCAGATCAAGTTGTTAATGAACCTCGTAGGTCAACCAGAGTAACATCCGCACCAGAGTGGTACGGTAATCCTGTTCTGGAAGTTATGTTACTAGACCATGACGAACCTACGAACTATGAAGAAGCGACAGTGAGCCCAGATTCCGCAAAATGGCTTGAGGCCATGAAATCTGAGATGCAATCCATGTATGAGAACAAAGTGTGGACTTTGGTTGACTTGCCCGATGATCGGCAAGCAATTGAGAATAAATGGATCTTCAAGAAGAAGACTGACGCTGACGGTAATGTTACTGTCTACAAAGCTCGACTTGTCGCGAAAGGTTTTCGACAAGTTCAAGGGATTGACTACGATGAGACCTTCTCACCCGTAGCGATGCTTAAGTCTGTCCGAATCATGTTAGCAATTGCCGCATTTTATGATTATGAAATTTGGCAAATGGATGTCAAAACTGCATTCCTGAATGGTTTTCTGGAAGAAGAGTTGTATATGATGCAACCAGAAGGTTTTATCGATCCAAAGGGAGCTAACAAAGTGTGCAAGCTCCAGCGATCCATTTATGGACTGGTGCAAGCCTCTCGGAGTTGGAATAAACGCTTTGATAGTGTGATCAAAGCATTTGGTTTTGTACAGACTTTTGGAGAAGCCTGTATTTACAAGAAAGTGAGTGGGAGCTCTGTGGCATTTCTGATATTGTATGTGGATGACATATTGCTGATTGGAAATGATATAGAATTTCTGGATAGCATAAAGGGATACTTGAATAAGAGTTTTTCAATGAAATACCTCGGTGAAGCTGCTTACATATTGGGCATCAAGATCTATAGAGATAGATCAAGACGCTTAATTGGACTTTCACAAAGCACATACCTTGACAAAGTTTTGAAGAAGTTCAAAATGGATCAAGCAAAGAAAGGGTTCTTGCCTGTGTTACAAGGTGTGAAGTTGAGTGAGACTCAATGCCCGACCACTACAGAAGATAGAGAGAAGATGAAAGATGTTCCCTATGTTTCAGCCATAGGCTCTATCATGTATGCAATGCTGTGTACCAGACCTGATGTGTGTCTTGCTATAAGTCTAGCAGGGAGGTACCAAAGTAATCCAGGAGTGGATCACTAGACAGCGGTCAAGAACATCTTGAAATACCTGAAAAGGACTAAGTATATGTTTCTCGTTTATGGAGGTGACAAAGAGCTCATCGTAAATGGTTACGTTAATGCAAGCTTTGACACTGATCTGGACAATTCTAAATCGCAAACCAAATACGTGTTTACATAGAACGGTGGAGCTGTCAGTTGATGCAGTTCTAAACAAAGCGTCGTGGCGGGATCTACGTGTGAAGCGGAGTACATAGCTGCTTTGGAAGAAGCAAATGAAGGAGCCTGGCTGATGGAGTTCATATCCGATCTAGGTGTCATACCTAGTGCATCGGGTCCGATGAAAATCTTTTGTGACAATACTGGTGCAATTGCCTTGGCAAAGGAATCCAGATTTCACAAGAGAACCAATCACATCAAGAGATGCTTCAATTCCATCCGGGATCTAGTCCAGGTGGGAGACATAGAAATTTGCAAGATACATATGGATATGAATGTTGCAGACCCGTTGACTAAGCCCTTCCACGAGCAAAACATGATCAGGACCAAGGCTCCATGGGTGTTAGAATCATTACTGTGTAATCTAGATTATTGACTCTAGTGCAAGTGGGAGACTGAAGGAAATATGCCCTAGAGGCAATAATAAAGTTATTATTTATTTCCTTATATCATGATAAATGTTTATTATTCATGCTAGAATTGCATTAACCGGAAACATAAGACATGTGTGAATACATAGACAAACAGATTGTCACTAGTATGCCTCTACTTGACTAACTCGTTGATCAAAGATGGTTATATTTCCTAGCCATAGACATGAGTTGTCATTTGATTAACGGGATCACATCATTAGGAGAATGATGTGATTGACATGACCCATTCCGTTAGCTTAGTACACGATCGTTTAGTATGTTGCTATTGCTTTCTTCATGACTTATACATGTTCCTATGACTATGAGATTATGCAACTCCCGTTTACGGAGGAACACTTTGTGTGCTACCAAATGTCACAACGTGAATCGGGTGATTATAAAGGAGCTCACAGGTGTCTCGAAGGTACTTGTTGGGTTGGCGTATTTCGGGATTAGGATTTGTCACTCGGATTGTCGGAGAGGTATCTCTGGGCCCTCTCGGTAATGCACATCACTTAAGCCTTGCAAGCATTGCAACTAATGAGTTAGTTGCGGGATGATGTATTACAGTACGAGTAAAGATACTTGCCGGAAATGAGATTGAACTAGGTATTGAGATACCGACGATCGAATCTCGGGCAAGTAACATACCGATGATAAAGGGAAAAACGTATGTTTTTATGCGGTCTGACCGATAAAGATCTTTGTAGAATATGTGGGAGCCAATATGAGCATCCAGGTTCCGCTATTGGTTATTGACCGGAGATGTGTCTCGGTCATGTCTACATAGTTCTCAAACCCGTAGGGTCCGCACGCTTAACGTTACGATGACCGTTATATTATGAGTTTATATGTTTTGATGTACCGAATATTGTTCGGAGTCCCGGATGTCATCACGGACATGACGAGGAGTCTCGAAATGGTCGAGACATGAAGATTGATATATTGGAAGCCTATGTTAGGATATTGGAAGTGTTACTGGTGAAATAGGTATTTTACCGGAGTACCGGAGGTTACCGAACCCCAGCTGGAACTTAATGGGCCTTAGTGGGCCTAGGTGGAAGAGAGGAGGCGGCTAGGGCTGGGCGCCCCTCCCCCCAGTCCGTATAGGACAAGGAGAGGGGGACGGCGCCCCCCTTCCTTCTTCTCCTCCACTCCTTCCCCCTCCCAAGTCCTAATCCAACTAGGAAAGGGGGGAGTCCTACTCCCGGTGGGAGTAGGACTCCTCCCGGCGCGCCTATTCCTTGGCCGGCCGCACCCCCCTTGCTCCTTTATATACGGGGCCAGGGGGCACCCCATAGAGAACAACATTGATCAGTTGATCTTTTAGCCGTGTGCGGTGCCCCCCTTCCACCATAGTCCACCTCGATAATACTGTAGCGGTGCTTAGGCGAAGCCCTGCGTCGGTAGAACATCAACATCGTCACCACGCAGTCGTGCTGACAAAACTCTCCCTCAACACTTGGCTGGATCGGAGTTCAAGGGACGTCATCGGGCTGAACGTGTGCTGAACTCAGAGGTGCCGTACGTTCGGTACTTGATCGGTCGGATCGTGAAGACGTACGACTACATCAACCGTGTTGTGCTAACGCTTCCGCTTTCGTTCTACGAGGGTACGTGGACAACACTCTCCCCTCTCGTTGCTATGCATCACCATGATCTTACGTGTGCGTAGGATTTTTTTTTTGAAATTACTATGTTCCCCAACAGATCCGTCAAACGGGGCTGAACCGCCCCCCTGCTCCAGGTGCCTCCGCCCGGTTTGCTACCGGCGGGTTACCGGTCCCTGCTCCTGGGGTATTAAACCAGAGGCAGACGAGATCGGTGTCTCCTCTTCAGGACTTCGTGCGATGCATTCTGATCCAGCATAAGCCGGTATGCTTGTGCATCCAAAGCGGCCCGCTCTGCGGCCATCCTGGTATCCTCAACGGCTAAATCGGCTTTGGCCTGAGTAATCTGATCCTTTACCTTCGCGATCTCCGCAATGTGTGCATCCTGATCCGCCAGGTTAGCCTCCGCCATCAGCATCGCCAATGCATCAAACAAATCAGATAAAACCTGAGCCGGTGGTCGCACAGGGCCTCCTGCCCCGGCTGCCGTCGCCGCTGCTGATCCGGAAATCATTGCTGCTGCGGTCGAAGAGTGGAGCGCCGGCTGCGTATCGGCCATGAAGATTGCAACCCGGCTTGGCAGATCAGAGGGGTCCGGAATACTGTCGCCATCGGAACTGCCCCCAATCCGGCCATCTTGTAGTTGATATAACGACTCGGTCTCTCCGGTCGATGACTCGTCGTCGGAATAAACGACGGTTTCACCACCAGATTCCGATCTGTCCTCGTATTCCCCTCCATGGATGACTCCCACGAAGGCACGCTTCATGACAGGCTTGACCTGGGCAGATCTCGCACGCTGAGTCATTTCGACGAGGTCGGTGTAGATGTCCGGCTCAGGGCCCGGTTCGCCGATCTTGCCAATGAAAGTGTGTATGCCACCAAAGGGGACCCGGTACCCGTACTCGATTGAGCCGGCCTCAAGGCCCCAGCCTGCATCGTCGATGTAGAGCTTGCCGCGACGACTCTTGGTCATCCAGCCCAAAATGTAACCCTTGAGTCCTTCGAAGTTGCCCTCCAAGAACTTGAAACCATCGTGCGATAGCCCCACGGTGGGCGCCAAATGTCGTGGGTTTGTCACGGTAGATGTCCTCATGAAAGGACTTAGTCGTGGAGCCATCGCTATGGTTAGCTTAAAGGGGGTTAAAGCGGACAAGGGACGCAAGTGAGTTTTATACTAGTTCGGCCTTTTACGATGAAGATAAAAGCCTACGTCTAGTTGTGATGGAATTGATGGGGTTTCGATGACCAGGGAGCGAATACGCTTTGCCTGAGTCTCGAGTTGTTGTCTATTCTCCTGAACCGCCGCCGGGTCGTCCCCTTATATACATGGGTTGACGCCCATCGGTTTATAGAATCCCGAGGCCAGCTCATAAACGTGTCCGGCTCGGTCTCTGCTCTTTCTAACTTACAATGCAAGTTACCGTCTGTCACCGTCTGTCTTCATGGGCGTCAAGTATAATGGACTACTGATGAAGTTAACTCGGCCTCTCCTGGCCGGTTTACACCCAGTAGTAATATCTCCAACACCTGGTAACTCCTTGGAAATACATCTGGGTAATCCTTCACTACCGGCACTTCCTCCTAAACCACTCCTGAGAGAGAATTTACTTGGGTTCTCCTCGACGCATGCCTGGATACATACTTGATCCTTTTTTCCTCCGGGGTGGTGAGTACAATAGACCTACTAGCACAGTCAATATTTCCTCCATACTTCGATAACCAATCCATTCCCAGTATCACATCCAATCCTTGTGACTCCAAAATTATTAGGTACGAGGGAAAAACATGGCTACCAATGGTTAGGGGTATCCGATCGCACCATCGGCTGGCCATATATTCTGCACCTGGTGAGCTTGCTAACAAGGGTGTCGTAAGGGCTATGGTGGGTAACTTAAACTTGTCCAGAAATCCCCTTGAAATGAATGAATGCGATGCACCAGTATCAAATATAACCTGTGAACTTAAACTTACGGTGGGTAATATTAGTCAACTTACGGTGGGTAATATTAGTCATTTAGGGCGCAAGGAGGCCGTCATGTGTGGCAATGGCGGCGCTTAGCGAGTGGCAATGGCGGCGGCGCGGCTAGGGTTTGGTGGCGGAGCGCGACGCTGGGGTGGGTTAGGGCGGCCGGCTCGGGCTGGTTTTAAAGGCCCCAGGCGCAATGCCCTGGACGAACACGGCCCGTTAGGTCGGTTCAGATTTTTTTTAAATAAATCCTGACGCGGAAAACCTAATAAAAGGAATACTAAACTGAGTCCAAAAATCCTGAAATAAATTTTCACGGTCCTCTAATAATACTGCGGACAAATTGAACATTTATTTGGGCCTCTAATGCAATTTTGAAAAAGGCATATTTTTCCTAATTCAAATAAAATACCAATAACATTATTTATTTGATTTTAACATTTTTCCTCCCATATTTCTTTTATTTTGGAGAAGTCATATTATCTCCTCTCATATATTTTAATATGAAATATTTTTCAAAGAGAAAAATAATTAAAACCAAATGATCCCCTTTTCAAAATTTGAGAAAAACTCAAATATGAAAATAACGAAATTCCCAACTCTCTCTGTGGGTCCTTGAGTTGCTTAGAATTTCGAGGATTCGTGAAATGAAATGCGATAAAATATGATATGCATGAATGACCTATGTATAACATTCCAAACTGAAAATTTGGGATGTTACACACACACACAAATATATATATATATAAATATATATATATATATATATATATATATATATATATATATATATATAGGAAAATGGTTGTGTATTCCTGAGAGCATGTACTCCCGCTCCTCATATACCACATAGATGAATCTTTTATACCTTTTTATTATTTTCAATATACCCTAAAATGAGTTTCCTAAAAAAATCATGTGTGTCTCATATTTTCGAGGTATATATCATCCCTTGGACCGATAATGAGGGGGGTTTGGCCATGAATGGATTCCCCCTAGTTCGTGTTAGGGCGGGTCACGGTGACATGTTCGAGCAAAGTTCGAGCTCATGCGTTCTCAGGATTCCCTTCCACACGCTCGAATTGGTGGGTTGGACCGACACTGTACCCTGAGTATGTCGTCCTTAATTACCTGGCTTTCATGGGGGTTGTCTGTATCGAGAGGCAGGTGCCACATCTAAATTGTACATTAACTGGTGCAGAGACATGCTATACAAACGGTTTTTACCCCCTTTCCACGATGAAGTTTTAAACCATCACCTGTGAGTGTGTGCGTAGGGGGGTCCTTCCTACACGACCCAGAAATCGTCGTGGATAGGCGCTTCGGTCACACACGCGGGGCAAAATGAGCTCGTGTGCGATCGGGCGAGGCATCAGAGACAATTATACATGCCCAATCGTTTCCGTTCGTATGTACATCCCACACAGTGAATCCCAGAAAAACATTTTCGTTCGTATGTATATCAAACACACGTTTTTATGTGGAAACGTTTGCGCAAGGTGGCCTAACGCAAACAGTACTCTGACGGAAGTCGTGTGTGATTGTTAATTGATCCAACACACCTACTTTCTAGAAATCGTGTGGGTTGTTCAAGTTCATCGCCGACAGTGTTGTCAGAGCAACCTTCTGCAATATAAAACCCAATAAGCAGGGTAATTGGCCTATTATTGATAATCCATGTAGTAAACAAATTGACATTTCTTATAAAACACACCAGATATTTCATATCCGTATAATGGCAACCAGGATTTCATAATCGAATTACATCAGATAGCTTCAACACTCAATTTCACCATATAGGGATATAGCTAGCTACGCCATTACCCAACAGCCCCAAGTTTCACATGAAACAATGAAAACCTTTGGAAAGTAGCATCATACACGGTAAATACACAAATAAATCTCATCGGGGAAATTGCAGAAGCGGAAGGCGAATATTGAGCCTTAAGTGATGTTGAATGTCCTTGCAACTTTAGGTCAGTGCCTACGGATAATTGCCCGCCCAACCTTCGTCCTCTTCAGGAAGACTTCAATATTGTACTGTGGGTATGGAATGTATACCTTCCTTGCCTCTTGATCATGCAGGTGGTTTGAGAGGTAATCATCAGTGAACTGCTTTGGTAAGTACTGAAAACAAAGATATGCATAAATCATTGTTACAGATTTTGAAATGGCACAAGGGGTAAAAACAAGGTAAAACAGTTAGTACCATCCTATAGTTGACTTTTGTCTTCTTCATTATGCAAAAAAAGATCTTGCTATTATTCATCGCAAGTTTCTTTATCCTAGTAATCTTTCTGAGTTTCCTGACTTGACTAATATTCATGGACATCTCATTTCTCCATATGCAAAATGGGTCGAAAGTGGGTCTAAGCCTCTGACAGCAGGACCTACATGTGCAAGAACAAATTGTAAGAAACCTAAATATTAGAATGATTCCTGCAACTGCACAATAATGTGCTATTAGCGAAAGGACCATGCATGAGCAAACCTTGATGGTAAACCGCAGTGCCTCCCATTGTTTCCCTGCAACACATATAAGGAAGATGTTGATCAGGTTAACTGAGAGTTGCCATACTATCAGTAGAATATGTATTGAGTACAGCCAAATTCGATTTATTTCTCACATGCATAACAATACAAAATTGTACCCACACCAAATGAAAATCAAATTGCAGAATTGAACCAAACAATTAACTAGACAGCAGAACAAATGAACCAAAACAGTTAACTGAGCACGACATTGTAGAATATAACATATACTAGAAGATAAGACAGTTAATGAAACCAAGAATGGTTGAGAACTACTCCCTCCGTCCCAAAATAAGTGTCTTATTTTGGGACAGAGGGAGTACTACGAAATGTAGCAATTGTTGGACAAAACTGTTAACTGAACAATACATTTCAGAATATCAGATTGCATATTAACATTACAGAGGACAAATCAGTAGAAGGCACTGGTGGTGGCCTCGAGAAAACAACACAAACTATATTTTAAAGTAGACAACCACGTGGTGGTACCGACGGTGGCCTCGAAGACGAGGTGATCCTCCAAGATCTGGCGGTCAGCAAGCATGGCAGCCATCGCGGCCTCGTCCGCGCGTGTGACCGCGATTTGCTTCTCCGTTGCGACATGCTACTGCGCTCCACGCTATATGATAACCCACAAGTATAGGGGATCAGTTGTAGCTCTTTCGATAAGTAAGAGTGTCGAACCCAACGAGGAGCTAAAGGTAGAACAAATATCCCCTCAAGTTCTATCGACCACCGATACAACTCTACGCATGCTTAACGTTCGCTTTACATAGAATAAGTATGAAACTAGAAGTACTTTGTAGGTGTGATAGGATAGGTTTGCAAGATAATAAAGAGCACATAAATAAAAACTAGGGGCTGTTTAGATAAAGAAACAGCTAAGTTAGTTTAGTATAGAGATTTTTGTAATGCAAGAAAGTTATTTGTCCCTAGGAAATCGATAACTAGACCGGTGATCATTATTGCAATTTTATATGAGGGAGGGGCATAAGCTAACATACTTTCTCTACTTCGATCATATGCACTTATGATTGGAACTCTAGCAAACATCCGTAACTACTAAAGATCATTAAGGTAAAACCCAACCATAGCATTATAAGGTATCAAGTCCTCTTTATTCCCATACGCAAACAACCTACTTACTCAGTTTTATCTTTCGATCACTCACGCCGCCCACCATAAGCAAATCATAAGCATATTGCAAACAGTACAGTGGGGATCCCTCACGCTAGCGCGATATGGAGATCACCATAGGACAGCACCAATAATAAAACATACAACTCAAACCAATCATGATCATCAATCAACCCATAGGACAAAACGGATCTACTCAAACATCATAGGATAGCCATACACCATTGGGAAATAATATATAGCATTGAGCACCATGTTTAAGTAGATATTACAGCAGGGAGAAGGGGTGTTACACCGCTGCATAGAGGGGGAGAGAGTTGGTGATGAAGGCGGCGAAGTTGTTGGTGTAGATCGCCGTCATGATGATGGCCCCGGTGGCGTTTCGACGCCACCGGGGGGAGGGGGAGAGAGCCCTCCTCCTTCTTCTTCTTCCTTGACCTCCCCCTAGATTTGAGAAGGGCTTCCCCTCTGGTCCATAGCCTCCATGGTGGCGGAGGGGCGAGAGCCCCTCCGAGATTGGATCTCTCTCTCTCTCTCTCTCTCTCTCTCTCTCTCTCCCTCTCTCTCTCTCTTTCTCTCTCTCTCTCTGTTTCCTTGTATTTCTGCACTCCCAGATTCTGGCCTTTCACCGTTTCTTAAATTCGCGAAGGTCCGTAACTCCGATTGGGCTAAAATTTTAACACAATTTTTATCCAGATATTAGCTTTCTTGCGGCCGAAGAAGGGCACCAACCACTTTACGGGGTGGCCACAAGGGCCCAGGGCGTGCCCTACCCCCTGGTGCACGCCCCATAACTTGCCACTGCCTTGGGCATTGTCTCGCATTGATTCTTTTTGCCAAAAATCACATATATTCCAAAAAAATCTCTTTAAATTTTTATCGCGTTCGGACTCCGTTTGATATGGATTTTCCCTGAAACAAAAAACATGCAACAAACAGGAACTGGCACTGGTCACTGGATCAATATGTTAGTCCCAAAAATTATATAAGAAGTTTCCAAAAGTATATGTAAATTGTAGAATATTGGCATGAAACAATAAAAAATTATAGATACGATGGAGACGTATCAGCATCCCCAAGCTTAATTCCTGCTCGTCCTGGTAAATGATAAAATAGATAAGTTTTGATGTGGAATGCTACCTAACATAATCTTGATCATATAATCTAATCATGCCATGAATATCAAGACACGAGTGATTCAAAGCAATAGTCTAGCATTTGACATAAAGACAATAATACATCAAGAATACTAATAAACCAATCATCTCTTCTCAAAACAACTTGGTCAAAGAAAGTTATCCCTGCAAAATCATATAGTCTGTCTATGCTCCATCTTCACCACGCAAAGTATTTCATCTTGCACAACCCCGATGACAAGCCAAGAAATTGTTTCATACTTTTAATGTTCTCAAGCCTTTTCAACTTTCACGCAATACATGAGCGTGAGCCATGGATATAGCACTATACGTGAATAGAAGGTGGTTGTGAAGAAGACAAAAAGAAGGAGATAGTCTCACATCAACTAGGCAAATTAAAGGGCTATGGAGATGCCCATCAACCGATATCGATGCAAGTGAGTAGGGATTGCCATGCAATGGATGCACTAGAGCTATAAGTGTATGAAAGCTGAAAAGGAAACTAAGTGGGTGTGCATCCAAATTGCTTGCTCATGAAGACCTAGGGCATTTGAGGAAGCCCATCGTTGGAATATACAAGCCAAGTTCTATAATGAAAAATTCCCACTAGTAAAATATGAAAGTGACAAAATAGGAGACTCTCTATCATGAAGAACATGGTGCTACTTTGAAGCACAAGTGTGGAAAAGGATAGTAACATTGTCCCTTCTCTCTTTTCTATCATTTTTTCTCTTTTTTTGGTGGGCTTCTTTGCCTCTTTCTTTAATTTGGGTTTGTTTGGCCTCTTTTATTTTGATAACCTCACATGGGACAATGTTCTAATAATGATGTTCATCACACTTTTATTTACTTACAACTCAAAATTACAACTCGATACTAGAACAAAAGTATGACTCTATATGAATGCCTCCGGCGGTGTACCGGTATGTGCAATGATCTAGCGTAGCAAATGACATCAAAAAATGGACAAACCACGTAAACATCACGCTAGCTATCTTACGATCATGCAAAGCAATATGAAAATGATGGAGCATGTCATAATAAAATGGAACGGTGGAAGTTCCATGGCAATATATCTCGGAATGGCTATGGAAATGCCATAATAGGTAGGTATGGTGGTTGCTTTGAGGAAGGGAATATGGTGGGTTTAATGCACCGGCGAAAGTTGCATGGTACTAGAGAGGCTAGCAATGGTGGAAGGGTGAGAGTGCGTATAATCCATGGACTCAACATTAGTGATAAAGAACTCACATACATATTGCAAAAGTCTATTAGCTATCGAAACAAAGTACTACACGCATGCTCCTAGGGGGATAGATTGGTAGAAAAAGACCATGGCTCGTCCCCGACTGCCACTCATAAGGAAGACAATCAATAAATACCTCATGCTCCAACTTCGTTACATAACGGTTCACCATACGTGCATGCTATGGGAATCACAAAATTTAACACAAGTATTCTTACCAATCCACAATTACTCACTAGCATGACTCTAATATCAGCATCTTTATATCGCAAAACTATTGCAAGGAATCAAACATATCATATTCAGTGATCTACAAGTTTTATGTAGGATTTTATGACTAACCATGTAATGACCAATTCCTGTTAACTCTCTAAATATATATAAGTGAAGCAAGAGAGTTTCATACTTTATACAAAAGATATGCCCACGCTCTAACAAACATAAGTGAAGCAAAAGAGCATTCTACAAATGGCGGTTTTCTATGTGTAGAGAAACAGGCAATCCAAACTTCAAATGATATAAGTGAAGCACATGAAGCATTCTATAAAGCCATAGTCAAAAGATATAAGTGAAGTGCAAAGAGCATTCTATAAATCAACCAAGGACTATCTCATAACTGCATGGTGCACAAAATAAAAAGGAAAAATAAACACAAAAGACGCTCCAAGATTTACGTATATCATGTGACAAATAAAATAGCTCCAAATAAAATTACCGATGATCGTTGGAAGAAAGACGGGATGCCTTCAGGGGCATCCCGAAACTTAGTTTCTTCATAGTCCTTGAATATTACCTTAGGTGCCTCGGGCATCCCCAAGCTTAGGCTCCTGCCACTCCTTATTCCTTCATCCATCATGATGTCACCCAAAACTTGAAAACTTCACAAAACTTAACAAAACCCTCGTGAGATCCGCTAGTATAATAAAGCAAATCACCACTTCATGTAATGTTGCAAACCCATTCATATTTCATTTTTGCATTGTAGCTACTGTATTATAACTTCTCCATGGCTGATACCACCGATAAAATCGATAGTTCCATCAAAACTAGCAAAATAGTGCATCAAAAACAGAATTTGTATTAAACATGACAGTCTGTAGCAATCGGAACATCTACCATACTTCTGTAACTCCAAAAATTAGGAAAAATTAAAAAATTTTCATAGTAGTACCGTGTAAAAATTTCAGAAACATTTGACGTTCCAGTAAAAAATGAAAAGTCACGCGCTACAGCCAATGTTTCTGCTTTTGCACTGCACGAACCAAACAACCAATGTAATCATCCTAAATGCAAATCTTGGCACATTATTTTTATAATACAAATAATTTGCACAAGGGGATAATTATTTTTTGTTGAAAAGTTTCTGTAATCGAGATTCACAAAGTTTCCATGGGCATGAACAAAGTTCAAGGACGTCCCCACTTCAACAATGCTTGTCTCTCTCACTTTCACTTTTCCTTTTGAAAAAGTTTTAGGCCCCCCACTTTATTTTTTTTGTTTTTAAACTTTTTAAAAGCACTCAACAAAAATAAATGACTCTCTAAAATTTCCGAGTTGTCTCCCTGGCAGCGCTTTCTTTAAAGCAATTAAGCTAAGCATGAAGTGGTCAAGTAATGGATCCACCCTGATCCCAAGGTATATCAAAGCCAACTTTAATTAAAAATGATTTGTGATTTAGTAGTGAGCACAAAGTAATATATATCATGTAATGCATGAAGTCTAACTCTCTATGCATGTCATAGAAAAACAATTCATGCACATCAAGTAAAGGCCAATGCATAGCATAAGCAGTTTCTTGCAAATTTATCATATAGGAAACATAGAGAGGCGAAGATGTAGTTACTCTCTCATAATAATTGCAAGTAGTAGCAGCAAGCACATGCATATTATATCTATCAAAATCATCATGTGTAGTAGTAAAACGCAACCCATCAATATAATCCTTAATAAGCGCAAACTTCTCCGATATAGTGTAGTAGGGAGAATTCAAAAAGGTAATAGGACTATCATGCGTGGGTGCCATAGCAACAATTTCTTTCATAACATAAGGAACTATAGCAAGTTCATCTCCATAAGCATCATTCATATTGGCATCATGGCCACAAGCATAGCAATCATCAATTTCATCAAAAAGTGATATTTCAAACGAATCAAAGGGATCATAGCAATCATCCTTCGGTAAGCACGAAGGGAAATTCAACAATGTATGAGTTGAAGAGTTACTCTCATTAGAAGGTGGGCACGGGTAGCTAATCTGCTCTTCCTCCTTTTGTTCTTCGCTCTCCTCATCATCTTTATTTTCATCTAATGAGTTCACAGTGTCATCAATTTCTTCTTCCCTAGATTGCTGCAAAATATTAGTCTCTTCATGGACAGTGGAGACTTTCTCAATAAACGCATCAATATCAGAATTATATTCATAATTCTCATATCAATATTTAAGTATAGCATAATTTTCAGGTCTGTAAACAACATCATCAAGATTTTCACACTTCTCAAACAAAGATTCAATTTCATAAGCACCCTTAAAAGCAACGAATTCTTCTATTCGTTCCACATCATAGTAATCATATATACCATTAGCATAAGAAGCCAAGGTTTTATTATCATTAAATTTACATGAAAAGGGAAGGTGTGGAGCCTTCATCCTAGAGCAACAAGTATAATCATATCTCAAGCATAAATTGCGAGCATACCAATGCAATATATGAATTTGATCCCATATTAGTTTCCCTTTTTGCGTCAAGCGATAATCCCTAAAGTATTCACGTTGATCCAACGTGTCTCTCATTATATAGTTGAATGGGGTTTTCTCAGGATTATCAAAGTAGTGCATAATATCTTTCACATAACGAGCATCAAGGGTTTTAGGAGGTTCCCCATCTCCATGAGTAGCAAGTACACCTAAATTTTTTGGTATTTCATATTCCATGTCCATAACTAAAGGTAGAGAACAACTTAGAACAGAAAATAAAATCTACTTAGTGATAAAGCAAACAAGCACACACGAGAATATTAACCCCACGCTATTGCTCCCCGGCAACAGCGCCAGAAAAAGGTCTTGATAACCCAAAAGTATAGGGGATCAGTTGTAGCCTCTTTAGATAAGTAAGAGTGTCGAACCCAACGAGGAGCTAAAGGTAGAACAAGTATTCCCTCAAGCTCTATCGACCACCGCTACAACTCTACGCACGCTTAACATTCGCTTTACCTAGAACAAGTATGAAACTAGAAGTACTTTGTAGGTGTGATAGGATAGGCGTTCGCAAGATAATAAAGAGCTAGTAAATAAACATTAGGGGCTATTTAGAAAAATAAACAACTAAGTTAGTTTTAGTAGAGAGATTTTTGTAACGCAAGGAAGTTATTTGTCCCTAGGTAATCGATAACTAGACCGGTAATCATTATTGCAATTTTATATGAGGGGCATGCATAAGCTAACATACTTTCTCTACTTCGATCATATGCACTTATGATTAGAACTCTAGCAAACATATGTATCTACAAAAGATCATTAAGGTGAAACCCAACCATAGCATTATAAGGTATCAAGTCCTCTTTATTCCCATATGCAAACAACCTACTTACTCGGGTATGTGTTTCTATCACTCACGCCACCCACCATAAGCAAATCATAAGCATATTGAAAACCCTACAACGGGGATCCCTCACGCTTGCGCGACACAGAGAGCACCATAGGACTACACCAATAATAAAACATACAACTCAAACCAATCATGATCATCAATCAACCCATAGGACAAAACGGATCTACTCAAACATCATAGGATAGCCATACATCATTGGGAAATAATATATAGCGTTGAGCACCATGTTTAAGTAGAGATTACAACAGGGAGAGGGAGTGTTACACCGCTGCATAGAGGGGGAGAGAGTTGGTGATGACAGCGGCAAAGTTGTTGGTGTATATCGCCGTCACGATGATGGCCCCAGCGGCGTTCCGGTGGCACCGGGAGAGAGGGGGAGAGAGCCCCCTCCTTCTTCTTCCTCCTTGACCTCCCCCCTAGATCGGAAGGGTTTCCACTCTAGTCCATGGCATCCATGGCTGGAGGGGTGAGAGCCCCTCCGAGATTGGATATGTCTCTATTTCCTTGTGTTTCCGCGCTCCCAGATTCTGGCCTTTCACCGTTTCTTAAATTCCCGGAGATACGTCATACGTCTCCAATGTATCTATAATTTATGAAGTATTCATGCTATTATATTATCATTCTTGGTTGTTTTACAATCATTTTATAGCAACTTTATATCATATTTTGGGACTAAGCTATTGACCCAGTGCCCAGTGCCAGTTGCTGTTTTTTCCTTGTTTTTTACATTGCAAGAAATCAATATCAAACGGAGTCCAAACACTGCGAAACTTTTTATGGACCAGAAGACACCCAAAGGGACAGAGCAGCATCTGGGGGGTGCCTCGAGGGGGGCACAACCCACCAGGGCACGCCCAGGTGGGTTGTGCCCACCTCGGTGGCCTCCCGCACCCTTTCTTCACCCTATAATTCCCAAATATTCCAAAAACCCTCGGGGGTAAACCTAGATCAGAAGTTCCGCCGCTGCAAGGCTCTATAGCCATGATAAACCAATCTAGACCCCGTTCCGGCACTCCGCTGGAGGGGGAAATCATCAACGGTGGCCATCTTCATCATCCCGTTGGCCACCACGATGAGGAGGGAGTAGTCCACCCTCGGGGCTGAGGGTTTGTACTAGCAGATATGTGTTTAATTGCTCTCTCTCTCTCTCTCTCATGTTCTTGAGATGTCATGATCTTGATGTATCGCAGGCTTTGTTAATTTTGACGGATCATATGGTGTTTTCCCCTCTCTATCTTATGATGAATTGAGTTTTCCCTTTGAGATTTCATTTTATTGGACTGAATACTTTCATGGATTTGAGAGCACTTGATATATGTCTTGCAAATGAATACTCGTGGTCACAATGGGGTATCATATTGATTCACTTGATATATGTTTTGGCACTCAACTCGTGGGTTCCCGAGGTGACATTGGAGTAATCTACGCATAGGGGTTGATGCACGTTCTGGTGTTTGTTTCTCTAGTAGAAATTTTGGGGCACTCTTTGAGGTTCTTTGTGTTGGATTGAGTATTATGAATCTGAAATTATTTGGTGTTATTTTAGTACGAACTCTTGGATAGATCGATCGGAAAGAATAGCTTCGAGGTGGTTTCGTACCCTACAAATGATTTCTTCTTATGTTGTCCGCTAGATAGGAACTTTGGAGTGATTCTTCATCGCATGTTGAGGGATGGTTATGTGACCCAATTATGTTAGCATTGTTGAGAGATTGCACTAGCGAAAGTACGGACCCTAGGCCTTGTTTCTAAGCATTGAAATACCATTTTTGTGCCCGTTTACTATTTTCCACCTTGCTGTTTTTATTTATTCAGATTATAAAATACATTTCTACCATCCATATTACACTTTTATCACCATCTCTTCGCCGAACTAGTGCACCTATACAATTTTCCATTGTATTGGGTGTGTTGGAGATACAAGAGACTATTTATTTTTTGGTTACAGGGTTGTTTGAGAGAGACCATCTCCATCCTACGCCTCACACAGGTTGATAAACCTTAGGTCATCCACTTGAGGGAAAATTGCTACTGTCCTACAAAACTCTGCGCTTGGAGGCCCAACACGAGTCTACAAGTATAAAGTTGCGTAGTAGACATCAAGCTCTTTTCTGGCGCTTTTGCCGGGGCGGTTAGGTAAGCGGCACTCACACCCGTCAATGAAGCTCCTTTCTGGCGTCGTTGCCGGGGAGGTGAGTTCTTGAAGGAATATCTTTAGATCTTGCAATTGAATCTTTTAGAGTTTTGTTTTATCACTAGTTTGGTTGATAAAAGAAAACTACATAAAAATGGAATTGACGTTGCATCATATTATTGATCATCTTTATAATATCTTTCTTGAAAATGATGGATCAGAAAATTGTGCTCAACTGTTAGAAGAAGAAGTCAATAAAATGTTTGGCACAAAATATTTGAATGATGAGCATGATTGCAATGTTGTTAGTATGAATTCTTTGAATATCCAAAATGCTAATGATGATTGCACAAGTCATGACAAAAATGTTTCTTATAAGCATGTCAATTTTTGTGGAGTGCATAAAGTTTGTGAAGACGTGCCTTATAGGGAAGATAGATTTTGTAAGAAGCATAAGCATGATAGAACCAATTCTTTGTTCAAAGAGATAGATGAATTTGCTACCAAATTATGTTCTCTTTCTCCTATTACTTGTGAACTTTGCAATACGGATTGTCATCTTAATTTCCAATGCATGCTTTTTCATGATCGAATCGTGTCCAAATGTTGCAATAACTTGATCACCCTTGAACTTTATAATGAGCTTTGTCTATTTTTGGGGAATGAAGAATTGACACATAAAAATAGTTGGTTTGAAGTATTCATTCTAATGGACGACATTGCAACTACTCTAAAAATATCTATATGTTTTGCAAGGTAAATTGCAATGAGAATGCTTATATTGCCAACAATAGAAAGATGGGAAAACCAATAGAATATAAAAGGAATATTAATGAAAGGGTAAAGATTTCCACTTTCCCTCCTATTGTCCCTCATGATGAAATAGGTGACGAGGAGGAGCTCCCTATTCAACCAATCTCATCAATAAGAAGCTCGAAAATATTAATTAAACCCACACATGATGTGGTGAAGAAGAAGAAAAGAACAAAGAATAGAGGTAAAAAGGTATCTCTCCCGAATAATGTTGCTCCTATTATAGTTGTGCCCCATGAAAATGAATCAAAAATAATGATATTGCTTCTTTGTCTTATGGCACAATGTCCGAGAGCACTATTGATGATGATTTTGTTATGCCTATTGCTTGTTATGCCAGTGCACGAAAGTTGGTTAAAAATCACATGTGTGTCCTTGGGTGAATTTCTAGGTCCCATGCAAGAAATGGGAATGAAATTCAAACATCTGGGCGTCGTGGCTTGGCGGGGAACATTGAGAAACTTGGTTTTTAAATTCATGTAAATCCAAAACTCGTCTGTAAATCATGAAACTTGGCATGGTGGCATGTCACGGCACCAACATGCTATGGTAAAAAAATTGGCCGAATTGAGAAAAGTTTTGGTATAAGCTTCTTGCAAATCGGAGCTTCTCTCAAGAAGGCTTGTGGTTCCGAGAGGGAACGTGTCACCTTTTTGTGCGAAAACGATATACGTTGCCTCCAACCCTTGAATTTTTTTTACAGAGGCAACATAGAACTATATGAGTGCCATGTTAAAATTTGGAATTATTCTGGGTTCATTGGGCCTTTTTTATGCATTAATTGAGTTTCTGGGCATTTAATGTGCATAATTCAAATTTGAACTACAAGCACATACTCCAGTGCACCAAAGTTTGTTGAAAAATCACATGTGTGTCCTTGGGTGAATTTCTAGGTCTCATGCAAGAAATGACAATGTAATTCAAACATTTGGGCGTCGTGGCTCGGCAGGAAACATCGAGAAACTTGGTTTTTAAAATCCCGTAAACCCAAAACTCGCCTGAAAATCATGAAACTCGGGATGGTGTCATGTCATGTCATGGCACCAACATGCTGTGGTAAATTTTTTGGCCGAATTGGGACAATTTTTGGTATAAGCTTCTGGCAAACCGGAGCTTCTCTAAAGAAGGCTCGTGGTTCTGAGAGGGAACGTGTCACCTTTGTGTGCGAAAACGATATACACTGCCTCCCCCCTTGATTTTTTAACAGAGGCAACATAGAACTATATGAGTGTCGTGTTAAAATTTGGAATTATTTCGAGTTCTTTTGCCTTTTTTATGCATTAATTGAGTTTCTCGGCATTTAATGTGCATAATTAAAATTTGAACTACAATACATTCTCCAGTGCACCAAAGTTGGTTGAAAAATCACATGTGTGTCCTTGGGTGAATTTCTAGGTCCATGCAAGAAATGGGAATGGAATTCAAACATCTGGGCGTCGTGGCTCGGCCGGAAACATCAAGAAACTTGGTTTTTAAATTCATGTAAATCCAAAACTCGCCTGAAAATCATGAAACTTGGCATGGTGTCATGACATGGCACCAACATGCCGTGGGAAAAAATCTGGCCGAATTGGGACAAGTTTTGGTATAAGCTTCTTGCAAACCGGAGCTTCTCTCAAGAAGGCTCGTGGTTCCGAGAGGGAACGTGTCACCTTTGTGTGCGAAAACATTATATGCTGCCTCACCCCATGATTTTTTTACAGAGGCAACATAGAACTATATGAGTGCCATGTTAAAACTTGGAATTATTCCGGGTTCGTTTGGCCATTTTTATGCATTAATTGAGTTTCTAGGCATTTAATGTGCATAATTGAAATTTGAACTACAAGCACATGCTCCAGTGCACCAAAGTTGGTTGAGAAATTACATGTGTGTCCATGGGTAAATTTCTAGGTCCCATGCAAGAAATGGGAATGTAATTCAAACATCTAGGCATCGTGGCTCAGCCGGAAACATCGAGAAACATGGATTTTGAATTCCTGTAAATCCAAAACTCACCTGAAAATCATGAAACTTGGCATGGTGTCATGACATGGCACCAACATGATGTGGTAATTTTTTTGTCCGATTTGCGAAAGCGCACACATTAACAACCAATAAAGTCATTTGGGAACAAGTGCTATCATGTTATAATCGGAAACACAAGTATTATTGAAACTGTGGGAGTTCTACTTACCATTTACGTGCCGCCACACATCCCTTTTATTTATTGGCTCTGAGGTGCCGTGCGGGGTAGCTATTTGAGTACGGGAGGCGTGCGATCATACCCATGCGCGTGCTTATCCAGAGAGAGCCCTTTGACCTCCATCCGCCGCCCACCTCTCTCCTAACGTCCCCATTAATGGCGCCCGAGCCCCTGTTTTATGGCGTGGCTATATCTCACTCGACTGATATTTAAGAGAGAAAAAAGAAAATCTGAAAAGAAAATTTTGCACGGATCTTGTTGTAAGATCTGACGAACCTATATAGCATCGTTGCGACTTATAGCAAGAATGATGAATATATAAGGACGACGACGGTGGATAATAATTGTCTTTCCTATTTAGGAAGATAGTTTAAAAAGCCACATGTGGCAACGCCTGAAATACACAAGGGCAAAAGAAAAAGGAAGATGCGTACAATGATCTGGCTCGCTGATCTCTACTTTCTTGATGCGCTGCAGGCCGTGGAGACTAGTTCTCGTGGCGAGCGGCTATGATCTCTTTCATGCCCTCAATACGCTGCCTGACAGCATCCACGGATTCCTCCACCAGCCTTTCACGCTCGATGCGGAGCATGGCATTCTCGTCCATAAGTTTCTTGATGATCACGCCCATCCTCTTCATCAAGGCAGTGGTCTCCTCGTGCTCCTTCGCCCTCCCAGCGATCTTCGCCCTCAGCTGGTCGCGCTCGGTGCAGAGCTTGGCCTTGTCCTCCCACAGTCCTTGGATGACGCCAGTAGAATTTTCAAATGAGGCATTCATCTCGTCCAGCAGCTTCATCCAGCCGGAGATTTGATCCATCAGGTCATCTAGCATAGCACTCATGCGCCTGTGAGAGTCCTTGCCTACCTGCGAGACATTTTCCCAGGTCTCCGAGGTGCGGGAGGACCTCTCTGCTGCATTCGCGGCGGGACATGACATCTCTTCTGCTTCCGTGGTGCAGCCGGACCATTTTGCTGCATCGATGGTGGGGCGGGACCTCTGTGTTGCTTCGGCGGTGCGGCGGGGCCTCTGTGCTGCTACAGTGATGCGGCGGGATATGCCGGCTTCTTTCGCAGCGAGACGGGACATCTCTCGTGATTCAGCTTCCATGATCACCTCTCCCAGGTAGTAATTTCTCAACCCAGAACTCATGCGGGCCATGGCAGACGCAACGGTTTGTTCCGTTGGGGGCGCCCCTCGGGCTGCATCATCCCCAAGCTACATGGGTCCATCCCTGCGGCATGTATCGCTTTTGCATCCATCAGAACTAGCTCTGCCCTTTGATTATGAGTTGCTTTATGATTATCACCTGCTTGCCTGGTGCTTTATCGCCCTTCGCGGCCTCCCCGCGTTGCTGACCGGCCTCTTGCTCATCCCGCAACAAGGGCTACACATGCTGGCACGGCGCTTGTGGTCGGGTCCATCCCTGCAATGCTGACAAACCTGAGAGATCGAGCTCTGGCTTGCGGCCGGCCTCGCGCACGTCACCTCACCAGATCCTTAGTGCCGTCATCTTCTTGCAGGAAGATCAGAGGCAGGACAGCAAACACGATTATGAGTTATGTTCTCCTCTCGGACTAACCCGCAGGAATTTCCGTAGCTGAACTACGGGCGGGGCCCCGCCAACCGTCCCCTTGTCACGCAAATCGCTTGCACGATAAAGGGGGGCACCTGAGCATCATGCCTCATGAGCTCCTATTGGCTCTCCAGCCCTCACCCCTGGCCTTGACCACGGCATCACTGTAACGCCCCGGATACAACTTTCCATATTCATAACTCCAACTCTTGCCATTTCCGGCTATGTGTTATATTATTTCCTCCGTGGTTGGGTTTTTGTCTTTTTGTTTTGCATTTTGTTCTTGTCGTGCATCTCATCTCGTAGCATCATGCGCATTGCATCTGCATGTTTTCATAAAACCCGTATCCGCTCGTAGTTGCCGCGTCACCCCTTGCTTTCGTTGACTGTTTCGAGACCAATCGGGTTTTGCCTCCCTCTTGACCCTGACCACCTAACCTCTCTTGACAGCTCAACCACCGACCCCCTCTTGCATGCGTCCGAAACCTGCCCCGAACCCGAACCGGTCTGTCGTTACCATTGGATCCGGATCATCCCCTAACATCTATAATACATCTTCGTTTTCTTATTTGGGCTTCCTATCCTATTTTTCTAGGACTGTCCGATTTTGATCGGATGATCCACATCCTCCCCCTTTCCCTATATATAAGCTACCTCATTCCAAATCGGGTCAAACCCTAGATCCTAGCCCTCTTGTCCCGTCGCGCCGCCGCCACTAGCTCCACCTGGTCACTCCTTTCGGGATCCCCTCCCTCGATCCTGCTGCCTCCATGCAAAATTCCTCGATCCAGATCCACCAACCCCCGATCCATCCATCTGGGACCGCCGGATAGAGATCTGACGGCCACCAGGCGACCCACAGCCCAGCCTCTCGCTCCCTCCTTGTTCCAGATCGAGAGGAGCTCGCCCGAGCTTCACCTCTAAGACCCCGCGCCGCCGAGGAGCCGCCGAGGAGCCGGAAACCAGCGCTGCTCCACCTCGTCTCGCTTGTTGGTTTACCATGTTGTTTGTTTGTTTCCGGGTTGCTTCTCTCGTTAGCTTCGGTTTCGTTCCGGAGTTGTGAGGATTCGTTCGACTTCGTCCGTTTGTCTTCTTCATGGACTCGTTCTTCTTCCTTGCGGGATTTCGTGCAAGATGACCATACCCTCGAAATCACTTCTATCTTTGCTTGCTAGATGCTCGCTCTTTTGCTATGCCTATGCTATGATGCCTGCCACTTGCTATATCATGCCTCCCATGTTGCCATGTCAAGCCTCTAACCATCCTTTCCTAGCAAACCGTTGTTTGGCTATGTTACCGTTTTGCTCAGCCCCTCTTATAGCGTTGTTAGTTGCAGGTGAAGTTGAAGATTGCTCCATGTTGGAACATGTTTATGTTGGGATATCACAATATCTCTTATCTTAATTAATGCATCTATATACTTGGTAAAGGGTGGAAGGCTCGGCCTTATGCCTGGTGTTTTGTTCCACTCTTGTCGCCCTAGTTTCCTTCATATCGGTATTATGTTCCGGGATTTTGCGTCCCTAACGCGGTTGGGTGATTTATTGGACCCCCTTGACAGTTCGCTTTGAATAAGACTCCTCCAGCAAGGCCCAACCTTGGTTTTACCATTTGACTACCTACCACATATACCCCTTCCCTTGGGTTCTGCAGACTCAAGGTTCATCTTTATTTTAGCCCCCCCGGGCCAGTGCTCCTCCGAGTGTTGGTTCGAACCGAGCAGCCTGTGGGGCCACCACGGGGAAACTCGAGGCTTGGTTTTACTCGTAGCTTGACTTATCCGGTGTGCCCTGAGAACGAGGTACGTGCGACTCCTATCGGGATTTGTCGGCACATCGGGCGGCTTTGCTGGTCTTGTTTTATTGCTGTCTAAATGTCTTTTAGCCGGGATTCCGAGACTGATTGGGTCTTCCCGGGGAGAAGGAATATCCTTCGTTGATCGCAAGAGCTTATCATGGGCTAAGTTGGGACACCCCTGCAGGGTTTGAACTTTCGAAAGCCGTGCTCATGTTATGAGGCAGATGGGAATTTGTTAATGTCCGGTTGTAGAAAACCCGAAGTTGATCTTAATTAAAATACACCAACCGTGTGTGTAACCGTGATGGTCTCTTCTCGGCGGAGTCCGGGAAGAGAACACGGTGTTGGAGTTATGTTTGACGTAGGTTGTTCTAGGATCACTTCTTGATCATAGTTGTTCGACCGTGCTTTTGCCTTCTCTTCTCGCTCTCATTTGCGTATGTTAGACACTAGATATGCTAGTCGCTTGCTGCAGCTCCACCTCACTACCTTCTCCTACCCATAAGCTTAAATAGTCTTGATCTCGCTGGGTGTGAGATTGCTGAGTCCCCGTGACTCACAGATACTTCCAAAACCAGTTTGCGGTGTGCCGATGAAACTGCAGGTGACGCATCCGAGCTCAAGGAGGAGCTCGATGAAGATCCTGTTCATTGTGTTGTTTCGCTTTGATTGATCAAGAGTGGAGCCCAGCTTGGGACGATCGGGGATCTATGTAGCATTTGGGGTAGTCTTCTTTTATTTTGGTTCTGTAGTCGGACCTTGATTGTATCTGTATGATGTAATGCTTTACTCATGTATTGTGTGAAGTGGCGATTGTAAGCCAACTATTTATCTCTTTCCCTTATGTATTACATGGGTTGTGTGAAGATTACCTCACTTGCGACATTGCTTTCAATGCGGTTATGCCTCTAAGTCGTGCTTCGACACGTGGGAGATATAGCCGCAACGAGGGCGTTACAAGTTGGTAATCAGAGCCTTCCCCGACTTAGGAGCCCCCGCTGATGGTTTCTTTGGCGTTGTGGAGTCTAGAACAAAAATGTTTTGAGTCTTAGGATTATATATCGGAGAGTAGGATTCTTTTTACTCCTCAGTCCCTTCGTCGCTCTGGTGAGGCATCCTGACGTAGAGTTTTGACTCTTTCTCTTCTCAAATTTCACTAATTTTTTTAGGATCATGCGGGTATCTTGGAATCGTGCTGATTGTTTTGTGACGAGAACATTGTTCTTGGTGCCTCCTGACATTTAGGGGTTGTGGCAGTGTCCCGGGGAGTTGAGCTCCGAGGTGTTGTCGTCACAATTTTATCGTTGCAGCTCGAATACCTGAGCTTTGCCGACATAGAAAATCTCTTTTATGCAGTTGTTGGTGAGATAACCTCGATAACCCAGTACTGGGGCGAGCTCGAGAGTATTGCCATAACTCGTATAACGGATGCTTTTCGAAGGTTGAGGTACACGATTTCGGAGTTTTCTTGGTTATGTGTTGAAGGATGGATACAATTTGGATCTAGGTATTGTTAGTTTGGGTGATATATTTTGTGTCCCCTGTATCCCCAACACCAGATTGCATAACCAGAAAGTTTCGAGTTTATAAGTGGGAATCCAAGTATCTTGTAGGATATCTTTCCAATGTATACATGATACGATATGGGATCCATCATATGTTTGTTTCCGCTTATTCTCGCAAGCCAAATCCTTTGTTTTTGTTCCGTTTTGTGGTATTCAAGTTGCTTCAATGCCAAGTGTTGATTCCATACCTTATTCTAAACGGTGTTCTCATATTGCTAAGTGAATACTAATCCTTCTTGATCATCGAGTTTGTCATCTCAATTTCTTCTCACCGGCGTGCTTCTCTTCAAGTAAATCCAATCATTGCAACATTCGCAAGATCAATTTCTAAGCTTTTTTCTCAACGTGTTCGTTTCACCCGACCCAAGTTGTTTTTGTTTTCCCACCCTCCCACCCTTTCTTCAAGGACTCAGATTTCTTAATCAAGTATCTTTTTTTTATTGATGCGAAGTCTCTTCATTCTTCTCTTTAATGTTTTATCCGGTGATTTCTCATGAAGACGCTAAGGAAGTTTCAACCTTATCATTGTTCCACTCTAATTTTCTTCTCTGGTGGATTTAGTTCAAGATTTCGGTGTTGATCTTATCCCTTTTCCTCTTTTCACAATGCTTTCTCATGCCGGTGTATCTCGTAATCATTCACTTCTCGCTATTCATTTGGTTGGGAGTGATGAAGATATCTCGAAGATTCAAGTTTCCATTCTCAATTCACTCAAGTTCTTTTGAGGATGCTATCTCATTCAAGCCATTTAATTCAACCGTGCAATCTCTCTTTTCAAGCAATCGCTCAACAGTGGTTCTTTTGAGTGGGCCCTAACCCACGTGTCTTTTCCTGTGATCTTACCCGACTCTTCTAATTTTCCGGAGCTTCTAAAAATTCTTTTCAAAGTGTGATGTAAGAATGGATTCCATCACCATATGTCTTTCTCCAATATCTTTCATATTATTTCATCATTGATTCAACCTTTCTATTTTTCATTCCGGAGTGTCTCAACAATTCATGGTGGTGTTTCTCGTCGTCATTCTCGGATTTTGAAGACCGAAGAGGAGTTCCTCTTAAATCCTTACCCGTTCTTCCAAAGATGCCTAGTTCAAGCTTGACGCCATCCTCTCATAATTGTTTTTGATTGTGAGAATTCTTTTTACCCATCCGGAGCATTTCATGAGTTGTTCCCATTTCTTTCCTCCGTAGGCCATCATGTCATAATTCTTCATCCTCAGCTTGTAGCTATCGTTCTTCAAATCTTACCGGTGCATCATTCAAGTATTCTCCAATCAGCTCGTCATCTATTCGTTCACTTGTATCTAAATCCCCTCAAATATCTTCATTCGTTTTCCAATTCTTCCCGGTGAATTGTGCCTTTGCTACGCTCAATTTCAATTCTTATGGTGGTTCGTTCAAGATTTCACTTCCTTCGTTATCATATTAATTCATCCGTTGTTCCCAAATTCCACCGGTGGTTCCATCAATACCTTCTCAAGTTTGGCGCTTATATCTCTCTTAATCCTTTCTACGAGAATAAGTAGTATGCCAAATCCATTGCTTGTCATCAATTTAATTTGATGAAGGATAAGCATACAATAAATCTTATTCTTATTTCCTCGAGGTGATTCAATTCTTTTCTTCCGGAGATTGTTCATGATGAAGTAATTCTTGGTTCTAGTGTTTCATCTTTTCTTTTCCGGAGTTCCATTTTTTTCTGCATTATCTCGTCGGGAAGCTCCATCTAAACCATCGCAAGGCTTCACCTTGTGTTTTCAACTTGTCTTTCTTTTTATCATCATTTCATTACCGGAGTTCTTCATGGAGGCTCTACATAGTGGTTCATCAAGGATTCTTTTCATTCTTCAATTGTTCTTCAAGATTTTTCTCGAAGTTAAGATCCGCCAAGCTATACTCAAAATTAAACATGGTGTTCAGCACATGTTTGTTTAGAGGAGCTCAAGCATTTCTTCATCTTGCATTTCAAAGTGCAATTCTTTCTACAATATCTTTTGAGGTGGTGTTATGTCCTTCTTGACAATTTCCATTCATGTTCCATGATTCACAAATTGTCAAGAATGAGGTATTTTAAATCCATCAATCTTTTCGTTGGAGTTATCTTGTGTCATATTTCACCTAAAGCCTTCCCTAAGGATTGTTGCTATTTATGGTGCTTATAAATGACACAAGTTCTTCATTTATCCTCTGGTGAAATAAGTTTCTCGTCTCCTTGTTCATACCGATCCAATCTATTGTTTCCATTAGTGGCAGAATTTCACCTCATAATTTTGAGAAGTTTTCCATAAGCCCACTACAAATTTATTAGTTTCGTTGTTGGTTTTCTAACAACTCCGTTGTAACCTTCTTGGAAGGATGCTTTCCAAATTCAATTGGGGTAGAAGTAATCAATTACTTCTCCCTTCTTTTATTCCAATGATCTATCTTCTATTCTTTCTTCCGGAGGCATTGTGATGTTGTTCTCTTCACCCATCATCTCGTTTTGCCAAGATCATATTCTTTTCATGCTTATCCATTTAACCGGAGTGTTGTGTCATCTCTTTAAGTTCTTTTCATCTTATCAAGTTTTCCTTCTTCTTTCAGTCGGAGTGCTGTCCAAATTATATCAATCTTATTCCTTCTCTATCTAGTTTTAACCGGAGTTGTTTCAATATCTATCTTATCACTAAACCTCTTGGTTCTCGTCGTATCCCTTGTTCCTCTTTTCTAACGGAGTGTTTTCAACTTTGCTCATCTTCGTTGTTTTCTTTCTTTCATTTTTCTCAACATCTCAAGGTTTATGGTTTCACTCGTTTGTCGAAGAAGCAACTTAGTTTTACCTCTTATCTTCCTCTTTCTTTTCCCTCCGGTGCCATCCTAGATCTCGGGACGAGATCCTCTCGTAGTGGTGGAGTGTTGTAACGCCCCGGATACAACTTTCCATATTCGTAACTCCAACTCTTGCCATTTCCAGCTATGTGTTATATTATTTCCTCCGTGGTTGGGTTTTTGTCTTTTGTTTTGCATTTTGTTCTTGTCGTGCATCTCATCTCGTAGCATCATGCGCATTGCATCTGCATGTTTTCATAAAATCCGTATCCGCTCGTAGTTGCCGCGTCACCCCTTGCTTTCGTTGACTGTTTGAGACCAATCGGGTTTTTGCCTCCCTCTTGACCCTGACCACCTAACCTCTCTTGACAGCTCAACCACCGACCCCCTCTTGCGTGCGTCCGAAACCTGCCCCGAACCCGAACCGGTCTGTCGTTATCATTGGATCCGGATCATCCCCTAACATCTATAATACATCTTCGTTTTCTTATTCGGGCTTCCTATCCTATTTTTCTAGGACCGTCCGATTTTGATCGGATGATCCACATCCTCCCCCTTTCCCTATATATAAGCTACCTCATTCCAAATCGGGTCAAACCCTAGATCCTAGCCCTCTTGTCCCGTCGCGCCGCCGCCACTAGCTCCACATGGTCACTCCTTTCGGGATCCCATCCCTCGTTCCTGCTGCCTCCATGCAAAATTCCTCAATCTAGATCCACCAACCCCCGATCCATCCATCTGGGACCGCCGGATAGAGATCCGACGGCCACCAGGCGACCCGCAGCCCAGCCTCTCGCTCCCTCCTTGTTCCAGATCGAGAGGAGCTCGCCCGAGCTTCACCTCTAAGACCCCGCGCCGCCGAGGAGCCGCCTCGTCGCCGGAAACCAGCGCTGCTCCACCTCGTCTCGCGGCCTCCTCTGCTTCGCCTCGAGCCCGCAGCAGCAGCACCACTACCAGGCGGCCCCTCTGCTCCCCTCCGCCCTTCCCTTTTTCCTCTCCTTCTACCTCTTGTCTCACTAACTCTCTCTCTCACCTTCACAGGAGACAGACGCCATGGATTCGCGCCAAGTGCTCCTCCTCGAGCCCGAGGCCATGCCTCCTTTGCTCGATCCCCACCAGCCAGCTGCCCACACGCCCGGCCAGCTCCTCCACACAGCCATCAAGCAGACGCCGGGCGCCTGCTCCGGACCTCTACCTCGTCGCCCTCGACCCTTTCGACTTCGCCGGAGACCACTGCGTCGCCCGCTAAGTCTGCGCCGCTCGCCGCCGCGCCAAGTTCCGCCGCCCGTCCACCCCTTGCCGGAGATGTCCCGCCAGATCCGCGTTGCCCCCTCCCGAGTCACGCCAAGTCCTCGCCTCGTGCCAAGTTTACATCGCGGCGCTGCTTCTACATCATCCGCCTGCATTGACCGGCGCCAAGTCCCGTTCGGTTCAGCCCGCTCCGTTGACCGCGCCTCGCTCAAGCGCTGGGCTGCCTCCCCTCCAGCGCCCAAAGGCCCAAATGCTCCAGCTCCTCACAGGCCCAACTCCAGATCCGGCCTCGGGCCCAATGTGAGCCACCACCCAGTCCATCTCTCATGGCCCAGCTGTGCTCTAATTCGGCCCGTTCATGTTTTTTTTTGGTTCTGCGAATTTCCTAATTATCCAGAGATTGTCAGTTTTTCAGAAAACCCCTTAATGTTCATGCATCAATAATTAATTAACCATGCATCAGATTAAAACAAATTATATATGTAAAGTGCTTAGAATTTCATCTAGTTTCATAATATGCCACTTTCATCCATGTTTAAAATGTTTAAACTTGCTGATTGTTTAAATTTGCTGAAATGCCATGTTAAAATGATTTATTTCATAACTAAATAACCGTTGCTCCAAATTTAATAAACTTTATATGTAAATGGGGTGGAAAAATGCCTAGTTTAACATGGTGACATTACTTTGCATGTTTAACAACTCTAAAATATGGTTTAGGGCAGAACAGTACCAAATCTAAAATATGGACATGAGGATTTTCCGGATTTGTTGTTTGTTGTTTCCGGCCTCATTTAAACTTGCCTAAATAGATAGTTTACTTATACTTCACCTCTTGCCATGTTAACCAATATTTAATATTGTTGGGTACATAACCGAGAGAGAACTAAATAATTGATGTGGTGTTTCGTCAATATGCTTGTAGTTTTGTTTGTGCATATTGCCATGCCATGCTATTTAAACCGGACATGCATCATACTTGGTTGTGCATCATGCCATGTTTGTGCTTGTTGGTTTACCATGTTGTTTGTTTGTTTCCGGGTTGCTTCTCTCGTTAGCTTCGGTTTCGTTCCGGAGTTGTGAGGATTCGTTCGACTTCGTCCGGTTGTCTTCTTCATGGACTCGTTCTTCTTCCTTGCGGGATTTCAGGCAAGATGACCATACCCTCGAAATCACTTCTATCTTTGCTTGCTAGATGCTCGCTCTTTTGCTATGCCTATGCTATGATGCCTGCCACTTGCTATATCATGCCTCACATGTTGCCATGTCAAGCCTCTAACCATCCTTTCCTAGCAAACCGTTGTTTGGCTATGTTACCGTTTTGCTCAGCCCTCTTATAGCGTTGTTAGTTGCGGTGAAGTTGAAGATTGCTCCATGTTGGAACATGTTTATGTTGGGATATCACAATATCTCTTATCTTAATTAATGCATCTATATACTTGGTAAAGGGTGGAAGGCTCGGCCTTATGCCTGGTGTTTTGTTCTACTCTTGCCGCCCTAGTTTCCGTCATATCGGTATTATGTTCCGGGATTTTGCGTCCCTAACGCGGTTGGGTGATTTATGGGACCCCCTTGACAGTTCGCTTTGAATAAGACTCCTCCAAAGAAGGCCCAACCTTGGTTTTACCATTTGACTACCTACCACATATACCCCTTCCCTTGGGTTCTGCAGACTCAAGGGTCATCTTTATTTTAGCCCCCCCCCCCGGGCCAGTGCTCCTCCGAGTGTTGGTCCGAACCGAGCAACCTGCGGGGCCACCACGGGGAAACTCGAGGCCTGGTTTTACTCGTAGCTTGACTTATCCGGTGTGCCCTGAGAACGAGGTACGTGCGACTCCTATCGGGATTTGTCGGCACATCGGGCGGCTTTGCTGGTCTTGTTTTATTCTTTGTCGAAATGTCTTGTAGCCGGATTCCGAGACTGATCGGGTCTTCCGGGAGAAGGAATATCCTTCGTTGATCGCGAGAGCTTATCATGGGCTAAGTTGGGACACCCCTGCAGGGTTTGAACTTTCGAAAGCCGTGCCCGCGGTTATGAGGCAGATGGGAATTTGTTAATGTCCGGTTGTAGAAAACCCAAAGTTGATCTTAATTAAAATACACCAACCGTGTGTGTAACCATGATGGTCTCTTCTCGGCGGAGTCCGGGAAGTGAACACGGTGTTGGAGTTATGTTTGACGTAGGTTGTTCTAGGATCACTTCTTGATCATAGTTGTTCGACCGTGCTTTTGCCTTCTCTTCTCGCTCTCATTTGCGTATGTTAGACACCAGATATGCTTGTCTCTTGTTGCAGCTCCACCTCACTACCTTCTCCTACCCATAAGCTTAAATAGTCTTGATCTCGCGGGTGTGAGATTGCTGAGTCCCCGTGACTCACAGATACTTCCAAAACCAGTTTGCGGTGTGCCGATGAAACCGCAGGTGGACGCATCCGAGCTCAAGGAGGAGCTCGATGAAGATCCTGTTCAATGTGTTGTTTCGTTTCGGTTGATCAGTAGTGGAGCCCAGTTGGGACGATCGGGGATCTGTGTAGCATTTGGGGTAGTCTTCTTTTATTTTGGTTCCGTAGTCGGACCTTGATTGTATCTGTATGATGTAATGCTTTACTCATGTATTGTGTGAAGTGGCGATTGTAAGCCAACTATGTATCTCTTTCCCTTATGTATTACATGGGTTGTGTGAAGATTACCTCACTTGCGACATTGCTTTCAATGCGGTTATGCCTCTAAGTCGTGCTTCGACACGTGGGAGATATAGCCGCATCGAGGGCATTACAATCACGACCTGGCATACCAGCGCGGCTGAGCCTCGCTCAAGGGCCGGGACCCGAGGACGTAGAGCACCAAGATGAGTAGTGAAAAGGGAGGCTAGTGTGAGCCCTACCTAGAAGCATCACCACCAAGGCACAATCAGGCTCCATGCAAAGGAATCACCGCAGGCTTGCTAAGATAAGTCACCCATGCATATCGGCACGAACCTCGTGATCCAGTATTTCGACTTTTGCTACCTTGCTCTGGCAATGCCGCTTTCCTTTTCGGCCTTCAGGGAGTTGCTTGCACGCCTAAGGGGACCTCTTGCATCACGCCTCGGGATCTCTTACCGGACCTCGGGCCGCTCACCTCCTGGCCTTGACCACGACATCGTGACCTGGCATACCAGTGACGACTGTAGCCTGCCTAGGGACTGGGACCTGACGGCATAGAGCACTATGCTACCGCGAGAACGACAAGGGGGGACCTTGCCGGAATGAGATACGCAAGCACAACATCATGCTAGGAATAATAAACATTGGAGCAAAAGCATTACAATTTTGTATATAACCCCACGGGGTTTGTCAAAATTCCACGCAGGGAAGCAAAAGAAGGAAACTTTAAGGGACCCCGGCTGCTAGGCATCACCGACGACGCCGAGCGGACGCCGTTGCCGTGCTCCAGGCATGACGAGAGCTCAGTGGCACGTAGCTGTCGTTGCTGGACTCCGGAGAATCGCTAGGCTCGGGAGAGTCGCTGGATTCTCGAGAGTCGTCACTGTTGCTGGAGGAGCTGCCCAACGCCCATGGCTGCGCCACGCAGACTGCTTCCCCTTGGGCAGCACTCAAGACGTCGGCCCTCCTCGTCGAAGACCTTGAAGAACAGCGTGGACGTACCATCGTACTCGAAGTGGATGGCGATTGCTCTCTCTGGACGGCAGGCGCGGGTGACCACGACCCATCATCGGGTCAGGAAAATGTCGCCCGGGAGAACGACCTCGACCTTCGCCCCAGTAGCCAAACTGCAGCACCTGGTGTGCTGCAGCCACAACTCAAACGGCCCTCTAGGCGGCATCTCTTCGGTGAAAAACCTCGGGAACCGGATCCACGTGCGCGGCGGCATCGCCGCCCACACCACAAACTCGCGCGAGGTGCCCTTGGCGTGGGTTCGCGGGCCGGCTGGCCGCGTGGCCTCGGCCTGTCCACCACGACCCTGGCCCGCATGGCGCTGGGCATTGCCGCCCTGTCCAGAACCCTGCGCACGGGCGTACAAAGGGAGCGGGAAGCCATGCGGAGGCCGCTCATACCAAGGTCGCATCACCCCTTTCCTTTCGCCACCATCGCAAGGGTGGCCAATAATCTTCTTCGGCGATAGTGGCCCGGGCTCCTCCTGAGGGGTCTTTCCCTTCTCCGCCACGGAGAACCTCCTAATCGGCGCCATGGATATTGCGGCAAGACGGGGAGATAAAGAAGAAGGAGGAGGAACGGGCAGCGAGAAGATAAAGATGAGAAAGGGGCCTCCATGATCCCACACAATGATGGTTTTTCTCTGCACGCAGCAGAGTCACGTCAAGTCGATCGGTTGCTGAGGTGGCGTGTGGAAGCGAATACGCCCACGTCTAATCAATTGCCACGCGTTGATCGAGGCCGCAGGTGGTTAGGGCCCGCGACACTCCGCACTTGCCCTTAGGCTTCGCGTCGAAGCCAAGTCCGAGCGCGCCTTGGGCCCAGGGAGCTCTTGTCGGCGCTCGGGAACGGGGTACCAGACTTGCTCTCATGCGGCCACGGCATGGCTCCATCAACAACCTTGTATGGCCCAGCTTCAGCAACAACGACTCATGACTCTCGCGAGGCGGACGACACCAAGACCTTCAGCAGGAGCGGCCTCCTCAGACTGGTTCCTGAGGAGCGGATATCTCTATGAAAGCCTCACCTCGCGAGGTTCGGAAGACGTGAGCCATGACGACCAAGGCCTGGCGGGCGCCAGCGGGCGCAGTGTACGAGTTGCCTCTTTGGTGCTAAGGAGGCAAGCGGAGGCGCGGAGTCCCGAGGAATCCGCCAAAGGTTTCCATTCCCGTGCAACAAGACCAAGACTGCCAGGACGGAGGTCATCAACAAGCCCACCACGACGTCATGACTAGAGGCTTTTGCAGGCGAAGACTACTTTTGTCAGGATAGCATGTACTAGTTGTCCCCTTCGCATTTAGCCGTTGTGGGATCCCTTCCCGCCTTCATTTGGGAAGAGGACCAAGGCCACTATAAATATAACTTAGCCACCACCATAGAGGGGGAGATCCATTCCATCCTCACACTCACCAGCTCACTCGAGTCCAAGAACACTCTTCCTCCCGAGATTGTTCTCACGCTGTACAAGTTCATCCTCAGCCCCTCGAGGCCAATCCACCAGAAAGCAGGAGTAGGGTTTTACACAGCAAGGTGGCCCGAACCTGGGTAAACTGTCGTGTATTCTTTCCCTTGAGTTCTTCGAGCTAGGACGTGGGATCGTCGAGTGGGCAGTCTGGGAGGTTGAGTTCTTCGCACGCACCCTAGAGTTTGAACCTCTCAAGGGTTTGCGGATCCTTAAATCCGACACCGTGCACATGGGCCCTCGACCCCCGTGCACACGGGACCCTGTGCACACGGCCTCCTGCACCCCCGTGCGCACGGGCTACACAGATCCGCAACATCAACACCAATACTACAACTTCTTCAACAACATTGGCATCTTCGCCAAGTGACTTCAAGGCATCTTCTCCGATGTACGACATCTTCGCCTACTCCATGTGCTCAAGTCCACTACTTCCATGAGCTACTTCAACCTCGACACCGACCACACGATTCCTTTCTATGGGACTCAAGAACCCGAGGAGTATCTCGAGTGGGAGCACTTAATGGACGACTACCTCAAGCTACATCAAGTTCCTCCTGAAGATCAAGTGAAGTGCACCACAAGGAACTTCCACGACTACGCGTCCACATGGTGGCATCACACACCTTCGGAGAGCTATGACATGATTGGCCCAAGACGAAGAGAGCTATGTGGCGAGAGTTTGTGCCTCCAACCTACACGGAACAACTTCAACACCAATTGGAGAACACCATACAAGGATCCAAGTCCCTCGACGAGTACTTCAAGGAGATTAAGAATGCCTTGCGATGAGACGGTGTGGACGACCACATTTAGATGAAGTTCTACTTCATGATGGGATTGAACAACGACATCTCCAAGACTATCTTCCTCGAGAACTACAAGTCCATCGACGACAACTACATTGGTGCTCTCAAGGCTGAGCAAGAACTCAAGAAGGCCAAGTCTACGCGACCCCGAGCTCACTTTGCACCGACCAGGCTACAATATGGCGAGAGTGATGATGTGCCATCTTCGGCCTTCATCCACGACGAGAGTGATGATGTGCCATCTTCGGCCTTCATCCACAACGACGACTACGATATGGTTGAGCATGGGATTTTTCCCTTTGACCACGATGATGCATGATGACTTGAGTGACTTTTGCCACCATATTGAGAGTGAGAGTGACTTCACCACTAGCCCCATATATGATGAGCTGCCCCAATTCTCATGTGAGTAGAGCCACCACCACCACCACTTGAGTGATTTGAGTGACTCCATCATATGCAACATTGAGTGCACATACCTTGAGGGAGTGAGTGAGCCACCACCATATAGAGAGAGTGAGGCAGTTGATGAGGCATATGAGGCCATTTCTCTTTCTAACAACTTAACCTCTACCTCTATTGTGTCTTCTCCTTTGGTGCTAGGTCCCATATATAACGACGCCACGATCCTCGACGACTACATCCTTCCTTTGGACAACACGGTGGCCATGGTGGACTATGATGCACCCCCACATGGTTCCATCACGATGATGATGACCACGAGTTGGTCTTTACAACCTCACCTACACCGAACGAGTGGAATGACAAAGGTAACATAGGTGATGGTGATGCTCTTGTCCCACTAGTGGACGTTCTTGACATTGATTACTTGCATGACGTTGATCCACCTATTGCCATGCTTCATGCTAGTATGATTTACCCATGCGATGATTTACCCATGTATGATGAGTATGATGATTTCCATGAGGAGTCTAGTAGTTGTGATGCCATGTTACATAGGATTTCTTGTGATAATTCTCTTGGACACATCATGTTTGATAATCTGCTTGAATTGTCATATGCTATGCATGAGATCAACCATATGCCACATTTGCAATCTCATCGTAGTGACTATGCATATGCCATTAAAATAAACCCAATTTGCACATATGGCATAGATGACAAGCCCATGGTTATTGGCATTTGTTTTTCTTGTGATGATATTGATATGCTCCATTTGCATCCTTTATCTCATATGCCATGCCATGACCACATAGCTTCCTACGTGCATTGCTTGACATGTTAACAATTTTCTCCTTATGTTGATTCCGCTATTGCTAATTAGGAGACCCCCATAGTTTCCTCATACCTATTAGGAGATTTTAATCCATCCTATGATTTGCATGATTCCCATGATTGTGTGCACCATATGCATCCCATGACTTAAAATGCTATTGTTGTGCCACACACTTGCTATAGTTTGCATCCTCATCATGTTGAACACAATAACTGTCATTGCATGATGGATGCCATGTTTCTTTATCGTGCCTCAAATTTCTTTGAGCGAGGCTTATCTTGTGCTAACGCCCACATTCAAAAAACATCATGATGGATGGTGTGTACATTTACCATGCACACACTTTCTTTGGTTTGTGTCTCTTTTGTGTAGGTACCCATGAATACTTGTGAACCTCACAATTCCATGAGTTGAGAAAACGAGATCTAGAGAGCAATGATGACTTAGCATTCCATAGATTTTCATGCCCACCTCTCCCTTCACGCAAAGACTTCACGCATCTCTTCTACATGGCCTCACATGGTTATGGGTTATTTACCACTTCTCACTTTATGCCCATATTGCCATGTTCACATTGCATGATATGCTCTTTCCTATGCCTTCGCCATGCCTTTGTGATCCATGCTTTGCATTACACATGATGATTGATTCTCATACTTGTATGTGTATTTGCATGCTTGGTGGAGATACTGCTTGTTATTGCCATGTTTTCTATGTGTCCCATGCCTATGATGATACGTTGATATTGCTTTGTGTTCGTGCTTGCGATATGTCATGTGCATTGTCTATGCCTATTATTTTCTCACATGACATGATTGCCATGATTTCCTCTAGTGGGTTGCATCTTCGCTCCACTAATTTGCACGACATGACTTCTATGCTTGCTTCATGTAGTGCATCAGCCATGATTCATACTTGCTCATCTCATGCGGTTGATAGTCACTATTTTCATGCTTTACACATGATTGCTATTACATGTTGTCATATGTCTCCATATAGTATGCCTCTCATGCTAGATGAATTGCCATGTATTGAGTGCACCAATTATTCTAGTCTTGCTAATGAGATTGCTCCCACAGCATTCTTACATATATTTGGAGATTTTGACATATTTCTTGTGAAGCATGCTTATCTTCCTTCTTTGCACCATATGCCTATTGCCATGAGTATAGCCATTGTTGCATCATATTATTCATGCACTTCTGCTACTAATGGTTATGTGCAACAGAAGAAAACCATCATGATGGATGATGTGTTTATCTACCATGCGCATACGTTCTTTGTTTCCTTGTGTGCATGTGTAGGATACTTGGACTTCGTGTCGACTTCCACTTCACTCGAGTTGATCATTGAAGCTCTTGAGAGCGAGCCTCATACATTTGACCACGACTCACTTCTACACCACATTTCCTACCGCTTCGGCATTGTGCAGGACGCACAAGGACACGCTTTCGAGGTGATATCCTTCTCTTTCGAGAAACACAAAACCATGAGCATGCATATTGCGGATCATACTTCATGTGTTTCTTGCACCATGACACTTTGCACACATGCTAGAGGTCTTGCTTCGACTTATCATTGCCACATTTCCATGCCTCATGACATATATGCCTTGTGTGTTGCATCCAATTCTTGGATTACTTGCTCCTATCATATGTTTGGTTGCAACAATGTCATTTCTTCACATCTGCCATGTCCCATTGCTTGTCACATGATTGACTTGATTGCCTCACACATGTTGAAGCTCTTTCCTTTGTGTGGAGTGCCACGATATCTTCACTACACCCTACGCATATTATGCTTGGTTTGTCTTGCACTTGCCCCATGTGTTTAGACATATCATTATATTTGGTGTTGTGGATGATTCTTATGCCGACCATAGACATTTTGTGGAGCATTTTGCACATTCTTAATATGACCTTGAGGTAGATGCTTGTTCACTTGTCACACACATTAGCATCTTTACCTCCCATTTGCATGCTTGTTTCCAGGATGTCCTTGATTGTGCTCAATTTATATGCTTATATGCCATGCCACACTTCTTTGTCAAACCATATGCTATGCTTGATGAAAAAACTTGTTGGGTGAATCATCTCTTGAATGCTTGGTTTTGCTTTAATGCCAACCACATTTGTTTTTCCAAGTGCTTGTTATCTTTGCACCTTTTGAAGGAATTACAAGACCGTGAGACATTGGAGCGTGCCCATTTGGAACTACAAGATGATGAATGCTTGGTGATCGTCCACTTCTACATGGAGACATCATCTCTTTCCCATGGTGATTTGGATTTCGATCTGATGTCGGATCTTTCCCAAGGGGGAGGGGATGATGCGAAGCATCCTATGGACATCACCATGTCAAGAGTCCATTTGGCAAGTGACACATGCGACAACGACTTCATACATACAAAGGTGAATCATCTCCTTTACACGTGTCCACTTGTACCTTTCGAGTACGGTATACTACTTGACCCCTCTCTCGTGTGCATACATAGGTGTGAGCGAGCTACACATTTATCGAGGAGGTGTCCCAGAAGAACATAACATCTACACCATCCAAGAGGGAAGCCTGGAAGCGGAGAAGGAAGCGCCAAGAAGAAGGCAACAGCTCCAAGGCGACCCCGTGTGCATGGGCCCCTTTGATCCCGTGCCCACGGGCCTCCCAGGCTGGCTGTCCTGAAGACCCCATGCCCACGGGCGTGTACCGTGCCCACGGGACCCCCGTGTCCACGGGCCTCACGCAACCCGTGCGCACGGGCTCATGAGTCAGGTCTCTGGATACCCTGTGCGCAAGGGCTCCACTTACCCCGTGCACACGGGCCCCCCTGAATGTTGTTGTGGGCTTTGCCCATGTAATGTCCATTTCGCCCCTGCTTACCCCTTCATCCCCTAGGACTATATATACTCCTTCATATCCTCCATTTAGACTCAGCTAAGAATAGATCTAGATATTAGAGCTTAGCTCATGTACCTCCCATTGTGGGATTCCTCCTAGGAGAAGATCCACGAGTGGATGCAAGACCTCTTAGGAGAAGATCCCTAGTGGATGCAAGACCCCCTTGGGGAAGGATCTATCTAGATCATCAAACCCTCATCTCCTTCGTAGGATTTGGGATGAACTCTACCATGTATCTTATTTCCCTTTGATTGTTCATGTACCTTGTGGATCTTGTGTGGATTTGAGTCTAGTGGATGTGTGATTGGACTTGTTCTTGAGTGTTCTGCTTGTTTCCCCCTTTGTGTGCTTCTTATTCTTGGGGATTTCCCCTCCAATTTGTGAAAGATCTCCATCTAGGGTTCCACCCTACAACAACACGCCTCTCAACTGGGCCTTGAACGAACTAAAGGGACTCCCTTTGGACCAGCGGCCGCAATATGGACGTGTGCACGGCGCCGGAGATGGCGCCGCGTGGAAGGACTTTTAAAGCGAGGGCCTGGAGGCCAAGAAGCAGAAAAAGAAGTTCAGTCAGGCGGACATCGATGAGAAGGTGAAGCTTGCGTTCGAAAAAAAGAAGCTGATGATGCAAAAAAGCAGCTCAGGAGAGAAATGAGATGGTCCAGCAGACAGTTTCTGCAGCTGTAGCTGCCTGCAGAAATGACTTTGCTACTAACTTGAACCCGGCTGTCATCAACTGGATGAAGGAAAATCTAGACAAGATGGCAGATGATTTTCCCATGCCCAACATCATCGGGAGCAACTCGATCAACATCACAACCGCACCATCACCGGCCGACGCGAATCGCTACCAAGGCCGCACTCCGCCGCCGCACTCCGCCATAGAAGTCATCATCATCCGTCTGCTGCACGCTAGGCGGGCCTTCATCTTTGGCTGAGCTCGATGCCCTCACGGTAATTACACATCGCACCGGCATACATCTAGAATATTCCGTTTTCGTTGCCTTTCGGATGTTTTACGCCGTAGACATGTCTTTGCAGGCTGACGAAACCCCGTGCACCATACTCTACTTGATCAAAGGCCATAAGGTGGACGTGGGAAAGGCGGTGATACCGAAGTCCTTGGAAGTCATGTTCCACGGCTAGCCGATCCTCGGTGGCCACTTCAGGGTTACCTTGTCAAGTGTGAAATCGGGGCACGAGAGTTTGCCTCGTCTAGTATGGCTCTGGGGAGAGGAGGACGAGACCCCGACGCGGCTTGGAAACTGCAAGGGTTGGATGCTGCTATGGCCGAAGAATCTTCTTTGTTTGGAGGCGGCCGAGAGCACACCAATAACCACCCATCAACAAGCAGGTATGAACACCACCACCCTGCCTACGCAATTACCAGCGCTTGTAGTGCCGGGTGAGATCAGCGGACGACGCGAGGAAGGGGTCCAATAGTGGCTAATGTAATTACCCCTATGGAACAAAGAAGCTTCACCTGTTGTGAAAAGGGTCCCGGCATGGTCAGATGGTGTTGACGGTACATTCACCATCAGTGCCACCCTTGATGACAAATAGGAAAGCGCGCTCGTTGCCTTCCTGCGGGTGAATGTCGATGTGTTTGCTTGGCAACCATCTGACGTCCCCGGTGTTCCCTGGAAGGTAATCAAGCACCACCTTATTATCTACCATCACGCTCGGCCGGTCAAGCAGAATGTCAGAAAGCAAGCTTTAGAGCGGTAGCAGTTCATTGCCGAGGAAATCAAGAAACTTGAAGCAGCTGGTTTGGTCAGAAGGCTGCTGCATCCAACTTGGTTAGCAAATCCAGTGGTAGTGCACAAGGCAAACAGGAAACGGAGGCTCTGCATTGACTTCACTGGATTGAACAAAGCATGTCCAAAAGACCCTTTCCCCCGGCCGCGCATTTATCAAATTTTTTATTCCACTTCCGGATGTGATTTGCTTTCCTTATTGGATGCGTACTCCGGGTACCATCAGATATTTAAGGCCAAGGAAGATGAAGATAAAACCGCGTTCATAACTCCATGTGGCACATCCTACTTTGTGCGTATGCCTTTCGGGTTAAAGAGCACCGGATCCACTTTTGCGAGGACAGTACAGATTGGTTTCGAACCCCAGCTGCACAGAAATGTGGAAGCTTATATGGATGATATAGTGGTCAAAACCAGGGATAGATCAACACTCATTCAAGACTTGGAAGAGAGCTTTGCAAACTTGCGCAAGATCAATTTGAAGATAAACCCCGATAAATGTGTGTTTGTTGTCCCATCCGGCAAGCTCCTTGGTTTCTTTGTGTCCCAACAGGGAATAGAGACCAATCCCGACAAGATCAGAGAAATACGAGAAAATACAAGCGCCCAAGACTATCAAGGACGTAAGGTGTTTGACTGGATGCATTGCCGAACTGAGTAGGTTCATCCCAAGTCTGCCGAGCGCGCCTTGCCTTTTTTTGAAACCTTGATAAAGGCTGGCCTGATGAAGTGGACCCTGAAAGCGGAAGCAGTGCTGCAAGACCTGAAAACTCACCTTTCCTCTGCTCCCACCTTAGTCACGCCAAAACCGCAAGAGCCGTTGTTGCAATACTTAGCTGCAACGAATCAAGTGGTTAGTGCAACACTGGTTGCGCAGTAACTGACCCCTTAGAAGATGGAGCCGAAGCACCTGCCGTAGGACTTGACACAAACCAGGGGGAGGGGAGGCAAGCGAGTGAAGGTAATCCCAAGACCGCGACAAAGAAGAAAGTGGTGAAGTGACTAGTGTACTTTGTCAGCTCCCTATTACAGGGTGCCAGGTCGAGGTACTCTGGAGTACAAAAGCTGATCTTCGGCATGTACATTGCCTTGAGGAAGCTGTGCCACTACTTTCAAGCCTACGAGATCACAGTTGTTACCTATTTTCCGCTACAAAGCATATTGAGGAACCCCGAAGCCACAGGAAGAATAACCGAGTGGGCACTAGAGCTGTCATGCTTTGGCTTAAAATATGAGAGCACCTCAACTATTGAGAGCAGGGCATTGGCGGAGTTCGTTGTAGAATGGATGCCCACTCCAGACGAAGAAGTACCATAGGCAGTTCTCCCCGGCAAAGAAGCGCAGCAAGAGTGGATCATGTATTTTGATGGTGCTTTCTCGCTATAGGGCGCCGGAGCCGGTGTTGGGGATATAGCTTCGAGGTGTTACCCACCCAGGAGGGCCCGGGTTACACCACTGGCAGCTTAACATGAAAGAAAGTACAAGGAGGCCCAAGGAGAGGTATGAAGAAGGCGGCTCTAAGAGGCAGGCCTCGTAAGGGCCCAATGCCTAGGTTTCTGACCCGTCGTAGGAAGATGATACGTCTCCAATGTACCTACTTTTCTTAATGCTTGTCCTCTTGTTTTGGACTATAATTTGCATGGCTTGAATGAAACTAACCCCGGACTGATGCTATTTTCAGCAGAACTACCATGGTGTTGTTTTTGTGCAGAAATAAAAGTTCTCGGAATGGAAGGAAACTTTGCGAGGATTTTTTATACAATAAAAGAGAATGGGTGGGGCTCATGGGTGGCACAACCCACCAGGGCCAAGAGCCACCTGAGGGGGGCACATGGGTGGGCACAACCCACCAGGGCGCGCCTGCCCCCCCCCAGGCGCGCCCAGGTGGGTTGTCCCCACCTGGTGGCCCCGTAGACCCTGAAACCGACACTATAAATCCTATTTTTTCCAGAAAAAATGAGGGAGAAAGAATTGTCATGTTCCACGAGACAGAGCCGCCGTCACCTCCCACTCTTCATCGGGAGGCCAGATCTGGAGTCCGTTTGGGGCTCCGGAGAGGGGCGTCTTCGTTCTTCGTCATCACCAACCCTTCTCCATTGTCAATTCCATGATGCTCCCCACCGGGAGTGAGTAATTCCTTCGTAGGCTCGCTGGTCGGTGAGGATTTGGATGAGATTCATCATGTAATAGAGTTAGTTTTATTAGGGCTTGATCCCTAGTATCCACTATGTTCTGAGATTGATGTTTCTATGACTTTACCATGCTTAATGATTGTCACTTTGGGCCCGGGTGCCATGATTTCAGATCTGAACCATTTATGTTATCACCATTATATCCATGTTCTATATCCAATCTTGCAAGTTATAGTCACCTACTACGTGTTATGATCCGGCAACCCCGGTGTGACAATAGTCGGGACCATTCCCGGTGATGACCGTAGTTTGAGGAGTTCATGTATTCGCCGTGTGTTAATGCTTTGTTCCGGTTCTCTATTAAAAGGAGGCCTTAATATCCCTTAGTTTCCATTATGGACCCCGCTGCCACGGGAGGGTAGGGCAAAACATGTCATGCAAGTTTTTTCCATAAGCACGTATGACTATTTATGGAATACATGCCTACATTATATTTATGAACTGGAGCTAGTGTCGTATCGCCCTAGGTTATGACTGTCACATGATGAATATCAGCCAACAAATTATCGGCCCAATGCCTAAGAATTTATCTTATATTGTTCTTGCTAAGTTACTACTGCTATAGTTACTGTTGCACTTGTTACAAAACTATAGCTATCACCGTTAGCGTTATTGCTGCTACTATTATCAAAAGTATCATATTACTTTGCTACTGACCACGTTGCTACAGATAATTAATCTCCAGGTGTGGTTGAATTGACAACTCAGCTGCTAATACCTTCAAATATTATTTGGCTCCCCTTGTGTCAAATCTATAAATTTGGGTTGAATACTCTACCCTCGAAAACTATTGTGATCCCCTATACTTGTGGGTTATCAAGACCTTTTTCTGGCGCCGTTGCCGAGGAGCATAGCTATATTCGTAGAGTCAGTTGGGATTATTATCATATTATCACTATGAGGAATCTGAAGGATGCTAAGACTAAGATTTATCCCTCTAAGACGAGGGGGGGTACGGAACTGCCATCCATTTCTGCTTTAGATTCACCTTTTGTTATAAGTAAACTTGCAACACCACCACATGCTGTCAATCCTGATATGTCGCGAGTTATTGATGATGCTACTTCTACTATGAATGATGCTTATGATGATGCTAGTACCTTTCTTGATGATAATGATGTGCCACTTGGTGACTTTCTTGATGAACAAATTGCTAGATTAATACAACATGATGTTGCTGAATCTCATGACGAGCTTGAAACTGAAACTCCTGAAACACCTGCTAGAACTAGCCTTCCTAGATATGAATTTCCTAAGGTAAAGGTTATGTTATGAATGAGGAGACAACTAGAGATATTCTTGCTTGCAAGGATAGAGATGATCTAGAGAAATTATTATGCAACTATAAAGAAAAATCTCTGAATGCTAGAATGCAATATGATCCTAAGTTTACTACCTCGCCTATCTTTATTGATGATAAGGATTATGAATTCTCTGTCGACCCAGAGTTAATTACTTTGGTTGAATCTGATCCTTTCCATGGTTATGAAAATGAAACTGCTGTAGCACATCTTACTAAGTTGAATGACATAGCCACCCTTTTTACTCATGATGAGAAGACTTGCTATTACTTTATTCTCAAATTATTTCCGTTCTCATTAAAGGGCGATGCTAAAGCTTGGTACAATACTTTGCTCCTGTTTGTGTGCGTAGTCCCCAGGATATGGTTTATTACTTCTCTGAAAAATATTTTCCTGCTCATAAGAAAAAAGCTGCCTTATAGGAAATATTTATCTTTGTGCAAACTAAACAAGAGAGTCTCCCACAAGCTTGGGGGAGGCTTTGCCAGTTACTTAATGCTTTGCCTAATCATCCTCTTAAGAAAAATGAAATACTTGATATCTTCTATAATGGACTAACCGATGCTTCTAGGGACTTCCTAGATAGTTGTGCTGGTTGTGTTTTCAAGGAACAAACTGTTGGACAAGCTGAAGAGTTATTGAATAACATATTGAAAAACTATGATGATTGGACTATTCCTGAACCACCGCCTAAACCCACTCCGAAGAAGAGGGGTATATTATATCTCAGTCCCAAAGATACGCAAGAGGCAAATAAATCTATGAAGGAAAAAGGTATTAAAGCTGAGGATGTTAAAAATTTACCTCCTATTGAAGAAATACATGGGGTTAATACACCACCATTGCCTAAGGTGGTAGACATAAATTCTGTAATGAAGTTCAATGATAATGACAATCCTCACAACTTGCACCCTAGCCAATGCATTTATGAGTTTCAAAATTAAATTAGAAAACAAGATCACTTCAATGCAAATGTTATGAAACAATTGAAATACAATTCTGATATGATTGCTCGCTTGAGTGACTTGTTATTTATAATCTCAAATGATGTTAGAGGTGTTGGAAAACATGCTTCTATGGTACAAACCTAGTTAGAACAAGTTGCTAAATAACAAAAAGAATTGCTTGATGAAATGAACAACAACATACCTGACTTTGCTGTTAGAGTTGCAACTAGGGGAGGTAAAATGACTCAGGAACCACTTTATCCTAAGGGAGACCCAAAAAGAATTGAACAAGATTCACAAAGGAACAACATCACTGCACTTAGTCCTTCTAAAAAGAAGAAGAAAAGGAAAAATGACAGGACTTTATATGCTACTAGTGAACCTGGAGTAGAAAAACCTCCTGATAATGATGTTTCTATTTTTGATGCTGAAACTCAATCTGGTAATGAACATTCACCTAGTGATAATGAAAAATATAATGTTGATGTTCATGAAGAAACTCAACCAAACAATGAAAAAGAACCAGATAATGATGTTGAGATAGAACCTCCAGTTGATCTTGATAACCCACAACCTAAGAATAAACGATATGATAAAAGAGACTTCATTGGTAGAAAACACGGTAAAGAAAGAGAACCGTGGGTTCAAAAACCTAAGCCCTTTCCGCCCAAGTCAACTAAAAAGAAAGATGATGAAGAATTTGAACGCTTTGCTGAAATGCCGAGGCCAGCCTTTTTGCGTACTCGCTTGACTAACATCCTTAAAATGCCTCCTTATGCAAAGTACAAGAAAGACATCATCACCAATAAGAGAAAAATACCGGAAGCTGAAATCTCCACTATGCTTGTATACTTTTAAAGATGGAGTACCTAAAAAACTTGGAGATCCGGGGATACCAACTATACCTTGCTCCATCAAAAAGAATTATGTGAAAACTGCTTTGTGTGATTTAGGAGCTGGTGTTAGTGTTATGCCTTTCTCTTTATATAAAATACTTGATTTGAATAAACTCACACCTACTAAAATATCTTTGCAAATGGCTGACAAATCAACTTACATACCTATTTGTATCTGTGAGGATGTGCCCGTTGTTGTTGCTAATGTTACTATTTTGAGTGGCTTTGTTATACTTGAGATGCCCGAGGACGACAACATGTCGATTATCCTTGGTAGACCCTTCTTGAATACTGCAGGGGCTGTTGTTGATTGCAACAAAAGCAAGGTCACTTATTATATAAATGGTAATAAGCATACGGTGCACTTTCCGAAGAAACAATTCCAAGTGAATGGTATTAATGTTATTGAAAAATCTCTGACAATCACTATTGGATGTTTTCAACTACCTCTACCTACTGTCAAAAAGAAATATGAAATGCTTATTGTTGGGGACATTCATATCCCCGTTGAGGTAACTTAGTGATTTACGAAAGTTCTTCGGTTTCATGCTAATTGAAAGTGGTTGTTAATAAGACTTGATCAACCTTATTAATGGATCATTTTTGAGAGGTATGAAGTCGATAAATTTAGTAAGCACTACCTTTTGTTCCTACTGTTTGTTTTCTGTTTTTATTAGTTAGATAAAATAAAAGGCCATGTTTTATCTGTTTTTTGAATTTCTCGTGCAATAAAAAATGCCAAAAAATAAAAGTTCTCATAATGCCCTGAAAATTTAATACGTTTTTCCTGAATATTTGAGAATTTCTGGTGCAAATAATATCAGAGGGGGTGCACCAGGTGGGCACAACCCGCCTGGCGCGCCAGGACCCCCAAGCGCCCTGGTGGGTTGTGGTCCCCATGTGGGCCCCCTCGCTTATCCCTTCACACCACATCATCACCTACCTCTAGAAAAAATGACCATTGCTCTCAAACCCGCGAATTTCGATCTCTTTGCTCGAAGCTCCGTTTCCGAAACTGTTTCGGGGGATTGTTGCTTGGTAAGTGACTCCACCGTTTGTCCAATTAGTTTTTATTTTAGTGGTTTATATTTTGAATAATTAACTACTCGTGGTGTTGCTGTAGATGAGCTTGCATGTTGAATTCTTAGAGTTCTAAGTAGTTTGAATGCTTGCTTTGGCCTCTATGTATCCCTATGAGTAGTTGCTATCAGTTTTGCAAAGTTTTGTTGAGAAAATTTTGTGGACTAAAAATTTCGGAATTTTTGCTCTTAGGAAAAGGATGAATATCTTTAGGAAGTTTGCTTCTAAGGAGAACTCCAAGGGAGTTATTCGGGAGTCGTCTGACAGTGATCTCCTTCCTCGGAGGTTGGCGGAAGTACGGCTGTGCGAATGGTCGCATACCCTGTTCATGGAAGAGGCTGGAATCCTTCAGGAGTTTACACAATATGCTGCTAATGTCGGCCTCACCGACTTCATCGTAGCTGAATGTGAATAGTATCATCTCCTCACAAACATCTTTGTTCAAAGTTTTAATTTTCTCCCTAGGAATAATCCACCTAAGGTGCAGTTTAATTTATACTCCGATTACCATCAGATACCGCTTACTGAGGTTTTTTGAAATATGCTTGCTTCCTACTGATGGTGGTTTGGTAGAGCCTAGGCCGACACAGTTTGAGGCCTTTTATCGTACCTTAACAGTGGGAGATGAGAGAGGGGTGTCGGGTATCACTGTCGCTGGCTTGCATTTTCCTGCTGTTTATTACTTTGCTATTTTCATTGCGAAATGCTTGCTTGCTAGAGAGAAGGTGGGTGCAATCAGTTCATTTGACCTTGCTGTTTTACGTCGTGCACTTGAGGGCGACAACACTTATAGCTTGGGAGATATTGTGGCACGTCGCCTCCACAATAATAAGTCCAAGGGTAAAATACATGGTGGTATTTTCACTACTCGATTGGCGGCTCACTTTAATGTTGAGATATGCCTTCATGATTACCCTATGACCAAAGTTTACCTAGATCGCGCGGCCATGGAACACCACCATTTTATTGCACGAGATTAACCTAACATTCCTATTCCGTATAACTTGGTTTTCAGTGTGAGCATTCATGATATTATTCCATTGCCTGCTCCTGCTTTGTTTGATCCTATTGCCAGGGGCGGATATAGGATTATGCCTGCAGATATCATTGCCTACCAGAATGACCAGGCTACAGCCAAGGAGGAGCCTCAACAGTGCGATGTGTGGATGCCTGTTCCTCAGCACCCCGACTACTATCCAGGCTACCGAGTGCTTACCAAGTTAGGCCAAAAGTCGAAGCTTGGGGGAGTATGTGTTTCTCACCGACATTACATTCATGTTCACACTTTTTCATTGTATTATCCATGTTAAATTTATTTTCTCTCTTTCTTCTTGTGTGTTTGAAAAACTTTGAGAAAATCCAAAAATATTTCTTGCTTCTTTTTTATTTTTTCTATCTAGAGTTGTTAGCTATAGCACTAAAAGAAAACCCAAAAAGATTTCTTTGTTCTTCTTTTGCTTGTTGGGAGTTTTCCCGTGTAAATAGTTTTTCTTGTTTTTGCTTTTCCCTTTTATTTGCTTGTTCAAGAAAACCAAAAACTCCAAAAATATTTCGCTGTGTTTCTCTGAATTTCTTTTCTTTTTATTCGAGTCGTACCAAGGAGAAGACCACGATGAAAATGTTGAGTGGCTCTCTTTTGCATAATTGTTGGTCTAACAAAGAGCCCATTTTACCTTGTCTTCTCCTGTTGAATAAAATGTTTGCAGATTCCAGCTTAGTTCATGGCACTCTTGCACAATTATTATTTTCACATCATTCGGTCGTGCAAGTGAAAGGAAATAATGACGATATTCGATGAACTGGCCGTGGCAGAGAGAAACGGGTATGAACTTGACTTGTTCCGTTTGTGTAAATATGTTTAACCTAGTATCCATGATTCAACCCATTATGATTAAACATGTTTCAATGACAATTAGAGATTATAGTTTCTCATGCCATGCATAAGTAGCTGGGAGTGGATAATGATTTATCTTGGATGTCAACATTGCGTTAAAATGATTGTGATGTAGTATGATGCTATGGCATCCGCCTCTGAATGTTTGAGTGGATTGACTTGGCACATGTTCATGCATGTATTTGAATCAAAACCAACATAGCCTCTATGATATTTATGTTCATGGTGTTCATATCCTACTCATGCTAGTGTCCAATGTTACTTATGCATAATGCATGTTCATGACCGTTGTTGCTCTCTACCTGGCCGCTTCTCAACCTAATTGCTAGCCTTCCGCCTATACTAAATTGGAATTCTACTTGTACATCAAAAACCTTGAACCCATGTTATTCCAGATGAGTCCACCATACCTACCTATATGCGGTATTACCCTGTCGTCCTAAGTAAATTTGCATGTGCCACCTCTAAAAACTTCAAATAAATATCCCTTTTGTGTGCCTGGATCGTTCATGGAACGACATGAGGTGGTCGGTATCTTCCATGCTAAGCGGGTTATTCTCAGGTTGAGTGTTTATTCACTCAACATCGCACGAGAAAAGGGCGGTAATAGGGATTCCCTGTCCCGAACTAAAAAATGCAAATAATTAAACAAAACTCCCCCAGGACTATTGTTAGTATGGACGACACCCGTTGTTTCGGACAAGCCGTGGAGTGTGATTGATGGTGGAGGGGGAGTAAACCTTTACTTTTATTGCTTGGGAACCTCCACTTGCGTGCTTAGCATGGAAGATATTGATAACTGATGGTCGTGAAGTCAATGAGAAGGGTGCATGTCTCAAAATATCAATTATCTCTGTTTTAAAAACTTGAGTTGTGCCACCTCCGCAAATCACTGCTTCCCTCAGTGAAGGGACTTTCTATTTACTTTTATGTTGTGTCATCACCCTCTAAAATAAGTGCCAGAACCTGAGAGCATTGCTGTCATGCTGATTCATTGTGTGTAGCTAATGTTGGGTGCATCATGACTGGATCTTTTCTACCATGAATTACAATGTTTGGTCGTCGCTTGAACTTTGGAGGTGCTCTGCATTTATGTTTTGCGGTCTCAGAAGGGGATAGCGAGATACTACTATTATCGTATTATATCATGGTTGTTTTGACAATGTTTTGCTGTTTGAGATATCTTATTACTGCTCGCTAGCTGATTATGTCAATGATATGAGTTAATATAATATTTAAGAGTTATTGTCGACATGGTTAGTTATAATAATTGGCTGAAAACCTGGGTGATTAAGCTTATTTATGCAAACAAGAGCAAAAGAGTTTGTAAAAGTTTTTTATTTTCACTTTTAGTTTATCAACTGAATTGCTTGAGGAGAAGCAAAGGTTTAAGCTTGGGGGAGTTGATACATCTCCAACGTATCTACTTTTCCTAACTCTTTTCCTCTTGTTTTGGACTCTAATTTGCATGATGTGAATGAAACTAACCTCGGACTGACGCTGTTTTCAGCAGAACTACCATGGTGTTGTTTTTGTGCAGAAATAAAAGTTCTCGTAATGGAACGAAAGTTTGCGAGGAATTTTTATACAATAAAAGAGAATTTCTGGAGCCAAGAGCCACCTCAGGGGGCACCTGGGTGGGCACAATGCACGAGGGCACGCCTGACCCCCCCCCTAGGCGCGCCCAGGTGGGTTGTCCCGGCCTGGTGGCCCCTCAGATCCTGAAACCGACGCTATAAAATCCTATTTTTCCAGAAAAAATGAGGGAGAAAGAATTATCGTGTTCCACGAGATGAGCCGTCGTCACCTCCTGTTCTTCATCGGGAGGCCATATCTGGAGTCCGTTTGGGGCTCCGGAGAGGGGGGGGGGGGTCTTCGTTCTTTATCATCACCAACCCTTCTCCATCGCCAATTCCATGATGCTCCCCACCGGGAGTGAGTAGTTTCTTCATAGGCTCGCTGGTTGGTGAGGAATTGGATGAGATTCATCATGTAACCGAGTTAGTTTTGTTAGTGCATGATCCCTAGTATCCACTTCTAACAGCCCCAAAGTTGGGTTATCAATTTTTGTGCTATTATTCTTTCCTGGCAATCATTTTTCAAATTTTTTCCTGAGTTTGCTGGATGACTCTGAGAATTCTTGCCATTTCCAACCTTTCAAAACCTTGCTCATGTCTTTGTCAATGGGCAAGACCTCATTTGCATCATAGCAACCCTCTCAAACCCTAATTCCAAATTTTTGGAATTTGAATGTGGCCTTTGTGATTACAAAGGAGCCATTATTTTCTTTGATCTGTTGATCATCCCATTTGTTCCCAGAGACCGTCCTACCCTTTCAAATCTTGGATATGCAAAAATATTGCTAAGTCCTATGCAATATTTTTCATTTGTGATTTATTCCTTTTCTTGTCTTTCTAAGGAATAAAATCCAAAGGCATAGCTAGTCATCTCCTAAATTCATGAATATTAGTGGAGATGCTAATTATGCCCAATCCTAGCTCTGGGAAAAATATTGTCCATAATTAAATAAGGAAAATTGCCTTTTCCTATTTTAAGCCAATATTGCATTTCTGCCATTTTCCAAAGGACCTACCATTTTTGTAGCAAGGAAAATTCCCAAAAAATTTGTGGTGCTTTTACTTGCTATATCTTCACCATTTCCATCCAAACCCAGGTTTCAAGGGTCATAATTTGAGCACATGATCCAATGCAAGTTTCTGCCCTATCTGAAATTTTTGCAAAGGAAGTGCTTGAACCTTGATCCATTTGAGCTGAAATTTGGCATGGTGATTAACATTGATAAATCACCTGTGGATACCAAAAATCAGCTTAATTCATGTAGCCAATCTTCCTTGGCAATTTTCTCAAGTTTCTGTTTAGATTGCTTGTCTGTGAAGAAAGTACCGTCATAAATGATCCAAATGAGCTGAAACTTTTCCAATAGTCTCTAATGATCATATCACCACCCTCCACCAAAATTCAGCTCATTCCATTGAACTATGTGAGCACAGGAGCAATTCTTGGTTTCTGCCCAAATTTTCAGTTGGTGCAGCAAGTATATTTTATCTTGCTCTGTTATGGCTGAAAATTTTCCCAAGTCTTCTCCTACTCATATAACCTATCTCCACAAGATTTTGGCTTATTTCATCTAGCCATTTCTCCTGAGGATTTTTCCTCAAGTTTCTAGACAGAGGAGTTGCTTGTGAAACAAGTACCATTTTGGCAAGCCCATTTGGTATGCAATTTTTAAAGCATCATTGTATGTCCAAATCATCAAGCTTTGGCAAGTTTTAGCCCAATCCATCACTCCTAGTAAGTGCTTCTTCATCATTTTATTTCTGGACATAATTTAGCAGTTGCACTGCAACTATGTTAAATCATTGTCCTAATAACCTCATAATTCCCAGGACCGTAGTCCTTGCTACCCTAAGCCTACCAGACATCAATTTTACCTTTTAACCTCTCTGGTTTTATCTCTAGAATGTGGCCAAGTTTGCAACAACAAACTTGTGAAGCTTAGTTTACTCAGCTCCATTTGTCTCTGTCCGTTTCTTACCGTAATAACACTCTATCTTCGACGGACTACGCGGTAGACATGAGCTGGCATCAGTAAAAACTCCAGAGTGCGCCTTGTCCGTGGTGACCACGAGGGCAGACAGCCAAACAGTGGTCTTGCCACTATTCTCGTCGGCAGCACTGCTCCGACCGGCTCTGGCCTCCTCCTTGATTCCCAACAGTTCCCCCTAGACGTCGTCTTCCCTCTGGACCGCTCTCCCCCTCCATTTTCTTCTCCGGCGAGCCATGCCAGCGACCAAACAGTGCTGCTCTTCCTCCCTGGTGTCCTCTTCCTCCTTTCGTCTTTGAGCGCTGCTCGTCTCTGTGAGACTCTGGCGCTCGTCCACTTCCCCCTCGTCGCCTTCCCGTGCGCCCCCCTTGACTGCTGCAGCCGACGAGAGCCCCGGCCGGACTCGTTCGGCGGTGCCCGGCTCGGTGCTCCCCGCCTTGGCTATAAATAGCCAGCGCCAGGGCCTCCCCGAGCAAGCCAGCTCTCTCAAACCCTTTCCCCTCCCTCCAGAGCATTCCAGTGCCCGAGCCCAACCGAATCCATCGCTAGAGAGCTCGGATTTCCGGTGAGCTTCCCCCTCTTCTCCGTCGTCTACTCTCTCACCCGAGCTCCCCCGTGCCCTGAACGACCCATGGATGGATGCGCCACATCCCGGTGATCCACCCTGGCTCACCGTCCGCTGTTTTCCCCCACCAGAGCTGACCTACCACCCGACCCCGCTGCCCTCTGTCTTCGCCATCGTCGCGCCTCCTAGCAAACCCCGCCGTCGTACTGTACTCCCCTAGGCGTGGTCCTGTCCGGCGATCTCGCCCGCGCCGTTCCCTGGCCGGAGGGCTCACCGGAGCACCATGGCCGCACCGGAGCAGGAGCCCTCGTCGTCACGTCGGGATCAGAGGAGGAGGAGAAGGTTTAAGTGAAGGAGGAGAGAGAAGGAGACGTGGGGCCCACCTGTCGGCGAGAGAAGGGCGTGGCCCAGCCTGCCACGTCGGACTAAGTGGAGACGCATTTGGTGTAGTACGCCTTCACCAAGCGAAGGCGTATTCTGTCGTGGCTTCAAGCTGAAATACGTTTTCCCCGCGCGGAAATGTATTCCGGGAAATGTGCTTCCTTTTTCAGCCCGCCGACCGAATGCACTATTTTGTGAACGTTCACTGCTTTAGTGCCCTTTCTCCCTAAAATGTGAACAGCCACAACTTTGCGCTCGTAACTCTGATTGAGGTGATTCTCGCGCTCACTTTCTTTGTTCGCCGAGATCTTTCTGTTGGTACATTTTTTTGATGTTTGCACACTCTGAAAATGGCCATTTTGCTCTTGCCTGTAAACAGCTCCCTCCGAGAGAGAACTATTTCCGACAAATTTTTCCGCGATTGTTTCGCACTTTTTCCTGGAGTATTCCTCGACCCCCAGGCAAGCCAACCTCTTATCATGAGTTCCGAACTTGCATGTTGACTTTTCTTGCACCTCGTGTGTGTGTTTAGTTGTAATAGTTTCTTGTCTATTCCGTCTGCTGTTATTTCAGTCGTGCTATATGTTTTAGCTATCTGCTTCATAATTTGACATGCTAGATGGATGTTGCTACTAATTATATATCATGCCTCTGTCTAATTTAGTTTCATGTTAGTAGTATCGATGTTATGATGATTCTGTTGCACTAGTGGAATTACTAGTACTTTGTATTTCCATGTTTCACATGTTATCACCGTTCATTTGAAAAGATTGATGTTTTGTTACCGCATCTGTATGCCGCATGCTAGTTGTTGCATTCATGATAAAAATGCTTGCACGATGATTGATGATGGAGAAGTTAACAATATGACTTAATAACAAACCTCCTCCGTCATTGATGGGATCGAGTCATAGTGCCACCAAATCGAGCTTTTTCTAGTGCAACCACATTTGCCTATTATGGGCAGGCCCTAGCTGGGTCTATTGTCATGCCTCTCGCCGGTGCCTCCAATGAGGGAAGGTTATGGGCGTGCACTACCCTGATCAGGTAGGCGGACATAAGCCTTGTGTGCCCATAGTTTGATGATAAGCGCTTTTGTCCCCATTTGGGACCGTTTTTGTTTTGCCACGATGGTGGCCGTTGGTGTCTTTGGTAAGCACGGGGCCACCCAGGACTGAACCCCAAGGGGGTGTTGGTCGGAGTGGCCGGGAGAGTGTCATGGCAGTAGGACGGCTTTGTCGGAATGCCGTTGGTCCACCTGAATGCGAGTGTGAGGCCATGGTTTCTGTGGTGTGGGTACAGTGCGCTACCTCTGCAGAGTGTATATTAAGTCTATCAATAGCAACACAGTTCATAGTAGGTCACACTATCGGGTCTTGGTCGAAATGGAGGATAAACCTGAAATAATTAAGTTGATGAATAATGTGTAACAAATAACGTGGTGACTTGGACTATGAGACAGTCGTGAGTAATCACGATGAGGTGTTGATATGATCACGAGACATGGTTTCAGTATGTGTTGAACCAAGTGTGGTTCCGTTTGTGATCCGTGAGTGATCACCGTTTGGTTACAAGGTAACCCGTTGAACCGAGTATGGTTTTATTTTTGATTCATCATGATCACAGTTCGGTTGCGAGGCAACCCATTGGTAAGAGAGTCCGAGAGACTCGGTGCACAAGTTTGGTTGCATTGCATAAGTAATACGTTGTTATTTGCATTTAAAGAACCATGGTAGAACAGAAGATGGTTGCATAAGTTAACATGTTATGTCTGCATTGGATATGACCGGTAGTTTATATTCATCATAGTTTCATGATGCCATGCGATGCTTTGATTGATATGTTAAATTATGCCATGATTGAGATGATATGCTATGCCATGCTATTACCATGTTAGAAGCATGTTTTGATATGCCATGTTATTGCCATGTTAGTAGATGCTATGGTGTTGTTCATGCTTAGTTGATCTATATCATGCCATGTTTAGTAATTGATATGAGATAGGTTTTTGCATGTGCTTGGTTCTTGCTTTGTCTTCTGCTTATTTGGATGCTCTATATTTGGTTGTCTTGGAAGTACATTCAATGTACTGACCTGGCATGTCATGCCAGCTTGTAGGTCATGCCTGGATTGTTTACTTGATTGGTCGTGCTAGGCCGTAACCTTGCCAGTCTTGTGAGTTATGGAGCCCAGCCAGAGTTGATGAGCCGCCAAACCAAGACTTCCGCCGCCATTTAAATAGCTTTCGGGCTATGCCAGATAATTATATTCATCAATGATGTAACCTTATACACATGTATTTGATGAATATTATTGTACCTGGAATGTTGTATCATGGACCTGTCGTGCGTCAGGTGTTATTCTGGGCTGACGTGCGAAGGCCCCCTGCTCCATGCGGATCGGGGTGCCACACCACTATGTTCTGAGATTAATGTTGCTATGACTTTGACATGCTTAATGCTTGTCACTTTGGGCCCGGGTGCCATGATTTCAGATCTGAACCGTTTATGTTATCACAATTATATCCATGTTCTAGATTCGATCTTGCAAGTTATAGTCACCTACTACGTGTTATGGTCCGGCAACCCCGGAGTGACAATACTTGGGACCACTCCCAGTGATGACCATAGTTTGAGGAGTTCATGTATTCACCTTGTGTTAATGCTTTGTTCCGGTTCTCTATTAAAAGGAGGCCTTAATATCCCTGAGTTTCCATTATGGACCCCGCTGCCACGGGAGGGTAGGACAAAAGATGTCATTCATGTTTTTCCATAAGCACGTATGACTATTTACGGAATACATGCCTACATTATATTAATAAACTAGAGCTAGTGCCATATCGCCCTAGGTTATGACTGTCACATGATTAATATCATCAAACAAATTAACGATCCAATGCCTACGAATTTCTCTTATATTGTTCTTGCTAAGTTACTACTGCTATGGTTACTGCTGCACTTGTTACAAAACTACTATTATCACCGTTACTATTACTGCTGATACTATTATCAATACTATCATATTACTTTGCTACTGATCACATTGCTGCAGATAATTAATCTCCAGGTGTGGTTGAATTGTTGACTCAGCTCCTAATACCTTCAAATATTCTTTGGCTCCCCTTGTGTTGAATCTATAAATTTGGATTGAATACTCTACCCTCAAAATCTGTTGCGATCCCCTATACTTGTGGGTTATCAGAAGACTTGCTCTATAAGGCATGACTAGCTCGAAACCGAGCCGGCCACATTGTGTGAGCCGGCCAGGACTTTGTAAGCCTCTGGGTCTCTACCTATGTATAAAAAGTTGAGTCCCACCGGCGGGTTAACTCAAGAAACAAGCAGTCGAGAACTAGGTCAAGCGTATTCACTCCCTTGTAATCGAAACTCAAGCAATACAACTAGAAGCAGGGCGTAGGCTTTTACCTCATTGAGAGGGGCCGAACCTGGGTAAATTCTTTGTGCCATTTGTCTTGTTCAACCCCTTTAAGCTAACCTAGTTGTGGTGGCTCGACACCTAAGTCCTTTGACTAGGGCATCTGCCCTATTAAATGCACGATAGTTGGTGCCCACCGTGGGGCCAGAGCACGGTAGTTTCAAGTTCTTGAAGGGCAGTTCTCAGGGATCAAGGGATATACAGTGGGCCAGATGACCAAAAGTCGCCGTGGCAAGCTCTACATCGACGACGCTGGCTGGGGTCCCGAGGCCGACTCAATCGAGTACGGGTACCGAGTCCCCTTCGGTAGAATTCACGTCTTCATCAGCAAGATTGGAGAGTCAGAGCCTGAGCCGAATATCTGCACCGACACCATCGAAACGGCTCAGCGCGCACGACCCACCAAGATCCAACACGCCAGGAATCCTGCTTTTGTTGGTTTTGTTCACGAGGCGGATCTCGAAGAAGGTTCTATGTCAGGTGGAGATATAGCCATCTACTCAGGTGATGAGTCCTCAACCGGCGAAACCGAATCAATCTACAATTGCAAGATGGCGGGCTTGGGGGCTGTTCCGATGGCGACAGTATTCCAGACCCCTATGAGCTGCTGAGCAGGGCTGCTATTTTCGTAGCTGGTACACCAGATGTTAAATTCATCAACTGCTGCGGCTATGACCTCTACTTCAACAGGTGCCGCTACAGCTGGGGCAAGCGGCTCTATGCGCCCGCCGGCTCAGGTCTTATCCGAGCTCCTGGATGCTTTGGCAGCTCTGTTAACTTCGGAGGTAACCCCGGCGACTCAAGCGCAACATAAGGTGGAAGTTGCGAAGCTGCGGGATGAGGTAGCTCAGGCCAAGGAGGAACTTAACACTGAGAATGCTAGGATGGCAACAGAGCAAGCTGCGTTGGAGGCTGAGTCCCAACGGATTCAAGCAGAAACTTTTCGATTAAGCTTGGATCAGAATTCTGATCTAAACTTTTCGAAGGAGGTACCAGAGCCATCTCCCTTTGGAGTTTGAGGTGAGAAATCTTTTCAATACACCTGGGGCAGGACCAAGTAACCCGCCCGGTGTGACCCGGGCTGCCGAGGCACCCGTTGCCAGGATGGTGGCTCGAACACGTGTAAAAGGCCCGCCTCGTTTGAATCTAAACCCGCCTCAGCAGGTGTCAACAACGCTGGGTCATTATTACAACCCCCTGGATAACATGATTGCTGCGGCTTCGCAGCTGGCGGCACTCCCAGTAGGAGGTGAGTCTACCACGGCGGTCGAAGCTCGGAAGGTTGTGGAGCTTCTTCAAACAGTGGTGTCTCAGTAGGCGGCTTACTCATACAGCCGTGAGCGAATTCATTCAACTCCTCGCCAGAGTCAAAGTTATAGCCGGCGATTTCCAGCAGCAAGCGGCACCCTAAGCGGCCCCATGGGCATAACCCGCCGCGTGATGATAACAATGTTTAGGCCCTATTGGATCAGGCCAGGGCACGTCAAGAGGCATAGCTGGTAGCTCAGTTAGCGGCTGATCAACAGCTCCACCGTAACCCTTCAGCCTCTGTAGAAGACGGGATGACTTCTCGGATAGTGGGGGTGCCATGTCTAGCACCGGCTCTTCACAATGAGCGGTTTCCTAAAGATTTTAAGGGTCCTCAAAAGGTGGCCAATTCTACAACTGATCAACCTCCTGAGGCTTGGATTGAGAGCTACGAGTTGGCTATGGAGATGTTAGATGTCAATGACGCTGTGTGAGCCAAGTACTTCACCATTATGTTGGATGGGCCGGCTCGAGCCTGGTTGAAGGGATAGCCCACTAATTCTATCAACTCATGGGCGGAGCTGAAGCGTGTTTTATTCAGAATTTCAAAGACACATGCAAATAGCCTCTATCGATCATTGACCTAGATGCTTGTGTCCAGCGCGAGGATGAGCTGGCCCACCATTGGGTCCGATGGGTTTCCACTATTATCCACTCATCGGATAGCATCAACGCTGGCTCTGCTGTTCTGATTCTGGAGAAAAATTGCCGTTTCGCCCCTCTCAAGCAAAAGTTACGGCGGCTTAAACGTCATTGCAGCGACATGGGAGTGCTCATGGCGGCTCTCATCAAATATGTCGATTCTGACAATACTTAGGATCCTGGGTCTGATGAGGAGAGGTCCAATAAGGGGAAGAAGAACGACAATGGAAAGGGGCAGCAGTCAAACATGACAAGTCATAACCAAGGTAGTAATGGCAAGCGCAAGCAGCCTGACGGCGGGTCAGATTTTGTGGCTAATACAAATGCATAAAATACTGATCGAGTCGGAAGGGAAAGCCATTCCTCAGATGGGAGGAACAAAGTTCAACCTTGAAGCGATGTTGAACCAACCCTGCCCAAAGCAGAGCTACCAAGATAGACCGTTGACTCACCTGTGGAAAGATTGTTTTATCATGAAGGAATATAAGAATTCCGGCTCTCACGAAGACCACAATAACAATAATCGCCCGCACGGCGGGTCAGGATCCGGCTCACACGGGCCCGGCTTTGGAGGTGGCGGCTCAATTTCCTGATATCAGAGTCAGAGCAATCAGGGCGGCTATGGTCAACAGCCTGGTCAGGGTAACCAACAACAATAGTCCTGGTACCAGAGTAATCCAAAGCAGCTGAATAGTGGCTGTCGGTGTCAAAACCGGCGGATCTCGGGTAGGGGGTCCCGACCTATGCGTCTAGGCGGATGGTAATAGGAGACAAGGGACACGATGTTTTTACCCAGGTTCGGGCCCTCTCGATGGAGGTAAAACCCTACTCCTGCTTGATTAATATTGATGATATGGGTAGTACAAGAGTAGATCTACCACGAGATCAGAGAGGCTAAACCCTAGAAGCTAGCCTATGGTATGATTGTTGTTCGTCCTATGGACTAAAACCCCCCGGTTTATATAGACACCGGAGAGGTTTAGGGTTACATAGAGTCGGTTACAATGGAAGGAGATCTACATATCCGTATCGCCAAGCTTGCCTTCCACGCTAAGGAAAGTCCCATCCGGACACGGGACGAAGTCTTCAATCTTGTATCTTCGTAGTCCAGGAGTCCGGCCAAAGGTGATAGTCCGGCCATCCGGACACCCCCTAATCCAGGACTCCCTCAGTAGCCCCTGAACCAGGCTTCAATGACGACGAGTCCGGCGCGAATATTGTCTTTGGAATTGCAAGGCGGGTTCCTCCTCCGAATACTTCATAGAAGATTTTGAACACAAGGATAGTGTCCGGCTATGCAAAATAATTTCCACATACCACCGTAGAGAGAACAATATTTACACAAATCTAATCTGGCAGCGTATTTGTGACATGTCATCACACCACGGCCAAGCCTTTATTCGAATCGTTTTCTTGTCCCACCTCAAGCGCACTTATGAGGCGGTTTCCTTGTACGTCTTGTTAAAGCAGATCATGTCCCCTTATTCCGGGATTCTCATCAATACGGACGTGGGTAACCCAACCGTGCCATTAATTCTGACGCTTGGGAGATAAGTGAGTTTTACCAGGCTGGTGGGGCGCATAGTTTCGTCCGCCCATATAAGGGGATAAGGATCCACCTTTTCCATCTACGCCTTCTTCCTCCTTTGCTTATTCATTTCGGCCAAGACTCGAGCTCCAGCGCCCAAAGTCTGCACACCCACCTCAACCTTCTCCAGCCATATGCAGGCGGGAGGCAAGTGGATGGTTTCCTCCGTCACGGAGGGACACATCAAGAAGATGAGGAAGGTCGGATACTTGTCTAATGACATCGCGCACCGGCTTCCCGACAAGGGGCAGCTCATCCCCACCCCCAGGCCCCATGAGAGGGTGGTATTTCTCACCCACTTCCTCCGTGGACTAGGTTTCCCACTTCACCCATTTGTCCGGGGACTCATGTTCTACTACGGCCTGGATTTCCATGATCTGGCCCCAAACTTAATCCTCAATATCTCGACGTTTATCGTCGTGTGCGAGGCCTTCCTCTGCATCCAGCCCCACTTCGGTTTATGGTTGAAGACCTTTAGTGTCAAGCCGAAGGTAGTGGGCGGCCAACATGCGGAGTGCGGAGGCGCCATGGTGGGCAAGATGCCCAACATTACATGGCTCGAGGGCTCCTTCGTGGAGACCATAAAGGGGTGGCAATCGGGGTGGTTCTACATCACCGAGCCGCGTGACCCTGAATGGGCAGCGGCCCCCGAATTTCGATCTGGCTTCCCTACATGGCTCACCTCCTGGAAAGAGACGGGCTTGTCGTGGGGTAATTCGGAGGAGCTGTCTGGACTCCAAACCTGCGTCCGAAACCTAGTGAGCAAGAAGCTCAAACTCGTCAATGTAGTCCAGGTCATGCTCATCCGTCGGATCCTCCCGTGCCAACAACGAGCTTTCAGCTTGTGGGAGTTTGATCCGGCACAACACCAAACCCTGAGCATGCTCTTGGACACTACGTACGAAGATGCCTGGAAGGTGCTGCTCAAGGGCGCCGAGGCTCCCGTATCCGCTACCGAGGATCGCGGATTCAGCACGCAGCATCAAGCCAACGCGTTAAGTTATTTTGCCCTTTACGGGACACTTGTTTTCATAGTTTGACTCTATGCAGGATCTAAACTCCCTTACCTTTGACAAGATTGGCAGAGGACATCCGGGCAAATTGATTGTCCGGCTCCCTTGCCAGAAGACCCAGCGAATGCCCGCTTGACGGGGCTGCTGGTTCTGGCACCTTACGTGGTGCCGGAGAAGAAGGCCAAGAAGAAGGCCATGGGAACTCGAAGGAGTTCCCGGCGCTAGGTGGTGTCGGACTCATCATCCGATGACTCCGAGGCGGACTCCTTCCGTGAAGACGAGGATGTGGAAAGAGAGGCCTCTCCCCCAGCGGGGGGAGAGAAGAAAAGGAAAGCCGCCCCAACTGGGGAGGCCGGAGGGTCCAAGAAGGGAAGGACCCTCCCTCCGAACTACTCCACCAACGCCGACGACGGCGAAGAAGAGTGGCCACCCAGGGCCAAGCCCCTGGCGAAATTGTAAGTCTCCGGATACCAGAATAACTCATGGCATTCCTTTGTTGAACAGTACCTTCTGACGTCGGATATAATTATGCAGTCCGCCCAAGGCCGGGCTCGAAGCTTCATCGAGCGGTTCCCTGGGTTCGTCGGATGTGAACAACACTTCACTTCCGACCGCCTCCTCTCCTCGTGCCGCGGATGACGCCGAGGTGGCGTCCCAAAAGGGGCCAAGCCAGGAGGAGATGATCCTGGAGGCGCCGAAGGCGACCTCCCGGACTCCAGGCAAAAAGGGGATAAAACCCCTTAGGGCTCTAAGTCCGGCCCTAGGACGGACACCGCACTGGAACCTTCAACGGTGCCGGCATCTGGCAGGCGCCCCCTACTAAGAAGGGCAAGCCTACGACACTGGTGACCTCCGTCCAACCGGAGGCACCGGATAATCTGCTGGAGGTGCTTGACGGTGCCTCCATCGACAAGGAGCACCGCACTATTATGAGTGCGCTGATCCAGAAGGTTCAGTCCGCCAAGAGCGGGCTGACCGAAGCCTGTGCTAGCCTCCTAACAGGGTTTGAGGTACGTAGTTAAGATATGTAAAAAAATTACCGCATAGACAGTAGCCCCTGATGCTCAGTTTGGTGTTCGAAAAGAAAAGCCGGACTGAGGATCAAAAAGATATACTCAGGAGTCTAACATAAGTGTGTCAATGTATTGAAGCAGAGCCTCGAGCGGTCCGAGGATGAGCTCGGCCTTGCCAAGAAGCAACTCGAGGACAAGGAAGGTAAGTAATACCTTATGTAAGTATATAAAAAAAAGATGTGGTTGCAAAAAAATGACAGGATAAACGTGGGTATGTAGGGGCCACGAACGAGGTGGTGACCCTGAAGGAAGCGCTATCCACGGCCGAAAACAGTGCGGCCGTGGAGCGCACCGAGCGAGAGAAGCAGGAGGCGCGGGTGGCGGCGGTGCAGCAAGATCTCTAGGCTCTCATGGAAAAACACGAGAGTTTGGAGCGTGACTCAAAGACTCGAGAGTCCGAGCTCGCCTTGGCGCTTGAGAGCGCCAAATCTGCCAAGGCCGAAGCCCAAAAAGCCCTCCAGGAAATTGAGGCGATGAAGAAGATAGCAGCGGGTAAGGCATTCTTTATGCAGAGAAGCACGCGAAAGTGAATTACTTGTTACTTACCCGAGTCCGGAGCTCTCCAGGAGCATTAGCAGATCTTCCCCGGAGTGTGTCTGACGCAGCCGCATTCTACCGAGCCGAGGAGGGAAGCTCGACAGAGAAGGTGTTACGGTCTCGATATCTTTGAGGCCGGACACCGATGCCCTTTGAGCGACCGGTTGAAGCAGCTGGTCGAGCTCCATAAGGGGCGAACAGGCCATGAAGGGTCTCGCATGATCCGACCGTGGCACAGGAAGCCATGCACGAAGCTACGCCGGGTTGGTAAGGCGGCTGGTGGATGCTGTCCAAGGCTTGAAGTCATCAAAGCGCTCCGTGTCGTCGAAGGTGCCCATAGGGCCCTTACCGTGCTAAAGTGCCTTTGGGCAAGATGGACGGAGAAGCTTGTGACAGACGGACCGCCGCCGGGCAAGGAGCATCGCAAGCCGAGATGTATTATGAGAGCGTCTGAAGGGTGCCCGCCGTATAAGCGGATGAGTTCTCCAAAGATGTAATTTTTGAGTAAACTTCGCATTTGTAATCTGTCTGACGCTGAAAACTTGTTTCATATGCGCTAAGCAACGCTTTTGAATTTAAAATATTACCTTCTGTGCGGCCGTTTATCAAAATTGAGAGATAGCGAGTCGTCGGCTTCTGCCCCCATGCCACGAGTGCTGGGGTGTTCGGGATAAACTTGAGGGCTCTTTTTCCCATTATTGGGTCCTTCGAGGGAGGCGCTCAACACAACGAACAAGGCAGTCGGACTATAATGCTTGAACACTCTCACTTAGCCATAGAATTCTATAATTTTAAATTTCGTGAAGCCCCTAGTATTCGGAAGACCGAGTTGAGGCGCTATCACGCCTAGGCCGGACAAAGCCGACTCCTCGCTCTAAGCGACATAAGTCTTTAGGGACTCGAAAACCTCTCGAACAGCGACCAGCTCTCGCCCTATCATGACAGTCAGTTTTAGCTTTCTCCACTAAGGTGCTCAGCCCGGCTTAACCGAGGCACAATCGCAGTGGTTCTCCCAGTGCTACCTTAGCCGATATAGCGGAACGTAAGGTACCAAAACATGGGATCCGGGCAAACCCAACTATTGTCCCAAGACATGATTCGGAGCCGATGCATATAATGCTATAAGTTCGGGGTGCCGCACTCATGAGAGTGTTCGGACTTCTCACACCATATTCTGGGGTGCGTAAGCCCCTGGTGTATTGGCCGTTCCAAAGTGTACGGTTGCATAATGTCATAACTGAACATATATATATATATATATATATATATATATATATATATATATAAGGTAATGCAATAATAGACAAAAGCTATGCATTGTTTATTCGAAAAGTCTGCGGTAAAAGCAGAACGATACAAATAGTGCGATAAGCAAGAGATGGGACTATTTAACATGTCCCCCCTCCAGGGGCGAGTTGCGGGATTATATGTGAAATAAGTATACTGCTTGTTATAGAGACCACCTGGACACTCGACGTAGCTTTCTGGCTCCCAGGCTGTTGCATCGTGTGTTCGGCGATTATGCTGCCGGACAGGCCTTCCGGAAAGTGGAGTCCTGAAAGTAAGAAAGAAAAAGAATGACAATATCGAGCCTTGTGCGGTTGAACCGTATTTTGGGTGTGCCGTGGTCGTGCCCCTCCCCTATGCCCATGGTATTTCCAGGCGTAGTTATGTACGCGTGATCTTGGTTTCGCAATTTCGCGAGGGCTGGGGTTAGGGCCGCTTTACGCTGGCGATGCTTTCGGAACGTGCCAGGCGGTCTTGTTGTAGGTTACTCCGGGCGCGCTTGACGGTGTCCGGACGTTTAATGGCCGGACTGGAGAATTGCCTTGACAGGCTGCTTTGTACTTCCGCCGCGAGGGCCGCCGTATGCTCCTCCATCCGGAGAGAGCGTTCGGTGTTTCCATTGACCGTAATGACTCCTCGAGGGCCTGGCATCTTGAGCTTTAGGTATGCGTAGTGCGGCACCACATTAAACTTTGCAAATGCGGTTCGTCCGAGGAGTGCGTGATAGCCACTGCGGAACGGGACTATGTCGAAGATTAACTCCTCGCTTCAGAAATTATCCGGGGATCCGAAGACCACCTCAAGTGTAAATGAGCCTGTGCAGTTGGCCTCTACACCTGCTATGACGTTGTTAAAGGTCGTCTTTGTGGGTTTGATCCTTGAGGGATCTATGCCCATTTTTCGCACTGTATCCTGATAAAGCAGGTTCAGGCTGCTGCCGCCGTCCATAAGGACTCTAGTGAGGTGAAATCCGTCAGTGGTTGGGTCTAAAACCAATGCGGCGAATCCGCCATGGCGGATACTAGTGGGGTGGTCCCTTCGATCAAAAGTGATCGGGCAGGAGGACCACGGGTTGTACTTTGGGGCGACTGGCTCCAACGCATATACGTCCCTGAGTGCACGCTTCCGGTCCCTTTTGGGTATGTGGGTTGCGTATATCATGTTCACCGTACGCACTTGGGGGGGGGGGGGAACCCTTCTGTACCCTATTGTTCGGTGGCCGGGGCTCCTCCTCGTCATCGCTATGCAGCCGCTTGTCATTGTTTTCAGCGTTTAACTTGCCTGCCTGCTTGAACACCCAACAATTCCTGTTGGTGTGGTTGGCTGGTTTTTCAGGGGTGCCGTGTATCTGGCACGAGCGATCGAGTATTCTGTCCAAATTGGATGGGCCCGGAGTGTTTCTTTTGAATGGCTTTTTCCGCTGATCGGGTTTAGAGCCTCTGAATCCAGCATTAACTGTCGTATCCTCAGCATTGTCGCCGTTGATGCGGCGCTTTTGCTTGTTGCGACGCGACCTGCCCATGCTGTCCTTGGTATCCGAATTGCCAGGGATCTTGGTCATGTTATTACTACGAGCTAGCCAGCTGTCTTCTCCCGCGCAAAAGCGGGTCATGAGTGTCATGAGGGCTGCCATGGATTTCGTCTTTTCCTGTCCTAGGTGCCGGGCAAGCCACTCGTCACGGATGTTATGCTTGAAGGCTGCAAGGGCCTCAGCGTCCGGACAGTCGACTATTTGATTTTTCTTCGTTAGGAACTGTGTCCAGAATTGCCTGGCCGATTCCTCTGGCTGCTGGATTATGTGGCTTAGGTCATCGGTGTCTGGTGGTTGCACATAGGTGCCCTGGAAATTGTCGAGGAATGCGGCTTCCAGATCCTCCCAACAACCAATTGATTCTGCTGGCAAGCTGTTAAGCCAATGCCGAGCTGGTCCTTTAAGCTTGAGTGGGAGGTATTTGATGGCGTGTAGATCATCACTGCGGGCCATGTGGATATGAAGGAGATAGTCCTCGATCCATACCGCAGGGTCTGTTGTGCCATCGTATGATTCGATGTTTACGGGTTTGAAACCCTCAGGGATTTGATGATCCATTACTTCATCTGTGAAGCATAGTGGGTGTGCGGCGCCTCTGTATTGGGCTATATCATGACGTAGCTCAAATGAGCTTTGTCTGCTGTGTTCGGCCCGGCCGGATTTACCATATCCGGCATGACGGTTATCGTCACGTGTCTTGGGGCGCCCACGTGATCCATCGATCGATCTTGTTTGCCTTGCCCTGTCCTCCAATATATCTCACAGGTCTGGCGCATTTCCCCGTGCCTTGGTATTCTTTGAGCGGCGCCGGGGTGCGGCTTGAGTGGAGCGCCGAGAGGCCTCTCTGTCGCGGCCACAAGGTGGCCGGTCGGCCGTATCATGCACTGGTGATGTAGGTCTAGGTGCTTCCTCCTCTAATCGAGGTAGCAGCCTGCATTTTGGGTAGCTCTTGGAGGGGCGTTCGAGTTCGTACTCTTCGGCCGCAAGGGCATCAGTCCGTCTGTCGGCTAGCAAGTCTTGATCAGCTCTAAGCTGTTGCTGTTTTTTCTTGAGGCTGCTCGCCGTGGCCATGAGCCTGCGTTTGAAACACTCTTGTTCGACGGGATCCTCAGGCACGACAAATTCGTCGTCGTCGAGGCTTGCCTCGTCTTCGGAGGGAGGCATGTAATTATCGTCCTCTACCTCTCTGTCTGCCGCTCTCTCATGAGGGTTGGCTTCTCCATCCTCTGTCTTTGAATCCTCGCTGGAGGGTTGTCTTCGGCCTTGTCCGGGGTGTTATTATCTCCGGTTCCGGAATCGCCCGTTTTACGTGGCGGGATTTAGGCGGCCTTGACGTCGGCGCTTAGGCTGTTCTTGGAGGATCATCCTCCGTTGTTACATCGCTGTTCCCTTCTTTTGGGGTGTCCACCATGTATATGTCGTATGACGAGGTGGCCTTCCGATTGCCTGTAGGCGCTGGTTCTTGTTCGTCTCCTGCATCGTCGTCCATACCGTCGATGTCTTCGGAGTCGAAGTCGAGCATGTCGGTTAAATCATCGACAGTGGCTACGAAGTGGGTGGTGGGTGGGCTTTGAATTTCTTCATCGTCCACATCCCAACCTTGCCGACCATAGTCCTGCCAGGGCTCTCCTGATAAAGAGAGAGACTTTAGTGAATTCAGAATGTCGCCAAAGGGCGAGTGTTGAAAGATGTCCATGGCGGTGAACCCCGTGATCGGCGCCCAATCGGATTCGGTTGGCAGGGGCGCGGAAGGTTCGGAGTCCGGGGAGGAGTCCGGCACCTCGGAGTCACGAGCTTCGCAAAGGACAAGTATGGTGTTCGGCTCGATCGCCGTAGAGGTTGCAGCCCCCGAGGCGGTGTCCAGCCACCCGTCCTCGATAGGCGCAGTCGGCTCCGAGCTAAGGGTCGGAGCGGACATGCGTGACCTCGAGGACACTGTTCGGCAGAGCTAGATCATGCCCATCGTAATAGTGCGGCGGCGCTTGGTACGTGGCTCGAACCCGTCGAAGATCATGTCTCCGCGGACGTCGGCCGTGTAGTTCAAACTTCAAATCAGACACGATGGCGGGAGCGTAGCTTTCAATCTGCTCCAGATGGCCAGCGAATTGGCCCTTGATGCAAAGCCGCCCGAATACGAAGATCTATGCGGGGAGAAAAGTCTCACCCTGGACCGCGTTGTTGTTGATGATCGAAGGAGCCATCGGGCCTAAAGGTGACGACATAGAGGAACTCTCAATGAAAGCACCAATGTCAGTGTCAAAACCGGCGGATCTCGGGTAGGGGGTCCCGAACTGCAAGGCCCAGCGGATGGTAACAGGAGACAAGGGACACAATGTTTTTACCCAGGTTCGGGCCCTCTCGATGGAGGTAAAGCCCTACTCTTGCTTGATTAATATTGATGATATGGGTAGTACAAGAGTAGATCTACCACGATATAAGAGAGGCTAAACCCTAGAAGCTAGCCTATGGTATGATTGTTGTTCGTCCTATGGACTAAAACCCCCCGGTTTATATAGACACCGGAGAGGATTAGGATTACACAGAGTCGGTTACAATGGAAGGAGATCTACATATCCGTATCGCCAAGCTTGGCTTCCACGCCAAGGAAAGTCCCATCCGGACACGGGACAAAGTCTTCAATCTTGTATCTTCATAGTCTAGGAGTCCGGCCAAAGGTCATAGTCCGGCCATCCGGACACCCCCTAATCCAGGACTCCCTCAGTGGCCAATATCATGTTTTCACCACAAGCCTATGCAAGTGAGATCAGAAGGTTCATAAACGAGCGGTGAGCACGGTTGAGCCGGCGGTGCCTCGATACTTACTATGGTCAGAGCAGCCAATTGTATGGAGCCGTGAGGATCACCCGCCCCGGATTGACAATCTGGGTCAACTGGCTTTGGTGGTAGCTCCTATGGTTGGAGGTTACAAGTTCACCAAGGTGCTTATGGAAGGAGGCAACAGTATCAATATCCTTTATTATGATACTTTTCGCCGGATGAATTTGACTGACAAAGATCTTAAGTCGTCCTCTACAGTCTTTCATGGAGTGGTGCCTGGTAAGTCGCTTATCTAGTGGGTAAGATAGCCTTGGAAGGGGGATTTTGGCAATGAACACGACTACGGGGCTGAGACATTGATCTTTGAAGTGGTTAAACTCAGAAGCCCCTAACATGCTCTATTTGGATGGCCGGCTTATGCCAAGTTCATGGCGCGGCCGTGTTATGTGTATTTACAGCTTAAAATGCCGGGTCGCAAAGGTACCATCATTGTACATGGTGATAGGAAGATAGCCTTGGAATGTGAAGAAGGCGATGCTACTTACGCTAAGTCTACCTGTGCCACAAAGGAACTTATGTTTTATAAGGACAATGTTGACCCGGCTAATATGACTCCGTTGAACAAGCCAACCACATAGCATGATCCTTTGTTGAAGTTTAAATCGACGGATGATACCAAGCAGGTTGACTTTGTCCCTGGCGACTCATCTTAGCAGTTCACTTTCAGTGCCAATATGGATTCGAAATAGGAAAGCGCGCTCATTGAGTTCATCCATGAGAACCAGGACATCTTTGCATGGAAGCCTTCAGACATGCCGGGTGTACCAGAGAACTCATTGAGCACACTCTCAATATTGATCCTAAGTTTAAGCCGGTCAAGCAATTCCTTCTTTGTTTTAATGAGGAGAGACGCAAGGCCATTGGAGAAGAGGTGGCCCTAGCAGCCGGGTTCATTGTTGAAGTTTTTCATCATGAGTGGTTGGCTAACCCGGTGCTGGTACTTAAGAAAAATGGTACTTGGCGCATGTGTGTGGATTACATAGACGATAATAAGGCTTGTCCAACTGATCTGTTTGCTCTTCCCCGCATTGATGAGATCATTGATGCTACGTCGGGTTGTGAGCAGTTGAGCTTTTTGGATGCTTATTCTGGTTATCATCAGATCAAGATGGCAGTTAAAGACCAAGAGAAGACGACTTTTAGCATGCCTTTGGGAGCTTTCTACTATGTGTCTATGCCTTTTGGACTCAAGAGTGCCCAGGCGACTTATCAACGTTGTGTTCAGAATTGTCTTCATAACCAGATAGGACGCAATGTCCATGCTTATGTGGATGATATTGTTGTGAAGTCCAGAAAGAAGGATACTCTGCAAGATGATTTGAAGGAGACCTTCAATAACCTCCGGGTATACAAGATGATGCTTAACCCGGCCAAATGTGTTTTAGGTGTACTTGCAGGCAAGCTCTTGGGTTTTCTGCTCTCTGAGAGAGGTATTGAGGCTAACCCGGAGAAAATCAAGGCTATCACTTCATTGGCTAAGCCGACATGCATTAATGATGTCCAGTGTCTGGCGGGTCGTATTGCAGCTTTAAGATGGTTTATAAGCCGCCTGGGAGAAAAGGCCATTCCTCTGTACCAAATGATGAAGAAAACAGATCGCTTTATCTGGAGTGATGCTGCTAATGAGGCGTTTGAGGCGCTTAAAAAACAGTTAGCTGAGCCACCGGTTCTTGCAGCTCCTGTCGAGAAGGAGCCCTTGCTTTTATATGTGGCTGCTAACAACAGAGCCTTCAGCGTGGCGGTTGTAGTGCAAAGGAAGGAAACGGGTAAGGAATATCCGGTTCAAAGGCTGGCTTATTATGTAAGTGAGGCCTTAATTGAGTCTAAACAGAGGTACCCACATTGGTAGAAGCTAGTCTATGGGGTGTTCATGCCCAGTCGCAAGTTAAAGCATTATTTGCTTGGTCATCCCATTACTGTGGTCAGTTCTGCTCCCTTAGGGGATATTATTCAAAACAGAGAAGCCACGGGCCGAGTGGCCAAGTGGGCCATTGAGCTTGGACCCCATGGTTTGAAATATATGCCAAGGTTAGCTATCAAGTCTCAAGTTCTTGTGGATTTCATCAATGACTGGACAGAGTTGCAGATGCCTGAGGAGAAGCCTGATAATATGTATTGCACTATCCATTTTGATAGGTCCAGGCAATTGGAAGGCTCGGGGGCTGGAGTAATTTTGACTTCCCCATGAGGTGACAATTTTTTTAATGTTTTAAGGCTGATGTTTCCTTGCACTAATAATGCAGCTGCGTATGAGGCCTTGATTCATGGCCTAAAGGTGGCCAAAGAGATGAATCTAAGCCGGCTCAGGTTGATGAGGACATCAATACCATTGTTACACCCACAGCCCCTGCAGCAATACATGCTGGACCGATTACTAGAGCTTGCGCACGCCAATTAAATTACCAGGTACTTCCGCTTCTTGGTAATGATTCTGATGTTCATGAGAATATGATGCTGCCTAAATTGGATACATTTCTTTTGCTTACAAATGAAGGTCCTAGCTTGGAGAAGGATGAACATTGGAGCAAAAACAAGCATGGAGTTGATGGCATGTGCAAGGGAAACAAGAACGGAGTTTCAAGTGATGATTTCAGGACTTTGAAGCCACCATAATGAGTGCATGAAGCCTTGGACGAAATATACAAGTTTCCGCTACATAAATTTCATCCAGAGGCTATTCTAGGTACCGCGTCACCTTATTATTGGGCCAGGCCCATGTAATTTCGAAATACTTGAATATAGGCTATTTTTAGAGTCTGTATGTGTGGGGAATCAAGAGTTAGGGTTGGTTTCGGACCCCTCCTCCAAGGGCCACAAAATTCCCCCCCTCTTCCTCCATATATACAACCCTTAGGGCATCGTTTAGACTTTGGGTTTTGTTTAGATTAAAAGTTCGACATAGCTGCAACTTCGCGTACTTTGTTTGTGTTCAACATCCAGACAAAGGAGTCACGGAACTCCACTGTCGGGGGAAACGACACCTACGGGATCACGAAGAATCCCTTTTGCTATGGTCGGCGGGCGCGGGGCAGTGGAAAGAGCGGGATTGAGAGATCAACGCGGAGGGATTATCTAGGTTCGGGCCGCAAGTGATGCGTAATACCCTACTCCTGCTGGTTTCTGTTTATGTGGTCTTCTTGGACTAGCTACAAGGCATGCAGGGTCCAAAAAGTCCAAATCCTATCCGAGTACACAGCGGGCCTCCTTTTATAGACAAAGGGGTTGCCACAGTGGCACACAGGAGGTGGAAAGCTATAAAGTGGTCGAGTCTATCCTCTGGCACCATAGGACAAACACATTTAATGCGCTGCCGACGTGCCCTTCTTGCTTTATCGGGGACGGCAAGGAAGCTCGTCCCAGCGGTCGCCGCCCCACCTGGCTTCTACGCGCGTCCGAACTGACGAGGCGGGTAGTGCCATGCTGGCTGGCTGGCTGCTGAGTTGGTGCGGTGGCAGAGCCTTCACGAAGATCTGCATGCCACCACACAGGTGCTTGCTGAGTTGGCCTAGAGGCCGCACGTCACCACGCAGGTGCTCGCCTAGTTGGTGGGCTGGCAGCTACATGGGAACGGCGGCGGAGTCTTGGCGGATGTGGGCCTGGCTGCGGCCCCGCAGATGTCCCCAACAAGAGTCTTGTCGGGGCCCCGGCAAGGGTCTTGCCGGGGCATCGTGGTCGTCCCCGTCAAGGGGCTTGCCGGGGGTCTCGTGAGTATCATTGGCAAGGATCTTGCCGAGGATCTTTGTCTTCTGGTTATTTATCTAGTCTTGTATGCTTCTGGTCTTCACAAAGATCTGCATGCCACCATGGAGGCGCTTCCCGAGCCTTGGTTCCAATGTGGTTCGAGGGCGTCGAAACTCTCAGGCTCAAGGTTGGCAGCCCTGCTGGTGTTGGGCAAGTTGCCTCGGCAAGGCTCTTGCCGGGGCTATGGAGGCCGCCCCGGCAAGGGCCTTTCTGGGGGATTCCACCTCGCCCTTCTACTCTTTGTGTTTCCGGCTTGGTGTTTGTCACATCCCTAGCATTACCCTGCACTAGGCTAGCACTTGTCTGTTGCATCATGTTTAAATTCTTTTGAAACTTGAAGTGGGGATGACCAAGCCCTAGCACTAAAGCAATTCAAACAGGTTCAACTAAAAATATTTTTCAATGAACCCAAATGGCCTTCAAAAATGTTCACCATTTTTGGAAAATCTTTGAAGCTTGAGAACGGAGATGTTGCACATTTTTCCATGACATTTGGATTATTGAATTAACTCATACTGTATTTGAATTGGAGCATTTAAATCCTATAAATATTTTTAAATGCTCTAATAATTCTGAAACTAGTTGAGGGCTGTTGGGAATATTCCAAACAGATCCCACAAATATTTTCAGGATTTTTGGAAACGTTTTGGTATTTTTAATAAAGCCCAGAAGTTACAGAAAAATAGAAAAACATTAACAGAAAACTGAGAGAGAACGAAACTAACCTGGCCCAGCTTACCTGCACTGTAGCTGGCTCAGCCTAGCTGGCCCAAGATGCCAGTCATCTTCGACCCCGCCCGGCCAAAAGGCTGCGTCTTTGGGCCTTGACGTCCGACGCCACCTCCCGCTGGAGGCTCATCCCCCTCCCTGTCCCCGCGCCTGGAGACGCCCTCGATCCCCTCTGTCCCTCCCCCCTTCCCTTGCCCTCTCCTCCCCTCCATCGCTCGTCCCCGAGCTCGGTCGGGAGCAGCCATGGCCGCCACCCATCATCCTCACGGCCACCAGCCACCCCTCGCCGCCCAAACGTACCCCCGAGCTTCGCCCCCATGCCCACTTCTCCCCGCCGAAGTCCACGTCCTCGGAAGCGCAGCAACATCACCATCGGGCTCCTCCTCATCCTCGGATGCCGACGACCATCACCGTCGATTTGCTCCGTCCAGTGCGCCCCCGTCCTCGCTGTCGCTTCTGCTGGAACCACCGTGAGCCACCGCCCCATCTCCCTCTCTCTTCCGCGCGAAACCGCCCTCCAGTGAAGTTCCCCGCCGTGGCCAAGCTTCGGCCGCCGCCGTAGCTCGTCGCCGGCGTTGTTTCTGACCACCCCGCGGCCTTCCGTCCGGTCCTTTGGATGCGGACGAGCGAGAGGCCCTCCCTGGTGCCAGCAGCGTGACGAACTATCGTCCCTAACGCAAGTCCGGCGAGCTCTCGCCGTCAGTTTGGTCATCGCCGGCATAGATCCGGTGATGATGACGTGGCTGCTTAATTAGGACTTAATCACCTAGTTAACTAACCACAGTGACACAGACAGACGGGACCCACTGCCTAACTAACCGACTAACTAAGTAAGATTAAGATTAATCTAATTACTGTGGGCCCACGTGTCAATTTTGACTATGCTGATGTGGGCGTTGACCTGACCATACCTGTCTGTGACCTAGGCAGCACTGGGTCACTGACCAGTGGGCCCCACTGGCCAGGTTTGACCTGGATCGCCCTGTTGACTTGACGACGTCACACCGACGTCATGCTGACGCAGTTAACCATTTTCTGGATTTAAAATAATTCAGGAAATTTTAGAAAATATCCAAAACTTCTAAAAATCATATAAAATCAACCGTAACTCCAAATGAAATAAATTATATATGAAAAATGATCAGAAAAATCCAATCTATCCATCCGTACATATTTCATGCATGATAGAGCAATTTAGGGTTGCTGTTTAGGCCAAATCATATAATTGGCACTTAAAGCTTCACATTTGATGTTTGAATTTGAACCTAGGGTTCAAACCAACTTCATTTAACTTGTTGCTAGTTGCATTAGCTCAAATCACATCATATTGCCATGTCACATTCATGCATTATATTGTTGCATTGCATTGATTGTGTTCCTTCTCTATTTGTCGGTGTTGTCCCCTCCCGGTAGACGACGTTCCGACGATGAGTTCGATGACACCGATGAAGAACTATATTATCTTCAGAAGTGCTGCAAGCAAAACCCCCTTGTTCATTCCGATACAATCCGACTCTCTCGCTCCTACTCTCTTTTTACTGCATTAGGACAACAACGATTCATCATTTTACTGCTGCGGTAGCTGAACCCCTTTATCCTCTGCATGACCTGTCATTGCCACAGTAAATAGATAAAACCCACTAGCATGAGTAGGAGTTGTTTGAGCGCTGATGTGCCTACTCATACATGCTTGTTTGTCATGCCTGCTTCTGCTTAGAGTTGAGTCAGGTCTGATTCATCGAGGATGAATCAGAGGTGTGTGAACATGTCCTCATCGTGTGTGAGCTAAGTGTGTGAACACGATTTGGTAAAGGTAGCGGTGAGAGGCCATGTAGGAGTACATGGTGGGTTGTCTCATTGGAGCCGTCCTCGGGAACTGAGTTACGTGTTTGTGATCCATGAAACAGTTACTACCACACATTGGGTTCGAAGAACTCGGCCCCTCTCGGCTTATTAATCACCTCGATCTACGTCCGGGAGTTGCAACTAGTTTCGTGTTTGTAGGATATGTGTTGGAGGCCGTGCGTAGCGCTGACCCTAGCGGTGGGCTATGATGCGGTAGATACACCGTGGCCCGGTGTACCGAGCGCCCGTTTGGTGTCTCGGGAACCCTGCACACATCGTTTGGGGCCGTGAGCAACACCCCGGCCGGATCTCCTTGCGGATGGAACCCGAATAGGCGATAAACCTGGACTAGATACTTGTGTGGTTAGTCAGGTCGTGGCCGACTCCTCGCCAAAGCTTCCGCTTGAAGGTTGCCGAGATACACGACGTGTACATGGTGGTAAGTGGCGAGGCGTGTGTGAATAAGTACACCCTGCAGGGGTTAACATTATCTATTCGAATAGCCGTAATGCAGCGGTAAAGGACTTCGGGTTGCACATGCGGTACATAGACAAGTGAAAGTGGATACTCTAAAATGCGCAAGATAAGCGTGAGTGCTATGGATGGCGTTCTCGTAGGGAGACGGGATCGGGTCCATGGTGGTGTATTGATTTGGTGAATATGTGGACTCGTAGCGCTTACCTCAAAAGAGTTACTTGCGGTCATAGTTCGGGATAGCCACCGAGTCAAAGATGGATTGCTGCGTCAAACTCCACCCCCCCTTTATTGATAATGATGCATATGTAGTTAGTTCTGATGTAAGTCTTGCTGAGTACATTTGTACTCACGTTTGCTTATTTTATGTTTTGCAGAGAGACGCCAGTCTCGCTAGTAGTTCCGCGTGGACTTCGATGTTTAGCTTGTTGCCTCAGCTACGATCTTGTGCCCTCGGCAGGATCTGGTAGATAGTCAGGCTTCTCAGCCTTTTTCATTTATAGATGTGTGTACTCAGACATGTTTAGCTTCCGCATGTGTTTGACTTGTATGCTCTGAATGCTGGGTTGAGAGACCCATGTTTGTAATATCTCGCTCCTCAGAGTCTAATGAATAAATATTTGAGTCGTAGAGTTATGTTGTGATGCCATGTTGTATTTACACATATCGAGCATATTGTGTGTATGATTGAAATGATTTGTATGTGTCCTTGGCAGCCTCTCTTATGGGGAAATGTAGTCTAGTGCTTCCTTGAGCCATAGTAGTCCGCTACAGCCCGGTTCACCGGAGTCCTGCTAGCCCAGCACTACTGCTCAGGACACTTGATTGGCCGGCATGTGTTTCACTTCGTTCGTGGTTACGTCCTTCGGGGAAATGTCACGCGGTGACATCCGGAGTCCTGCCTAGCCTGCTACTGCCCGGGTTCCCGGAGTCCTGTTAGCCCAGTGCTACAGCCCGGATTCACAAGTTGCTGACCGACATGCTCGAAGTTGATTCATGTATGCATGTCCCCATGGGTTAGTGCCGCTTTGGGTTCACGACTAGCCATGTCGGCCCGGGTTCTCTGTCATATGGATGCTAGAGACACTATTGTATACGTGAGCCAAAAGGCGCAAACGGTCCCGTTCCATGGTAAGGCGACACCCGTGGGAATACCGTGCGTGAGGCCGCAAAGTGATATGAGGTGTTACCGGCTAGATCGATGTGACTTGGAATCGGGGTCCTGACAGCTTTGGTATCAGAGCCTGACTGCCTGTAGGATTACCAAGCCAAACCGGTCGAAGTTATGTCTAGAAATGCTTTAGTTATGTAAGTGAATTGATTGTGGAAGGGAATGTAAGGCTCTTTTTACTCCTTATACCTCATGGCCTTCTGATCTGAGTCAACCTCTTCTCTTCTATGGGGATTAAGAACTAGGCCTTCTCATTTATCTATCAGGATGACGTGTTACTAATCCATAGACCTTTAAGATTGTTGGTTTTAAGCCCCAGTTCAGTTTCTACTACTTTCGTGTGTTCATAGTTGGTCTTGGAACCTTGATTTTGTGCTTCTGAGTGGTTATGCCACCATTTTTGCAGGATGTCTCAAATCATTTTGAGCATTTACAGCCGTTATACTGTCTGAAGTCATCGGTGACTAAATAGTCTGGTGCATTTGCAAATCCTTTCTTTCCGTTCCCGATGTCCTTTTTGGTCAGAATAAGCACACTAATCGGTGTGTTGAGGTAATTATTGTCTCGGCATATATGTTGGAGCTATTATTATGACCCTACGTGTTTTAGGAAGTCACCTAGTAATTTAGCAATGCTTTTGTGTCTCCAGTGTGATGACTCTGGCCATCAATCTCGAAAGCATCCCATGATGTTATTAGTTAGTAGGCATTCTATTCCTGTGTTCTTGAACCCGAGATTCACCCTTCTTCATGTTATTAGTATTTGCTAGTTCCTTTAGGATATTAGTAACCTTGTGACAGTCCTCGAGGTCCCTGGTATCTCATTCTTCCAAATACCATGAACCATCCTTGGCAGGAGTTCCTTTGAACCAAAAGGGTCACAAAAAGAGTGCTCTCGATGAGTTCCCCATTCTATATTGTGACTCTACCAGTTCTACCTTCTCCGCATGGGTTATCCGGAAGAAATGTTGAACTTTGCTCGACATACTAATCCATGCCTCCACAACTCGAAAAGTTATATGTTCCTTTGAGTTGTCCCTCTTGATTGTATTCGACCTTCGTCTATCAATTGATAGTCGGGAATAATTGTGCATTCGTGTTCATCGATGCCTATTACTCATGTGGTCCATCGGGCCATTCTATTCGGAATGACTAGGAGAAACAAACTCCGATTACCTCATCCATATCCAGGATTGGGTCAAAGCAGTTGTGTTCCGCAGATCAAAATGCTAATCTAGCTCTTGTTCTGTTCTACCCTGGAGTATTACCATATTTATATCAAGAATATCATGGGAATTGCACACCATTCTATGAACTCTTGATACAGTGATACTCTCGCCATCATCGTTCATTCCTTGGTCCCGTGTTGTTGCAACCGGAATACCGATAAATGAATTGTGATGTGTGAAATCAATACTCCTAGCAACTCGTTGCTTGATAGTTGATGGACAATATTCTCATTCTCAGCGTGTTGGTTATTAAATCATCATCCTAAGATTGATCGTGCTATCTAGTCCCTATTTTTGGTGCACTCTTCGATCAATGAGTTAGGATTGTGTCAATCCCTCACTCTTTTGATCATATCGTCTTGCCCTGAAAAGCAAGATTGTTCTCGAGCCTAGTAATATATCGGTGGTTCGTGATATTCTGAATATCTTCCCAGAAGTATCACTAGGTTGTCACCTGACCGCTATGTTGAGTTCGTGACCAAGTTGGTTTTTTTGTAAACCACCCTTTCTCCAAGAATCTGTGTTGGATACCCTGAGCTAGTTGGTTAAGCTAAACAACAACTTGGAGAGTTGGAAGATAAAAGCTTTGCGAATTTGGTTCTTTCTGAAGGGATATCTTTGTGTTTGTGTGTGTGTTGAAGAAAGATGATATCTTCACCAATTGGTCCTCGTGATCAGTTGTTGGATCTATTACCTTGTCAAAACTTTGACTTGAGTATGGGCTATCGTCAAGTCAAATCAGAACCAACGATGTTCGTAATGTTGTCTTACTCATGGTTGATCCCTCGAGCATACACCATTACATCTTTTGGTCTGACCAATGCTATCACCGTGTTCACATGATGGTGGAAGTCCAGTGATATGGAAATTCCGGTGAGTTGCTATTGAGTCCATCAGCAGCATATTGTCTCCCCCATGATTCGTGTTAAACATTAAGCTAGTGTTGGAAACTCTGTAAGCAATGCCTTCGTGTTCCGTTCATGAAGCTTATGCTTGGATGGAAGAAGTGACTTCCTCGAATTCATGTACATTGGTGCAAGTTGCCGCCGTGAGTACGAGAAAGGTTTGTTTTGTTTCCCTTGGAATCATCCCAAATCAGTCATGCATATGTGCGAAGTATTCTATGGTTTGGTAGATTAATTACCTCCACTCCATATGTATCCCTAGCACACCAAGCCACTGATTGATTTGTTCAAGGAGAAGGAGTTCCTTCATAACAACTAGTCATGACTTATCTTAGGACTTTGTTATCCTCGATGATGGTTCCCAACCTGAACTCGGTAGTGTTTTATTATAAGACTACTAGGTGGTCATGCTTGTCTAGGACAACATGTTCACATGTGTGTAGCAGAACCAGCTCATGTTTTGGAGCTTGCTATCGTAGTTCATCTCCCGAGAATCTCGCAATGTTATCTCGTCGATTTGTGATGCAACTCTTCTTTTCAGACATGTGAGTCTGAAGTATCCCGTTTCTAACCAGATCTGAATCTCAGGCAGTTATGATGGTTGGAACACTCCCAACATTTGCATTTTGTTCCCAGCTTGCACCCCATTGTGCCAATCCCCCATGGGCTGCCCTTCTCGGTAGTTGCTATCCAAGATCATCTTCCAAAGTGGACTTACCATGGGTCCCACCCATTTCCGATGATAAGCAAAATCATCCATTGCTTTGTCTTCAACAAGGTAGTCCACATCATCCATCCTAGTCCGGGTATGCCATTTCTTCGAGCTTTTTCAAACGATCAATTGTAAATTGCCTTAAGTTGGTATGAAGAGTTCCAATGATCTATGGATCAAAAGTAATTCTTCTGCCACTTAAGGGATCAATCCAACGAGTCACCTTTCCAAGGTGCCCCATTACGGGATCATGGCAATTATTTCCTTGCCACCTTGCCACCACCCACCATCTTTCTAAGCGTGGAATTGTTGCCCACCAAATCAAACCCTTTTGTTTGTTCTTCCATCCCTCTCGATGTGTTTTGTGTCTCAACTCGAGATGTTTCAACATCTCATTCCGCGAGTTGATCTTGAGTGCTCGATCTTCGAGGAGATCGTCTCCTGTAGAGCTTATCTCTATCGTCAACGCGTTGAATGAAGATCCCGAAGGCAAGACGTCAAAATCATGTGGTAGAACGAATCAACATCTTCGATGAGGGCACTTGGATCATGAAGATTGTGTTAGTTTGTGTCCCCCTTTGACCTCTTACCTCACGTCTTGAATCTCGGAACGAGATTCTTGTTTAGTGGGGGTGAGTTGTCACATCCCTAGCCTTACCCTGCACTAGGCTAGCACTTGTCTGTTGCATCATGTTTAAATTCTTTTGAAACTTGAAGTGGGGATGACCAAGCCCTAGCACTAAAGCAATTCAAATAGGTTCAACTAAAAATATTTTTCAATGAACCCAAATGGCCTTCAAAAATGTTCACCATTTTTGGAAAATGCTGGAAACAGTAACCAGAGATGTTGCACATTTTTCCATGACATTTGGATTATTGAATTAACTCATATTGTATTTGAATTGGAGCATTTAAATCCTATAAATATTTTTAAATGCTCTAATAATTCTGAAACTAGTTGAGGGCTGTTGGGAATATTCCAAACAGAGCCCACAAATATTTTCAGGATTTTTGGAAACGTTTTGGTATTTTTAATAAAGCCCAAAAGTTACAGAAAAATAGAAAAACATTAACAAAAAACTGAGAGAAAACGAAACTAACCTGGCCCAGCTTACCTGCACTGTAGCTGGCTCAACCCAGCTGAACCAAGATGCCAGTCATCTTCGACCCCGCCGACCGAAGCATTGCGTCTTTGGGCCAGCTGAAGGCCGACGCCACCTCTGCCCAGCTGGAGGCTCATCCCCCTCCCTGTCCCCGTGCCTGGAGACGCCCTCGATCCCCTCTATCCCTCCCCCTTCCCTTGCCCTCTCCTCCCCTCCATCGCTCGTCCCCGAGCTCGGTCGGGAGCAGCCATGGCCGCCACCCATCGTCCTCACGGCCACCAGCCACCCCTCGCCGCCCAAACATACCCCCGAGCTTCGCCCCCATGCCCACTTCTCCCCGCCGAAGCCCACGTCCTCGGAAGCGCAGCAACATCGCCATCGGGCTCCTCCTCATCCTCAGATGCTGACGACCATCGCCGTCGATTTGCTCCCGTCCTCGCTGTCGCCTCTGCTGGAACCACCGTGAGCCACCGCCCCATCTCCCTCTCTCTTCCGCGCGAAACCGCCCTACAGTGAAGTTCCCCGCCGTGGCCAAGCTTCGGCCGCCGCCGTAGCTCACCGTCGGCGTTGTTTCTCACCACCCCGCGGCCTTCCGTCCGGTCCTTTGGATGCGGACGAGCGAGAAACCCTCCACAGTGCCCGGAAGCGTGACGAACTATCGCCCCTAACGCAAGTCCGTGAAGCTCGCTGCCGGGTTTGGTCATCGCCCGGCATAGATCCGGTGATGATGACGTGGCTGCTTAATTAGGACTTAATCACCTAGTTAACTAACCACGGTGACACGCATGCAGACGGGACCCACTGCCTAACTAACCGACTAACTAAGTAAGATTAAGATTAATCTAATTACTGTGGGCCCACGTGTCAATTTTGACTATGCTGATGTGGGCGTTGACCTGACCCCACCTGTCTGTGACCTAGGCAGCACTGGGTCACTGGCCAGTGGGCCCCCTGGCCAAGTTTGACCTGGACCGCCCTGTTGACTTGATGACGTCACACCGACGTCATGCTGACGCAGTTAACCAATTTCTGGATTTAAAATAATTCAGGAAATTTCAGAAAATATCCAAAACTTCTAAAAATCATATAAAATCAACCGTAACTCCAAATGAAATAAATTATATATGAAAAATGATCAGAAAAATCCAATCTATCCATATGTACCATTTTCATGCATGGTAGAGCAACTTAGGGTTGCTGTTTAGGCCAAATCATATAATTGGCATTTAAAGCTTCACATATGAAGTTTGAATTTGAACCTAGGGTTCAAACCAAATTCATTTAACTTGTTGCTAGTTGCATTAGCTCAAATCACAGCATATTGCCATGTCACATTCATGCATCATATTGTTGCATTGCATTGATTGTGTTCCTTCTCTATTTGTCGGTGTTGTCCCCTCCCGGTAGACGACGTTCCGACGATGAGTTCGATGACACCGATGAAGAACTATATTATCTTCAGAAGTGCCAGGCAAGCAAAACCCCCCTTGTTCATTCCGATACAATCCCACTCTCTCGCTCCTGCTCTCTTTTACTGCATTAGGACAACAACGATTCATACATTTACTGCTGCGGTAGCTGAACCCCTTTATCCTCTTCATTTCCTTTCATTTCCACAGTAAATAGTTGAAACCCACTAGCATGAGTAGGAGTTGTTTGAGCCCTGATGTGCATACTCATACATTCTTGTTTGTCATGCATGCTACTGCTTAGAGTTGAGTCGGTCGATTCATCGAGGATGAATCGGAGGTGTGTGAACATGTCCCACTGTGTGTGTGAGCTAAGTGTGTGAACACGATTTGGTAAAGGTAGCGGTGAGAGGCCATGTAGGAGTACATGGTGGGTTGTCTCATTGCAGCTGGCCCTTAGGAACTGAGTTCTGTGTTTGTGATCCATGAAACAGTTACTACCACACATTGGGTTCCAGTAACTCGGCCCCTCTCGGCTTATAAATCGCCTCGATCTCTGTCCAGGAGTTGCAACTAGTTTCTGGTGTTTGTAGGATATGTGTTGGAGGCCGTGCGTAGCGCTGACCCTAGCGGGGGGCTATGATGCGGTAGATACACCATGGCCCGGTGTACCGAGCGCCCGTTTGGTGTCTCGGGAACCCTGCACACATCGTTTGGGGCCGTGAGCGACACCCCGGCCGGATCTCCTTGCGGATGGAACCCGAATAGGCGATAAACCTGGACTAGAGACTTGTGTGGTTAGTCAGGTCGTGGCCGACTCCCTCGCCAGGCTTCCGCTTGAAGGTTGCCGAGATACACGACGTGTACATGGTGGTAAGTGGCGAGAGCGTGTGTGAATAAGTACACCCCTGCAGGGTTAACATTATCTATTCGAATAGCCGTGTCCGCGGTAAAGGACTTCTGGGTTGCCTGTACAGTTCATAGACAAGTGAAAGTGGATACTCTAAAATGCGCAAGATAAGCGTGAGTCCTATGCATGGCGTTCTCGTAGGGAGACGGGATCGGGTCCATGGTGGTGTATTGATTTGGTGAATACGTGGACTCGTGTGCGCCACCTCAAAAGAGTTACTTGCAGTCATAGTTCAGGATAGCCACCGAGTCAAAGATGGATTGCTGCAGTCAAACTCCACCACCCCCTTTGTTGATAATGATGCATATGTAGTTAGTTCTGATGTAAGTCTTGCTGAGTACATTTGTACTCACGTTTGCTTATTTTATGTTTTGCGAGAGACGTCGGTCTCGCTAGTAGTTCAGCGTGGACTTGACGTTTAGCTTGTTACCTCAGCTACGATCTTGTGCCCTCGGCAGGATCTCGTAGATAGTCAGGCTTCTCAGCCTTCTTCATTTATAGATGTCTATACTCAGACATGTTTAGCTTCCGAATGTGTTTGACTTGTATGCTCTGAATGCTGGGTTGAGAGACCCATGTTTGTAATATCTCACTCCTCAGAGCCTAATGAATAAATATTTGAGTCGTAGAGTTATGTTGTGATGCCATGTTGTATTTACACATATCGAGCATATTGTGTGTATGATTGAAATGCTTTGTATGTGTGGGATCCGACAATCTAGTTGTTTATCCTTGGCAGCCTCTTTTATGTGGAAATGTAGTCTAGTGCTTCCTTGAGCCATAGTAGTCCGCTACAGCCCGGTTCACCGGAGTCCTGCTAGCCCAGCACTACTGCTCAGGACACTTGGCCGGCATGTGTTTCACCGTTCCTGTATACGTCCCTTCGGGAAATGTCACGCGGTGACATCCGAGTCGTGCCTAGCCTGCTACAGCCCGGGTTCCTGAGTCCTGTTAGCCAGTGCTACAGCCCGGATTCACATGTCAATCGACATGCTCGAAGTTGATTCATGTATGCCTGTCCCCATGGGTTAGTGCCGCTTTGGGTTCACGACTAGCCATGTCGGCCCGTTCTCTGTCATATGGATGCTAGCGACACTATCATACGTGAGCCAAAAGGCACAAACGGTCCTGGGCCATGGTAAGGCGACACCCGTGGGAATACCGTGCGTGAGGCCGCAAAGTGATATGAGGTGTTACCGGCTAGATCGATGTGACTTGGAATCGAGGTCCTGGCAGTGTTGGTCTAGTCGTCTTGTGCATTTGCTTCCTCTGCCCCACCAAGCATGGCCAGGGGCATGGGGCTGCGACTGCCCGCGCACAAGTAAAGGGGTGCAAAAAAGGGACCCCTACTTTTGTACACCGACATTAGCCCCCGGGCCTAGTCCACATATAAACGCGGGGCGTTATTGGGCCAGGCCCAGAATGTTGCGCGGGTGCGCGTGTGGGGGAGTTTTTACCGCAGTAATTCCCTTGCTCGCTGCGCTTCCCCACAACCCGCGTTGAATGCGCAACGTGGGGTTCGTGCGTGACGTGGGGGTCATGCGTGGGGCGGTTGCTGCCCTCAGGCGTCACATCATAGTAAAGTGGCGGCTCGCGCCTTCCCATAAAAAGAGGAAAACGCAGGGGCGCAGCTCATTTACTAAGTGGACTCGAGTTGTGGCCTTCAAGGCGCCCGTGCTGCACAATCACGGGGTGGAAAACAGTCGCCTCACTCGTCTCCTTGATTTCGGCTTGCTCGCCACGTGTCCCCCATGCCTTGAAGATGGTAGGCGGTGGACGCGGGGGGCACTGGCCTTAAATGACGAGGCGGGGAACCGGGTCGTTGCTGATTGGAGTAGCGGGTCGGTCTCGATTCCCTGCGCCCCTGGTGGCCGGATTGGTTAAGTGGGGCGGCCGAGCCCCGACCCCGCCCCTTTATAAGAAGGGGGGATGGCACCCCTCAATCTTTCATCATTCATCTCCTTCCACCTTGGCTCCATCCTTTCTTCTCCTATGGCTAGAGGGCGCGCCGGCACTCCGATGGCGGCGATGAGGGTCTCTGCTCGACAGCGTGCCCCTCCTTCCCAAGAGCTCATGGCGGCAGAGCCCGCCGTGAGAGGAAGGGGAGGGGCGAGGCCGGGGCCGCCGTGGCGCTCGGGGATGAGGAGGACAGGGCGGCGCACTGGCCTCGCCTCCGCCAGCGGCCCCTCCCCCAATGTTGGGCCACGTCGGAGACCAGCCCCGTGAGTTAAATCATCGAGCTGCCTTGGCGCGCTTGCCGTCGTCTTAAATCTCCCTACTCTGTTCGCTCGGTATATGGAGCTTGACCCGCCACAGGCTCTGAGGTTGCATATGAGGGGCTGCGGGAATGGCAGCATGCGGGTCGACGTCGACTTCCCCGCCCCTCACATCATGTATCTTCGTCGCGGATGGAAGACCTTCGCTCATGCCCACAGCCTCTCGGAAGGGCTCGTTCTCCACTTCAAATTAATGGAGAACGGCCTGCTCTCCGTCAAGGTCTTTGGACACTTGGGAAGTCGCCTAAGGTGTTACGTGGATAGCTCCTCATATGATGAAGACTCCTCCTCAAGCGGGAGTGACGAGGAGGACAGCGACAACGACGATGAGGGCATCAAGCGGGAGGAGGCCGACTCTGACTCCGACTGACCGCGCTGCCCACCTCCCTCGGCCACGCGCCCTGCCGAGGGTCTTCCTCGTCAAGATCTCCATCGGCGCGTTCCCTGTCGCCTCCTTTTTGCCTTCACCTGCCACACGTGGGAGGAAAGGGGCAAGAACGGGGATCATGGGGCACTTATGTTTTTTAGTTTTTAAGCCTGCAGGCACTTGTTAGATTTGAACCTTATAATCCCCTTGCTCATGTTTACATTCTGTACGAACTGTACCTGTTTGGAATGTATTAATGAAAAAGGGTGCTTGCTGAGTTCTTCGTGCGTGAGCGAGGCCCATGCCAAGGAATGAATCCTTGTTATTTTTAAGATAAAAATTGTCGCCCGGCAACAGGCCTTGACGTCCCCTCACTTCATCCACGACCATACTCATGCTCTCAGCGAAGGCAGGGGCGAAGTAGGGTTAGGTCCTTCGTTTGCTTCCTTGTCACCGCAACTACAACCAAGTTTCGGCCCAGGGAATAGTTCTTGGGCACAGGAAAGGGGGAGCATGGTGGCCCAGGAATAAACGAGGCTTCATATGTCCCAATTTCATACAGAAATGCATAACAGGGGATAAAGGACTTATCTGAATCTGTAGCCCCCGGCAACCTTGGCTTGCCGTGGTCGGGTGCTTGAATTTGCAGCCCCCGGCAATGGCTTGCCGGGGTCGGGGATGTCGATCCGTCTCCCTGCCTATTGGATGTGGGGTTCCGGCAAACCCTTAAGGTTCGAACACTGGGGTGCGCGTGAAGTCTTGCCCTCCTACCGATCTCGCGGACGAACTCGACGAACTCGCAACACAGAAAGACACGAGGTTTATACTGGTTCGGGCCATCGTTGTGGTGTAATACCCTACTCCAGTGTGGTGGTGGTGGATTGCCTCTAGGGCTGATGATGAACAGTACAAGGGAAGAACAGCCTCCTGAGGTTGAGGTGTTATTGTGGCTAGGGTAGGCTCTCGATCGGGTTGGATCAAGCTAAGGTGAGATCCCCCCTACTATAGTAGCTAGCTCTACTTATATAGGCCCTGGTCCTCTTCCCAAATATCGAGCGGGAAGGGAGCCAACAACGGCGGGCAAATTTGAAGGGGGATAGCTAGTACAAGCTATCCTGACAAAAGCGGTCTTCGCCGAAAAGCTCCAGTGGTGACGCCGCCGTCTTGGCCTCCACGATGACCTCCGTCTCGCCGTCCTCCTGGTCTTGGTCTTGTTGCACCAATATAGCAACCTTTGCCTGATGCCTCGGTACTCTTCGCCTGCGCTAGCCTCCTTAGCACCAAAGAGGAAATAAGAATGCTGCGCGCGCTGGCGCCCGCCTGGCGCCCGCCTGGTGTCGTTCGTCATGGCTCATGTCACGAGAGCCTCGTGAGGTCACCCCCGCCTTGATATCTCCGCTCCTCATGAGCCTGCCTGGCTAGGCCACTCCAGAGGAGGTCTTGCGTCGTCCGCCTCGCGAGGCTCGGACCCTCACGAGGGTCTTGGATGCCTTGTTGATGAAGATGGGCCGTACGACCTGCTGGCTCAGCCACGCTGTGGGCCGCAGGCAGGCAAGTTTGGAGACCGCCGTTCCCAGAACGCCGACACTACCCTTAAATGGCTTAGTAGGAACACATGTGAAGCCTGCGAACAAAAGAAAAGACTAGAAAGGATGGAAAGACACTCACACAACCTCTAAGCTAGGGGTTAGTTGTCGCCGGACACTATCAACCCTACCAAAGAGAGACTTAAACTAGCATGCATGCTAAAACTTAGGGCGCCAGCGCTTCATTTGTTTATGCTCAGGGTCTGCGCCTGGCTTTGTACAAAGGGTTACATGCCTCATCGTCATGGCTTGTACAAAAGGTGGGTTGCCGGGAGGCCCGACAACCGCGCCTCATGGGTAAAACTTACGAAGATGTTTGATGTTCCAGGAGTTGCTCCCTGGGACACCATCTTCGGTCTCCAAGCAGACTGTGCCAGGCCTGGTGACTCGTATTACCCGATAAGGGCCTTCCCACTTTGGTGTCAACTTGTTGGAATGTTTGGCTGACTGAACGCGCCGAAGAACAAGGTCATCTTACTCAAGACTTCGGGCATGAACCTTGCAGCTATGGTAGCGGTGCAAGGCCTGCTGGTAGCATGTAGCTCGCACAGCCACCCGAAGACGATCATCCTAAAGGAGCGTCGCGTCATCTTGCCGCAACTGCTCTTGCTCAAGATCGTCATAAGCGAGCACTCGAGGTGACCCGTATGTGAGTTCCATGGGGAGAACTGCTTCTGCCCCGTATACCAGGCAAGGTGTCCGGCGGTGGCTCAATTTGGCGTTGTTCTGATCGACCAAAGAACCGTCGGCAACTCATCAATCCAGCGCCTTCCACACTTGTGTAGCCTGTCAACAGTCTTTGTCCTCAGACCTCGCAGTACTTCAGCATTTGCCCTCTCCGCCTGGCCGTTGCTTTGTGGGTGTGCCACTGAAGCGAAATAGACCTTGCTACCGAGGTCCTAGATGTATTGCATGAAGGTGCGGCTTGTGAACTGCCTGCCGTTGTCGGTGATGACCCTGTTCGGCACACCAAAACGGCAAACTAGCCCCTTGAAGAACTTGACGGCTGAATGTGCTGTCACCTTCATCACTGCTTCCACTTCAGGCCACTTTGTGAACTTGTTGATTGCGACGTACAAGTATTCAAAGCCCCCGACAGCAGGGGGAAGGGGCCCAGTATGTCGAGCCCCCAGACCGAAAATGGCCAGGAGAGAGGGATTGTTTGAAGGGCTTGAGCTGGTTGATGAAGCTTCTTCGAATGGAACTGACACGCTTCACACTTGGTTACTAGCGCAGCTGCATCCTGGAGGGCCGTGGGCCAGAAGAAATCTTGGCGGAACGCCTTGCCGGCAAGGGCCCTTGACCCTATGTGGGAGCCACACATACCTCCATGTATCTCTGCCAACAGCTCTAGTCCGTCCTCTTGAGGAATTGATGTAGGGCGGAACCCTATGTGGACGATCTTTCACGTTTGGAGAGGATCCCTACGAGGAACACGAAGAACGAGGGGAAGAGCACGAGGGAAATCACGAGGAAAACACAAGAGAATCACTCAAACCAACAAGATCAATCACACATGTGCTAGATCGATGAACACAAAGGGAGATACATGATCCAAAGTCAACAATGGACGATACAAGTGGCGGTAGCTCATCTCCGAGAGGAGGTCTTGAATCTATGAGGATCTTCCGTAAAGGGGTCTTGAATCCATGGTGGATCTTCTCCGAAGAGGCCGCGGTCTCTCACGAGGAGGAGATCCGATATGGATGTGCTGTTTCTATCTAACAATGAGCTAAATCAACGCTAATCCTAACTAGGAGGAGGTGGAGGAGTATATATAGTCTAGGCGAATGAGAGGGTAAGTGGCTTCGGCCCAACACACGGGCGGGCGCACAGGCGTCGGACGTCCGACAGGTACCAGACGTCCGGTGGCTTGCGAGGGTCCGGTCGTCCGGTGCATGTCGGACGTCCGGCGTTTTGGCTCTGGACAGGTGGTGTCAGACGTCCGGTCGGCGTCGGCCGTCTGGGCGCTAGAGAGTGTCGGACGTCCGGTGTCTGGCGATCGTCCGAGTGGCCAGGAGTCGTCGGATGTCGATAGCTCGATCCGTCCGTAGATTCAGGCTCGGAGTCCTCGGGGCAGACGTCCGGGCTGGGCTGGTCGTCCGGTGGGCACAGCCAGTGAGCTTCTTCTCTTGGTACTTGTACTTGGCGCCCTCGCTAGCTGTTTCTGTTGGATGTGGTGGCTTCATGGCTTTCCTCCAAGTACTGATCATGCATAGAACACACGTTGGAGGTAGTAGCCATGTCTCACATGTAGGAAGTGAAGGTTCGGAAAGGAGCGAGTTCACCTTGTGTCCAATGGCGTATAGTTGAGGTCTCGTCATAAGTCCTCTTGGGGTTTGGAGAGTAGTCAGAGTGTACATGGGGATGAACGTGGGATGCTCCGCATCAGGAATGCACTTCATCCTGACTCCGTTTGGCCTCCTTCTGTACAGGGTATCATCCACAAACTGGTACATGTTGGACCGACGGGCTACTTTCTCTGCTTCTTCCTGCTCCTCGGGGAGCTCTCCTGATTGGAGGAAACGGGCGGTGGGCTGCGCCCATGGGGGAGCCTGGGGCTCGACGGCAAGGACCAAAGGCACATGTTCGGCCGCAAGGGCAGTTTCCTCTACGGTCAGGGCCTGGGGCCCCGTCAGAGGTAGTTGCTCTTCTACAAGCTTGGGGTACCCGGCAACCTCCTTACCGGCGGCTCCTGGGAGCTCAGCGGGAAGGTACTTGCCGGGACTTGTCTTCCTTCGCTTGTTCTGCCCTGCTGATGGCTTTACGGATGGTTGTATTAACTGAAGTACAAAAGGTACCTGGTTCCACAGGCAACTTGAGGGCAGCACGTTTCGACAGGTCATCCGCAATGCTGTTCTCCGCTAGGGGAACGTGTTCTGCCTGTAGGCCGTCGAAATATTCTTCCAACTTCCTCACTTCATTCACTTAGGCCTCCATCAACGGGCTCTGGTAATCCTTGTTGACTTGCTTGACGACGAGCTGCGAATCACCTCTGATGATGAGCTTCTTGATTCCGAGGTCTGCCGCGATCCTGAGACCGGCAAGCAACCCTTCGTACTCCGCCATATTGTTCGTTGATTTTTCCAGGGGGAAGTACATCTGGATTACATACTTGAGGTGCTCTCCGGTGGGCGTGATGAGTAGCACGCCAGCACCAGCACCAACACCTTGGAGGGAGAAAGCTCCGTCAAAGTACATAATGCACTCACTGCCCTTCTCCTTGATGGGAAGGGTGGTCTCTTGGATCTCCTCGTCGGGTGTTGCGGTCCACTCTACTATGAACTCTGCCAAAGCTCGGCTCTTGATCGTTGAAGTACTTTCAAATCTGAGGCCAAAGCTCAACAGCTCCAGTGCCCACTCCACAATCCTCCCTATCGCATCTGGGTTCTGCAAAATCCGTAGGAAAGGGAGGCGGGTGATGACGGTGATCTCGTGTGCTTGGAAATAGTAGCGCAGCTTTCTCGAGGCCATGAGAAGGCCGCAGCTTCGTGATTCAGAATATATTGACCTAGCCCTGCGGTCGGCGTTCGGGAACGGGGTCCCCAGACTTGCTCGCCTCGAGGCCCGCGGTGTGGCTCAAGTGGGGCCTAGCGGCCCAGCTTCATCAGCTCAAGCTCAAGACCCTCCTAAGGGGGCCAGATTACAAGGCGGACGACAGGAACCTTCCTCAGGAGCAGCCTCGTCAGGCAGGCTCACGAGGAGGCGGAGAGATCAAGGCAGGGTACCTCACGAGAGTGCCCCGTGACACAAGCCATGACGATCGAGATCAGTCCGGCGCGAGCCTCCGCAGTGTCCTTGTTTCCCCTTTGGTGCAAAGGAGGCAAGCACAGGCCGAGGCATCAGGCAACGGTTACCACTTCGGTGCAACAAGACCAAGACTAGCAGAGCGGCAGGACGGAGGTCATCGTGGAGCCCTGGACGGTGTCACCGTCAGAGCCTTTGGTAGCCGAAGACCAACTTTAGTCAGGATAAGTGTACTAGATGTTCCCCTTCAAAATGGCCAATTGTTGGCGCCCTTCCCGCTCGTTATTTGGGGAAGAGGCCCAGGGCCTCCCTCTATAAATAGGACTAGCCACCACAAAGAGAAGGAAGAACGGAAAAGGGGGATCGATCGACGAGACACAGGTCGAACCTACCAGAGAGAGAGAAAGAGAGAGAGATAGAGAGAGAGAGAGAAGCGACTAGACTCACCCTAGCAGTCCGCGGCACCAGCTCAAGAACAGCCCCTCGCGAGGCTGTTCTTCCTTTGTATCTGTTCCTAATCAGCCCCAGAGGCAGTCCACCACACCACAAACTAGAGTAGGGTATTAGACCACAATGGTGGCCCGAACTAGTATAAACCTCGTGTCCCTTGTGTGTTCTTCTTCCTAGTTTAGATCCCTCACAAACCATGGACGCGTGAGCTGGTAGGGGAAAGATCTCCGCGCGCACCCCAGTGTTCGAACCTCAAGGGTCTGCCGGAACCCGAAATCCGATATTTGGCACGCCAGGTAGGGGTGCGCCGGAATCATTCCTCCGCCGCCTCGTGTTTCGTCGCCTCGTCGTTTGATGTCAAGCGACCCGGCAGCCGACGCCGACCGCTGGGCGGCATGGCCTGCCCACGCCGTGTCGCCAGCCCAGGGCGACCTCAACATTGCACCTCAGGCAGCTCGCGCTCCGCAAGGCGCTGCGGGGCACGGGCGACGCGGCCAGACGCCGCCAGCCCTCACGCCGCGGCAGGTGCGGTCGGCGGCCAGAGCCTCAAGCCACGCCGCGGCCACGGCGCCGCACACCCGATGGGAGCAGGCGAACTCCAGGGCTGCGCTCACGATGGCCCGAGAGCTATTACGGTGCCGGCTTCTAGAGGGCGGCCGCGACGTGCTGTTGGAACGGGTGGCCGAGCTCCTGGACGCCGCCGCCTCGGGAGCACCTCCTTTCTGCGTCAGGCTGCCACCTCTGGCCCAGAGCGCACTGTGTGGCGGCCCCATGCGCGCCCATGCAACCTCAAGCGGGCTCTAGGGCCTACTCGACGCCAACCTGGCCAGTAGCACCAGGCGGCAAGCCGCGCGGACCCCATCTCCGGCCAGCAAAGGAGCGCACGCCGTGACCTTTGGCCTCGACGGACCACCGCGCCACCACTCTCAAGACAACGCTCCAGGCCGGACTGCCTGGCATGTGGGGCACTACAGCGAGACCTACGGGACAGCGCCCCCAAAAGCTTATGTGCCCCGCATGATGGATCAAGAGTGCGCACAGGAAGAAGACCATGGCTCGTTCCTTGGGCCAAGATGGGGCGAGGAGACACCACAAGCTGAGCTCTTTCAGGAAACCAAAGAGGGCCTCGACGACCTCGCCAGCGGCAGCAACTATCTGATACCATTAATTCCTCAGGAGCAAGCTTATGCTAACCATGTGTCGCAGGAGGTACAGGTCGCCGTGACAGGTGGCTGCCCCAACACTGCAACCTCTCACCCCTCAGGAGGAGGGCACCGGGGGATGCGGGAGAGAGGCCGAGATCCGGGTTCGTCCCCGTGGTGCTTGGCGCAAGACGTTCTCAGGAGGTAGGCCCTCTGCCGGGGAGGTGCCTCAGGGCCTGCCCCCGGCAGAGGACCCGTGGTCGTCCGGGGAACCACTGGCGACCGCTCTACCCCATTGGCGTCGTCCTTGGTCTCCAGCCGCTGTCATTGGCGGTAGAGTGTGGCGCAAGGTGGGGCCCTCATCTGGCGATATGAAGCAAGGCCGGTACCTGTGAAGAAGGCCCAGTGCCTGTGAAGCTCGCCGCCCCGTGACACTCTCACATAATAATGAGTGGGGCTGTACACGCCCCGGAGTCTCAGGAGCGCCGGCCTCAGGCCCTGGGGCTCCCTCCCACGCCCAGTGGCAGCACTTAGCTCCGCGCTGGTGAGAAGAAGTCGAAGACTAGACTAGGTGCCGGACGCGTCCTTTTGCTTTTTTTGTGTTTTCCTCTGTTGACGAGTTTCTTCGATTTGAATTTAAGTTGGATTTGAGTTCGAGCCTTGCGTGCGTTTGGGGAAGGGGTGTTTAGTCTCATTCGAGCAATCTCTCGTGTTCTGGTTTCGGCTTTACGTCCAAAGCTAGCGCCACCGCCTCCTCGCCACCAGGCCGGGCCAATCAAGGCCACATAGCTCGGACGGCTGCCGCCACGCCTTCTCGGGAGGTTCTTATCGCAGGATCAATGGGTTCACCAGAAGACACATATGGCGCTATATTCTGCAGCCCCGGCCGGGCTCACCAGGATCAAAAGGTAAATCAGCCAGCCGATCCACCACCAGGCCGGCCGTTAAGCTCACACGTAGCTTTAATATTACCAGGGCATTTACCGCAAATCTTTACATGAGGGGCTTCCCCCCCCCCCCCAAATGCTCTCACAGTGTTGAGGGCCAAGCCCAACCTCTTCGTGGTAGGGTAAACAGCAGCGATGCATAATCACGGACATATCGTCCGCTTATACAGGTCACCTCCCGAGGCGTCGCTGACGTCATCGCCGCCACCAACACCTCCTCCAGCACCAGGACCGTCCATGACGCTGCCTTAATCGTCAGCCACGATCATGCTGTCATCATCAGACGTGAAGGCCCTGATAGGTCGTCCACGTGATCCTCCACCCATTGCGCCAGGTCGCCCCGGACGGCTATGGGCACCGGTGCGATGGCGGCATCGAAGTTGAAGTGGGGATCCCTGTCCCGCAGATAACTGAAGACACGGGAGAAAGCGCGCCCGAGCAAGGCTCGGCTCCTCTCCTCGACGAGCCAACGAGACCTCTCGGAGCGGTTCTCCAGGAGCGTCACCACGTCAGCAAAATACTGGAGGTTGCCAGCATAGGTTGTCTCGTGCGGCTCCTCAACAGCGGCCTCGCAAATCTTGCCCAGGGCCGTGTTTGCCCGTTCCCTGAGCGTATGGAGCGTGGGGGCGTGCTCGTGCTCCAGAACCCGCCGACGACGAATCTCGTCCTCGTTCTGCCGTGCAGTGGCCTCGGCGCCATCAACCCTCTGTCGGAGAAGAAGCGGTTTGGCGCGGGAGGAGGTCAGATCCGCCTGCGCTGCGCGAAGGGCGGCTGCAGAGGAGTCCGCACCTGCTGCTGCTTGCCTAGTTTGGCCTTGAGGGCCGTGGGTCCTGCCTCGCCTTCGGCCCCGACCAGCTCCAACCTCAACTCATACCGGGCGCTCGAGGCCTGGCGAGCTTCCGCTTCTGGCGGCGGTCGATCTCTTCTTGGGCTCTGGGCCAAGGCTGCAACATCATCCTCCGCCTCGAGCCACCAGCGCTCCCTTGTCTCCAACTGCTCAAGGTCGAGGTTGCGCCGGGCGGCCTCCAAAGCAACAGCGCTTCCTCAAGGCTCGAGCTCCTCCTAGTCGACGGAAGCCTCCTTCACGACACAAAGTGCAGCCTGGCGCAACTCCACCGCTGCTCCTGCAGAGTTGCTCCAGTGCTTGGAGCTCCCACGCGACGCCTCCTCCGCCCCCTCGCACCGCCAATCTGCCTGTGGCCTCCTTGACGGCTCGAGAGCAAACCTCTCGTGAGGCCGCCATGACTCCTCAGCCTTCGTGATTGTCAAGGTCACGCCAGGACGCTGCAAGGGCAACGGCTACGTTCAGCTTGCGCCTCTCCTCAGCAAGGCGCAAACCTTTGGCCTCGAGACGCGCATCCTCGCTGGCAAGCTCCGCCCCGAGCCGGTTCACCGCATCCGTCGCCCCACGCAGAAGTTCTTGACGGCGGACGCGGCGTTCGCAAGCACGCCTGAGCACGTCTTCCGCATCCCCCTCTGCTGCTGGTGTATGCGGAGGGCCCAGAGGCGGCGCGCCTCCTTCCGCAGGGCAGGGGGCTGGCGCCCAACAGCCGGGCCGGACGGCCTTGCTAAGAGCAGGGCTTGGCGCGGTCCGCCTCGTAAGAAGAGCTCAAGATCGACTTCAACCAATCACCGTCCACGATCAAGGGAGGAGCACGGGGCAAGCTGGTTGTACCCCAGGAGAACTCCTGAAGGGGAGACAGAAGGCGCACAGGCTCGGGACGCTCAGCTGAACGGGCCACCTCTCCGACCGGCTGAGTGATGTGGGCGTTGCTTGAGCCCGACGCACCAAGGACCAGCAACGAGGGCGAAGCTTGGGGAGATGGCTCCTTGGCCGTCTCCGCGAATTCGGCAGGAAGGGCCCTGAAAGGTCACAGTCAGCTGCGAGAACCGAGAAGTGGAGGAGCAGAGAGAGAAGAGGACTTACTCGTCCGTGGTGAAGTACCTCCTGCACTTCAGCAAGCAGCAAGGGCGATCGTCGGAACCGGCCTAAGCGCTCGGCGCAGGGGACGGTTTGTGGCATGGAGGAGTTTGTAAGGTGATCAGCACCAGTGGGACCAGCCTGGGGGACGCCATCAGGCACCGCCTCATGAGGGACGACCGGGGCTTCAGGAGCCCCAACCTCGGGAGCCGGAGGCCGCAACTCCTCACCTGTCCCCGTTCCGGAACGAGCTCCGGGAGATGCCGCCCTCAAGGCTCCGCGCGGCGTCACCACCTCAAAGTTGTCCCCTTCAAATCCTGACGATTCTCATCTCCCTGCTCCATCACCCGAGACAGAGCCACTTTGGGCGACCGGAAGAGCTACCACGGCAACTGGGTTCTCGCGAGGTCCCTTGAGGTCAGTCGGGCGCAGCCCCCACTCGTCAAAGATGGGCATCTGCTTCACGAAATCGGCCCTGCCCGAACAGAGATACAAGAGGGCACCATCATGTCGAAGGCTGCCTGGGAAAGGGTCGCCAACCAGGACCCTGAGCACCGGCCCTCAAGACTTCAGCGCCAGTCCCTCCTCAAGTCGTGAGATGCGGTCTGTGCGCCCCGCAAAGTCCCACATCTGATGAGAGTGGCGCTGGAGAGGAGCAATGCGACACTGTAGGAACTCCTTCACCACCTTGGGCGCCGTCACATTGAGCGCCCTCAAGCTCTCGAAGCGGCGCCATACGAATGCAAGCCGGGTGTCCATGGCGCCTCATGACCCCACTGAGTTGGGAACAAAGACGCAAGGTAGGATGCGAGAGCAGGGGGCTGAGCACCCCAACGTCCACATACAGCCACCGCTCTCTGACCTTGGCCTCAGGGGGAGGGAGTCTGAAATCGATCCCCGAAGTAGCTGTCTCTGGCACCGCAAGGAAGCTCACACACCCCGAGCATTGAGTAGGATCACTCGGGCGCAAAGAGAAGAAGTGACGCAAAAGGGCAACGGAAGGGGGGATGCCCACCATTGCCTCACGGACAAAGGCAAAAACAGCCAGGAGGGTAATGGACTCAGGCCCGAGATGCATCATGTGGATCTGATAGTGGGAGAGCACCGCATTGAAGAAAGCAGAAAAGGGGGGAACCAGACCCGCCCACAGGGCATCAGCGAAGAACCGGACCTCTGTGACAATCCTGTGGAAGGAGGCATGGGACGCAGGCCATGCCGTGGTCCTACCGCACTCGTTGAAGATGGTGGCAAGAGCAGAGCGGACCTTGCCCAAGGCCTCGGGGTTGAGTATGATAGATCGGTCGACGGTGGAGGCCACCGCCGGAGGCGAGCGGGACGAAGGCGCGGGCTTCTTCACCTTTTCCTTCTTCGTTGGCGCCATGGCGACAGGAAGGGCGAGAGTCCGAGTTGGATTAAGGGCGGAAGTTGGAGCCAGAGGAAGAAAGAAGAGCCGGGAGTGCGCGGATGGCGAAAGGGGAATGGTTGTGTGCAACTCCGGGTCCGCTTAGCCGGGCGTGTAATGAGGCATCATGGGGAAGCGGAGACGCCCACGAACAATCAATCGCCACACGGCGCCCAAGGCCGCAGGCTGTTGGGCCCCGCAGCGCTTCGCACTTGCCCCTTTGCTTCTCTGCTAAGCCAAGCCCGGGCGCGCCTTGGGCCCGGGGGCTACTATCGGCACTCTGGGAACGGGGGTCCCCAGACTTGCCTGCCTGCGGCCTGCGGCGTGGCTCAAGTGGGGGCCTAGCGCGGCCCAGCTTCATCAGCTAAAGCTCAAAACCCTCGCGAGGGGCCAAGCCTCGCGGGGCGGACGACATGAACCTTCCTCAGGAGCAGCCTCGTCAGGCAGGCTCACGAGGAGTCGGAGAGATCAAGGCAGGGTACCTCACGAGGGTGCCCCGTGACGCAAGTCATGACGATCGAGATCAGGCGGGCGCTAGGCGGGCGCCTGCCTGCGAAGTGTCCTCGTTTCCCCTTTGGTGCAAAGGAGGCAAGCATAGGCCGAGGCATCAGGCAAAGGTTACCGCTTCGGTGCAACAAGACTAAGACCAGCAGAGCGGCAGGACGGAGGTCATCATGAAGCCCAGGACGGCGTCACCGTCAGAGCCTTTGGCAGCCAAAGACCAACTTTAGTCAGGATAAGTGTACTAGATGTTCCCCTTCAAAATGGCCAATTGTTGGCGCCCTTCCCGCTCATTATTTGGGGAAGAGGCCCAGGGCCTCCCTCTATAAGTAGGACTAGCCACCACAAAGAGAAGGAAGAATGGAAAAAGGGGGGTCGATCAATCGACGAGACACAGGTCGAACCTACCAGAGAGAGAGAGAGAGAGAGAGAGAGAGAGAGAGAGAGAGTGAGAGAGAGAGAGAGAGAAGCGACTGGACTCACCCTAGCAGTCCGCCGCACCAGCTCAAGAACAGCCCCTCGCGAGGCTGTTCTTCCTTTGTATCTGTTCCTTATCAGCCCCAGAGGTAATCCACCACACCACAAACTAGAGTAGGGTATTACACCACAATGGTGGCCCGAACTAGTATAAACCTCGTGTCCCTTGTGTGTTCTTCTTCCTAGTTTAGATCACTCGCAAACCATGGACGCGTCAGCTGGTAGGGGAAAGATCTCCGCGCGCACCCCAGTGTTCGAACCTCAAGGGTCTGCCGGAACCCGAAATCCGACACCCTGCAAGAGGGAACTGACAAAATACATTGGGTACAGCACCACCTTGTTCTTTTGTCCCACTTCGCCCATCCGCTCAGGTTCTGCCTTGGTGGGTCCGGGCCTTGCTGGGGGTTCTGATTTGTCGGCGTCAGGCTCTGTCGGGGACGACCCCGACTCGCCATTTGATGGCTCTGCTCCAACTGCTGCTTCTTTCTCAAATTCCCTCTGCGCCACCAGCGCAACACTGACCACTTGATTCGTTGATGCAAATACAGCAGCAATGGCTCCCGTGGTTTAGGCGCGACTATATTGGCGTGGAGGTGAGGTACCTCTTCAAATCTTGTAGTGCTGCCTCTGCCTCCGGAGTCCATTTTACTGGACCCGCCTTTGCCAAAACTTAGAAAAAGGGGAGGGCGCGCTCAGCAGATTTGTAGATGAACCTACTTAGGGCAGCAACACAGCCGGCGAGCCTACGGACGTCTTTGACCCGTTTCGGCGCCTCAATCTACTCGATCGCTTTAATCTTGTCGGGATTTGCTTCGATTCCGTGTTGAGACACAAAGAACTTGAGAAGTTTGCCGGAGGGGACACCGAACACACACTTCTCTGGGTTGAGCTTGAGGTTGATCTTGCGCAGGTTTGCGAATGTTTCTTCCAAATCTTGCATGAGCGTGGCCCTGTCCTTGGTTTTGACCACTATGTCATCCATATAAGCTTCCATATTTCTATGTAGCCGGGGCTCAAAACCAATCTGGACTACTTGGGCAAAAGTCGAACCAGTGCTCTTCAACCCAAAAGGCATTCGTACAAAACAGTACGTACCACATGGGGTGATGAACGTGGTCTTCTCTTCGTCTTACTTCATCATGAAGATCTGGTGGTACCTTAAATAGGCATAGAGGAATGACAGCAGGTCACACCCGGCAGTGGAGTCTGCAATCTGGTCGATGCATGGCAGATGGAAGGATCCTTTGGACAGGCGTTATTGATGTCTGCGTAGTCAATACACAGCCTCCACTTCCCATTTGCCTTACGCACCACCACCGGATTGGCCAACCACGTGGGTTGGAGTACTCCTCTAACCAGGCCTGCCGCCTCGAACTTCCTGATCTCTTCAATGATGAACTCTTTTTGCTCCAAAGCTTGCTTCTGACCTTCTGCTTGACGGGCCGCGCGTGAGGACAGACAGCAAGATGGTCCTCAATCTCCCTAGGAACGCCGGGGATGTCAGATGCTTGCCATGCAAATACATCAACATTCACCCGTAGGAAGGCGACGAGCGCGCTTTCCTATTTGCTACCGAGGGTGGAGCTTATAGTGAAAGCCCCGCCCGTGCCGTCCTCCTTGAGGGACACCTTCTTGGCTTCTGGTGGTGCAGCCTTGGACTTCGTGCTCTTGTCGGTGGAGCTCTCTGGCACGTCCTGAACGGGAGCACAACACTCCAAAGAGGTGCGCTTGCCAGAGTGGGTGCAAGAGGTCTTGCCGGAAGAGGTCTTGCTGGAAGGAGTCTTGCTAGAAGGAGCCCTATCGGCCTTCTTCCTCCCTGGAGCTTCAGCGGCAGGAGCAAGTGCCCTGGCGGCAGTTGCTGCAACTGCCTCTCGGTAGAGTTGGTCGACGTAGATGAGCGCGTCTTTCTTGTTAGAGGGGACAGTGATGATGGTCAGCGGCCCCGGCAGCTTCAACGTGTTGTAGGCGTAGTGGGACGCCGCCAAGAACTTGGCCAACGCTGGGCGGACAAGGATCCCATTGTATGGCAAGGGGATCTCGGCGACATCAAAGATGATCTTCTCCGTCCTATAATTCAGCTCGCCCCAAACGTAACGGGCAGCGTGATTTTACCTTTAGGCTGGATCCTTCCTAGGTTGACCCCTTGAAACGGGCCCGTCTCTTCGAGGTCTCCATCAGGAATCTGCAGCTTCTTGATCACAGCGGGCGAGATCAAATTCAGACCGGCCCCACCATCAACCAGCACTCTGGTCACCTTGAGGTTGCGTATTGTTGGTGAAACCAACAACGGCAAACACCCGGTGGCAGTTGTGCGGTCAGGGTGATCCTCGATGTCAAAAACGATGGGCGTGCGGGACCACATCAGTGGCTTCTGGGCATCGAACGATGGCTCCGCCGTAGTGACCTCACGCGCCCACTTCTTCAGCTGGCGGTGTGAGGTGAGCAACGAGGTGCCACCGTCGATGCACATAGCCTCTTTAGCCTCCTAGAACTCGTGCTCGCCGGACTCGTCGTCCTCGTCGTGATCATCGTCCTCCTCTTTCTTGTCGCGGCCCCGAGAGGGACTCTCTTGTTGGTTATCTTTGCTCCTGACCTTTCTCCTTGTCTTGCCTTTCATATTCAGCCTTCTGCTTTTCTGCAAGTAGATCAACTTGTCGACAGTTCTGGAGGTCCTGGCCCTTGGTGCGGTGGATCTTGCAGTACTACTTGTCGGAGCCTCCTGGCTTGCCGGCGGCTGCCAGGGCCAAGCAGGCGGCACACCTAGCAACCTCCTTGCCGGGGTCATCAGCATTGGCCTTTTTGGTGGCACCCAGCTCACAGGATCCCTCAACGGCAAGCACAGTCGTGCCCTTGTGCTTCCTGTTGCGGCGCCGGCCCTTCTTTGTCGGGGCGGCGGTGTCTTGGTCTCTAGAGTCGGTTTCCGCACCGGCGTCCTCGCCGGGGTACTTCCTCCCCCCTTCAGCTCGAGCACATCTATCAACCAGAACATAAATTTCGGCCACATCTTTGACCTTGTTCATCGCCAACTCTTCACGCATCTTGCCGTTGTGCACATTCTGATGGAATGTGCTGATAACGGCGGCAGGATGAACATCTGGGATGTTTTACTGCACCTGGTTGAACCACTGTATGTACTTGCGCAGGTTTTCACCTTCTTTCTGGGGGATGATATGCAAATCGCTTGCATGGCCATGAGCTTGGTGGCCTCCAGTGAAGGCGCCAACAAACTCATGACACAAATCCGACCAAGAAGAAATGGAATCCACTGGCAAGTGCATCAACCATGACATGATGTTGGTTTTGAGTGCCAACGGGAAGTAATTGGAAAGCACCTTGTCGTCGTGAGCTCCAGCAGCTTGCATCGCGATGGTGTAGATGCTGAGGAACTCCGACGAGTGGGTCTTGCCGTTGTACTTCTCGCGAACATCGGGCTTGAATGTGCGGTGGGAGGGCCACTGGAACTATCGCGGCCTTCGGTTAAAGGCTGGACAACCACCTCGTAAGGCAGGTTGCCGGGGGCCCCCAGTGCCGGGTGGTCCATAGTAGGCCCCGCACGCCGATTAGACTGATGGCGCGTCTCCCGTCGTCGCTCGATGGTATATCGAGCATCTTCCTAGACCCGTTCCCGAAGGACTTGACGTTGGTCGCGGCGTGTTTGCGGGTCGGACGACGCTGTGGAAACATTGTCACCGACGTCGGGTCGTTGGGCCAGTGGCTGTTGTCGCGGCCGCGGGGGGGGGGGGGGAGTGCACCGTGGACACAGCGTCTCTGGTCTCCCCAGCGCCGGCATGCACCGGCTCGTCAGGACGCCGGTGCGAGGGTCCCGTTGAGAGCGGCTTGTCTTTGTTGGCGAAGCTGACAAGGCTTCGGATGGTGGCTCTCCACTCGTCGAGCTTCTCCGCAGCAGGGGGGAAGTCGAGCAGCAGCTCTGAATTCTCTGCTAGCGTAGGCGGCGGCGAGATCTGCGTAGACCGTGACGCGCTCCGACTTCTAACCGGGTTAGAAGGGGCTCTGTCGCTGTCTCGCGGTCGCACGCTGCCTGCACCGGCGTCTGAGCGCGCACGCCGACCTGGTTCGTCCTGTGAGTGGCGCACAGGGCTCTTTCCGCGGCGGTGCCCGGGGGCTCTGGCATCGCAGTGTTGCTCATCGCGCGCGGCCCGGGAAGGGCGCGGCGCGGGCGCCAGCTTGGGTGCCATAGAGGTTGCTGCGCCACCCATGGGCAGCACGGCCCCGCCCCTGGACCCAGCGGCGCGTGGCTCGTCGTCTCGGATTCGGACAACGCCGCTCGCCTGGCTTCAATCACTAGAATGTCGTGGATGCTTGCGGGCCACGTCTCCGGCCACATCCGTGGGCACCGGCTGCCTGCTCGCGCTGGCGTGGATGGGCCGGCCTTGAACGAGCCGATCGCTGTGATCCCCTTTCTCTTGGGGGCCATGGTGATGATGAAGTCGGTGTGCTAACCTTCAAACCGGATTTTCACAGCATGCGCTCCCCTACCTGGCGTGCCAAAGATGTCGGGGGAAACAACACCAACGGGATCACGAGGAATCCCTTTTGCTACGGTTGGCGGGCGCAGAGCTGTGGAAAGAGCATGATTGAGAGATCAACACGGGGGGATTATCCAGGTTCGGGCTGCAAGTGATGCATAATACCCTACTCCTGCTGGTTTCTGTTTATCTGGTGTTCTTGGACTAGCTACTAGGCGTGCAGGGTCCAAAAAGTCTGAATCCTATCACAGTACGCCCTCCTTTTATAGACAAACGGGTTGCCAAAGTGGCACACAGGAGGTGGAAAGCTATATAGTGGTCGAGTCTATCCTCTGGCACCGTAGGACAAACACATTTAATGCACTGCCGACGTGCCCTTCTTGCTTTATCGGGGACGGCAAGGAAGCTCATCCCAGCTATCGCCACCTCATCTGGCTTCGACGCGCGTCCGAACTAACGAGGCGGGTACTGCCACGCTGGCTGGCTGGCGGCTGAGTTGGTGCGGTGGCAGAGCCTTCACGAAGATCTGCATGCCACCACACAGGTGCTTGGTGAGTTGGCCTAGAGGCCGCACGTCGCCATGCAGGTGCTCGCCTAGTTGGTGGGCTGGCTGCTGCATGGGAACGGCGGCGGAGTCTTGGCTGATGTGGGCCTGGCTGCGGCCCCGCGGATGTCTCCGGCAAGAGTCTTGACATGGCCCCAGCAAGGGTCTTGCGATGGCATCATGGTCGTCCCCGGCAAGGGGCTTGCCGGGGTTCTCGTGGGTATCCTTGGCAAGGATCTTGCCGAGGATCTTCGTCTTCTAGTTATTAATTTGGTCTTGTATGCTTCCGGTCTTCACAAAGATCTGCATGCCACCATGGAGGCGCTTCCCGAGCCTTGGTTCCAATGTGGTTTGAGGGCGTCGGAACTCTCAGGCTCATGGGTGGCAGCCCTGCTGGCGTTGGGCAAGTTTCCCCGGCAAGGCTCTTGCCGGGGCTGTGCAGGCCGCCACGGAAAGGGCCTTGCCGGGGGAGTCCACCTCGCCCTTCTGCTCTTTGTGTTTCCAGCTTGGTGTTGGTCTAGTCGTCTTGTGCCTTTGCTTCCTCTGCCCCGCCAAGCGTGGCCACGGGCGTGGGGCTGCGACTGACGGTGCACAAGTAAAGCGGCGCAAAAAGGGACTCCTACTTTTGTACACCGACACCCACCTTCATTAATAAAGCTTTCCTCTTATATTCGCAATATCCAGATTGCAATCTTAGTTTCTTGCCTGTTCTTTGTTTGCTTGAAGGAACTAGACCTTTATGGTCAGGTTGATCATGCTCCAGCATGGTCAATAACCTCTCAGAGTTGGTTTAGCGATTACTAAGGTGCGACGTCCTCACACATTCGTAGTTGGATCGTCGAAGTCTACTCCTCCGAAACAATAATTACCATCTCATCGAAAGACGGGACACCATTGCCTCTATCACAGGTGTTTTGGCGACTGAGATTTGGTGGCTCAACAGGTTTCTTGCACTTGGCATTCTAAAGACCCACTCATGGCCACTTATCACCGGGCGGTTGATAATATTGCTGGTCATTTCAAAAGTTATCAGGTGGAATATGTTGATCGCAGAGAGAATGAGGCGGCTGATGCTTTAAGCCAGCTAGGGTCTCAATGTAAGCCGGTGCCACCCAATGTTTTTCTTGACGTATTGAATAACCCTTCAGTTAAGTTGCCGACAAAGGAGGACCTGGCAGTTCCTGACCCGGAGGCACAATTGGTGGTGGCTCTTCATGCTATTCCTTATTGGACGATGGCGTGCATGGCTTATATGAACCGGGGCGAGTTGCCTGAGGATGAAACTTTGGCCAGGCAGATAACCTGGTGCTCTAAGTCTATGACTGTTGTCAATGGTGAGTTACACCGGTGCAGTGTCACAGGTGTGTTACAGTGTTGTGTTTCTCCTGAAGAGGGTTGTGAGATTCTAAGGGAGATTTATGAAGGAGATAGTGGACATCACGCCGGCTCTAAATCTCTGGTGGCTAAAGCTTTTCGTCATGGATTTTACTGGTTGGCAGCTCATGCTGATGCAGAGGATCTAGTTAGCAAGTGTGATGGCTGTCAGAAATTTTCTAGATGAGCTCATGTTCCAGCTCAAGAATTGAGGATGATTCCAATTACTTGGTCGTTTGCAGTCTAGGGACTGGATATGGTTGGACCTTACAAGAGGTCTAAGGATAAAATGACCCATCTCTTGGTGGCGGTTGACAAGTTTACCAAGTGGGTTGAGGCATAGCCGGTCAGTAAGTGTGATGCAGCAACAACAGTTCAATTCATTAAGACGATGATCTTCCGCTTTGGTTACCCTCATAGTATCATAACTGATAATGGCACTAATCTGTCTAAGGGTGCTATGAAGGAGTTTTGTCAATGAGAGCATATTCGTCTTGACGTTTCTTCGGTGGCTCACCCCCAGTCCAATGGTCAAGCTGAAAGGGCCAATCAAGAAATCATGGGAGGTATAAAACCTCGGCTTATGGTCCCTTTGTAGAGGACGTCAGGTAGTTGGGTTGAGGAATTACCCTTAGTGCTTTGGAGTATCAATACCACCCACAACACATCAACAGGTTACACGCCATTCTTCATGAATGGCGAGGTTGCACGACCAGATCTGGGCACTGGAGCGCCAAGATGGCCGAAGCATGCAGCATGTCGCAAATGCCCTGATCGAAGCCCACCAATCTGCATCTCGCGTCACGTCCTCCGCAGCACCTCTCGCTACGTCGGCCGAAACACCACCACCGGCCATGGATCCGCGCAGTAACCGCCAGATCCAAGCACCACGGCTCCCTACTGGCAAGAACCAGCAACATCGAGCCCAGGGCCGCCGCCCCGGCGTCCTCCACTCCATCCGCAGCAGCCATGGAGCCCTGCACCACGGACGGATGGAGAAGCCAGATCCGCCGAGTCCGACCAAATCCAGCCCTCCCCACCCGCCGCTTCCTCACAACCGCCGCCACAGCCCTCTACCAGAGATGCGCTGAAGCTCCGCCGGGCAGTTGCGTTGACCCCCATCGCAAGATCGCGCCTCGCAACTGGATCGAAGGCGCCAGTAAGCTCCCACTGAAAGAGAGCTGAGCAATCGAGAAGGCCCCGCCACCGCCACCACCACACGGGTTTTGCCCGGAGGTGGCCACCGGCGGCGGCAAGGGGGGAGGAGTAGGTGGAGGGAGCTGCTGGCGGCGGGGGACCGAGTCGCCGCCCGTGTCACCTAAGCAAGACGACGCGGGGGCCTTAGTTAGCTAAATAGCCAGTCTAACTTTCCTCATCACAATATATATGAGTTTATGTCCTCTACAGCATTCACTTATTGCTAATTCTTCAAGTTGCTATTTCTGCTAAGTGAATGTGATCGGACCCTTCTCCCTCTATGCTAAACTCAACCCAATCTATTCACAAATTCTTCATGTACGTTCTATTTGAAACTCGTTCAAAATCTTCACTGTGTCCTTGTCAGCTGAAGAATTTGCAAACGGAACTTTTAACTTATCTTATCCAAATTTTTGGCCTTTGCCGCTCAAACTGTTCCGCATCCCACGAAATACTTATCTATTCACCCACGATCTCACATGATCTCCACTTCTCAGTACGTGGGTGACACATGTCAAGCGAATGAGAAGGGTTAGGGGCACGTTCATCCAAATTCTTCGGGCGAACAGTTTTTCACCGTGGCTATAAATACCCCTCCCCTTCCTCACTTCTCCTTTACTCCGCTCGACCTCACTCCAGCTCGAGCTTCACAAACCCTAGCGCCGCTGCTACTTCATCGTCGCCGGTGAGGAAGAACTTCACTGCCTCGACCTCGTTGCCGTCGTACTCGCGCCGTCCGTGGATTTATTCACTCCTCCACCACCGTAGCTGTCTTCCTCAGCCGAGTTAGGGCGTGGAAGATCTGCACTGACGAACTTCACATCTCCACTTCCCAGTTCGTCGTGTTCTTCGTCCATGGTAATTAAAAGTTACTTTTACTAACCTCTTTGATTCAAATGATTTCTACAAAATCCTCAAAGGTGTTTTTCTTCAAATCTTCACACACTAAACACCTCACATGTCATCTGATCTTGATTCATTTCTCTAAGTTATATTTTTCTTCAAGATTCCTCAATTGTGTGGATTTCTGATCCGCATAACTCGAACCTAAGACAAAGAACGCTTAGTGAAATTCTTCAAGACTCATCTGGTCAAATTCCTCAAACTTGTTCTTTTTACAAAATCTTCTGAGAACGCATATGACCTCTCCAAATTCCTCGCAACTATACTCTGTTCACAGGTTCTCATGTCTGCTGCTGAATCACTAGGTTCTCATCAACTTAACTCATTTGCAGCGTTCCTCGAAGAAAAGTTGCATACATCTTCAGAGAATTCCATTGTTCAAATTCTTCATCTGAAGAAACTGGCTGATGGAAAGAAGCCACAGAAGGGAGGAAAGAGGCCTGAGGTCAATACTGCTTTTGAGATCCCTGATGATATATACAAGGATTATTGCACTCCTGATGAGGCCAAGTTTGGTAAGGAGGACAAAAATCAGCGCAACGTGCGCATCCAAAAGATAGAGAGGAGATGGGCAAGAGAGTGGAGGGAGTACAGGTATGTTACTCCCAAATACATGAAGAAATTCGCTCTAAATCCTCCATTCCAGGACCTCCATTGGCACCTGGCCAAGAAGCAGATCCGACTAGCCTCAAGCGCGGTGAGGATTATCCTGATGAATAGGCCAAGCGCAAGGCCAAGTTGGCCAGACAAGCAAGAGAAGCAGTGAGGAAATTCAACGAGGACTCTGCTGCTGTTGCTGCCTCTGCTGAGGCCTCTACTGTCAAGCCGAAGAAGGCCATGGCAAACAAGCCTGCTTATAAGCCAATTGCTTCAACTTCAATGCCCTCTCGGCCAGATTCCTCAAAGCCCTCATGGCCAAATCCTCAAACTGCTCCTGCTCCTCCAAAGTCCTCAGCTCCTCCACCAAAGTCTTCGGCTACTCCGACCAAATCCTCAGCACCTATGCATCTCGCCACGTGCCAAAGGACTGCAGGCATATCTATTGCCTCAGGAGCCTCTGCAAGTTCCTCAGCTGCTCCAAGTTCCTCAGCTGGCCCCTCTCTGTTGAAAAGTCTGCTGCTGGACGAGGTCCTCGACCAAGTCCTCACAAGAAGAAGGTTGCTTTCCAAGTTCCCTCTGATGATGATGAGGCTGATGATGATGAACTAGCTGAAATCATCAAAGACAGACATGTCAAGGCCGCTAGAGCCAAAGGAAGCAATGTGCCGCTACTTTTGGATCCGAAGCTGATCCTAGACTACATCGATCTCTGGCACAAAGATCCCAACACTCCTTTGCCAGAGATGAACCTCACTCCAGGTCAAAGTCATGTTCTGACTGCCTTCATTGAAGAAGAAAAATGGAAATTTGAGAAGGCCAGGCAGCTAAAGAAAGCTCAGTACAGGAAGGAGCGCTTCCTGAAGAAAAACGCTGTCTCTATGACAACTGAAGAACTAGTGAAGATCCAGGCTGAAATCAAAGGCCTCAAATGATGACTTCAATGCTTACTATGCTGATTGGCAAGGAGCCATGGTCAGGTTTGTAAACTGACCGAGAAATTCACTTCAAAGGTTGCAGCTCCATCGCAACAAGAAATTCCTCAAGTCAAGCATCCGCTCAACCAACAGAAGAGCACGCCAAAGACCGCTGATGAAAATCAGTTTCTTGAAGAAAATGTGAGTTCGGGGCTGATGACTGCATTCCAGCCATTGAAGAAATTGCTAGGGCATCCACTAGTGGTGCGCTCAAGAAAATGAAGAAGTCAGGCAATCTGCATCGGCCAGCTCAAGAAATTCAACCAAATTCCTCTCTTCTTCCTGCGCCTACCCCAACTCTGATCCTTCCATCTGCATCAGATGTGAAGAAGATCAAGGCTGCAGAGCGTGCAGTGGTGAGGAAAAGGAAAGCATCAGCTTCATCAGATTCTTCAGCTCCGAAGAAGATGAAGAAATTGACCAGCTCATTTGAAAATCCAATTGATGTTGTTCCTGTTTCCAGTATGCCATCAAAGGAACTTGTACCTTTTGATGAAGAATATGTGATCCCTAGCGGATCCGATGAAGACATTCCCTCTGCTGCTTCCTCAGAGCAGATGGATGAAGAAATTGAAGCGGACGCAATCCCTTCAACTCCAATTGTCTCCTCGCCCATGCCTCAGTTCACTGCTGAAGAGGCCGGCGTTGAGGAATTGGATGAACAAAATTCTGACGTGGACATTGGGAGTACTACTCCATTGATGAATGATGACTTTTGGGATAGTCAGCATCCCAACTCTCCTTTGTTCACGCCATTGCAGCAAATCCCTCAGTCCCCAGCACATACTATTCCATTGGGCTCTGAAGAAACTCAGCCCACTTCGTCTGTTCATGAAGAAATTCCAGCCACTAGTGTTGAAGAAACTGCCATCTTGAATCATCAAGACACAGATCACATCAAGAGGAACCAGAAATTCCTCAAATCAAGAACCTGAGATTACATTCCCGAGGTTGTGATGCAACTTATCGACACTCCTCAACCCAAGCCAAAGGATCCATTCTCAAGGAAGCAAAATTCAAGATCGATGATTTCTTCGGCGAAGCACGTATTCTTCTTCGATTACAACCCCTATGACTCTGCCGCATTAGGAAGAGGCGTTTCGGACTGCTAGCCAGGCAAATTTGTATTCCTCAGTGATGTTCAACAAAGACAAAGTCTTCGATCATGAGCACATTCCTCACGTGGATATGGAATCTCTGCCGTGCTTCGTGCCAGTCCTCAGTGTTCTTCATGATGCTGGACTGTTAAATTTCTGCACTGATATATGTGATTGGAATGAAGAACTCATTCTTCAATTTTATGCAACGCTGCACATCACCGGAGACTCTGAAGATGTGAATTCATGGGTGCTGGACTGGATGACTGAAAACACTCACTACAAGGCACCAGCTACTGAATTGCTTCGTGCTTTGCCTCTCAGTCCTCCCCTTGAAGCTGCTCATTGCATGTACCAAGAGCCTGAACTTACAGACCACTATATGCAAGTGCTGATGAAGCCATTGAAGCCAGGTCAGGCCCCAAGAACAAAATTCCTCATGAAGGAATTGCTATATGTGCCTCGGACTGTCTATCACATTCTGATGAAGACATTGAGTCCTATCAAGGGCCACGACTCGAATGAAGAAGAAATCGTTGGCATCATGAAGAATCTGCTTTTCAATATCATGCATGGCGTTCCCGTCAACTTCCATGATTTCTTCATGAGGACTCTGGCCAATGTCGCTATGTCACCATTTGAGTTGAAGCCTTTTGCTCCGTGGATTATGACATTCATCAGAACAAGGTCTTCACTCAACTACAAAGCTGATACACTGAACCATTGTAGCTACTTGCCCCTGATTGAAGTCCTCAAACGAACATTTTCCTGAGCTGATGACAAGGGCAAGGCTACTGCTGTTATTGATGAAGGCATTCATCCATTGGATGGTCAATTTCGCAAGGCTGCATCCTACTCCACCAATGACGACTCTGCCACTCATGACTCTGTCGCCAACGCAACCAAGCCAGATCCTCAAGGCACAACTCCCAGGGTGATGACTGATCGCGAGCTTCTCCTCAGTCTTCACCAGAAGGTTGATCAAAATCACAAATGGGTCAAGCGTCAGTTTGGTTCCATTGTTCACAATATGATTGCTACCCACAATGCAGTGAAGAAAAACCATTACTACCTCCATGAAACCTTCAACCATACCTGGGCTATTCTGTCTCACATTTATAGCGAAGAAGATCTGAAGAAAATGGGTCTCAAGGAAGATTTTGACTGGTCTGCTCCTCCACCGGAGAAGTACAAGAAGGTCAAGGTTCCTTCCTTGGTGGCCAGCTCCTATTCTTCATCGCGCGACACCGACGAGCATGAAGACTTGGACGACATCTGCTGCAGGCCCAACATCAACAAACGATTCTAACAACGCCGGGCGCTCCTCCATCAACATGATATTCTTCAGGGGCGTTAGTCCTCATTTTCAACCCTTTTGGTCATTCGATGACAAAGGGGGGAAATTTGAGTTAGTCTTCAAGCAGGTCTATCTTATATGGGCGTTTTTTTCTAAGTTACAACTCCCTTATATAGTTAAGGAACAAATCCAACCGTTATCCACTTAACCAGCCAGCGACATGCGGTACTACCGCACCAAACAAGCAGTACTACCACAAGGGCTCACGGTACTACCGTGGCAAACCACGGTACTACTGCTGCCACGACAAAGCCTAAGTCCAGTCCTGAAGCGCTAAGGCGAGGAGCGGTAGAACCGCTGGCGCGGTACTATCGCGCCCCCTTGTGGTACTACCGCGAGGAAGGAATGGACTAGGCTTGGAAGGCACGGACATATAAAAATACATTAGTGGCAACTTCCGCTGAGTTTTGATCCAAGCAAAAATCCGACACGGTACTACCGCAAGCCAGGAGCATTACCACCGCGAGGGGCGCGGATGTAAAAAATTACATCCGCCTTCATCGCCGTGTTACCGAAGCTCGGGCTGTGAGTAAAGATGGTACTATCGCCAGAGGCGCGGTAATACCGCGTAGGGCGTGGATGTAAAAACTTACATCCGCCCCTACCATCAAGACTAGCAGCAAAGGTTCTGGCACGAGGTTATGTGCAAATGACCAGACCTCAAATACCGATCTCTGTGCATCAGTGTCATCCCTGGATCGGTAATGCTGACACGCACAGTACTTGAGGATTTATAACAGAGTAGCAATCACACACTTATTACATTGAATGTCTCAAAAGAGAACTTATTACAATAAATATGGCTTAAGGCCATCTAATACGTTAACAGCGGAAGGCTTGGAAGATAAAGTAAGTCCATCAACTCCAACGGCATCACTGAGTGAAAGACCACGACCTAAGGCTCCTTACTCGTCGTATGAAAAGTCTGCAACATGATACGTTGCAGCCCGAAAATGGGTTAGCACATGGAATATGCTGGCAATGTAACACAAGAGAGTAATGAACAGAATAAAAACTATGACTATATGCATATATGGATGGTGGAAGCTGTATGGTTAATATGTTTTGCGGAAAGCCAATTTTCCCTACAACAAAGGAATAAATTTTTCTACAAAGTTGGTTGAAAACATTGAGAGTGGTAAACCCCATGTCAATCCCAATTAAAAGTAATTAATAACCCAACAAAATTAATTTAAAGTGTTGAGATCCACATGATAATCCAAGAACCAGATGCTCAAGAGGTCCATAACCGGGGACACGGCTAACCATGATTAGTTTGTACACTCTGCAGAGGTTTGCACACTTTTCCCCACAAGACTTGATCTCCTCCGTTTGATTTCTCGCACTACATGAGGTTTGAGAAACGGATGACCGAGACACCGTCTTTCCGAAGAGGTCCCCTTAACTGATAGATAGGCCTGTACACCTACAATCCCCTACATCTGCTAGCCCACCATGGAAAGGTTTCCCACAACTTACTCAACTATGCCAGCGCCCATAATGGCATGTGGCTGCACATGGAAGTTTCTAGCATGAATAATCTTATGATCCCTTTGAGCCTGGGTGGCAGTCCATAGGAGAATCACACGGTACCCCGGGATTTCCAAAAAAATACAGACAACACTGGGTTCCCCAAGTGCCTAAATCCACCTAGATGTGCATTAAAGTTGCCACCTTAAGTTAACCATTAATTAACAATACTCACATCTCTCATGAATACACTCAACCCAAACCACGTCTACGATCATAGCATAGCAATATAAGCAACGTAGAAGTAACTCCCAAAGGTTTGATAATAAACAGGTGAATAGGTACTACCTCATCTACTTCCCAAACCCACAATTTAATCAGATCCTAACCATGCAATTGTTTGAGGATTGATCTAATGCAATAAAACTGGGTAGTAAAGAGGTATGATCAAAGTGTTACTTGCCTTGCTGATGATCCGTGAAACCTAGAGACTCGTAGTAGCACGCTTCGCACTCCGGGTACTCTATCACAAACAAACAAGCATACAATAAGCAATCAAGCAAGGTGCACGGGTACAACTCAAATAAGAAGATCTAACCAGAAATTTCAACTTAAGAACTCTGGTTTGCAAAAAGAATCAAATCAAATGAAGCAGCAAAACTCAAACTGCGAAAGAAACAAGCTTTGATTACGAATCTAGACGAAAGTCAAATTTTACAGTAGCAAAAACTTGTTTAAGTTGATTAAACAGAAAGAGGGCTTCGAGACAAAACTCTAGGCGCTTGAATCGCTTGATTCCGATAAACGAGCGAAAAGATAAACTAAAACGAAAATCGGATCAGAAATCACGATCGAAAATAATCGCGGAAAATCCGAGAAAAAGAAAAACTGACGAACAAGCTAATGAACGAACGTTCGCTGTCTGCGGCTAAATGGTGAAAACCTTTTGTTAAAACGAACGAACGAACCGGCGTTCGCTAAATAAATAAATCGATCTAAAATTAAAAAAACGGGATCTAGGGTTTAAAAAAACCGATCGGTTTTCTCGCAAAAACCGAGGCGGCGATGGCTACCTCCGGCGAGAAGGCGACGGTGGCGGGCGGCTCCTCCGGCGGGGTCGAGCGGTGGCGGCGAGGGATCCAATGGGCGGGTCATGGGCGTGGCAAGCGTCATGGGCGCGCTGGGCGAGGCTTTGCGGCGGCGGAACTTCGGCGGCTTAGGGTTTCAAAAGTGGGTCGGGCGGCTCGGGCCTCCGCGGCTTTAAAGGGCCGGTCGGGCTAGTGTCCAGGTCGGACACGACCCGGTTAGGTCGGTTCGTTTTTTTTAAATTACGCGCAGAAAGACAAAGAAAAGAAATATTAAACGGACTCCAAAAATCCTGAAATAAATTTTCCCCGTCTTCTAAAAATCTACCGGACAAGGTGAACATTTATTCGGGACTCTAATGCAATTTTGAAAAAAACGCATATTTTTCCTAATTCAAATAAAATAGCGATAAAACTCTGAATAAAATTCTTATTTGATTTTAATATTAAATCTCCCATATTTCTTTATTTTGAGGAAGTCATTTTATCCTCTCTCTTTTATTTTCATAAAAGAAATATTCGAAGAGAAATAATTCAAATCAAATGATCCTCTTTTAGAAATTTGAGAGAACTCAAATAAGAAAATAACGAAATCCCCAACTCTCTTCGTGGGTCCTTGAGTTGCGTAGAATTTCTAGGATCAAACCAAAATGCAATAAAATGTGATATGCAATGATGATCTAATGCATAACATTCAAAATTGAAAATTTAGGATGTTACAAACCTACCCCCCTTAAGATGAATCTCGCCCTCGAGATTCGGGTTGGCTAGAAAATAGGTGAGGTTGATCCTTCCGTAGGTCTTCCTCTCATTCCCAGGTGGCTTCATCCTCGGTATGGTGGCTCCACTGAACTTTGCAAAACTTGATAACTTTGCTGCTTGTGACTCGGCTGGCAAACTCAAGAATCTTGACTGGCTTCTCCTCGTAGGTCAAATCCCTATCCAACTGTATCGCTTCCAGCGGGACTGTATCTCTTAGAGGGATATCAGCCATCTCTGCGTGGCACTTCTTCAACTGAGAAACGTGGAACACATCGTGAACTCCTGACAATCCTTCGGGCAATTCCAACTTGTAAGCAACTTCTCCCATACGTTCCAAAACTTTGTATGGTCCCACAAATGTGGTGCTAACTTCCCTTAACTCCAAAGCGCTTCACTCCTTGAAGTGGGGATACACAAAGATACACTCTGTCTCCAACTTCGTAAACTGTCTCCTTGCGTTTAGAATCCGCATAACTCTTACCGCTCGACTGGGCTACCTTGAGTCTATCGCGAATCAGCTTAACCTTCTCTTCAGACTCTTTCATCAAATCTGGTCCAAACAACTGTCGGTCTCCAACTTCATCCCACAACAAGGGTGTCCTGCACCTCCTTCCATACAATGCTTCGAAAGGGGCCATCTTCAAACTGGCTTGATAGATGTTGTTGTATGAGAACTCTGCGTAAGGCAAATTGTTGTCCCAACTAGATCCATAGTCTAGCGCACAAGCTCTCAACATGTCCTCCAGAATCTGATTGACTCTCTCAGTCTGTTCATCCGTCTGCGGGTGAAAAGTTGTACTAAACTCTAGCCTGGTTCCCAAAGTTTCATGCAACTGATTCCAAAACTTTGAGGTAAACTGGATTCCTCTATCTAATACAATGGTCCTCGGAACTCCATGCAAACATACGATCCTGGTCATGTATATCTTTGCCAACTTAGCACTGGTGTAAGTGGTCTTTACTGGATGAAATGAGCTACTTTCGTCAAACGATCGACTACAACCCATATCGAGCCATAGCCTGAACGAGTCCTGGGTAATCTCGTGATAAAATCCATGCCTAGCTTATCCCACTTCCATTCGGGTATCGGCAATGGTTGTAGCAATCCTGCTGGCTTCTGATGCTCTGCCTTCACTCTCTGACATACATCACAAACCGCTACATACTCCGCAATATCCTTCTTCATTCCGGTCCACCAGAAACTATCCTTCAAATCCAGGTACATCTTGGTATTACCTGGGTGAATCGAATATGGCGAATCATGGGCCTCTTGCAGAATCAACTTCCTGATCTCCTGATCATTTGGCACATATACTCGGTCCTCAAACCACAAAATATCGTGCTCATCCTCACGAAATCCTTTACCCTTTCCTTTGCTCATCCTTTCCTTTATCTCGGCAATCTCCTTGTAGATTGAATCTCCAAAGATGCTACATAGTCTCTCGGAACTATTTCCAAACATAGCTCGCGAAGATCCTCTGCTAACTCCTTGGGTAACTCTCCGGTCATGAGTGTATTGACATGACTCTTGCGGCTCAACGCATCGGCTACTACGTTAGCCTTTCCGGGATGATAATGCAATCTCATATCATAATCCTTAATGAGTTCCAACCATCTCCTCTGCCTTAGATTCAACTCCTTCTGCGTGAAGATATACTTCAAACTCTTGTGATCCGTGTCTACCTCACAATGGTTTCCGATGAGGAAGTGTCTCCAAGTGTTCAACGCATGCACTACGGCTGCTAACTCCAAATCATGCGTAGCATAATTCAACTCATGGGGTTTAAGATGTCGGGAGGCATATGAAACAACTCTTCCCTCCTGCATAAGTACGGCTTCAAGTCCTCGACGAGAAGCGTCGCAATACACTTCATAATCCTTGCGTTGATCTGGCAGAATCAACACTGGTGATGTAACCAAGCGTTTCTTCAACTCCAAAACCGGCCTCACATTCCTCAAAGTGCATTTGAACTTGGTGTCCTTCTTCAACAACTCCGTCATAGGCTTTGCAATCTTCGAGAAATTCTCAATGAACCTCCGCTAGTATCCTGCGAGTCCAAGAAAACTCCGGATCTCTCCAACCGACGTGGGTGCTTCCCAATTTGTCACCATGACAACTTTGGTGGGGTCTACCGCTATTCCTTCTCCGGATATAACATGTCCAAGGAATCCAACTTCCTTCAACCAAAACTCACACTTGTTGAACTTGGCGTATAGTTGATGTTCTCTGAGCTTCCCAAGTACTAAACGCAAATGATCTTTATGCTCCTCTTCATTCTTCGAGCAGACCAGTATATCATCAATGAACACCACGACGAACATATCCAAAAACTCCATAAAGACCTTGTTCATCATGTTCATAAATTAGGCAGGTGAGCAAACTAATATGTATCCTTATGAACAAGAGTATACTGATTGTTTCTACCATGGTGTACAAACTTTTTTATCAAATTGCCATGGTCTACCAAGTAATAAGGAACATGCTTGCGTGGGTACCACATCACAGTGAACATAATCAGCATATGTATAGATACTAAAATGCACATGAACAGTACGTGTTACCTTAACCTTGCCATTGTTGTTGAACCATTGGATGTAGTAAGGATATGGATGTGGTCTTCTGGTGAGAGATAGCTTCACCACCATCTCCTTGCTAGCCAAGTTGTTGCAGCTCCCTCCATCTATGATGACGCGAACATAACGTTCCTTCACAACTCCCTTTGTATGGAACAAATTATGCCTCTGATTTTGCTCAGCTTGTGTGACCTGCACACTCAAAACACGTTGAGCAACCAAACTTTCATACCTATCAGCATCTTCAATAGCGATGTATTACGTCTCATGATTAGAATCATCTCCACCGTGTTCTTCACTTATAATAAGAGCCAATGTCTCCTCATCATTGTCACTAGCAGACTCATACCCACCATCCTAAGTAGCAATCATAACACATGGGGATTTGCATTCTCTCGCATAATGACCTCTACCCTTACAACGACGACAAATAATATCATGTGTGTGCCCTGTTGATGCCATGGATGAAGAAGAGCTCTGCATAGGCCTAGTCGGTGTGCTTTTGGCAGATAATGGTGGTAGTGCCTGCTTTCTTGTATCACGGCTGGAGGTGGCAGCTGACGGAGGTGCCAGTTTAGCAGAACATGTGGAAGTAGAAGGTGCATGCGGTGTCCATGATGAAGGTCGACCTACAGAAAAATTAGTCCGCGTCAATGCCTGTGGATCCCGCACTTCACGTTCATCTTTGCAAGCAAGATGGAATAAACGAGTGATGTTGTTATACTCCTTACTCTAAAATGGTTTGAATCTCTCTATTTAATCCACCGACAAGACATGCAAGCATAGCTTCATTATCCTCAACAATACCACATATAATCATGCCAGTTTGTAATTCCTGATATACTCCTCTACAAAATATTTTCCTTGTCTCAAACGCTGTAGTTTTTGAAGTAATTCACATTGATAATATGATGGAACCGAACAAGTACACATAGCAGTTTTCAAAGCAGCCCAAGTAGTAGGGATATTATTATAATATAATCTACAATGTTCAGACCACCAAACAGAATTAAAACCAGTGAATTCACAAATAGCAGAAGAACACGTCTATCCTCAGGATATGTAAGCATGTGAAACATTGTTTAGTTTCTAACTCCCAAGTAAGATATACATCAGAAATGTATCTACCCTCAAACGATGGAATATTTAATTTTAGTTTAGGAATATGGTCATAATCTCGTACTTGAGGTGGTGTTGCAGGCCTACCGTTGCGATTATATGCATGAGGTCGACCTGGTGCTGGTGGTTGCACATAGTTATGATTTTGATCAACCTCATCCTCGTAATAGTCCTCCACCTCTGCAGTAGTAGCAGGAGCTACAGAAGCATCAACAACAGTAGCAGCGGCACCAGAAGTTTGTCCTGGCTTAAGAGGAACACGCTACGCTCACCCTGCTGGATCATGGCGCGGAGGTAGTTGTTGATGTTGTTGCAATGGTGTAGCTAATGCAGGTGGGGGCTGTGGTAGACGTGCGAGTACTTCATCAAATTTTGCGTCCAACTTGGTGTCAATTGTCTTCTCAATGTCATCAATCCTCTCTAGTGCCTTTCCAAAACTGGCCATCACGTATTCCACCTGTTGACTCGACATTTCCTGAAATTTATTTTGGAGCTCCTTCTTCGTCATGTTCTCCCAGTCAATGTCGTCGTCTTGTGGTCCTGCCCTGGTTAGTAGTAATAGAAACACACAAGAATATGATCCTACAGACTACTAAAAGGTGGTGGTGGTGGCATGTCACCAATCCGTCATGCAAATCTGAAATTCTTACCAGTTCTTACCCAGCAGCAGATGGTGACGACAACTGTTGTAGCCAAAACTCGCAAAGCTTGGATAGAGCGATTGCCAGGTGGTGTCAAACGCACGATGTAGATGTATGTGGAGCTGGGAAGGCTTATGATATTGTAGCAAAAATGCCAGCAATAATCAATTCAGAGATGCAAAGTTGAATAAATGCTCAACGACGGTACTGTGCTGGTCCTAGGCTAGACCATACTAGAGACGCGAACCTAGAACACTAACGAAATCACGGCATGGCACGTAAACAAAGGAAAAGCACACTGAAAAATCGCTCTATTTTGTGCTTTTTTTTGTTGCAAAAATCACTATAATGGAGAGTGTCTCAAAACTCTTCCCAAGTCGAAATAATAGGATAGGGTGGACATTTTTTGGTCTTTTTTTCAGAAATCAGGGCAGCGACGACCAAAAAGTATGACAAAAAATCACTATGATGGTGAGTGTCTCAAAAGGCTCCTTGGGACCTAAAAACAGGATAGGGAAAACATATTTTCACCCGCTGAAATTTTGGCGTAAAAACTGCCCGTGGTCTCTAGACTTCTTTTTTCCAAAATCTATTTAGGCTAGGAAACACGAATCTGAAATAGATGGATCTCAAAAATAAACCCAATATGAAAAGACTAGGATGTATATCTGGAGTCGAATTGGTGGTGGACAGGCGAATGTATATGTGGACTCGGATTGGTGGTGGATAGGCAGATGTATATGTGGACTCGGATTGGTGGTGGATAGGCGGATGTATATGTGGACTTGAATTGGTGGTGGACAGGCGGATTTATATGGCAGCGGTAAGGAAGATGTTGGTGGTGGTGGTGGTATATGGCAACGGCGATGAAGATGGTGCGGCGGCAGCGTGATAACTTGTGAACAGAACTCGAAACTCTAAGGGAAACAAGACGCTAAGACCAGCAACTTGACACAAAGATGCAACCGGAAATTCAGTAAAGCAAATACAGAAAAGATTATGCAATGGCTCAAATTGATTTGGATATGATGAACTAACCCTAATTATTAGTTTTGGCTTTTTATGGACTGTAGGGGATACTCGAAACTACGAAAAACTGTAAAATCTCACCAAACAACCTGGAAATCTGATACCACTTGATAGAGGCAAAGGTGTCCCGTCTTTCAACGAGAAGGTGATTATCGTTTTCTATGAGAGTAGACTTTGACGATCCGACTACGAACGTGCGAGATGTCGCGCCATAGCAATCGCTTAACCAACTTTCGAGGGTTATTGATCACGCTAGAGCACGATCAACCTGACCACGAAGGTCTATTTCCTGCAAGCAAATGAAGAACAAGCAAGAAACTAAGATTGCAATCTGGATATTGCGAATATAAGATGAAAGCTTTGTTGATCAAGGTGGGGTTGCATGACGTCTTAGTCTGATCGTTGAACACAAACAAAGAACACGGAGTTGCAGCTATGACGAACTTTTAATCTAAACAAACCCAAAGTCCAAACGACACCCTAAGGGCTGTATATATGGAGGAAGAGGGGGGGGGGGGATTTCATGGTCCCTTGGAGGAGGGTCTCAAACCAACCCTAACTCTATTTTCCCCATAATGCACGGACTCTAAAAACAACATATACTTCAGATTTCGAAATTACATGGGCCTAGCACAATAATAAGGTGACGCAACACCTATAATAGCCTCTGGACGAAATTTATGAAGTGGCATCTTGTATATTTCTTCCAAGGCTTCATGCACTCATTATGGTGGCTTCAAAGTCCTGAAATTGTCACTTGTAACTCCGTTCTTGTTCCCCTTACGCATGCCATCATCTCCATGCTTGATCTTGCTCTCCAATGTACATCCTTCTTGTCCAAGCAAGGCCCTTCATTTGTAAGCAAGACAAATGTATCCAATTTAGGTAGGATCATATTCTCATGAACATTAAAATCATTACCAGGAAACGAAAGTACCTGGTAATTTAATTGGCATGTGTGAGCTCTAGTAATTGGTCCAGTATGTATAGCAGCAGGGGCTGTTGTCGGATTACGGGTTCCGGCAAACCCTCGAACACTAGGGTGCGCACGAAGATCTCTCTCTATCTCTCTCCCTAGCTCGCTCTCGCAACGATCTCAAGGCCTAGCCCAACAAACCCAAAGAACAAGAGACACGAGAGTTTATACTGGCTCGGGCCACCGTTACGGTGTAATACCCTACTCCAGTGTGTTGGTGGTGGATTGCCTTGTAGGATGAGGATGAACAAGTGGAAAGGACGAACAGCCTCCTGTGGAGAGGTGTTCTTGAACTCGGTGAGCTTGTGTGTGCGAGGATGATCTCGATGATCCTTCCCCCTGCTAGGGTGGTGGCTAGTCCTATTTATAGAAGCCCTGGTCCTCTTCCCAAATGTTAGGCGGGAAGGGATCCACAACGGCCAATTTTGAAGGGAGACAACTAGTACAAGCTATCCTGACAAAAGGTGGTCTTCGCCTGCCAAAGGTTCTGGTGGTGACGCTGCCGTGGGCTCTGCGGTGACCTCCGTCATGTCGTCCTGCTGGTCTTGGTCTCGTTGCACCGATATGGAAACCTTTGCCTGATGCCTCGGGACTCCTCGCCTGCGCCTGTCCCTTTAACACCAAAGAGGAAACGAGTACTCTGCGCCCGCTGGTGCCCACCTGGCCTTGGTTGTCATGGCTCACGTCACGCGCACCTCGCGAGGTGCCCCTTGGATAGATATGTCCGCTCCTCGGGAGGCAGCCTAGCGAGGCTGCCCCTGAGGAGGTCTTGTATCATCCGCCTCGCGAGGGTCTTGAGTGGTTGCTGATGAATATGGGCTGTACCAAGCCGTCGGTGGAGCCACACCCTGGGCCTCAGGCAGGCAAGTCTGGGTACGCCGACAGTAGCCCCCGAGCCCAAGGCACGCTCGGACTTGGCTTCGAGGCGAAGCCAAAGGGCAAGTGCGGAGCACCGCGGGCCCCAACAGACTATGGCCTTGATTGACGTGTGGCGACTGACGGGACATGGGCGCCTCCACTTGCCCACGCAAGCTCGATTTCCTCCTGGCTAGGCAACCACTGTCGTCTACACAGCTCCGCCTCCATTACAGGCAGCGCGCTGCGTAGCTCCCTCATCTTCCGAAAGACAGCGGATTCCTTCCCCCAGTCTGATCTGACACCAACTCTCCCCACCACCATGGCACCAAGCTGGAAGAAGAAGGGGAAGAAGGAGTCCCGTACCTCTGCCCCCACACTATCGGTCTTCGAGCCCGCCATCGAGCGGTCGGTGGTGCTCAATCAGGAAGCGATGGACAAGGTGCGCCCAGCGCTCGCCGCCGATTCCAATGAGTGGGGGGCAATGGTTTCCTGGCCTGCTTCCCTCGCTGCGATTAATAGGACGGCCACCGAGGTCCCCATCCATCTTCACGCCGTCTGGGCTGGTCTGATCCCTACCTTCTCCGACTTATTCATTGCGATGCTCTCGCATTATCAGATCAATGCACTGCACCTCGATCCCCAATCCATCATCCTCCTTGCTGTTTTCGCCTTTGTCTGTGAAGCCATGGTGGGCATTGCTCCTTCCGTGGCCTTGCTTCGCCGCTTCTTCTCGCTGCACCTGACAGATGCTCTCCAGCGCTCGGGGTGTGTATCCCTTCAGGCTGTTGCGGTGACTGTCGGCTTGGGGGTCGATTTCGAGCTCTCGCCGGTCGTCAGAGGTTTTCGGAAGCGATGGGTGTTTGTGGATGTTGGTGTGCGCAGCCCCCTGCTGCTGCTCCCGCAGGTTCCGGTTGTCCCAAGCTCCAGCTGGGGGCACGCGAAGCTCACCGACAGGTGGCTCGCCCATGTCTAGCACCGGCTGGCCAAGCTGAAGGGCCTCGGGGCGACGACGCCTATGGTGGTGAAGGAGTTCATCCCGTGTCGCATCGCTCCGCTTCAGCGCCACTCCCAGCCGAGGTGGACCTTCTCCGGCTCTTTCTCCTGAGGCGTGGCGCACGGTGCCAGCTCTTGCTCCTGAGGCGTGGCGCACGGTGCTCAAGCTTCTGACGGGCGACCCAATCCCAGCCAGCCTACCGGAGGAAGGCTGCCTTCTATACTGCTGCTCGAACAAGGTAGAGTTTGCGAAGCAGATACCCCCCTTCGACGAATGGGGTTTGCACCCGGCTGGCCTTGAAGGGCCTCACGAGAGCCCTATCTTCGTGGCTCCCTTGCCCGCCGCCAGCGCGGTGATCTCCCCGGAGGTGGACCGAAGGCGATCACCGCGTCATCGCTGGCGGCAGAGGCTGTGTCGGCGTTCTGGGAACGGGGGTCCCTAGACATGCCTGCCTGCGGCCCACGGCGTGGCTGTGCTAGCAGGCCTGTACGGCCCATATTCATCAACAAGGCATCCAAGACCCTCGCGAGGGGCCAAGCCTCGCGAGGCGGACGACACAAGACCTCCTCAGGAGCGGCCTCACCAGGTTGCCTCGCGAGGAGCGGAGAGATCAAGGCAGGGCAAACCTCGCGAGGTTCTCGTGACGTGAGCCATGACGATCAAGATCAGGCAGGCGCCAGGCGGGCGCCAGCGCGCGCAGTGTCCTTGTTTCCCCTTTGGTGCTAAGGAGGCAAGCGCAGGCGCAGAGTACCGAGGCATCAAGCAAAGGTTTCCATATAAGTGCAACGAGACCAAGACCAGCAGGACGACAAGATGGAGGTCACCATGGAGCCCAAGGCGGCGTCACCACCAGAGCCTTTTGCAGGCGAAGACCGCTTTTGTCAGGATAAGCTGTATTAGTTGTTCCCTTTCAAATTGGCCGTTGTTGGCTCCCTTCCCGCTCAATATTTGGGGAGAGGACGAGGGCCTATATAAGTAGAACTAGCCACCAGGGTAGAACATGCTGAACTCATTTGGAGGCATCTCACCCAATCCTTAGCCACACACCAAGCACAAGTACACCTTGACCTTAGGAGGCTGTTCTTCCCCTTGTACTATTCATCATCAGCCCAAGAGGCAATCCACCACCACCACACTGGAGTAGGGTATTACACCACAACGGTGGCCCCAACCTATATAAATCTTGTGTCTTTTGTGTTGTCAGTTCGTCGAGTTCGTCCGCGAGATCTTAGCTAGTTAGGACGCGGATCGGTAAGAGGGAAAGAACTTCACGCGCACTCCAGAGTTTGAACCTTAAGGGTTTTGCCGGAACCCATGATCCGACATTTGGCGCGCCAGGTAGGGATGCACCGAAGCTTCCCTTTCATTGCTCCGCGTCGCCTCGCTCCGCCATCTCCATGGCGTACGCTCGCCATGCTCACGCTGAGCGCCGGGCCGCCCTCGCCACCTGCATCGCTCAGACGGCTCCCATCGACAGGCCACCTCTTTGTTCTCTGTCGCCTGCCGCCAACGCCGCCACCGGCCCGGCCGGGAACGAGCAGCAAGTGTCCTCGCTGCACCCCTCGGTGCGGCGGGACGGCCGCACCGCCACTCCATCGCCGACTCCCGCTGGTTCGTCATCTCACGCTCGTCGCGCTCCCATGGAAGCATGGGCCGCGCTCCTCATGGCACATGAGCTCCTGCGCTACCGCCCGGTCGACGACCTCTACGAGGACTGGCTCGACCGCATCGCCGAGCTTGTCCGCGCCGTAGGGGGCTCCCCTACGCCATCCCTTTCTCCGCCTCGTCCTCCGCTAGCTACAGGAGACGTAGCTCATGGAGCACCTCCGCCACCTCTGCCCCAAGACAGCGCCCAGGCGCCAAGGCGCGCGCCTCCATGGCGCGACCCACCGCGTCCGGCGGCCGCGCGTAAAGAAAGAAGCTGCCAAGAAGTTCCTAGACCGCAAGAGAACGCTCTGCCACTCATCGCGCCGCCTCGCCAGGATCGTCTGCCGTGGCAGGGCCCCGCGCCGCTTGCTTTGGCGGCATGTGGGCGTCAAGACCAAGCTCCGCCTCCAAGACAGGCCCCGGCGACCACGGCCGTGCCGCCGCTTCACCTCGAAAGCTGCGTAGCCGCTGGCCGGCAAGTTCAAGCCGGATCTGCCTCGCTCGCATTTACGACACCCCCGACCCCGCAGAGTTCCTGCAGCTCTACGAGCTGAGCATCGAGGTGGCCAACGGCGATGAGAAAGTCATGGCGAACTAGTACCCCATGGCGCTCAAAGACAGCGCCCGTTCGTGGCTCCTGAACCTGCCTCCAGGCTCAATCTCCTCCTGGGACGAGCTGCGCGACCGCTTTGTCGCCAACTTCCAGGGCACTCGCGAGCGCCCACCGGCCGCAGGACACCTGCGTCGTGTCAAGCAACAACCAGGAGAGACCCTCTAGAAGTACATCTAGTGATTCAACAACGTTCGTCTCAAGATCCCCAAGGTGACGGACTAGGCCATCGTCTTCGTGTTCTCTGATGGCGTCCGTGACGTCAAGATGAAGGACGAGCTTGCTATCCACGAGGAGCTGTGCACATCTCAGGAGCTGTTCAACCTGGCGACCAAGTGCACAAGAGCTAAGGAAGGGTGTCTCTCCCTCCTCGAGCTCCCGGTTGCGGACACGGAGGAGAAGAAAGCCAAGGCCAAGGACGTGAAGCGCAAGGGAGCAGCTGTGCTCGCGGTAGAGCCGGACACCAAGCGCGGCAGAGATCAGCCCGAGTCCTCCAAGAGCAGCCGACCGTTCTGCACCTTCCATAACATGCACACCCACAACACCAATGAATGTCAAGAGCTCAGAGCCATTCGAGAAGGACGCTTCGGTCGACGCCCCGAGCGCAACGACCGGGGCTATAGCCGGGGAGGAGGACATGGTGGCGGACGCTGGGACGACCGTGGCCCGCGCTAGGAGTGGCGCGACCGACCTCGTGAGGACCGCTGGCAGGATCAGCCTCACGAGGGCGCCTGGAGGGACCAGCCTCATGAGGATCGTCCTCAGGGTAACACCGGTCTTCCCCCACTACCGGCACCACAAAGAAGGAATGATGACCACCATCAAGACGAGGGGGCTGGGGGCTTCCAGGAGCCGCGAGCTATCGCCAGCGTCTTGGGCGGAGCTCAGGCCCCAGCCTCACAACGTATCTTCAAACAGTTTGCTCGCGAAGTAAATGCAGTCCTTCCCAAGCTTGAGGCCACACACCCACTCAGGTGGTCCCAGTGCGCCATCACCTTCAGTTCGGTGGATCAGCTCAAGTGCGCAGCCATCGTTGGCGCCCTCCCGATGCTTTGTTCCCCAGTCATCAGCAACGTGCAAGTCACCAAGACCCTCATCGACGGCGGCGCGGGGCTCAACGTCCTATCCGTCGACACGTTCGACAACCTCAAAGTGCCATATGATCAGCTTCAGCCTACCAAGCCTTTCTCAGGAGTGACTGACGACTCCACCACACCGATAGGGCAGGTCCGCCTCCCTGTCACCTTCGGAGAATGCAAGAACTACCGCACCAAGCTCATCGACTTCGACATCGCACACATCTGTCTGCCATACAACGCCATCCTTGGGTATCCAGCCCTGGCCAAGTTCATGGCGGTGACCCATCACGGCTACAATGTCCTCAAGATGCCAGGAAGAGGCGGAATTATCACGGTCCCATGCGAAGAAAGAGATGCGGTGTGCTCCCTCAAGCATGCCTTCCAAGCTGCAGCAATCGATGACCCTGACAGCAAGGGCGAGGGCCCTCCTGAGGCCATCCCCAAGAAGAAGAAGCAGTTGCGCCGCGCAGGGCCTCAGGAGGATGGCGTCGCAGCTGGAACCTCGTCAGGATCAGCGCCCGCTCCAGGGGCACCTCCTTCCATTGCATAGGACGGCGCGCCCATAGCCCTCCTTGGGCAGGGCTCGGGGGCTCTCTTCTTGAGGGCCTCCGACCTTGCCAACATCACGAGGGAGGCGCTCGGGCACCACTTGGAGGCGTGCTTCGTGGCACGTTTCCCTCAGGAGGACACAGGGCGAGGAGCGCCCACCGCTTAGGAGTTCATCACCAGGACCACTCAGGAACTGCAAGACGCAAGGGCCATGTGCGGCAGCCGCCGCTCACCAGGTGCAGCTCCCCATCCAGGCGAGGATGCCGGGCTGCGCGTTTGGATCGATGTCCCAGGGCTCAACAGGGCCGCATGTCAGGAGCCCTTCTGGCCTTCGCGCGTGGGCCGCTGCGAGGGTCCACCGCACAACTACGTTCGCATGCCTTTTGGCCTGCCGAGCGTGTCATCCGCCTATCAGCGGAGCTTGCGGCGTGTCCTGGCAGCTCAAGAGGCCAGGCATCGCGCTGTCTTGATGGAGATGGAGACGGTCCTCAGGGAACCACCTGGACCCCCAGAGCCTCCCGAGGCTCAGGGCCCCGGTGGCTCGTGAGGAGAAATCCCTTCACCGCGTACCTTCAGCTGCCCCAACTCTCCTTCGTCAACAGAACCAGGTGACATTTTCCAAGTTCATTTAGCTGGGAGCGCCCCTCGGGCAGCATCATTCCCAAGCCGCGTGGGTCCGTCTCTGTGGCATGTATCCTTTTCCTTATGTCTTTAGCTTACCTTGCTGGGGGCGCCCCTCGGGCTGCATCATCCCCAAGCCGCTCGGGTCTGGCCCAGTGGCATGTATCTTCCCGGCAATTACCTAAGCCAGTTTGCTTTCCATGCTTAACCTATCTATGATTATTACCTGCTCGATCGTCAACCATCATGGGAGCCGCGTGTCGGCCGTGTTTCTTCAGGATCCTTCGCGTGAGTAGGCTAGGCACGACATCTGTGCTCGGGCCCATCCCTGCAGCGTCGATAAATCCAACGGCTGAGCTCTGTCTGGCGGGCCGGCCCCATTCACGTCACCTCCTGGGGCCTTCGGTGCTCGACCCTCTCACGCGATAATCTCAGGAGATTCGTTCGGTGCAGGTTGTCTGACCACCTCGTAGGACCAGCACAGCGAACAAGAACCAAGACCAGGCGCAACCCGCCTTGAGGTAGGGCCTCGTGAGTCCCAGACCGCTCACGAAAGTGCCCGTGACACACCTTGTCTAGCCCTGCCGTGCAAGCCACGTGTCAGGGCGGGGTTGTACACGCCCAGGGGGCTCTCTTCAGAGGGAGCCCCCCTCCCACGCACAAGTGGAAGCACCATGCTCCGCGCTGGCTGTCGACACTGCCGAGGAGCGGCTATGCCCATGCACACGCGGAAGCACTATGCTCCACGCTGTTGATAAACAACTGAGGGCGGCCTCACGGCCGTACCAACCTCAGGGAGCCCCAGAGCTCAGTGTCCGGCCTCACTTCAACGCCTCCCCTCGGGAGAGCCGTGCGAGGGGGCTGAGCACGGGGGCTGCGCTCGGGTCACGCCCAAGCGTACGCCACCCAACCAGGTCTCCCGAACCGGACCGTCGCGCGCCCCTCCCGAGCTGGGCCTGGGCGAGGGCAAAGGTATGGAGATTGTTTGCACGTCAAGGGGGACTCCTGAGCATCGCGACTCAGGAGCCTAAATAGTCACGTAGCCCCTCACTCCGTGGTCCGTCCTGGTCTCCGGTCGGCCCAACGACGGATGAGGTATCTTGAGGCCGGCTCTGCCGACGAGAACATTAACCTATCCTCGCCAGACATTCCTATAAGTTGTTTGCACTTCAAGGGGGCTCCTGAGCATCGCGACTCAGGAGCCTAACTGGTCACGTAGCCCCTCACTCCTTGGTCCGTCCTGGTCTCCGATCGACCCAACGGCGGTTGAGGTATGCGCGGGGCCGAGCTCTGCCGACGCAGAACACGAAGCAAATAGGAAGAAAAATCGCAAGATCTCAGATCAAATATTACAAGACATATTGTTCTCACAATATCAAATGAAAGTTTAATGCCTCCACGAGGCCTGATGCATGCTGCAGGAATGAAACAGGAAAGCAGCCGTGGGTCACCCCTGGACACCGCCATCACCCACAAGAGGTGCTCCTTCCTTGGTAGCATCGCCTTCACCTGCACCGTCGGCCAAAGGCGCGAGAGCGAAGCCGTGGAACTTCTTCAGCAGGGCGTCCTCCTGGCCCTTCATGGCGGCGGCAGCAGCCGTACAATGCTCCTCATCTACACGCTCCAGCAGCTCATCAAGGCGGGCGGAGGGATCGCAAAGGTAAAGGTGGCTGAAGACCCTCGTAAGCGCGGCCGAGAAAAGGACGCGTGCCTCATCCTCTGCCATGGAGACGATGTCGGCCACGACCTCCTCAAGCGCGTGAACCAAGTAGGGAAGAAGCTTGGCGGGGCCGTCCTCATCGGTGGACAGTGACCTCTCCAAGCCCTTCTCGTAGAGCGCCTTCAGCGCCACGTGAGACCTCTTCTCGAGAAGCGCGAAGGCCTCGCGGTCTTCGGCTAGGACCTTCGCCTTGACGTCAAGGTCGACCTCCTTTGCCTTCACCTTCCGTTCCAGCTCCTCCAGCCGGTCGCGCTCCGCGGCCTGCGCCTTTGCCAACCCCCCCAGCTCGGTGTCGCGGTCCCTGACGGCGTCCTTCCGGGCCCTCATCTCCTCCTCCTTCGCCTTGCGGCCACGGGTTTCTTTGGTGTGCTGGTCATGCAGACTCTTCAGCTCGTCCTCCAAAGACCCGGCATGTCCATGGCGGCCTTGGCGTCCTTCAGCACCGCCTCACGATTGGCCGCAGCTTGTGCGGTGGCCCGCTTCTCCTCCTCGGAGGCCGTTGCAGCCTGGTTCAGTGTCACTCTAACTGCCGAGTCGGAGTGAAGCCAGCTAGAGGCCAGCTCCAAGTGCCCGGCTACCAGGCGCGGGTCCGCGCCCAGGAGATCTTACCGCAGCTGGGCCATCTCTAAAAGAACACGCTCCAAGGCGGTGGAGGAAGCGGAAGAACCTGGGTGTAGTGGCGCAGCAGAAGGAGGAATCGATGTCATCACCAGAGCCTGGGAACCAAGGGATCCTGAGCCATCGGGGCCTCATCAGCCAAGCCAAGCACCGGCATTTCCGGAGCCAGCGGGGCCACGGGGGCTGACCCCTCCTGATAATGTTCCTCTTGGCCTCGCGAGGGCGATCGGGCTGGGGAGGTGCGAGTGCTGTCATCTCCTTTCTCCGCAGAGGGGGGCACGGCCACTGCATCCTCCTTCCTTTTCTTCACTGAGGGCATTGGCCTGATCAACGAAAGGTGAACGTCAGAAAATAGCAAGTACAAGCAGGAACAAGACAAAGCTCGAAGCACTTACTGATCCACCGCGACATAGTCCACATTCCGCTTTGGGAGCTTGAAACCCGATAGCTTTAGAGCCTGAGGAGAGGGCACATGGGCTCCGGGTGCAGAAGACGGTGCAGCAGAAGGGTTGGAGGCGGCTCCGGGCAGCGTCAAGGCGGGGGTAGCATCTCGAGAGACCAGCGACGATCTGCCCCTTGTCGGGATGAGGGGCAGCTCTCCCTCCTCCTGGCGAGTGTCGGCCTCGGCGTCGTCAGGCAGGGCGCAGAGGATCTTGGCCTTGATCATGGGGGAGGTTTCTCCCATCTCCTTGGGGGTCTCCTCCGAGTCCACCTCCTCTTCCACCTTCCCGGGGGACTCGTCAGAAGACAGCTCCACCGGCTTTGGCGTGGCAGAGGCCACGGTGGGCGCCGGCGGCACCAGCCCACGCACGTGAAATGTCAGCCTGGAGGCCACGATCGGCTCCGAGTCCTTGCGGTGGAACAAGGGAACGAAGGCGCTCAGCGGGTACTCCTGGTTGTCCCCAACCAAGAGGCGCAGGACAGCAGTCAGCTCATCGTCAGGCAGGGCCTCCGACCTCAGGTGAATCTTGTATTCTTCATATCCAAGCCTCCAAAAAGGGCGCGAGCGCGCCTGAAGTGGAGCAACATGCAGCGTCAAGAATTCCCTTAGGAGCATAGCCCCAGTTACTTTGGCCGCCTTCGCGTTGCCCGGTTTCAAGTATGTCTTCATCTTCTCCAACACCAACGACACCCGCTCGTCAGTGAGCTCTGCACGAGGCCACCCCTTGTTAGACTGGGGCGCCTCCGTCGGCAATGCCAAGCGCGGGTGGACGCACTTGGCGTCCATCATGACCCATTTGGCCTGGAGGTTGTCATCTTTCTTCCCGGTGTTCGAGATCGAGTTGGTCTTGCCAGCCACGATGAAATTGGCACATCCGGAGATGTGACCCTCGGTGGTACGGAGGAAGAAGAAGTGGCGCTGCAGATCCATGGACGGCATCACACCCAGATACACCTCGCAGTAGTAGGCGAATATGGACAGGAGAAGGATGGAGTTGGGATGAAGATGCAGCACCTGCAGCCCGTAGTGGTCGAGGACCTCATAGAAGAAGTCAGAGAAGGGGTGAACCAACCAGGAGGCGATGCTGCTCGTGAAGAAGGGGAAGAACATGCTCCCCTCAGGCTCCGGCACGTTGGAGGCAAGCCGGAGCTCCGTCTTATCCCTCTCGTTGCTCGCCCCCTCCGTCAGCAAACGCATGGCGGCGAGGCTCTTCCCCGAGACGTTAGGCACGTCGAGCGCTGGCTCGTACCAAGCCGGAGATGTGGAAGGCTTGACCTTGCGCGACGCCATTAGTCGCTGATGCAGAAGAAGATGGAAGCAGATCTGAGGAGTTCGGAGGCAGGGCGCAAGAAAGGCAATCTGAGCAAGGCGAAGGGAAGCAATGAAGGCAAGTACTGTCTGCGCCAGCCTTTTGTCAAGTTGGGCAGTTGCCGAGGCAGCGTGGGGAAGCGGTGACACCCACGTCCAATCAACCGCCACGTGTCGACCGAGGCCGCAGGCTTTTGGGGCCCGCGGTGCTCCCCACTTGACCTTTGGCTTCGCCTCGAAGCCAAGCCCGAGCGCGCCTTGGGCCCGGGGGCTACTGTCGGTGTTCTGGGAACGGGGGTCCCCAGACTTGCCTGCCTGCGGGCCATGGCGTGGTTGTGCTAGCAGGCCTATACGGCCCATCTTCATCAACAAGGCATCCAAGACCCTCGCGAGGGGCCAAGCCTCGTGAGGCGGACGACACAAGACCTCCTCGAGAGCGGCCTCACCAGGTTGCCTCGCGAGGAGCGGAGAGATCAAGGCAGGGCAAACCTCGCGAGGTTCTCGTGACGTGAGCCATGACGATTAAGATCGGGTGGATGCCCGGTAGCAAGGTCCTTGTGTCATGTTTCCCCTTTGGTGCTAAGGAGGCAAGTGCAGCGTGAGAAATCTTGAGGCATCAAGCAAAGGTTTCAGATCGGTCTGCTTGAGACCAAGACCAGCAGGGACAGCGGGACGGAGGTCACCATGGAGCCCAAGGTGGCGTCACCACTGAGCCTTTGCGGCGAAGATCGCTTTTCAGGATAAGTCATTTGCTAGTTGTCCCCTTTCAAATTAGCCGTTGTTGGCTCCCTTCCCGCTCAATATTTGGGGAGACGACGAGGGCCTATATAAGTAGAACTAGCCACCACAGTAGAAGAGGCTGAACTCATTCGGAGGCATCTCAGCCTATCCTTAGCCACACACCAAGCACAAGAACACCTCAACCTCAGGAGGCTGTTCTTCCCCTTGTACTGTTCATCATCAGCCCAAGAGGCAATCCACCACCACCACACTGGAGTAGGGTATTACACCACAACAGTGGCCCGAACCAGTATAAATCTTGTGTCGTTTGTGTTGTGAGTTCTTCGAGTTCGTCCGTGAGATTTTAGCTAGTTAGAACGCGGATCAGTAGGAGGGAAAGAACTTCGCGCGCATCCCAGAGTTTGAACCTTAAGGGTTTTGCCGGAACCTGTGATCCGAAAGGCTGCCGAGGAACCGGCGCCGCCCGGGGATCCTGAAGTGTCGTCCCCTGGGGCCCGAGAGAGCCGTCCTGAGAAAGCGGCCAGGGGGACGACGCGTATCGATACTCCTGAGGCTGAAGCCCCCGAGGCCCCGTTGAGTCACCACGAGGTAGGTACCAAGGTCTCCACGCGGTCCAACACCACTGAGGTCGCCTCCTCAGGAGCCACACCAGCCGCGCCCGGCATTGGTGACCGCACCCAGGGCTTCGGCCGACTCCGACCAAACTTCGAAGCGCTCCGCAAGAGGAAGGGGTCTCCAAGCTGCAGCGGTGACGCCTTCCGGCCATTTAAGCAAAGGAAGTACATTACTATTGACGAGTGAGTACCTTATCTTTGTAATTTCTTGAGTGTCGCTTCTCCACCTGACCATAATTCCTCAGGGTCCCTTCCGCCAGGGCGATGAAGTCTCCTGAGAAGCAACCCTCGCCTCCTTCGGGCTCTCTGTTGACCCTGTGCGCCTCATGTCGACCTGCCGCGCGTGGCGCGAGGACTGCTGGGAAGGCGGACGCGCCAGCCTGGCGTCTTGATCCTGCACTCTTGTCGTCCCTCCTTCGTGGTCCGGCCTGGGGTGCGGAGAGTGTGTTGAGGACCTCACCAATGGTCCTTGCCCGCGGTTGGCGACCTCGGCCCTGGCTTCACCTTTGAGCAACGAGGCCCCGCCCCACCGGGCCTCCGCCGAGGTCCGGAGGGCGGCCGGAAAGGCGCCGGCCTCCAGCCCCCTGCCGGGAGCGAGCGAACCACTTCAAACTTCTCCAACAAATCTTGGCGCGGAGGATGGACCCGGCCGCGCATTCGAGCTTGCACGCGAGCGCGATGCAGTCCGCCATGAGCTCTTCCGGGAGGTGATGGGTGCGCTAAGCCGGCTCGGGGAAGAGGTTGTGGATGTTGACGCCCGCCTTGAAACTGATGGCCTTCGGCTGGCGGACGAATGGCATCAGCTGAAGGTGGCCATCGACTTTGGGCGTCTCCAGCGCGAGTGCGCCAACGCGAAGGCCGATGCATCCCTTTCCACCTCGCGCGAGGCCAGCGCCCGTGCCTTGGAGGAGGCCAGGGAGGCTGACCACCACCACGAGGCCGCAGAGAAACGCGAAGGGGAGCTCCGGGCTCTGAACGCCTCCTTGGAGCAACAGGTTGAGGCGCGCAGGGCTGCCTTGGTGTCGTATGAAGGGGGCGCCTTCCGAAGAGGAGGAGATCTTGAAGCGCGAGGAGGCGCTGATGCTGGAGGTCACAGAGCGCGCCTCGAGCTTGAACGGTTGGAGACGAGGGAGCGCCAGGTTGCCCAGGCGGAGGATGCCGCTAGCGCGCGTGAGGCTAGGATCCAGTAGGAGATCGACCGTAGGGTGGCGGAGGCTCGAGCAGATCTTGCCAGCAGATACGACATGAAGCTGAAGCTCGTGGAAGCCGAAGCTGAGGGCAGAACTGTCGGATTTTGGGTTCCAACAAAACCCTTAAGGTTCGAACTCTGGGGTGTGCGTGAAGAACTCCCCCTCACCGATCACGCCCTCACACGCTTCACTAATTCATGGACTAGCTCGCCGAACCCAAAGAACACAAAGTCACAAGATTTATACTGGTTCGGGCCACCGTTGCGGTGTAATACCCTACTCTAGTGTGGCGGTGGTGGATTGCCTCTTCGGTTGAGGATGAACAGTACAAAAGGGGAGAACAGCCTCCTGAGAAGAGGTGTTCGTGTGCTTGGTGAGTGGTGTGTCGATGATGATGGTCTGAGTGATCTCTGGTAGGTGGGGACCCGATCAGCTCAGGCTCCGTTCCCTCCTACTGTGGTGGCTAACCCTATTTATATAGGCCCTGGTCCTCTTCCCAAATATTGAGCGGGAAGGAAGCTAGCAACGACCAATTCAAAAGGGGACGGCTAGTACAGCTTATCCTCACAAAAGTAGTCTTCGCTTGCTAAAGGCTCTGGTGGTGACATCATCTTGGGCTCCACGATGACCTCCGTCTTGCCGTCCTGCTGGTCTTGGTCTCGTTCCACCGATATGGAAACCTTTGCTTGATGCCTCGGTACTCCTCGCCTGCGCTTGCCCCCTTAGCACCAAAGAGGAAGCAAGGACACTGTGCGCGCTGGCGCCCGCCTGGTCTCGTTCGTCATGGCTCACATCACTGGAACCTCGCGAGGTTTGCCTTGCCTTGATCTCTCCGCCCCTCGCGAGCCAGCCTGGTGAGGCCGCTCCCTAGGAGGTCTTGTGTCGTCCGCCTCGCGAGGCTTGGCCCCTCCCGAGGGTCTTGAAAGCTTGTTGGTGAAGAGGAGCCGTACGGGCCCGCTTGCAGAGCCACGCTGTGGGCCACAGGCAGGCAAGTCTAGGGGCCCCCGTTCCCAGAACGCTGACAGTAGCCCCCGGGCCCAAGGTGCGCTCGTACTTGGCTTTGAGCCGAAGCCAAAGGGCAACCGCGGAGCACCGCGGGCCCCAACAGCCTGCGGCCTTGGTCGACGCGTGGCTATTGATTGGATGTGGGCGTCTCTGCTTCCCCACGCTGCCTCGGCAACTGCCCGATTTGACGAGTCCCTGTTGCATGCAAGGAAAAACCATCATTACCTGTGATCGTGGGGGGCGCCGGTTGGCTTCCCCTGCTATAAATGGAGGGGGGAGCCCCCGTCGCCCATCTCTTCCCATTCCATTCACTTCTCTCCCTTTGCTCCATTGCCAGTAGTGACACGGATGGTGCCCATCCGAAGGTTTTCCGCTGCGGAGAAAGGAAAGGCTCCCCGCGATGAGCTGGGGCCGCTTCCACCGACGAAGGGGCCGGTCCATCATCGTGACGTGCGGCCTCCTCCTGGGTATCTGTTGCCCCTGTACACCCAAGCCAGGCGCTCAGGAGGAAGAGGCGGCGAGCGGCACCGCGCGCGCCGCGGCCATGGTCGGCGCGCCGCGCTGGCACGCGTCGCCGTTCCTGAAGTCCACGCCGCGGACTCTTCACGCGAGCTTGTGCTATGGGCAGCGATGCCCCGAGCACTTGGATCCGCTTCCCTTCCTTCTTCTCTACCGAGATGCCGCCGAGGGGCCCCCTCGAGCTTTGGCTGCAACACGCCGACTGCGACGCACCGACTGGAGCGGACGTCTAAGCCGTCCCCTCGGGCAAGATCTTCATGACCCGAGGCTGGGGTGAGGTCGCCCGAGTGTGCCGTACGGAGGGTTCCCTCGCGATCCACTTCGAGTTCGATGGCGCCTCCATGCTGTTCTTCAAGGTCTTCGATGCAGAAGGCCGCCGCCTGGAGTGCTTCCCCGGAAAGGGCCGTCAGGACGGCGTCGTAGCCAGGGCAGGGCCTGCTGTCCGCGTCTCCAGTGGCTCCTCTGGAAGCAGCAGTGTCGCCTGGGAGTCCAGCGATTCTCCCGAGCTCTACGAGACTCCGGAGACGAGCGACGACAACTACGTGCCCCCGAGCTCTCGCCGAGCCCGGAGCAGAGCTGCGGCGTCCAGCCGTCGCTGCCGCTAATCTGGATGAGGTTGGCGCCGGCCTCCCATGGCCCACTATTGATGATGGTGTCAGCCATAGGGGCGCATGTATTTGGGACTCCTCGAAGTTCTTTCCTTTTGTTCCCTGCGAGTAATCGAGAATTACCCCGTGGGGGCGTGTAAAGGGTCCGCAATGTCCTTTGTTAATATTATCCTCATTATGAAATTACACGTGTGCGTGTCCCGTTTCGGCTCGGTTTTCCCTTTCCAACCTCACGACGGCCTGGTGCTCTACGCCGACATGTCCCGGTCCCTAGGCAGGCTTCAGCCGTCGCTGGTATGCTAGGTCACGATGCCGTGGTCAAGGCCAGGAGGTGAGCGGCCTGAGGTCCAGTAAGAGCCCCTGAGACGCGATGCTCAGGAAGTCCCCTTTAGCGCCCAAGCGACCACCGAGAGGCAGGAAAGGGAGGCCATGTTGCCGTAGCGGGGCAACACGAACAAGAACCCTATGCTAGAGCAATTGGTTGACCCGAGCGTGAAACTTATCTTGGCAGTCCAGGGTCGGTCCTTCGCGAGGCGCCAGGCTCGTGCGCAGGCGGTCATAGCTTAGCCAGGTCGGGCCTGTATGAGCCTTCCTCTCCTCCCATGCTCTCCTTCATGCTCTACATCCTCAGGTCCCGGCCCTCGAGCAAGCTCAGTCGCCGCTAGTATGCCAGGTCGTGATGCCGTGGTCAAGGCCAGGGGGTGAGGGTTGGAGAGCCAGTAAGATCTCCTGAGTCACGATGCTCAGGAGCCCCCCTTTTAACGTGCAAGCGGATTACACGGGAGAAGAGGGAGCCCGCGGTGTCGCCTATCATGGTCCTCAGGAGGTTCCTGCAAATCAGCACGAGGAAGGGTGCAGATTGCCATTATGATTGCCGAGCGGCCACGGATTGCTTCGCCAGAGAATGGAGGCACTTAGGGCCTGGTGAGGTGGCGCGCGCGGCCAGAGCTCGTCTGCTCAGATTTGTCAACGTTGCAGGGACGGACCCGAGCACAAGCGTCGTGCCAGAATGAGCAACTCTTGGGGTAGGCGACAATCAAGCAGGTGATAGTCATAGATAGATTAAGCATGGAAAGCAAACTGGCTCAAGTAAATGCAGGGAAGATACACGCCACTGGGTCAGGCCCGAGCGGCTTGGGGATGATACAGCCCGAGGGGCGCCCCAGCAAGGTAAGCTAAAGACATAAAAAGGGATACATGCCACAGGGACAGACCCACGCGGCTTGGGAATGATGCAGCCCTGTGGTGCTCCCAGCTGAATAAACTTGGAAAATGTCACCTGGTTCTGTTGATGAAGGGGTGTTGAGGCAGCTGAAGATGCGTGGTGCAGGGGTTGCTCCTCATGAGCCACCGGGGCCCTGATCCTCAGGAGGCTCTAGGGGTGTCAGGACCCCGATTCTAAGTCACACGGATCTAGCATGTAACACCTCATATCACTTTGCGGCCTCACGCACGGTATTCCCACGGGTGTCACCTTACCATGGTCCGGGACCGTTTGCGCCTTTTGGCTCACGTATATGATAGTGTCGCTAGCATCCATATGACAGAGAAACCGTGCCGACATGACTAGTCGTGAACCCAAAGTAGCACTAACTCACGGAGACAGGCATACATGAATCAACATCGAGCATGTCGGTCGGCCGCCAGCTTGAATCCGGGTCAGAGCACCGGGCTAACAGGACTGGGAACCCGGGCATGTAGCAGGCTAGGCAGACTCGGATGTCACCGCGTGACATTTCCCGAAGGTACTGGAACATAGGAACCAAGTGAATCACATGCCGGCAGTCAAGTGTTAGGAGGCGATGAGTGTTGGGCTAGCGGACTCACGTGAACCGGTCAGAAGGACTACTATGGCTCATGGAAGCACAAGACTACATTTCCCCATAAGAGAGGCTACCAAGGATAAACAACTAGGTTGTCGGATCCCACACATACCAAGCATTTCAACCATACACACAATATGCTCAATATGTGCAAATACAGCATGGCATCACAACAAGACTCTACGACTCAAAGTATTTATTCATTAGGCTCCGAGGAGCGAGATATTACAAACATGGGTCTCGTGACCCAACATTCAGAGCGTACAAGTCAAAGCACATGCGGAAGCTTAACATGTCTGAGTACAGACATCTACAAATGAAAAAGGCTGAGAAGTCTGACTATCTACCAGATCCTGCCGAGGGCACAAGATCGTAGCTGAGGTATCAAGCTAAATGTCGAAGCCCACACGGAACTACTAGCGAGACTGACGTCTCTCTGCAAAACATAAAATAGGAAAACGTGAGTACAAATGTACCCAGCAAGACTTACATCAGAACTAGCTACATATGCATCAGTATCAACAGAGGGGGTGGTGGAATTTGACTACAGCAAGCCAGCTTTGACTCAGCGGCTATCCTAAACTATGACTGCAAGTAAATCTTTTGAGGTAGCGCACACGAGTCCACATATTCACCATATCAATACACCACTATGGATCCGCTCCCGTCTCCCTACGAGAACGCCTTCCATAGCACTCACGCTTATCTTGCGTATTTTAGAGTATCCACTTTCACTTGTCTATGAACCGTGACAGCAACCCAGAAGTCCTTTACCGCGGGCACGGCTATTCGAATAGATGATGTTAACCCTGCAGGGGTGTACTTCTTCACACACGCTCTCGCCACTTACCGCCATGTACACATCATGTATCTCGGCAACCTTCAAGCGGAAGCCTAGCGAGGGAGTCGGCCACGACCTGACTAACCACACAAGTCTCTAGTCCAGGTTTATCGCCTATTCGGGTTCCATCCGCAAGGAGATCCGGCCGGGGTGTCGCTCACGGCCCCAAACGATGTGTGCAGAGTTCCCAAGCCCACCTCGACGGGTGGATCTCACGCTTGGTACACCGTGCACGGTGCCTAGTCTCATCCCAAGCCCACATGCAGGTGCCACTTGGTAGACTACTAACACTACCTACAAACACCGAAACTAGTTGCAACTCCTGGGCCAGAGTTCAGGTTGATTAATAAGTCGAGAGGGGCACTTAAGCATTCCAATGTGTGGTAGTAACTATTCATGGATCACAAACACAGAACTCAGTTCCAGAGGAGGGCTGCAATGAGACAACCCACCATGTACTCCTACATGGCCTTTCACCGCTACCTTTACCAAATCGTGTTCACACACTTAGCTCTCACATAGTAGGACATGTTCACCACATTCCAATTCATCCCCGATGAATCACACCTGACTCAACTCTAAGAAGTAGCAGGCATGACAACAAGCATGAATGAGTAGGCACATCAGGGCTCAAACAACTCCTACTCATGCTAGTGGGTTTCATCTATTTACTGTGGCAATGGCAGGTCATGCAGAGGAAAGGGGTTCAACTACAGCAGCATGTATCAGTTGAAGCGTTGTTGTCCTAATGCAGTAAAAGAGAGCAGGAGCGAGACAGTGGGATTGTATCGGAATGAACAAGGGAATTTTGCTTCCCCGGCACTTCTGAAAATAGTAAAGTTCTTCATCGGTGTCATCGAACTCATTGTTGGAACCACGTCTACTGAGAGGGGACAAGCACCGACAAACAAAGAAGAAACACAATCAATGCAATGCAACAATATGATGCATGATCATGACATGGCAATATGCTGTGATTTGGGCTAATACAACAACAAGTCATTTTGATTGAAGTGGAATTCTGTCGGCGTTCTGGGAATGGGGGTCCCCAGACTTGCCTGCCTGCGGCCTGCGGCGTGGCTCAAAGGAGGCCCAGGACGGCCCATCTTCATCTACGCAAGATCAAGACCCTCACGAAGGGCCAAGCCTCGCGGGGCGGACGACAAGGAGCTTCCTCAGGCACGGCCTCGTCAGGCTGGCTCATGAGGAGGCGGAGAGTTCAAGGAAGGGTACCTCGTGAGGTGCCCATGACGCAAGCCATGACGACCAAGGGCGCCAGCCGGGCGCCAACCCGCGCAGTGTCCTCCTTTCCTCTTTGGTGCAAAGGGAGCAAGCGCAGGCGAGAGCATCAATCAAAGGCGTCCGTTTCGGTGCAACAAGACCAAGACCAGCCCCAACGGCTGGAAGGGAGTCATCGTGGAGCCCAAGTAGGCGTCCTCACCAGAGCCTTTGGCAGGCGAGGACCAACTTTAGTCAGAATAAGTGTACCCACTGTTCCCCTTCAAAATGGCCAATTGTTGGCGCCCTTCCCGCTCAATATTTGGGAAGAGGCCCAGGCCTTCGCCTATAAATAGGGAGTAGCCATCTCCATGGTAGAGGGATCGGCCCCTGTATGAGAGATCGGAATCCTCACCAAGGAACCAGTAGCTAGAGCAACTGAACACCACCTAGCGGTTCATCACACCCACCAAGAACAGACCCTCGCGAGGCTGTTCTTCCCTGTACTGTTCCTCATCAGCCCAAAAGGCAATCCACCACACCACAAACTAGAGTAGGGTATTACACCACAACGGTGGCCCGAACTAGTATAAATCTCGTGTCTCTCGTGCTGTTCCGTTTAGTAGTTTAGGTTCCTGCGATTCGGTGAGGTGCGAGACGGTGGAGGGTTGGATCTCCATGCGCACCCCAGTGTTCGGACCTCAAGGGTCTGCCGGAACCCGAAATCCGACATTTGGAGCGCAAGGTAGGGGTGCGCCGGAATCCACCTTCTGCCACCTCGTGTCCCGTCGCATCGTCATCACCATGTCTGGCGACCAAGCGGGCAACCCAGATCCTTGGGCGGCGTGGCCCGCCCACGCAGAGCCGCCGCCTCGGGCGACCCGTGCCCTGTGCAGCTCATGGGTCCGTAGGGCGCTGCGGGTGAGCGGGCGAACAAAGCTTCGGCGGCTCTCACGCCTTGGCGCGGCGCGGTCGGCAAGGGCCTCCAATCACGCCGCGACCACATCACCGTACACCCGCCGGGAGCAGGCGAACTCGAGGGCCGCGCCACAAGGGCCCGAGAGCTGCTGCAAGGCAAAGGCCGGAGAGCGGCCGCGACGCTGCCGCTGGAGCGAGTGGCGAGCTCTCGACTTCGCCGCCTCGGGCTCACCTTCCGCACCAACTGCCATCTCAGTGCCCGTGGCGGCTCGCGACGGGGCTCCACGCGTTCGCTGGCTCCAAAGCTACTCCAACACCGGGCGGTTGTCAAGACTGGCCGGGCGGGCGGGGTTGCTCCGCCCGGCCCGCGGAGAAGAAGGACTCGGCGTAACTCACGGCCTGGTGGACTGCCACGCCACCACCCCACGGTGGGGCATCAGCAGAAGCGGCATGGCACGCTCAGCACTACGGGCGCGTGGCCTTCGGGATGACGGCGCCAGAAGAATACGTGCCCACATGATGGACCAAGGGCACCCGCATGAGGGAGAACAAGGCTCGCTCCTCAGCCCGAGCTGGGGGATCAGGCGCCCGAAGCCGAGCTCTTCCAGAGCCTCGAGGCGGTCCCACTCTGGCCACGCCCGGGGTGACGATTATCGGGTACCGCTACTTCCTCAAGAGCAAACATACGCTAACCATAGGTCGCAGGAGGTACAGGTCGCCACGACGAGCGGCCTCCCCGCTCCCGCAGTCTCCTACCCCTCGGGAGGAGGGCGCAGGGGGCTGCCGGAGAGGGGCAGAGATCCGACATCACCACCGCGGCGTTTGGAGCAAGGCGTTCTCAAGAGGTAGGCTCTATCTTTGAGGCGCCTCGTGGCCTGCCTCTGGCGGAGGACCCGTGGTCGCCGGGGAACTGGCCGGGCGACCGCTCTACCCCATCGGCGGCGTCCTGGTTTCGGTCGTTGTTGATGGCACTAGAGTGTGGCGCAAGGCGGGGCCTCGTCTGGCGATATGAAGCAAGGCAGGTACACTGTGAAGAAGGCCCAAAGGTTCGTGAAGTTCGCCGCCCGTGACACTCTCACGTAATAATGAGTGGGGCTATACACGCCTGAGTCTCAGGGTGCCGGCCTCAGCCCCGGGCTCCCTCCCACGCCCAAAGGGCAGCACTTAGCTCCGCTGGTGAGAAGACGTCCAAGACTAGACTAGGTGCCGGACGCGGCTTTTCTTCTGCTTTCTTCACCTTTCCATTTGGTTGTCGCTTTCCCCTGCTGGATTTACATTGGATTCGAATTTGAGATTTGCGTGTGTTCAGGGAAGGGGTGCTTAGTCTCGCCGAGCAAATCTCTGCGTTCGCTTACCACTCCGCCTCGGCTGCCTCCCCTCGCGAGCCCCTCATGAGCCGGGTTGGCCTAGCTTGCGGCAAGAGCCCAGCCTACCGCCGCCGCGTCCTCTCTGGAGGGTTTTACCGCAGATCCTACGGATTCGATCAGAGACACTGTGTCGCCGCAGCCTCCCACTGAGCTATCTCGGGGCTCAGTCTGAAACAAAGGTAAACCGCCAACCAAAGACGTCGCTTAGCCAACCACTTGGCGCGGGCGTATGGGCGATGTAACACCTGCTAATACGATGAACACAAGTTTTACATGAGGGGCTCCCCCTCCCAAAATGCTCTCACAACCATCAGGCCAAAACCAGAGTTCTATTCATGCAGTGGTAACGGAACAGGGACAATACATAATCGGTCGGATAAATCCCCAATGCGCCCTCAGGAGCACCTCCCGAGCCGTTCTGGCGTCGCTGGCCTCGCCATCCGTCTGCGTGGTCGTCGGTGGCGTCTGGGCCGTTCACCATGCAGCCCTCATCGGCGGCCACGACCACGCCGTCGTTGTCCGAAGCGAAGGCCCGAACGAGAGCATCCACATTGTCTTCCACCCAGTGCGCCAGGTCGCCCGGACGGCTGGGAAGCTGGGCGATAGCTGCATCAAAGTCGAAGTGGGGGTCCATGTCTTGGAGATGGCTGAAGACACGAGAAAAGGTGCGCCCAAGCAGCGCGCGGCTCCTCTCCTCCACCAACCTATTGGCCCTAACCGACCACGCCTCTAGCCGCGCCACCACGTCGGTGAAGAACTGAAGGTTGCCGGCGTAGTTAACCGCGTGCGGCTCGCCAACTGCCGCCTCGCAGATATTACCCAAGGCTGCGTTGGCTCTCTCCCGGAGCGTGGCGAGCATGGGGCCGTGCTCATGCTCCAGATTCGCCACGACGCATCTCGTCTGCATTCTCAGCTGACGGCCTCGGCCTCCTCCACCCGTTGGCGAAGAAGGAGCGCCTCGGCCTGAGAGGTGGTGGACTCCCTCTGCGCCACCTCGAGGGCGGCCCGAAGAGCATCGGCCCACCGCGTCGCCTCCTCCATCTTGGCCCTCAAGGCAGCAGTCCTGCTCTCAGACTCGGCCATGATCAACCCTAGCCTCTCCTCAAGCTCGCGCTCGAGGTTCGGTCGCGCTGCCGCCACTCGGCGTCCGACCTCCTCCAGGACGCGGGCTTCCCGCGCAGCGACCTCATCCACTGCCCGCGTCACCAGGCGCTCCCTCGTCTCCAAGCGCTCGTACTCGCGCGCGTTCGGTGGCTTCATGCGTCAGCGCCTCCTAACGCTTCTGGAGCTCCGCCGGGTCGCTGGAGGCCACCTTCATCGACGCGAGGGCTGCCTCGTGCAGCTCCACCTGCTCCTCCAACGAGTGACACCGGGCCAGGAGTTCCCGTGCCCGCTCCTCCGCTGCCTCTCGCCGCCTGTTAGCTGCCCGGGCCTCCTCGACGGCCCGAGAACAGGCCTCCCGAGAGGCTGCCAGCGCTTTGGCCTCTTCATCATCAAGATCGCGTGGTGGCGCGCAAAGGCAACAGCGCCCTCGCTCACGCCTCTCTGCGGCTGGCGCAGGCCCTCGGCCTCGAGGCGCGTCTTCGCCGTGAGCTCTTCACCAAGAAGGCTCACCGCGTCGGCCGCCTCTTCAAGAAATCCTTGGCGAAGGGCGCGGGCGCCTCGGCACGCCGCACGCCCTCCACACCATCGACCGCCAGCGGGCGCCGGAGCCGCAGAATCAGCAATCCCCCTCCGGGCAGGGGGCTGGGGCTGGCACCTCGACGGCGGCGCACGCCGCACCAAGCCCGGCCGAGCCAGCCCATCCTGCACGAGAGGCGCAGAAGCGCCAAGCCAATCGCCGTCCACGATCAGCGAGAAGCCCACGGCAGCTAGCTATGCCACGGGAAGGCTCGCGAGGAAGGGTCACGGGCGCGCAGGCCACGACGCGCCTCGGGACGGTTCACCTCCCAGTCGCCCTCACCACAAGGGCTCCACCGCTTGGAGCACTCAAGGACGGGGAGGGGCGGTTGGGGGGACGGCTCCTCACCCGCCTCCGTGAGCTCGGCAGGAAGGGACTGCAGGCAAGGATCGCATACAAGCAGCAGAAGAATCAGGAGCTGGAGAAGGAGAAGGCTTACTCATCAGTGGCAAAGTAATTCCTACGCTTCAGCAGGCGACAAGGGTAATCATCGCCCAGGGCCTCCCTTCTCTTCCGGATGGCCTCAAAGTTCACGCGGAAACGACCCAAGATTTGAGCGCAGGGGTCAGCCTGCCGTGAGGGAGAAGCATCAAGGCGACCTGCGTCAGGGGCGTCCACCTGACGCGCGCTGCTGATCGCCTCACCAAAAGAAGCAGCAGGGGCCTCGGGGGCTCCATCCGCAGGCGCTGCGGGCGGCTGCCTGCCGCCCTCAGGAGCTGCCCCCTCATGAGCATCTCCCAACGCTGTCACCCCGGCGGGGGTCCCTTTGGCCTCTGGCGGCTCGTGCCTCCCTGCTCCGCCACTTGAGGAGGAGCCGCCTTGGCCGACTGGAAGGGCTGTCACCATCACTGGATTCTCGCGAGGTCCACGAGACCAGCGGGCGCGCCCCATTCATCGAAGATAGGCATCCGGTTCACAAAATCACCCTGTTCGCAAAGGTACAGCAAGGCCCCTCCATGCCGGATTTCACCGGGTTGGGGGTCGCCAACAGGACCAGAGCACTTTCCTTAGCGCCAGCGCCAGTCTTCTTCCTGGAGCCTCATACGATCACCAGGCCTGCTGAAGGCCCACATCCAATGGGAATGGCGTTGGAGAGGAGCAACGTGGCACATCAGGAACTCCTTCACCACCCTGGGCACTGTCACGCCAAGCTTTCTCAAGAACTCGAAGCGGTGCCAGACAAAGATGAGCCGAGGGCTTGAAAGCGTCTCCTGGCCCCAGCTTGAATTGGGGACAGCGGGCGAGGTTGGCTCCGAGCGTGTGGGCTGGGCACCCCCACATCCACGCACAACCACCTCTCGCGAAACTCAGCCTTGGTGGAGGCAGGGCTGAAGTCGATCCCCGAGGTCAGCTGTGTCGGGCGCGGCGACGAAGCTCACGCACGCCGAGCATTGGGTGGGGTCGACAAGGCACAGAGAGAAGAAGTGGCGCAGCAAGGCAACCGAAGGAAGGATGCCCATCATTGCTTCGCAAACAACTGCGAAGACCGAGAGGAGAGTGATGGACTCAGGACCCGGATGCATCATGTGGATCTCGATAGTGGGAAAGCACGGCATTGAAGAAATCAGAAAAGGGGACCAGCCCCGCCTACGTGGCGCCAAAGAAAATACCGGACTTCGGTGACTATCCTGTCGATGGAGAAGTGGGACGCGGGCCAGGCCGTCGTCCTCCCGCATTTGTTGAAGGTGGTGGCCAGAGTCGAACTGACCTTGCCCAAGCCCTCTAGATTGAGTATGATCGACGGGTCGACGGCGGATGCCGCCGGCAGCAGCGAGCGAGGCGGAGGCACAGGTTTCTTCCCTTTCCCCTTCTTCGTCAGTGCCATGGCGATTGAAAGGGGGGGGGGAGATTCGAGATTGGATTGGAAATGGAAGCTGGAGTTCGAGAGGGGGAAGGACAGGAGCGCACAAGCAGCAGAGAGGGGAACGGATGTGTGCAGCAGCGTGTCCGCCTAGCAAGACACGAAATAAGGAGGCGTGGGGGAACAGTGCCGCCCATGTCCAATCAACCGCCACGCGTCGCCCAAGGCCGCAGGCTGTTAGGGCCCGCGACGCTCAGACTTGCCCTTTTCGCCTCTTTGCCCGGCCAAGTTCGGGCGTGCCGTGGGCCGGGGAGCTCTTGTCGGCGTTAAGGAGCAGGGGTCCCAGACTTGACTGCTGCGGCCTGCGGTGTGGCTCAAAGGAGGCCCAGGACGGCCCATCTTCATCTCATAGCTCAAGACCTCATGAAGGGCCAAGCCTCATGAGGCGTGACAAGGCTTCCTCAGCGCAGCCTCGTCAGGCTGGCTCATGAGGAGGCGGAGAGTTCAAGGCAGGGTACCTCGCGAGGTGCCCATGACGCAAGCCATGACGACCAAGGGCGCCAACCCGCGCAGTGTCCTCCTTTCTCTTTGGTGCAAAGGGAGCAAGCACAGGCAAGAGCATCAAGCAAAGGCGTCGGTTTCGGTGCAACAAGACCAAGACCAGCCCCAACGGCTGGAAGGGAGTCATCGTGGAGCCCAAGCAGGCGTCATCACCAGAGCCTTTGGCAGGCGAGGACCAACTTTAGTCAGGATAAGTGTACCCGATGTTCCCCTTCAAAATGGCCAATTGTTGGCGCCCTTCCCGCTCATTATTTGGGAAGAGGTCCAGGGCCTTTGCCTATAAATAGGAGTAGCCATCTCCATGGTAGAGGGATCGGCCCCCCGGTATGAGATCGGAATCCTCACCAAGGAACCAGTAGCTAGAGCAACTGAACACCACCTAGCGGTTCATCACACCCACCAAGAATGACCTCATGAGGCTGTTCTTCCACTATCTTATTCCTCATCAGCCCAAGAGGCAATCCACCACACCACAAACTAGAGTAGGGTATTACACCACAACTGTGGCCCGAACTAGTATAAATGGAGATGGCTACTCCTATTTATAGGCGAAGGCCCTGGGCCTCTTCCCAAATATTGAGCGGGAAGGGCGCCAACAATTGGCCATTTTGAAGGGGAACATCGGGTACACTTATCCTGACTAAAGTTGGTCCTCGCTTGCCAAAGGCTCACAGTGATGACGCCTGCTTGGGCTCCACGATGACTCCCTTCCAGCCGTTGGGCTGGTCTTGGTCTTGTTGCACCAAAACGGACACCTTTGCTTGATGCTCTTGCCTGCGCTTGCTCCCTTTGCACCAAAGGGGAAAGGAGGAGGCGCTGCTGGCCGGGCGCCTCGGTCGTCATGGCTTGCGTCATGGGCACCTCGCGAGGTACCCTGCCTTGAACTCTCCGCCTCCTCATGAGCCAACCTGACGAGGCCGTGCCTGAGGAAGCTCCTCGTCGTCCGCCTCGCGAGGCTTGGCCCCTCACGAGGGTCTTGAGCTTGCTTAGATGAACATGGGCCGTCCTGGGCCTCCTTTGAGCCACGCCGCAGGCAGGCAAGTCTGAGGACCCCCGTTCCCAGAACGCCGACAGTAAAACTACATCAAATCCCAACTCAAAAACTATTATCAAAGTTGTCCTATTCATGTTTCATCCTAAACAGTGAAGTTAACTTGATCAAACATGCATGAAAATGGTACAGATGGATAGATTGGATTTTTTTGATCATTTTTCATATATAATTTGTTTGATTTGGGGCTATGGTTGATTTTCTATAATTTTTAGAAGTTTTGACTATTTTCTAGAATTTCTTGTAAAAGAATAAATCCAGAAAAAGAGTTACTGCATCAGCACTACGTCACTGTGACGTCAGCAGGTTAACGGGGCGGTCCAGGTCAAACTAACCAGTGGGTCCCACTGGTCAATGTCATGGTGCTGGCTAGAGTCACCGACGTGTGGGCCCACTGGTGTTAGTTAAACTTTAACAGAAAAATAAACTGTATTTAGTTAGGAAGTGGGACCCAACTGTCAGTGTGAGAGAGGGTTAATTAGCTGGGTCATTAGCCCCTAATGGTGGCGCCACGTCAGCACGCCGGATTGTCGCCGGCGACGGCCACAACCGCGGCAGGAGCTCACCGGAGTGGTGCTACAGGCGGTGTTGGGCAAAGCCAAGGGCACCAGAGGGTTGCCCTTCCTCGCGTGCATCCAGGGGAGGCACGCGGGAGGCGCGGGGTGGCCGGAGCTCGCCGGAGCGAGCTCGCGGCGGCGGCCGAGGTACGGCTTCGAGCGGGCTCGGGCTATAGGGCACGGGGAAACTCTCTGAGGGGCTCGCCGGACTCGTGGTGAAGCAATGAGGGCGATGATGCGTGTGGGAGCCACTGCTTTGGGTTCTGGCCAAGATGGCGCCCTGGCCGGCGGCGAGCACAACTCGGCTCCGGTGCATCTATATACTACAGCCATAAATCGACGCGGGGAGGAGAGGGGGATCGACCAGAGGCTCACATGGGTCGCGTCAAGATGGTCAGCGAGCTCGGGGAAGCGACGACAGTGGCGATCGACGATGAAGATCCTCGGCGGCCGGTGGTGGAGAAGGCGACGGTGAGACGATGGAGGCCGTCCGGGCTCGCTTCCTTCGGTGGAGAGTTTCAGTGCAAGGAGGCGGAGCTCGGGCACTAACTGGCTGGGCGTGGGAATGCTGGTGGCCGCGGTGGTTCAGGGCGGCGCGTCCATGGCCGCGTCGGCCATCACCGGAGAGAGCGAGGGAGAGGAGGGGAAACGCGGGGAGGAGTGGCAGGGGTCCGGGGGTGTGTGGCGCCACAGCGATCGGGCAGTGGGAAGCAGAGGTGGCCAGCATGGCCACATGACGAGCACGCTACCGCCTGTGAGGTAGGGTGATCAAGGCGCTGCCGGTCGGTTGGGCACAAGGTTGTGCTAGCAAAGGGCCTGTAAGCTTTTGCCTTTTATTTTTCTTCTTTTTGTATTTTGTTTTTCTACTTTGCCACTGTTTACAAATTTAAACGAATTTAAAACAGTGCCAAATATCCTCTGAATAATTTATGTTGCTAGATGGACTTTTCCAACAACACATAAAACATTTCAAAGTTATTTGAAAATATATCCCATGTATTATGAATATAATTCCAAATTCAAATACAATAATGATTTAAATTCAGTGCCAAAATAATTCCTTAAAAATGTTCAATATTTTTGGTTTGGATCCAAACCCTTGCCAAAATTATCAAACATTAATGAAGGCCATTTTGGTTTCACTTAATGCAAGTTTAAGGGTTCTTGCCCCTTTTTTTAAAAGGATTTTCTGAGGCTTGAGAATTCCCTCAATTCAAATTTCACTGGAATTTAGACATGATGCATGATGCACTCTGATGCAACTAATTGCAGGCAGTAATCTAGGGATGTGACAACTCACCCCCACTAAACAAGAATCTCGTCCCGAGATTCAAAACGTGAGGTAAGAAGACACAGGGGACACAAAGCTAACACAATCTTCATGACCCGTTGCATTCTTGAAGGTGTTGATTCATTGCATCAAATTGATCTTGACGTCTTTGCTTTTGAGATCTTCATCCAACACGTTGATGACAGAAAGAAACTCCATCGAAAAGGATCATTGAAGCCCTTCATACCAGGCTAATGGCAATTCACAAACGATCATTTGAAGGAATTCGAAGAAACGACATACTCAGTTTTGGAATGGAAGTATGGTTATAGAACAATCGGCAAATGGAAGGCACAATCCGACTGATACCAAAGATATAACCTAGTGTCTGAGCGTGCTCTCAAGAACTTGAGCCTTTCCATATTCATCAAGGTTATACCAACATCCGAGCCGCGGATCCTGGCAACACATCATACTACCATGATGAATAGTGATGGACGATGCAGATGCAAAGGAAGACAACACTTTCTCAGATTTGTCCTTAGCAATGCCAAGGAACAAAACCTGGATGATCGACCGAGAGACATTTAGCACTCCGCTTCCAATGTTCTCCTTGATGTTTAAGATACCACTATCATGATTCAAAGTGGCGTCAACATGGTCATCAAGTAAAGGTCGGACTTCAGGAACACAAAATCCATAAGGAACAACTTCTAGAATAAGTCATGTGAAATCCTCATGGAGGTGACCAAATGGCTTAATCAAGATACTACAATAACGCAGCTTCCAGCTAGGTGTGTCCACCTCTTGGAACCCATATCATAGCTCTTGGAAGAAGTTCCAACCATCACATCTGCCTGAGATTCAGATCTGGTTGGTAACAGGATATTTCAGACAACATGTCTAGAAAAGAAAGTTTGCAACACAAACCGACGAGATGATGTTGCGAGATTCTCGGAAAATGAACTACGATAGCGAGCTCCAAAACATGAGTTGGTTCTGCTACAAACTTGGGAACACGCTATCCAAGACAAGCATGACCACGTAGTCCTTACATAAGTCTTATAGTAAAACACTACCGAGTTCAGATGGGGAACCATCATCGAGGATATCGAAGTCCTTACATAAGTCTTGCTCTTAAGAAGGAACTTCTTCTCCTTGAACAAATCAATCAGTGGCTTGGTGTGCTAGGGATACATATAGAATGAAGGTTGCAAGTCTTCAATCCACATAATACTTTGCACGTATGCATGAATGATTTGGGATGATTCCAGAGGAAACAAAACAAACCTTTCTCAAATTCATGGCGGCAACTTGCATCTGACGCACATGAACTTGGAGAAAGTCACTTCTTACACCAAACATATATTTCCTGAGCGGGACATGAAGATAATGCTTACAAAAGTTTCCAACACTGACTTTGATGTTTAACATGAATCATGGGGGAGACAAAATGCTGCTGATGGGCCCAACAGCAACTCATCGGAATAACCATATCACTGGACTTCCACCATCATGTGAACACGGTGATAGCATTGGTCAGACCAAAAGATGTAATGGTGTATGCTCGAGGGATCAACCACGAGTAAGACAACATTATTTAACATCGATGGTACTGATTTGATTTGGTGATAGCCCATATTCAAATCAAAGTTTTTATAAGACAATAAGTCCAACAACTGATCACAGGGACCAATCGATGAAGATATCATCTTTCTTCAACTAACACACCAACACCAGGATATCCCTTTGAAACAAACTAAGTTAGGTAAGCTTTTATCTTCCAACTCCCCAAGTTGTCGTTTAGCTTAACCAACTAGCTCAGGGTTATCCAACACGGATTCTTGGAGAAGGGGTGGTTTAGAGGAAAACCAACTTGATCACGAGCTCAACATAACAGTCAGGGGACAACCATGTAATACTTCCGAGAAGATATTCGGAAAATCACGAACCACCGATATGTTACTAAGCTCGAGAACAACCTTGCTTTTCAGGGCAAGATGATATGATCAAGGGAGCGAGGGATTGACACAATCCTAAGTCATTGATCGAAAGGTGCACCAAAATAAGGACTAGGTAGCACAATCTATCTTAGAATGATGATTCAAGAACCAACACGCTAAGAATGAAATTATTGTCCATTTAACTACCAAGCAACAAGGTTGCTAGGAGTATTGATTTCACACATCACGATTCACTTGTCGGCGTTCCGGTTACAATAACACGGGGACCGAGGAATGAATAATGATGGCGAGAAGTATCACTGCATCAAGAGTTCATAGAATGGTGTGCAATTCTCATGACAATCCTGACATAAAGAAGGTAATACTTCAAGGTAGAACATACCAGAAGCTGGATTGGCATTTTGATCTATGGAATACAATTTATTTGACCCAATCCTAGATATGGATGAGGTACTGGAGTTTGTTTCTCCTAGTCATTCCGGAATAGAATGGCTTGACGGACCACAAGAGTAGTAGGCATCGATTGACGGATGCACGCATGCTCTTGACTATCAATTGATAGACGAGGGTCGGAAGACATCTAAAATGGGACAACCTAAAAGAACATATGATTTTCTAAGTTGTGGATGCATGGACTAGCATGTCGAACGAGTTCAACATATTTCTTCCGGATAACCCATGCAGAAGGGTAGAACTGGCAGAGTCACAATATAGAATCGAGAACTCATCAAGAGCTCTGGTCGTGATCTTTGGCGCAGGAGAACTTCTGCCATAAGCAGTTCATGGTATTTGGAAGAAGGAGATACCACGGACCTTGATGACTATCGCAAAGGTTACTAATATCTTAAGGGAACTAGCAAATACTAACAGCATGAAGTAGGGTGAATCTCGGGTTCAAAACCCAGGACCTACTAACTAAATGGAATCACGGGATGCTTTTGAGAACGATGGCCAGAATCGTCACACAGGGAACACAAAACATGGCTAGATTATATTACTAGGTGACTCCCTAAGACACCTAGGGTCATAAAAATAACTCCAAGATATATGTCGAGGCAATGGAGTACCTCAACACACTGTTTAGTGTGATTAATCCGGCCCAATAAGACATCGAGAACTGGGAGGAAGGATTTGCAAATGCATCAGACTATTTAGAAACCTGGGATGACTCGGGCAGCATAACGGCTGTAAATGCTCAAAAAGTTTTGAGACATCCTGCAAATTGGTGGCATAACCACTCAGAAGCACAATATCAAGGTTCCGAGACCAATTACGAACACACGGAAGTAGTAGGAACTGAACTGAGGCTTAAATCGGTCAATCCTATAAGTCTACAGATTAGTAACACGTGATCCTGATAGATAGACGAGAAGCCTAGTTCTTAATCCCCGTAGAAAAGAAGAGGATGACTCGGATCGAATGGGCATAAGGTAAAGGAGTAAAAAGAGTCTTACGTTCCTTCCACAATCAATTCCCTTATATAACTAAAGCATTTCTAGACACAACTTCGACCAGTTTGGCTTGGTAATCCTCTGTGCAACAAAGCTCGATACCAAAGCTGTCAGACCCGATTCTAAGTCACACCGATCTAGCATGTAACACCTCATATCACTTTGCGGCCTCACGCACGGTATTCCCACGGGTGTGCCTTACCATGGCCCGAGACCGTTTGCGCCTTTTGGCTCACGTATATGATAGTGTCGCTAGCATCCATATGACAGAGAACCCGGGCCGACATGAGTAGTCGTGAACCCAAAGTGGCACTAACTTATGGAGATAGGCATACATGAATCAACATCGAGCATATCGGTCAACAGCGTGCGAATCCGGGCTGTAGCACTGGGCTAACAGGACTCTGGGAACCCGGGCTGTAGCAGGCTAGGCAGGACTCCGTATGTCACCCCGTGACATTTCCCGAAGGACGATGAACATAAGGCAAGTGAATCACATGCCGCCCGATCAAGTGTTCCGAGAGCAAGAGTGCCGGGTAGCAGGACTCGGTGCATCGGGTCAGAAGCGGACTACTATGGCTCATGGAAGCACAAGACTACATTTCCCCATAAGAGAGGCTACCAAGGATAAACAACTAGGTTGTCGGATCCCACACATACCAAGCATTTCAATCATACACACAATATGCTCAATATGTGCAAATACAACATGGCATAACAACAAGACTCTACGACTCAAAGTATTTATTCATTAGGCCCGAGGAGCGAGATATTACAAACATGGGTCTCATGACCCAACATTCGTGAGCATACAAGTCAAAGCACACGCTGAAGCTTAACATGTCCGAAAGTACGACATCTACAAATGAAAAAGGCTGAGAAGCCTGACTATCTACCAGATCCTGCCGAGGGCACAAGATTGTAGCTGAGGTATCAAGCTAAACGTCGAAGCCCACACGAAACTACTAGCGAGACTGACATCTCTCTGCAAAACATAAAATAGGCAAACGTGAGTACAAATGTACCCAGCAAGACATACATCAGAACTAGCTACATATGCATCAGTATCAACAGAGGGGGTGGTGGAGTTTAACTGCAGCAAGCCAACTTTGACTCAGTGGCTATCCTAAACTATGACTGCAAGTAAATCTTTTGAGGTGGCGCACACGAGTCCACATATTCACCATATCAGTACACCACTATGGATCCGCCTCCCGTCTCCCTCACGAGAACGCCATCCATAGCACTCACGCTTATCTTGCGTATTTTAGAGTATCCACTTTCACTTGTCTATGAACCCACAGGCAACCCAAAAGTCCTTTACCGCGGACACGGCTATTCGAATAGATGATGTTAACCTGCAGGGTGTACTTCTTCACACACGCTCTCGCCACTTACCGCCATGTACATCGCCATGTATCTCGGCAACCTTCAAGCGGAAGCTCGGCGAGGGAGTCAGCCACGACCTGACTAACCACACAAGTCTCTAGTCCAGGTTTATCGCCTATTCGGGTTCCATCCGCAAGGAGATCCGGCCGGGGTGTCGCTCACGGCCCCAAACAATGTGTGCAGGGTTCCCAAGCCCACCTCGACGGGTGGATCTACGCTTGGTACACAGTGCCACGGTGCCTAGTCTGTCCCAAGCCCACCTGTACCGGGTGCCACTTGGTAGGCTACTAACACTACCTACAAACACCAGAAACTAGTTGCAACTCCTGGACAGAGATCAGGTTGATTAATAAGTCGAGAGGGGCACTTAAGCATTCCAATGAGTGGTAGTAACTGTTCATGGATCACAAACACATAACTCAGTTTCTGAGGACGGCTAATGGCCACGACGGCGCCATGGCCGGCGGCGAGCACAACTCGGCTCCGGTGCATCTATATACTACAGCGTGAAATCGACGCGGGGAGGAGAGGGGAATCAACCGGAGGCTCACATGGGTCGCGTCGAGATGGTCAGCGAGCTCGGGGAAGCGACGATGGTGGCGAATCGACGGTGAAGATCCTCGGTGGCCTGTGGTGGAGAAGGCGACTTTGAGACGATGGAGGCCGTCCGGGCTTGCTTCCTTCGGTGGAGAGGTTCAGTGAGAGGAGGCGGAGCTCGGGCACTAACTGGCTGGGCGTGGGGATGCTGGTGGCCGCGGTGGTTCAGGGCGGCGCGTCCATGGCCGCGTCGACCATCACAGGAGAGAGCGAGGGAGAGGAGGGGACACGCGGGGAGGAGTGGCAGGGGTCCGGGGTGTGTGGCGCCACAAAGCGTTAGGCAGCAGTGGGAAGCAGGAGGTGGCCCACAGATGGCCAACGCTACGACGAAAGCACGCACCCCTGCCTTTCCGGGCGCGAGGTAGGGGTGATCATGGGCTGCCGGGTTGGCCAAGATAAAGGTTCGCCAGCAAAGTGGCCTGTAAGCTTTTGCCTTTTATTGTTCTTCTTTTTGTTTTTTGTTTTTTTACTTTGCCACTGTTTTCAAATTTAAACAAATTCAAAACAGTGCCAAATATCCTCTGAATAATTTATGTTGCTAGATGGACTTTTCCAACAGCACATAAAACATTTCAAAGTTATTTGAAAATATATCCCATATATTATGAATATAATTCCAAATTCAAATACAATAATGATTTAAATTCAGTGCCAAAATAATTCCTTAAAAATGTTCACTATTTTTGTTTAGGATCCAAACCCATGCCAAAATTATCAAACATTAATGAAGGCCATTTGGTTTCACTGAATGCAAGTTTAAGGGTTCTTGCCCCTTTTTAAAAGGATTTTCTGAGGCTTGAGAATTCCCTCAATTCAAATTTCACTGGAATTTAGACATGATGCACGATGCACTCTGATGCAACTAATTGCAGGCAGTAATCTAGGGCTGTGACAAGGGGTCCAGGCGGTTCCTTGAGGACCTTCTCCATCTCCGCCAGGACTGCGTGGTGCCTGGCCTCCTGAGCCGCCAGGATGCTCTGCAGGTTGCGCTGGAAGGCGGAAGCCACGCTTGGCAGGCCAAAAGGCATACGAACGTAGTTGTGACGTGGGCCCTCGCAGCGTCCCACATGTGAAAGCCATAAGAGCTCCTGAGATGCGGCTCTGTTGAGCCCTGGAATGTCGATGCAGACGCGCAACCCGCCATCCTCGCCTGGATGGGGGGCTGCGGCAGGGCGGGCGGCCGCCAAGATGGCTCTTGCTTCTTGCAGTTCCTGAATGGTCTTGGCGATGAACTCTCGAGCGTTGGGGGCTCCTCGCCCGTTGTCTTCCTAAGGGAAACGTGCCGCAAAGCACGCCTCCACATGGTGCCCGAGCGCCTCCCTCGTGACATTGGCAAGGTCTGAGGCCCTCCAGAAGAGAGCCCCCGAGCCTTGCCCGAGGAGGGCGCCGGGCGCGCCTTCCTATGCGAGGGAAGAAGGCGCCCCAGGCACGGGCGCTGATCCTGACGAGGTACCACTTGCGATGCCGCTCTCCTGAGGTCCGGCGCCGAAGCAGTTGCTTATTCTTCTTGGGGATGGCTTGAGCTGCATTGTTGTCGGGGTCTTTGATTGACGCTGCTTGGAAGGCACGCTCGAGGGAGCACACCCTCGTCTCTTTCTTCGCAGGGGACTATGATGGTCCCGCCGCTCCCGGGCATCTTGAGGATGTTGTAGCCGTGGTGCGTGACCGCCATGAACTTGGCCAGGGCTGGATACCCAAGGATGGCATTGTATGGCAGACGGATGTGAGCGACATCAAAGTCAATGAGTTCGGTGCGGCAGTTGTTGCATTCTCCGAAGGTGACAGGGAGGCGGACCTGCCCTAATGGCGTGGTGGAATCGTCAGTCACTCCCGAGAAAGGCTTGGTAGGCTGAAGCTGGTCGTAGGGCACTTGGAGACTGTCGAACGTGTCGACGGACAATCCGTTGAGCTCTACGCCGCCGTCGATGAGGGTCTTGGTGACTTGTACATTGCTGATGACGGGCGAACAAAGCATCGGGAGAACGCATGCGGTGCCGCGCACTTGAACTGATCTGCCGAACTAAAGGTGATGGCTTACTTGGACCACCTGAGCGGGCGCGTGGCCTCGAGCCTGGGGAGGACTCCATTCACCTCTCGGGTAAACTGCTTGAAGATGCATTGAGAGGCTGGGGCTTGAGCTCCGCCCAAGATGCAGGCGATAGCACGCGGCTCCTGGAAGCCCCCAGCCCCCTCATCATGATGGTGGTCGTCGTTCCTTCTTTGTGGTGGCGGCAGCGGAGGAAGCCCAGCATTGCCCTGAGGATGGTCCTCGCAAGGCTGATCCTGCCAGCGGTCCTCACGAGGCCGGTCGCACCACTCCTGGCACGGGCCCCGGTCATCCCAGCATCCTCCGCCATGTCCTCCTCCTCGGTCGTAGCCTCGGTAGTTGCGCTCGAGGCGTTGACCGAAGCGTCCGTCGTGGATGGCCCTGAGCTCTTGACAATCATTGGTGTTGTGGATGTGCATGTTGTGGAAGGCGCAGAACGGTCGGCTGCTCTTGGATGACTTGGGCTGGTCCCTGCCGCGTTTCGTGTCCGGCTCCGCCACGAGCACGGCGACTCCCTTGTGCTTCACGTCCTTGGCCTTGGCTTTATTCTCCTCCGGGTCAGCAGCCGGGAGCTCGAGGAGGGGAAGGCGTCCTTCCTCAGCCCTTGCGCACTTTGTCGCCAGGTTGAACAGCTACAGGGATGTGCACAGCTCCTCGTGGATGGCGAGCTCGTCTTTCATCTTGATGTCGCGGACGCCATCGGAGAACGCAGAGATGATGGCTCGTCCGTCACCTTAGGGTTCTTAAGGAGAACGTTGTTGAAACGCTGGATGTACTTCTGGAGGGTCTCCCCTGGTTACTGCTTGACGTGGCGTAGGTCACCCACGGCCGGAGGGCGGACGCGAGTGCCCTGGAAGTTGGCGACGAAGCGGTCGCGCATCTCGTTCCAGGAGGAGATGGAGCCAGGAGACAAGTTCAGGAGCCGTGAGCGCGCGCCATCCTCGAGGGCCATGGGGAACCAGTTCACCATGACTTTTTCGTCACCGTTGGCCGCCTCGATGCTCAGCTCGTAGAGCTGCAGGAACTCCGCGGGGTCGGGGGTGCCGTCGTAGCGAGGAGGCAGATCTGGCTTGAACTTGCCTGGCCAGGCGACGCTACGTAGCTCGAGGGTGAAGGTCCTGCCGCGCAAGCGATCCTGATGTGGCCGTGCGGGGAGCGATGGAGCATTCTCCTGCGGCCGAGGGACTTGTTGATAACTTCTTTCCTCACGTGCAGGTGCCTGGCGCGGTGGGTCGCTCCGCGGAGCCGCGCGTCTTGGCGCCAAGGCGCCATCTTGGTGCAGAGGTGGCGGAGGCGCTCCATGAGCCACGTCACCTGTAGCCGGTGGGTGGCGAGGCAATGAGAGGGGCAGTGCAGGGGAGCCCCCTTCGGTGCTGTCGAGCTCAGCGATGCGGTCCAGCCAGTCCTCATAGAGGTCGTCGACTGGGCGGTAGCGCAAGAGCTCGTGCGCCATGAGCAGTGTGGCCCGCGTGTCCGTGGGAGCGCGACGAGCGTGAGACGACGAACTAGCGGGGACAGCGGCGGGGTGGCGGTACGACCGTCCCGCCGCACCGAGGGGTGCAACGAGGATGCTTGCTGCTCGTTCCCCACCAGGCCGGTGGCGGCGTTGGCGGCAGGAGATGGAGAACGACGGGAAGGCCCGCCGACGGGGGCCATTTGAACCACACGGGCGGCGAGGGCGGCCCGGCGCTCAGCGCAGGCACGTCGAGCGTCCGACATGGTCGTGGTGGAGCGGTGAAGCACGAATCGACGAGATGAAGGCTTCGGCGCACCCCAACCTGGCGCGCCAAATGTCGGATTTCGGGTTCCGGTAAAATCCTTAAGGTTCGAACTCTGGGGTGCGCGCGAAGATCTCCCCCTCACCGATCACGCCCTCACACGCTTCACGAATTCACGGACTAGCTCGCCGAACCCAAAGAACACAAAGACACAAGATTTATACTGGTTCGGGCCACCGTTGCGGTGTAATACCCTACTCCAGTGTGGTGGTGGTGGATTGCCTCTTGGGCTGAGGATGAACAGTACAAGGGGGAGAACAACCTCCTGAGAAGAGGTGTTCGTGTGCTTGGTGAGTGGTGTGTGGATGATGATGGTCTGAGTGATCTCTGGTAGGTGGGGATCCGATCAGCTCAGGCTCAGTTCCCTCCTATTGTGGTGTCTAGCCCTATTTATATAGGCCCTGGTCCTCTTCCCAAATATTGAGCAGGAAGGGAGCCAACAATGGCCAATTCAAAGGGGATAGCTAGTACAACTTATCCTGACAAAAGTAGTCTTCGCCTGCCAAAGGCTCTAGTGGTGACACCGTCTTGGGCTCCACGATGACCTCCGTCTTGCCGTCCTGCTGGTCTTGGTCTCATTGCACTGATATGGAAACCTTTGATTGACGCCTCGGTACTCCTCGATGCTACCTCTTGAGCACTGTGTTGGGTATATAACTACTAGTGTAACCCGCCCAGGAGGGGCCGGGTTATGCTATGACGATTTATCATATGAAGCCCAATATCAAGCTCGAAGATGGCGGTTCAATAAAGGGCCTAAAGCCCGCAGGCGATTTAAGGCCCATACTGATAAACCATCGTAAACGCATGACTTGTGTTATAAGGAAAGATTAACTAGTCACCGAGCCGGACACTGTTTGTGAGCCAGCCGGGACTCTGTAGGCCGCGGGGCGTCAACCCGTGTATATAAGGGGACGACCCACCGGCGGCTTAGGGAAAGTAACATTAAATCGAGAGCAAGGCATAGCAGATTTGCTCCCTGGTCATCGAAACCCTAGCATTTCCACCTCAACTGGATTAGGCTTTCACCTTCACCGCAAGGGGCCGAACCAGTATAAACCCTCGTGTCCTTTGTCCCACTTTAACCCCTTTAAGCTTCCTATGTGCGATGGCTCCACGACTAAGTCCTTTCACGAGGACATCTGCCGTGACAATTCCACGACAGTTGGTGCCCACCGTGGGGCCAGCGCATAATGGATTTGAGTTCTTGAAGGGCAGCTTCAAAGGGCTCAAGGGATACGCTGTGGGCCGGATGACCAAGAGTCGTCGCGGCAAGCTCTACATCGACAACGTCGGCTGGGGTCCCGACGCCGGCTCAATTGAGTACGGGTACCGGGTCCCCTTCGGCGGAATCCACATCTTCATTGGCTGGATTGGCGAGCCGGGCCCTGAGCCGAACATCTGCACTGACATCATCGAGACGGCTTAGCGTGCGGGACCCGCCCGGGCTCAGCCCGCCCTGAAGCGTGCCTTCGTGGGTTGCATCCATGGAGGAGAACTTTCGGAAGGATTCGTGGATGGCGGTGAGATGGCCGTCTACTCCGATGGTGAGTCGTCCACCGGTGAGACGGATTCGTTATACCAATTGCAAGATGGTGGGCTTGGGGGCTGTTCCGATGGCAGCAGTATTCCGGACCCCTTTGAGCCGCCGAGCAGAGTAGGGATCTTCATGGCTGGCACTCAACCCGGTCAAAATTCTACGGCTACGGCAGCAATAACATCCGGGTCAGGAGCGGCCGTGCCAGGAGGCCCTGAGCACCCGACGGCTGAGGTGCTGATTGATCTCATGGACAAATTGACGGCCCTGCTAACCGCCATAGTTATTCTGGCGAGTCAAGCTGAGCATGATGCAGAGGTAGCACAGGTACGTGAGGAGATAGCCCGAGCCAAAGAAGCCCTAGCAGCTGAGGACACCAGATTGGCCGCGGAGCAGGCGGCTTTGGATGCTCGGGCTCAACAAATCCAGTCAGAGGCTTTCTAGCTTACGATGAATCTGAACGCATCTAATGAGGTGATGAGGAGGAGGCACCAGAAGGCTCAATCCCGTTTGCCTCTGGTTTATGATCCTCGGAATCTCTTTTGCACGCCCAGAGCCGGCCCTAGTAACCCGCCGGAGGCAGACCGGTTTGTAACATCCGGAGCGGGGGGACCGATTCAGCCCCGGATGATGGAACCTCCTCACGTGAATACGGCCCCGCCTCGCTACGTACCAATACCACAGGGTCATTTTTCCAACCCCGTGGAGAATCTGATCGCTGCATCGGCACGTTTGGCGGCTCTCCCTGTAGATGGCGACTCTCCAACAGCAGTTGAGACGCGAAGGGTCAGAGAACTTCTTCAGACGGCTCTGGCTCAACAGGAGGCTTATTCCTATAGTCGAGACAGGATTCATTCGACTCCTCGCCCAAGTCGGAGCTCAAGTTACAGCAGACATATGGATTCGGAGGCCTTGTCAAGCAACGCCCAGCGCCGTAACCAGCCAGGTGGGCATAATCCGGTACAGGACAGGATACGTCGAGAGGATGAGCGGGCGGCTCAGCAGGCGGCTCACCAGGCGGCTCACCGAACCTTCCCGGATTATCCAACGACTTCTATTGAGGCAGGAGTGGCCACAAGAACCGGCGGCGTTCCTTGTTTGGTGCCGGCTTTGCGTAATGAGAGTCTGCCCAAGTATTTCAAGGGACCCCGAAAGGTGCCAAATTATACAGCTGATTTACAGCCCGGGGCGTGGATTGAAAGCTATGAGATGGCCATGGAGCTGTTGGAGGTCAGTGATGCAGCGATGGCCAAGTACTTCACCATGATGTTGGACGGAACGGCCCGCACTTGGTTGAAGGGGCTGCCGCCTAATTCCATTGGTTCATGGGCAGAGTTAAAAGCCCGGTTTATCCAGAACTTCAAAGACACCTGCAAGCAGCCCATGTCAATTGTGGACTTGACTAATTGCAAGCAAGAGGAAGGTGAGTCCACCACTCATTGGGTGCGCTGGGTCAAGGAGATAATACATTCATCTGACAAGATGGATGCCGGCTCTGCAGTCTTAATGTTGGAGAAAAATTGCCGATTTAAACCTCTGAAACAGAAGCTGGGGCGCCTCAAGCATGATTGTAATGACATGGGCCAGCTGTTGGCGGCTCTAGTCAAATACGTCGATTCTGATAGTACCAAGGATCCCGCGTCTGATGAAGAGAAGACAGGGAAGGGAAAGAAGAACGGCAACGGAAAGGGTCAGCAGCATAACCCAGCGAATCAAGGAGGCAATAAGCGTAAGGCCGACGGTAACCCGGAGTTTGTGGCTAATACCAATTCACAAGGTAACAATCAACGACGCAAGGGGAGGCCGCCCTCTCGGTCCGGCGGGTCAGGTCCTACTCTTGAGCAACTACTCAATGAACCCTGTCCAAGACACGTCACTCGGGAAAGGCCAACCACTCACCTGTTGAAAGATTGCGCGATCATGAAGGCTTTCAAGAATTCCAACATGTTCGACGGCAACCATGGGTCTGGTGGCGGCTCAGGTGGAGGCGGTTTTCATGGCCCGGGAGGCGGCTCAAGTTCCGGCTTTCAAGGAAATCAAGGTGGCTATAATCAACAGTCTGGTCATGGAGGTCAGCAGCAACCTCAATCGGGTTATCAGGGCAATCCAAAGCAGCTGAATAGTGGACAATATCATGTGTTCACCACTAGCTTGTGCAAACGAGACCAGAAGCTTCATAAAAGGGCTATGAATGCTGTTGAGCCGGCGGTTCCCCGTTATTTAAGGTGGTCAGAGCAGCCTATTGTGTGGAGCAGGGAAGATCACCCTCCCCGGGTTGACAATCCGGGTCAGTTAGCCTTGGTAGTAGCACCTCAGGTTGGTGGATATAAATTCACTAAAGTACTCATGGATGGAGGTAGTAGCATCAATATCCTCTATTATGAGACCTTTCGTCGTATGGGGTTGACTGACAAAAATCTAAAGACATCCAACACTATTTTCCATTGAGTGGTGCCTGGTAAGTCGGCATACCCGGTTGGTAAGATTGAGCTGGAGGTAGCTTTCAGAGATGAGCATGATTCTAGGGCTGAGAAATTAACCTTTGAAGTGGTCAAGATCAAGAGCCCGTATCACGCTCTGTTTGGACGACCGGCTTATGCCAAGTTCATGGCGCGGCCGTGTTATGTTTACTTACAGCTCAAGATGCCGGGTCACAAGGGCACTATTACAGTACATGTGAGTCAGAAGATAGCCCTGGAATGTGAGGAGGGTGACGCTGCTTATGCTGAATCTATTTGTGCAGCAGAGGGGTTGAAGCTTTATAAAGACAACGCTGACCCAGCGGACATGACGTCTCTAAAGAAACCAACCACAGAGCATGACCCGGTGATGAAATTTAAGTCGGCTCATGACACCAAGCTTGTTGATTTTGTTCCAGGAGACTCATCTAAGCAATTCAGTATCAGTGCCAATCTGGATCCTAAATAGGAAAGCGCGCTCATTGAGTTCATCCTGAGAACCGGGACATCTTTGCATGGAAACCTTCTGACATGCCGGGTGTACCAAGAGAACTCGCTGAGCACACTCTTAATATTAATCCAAAGTTTAAGCCGGTTTAACGAGGAGAGACGGAAAGCTATTGGTGAGGAGGTGGCCCGGCTCTTAGAGGTCGGGTTTATTGTTGAAGTTTTTCACCCGGTGTGGTTGGCTAACCCGGTGCTTGTACTTAAAAAGAACGGCACCTGGCGGATGTGCTTGGATTACACGGACTTAAATAAGGCTTGTCCGGCTGATCCTTTTGCTCTCCCCCGTATTGATCAAATTATTGATGCTACGGCGGGTTGTGAGCGTTTGAGCTTCTTGGATGCTTACTCTGGTTATCATCAGATCAAAATGGCAGTTAAGGACTAGGAGAAAACAGCCTTCATTACTCCGTTTGGGGCCTTCTGTTATGTATCTATGCCATTTGGGCTCAAGAGTGCCCAGGTGACTTATCAGCGATGTGTATAGAACTGTCTCCACAATCAGATTGGGCACAATGTTCATGCTTATGTGGATGATATTGTGGTGAAATCCAGAGAGAATGAGATCTTGATAGATGATATGAAGGAAACCTTTGATAATCTCTGGGTCTACAAAATGATGATTAACCCGGCCAAATGTGTGTTTGGCGTGCCAGCATGCAAGCTTTTGGGTTTTTTGGTCTCTATGGAGGCATTGAAGCTAAACCGGAGAAGATCAAGGAAATCACTTCTTTGGCTAAGCCGGCGTGTGTCAATGATGTTCAGCGACTGGCGGGTCGTATCGCTACTTTAAGCCGGTTCATAAGCCGGTTAGGTGAGAAGGCCATACCGCTGTATCAGATGATGAAGAAAACAGACAATGTTGTCTGGAGTGATGCTGCTAACGCTGCCTTTGAAGATTTGAAGAGACAATTATCTGAGCCGCCGATCCTTGTGGCTCCCGGTTATAAGGAGCCATTATTGTTGTATGTGGCTGCTAACTCACGTGATGTCAGTGTTGCAATTGTGGTGGAGTGCAAGGAGGCTGGCAAGGAGAATCCAGTTCAACGGCCGGTTTACTACATCAGTGAGGTGCTTATTGAGTCCAAGCAAATATATACGCATTGGCAGAAGCTCGTTTATGGGGTGTTCATGGTGAGCCGGAAGCTTAAGCAATACTTCCAGGGTCACCCTATCACTGTGATAAGTTCTGCTCCTTTGGGAGATATCATTCAGCATAGAGAGGCTATAGGACGAGTCGCCAAGTGGGCCATTGAGCTTGGGCCTCATGGCTTGAAGTATGTGCCACGCACTGCTATTAAGTCTCAAGCACTGGTGGACTTCATCAACGATTGGACAGAACTACAGACGCCTGAGGAAAAGCCGGATAACACATATTGGACTATTCACTTTGATGGATCCAGGCAATTGGAGGGCTTGGGGGCTGGAGTTGTTTTAGCTTCCCCTCGAGGTGAAATTTTTTGCTATGTGCTCCGGTTGATGTTTCCCTGTACTAACAATGCAGCTGAGTATGAGGCCTTGCTCCATGGTCTTCGGATGGCTAAGGAGATGAACTTAAGCCGGGTAAGGTGCTTGGGCGACTCAGATTTGGTGGCTCAACAGGTGTCAGGCAAGTGGGATTCTAAGGATCCTCTCATGGCGGCTTATCGCCGTGAAGTTGATGTTGTAGCTGGGCACTTAAAGGCTTATCAAGTGGAGCACATCGATCGAAGGAAGAATGAGGCGGCCGATGCTTTAAGCCGGCTGGGATCTCAGCGTAAGACGGTGCCACCTAACACCTTTTTGGATGTTTTGCATAACCCTTCTGTCAAGTTGCCCACAGAGGAAGACTTAGCTGTTCCAGATCCGAGCGCGCGGTTGGTGGCAGCTCTTCACGTCATCCCAGATTAGACGGTGCCATATTTGGCTTACATGACCCGGCGAGTTGCACGAGGATGAGACCTTAGCTAGACAAATCGTCCGTGGTCCAAGTCCATGACAATTGTTCATGGTGAGTTGCATCATCGCAGATTATTCTTTGGGCGTTTCAATGTTGTGTGTCGCCTGAGGAAGGTCAGGAAATACTTTGTGAGATCCATGAAGGGGATTGTGGTCATCATGCCGGCTCAAAATCTCTGGTGGCCAAAGCTTTCCGTCATGGTTTTTATTGGTTGACGACTCATGCTGATGCGGAGGATCTGGTCAGTAAATGTGATGGTTGTCAAAAATTCTCACAACGAGCTCATGTGTCGGCTCAAGAATTAAGGATGATTCCAATCACTTGGCCATTTGCATTCTGGGGGCTTGATATGGTTGGGCCTTTCAAAAGGTCCAAGGATAAAAAGAGACACCTCTTGGTGGCGGTTGATAAGTTCACAAAGTGGGTTGAGGCAGAGCCAATCAGTAAGTGTGAGGCAGCCACGGCGGTTCAGTTCATGAAAAAGGTGATCTTTCGTTTTGGTTTTCCACACAGCATCATAACTGACAATGGTACTAATCTTTCCAAAGGCGCTATGGAAGAGTTACATCCAGCGTGAACATATCCATTTCGATGTTTCATCAGTAGCTCATCCTCAATCCAATGGTCAAACTGAAAGAGCCAATCAAGAGATCTTGAAAGGTATAAAGCCCCGGCTCATGGTCCCTTTACAACGGACACCGGGTTGTTGGGTAGAGGAGTTGCCTTCTGTGATTTGGAGCATCAATACTACACCTAACAGATCTACGGGTTATACGCCTTTCTTCATGGTTTACGGAGCAGAGGCGGTCCTATCGAGTGACATCCGTCATGACTCACCCCGAGTGGCGGCTTACGTTGAAGCTGACAATGAACAAGCTCGTCAGGATGCACTTAATCTGTTGGATGAGAAGCGTGATTTAGCAATAGCCCGCTCGGCGATTTACCAGCAGGACCTGCACTGTTATCACAGCCGCCGGGTTAAGTTCAGAACCTTTCAAGAAGGTGACTTAGTGCTCCGGAGCATCCAGGATTAGTCCGATATGCACAAGATATCACCACCTTGGGAAGGACCCTTTGTGGTCAGCAAGAACCTGAATAACGTGTCATATTACCTCATCGATGTTCGAGAGCACAAAGACTCACGTAAGTCGGAGGAGGAGACCCGCCGGGCATGGAATATCGCTCATCTTCGGCCTTACTACACTTGAGCCACCGGCTCTCATGATGTACATATTTTGACGATGTATATATTATGAACAGTAATAAAGCAGGACCTCTGTCCTTTTAATCCTCAAAGGTTTATATGTCTTCATTATTATATTGTTAAAACAACCAACGGGGAGCTGATCATATTTGAATATGGCTCTCCCTTTGGTCCGGCTTATGATCATATTTGAATCTAGCCGTTAAAAATCATGATCACTTGGGGGCTTCCTGTTCAAACATAGGTCGTATTCGAACCAAAGAGAACATAGCTGTCGATACCCTTTTGATTGGCACACTGCCAAACCTATTAGGGGGCTTCTTGATCGTATCCGAATCATAGCTCAACCCCTTTTGGGTCTGACGTGGATCGTATTCGAATCAGCGTCATTAAACAACTCTCAAGGTCATTTGGGGGCTTCCTATTCAAACATAGGTCGTATTCGAACCAAAGAGAACATAGCTATCGATACCCTCTTGATCAGCAACGCCAAAACCACTGGGGGCTATATGATTGTATTCGAATCTTAGCTTAACCCCTTTGGAATGGTTCTCTGGTCGTATTCGAATCAGAAGCCTTTAAATTTTGTTTGTTGATAAAGTTCTTTGCAATCACAATTTTCCGATTTTGTCTTGAAACTCTTTGATTATATTTGGAAGCATCTAATGAGTAGCTTCCATTTAGCCTGGTTTGGGCCTTGGTTAATAAATCGCTAGTATATGATGGTGATCACGCGTTTGGAAGTTTTCCACTTCTAAAGATCGGGTTGTCACCCTCACTGTCCGGATTAGATAAACCGGCACTGTAATCCAAGGATCGCACGTATGCTGTTATGGTTATGTTTCAAAGACATAATTGACAGCCAGATTATTTATAATTTTTGTTCATATTCCGGGTTACATCTAAGATATATGACCCGCCATGCGGTAAGCCGCCAAGGGAATTGTGATTTGTTTCTCTATGCAGGATAGTTAAAGCAGATCTTTTAAACATAAGGAAAGCAGAGGATCAGCATAACATGGAGGAATATAAGATGGCGGTTTAAACAGTATTGAACGCCAGGCATGTGCGCGATGGCACGGCAAAATTAAGTGATTTTCTACCCTATTACATGACTCCCCGAGTCCAAAATGATGAAGCATTGTTTTTCAGTAAAGCATAAATATGGGCCGCCTGATGGATCAAATGCGTTGTTGGCCTGAAGCTTCCGGATCATCCCTTTCCGCTCCTCTGTCTTGTTCCCTGTCCTGGAAGGTTGATGATGACCAGTCAATGCCACTCAAAGCTTCAAATTCAGCTTCATCATCAATTAATCCGGCCGGGTCAACTTCAGGGGCGAAGGTATGCTTACGAATTGGAGGGATCAGGCTGATCACTTCATAATGTGGCGTTGGAATCCTCCGGTTTTCAGCATCATAACCCTGATGATATTTGGTAAGATCTGTGTCATTAGCAATTAGGGTGGCCATAGGGCGTATTTCCTTAACACAAGTGGTGAAGTCCTCCTGTCCAAACGGGGTGCCGTCCTCTTTTAGGCTAGGATACCCGATGGCAATGTCGGCCGGGTCTAGCTCCGATAGCCACGCCTTGGACCGGCTTAATGCAGCTACGGCTCTGGCTCTCGCAGAAGATCGCCCTAGTTCTTTGAACCGTTGAGGTAGCACAGCAAGCCGTCTTAGTACATCCGCCAAGAGGGTGCGGACTTCATTGGACAAAGCCACTGCAGCTAAAGCACGCTGTGACTCGGTGTAGAGTTGTTCTACCAGTGTGTAAACCGCCTTCAATTTTACCAGTATGCTTTGGTTAAGATTGGAACTCCTGGGGCCTGCATTGCAAAGTCAGGTAAGTCGATGACAATTGATAGACTTTTTAGAAAAGATTCAAATATTTAACACTTGCAGAATAACTTACCAAATATTGCTGAGACCATCTAAGATACATGGCGTTTTAAGCCGGATAGTTCGGCGGTTGTTTCTACAAGAGCCACCTCAGCCTTCTCAGCCCGGTTGATCAAGGCGATCTTTTCATCAGACCAGGCTTTCTTCTCTGCTTCAAAGTCTTTTTTTAGTTTCTTTTGCTCAGATACACTGAATTCAAACTTGGAGTTGGCTTTCTGGGATTCAATCTCTTGTGCTTCCAGGCGATTCTTCAAGTCAGAAATCTCCGATTCAAATTGAATCATGGCGGCCTGTACAAATGCCGGGTTACAGTCAGGATTGTAATAATGCAACATTAAGTCCCAAGCACTTTGCAAGCAAAGATACTTGGCACTTGGGGACTAATGTATGCTGAAGAATTCTGTTTGCAGTGGTGGTTCATAAAAGTAAGTCCCAAGCACTTTGCAAGCAAAGATACTTGGCACTTGGAGGCTAATGCATATTGATGTTCCAAGTACTTCTTGATTAAAACATGATAAGGACCGGGTCAAAACATGCTTGTTCAGCCGGCCCTTGGGGGCTACAGGATAAGCCGGATTTCTTACATACGTTACTAAGCTGGTCTTAAGTCTACAACATATTTCATCATAAGCAATAGACTTGGGGGCTGGTATAGTAAGGATAAATAAAGTACAGCAACAAGAGTTATACCTCAGATTTTTGGTGTATCTGTTTCACCATGTCAATCTCCATGTCACTGCTATTGTGCACTTGATTTATATAACCGAAGACGATTTCCCCAATACTCAGATGAGTATAATTAGTGACATCCAGCTTAGCTTTGTGGCGTTCCAGAAGTTCTTCTTTGGCGGAGCACTTCGCCAGCACGGTGGATCTCCCCGGCTCAACAAAGTCAGTTTTGATGACTTTAACATCCAGGTCATCCGTCTTGGCTAGGCTTGGGATCTCCGGATTCTCAGAACCGTCAATGGCTTGCTCGACAGGTGGATCAGCAGTAGGCGTTGGAATATCGTGGGCTGGTTCAGGTGGCGGCTCATGAGCGGAGGTGTCAGGAGCAGCCGTTCTGAGCTCCGGTTCATTCAAGATCGGCTCTTCGGTCGGCTTGTTCTTCTTCGCCCTCTTGCTGGGCTTTACTTGTATGTTGTGTAAAAATCAAAAGGATAGTGCAAAAACATGAGTAAGATAAGCATAAGATAAACAGATTATCATTACCTTGGAGCAGTTTTGAAAGCCGGCATATTCGACTGCATTGACTCGCCGGGGGAAGTTGAAGTTCCCTGATAGTTAGAGTCAGAAGAATTGAGTGGTTGCCGAGTGAAACCCGCCAAAGGATAAAAGGAATGTAAATCAGAGATGACCTCAGTCCGGCGTTTTCTTGTTACATCAGGTAAGCCGGAGGAGAGTTTCGCATCTTTACTGGTCCGGGTCTGCCTCCGGCTCTCGTGAATCTGTCGCTTCAAAAGAAATTGAGGATCTTGGTAAGCTAAAGGATGTGAGAATCTTACTTTCCGGGTTACTCTTCGGACTTTCTGTCTCGGCAAAGGCGAAGAGTCGGAGGAAATTATAGTTACCTCTTCAATCGCTACATGACTTGCTCATGTATCCTCCTGATGATAATCAGTGTCAATAAGATGGTAAAAAAAGGAGCCTAAAGAGTCAAGAGCTACCTCTGACTCAGAGGTATCTTCCAAATGAAGCATATCCGAGGCGCTAGGTTTGCTCCCCTTCTTCCGGGCATCGGCTTTCTTGGTTTTTCTGGCTGTCTTTGCAGCTTCATGGTCATACTTGACCTTCCAAAATTCATCATCAGCCTGTGAATTACAACAAAGGTTTTTGAGTAAATATGAAGTTGTTAAAGTTGAAGATAAAAATGCTCAAGTCAATGGCTTACCGCTAGAGCCGAGTTAGCTTTGCAGAAAGGACGTAAACCCACTTTCCCACAATCTGCTAGGCTTTCATTCAGAAGAGACTTGGTCATATCATCAACGACGTCCTCAGGTAGGTCGTCAGGGATGTGCCATAGAGGATCATTCTTTTGGCCTGTGTAATCACACATCAAGCCGAGGCGGCGGTTCAAAGGAATAACCCGCCAGGCAAGCCAAACCCGGACGAGATCAATGCCGTTTAGGCCATTCCCCAGAAGAGCCTTGACCTTGCTCATGATGGGGGCAAGTGTTTGACGTTCAGCCGGAGACAGTTTATCTGGCAAGGGGTGAGTTGACTCTAGGCGCAGGGCGCGAAAGCCGGGCAGAGGGTTCTCATTAGCCGGAGAAGTGTCTTGACAGTAGAACCACGTCTGGTTCCAATCTTTAGGGTGACTCGGCGGTTCGGCATACGGGAAGAGACAGTCTCTCCGTCGCTGGATGGAGAGTCCACCAAGCTCCAAGCTGGGCCCATTGGCACGTTCATTTTGACGGTTCAAATAAAATAACTCTCTAAAGAGTAGCAAGCTGGGCTCTTCTCCAAGGTACACCTCACAGAACACTTGAAAATTGTAGATATTTGACACGGAATTGGGCTCGATGTCTTGAGGTCGCAGGTCAAAAAAGTGCAAGACGTCTCTGAAAATTTTTAAGCCGGGTGGAGAAAAGCCTCGGTTCATGTGATCAGTAAAGACAATAACTTCCCCTTCCTTGGGTTGAGGTTTTTCTTCTGTCGGACATGACTTCCTTCTTCGGTAGATAACCAGTCTTCACAAATTCATTAAAGGTGTTATCTATGACGATGGATTTAACCCAGTTGCATGTAACGGGTGCTTTGGGAGCCTTGGGCGGCATTATGGAGATGGAAGCTTACGACAAAATAAAAATTTCCGGCTCAAATTTAAGCCGGAAGAAAAATATTTTAAATCATATTCAAGATGGCGGCTTGCGAAGGGGCCTAAAGACATATGGCTAATTATATCAGATTATTCAAGCCGCCATGGGCATCATAAGCAGTTAAGTTATTTAAACCACCATGAGTGGTCGGGATTATTGATTGAGCATTGCCTTTTTTAAGCCGGCGATAAGAGTCGCCATGGCTAGGTGGATCTAACAGATACCGTTTTTTCCTAAGGGTCGCACAAACAAGTTTCAAAGATTGCAGCTGTTATTTTGGATCAAACAGTCGTTCAGAAAAGAAAATATTCTAGACCTAAAAACTGGTACAGATGAGTTCGTGAGTTCTAATGAGGCCTCTGTACAAACAAAAGGGGTCTGCTAGTGTCAAAAATGGGCATAAAACGAACAACTGCGAGTATATGTTGCCTTTTTAAATCAGAAGAGGCCGCGGTGGAGGAACTCTGAAGAAACTCTGATGAACAGCAAAAACGCAGAGGAACTTGCAAACCATAAATGCGGATCTGGGGTGCGGGACGTCAAGGACTTACAGCTGCAGATCTACTGCAGAGGGTCGCCGTCATTCTCTGATCGATTCAGGTTGATGCAGCAGCCAAGATCGAGGAAGATGAGATGCTCTGCGGCGGCGGCGACGGAGCTCGAGCGGCAGTGGAGTAGCGAGAGGAAGAAGACGACGAAAGGGGGAGAATGAAGAAAGACTGAAGGTCATGTCTATTTATAAGGGAAGACTGATAAAGCAGGCGCGAAAAACGAGGAGGCCAAACATGGTTATCCAGCTACTTGGACGCCGTGATTTTTGGGATGGTCATTAAGATAAGGATCCGTTGGGATATGATGGAATAAAATATTAATTTCAATAGAAGATGACATCATGGCGGGTTATCATGAATCCAGAAGATGATGTCATGGCGGGTTATAACTTTTGCACAGATAGAAGGCAGAAGACTTTTTTTAGGTATCGAAAATTGACATGAACCGGTTCAAATCAATCTGGGGCCTAATGTTGGGGATATAACTACTAGTGTAACCCGCCCAAGAGGGGCCGGGTTACGCTATGACGATTTATCATATGAAGCCCAATATCAAGCTCGAAGATGGCGGTTCAATAAAGGGCCTAAAGCCCGCAGGCGACTTAAGGCCCATAGTGATAAACCGCCGTAAAGGCATGACTTGTGTTATAAGGCAAGATTAACTAGTCACCGAGCCGGACACTCTTTATGAGTCGGTCGGGACTCTGTAGGCCGCGAGGCGTCAACCCATGTATATAAGGGGACAACCCGCCGATGGCTTAGGGCAAGTAACATCAAATCGAGAGCTAGGCATAGTGGATTCGCTCCCTGGTCATCGAAACCCTAGCAATTCCACCTCAACTGGATTAGGCTTTCACCTTCACCGCAAGGGGCCGAACCAGTATAAACCCTCGTGTCCTTTGTCCCACTTTAACCCCTTTAAGCTTCCTAGTTGCGATGGCTCCACGACTAATTCCTTTCACGAGGACATCTGCCGTGACAATTCCAAGACAGATTGTGTTGGTTTTCCCTTGAAGAGGAAAGGGTGATGCAGCAAAGTAGCGTAAGTATTTCCCTCAGTTTTGGGAACCAAGGTATCAATCCAGTAGGAGGCCACGCATGAGTCCCTCGCACCTACACAAACAAATAAATCCTCGCAACCAACGCGATAAGGGGTTGTCAATCCGTTCAGGGTCACTTACGAGAGTGAGATCTTATAGATATGATAGGATAATATTTTTGGTATTTTTATGATAAAGATGCAAAGTAAAATAGAAGCAAAATAAAAGGCAACGGAAATAGCTAAGTTTTGGAAGATTAATATGATGGAAAATAGACCCGGGGGCCATAGGTTTCACTAGTGGCTTCTCTCAAGAGCATAAGTATTTACTGTGGGTGAACAAATTACTATTGAGCAATTGACAGAATTGAGCATAGTTATGAGAATATCTAGGTATGATCATGTATATAGGCATCACGTCTGAGACAAGTAGACCGACTCCTGCCTGCATCCACTACTATTACTCCACACATCGACCGCTATCCAGCATGCATCTAGAGTATTAAGTTCATAAGACCAGAGTAACACTTTAAGCAAGATGACATGATGTAGAGGGATAAACTCATGCAATATGATATACACCCCATCTTGTTATCCTCGATGGCAACAATAAATATGTGCCTTGCTGCCCCTCACATCCTGGAAAGGACACATAAGATTGAACCCAAAGCTAAGCACTTCTCCTATTGCAAGAAAGATCAATCTAGTAGGCCGAACCAAACTGATAATTCGAAGAGACTTGCAAAGATAACCAATCATACATAAAAGAATTCAGAAGATTCAAATATAGTTCATAGATAAACTTGATCATAAACCCACAATTCATTGGTCTCAACAAACACACCACAAAAGAAGATTACATCGAATAGATCTCCACAAGAGAGGGGGAGAACATTGTAGTGAGATCCAAAAAGCGAGAAGAATCCATCTACCTAATAACTATGGACCCGAAGGTCTAAGGTAAACTACTCACACATCATTGGAGAGGCTATGGTGTTGATGTAGAAGCCCTCCGTGATCGATGCCCCCTCCGGTAGAGCTCCAGAACAGGCCCCAAGATGGGATCTCACGGGTACAAAAGGTTGCGGCGGTGGAATTAGGTTTTTGGCTCCGTATCTGGTAGTTTGGGGGTACGTAGGTATATATAGGAGGAAGGAGTACGTCGGTGGAGCAACAGTGGGCCCACGAGGGTGGAGGGCGCGCCTGGGGGGGTAGGCGCGCCCCCTACCTCGTGGCCTCCTGTTTGATGTCTTGACGTAGGGTCCAAGTCCTCTGGATCACGTTCGTTCCGAAAATCACGTTCCCGAAGGTTTCATTCGGTTTGGACTCCGTTTGATATTCTTTTTATGCGAAACTCTGAAATAGGCAAAACACAACAATTCTGGGCTGGGCCTCCAGTTAATAGGTTAGTCCCAAACATAATATAAAATTGTATAATAAAGCCCAATAATGTCCAAAACAGAATATAATATAGCATGCAACAATCAAAAATTATAGATACGTTGGAGACGTATCAAGCATTCCCAAGCTTAATTCCTGCTCGTCCTCGAGTAGGTAAATGATAAAAACAGAATTTTTGATGTGGAATGCTACTTGACACAATTTCAATGTAATTCTTCTTAATTGTGGTCAAGCTTCAAAATATTGGATACCGGGTTCGTATCGGTTTGGCTTCGACATATCGGATGTCGGATATCGCGTGATATATCGGATGATATGTAGACATATCGGAGAAAACATGTCTAGTTTTTTTTCAAGATTCTTGTTCGGAACATATATTTTAGTATAAAAAGTGTATGATATAAATGCTTTAACATAACATTTTTAGGTTCCTAGTTTATTAACTTGTTGTTTAAGAAACTATTAAGCAAAGATTCACAAAGTCCTTACTGTTTGATTAACAACAATACAATATATATGCATTTGTACGAAACATTGTGCATGACTCTGATAATATATAATGAATTTGTAAATGCATAATCTTATTTCATTGCTTTCTAATAAAGAACTGTTGTCATCTATCTATCGTTCTATATCGGTGGACATATCAAGCTAGATATCGGCCATATCGGTTGATATTTCGGTCCATATCGGATGATATGTTCGAACATGATATTTACAAAATGATATGCTAAGTTTATATTGGTAGAGCCCCAAAAGTGATATATCAGCCTCTATATCGGTTGTATCGGCCTAGATTTAAAAGCTTGATTGTGGTATGAATATTCAGATCCGAAATATTCAAGACAAAAGTTTAATATTGACATAAAAATAATAATACTTCAAGCATACTAACTAAGCAATTATGTCTTCTCAAAATAACATGGCCAAAGAAAGTTATCCCTACCAAATCAGATTGTGTGGCGATGCTCTATCTTCACCACACGAAATATTTAAATCATGCACAACCCCGATGACAAGCCAAGCAATTGTTTCATACTTTTGACATTCTCAAACTTTTTCAATCTTCACGCAATACATGAGCGTGCGTCATGGACATAGCACTATATGTGGAAAAGAATGGTGGTTGTGGAGAAGACAAAAAGGAGAAGATAGTCTCACATCAACTAGGCGTATTAACGGGCTATGGAGATGCCCATGAATAGATATCAATGTGAGTGAGTAGGGATTGCCATGCAACGGATGCACTAGAGCTACAAGTATATGAAAGCTCAACAAAATAAACTAAGTGGGTGTGCATCCAACTCGCTTGCTCACGAAGACCTAGGGCATTTTGAGGAAGCCCGTCATTGGAATATACAAGCCAAGTTCTATAATGACAAATTCCCACTAGTATATGAAAGTGATATCATAGGAGACTCTCTATCATGAAGATCATGGTGCTACTTTGAAGCACAAGTGTGGTAAAAGGATAGTAACATTGTCCCTTCTCTCTTTTTCTCTCATTTATTTCATTTGGGCCTTTTCTTCTTTTTTATGGCCTCTTTTTATTCTTTTTTTTTCGTCCGAAGTCTCATCCCGACTTGTGGGGGAATCATAGTCTCCATCATCCTTTCCTCACTTGGGACAATGCTCTAAAAATGATGATCATCACACTTTTATTTTCTTACAACTCAACAATTACAACTCAATACTTGGAACAAAATATGACTCTATGTGAATGCCTCCGGCGGTGTACCGGGATATGCAATGAATCAAGAGTGACATGTATGAAAGAATTATGAACAGTGGCTTTGCCACAAATACAATGTCAACTACATGATCATGCAAAGCAATATGACAATGATGGAGCGTGTCATAGTAAATGGAACAGTGGTAAGTTGCATGGCAATATATCTCGGAATGGCTATGGAAATGCAATGATAGGTAGGTATGGTGGCTGTTTTGAGGAAGGTATATGGTGGGTGTATGATACCGGCGAAAAGTGCGCGGTATTAGAGAGGCTAGCAATGGTGGAAGGAAGAAGAGTGCGTATAATCCATGGACTCAACATTAGTAATAAAGAACTCATATACTTATTGCAAAAATCTACAATTTATCAAAGCAAAGTATTAGACGCATGCTCCTATGTTATAGATTGGTAGGAAAAGTCCATAGCTCGTCCCCGACCACCACTCATAAGGAAGACAATCAATAAATAAATCATGCTCCGACTTCATCACATAACGGTTCACCATAAATGCATGCTACGGGAAGCACAAACTTTAACATATGTATTTCTCAAATTCAAAACCGCTCAACTAGCATGACTCTAATATCACCATCTTCATATCTCAAAACAATTATCAAGCATCAAACTTCTCATAGTATTCAACACACTCATAAGAACTTTTCTTTTACTAATCTTGTATGCCTATGATTGTTAAAGCAAACTACCATGCTGTTTTGTAGGACTCTCAAAATAATCTAAGTGAAGCATGAGAGAACAATAGTTTCAATAAAACAAAATCACCGCCGTGCTCTAAACGATATAAGTGAAGCACTAGAGCAAAAACTATATAGCTCAAAAAAAATATAAGTGAAGCACATAGAGTATTCTAATAATTTCCGAATCAAGTGTGACTCTCTCAAAAGGTGTGTACAGCAAGGATGATTGTGGTAAACTAAAAAGCAAAGACTCAAATCATACAAGATGCTCCAAGCAAGACACATATCATGTGGTGAATAAAAATATAGCTCCAAGTAAAGTTACCGATGGAAGTAGACGAAAGAGGGGATGCCTTCCGGGGCATCCCCAAGCTTTGGCTTTTAGGTGTCCTTAGATTATCTTGGGGGTGCCATGGGCATCCCCAAGCTTAGGCTCTTTCCACTCCTTTTTCCATAATCCATCAAATCTTTTACCCAAAACTTGAAAACTTCACAACACAAAACTTAACAGAAAATCTCGTGAGCTCCGTTCGCGAAAGAAAACAAAAGACCACTTCAAGGTACTGTATTGAACTCATTATTTATTATATTGGTGTTAAACCTACTGTATTCCAACTTCTCTATGGTTTATAAACTATTTTACTATCCATAGATTCATCAAAATAAGCAAACAACACACGAAAAACAGAATCTGTCAAAAACAGAACAGTCTGTATTAATCTGTAACTAACGCAAACTTCTGGAACTCCAAAAAATCAGCCAAAATAAGAAGACCTAGAAAATTTGTTTATTGATCATCAGCAATTGGAATCAATATTTTATCACGTTCTGGTGAGTTTTAACGATTATTTTAGTGGACAGGAAGTTTCTGGAAATTTCTGCAAGATCAAATAACTATCATCCAAGAAGTCCTATAGGTTTAACTTGGCACAAACACTAATTAAAACATAAAAAGACATCTAACCAGAGGCTAGAACAAAGATTTATTCCTAAACAGAAGCAAAAAGCAAAAAACTAAAAATAAAATTGGGTTGCCTCCCAACAAGCGCTATCATTTAACGCCCCTAGCTAGGCATAAAAGCAAGGATAGATCTAGGTGCTGCCATAATAATAAGATAGATCACTAAAACTCATTTCATACTCTCTAAGTTCGGCAGCAAGCTTTCTTTGTGGCAAGCAAAAGTAATCAAAAGGGCTAAATTTAATGGGACAAAAATCCCCAAGATCAACCTTAGGAGGTATAGGTTCCTCCTTCGGCCCTTCGTATTGCACAACTAATTCATCATTATAGGCATTCTTTTGACAGAACTTGGTGAGACTATATTCGAGAGAATATCCTAGCTCATTATTTCGAATAGCAAAATCATCATTAAGTTCAGAAATTCTATCATCTAGAATATTGGTAGGAACCATTTTTAAAAGGTTTTCATTAAAAGCAACATAATCTAGAGATTGAAAACGCATTATTTCCTCTTGATCAAATAAGATAGTTTCTATGGGAGGACGTCCAGCGTCCACCCTATAATGCGCAAAGATTTCTTTGGCCTCTTTTATAATAAATCTGAACTCATGAGCCAAAAAGATAGTAGCGGCATGCTTAACAGAAGAATGCTCAATGTTAGAAAATTCTAGGAAAATCCTCTGTATGCAGGGATGCATGTGCATAAATTGTCTTTCAAGTTCAACTACAAGCATGGCAATAGCGTCCGCAAGACTACTAGTTCTATGAAGAATAGAACTACCCATAGAACGCAAAGCACCGGCACAAGTAAAGAAATCTTGGATAACTCCTTTTCCAATAATGTTACCACTACCAATTCAGAATTTTTTGTATGTAAGGTAGGGGATTCTTTAGCAGCAGAATTTTCCATGATATTATTATTATCCTTATTGACAATAATTTCCCCAATTTCAGACATAACGGCAGAAAGTGCGCGGAGCAAAAAGAAAGAGGAAGGCAAAAGGGAAAAGAGAGAGAGAGCAAATAAAACGGCAAGGGTGAAGTGGGGGAGAGGAAAACGAGAGGCAAATGGCAAATAATGTAATGCGGGAGATAAGGGTTTGTGATGGGTACTTGGTATGTTGACTTTTGCGTAGACTCCCCGGCAACGGCGCCAGAAATGGCTCGTTGTGGGGAGTCCAAATCTTGACTTGACTTTGCGAAAGCCTCCCCGGCAACGGCGCCAGAAATCCTTCTTGCTACCTCTTGAGCACTGCGTTGGTTTTCCCGTGAAGAGGAAAGGGTGATGCAGCAAAGTAGCGTAAGTATTTCCCTCAGTTTTTGAGAACCAAGGTATCAGTCCAGTAGGAGACTACGCACGAGTCCCTCGCACCTACACAAACAAATAAATCCTCGCAACCAACGCGATAAGGGGTTGTCAATCCCTTCACGGTCACTTACGAGAGTGAGATCTGATAGATATGATAGGATAATAATTTTGGTATTTTTATGATAAAGATGCAAAGTAAAGTAGAAGCAAAATAAAAGGCAACGGAAATAGCTAAGTGTTGGGAGATTAATATGATGGAAAATAGACCCGTGGGCTATAGGTTTCACCAGTGGCTTCTCTCAAGAGCATAAGTATTTACGGTGGGTGAACAAATTACTATTGAGCAATTGACAGAATTGAGCATAGTTATGAGAATATCTAGGTATGATCATGTATATAGGCATCACGTCCGAGACAAGTAGACCGACTCCTGCCTGCATCCACTACTATTACTCCACACATCGACCGCTATCCAGCATGCATCTAGAGTATTAAGTTCATAAGAACAGAGTAACGCTTTAAGCAAGATGACATGATGTAGAGGGATAAACTCATGCATTATGATATAAACCCCATCTTGTTATCCTCGATGGCAACAATACAATACGTGCCTTGCTGCCCCTACTGTCACTGGGAAAGGACACCGCAAGATTGAGCCCAAAGCTAAGCACTTCTCCTATTGCAAGAAAGATCATTCTAGTAGGCCAATCTAAACCGATAATTCGAAGAGACTTGCAAAGATAACCAATCATACATAAAAGAATTCAGAAGATTCAAATATAGTTCATTGATAAACTTGATCATAAACCCACAATTCATCCGTCTCAACAAACACACCGCAAAAGAAGATTACATAGAATAGATCTCCACAAGAGAGGGGGAGAACATTGTATTGGGATCCAAAAAGAGAGAAGAAGCCATCTAGCTAATAACTATGGACCCGAAGGTCTGAGGTAAACTACTCACTATCATCGGAGAGGCTATGGTGTTGATGTAGAAGCCCTCCGTGATCGATGCCCCCTCCGGCGGAGCTCCGGAACAGGCCCCAAGATGGGATCTCACGAGTATAGAAAGTTGCGGCGGTGGAATTAGGTTTTTGGCTCCGTATTTGGTAGTTTGGGGGTACGTATGTTTATATAGGAGGAAGGAGTACATCGGTGGAGCAACAGGGGGCCCACGAGGGTGGAGGCGCGCACTGGGGGGTGGCGCACCCCTACCTCGTGGCCTCCTGTTTGATGTCTTGACGTAGGGTCCAAGTCCTCTGGATCACGTTTGTGCCGAGAATCACGTTCCCGAAGGTTTCATTCCGTTTGGACTCCGTTTGATATTCTTTTTCTGCGAAAATCTGAAATAGGCAAAAACAGCAATTACGGGCAGACCTCCGGTTAATAGGTTAGTCCCAAAAATAATATAGAAGTGTATAATAAAGCCCAATAATGTCCAAAACAGAATATAATATTGCATGGAACAATAAAAAATTATAGATATGTTGGAGACGTATCACTCGCCTGCGCTTGCCCCCTTAGCACCAAAGAGGAAGCAAGGACACTGTGCACGCTGGCGCCCGCCTGGTATCATTCGTCATGGCTCACGGTACTGGAACCTCACGAGGTTTGCCTTGCCTTCATCTCTCCGCCCCTCGCGAGCCAGCCTGGTGAGGCTGCTCCCGAGGAGGTCTTGTGTCGTCCCCCTCGCGAGGCTTGGCCCCTCGTGAGGGTCTTGAAAGCTTGTTGGTGAAGATGGGCTGTACGGGCCCGCTTGAAGAGCCACGCCGTGGGCCGCAGGCAGCAAAGTCTGGGGACCCCCGTTCCCAGAACACCGACAAGAACCACCGCCCTCAGGTCAAGGTTGGATGAAGCGGAGCAGCGCGAGAAGGCTACTGCAGCGGCCCTGATCTCTGTCCAGGCTGAGTTGGCCTCTGCCCGCGCTGAATTGCTCCCGCTCCAGCGGCGGGTTACTGATGTTGAGTCCCTCACGCATCAGAGCAGGGAGGAAGCACTCCGCCGACAGACGTTACTGCCTGAGCACACTCCCATGCTCCGGTCTCTCATGGTGAGGGCCAACCAGGTGCTGGTTACCATCTGCGATGAACACGCCCCTCACCCCCACGCATAAGACTATGCCAGCCATCTCCGCTTCTTCACCGACGTTGTGACGCACCTAGACGACCGGGCCGAGAGGGCTCGCGAGCTTGTGGATGAAAAGAGCCGAGGCCTCCTTGGGCGTGTGTTTTCCCATGTCTTCAGTCATTTTCAGAGCATCGATCCCCACTTCAAATTCGATGTCGCCATCGCCCCAGTGCCTGGAGCCATCCGGGACAACCTGGTGCGCTGGGTGGATGATAATGTAGATACCCTGGTCAGGGCTTTCGCTTCCGAGGAAAACACGGTGGTGGTCGTGGCGGATGAAGGCTGCGCGGTTGATGACGGTGAAGACAACGCCGGCGACAGCGCCAGTAGCGTGTCCGAGAGTGATCCGGAAGATGATGCGAGCGACATGTCTGATTGAGCCACGCTTCTTTGTTTTGAACCTACACGCAAAAGCTTGGGCATTGCCCCTCAAGGTGTAAGTGCATTTTGGGGAGGGGAAGCCCCTCATGTAATTAGACTATTGTTTTATTCCTCAAGCCAGACTTCAAACGCGCTTTTACGAGCTCTCAAGCTCTTCCGCGGCCCACTGATATAACTTACCTCAGTCCAAGCAGGCCTCGAACTGGTCTTGTGGTCGCCGATGTGCGTTTCTCTCGAGGAGAGGCCCTCGCGGGGTCGCGAGGTTTTGGGCTTCTGAGGAGCCTGCTAGTCTGCCCGAGAGGGCCTCATGAGAAGCGAGCGAAAGATCATGGCAGGGTGTGCATGTGACGCGCACATACCACGCCCTGCCGCCGCTCGTGAGGTGCTCGCAAGGGAACGAGTAGCAGGCACGGGCCTCGAAGTAAGGCACGGAACCAGAAAACTCAGAAAAGCGATACGAACGAGAAAAGACGCCCCCCATACTTGCCAACAAAATGCAAGTTCAAGTTCAAATCCAAAAGGTGGCAAATCGAGCTATAAAAAAGGGGTTGAAAGCAAATGGCCGCGTCCGGCACCTAGCTAGTCTTCGTGTCTTCCCACCAGCGCGGAGCTAAGTGCTTTCACTGACTATGAGCATTGTCAATGTGGGACAGTGTCGACTGCCAGAGCGGAGCATGGTGCTTCCACTAGGACGTGCACGGGAGCCCCCGAGGCCCGAGGGCGGCTCTACGGAGACTCTGGGGCATGTACAACCCCACTCATTATTACGTGAGAGTGTCATGGGCGGAGACCTTCATAGGCGTGAGCCTTGCTTCATATCTCTAGATGAGGGCCCCGGTCTGCGCCACCCTCGACCACCGTTGGGGCGTCCAGAAACCAGGACGGTGCCAAGGGGCAATGGGGATGCTAGCGGCGTCCTCGGCGACCACAGGCCCGCTGTCAGGGGGAGGGCTCGCTGGCGCCTCCCCGGCAAAGGACCTACCTCCGGGCGATGCCTCGCTCTGTGTGACACGGGGGAGAGCCTAGCTCCAGGCCCCTCCCGTGAAGCCCCCAGTGTGCTACCCTGGTTGGAGGGGGGCTGCCACGCTGGGGTCGCCGTCCGCCGCAGTGGCCTGGTCCACCTGCAACCCATGGTTAGCGTAAGCCTGCTCCTGAGATATCAGTGGTACCCTGCGGTTGTTGTCATTGGCGGGGTCGGCGAGGCTCCTGGGTGGCTCGTGGAAGGCCTCAACTTCCAGCATCTCTTCTTCCCAGCCCGGCTCGAGAAACGAGAAGGGGCCATCCTCCGGAGTGTACTCCTGATCCACCATGCAGGGCACGTAGGCTTCCGGAGTCGCCACTCCGGAAACCCCGTTGTGGCGCCCTGCGCTCCGCGCCGCCGGGCCCTGCGCGTCCCCCTGGTGGCTGTAGGATGGCACCCCATTATGGCCGTGAGGGGCAACGCCCGTACCTAAGCCGCCCGAGGGAAGCGCAGGCGCGGCCGGATGTTCGGCACCGTCGGCCGTGCCGATGCCGATGAGCCCTCCTGGTGCGCCTGGGAGTACGCGGGTGCGACGAGGACCGCCGTGCGACCTGGCCACAACTTGAGACGTAGGTAAGGAGCAGAAGGGCGGCATACCCCTGGATACAGCGTCCAACAGCTCGGCGACGCGTTCCAGCAACGCGTCATGGCCGCTCTCCACCAGTAGGCACCGCAGTAGGTCCCGCACCACTATGGGCGCGGCTCGCATGTTTGCCTGTTCCCGTAGGGTGTGTGGCGACATCGCCGCTGCGTAGCTTGAGGATCTTGCGGCGGCCCGCACGCGCCATGGTGTAAGGGCGGAAGGCGTCGGTCTGCACCGCCCGCGTCCCGCGGTGTTCGGCGGCATGTGGGCCGCCTGGAGTGCGGAGTTGAGGTCTCCCTGGGCGGACGATGCCGTCCTGATGGGCCAAGCAGCCCAATGGTCGGCGTTGGTCCTTGGGTGGCCAGACATCAGAACCCCGGGGTGTTGGTTGGTCAGTCGATGGAGAAGAAAGCCTCGACGCACCCCTACCCCGCGCGCTGAATGTCGGATTACGGGTTCCGGCAAACCCTTGAGGTTCAAACACTGGGGTGCGCATGAAGATCTCTCTCCCTAGCTCGCTCTCGCAATGATACAAGACCTAGCCTGACGAACCCAAAGAATAAGAGACACGGGAGTTTATACTGGTTCGCGCCACCGTTGCGGTGTAATACCCTACTCCACTGTGGTGGTGGTGGATTGCCTTGTAGGCTGAGGATGAACAAGTCCAAAGGTCGAACAGCCTCCTTTGGAGAGTTATTCTTGAGCTCGGTGAGCTTGTGTGTGCAAGGATGATCTCTGTGATCCGTCCCCCTGCTAGGGTGGTGGCTAGTCCTATTTATAGAGGCCCTGGTCCTCTTCCCAAATGTTAGGCGGGAAGGGATCCCACAACGGCCAATTTTGAAGGGAGACAACTAGTACAAGCTATCCTGACAAAAGGTGGTCTTTGCCTGCCAAAGGTTCTGGTGGTGACGTTGCCGTGGGCTCCGCGGTGACCTCCGTCCTGCCGTCCTCCTGGTCTTGGTCTCATTGCACCAATATGGAAACCTTTGCCTGATGCCTTGGGACTCCTCACCTGTGCCTGCCCCTTTAACACCAAATAGGAAACGAGTACTCTACGCCCGCTGGCGCTTGCCTGGCCTTGGTCGTCATGGCTCACGTCACGCGCACCTCGCGAGGTGCCCCTTGGATAGATATGTCCGCTCCTCGGGAGCCAGCCTAGCGAGGCTGCCCCTGAGGAGGTCTTGTGTCGTCCACCTCGCGAGGCTTGGCCCCTTGCCAGGGTCTTGAGTGGTTGCTGATGAAGATGGGCCGTACCAGGCCGTCCGTGGAGCCATGCCCTGCGCCACAGGCAGGCAAGTCTGGGTACCTCCATTCCTAGGACGCCGACAGCTGTGGGTGTAACAATGGTATTCATGTCCTCATCACTTGGAGATATATTAGATGTAATCCTCTTTTGCGGTGTGTTTGTTGGGATCTGATGAATTGTGTGTTTATGATCAGATTATCTATGAATATTATTTGAGTCTTCTCTGAACTCTTTTGTGCATGATTATTATAGCTTTGTATTTCTCTCCGATCTATCCATTTGGTTTGGCCAACTAGATTGATTTATCTTGCAATGGGAGAGGTGCTTTGTGATGGGTTCGATCTTGCGGTGCTCAGTCCCAGTGAGAGAAAGGGAGATGACACATATTTGTATCGTTGCCGTTAAGGATAAAACAATGGGGTTTATTCATATTAACTGGATTTACTTTGTCTACATCATGTCATCTTGCTTAAGGCATTAATCTGTTCTTTATGAACTTAATGCTCTAGATGCATGCTGGATAGATGTCGATGTGTGTAGTAATAGTAGTAGATGCAGGCAGGAGTCGGCCTACTTGTCTCAGACGTGATGCCTATATCATGATCATTGCCTTGGATATCGTCATAACTATGAGCTTTTCTACCAATTGCCCAACAGTAATTTGGTTACCCACCAATGCTTTTTGTTCTAGAGAGAGGCCTCTTGTGAGAACTATGCCCCCGGGGTCTATATTTATCATATATTAAAATCCAAAATTACCTTTATGCAATTTATTTTATTTTGGGTTTTTGTTTATCTGTCTATCACTACGGTATTTGATCCTTGCAATTAACCGCCAAGGGATTGACAACCCCTTGTTTGTGTTGGGTGCAAGTATTTGTTTTTTTATGTGTAGGTGTTGTTCACGAGGTGTTGCGTGGTTCTCCTACTGGATTGATAACCTTGGTTCTTAACCGAGGGAAATACTTATCTCTACTGTACTACATCATCCTCTCCTCTTCGGGGAAATCCCAAGGCAACTCACAAGTAGCACGTACGCGTCAACTTAGTAAGCCCACATGTCAGCCTCCAAATCTGGTGGGTCCCAGCTGATGGGGAGGAATAGTTTTTCGCATAATAAGGAAGTACTTCCTTCTGTCCAAAGATATAGTTGATGGGTTCCAGCTATCAGGAGGAGCTATCATTTTTTTCGCGTAGTAAGGAGGCACTTGCTTGCATGCGGCCATGGACCATGTGGGTCCCTACTATCAGCCTCTCTACTTACATCACTCTTGATGGCTGTCATTTGTTGACCATGTTGACCACGCCGTGCTGAGAGTACCAACGCGATGGACGACAGTGAGGCCCAGGAAGGGAACAACCCGGAGCCGGCGAAGCCACAATAGTGGATGCCCATGCTGAGGGGAGTACGGGGGCTGACTGGTTCGGTTGCGGGGTGACGCTGTCGTCGGTTAAAAATAATAGGATGTGCGGGTGCGTAGAGGGATGGCCTGGCCAGTGGTGGGAGTAGGGTGGGCCGGTGAGGCCTGCACGAAAGCACAGCCGACCATGGGAGGAGGAAGCAGGCAGTCCCGCTGGCGCTGGTTTGGGCGTCTGGAGCAGGAAGATTAGAGATTGAAAAAGCACGACGGCCATTGGATGGACATCCAACAGTCACTGTTCTCGTGTGTTGACTAAGTTGACAAAGCCTTGCGTATGTGCTAACCTTTTCTCTGTGAGGAAAGCGTACGCGTCAACCTAGTAGGCCCACAAAATTTTGCATATTTCGGTGGGGTCCGAACTATTTTTAATCCTGAAATTTTGAGTCAGATTCAAACAAATTTGAAAAATAAATTTATATTAATTTAATATCCAGTGAAATTTCCCTAGAAAAAATAAAATGAAATTTAAAACCTCAAAATCCAAAAATGTAATTTGAAACTAATTGCCGGTTTGCCGTGTTTTCAAAATTTACAGCCCATTTCTTATAACTTATAGCACATTTTCTGGGCAAGCCGAATGCAACCCTCTCGTCTTGAATGATTTGTTGCCCAGCAGGGCTGACAAAAGCAAGTAGGCCTCGGTTGGGTATTCTACAAAAAACAGGACCAGTTTAGCCATTTTCAAAAAGAAAAAACATTTGGGCTGGTCATGTGGTAAACATAAAATAATAGCCTCGGCTAGACTTGCCACAACCCGTGCACAGCCCAATTGATACCCTGCTCCATCTCAAAAACAAAAAACAACTAGGCAAGTTGTTGGGTCCATGGTGTCAGCCGCTCGTTGTGCAATTCTCTCTTTTATTGACTACATTGACAATGGCGTGGGACCCAGATATCAGGAAACCATTAGGAGGAAGCATTTTTTGTCTTGTAATAAGGAGGCACTTGCTTGCGTACTGCCATGACCCTGGTGGGTCCCTACTGTCTTCCTCTACACATACAATAAACTCCTAATTCCTCTCGGTTGTTGACCATGTTGGCAATACCAGAATACAATGTCGCGGTGAAAGAACCAAGGCCGAGGACGGCGAGGCCTCGGGTGGGAATGAAAAGGATTCGTGGAAGATGCGGCAGCATGGTCGGAAGTGGAGGGGAGTATGTATGATGGTTGGTGCAGGGTGGGGATGCCGTTGCTGAAGGATAACAAGAGGTTGGGGTGGGTGGGGTGTAGAGGGATGGCCTGGCACCGGTTAGGGTACAGTGGGATAGAGCTACGTGTGTGGCTGCGCAACAAGCCATGGAAGGCGGGAGCAGGCGATCGTGCCGGCGCTGGTTTGGTTTGGGTGGATGGAGCCTCGAGGAAGAAGACAAGAGATTGCAAAAGCACGATAGAAGTTGGATCGACATCCAATGGCTTATGTTATCACAATGGTGCCACGATCATTTGTTGACTAAGTTGACAAAGCCTTGTGTATGCGTCAACCTAGTAGGCCCACAAGCCAGGCTCTAAATCTATGGCGGACAAAATAACAAACCATTCCAAACGTTCACTTGGAAAGTTCAACATTCAGAACAAAATAAGAGGTCTGATTCAGAAATAGTGTACTGAACTTCCATGTTGACAAGCATCATAGCCAACTCAACTATCTACTCCCAGTAATACTCTATCATAGAAGTACTAACTTACACTTAGCTAACTAGACGATGCCGACCGCCATCTGTGGTACACGCTAAACGCTGGCACTGACGTCCTCCTACTCACCTCGGATTTGCTGGAGGTGCGATAGGACGCGTTGCTCGCACGCGTTGGCTCTTTCCATGCTGTCGTAGTCCACTGAAGCTTCGGCTTCTAAGCGGGAAACTCACTTGACGAGCTCGTAGTAAAATTCAGCATCGTACACGCGTGCGTGCCTGACAGCCAATAGGGATATTTGTCGAGCGTCGTGATAACCCACAAGTATAGGGGATCGCAACAGTTTTTGAGGGTAAAGTATTCAACCCAAATTTTCTGATTCGACACAAGGGGATCCAAAAAATATTTGTGACTATTAGCAGTTGAGTTGTCAATTACAACACACCTGGATCACTTAATATCTGCGGCAAAATATTTAGTAGCAAAGTAGTATGATCGTAACGGCAACAGTGGCAATAGTAACAGTAGCAGTTTTGTAGTGATTGTAACAGCGACAATGACAAAAGTAACTTAGCAAAGATCAATATGTGAAAATATCGTAGACATTGGATCAGCGATGGATAATTGTGTTGGATAATATTCATCATGTAGCAGTTATAACCTAGAGCGACGCTCAACTAGCTCCAATTCACCAATGTAATGTAGGCATGTATTCCGTATATAGTCATACATTCTTATGGAAAAGAACTTGCATGACATCTTTTGTCCTACCCTCCCATGGTAGTAGGATCCATAAGGAAACTAAGGGATATAATGGCCTCCTTTAGATAGAGAACCAGAACAAAGCAATAGCACTAAGTGTATACATGAATTCCTCAAACTATGGTAATCACCGGAAAGAATCCCAACTATTATCACCTTGGAGGATGCGGATCATAACTCGTAATAGGTGCATATAACTTGCAAGATAGGATCAAGAACACAAATATATTCATGAAAACATAATAGGTTCAGATATGAAATCATGTCACTCGGGCCCTAGTGACAAGCATTAAGCATAGCAACATTAATCTCAAAACATAGTGGATACTAGGCATCAAGCCCTAACAAAACTAACTCGATTACATGATAAATCTTATCCAACCCATCACCGTCCAGCAATCCTACGAAGGAATTACTTACTCCCGATGGTGAGCATCATGAAATTGGTGACGAAGGAAGGTTGATGATGACGATGGCGATGAATTCCACCCTCGGGAGCCCCAAACGGACTCCAGATCAGCCCTCCCGATGAAGAATAGGAGGTGGTGGCGGCTCCGTATCATAAAGCACGATGAATCCTTCTCTCCGGTTTTTTCTCCACGAATAAGTATATATGGAGTTGGAGATAGGGTTGCCCAAGGTCCAGGGGGCCCACAAGCCTAGGAGGCGTTCCCTGGGGGGGGGGGGTAGGTGTTGGGGAACGTTGCATGGAGAACAAAAAAATTGTATGCTCACGCAAGATCTATCAATGGAGATGCATAGCAACAAAAGTGGAGAGTACATCTACGCACCCTCGTAGACCGTAAGCGAAAGCATTTATTTACGCGGTTGATGTAGTCGAACTTCTTCGCGATCCAACCGATCAAGTACGGAATGTGCGTCACCTCCGCGTTCAGCTCGGTGATGTCATCCCCTTCTTGATCCAGGAAGACGGGCGAAGTAGTAGATGAGTTCCGGCAGCACAACGGCATGGTGACGGTGGTGGTGATGCTATCTCCGTAGGGCTTTGCCTGAGCACTCCGAAAATATGACCGGGGGATGAAACTGTGGAGAGGGGCGCCGCACATGGCTAAGAGATTGTCGTGGCATATGTGTGGCGCCCCCTCCCTCATTTATATATATATATATATATATATATATATATATATATATATATATATATATATATATATATATATATATATGTACGGGGGGAGGGGATGCAGCCAGGAGGCGCCCCAATGGTGGCCGCCAGCCCCCTTGGGCTCTTTCCCTGTGGCGCCCCCTTACCTTGTTTCCACAAGGTGGGGAAGGAAAGGGGAGGAGAGGGAAGGAAGGGGGAGGCCGACTCCCCCTTTCCTTCTCTCCCAAAGGGTTGCGGCCTTAGGAGGGGCACGCCAGCCCCTTGTGGGCTGGTGTGTCCTCCCCCTTTGGCCCACATGGCCCATTAACCTCTCGAGGGGTTCCCGGAACCCCTTCCGATGATCCGATGACTACCCGGTACTTCCCGAAACTCTTCCGGTGTCCAAATAGCACCGTACTATATATCAATCTTTACCTCCAGACCATTTTGGAGATCCTCGTCATGTCTGTGATATCATCTAGGACTCCGGACAACATTCGGTCACCAAATGACATAACTCATATAATACTATATCATCAACGAACGTTAAGCGTGCGGACCCTATGGGCCCGAGAACTATGTAGACATGACCGAGACACCTCTCCGGTCAACAACCAATAGCGGAACCTGGATTCCCATATTGGTTCCTACATATTCTACGAAGATCTTTATCGGTCGAACCTTATGACAACATATGTAATTCCATTTGTCCATCGGTATGCTACTTGCCCGAGATTTGATCGTCGGTATCTTCACACCTAGTTCAATCACGTTACTCGTAAGTCTCTTTACTCGTTCCGTAATACATCATCTTGTAACTAACTCCTTAGTCATTTTTCTTGCAAGCTTCTTGTGATGTGTATTACTGAGAGGGCCCAGAGATACCTCTCTGATACACGAAGTGACAAATCCTAATATTGCCAACTCAAGAAACACCTTCGGAGATACCTGTAGAGCATCTTTATAATCACCCAGTTACGTTGTGATGTTTGATAGCACATAAGGTATTCTTACGGTATCCGGGAGTTGCATGATCTCATAGTCGAAGGAATATGTATTTAACATTAAGAAAGCAATAGCAATAAACTGAACGATCATATGCTCAGCTAACGGATGGGTCTTGTCCATCACATCGTCCTCCTAATGATGTGATCCCGTTATCAAGTGACAACACATGTCTATGGTTAGGAAACCTTAACCATCTTTGATCAATGAGCTGGTCTAGTAGAGGCTTACTAGGGACACGGTATTTCGTTTATGTATCCGTGCATGTATTTATGTTTCCGATCAATACAACTCTAGCATGAATAATAAACCTTTATCATGAATAAGGAAATATAACAACAACAACATTATTATTGCCTCTAGGGCATATTTCCATCAGTCTCCCACTTGCACTAGAGTCAATAATCTAGATTACATTGTAATGAATCTAACACCCATGGAGTCTTGGTGCTGATCATGTTTTCCTCGTGGAAGAGGCTTAGTCAACGGGTCTGCTACATTCAGATCCGTATGTATTTTGCAAATTTCTATGTCCCCATCCTTGACCTTTTCACGAATGGAGTGGAAGCTTCTCTCGATATGTTTGGTTCTCTTGTGAAACCTGGATTCCTTTGCTAAGGCAATTGCTCCAGTGTTGTCACAAAAGATTTCCATTGGACCCGATGGACTGGGTATTAAAACCAGATCAGATATGAACTCCTTCATCCAGATTCCTTCATGCGCTGCTTTCGAAGTAGCTATGTACTCCGCTTCACGCGTAGATCCCGCCACGACGCTCTGCTTGGAACTACACCAACTAACAGCTCCACCATTCAATACAAATATGTATCCGGTTTGTGACTTAGATTTATCCCTATCAGTGTCGAAGCTAGCATCAGCATAACCATTTACGACGAGCTCTTCATCACCTCCATAAATGAGAAACATATCCTTGGTCCTTTTCAGGTACTTCAGGATGTTCTTGACCGCTGTCCAATGATCCACTCATGGATTACTTTGGTACCTCCCTGCCAAGCTTATGGCAAGGCACACATCAGGTCTGGTACACAACATCGCATACATGATAGAACCTATGGCTGAGGCACAGGGAATGACTTTCATTTTCGCTCTATCTTATGAAGTGGTCAGGCTTTGAGTCCGACCCAATTCACACCTTATAACACAGGCAAGAACCCTTTCTTTGATTGATCCATTTTGAACTTCTTGACAACTTTGTCAAGGTATGTGCTTTGTGAAAGTCCTATTAAGCGTCTTGATCTATCCCAATAGATCTTGATGCCCAATATATAAGCAGCTTCACCAAGGTCTTTCATTGAAAAAATATTATTCAAGTATCCTTTTATGCTATCCAGAAATTATATATCATTTCCAATCAACAATATGTCATCCACATATAATATCAGAAATGCTACACAACTTCCACTCACTTTCTTGTAAATACAGGCTTCTCCATAAGTCTGTATAAAACTATATGCTTTGATCACCTCATCAAAGTATATATTCCAACTCCGAGATGCTCACACTAGTCCATAGATGGATCATTGGAGCTTGCACACTTTGTTAGCACCTTTAGGATCGACAAAACCTTCTGGTTGCATCATATACAACTCTTCTTTAAGAAATCCATTAAGGAATGCAGTTTTGACGTCCATTTGCCAGATTCCATAATTATAAAATGCGGCAGTTGCTAACGTGATTTGGACTGACTTAAGCATCGCTATGGGTGAGAAAGCCTCATCATAGTCAACCCCTTGAACTTGTCGAAAACCTTTTGCGACAAGTCGAGCTTTGTAGATAGTGACATTACCATCAACGTATGTCTTCTTCTTCTTGAAGATCCATTATTCTCAATAGCTTGTCGATCATCGGGCAAGTCCACCAAAGTCCATACTTTGTTCTCATACATGGATCCTATCTTACATTTCATGGCCTCAAGACATTTATCGGAATCTGGGCTCATCATAGCTTCTTCATAGTTCATAGGTTCACCATGGTCTAATAACATGACTTCCAAGATAGGATTACCATACCACTCTGGTGCGGAATGTGCTCTATTCGACCTACGAGGTCCAGTAGTAACTTGATCCAAAGTTTCATGATCATCATCATTAGCTTCCTCTCTAGTTGGTGTAGGCATCACGGGAACGGTTTTCTCTGATGTGCTACTTTCCAATTCGAGAGAATGCACAATTACCTCATCAAGTTCTACTTTCCTCCCACTCACTTCTTCCGAGAGAAACTCCTTCTCTATAAAGGACCCATTCTTGGCAACAAAGATCTTGCCTTCGGATTAGTGGTAGAAGGTTTACCAATAGTTTCTTTAGGGTATCCTATGAAGATGCACTTCTTCGATTTGGGTTCGAGCTTATCAGGCTGAAGCCTTTTGACATAAGTGTCACATCCCCAAACTTTAAGAAACTACAGCTTAGGTTTCTTGCCAAACCATAGTCCATAAGGTGTCGTCTCAACGAATTTATATGTTGCCCTATTTAACGTGAATGCGGCTGTCTTTAATGCTTAACCCCAAAATGAGAGTGGTAAATCGGTAAGAGACATCATAGAACACACCATGTATAATAAAGTACGGTTACGACGTTCGGACGCACCATTACGCTGTCGTGTTCCAGGTGGCATGAGTTGTGAAACAATTCCACATTGTTTTAAATGAAGGCCAAACTCGTAACTCAAATATTCTCCTACGCGATCAGATCATAGAAACTTTATTTTCTTGTTGCGATGATTCTCCACTTCACTATGAAATTCCTTGAACTTTTCAAATGTTTCAAACTTGCATTTCATTAAGTAGATATATCCTGTAACATCCCAAATTTTTAAAATTTGGAATGTTAGTATGATCATTCTTTTCATCATGATTTCTATGCATATTTGAAATTTTCCTAATATTCAAATCATTATTGCAACTTAAGGCAAATTATTGGAGTGGAGATAACAGGACTTCTCCCCTGTTATAAAAAGTTCATAATGATCAAAATATTGTTCGGAGATCACCTGATGTATTTCTGCAAGTTTTGAACTCCAAACGATTTTTTTGATTTGTTTTATACTGCTCTTTGTGTGTTCTTTATTGCATAAAATAGTTTTACAAAATTTCATTAGTGCTGGAATTATATTTCCTGTAGTGTATATTAGTAGTAGTATTTTACTGTGTGTTGCCGTATTTTTAGTAAGTCATATGGTATTTTGTTTTCTCAAATTAAACCTCCTGGACAATATTATACTTTCCTAGAGTTTACTATTCATCAGGGCTCCCAGCGCAGCCCATTTCTATGCATAGCCCACTACGCTGGAGTAGCGCAGCAGTAGCTAGCAGGCCGAAGCCCATCGAGCAGCCCACCCCGCCGGGTTTTTTCCCCCCTCTCTGCCGCTGACCACCCTGACCCACATGTCATCTCTCTCCTTCCCGTGTTCTTCCTGGAGACTCCTCCCGATCCAAATCCCCATCAAGCTTCCGATCGATCTCATCCCTCGCCCAGTCTTGACTCCGTATAAATAATCCCTTACTCTCCTCTGCCTATTTTTGGCAAAATCCCTCTCTCCGTGCTCTAGGTCGATTTCGCGATCTCGCTGGAGTTCGCCCGCCGTCTGAAGCTTACGCGGTCGATTGCATCGCCTCTGGAGGTTCAGCTTCTCCTCCTGGCCCTAGTATCTTCCCCTTGGTCTCGTCTCTCTCCCTCACCTATTAGTTCTCGCAGGGAAGCACCCACCCGAGTGCTTCGAGCTCGCCCCAACGAACACCCCACCGCCCGAGCTCCAGCCACCCTCTGTCGTCATCCCCGCTCGCCACCGACGCTGCTGAGGACGTCTTCGAGACTGCGGAATAGATCCACGCCCCGTACGCTACCCTCTAGAGTCTGGAGACCACCAGAGCAGGCGCCACCATCGCCGCCCGAGCCGCCCCGCGCCGTTCTTCCTCAAAGTCCGGCGGCCATCCTCTGTTTTCCGGTGAGCCATCCACGTCCGTCTGATCTAAGTTGGACAGCCCAGATTAGAACATGTTTTTTTTTCTTCCAAACGGTATGCACTATATAGCAGCCGACCGTCGTTTAAGCCTAGCAGCAAACACCATCTGGCCACTCACGTCGCGCCACGTGGCAATGCCACAGCAGCCACGGCAGTTCTTTCCAGAACGCTTTTATGGCATAATTTTTCTTTGCAGATTCCATACCAAATTTTCATTTAGGTATATCTTGAGATCTGTAACTCCAAATTCACCGATTCTTTTTCCTGTGTACTCATAGTGACCAAAAGAATACCGTAGAACCAAAATTTCACATTTTTGAACTCTTTAGATTTGAATTTGTTTAAATTTGAATTCAAACTTCCGGAGGCCATATCTTTTAAACCGTAGATCCAAATGAGTTGATTCCTTTTTGCATTTTGATCGTAGTAGCATGTAGATAATAGATACCTAATGTTATGTTCTGTTATCTAAGTTTTTATTTGAATTCATTGTTGTTGGCTTTATTGTGATTGTTGTGCGAGTACAGCTTTATTTATCGGTGCCTTCGTTATCGTATAGATTATGCGGAGTGTGAAGCGGATCGGAATTAATCGTTAGAGTACTTCAAAGCACCGTTCAAGGCAAGTTTGCACTTTTGATTTTTCTCATCCTATATTCTGCTATGCATGTGTGTTTTTTATGCTATGACATGTGCTTGTTTTGTTATGTATGTTCTGTGTTTTCATATTCTTGTGTGATCAACTTGTTATGATAGACGTGGGCATATGTCGAGTGATCCATGAAAGTGGTGAGTGTTTATAGCCGTAGGCTCGGGATTATTAACCAGGTGAATGCGTCACTGGCAGAGCGCTCTATTGTCCCTAGAGAATGCGCCATTGACAGAGCGCACTTGAGGCGAGGTTTAGTTTTGGAACTTAAATCAGGTGAATGCGTCCTTGGCGTAGCGCTCTATTGTTCCTAGAGAATGCGCCAACGACAGAGCGCACTTGAGACATACTTCTGAAGTTCTTGTCATGTTTATTTAGAATCTTTGGGTTATCTTGGGCGAGTAAATTAGAGACAGTTGTGAGTTTAGGTAGTGGAGGTAGGTGAAGACATTCTTCTCCAAACTAGTGTGTTTGGTTTGTCATACATTGCTTTGTGGATGTAGGTTTGCTATATCATATTGTGCGATTTGCCAATACATTCAATGTATTGACCCTTGTGGCTGCAACTTATAATGGTACAGGATTTTCAGATGATCAGTGAGATACAACATGTTCTTCAGTGGGCATTGATGGACTCATCGTTGATTATGCTACCTTTCCGCTTATATTATTGAATAAGTTAGCCATGTGTTATTCAGTTTGTAATACTTTATAACTTCTGGATCATACGTTGTAATAAATGATGCACTTGTTATTTGATATTCATGTGTACTGTGTGTGCTAGCGAGTCGATCCAGGGACTAGCACAGTGAGCACAGAGACATCGAATCTTATCAGATTCGGGTCGTTACAGATGGTATCAAAGCAGTGTGTTGACTGTAGGTCGTGACCCTAGAAAATGGATTAGGAAAGCCATAGGAGTGTAAAACTTACTTTACAACTCTTTGTCTACTTGTTAGTTCATACTCTTGTACTCATATCTTTTCTTTTCAAAGTATAGATGGCCCCTGGTATTATTATTAGTGTTCTTTAGGGAGTTTAGTTGGCAGACCACCATTCCTAAGTTGTATTCGATAAACGATTTGCGGTAGTATGATGAGATCATATCTCTTGTGGATATGACCTTACCTGTAGGTTTTGCTTGTGTTGTGATATGTCATATGTTTGGTTGGTCATTGCTTTCTGCATTGTCATATTTCGTGGGTTGTTTATATTATGCAATTGGGTGCTTTGATTGATCATATATGCTCCTTGATGTGATTACTTTAGGATAATTTTGGTGACTTGTGTGAATTGTGTGAATTTAGTGTTTGTTTTTGTTGTTGTTGGAGTTTTAGTTGCTAGCATGAGCATATGGGTAGTGTTTTCCCTTAGATCTATTTCTGTCTATATCTCACCCTTGCTTACCCATCAGATGCCGCCGAGGCGTAACTCTAGAGGCAGTGGTTCAGGAGATAACAACAACAATGACATACCGCCATACATGCAGCAGCTGCTTCAGGGACAGACTCAGTTGATCCAGTTACTTGTTCAGAACCAGAACAACAACAACAACAATAACAATAATCCACCACCACCCCCAGTTGATGCACTCACTCGTTTCCTGAGGTTGAATCCTCAGAGGTTTTCTAGCACCCCTGAACCTATTATGGCTGATGATTGGCTTCGCTCGGTTAATAGGAATTTGGAGACAGTTGGTTGCACTGATGCAGAGAGAGTGCGGTTTGCCTCTCATTTGTTAGAAGGACCAGCCGCAGCATGGTGGGACAATTACTTGGTCACTTATCCTATTGCTACTATCACTTGGGCGCGATTTCGGGCAGGTTTTCGCGCGCACATGTGTCTATTTGGTGCCATGAGTCCTGAAGAAGAAAGAGTTCCGCAGCTTGCGCCAGGGAGGTCATCGCGAATGCATATGTGGAGGAATTCAATAATCTTGCACGGTATGCACCTAATGATGTTAACACCGATGCTGACTAGACAGGAGAAATTTCTTGAAGGATTTGGATGATGAGTTGAGTATTCAGTTGACAATGGCGACATTCAACAAGCTGTCGGAGCTTATTGATAAGGCTATTGTACTTGAAGGCAAGTTTCTAGAGATGGAGAACCGCAAGAGGAAGGCGAGTGACACAGAGTTCAATTCTGGAGGACAATGGAAGCATCGTAATTCATCAATATTTTCTGAGTACTATGATTCTGAAGTGGACATTTATAATAGTCATAACCATGATGGGCATAATCATCACAACAACAATGGAGACAAACACAATGCTCAGAGGAATGGCAACAACGACCACGACCTTTCGACACCCACAAAGAAGGATCTAAGCCAGTTACTTTTCTACAGATGCAGGAACCCAGGACACTATTCAACAAACTGTCCTGAGAAGAAAATGAATTATGACAATGGGAATTCTGGAGAGAAGGAGATTGATCACTTCGAAAGTGTACATGTGAATCACACAAGGGTAGGAAGACCAGGATAATGCATCAGTCTTTGGTAAGATTCTTAATTAAGATCAAAATATTGTGACCGTTCTTTCAGTATTGATGCATCATATCTATTCATGTGAAGGAATTATGCAATGAGTAAGCCTCGATATTTTGGAATATGGATTATGTCAAGTTCCCATCTTTAACCTTGCTAGCCAACTCGAATCTCGAGGACGAGATTCATTCTAAGGGGGGTAGATTTGTAAAATCCCAAATTTTTAAAATTTGGAATGTTAGTATGATCATTCTTTTCATCATTATTTCTATGCATATTTGAAATTTTCCGAATATTCAAATCATTATTGCAACTTAAGGCAAATTATTGGAGTGGAGATAACAGGACTTCTCCCCTGTTATAAAAAGTTCATAATGATCAAAATATTGTTTGAAGATCACACGATGTATTTCGCAAGTTTTGAACTCCAAAGCGATTTTTTGATTTGTTTTATACTGCTCTTTGTGTGTTCTTTATTGCATAAAATAGTTTTACAAAATTTCATTAGTGCTGGAATTATATTTCCTGTAGTGTATATTAGTAGTAGTATTTTACTGTGTGTTGCCGTATTTTTAGTAAGTCATATGGTATTTTGTTTTCTCAAATTAAACCTCCTGGACAATATTATACTTTCCTAGAGTTTACTATTCATCGTGGCTCCCAACAAGAGCCCATTTCTATGCATAGCCCACTACGCTGGAGTAAGCGCAGTAGCTAGCAGGCCGAAGCCCATCGAGCAGCCCACCCCGCCGGGTTTTTCCCCCTCTCTGCCGCTGACCACCCTGACCCACATGTCATCTCTCTCCTTCCCGTGTTCTTCCTGGAGACTCCTCCCGATCCAAATCCCCATCGTTTCCGATCGATCTACTGTCCCTCGCCCAGTCTTGACTCAGTATAAATAATCCCCTTACTCTCCTCTGCCTATTTTTGGCAAAATCCCTCTCTCCCGTGCTCTAGGTCGATTTCACGATCTCGCCGGAGTTCGCCGCCGTCTGAAGCTTCTGCCGGTCAATTGCATCGCCTCTGGAGGTTCCCAGCTTCTCCTCCTGGCCCTAGTATCTTCCCCTTGGTCTCGTCTCTCTCCCTCACCTACTAGTTCTCGCAGGGAAGCACCCACCCGAGTGCTTCGAGCTCGCCCCAACGAACACCCCACCGCCCCAGCTCCAGCCACTGCGGTCGCTATCCCCGCCGCCACCGACGCTGCTGAGGACGTCTTCGAGACTGCAGAATAGATCCACGCCCCGTACGCTACCCTCCAGAGTCTGGAGACCACCGGAGCAGGCGCCACCATCGCCGCCCGAGCCGCCCCGCGCCGTTCTTCCTCAAAGTCCGGCGGCCATCCTCTGTTTTCCGGTGAGCCATCCACGTCCGTCTGATCTAAGTTGGACAGCCCAGATTAGAACATGTTTTTTTTCTTCCAAGCGGTATGCACTATATAGCAGCGGACCGTCATTTAAGCCTAGCAGCAAACACCATCTGGCCACTCACGTCACGCCACGTGGCAATGCCACAGCAGCCGCGGCAGTTCTTTCCAGAACGCTTTTATGGCATAATTTTTCTTTGCAGATTCCATACCAAATTTTCATTTAGGTATATCTTGAGATCTGTAACTCCAAATTCACCGATTCTTTTTCCTGTGTACTCATAGTGACCAAAAGAATACCGTAGAACCAAAATTTCACATTTTGAACTCTTTAGATTTGAATTTGTTTAAATTTGAATTCAAACTTAGGAGGCCATATCTTTTAAACCGTAGATCCAAATGAGTTGATTCCTTTTTGCATTTTGATCGTAGTAGCATGTAGATAATAGATACCTAATGTTATGTTCTGTTATCTAAGTTTTTATTTGAATTCATTGTTGTTGGCTTTATTGTGATTGTTGTGCGAGTACAGTTTATTTATCGGTGCCTTCGTTATCGTATAGATTGTCTGGAGTGTGAAGCGGATCGGAATTAATCGTTAGAGTACTTCAAAGACCGTTCAAGGCAAGTTTGCACTTTTGATTTTTCTCATCCTATATTCTGCTATGCATGTGTGATTTTTATGCTATGACATGTGCTTGGTTTGATATGTATGTTCTGTGTTGTCATATTCTGGTGTGATCAACTTGTTATGATAGACGTGGGCATATGTCGAGTGATCCATGAAAGTGGTGAGTGTTTATAGCCGTAGGCTCGGGATTATTAACCAGGTGAATGCGTCACTGGCAGAGCGCTCTATTGTCCCTAGAGAATGCGCCATCGACAGAGCGCACTTGAGGCGAGGTTTAGTTTGAACTTAAATCAGGTGAATGCGTCCTTGGCGGAGCGCTCTATTGTTCCTAGAGAATGCGCCACTGACAAAGCGCACTTGAGACATACTTCTGAAGTTCTTGTCATGTTTATTTAGAATCTTTGGGTTATCTTGGGCGAGTAAATTAGAGACGGTTGTGAGTTTAGGTAGTGGAGGTAGGTGAAGACATTCTTCTCCAAACTAGTGTGTTTGGTTTGTCATACATTGCTTTGTGGATGTAGGTTTGCTATATCATATTGTGCGATTTGCCAATACATTCAATGTATTGACCCTTGTGGCTGTAACTTATAATGGTACAGGATTTTCAGATGATCAGTGAGATACAACATGTTCTTCAGTGGGCATTGATTGACTCATCGTTGATTATGCTACCTTTCCGCTGTTATTATTGAATAAGTTAGCCATGTGTTATTCAGTTTGTAATACTTTATAACTTCTGGATCATATGTTGTAATAAATGATGCACTTGTTATTTGATATTCATGTGTACTGTGTGTGCTAGCGAGTCGATCCAGGGACTAGCACAGTGAGCACAGAGACATCGAATCTTATCAGATTCGGGTCGTTACATATCCATACCTACTCATATCACCTGTTAAGGTCAGAAAATAATGATACTCATCGCGTGCTTCAACACTCATCGGACCGCATACATCGGTATGTATTATCTCCAATAAGTCATTAGCTCGCTCCATTGCTCCGGAGAACAGAGTTTTAGTCATCTTGCTCATGAGGCATGGTTCACAAGTATCAAATGATTCATAATCAAGTGATTCCAATAGTCCATCCACTTGGAGTTTCTTCATGCGCTTTACACTAATATGACCTAAACGGCAGTGCCACAAGTATGTTGCACTATCATTATCAACTTTGCATCTTTTGGCATCAATATTATGAATATGTGTATCACTATGATCAAGATTCAACAAGAATAGAACATTATCAAAGGTGCATGACCATAAAAGATATTACTCACATAAATAGAACAACCATTATTCTCTAATTTAAATGGATAGTTGTCACGCATTGAACAAGATCTAGATATAATGTGCATGCTCAACGTTGGCACCAAATAACAATTATTGAGGTCTAAAACTAATCCCGAAGGTAGGTATAGAGGTAGCGTGTTGATGGCAATCACATCGACCTTGGAACCATTCCCGACGCGCATCGTCACCTCGTCCTTAGCCAATCTTCATTTATTCTGCATCTCCTATTTTGACTTACAAATATGAGAAACCGAACCAGTATCAAATACCCAGGCGCTACTACGAGCATTAGTAAGGTACACATCAATAACATGTATATCAAATATAACTTTGTTCACTTTGCCATCCTTCTTATCCGCCAAGGATTTGAGGCAGTTCCGCTTCTAGTGTGATAGAGGCAAAGGTGTCTCGTCTTTCGATGAGAAGGTGATTATCGTTTCGGTGGAGTAGACTATGATGATCCGACTACGAACGTGCGAGGACGTCGCGCCTTAGCAATCGCTAAACCAACTCCAAGAGGTTATTGACCACGCCGGAGCACGATCAACCTGACCACGAGGGTCTATTTCCTGCAAGCAAATGAAGAACAAGCAAGAAACTAAGATTGCAATCTGGATATTACGAATACAAGATGAAAGCTTTATTGATCAAGGTGGGGTTCTGTGATCTCTTGATCTGGTCATTGAACACAAACGAAGTACGCGAAGTTGCAGCTATGGCGAATTTTTAATCTAAACAAAACCCAAAGTCTGAAGGACGCCCTAAGGGTTGTACATATGGAGGAAGAGGGTGGGGGTGGATTTTACGGCCCTTGGAGGAGGGGTCCGAAACCAACCCTAACTCTTGTTTGCCCACACATACAGACTCCAAAAACAGCCTATACTTAAGTATTTCGAAATTACATGGGCCTGGCCCAATAATAAGGTGACACAGCACCTAGAATAGCCTCTGGACGAAATTTATGAAGTGGTATCTTGTATATTTCGTCCAAGGCTTCATGCACTCATTATGGTGGCCTCAAAGTCCTGAAATCATCACTTGTAACTCCGTTCTTGTTCCCCTTATGCCATCATCGCCATGCTTGGTCTTGCTCCAGTGTTCATCCCTCTTATCCATGCGAGGCCCTTCATCTGTAAGCAAAACAAATGTATCCAATTTAGGCAGCATCATATTCTCATGAACATTAGAATCATTACCAAGAAATGAAAGTTCCTGATAATTTAATTGACGTGCGCGAGCTCTAGTAATTGGCCCAGTATATGTAGCAAGAGGGGCCTGTGGGTGTAACAATGGTATTGATATCCTCATCACGGTGACTACTCCCTTTGCAAAGAGAAGCACTCGGTTCGTGCTTGGGTCCAGCTTTGGGCTTCTTCACGGGAGCGGCAATTTTCTTGCCATTCTTCTTAAAGTTCCCTTTCTTTCCCTTGCCCTTTTTCTTGAAACTAGTGGTTTTGTTAACCATCAACACTTGATGCTCCTTCTTGATTTCTAATTCCGTGGCCTTAAGCATTGCGAAGAGCTCAGCGATCGTTTTCGTCATCCCTTGCATATTATAGTTCATCCTGAAGCCTTTGTAGCTTGGTGGCAGTGATTGAAGAACTCTGCCAATGACACTCTCAACTGGAAGATCAATTCCCAGCTGAGTCATGTGGTTATGATACCCGGACATTTTGAGTATGTGTTCACTGACAGAACTATTCTCCTCCATCTTGGAGCTATAAAACTTGTTAGAGACTTCATAACTCTCAACCCAGGCATTATCTTGAAATATCAACTTCAGCTATTGGAACATCTCATATGCTCCATGACGTTCAAAACATCTTTGAAGTCCCGGTTCTAAGTCGTAAAGCATGTCACACTGATCAATGAGTAGTCATCATATTGAGTCTGCCAGACGTTCATAACATCTACAGTAGCTCCTACATCAGGTCTGTCACCTAGCAGTGCATCAAGGACATAATTCTTCTGTGCAGCAATGAGGATAATCCTCAAGTTACGGACCCAGTCCTTGTAGTTTCTACCATCATCTTTCAACTTAGCATTCTCTAGGAACGCATTAAAATTCAGGGGAATGGTAGCACCGGCCATTGATCTACAACATAGATATGCAAAACTATTAAGACTAAGTTCATGATAAATTAAGTTCAATTAATCAAATTACTAATGAACTCCCACTTAAATAAACATCCCTCAAGTTATCTAAGTGATACATGATGCAAATCAACTAACCCATGTCCGATCATCACGTGAGATGGGGTAGTCATCAATGGTGAACATATCTATGTTGATCATATCTACTATATGACTCATGTTTGACCTTTTGGCCTCTAGTGTTCCGAGACCTTGTCTGTACATGCTAGGCTCGTCAAGTTTAACCCAAGTATTCTGCATGTGCAAAAATGTCTTACCCCCGTTGTATGTGAACGTAGAGTTTATCACACCCGATCATCACGAGGTGCTTCAAAATGACGTACTTTGGCAACTGTGTATACTCGGGGAGAACACCTTTATCTTGAAATTTAGTGAAGGGATCATCTGATAATGCTACTGCCATTCTAAGCAAAATAAGATGCATAAAGGATAAACATCACATGCAATCAAAATATGTGACATGATATGGCGATCATCATCTTGTGCTTTTGATCTTCATCTCCAAAGCATCGTCATGATCTCCATCGTCATCGGCTTGACACCTTGATCTCCATCATTGTGTCGGGGTCGTCTTGCCAACTATTGCTTCTACAACTATTGCTAACTCATAGCGATAAAGTAAAGCAATTACATTGCGGTTGCATTTCATACAATAATTAAGAGACAACCCTAAGGCTTCTGCGGTTGTCGATATTACAAAACATGATCATCTCATACAACAACGTATATCACATCACGTCTTGACCATATCACATCACAACATGCCCTGCAAAAACAAGTTAGACGTCCTCTACTTTGTTGTTGCAAGTTTTACGTGGCTGCTACGGGCTTCTAGCAAGAACCATTCTTAACTATGAAAAAAAACCACAACGGTGATTATCAAGTTTGTCGTTTTTACCTTCTTTAAGGACCGGCCGTAGTCAAATTCGATTCAACTAAAGTAGGAGAAATAAACACCCGCCAGCCACCTTTATGCAAAACAAGTTGCATGTCAGTCGGTGGAATCAGTCTCATGTCCGTGGACATGTAAGGTTGGTCTGGGCCACTTCATCCCACAACACCACAGAATCAAAAAAAGACATTGGTGGTAATATGACCATCACCGCCCACAACTCCTTTGTGTTCTACTCGTGCATATCATCTACATAGAGACCTGGCTCGGATGCCACTGTTGGGGAACGTCGCATGGAAAACAAAAAAAATCTACGCTCACGAAAGATCTATTCATGAAGATGCATAGCAATGAGAGGGGAGAGTATGTTTACGTACCCTCATAGACCGTAAGCGGAAGCGTTTATTAACGCGGTCGATGTAGTCGAACTTCTTCGTGATCCAGCCGATCAAGTACCGAACGTACGACACCATCACGTTCAACACATGTTCAGCTCAGTGGCATCCTCGCGTTCTTGATCCAGCAAGAAGGGTGAAGTAGTAGATGATTTTTGGTTGCACGACAATGTAGTGATGGTGGTGGTGATGCTATCTCTGCAGGGCTTCGCTTAAGCACTCCGAAAATATGTCGAGGGACGAAACTGTGGAGAGGGGCGCCGCACACGGCTAAGAGATTGTCGTGGCCTATGTGTGGTGCCCCCTCTCTCATATATATAGGTCAGGGGGAGGGGAGGCAGCCAGGAGGCGCCCCAAAGGTGGTCACTGACCCCCTTGTGCTCCTACCCTTTGGCGCCCCCTTACCTTGTTTGCACAAGGGGGGAAGGAAAGGGGAAGAGAGGGAAGGAAGGGGGAGGCCGACTCCGCCTTTCCTTCTCTCCCCAATGGTTGCGGCCTTAGGAGGGGTGTGCCAGCCCTTTGTGGGCTAGTGTGTCCTCCCCTTTGGCCCACGTGGCGCATTAACCTCTCGGGGGTTCCCGGAACCCCTTCCAGTGATCCGATGACTACCCGGTACCTCCCGAAACTCTTCCGGTGTCCAAATAGCATCATCCTATATATCAATCTTTACCTCCAGACCATTCTGGAGCTCCTCTTCATGTTGGTGATCTCATCCAGGACTCCGAATAACATTCGTTCACCCAATCACATAACTCATATAATACTATATCGTCAACGAACGTTAAGCGTGCAGACCCTACGGGTTCAAGAACTATGTAGACATGACCGAGATACCTCTCTGGTCAATAACCAATAGCGGAACCTGGATGCCCATATTGGTTCCTACATATTCTATGAAGATCTTTATTGGTCAAACCTTGTGATAACATACGTAATTCCCTTTGTCTATCAGTATGTTACTTGCCCGAGATTCGATCGTCGGTATCTTCATAGCTAGTTCAATCTTGTTACCGGTAAGTCTCTTTACTCGTTCCATGATAAATCATCTCATAACTAACCCCTTAGTCATTTTTCTTGCAAGCTTCTTGTGATGTGTATTACCGAGAGGGCCCAGAGATACCTCTCCAGTACACGGAGTGCCAAATCCAAATCTCAATCCATGCCAACTCGACAAACACCTTCGGAGATACCTGTAGAGCATCTTTATAATCTCCCGGCTACGTTGTGATGTATGACAGCACATAAGGTATTTCTCCGGTATCCGGGAGTTGCATGATCTCATAGTCGAAGGAATATGTATTTGACATTAAGAAAGCTATAGCAATAAACTGAATGATCATATGCCATAGTAACAGATGGGTCTTGTCCATCACATCATTCTCCTAATGATGTGATCTTGTTATCAAGTGACAATGCATATCTATCGTTAGGAAACCTTAACCATCTTTGATCAACGAGCTAGTCTAGTAGAGGCTTACTAGGGACACGGTATGTCATTTATGTATCCACACATGTATTTATGTTTCCGATCAATACAATTCTAGCGTGAATAATAAACCTTTATCATGAATAAGTAAATATAATAATAACAACTTTATTATTGCCTCTAGGGCATATTTCCATCAGGGCGCGCCCCCAGAGCTTGTGGCTCCTGGGTGGCCCCCTCTGGTATCTTTTTCTGCCAGTATTTTTTATATATTCCATAAAAATTCTCTGTAAATTTTCAGGTCAATCGAGAACTTTGATTTTTGCACAAAAATAACACCATGCAATTCTACTGAGAACAACGCCAGTCCGGGTTTGTTTCATTCAAATCATGCAAATTAGAGTCCAAAACAAGGGCAAAAGAATTTTGAAAAGTAGATATGATGGAGATGTATCAACTCCCCCAAGCTTAACCCATTGCTTGTCCTCAAGCAATTTAGTTGAGAAATTGAAGTGACAAAGAAAAACTTTTACAAATTCTGTTTGATCTTGTTGTTGTATATATGACTAACCATGTTCGGGTTTTCAGCAAAGATTATAAACTAACCTTATTCACAATAACATTTAGGTCTCACATATACTCATATCAATGACATAACCAACTAGCGAGCAATAATAAGATATCTCGGATGACAACACATTTTCAAAACAATCATGATATAATATAAAAAATGTATCTTGCTGGCCCTTTTTGAGACCGCAGAACATAAATCTAAAGCACCTCTGAAGTTCAAGCACTAACTAGACATTATAATTCATGGCAAAGAATATCCAGTCACACTCATACTCAATATCAACTAAAAGCAAAGCATAAATATGACAATGGTGGTCTCTAGCTGGTGCTTTAATGAGAATACGATGACTCAACAATAAAAGTAAATGGGTAGGCCCTTCATAGAGGGAAACAGGGATTTGTAGAGGTGCCAGAGCTCAAAGCTTTTAAAACAGAGATGCATATTTTTTTGAGAGATAAGCCTTTATTGTCAACACAGTAACCAAGAGATCTCACTATCTTCCATGCTAGACAAATTATAGGCGGTTCCCAAACAGAATGGTAAAGATTTTACCCCCCTCCACCAACAAACACAAGCCATGGCTAGTCGAATCCTCGGGTACCCTCCACACCAACAACAGTCTAGGGGGGGGGGTTTCATTATTATATTTTAAATTTGATTTTGATCATAGGACTCGGCATCCCGATTACCAGCCACATTCTCGTGAAGGACAAGTGAATAAACACTCATCGTGAGAATAACCAACCTAGCATGGAAGATACTGACAGCCCCCTGTCGCTACACGAGCAATTCGGGTATACAAAACATATTATTATTTGAAGATTTAGAGTTTGGCACATGCAAATTTACTTGGAATGGCACGTAAATACCGCATATAGGTAGGTATGGTGGACTCATATGGAACAACTTTGGGTTTAAGGTAGTGGTTGCACAAGCAGTATTCCTGCTTAGTACAGGTGAAGGCTAGCAAATAGATGAGTAGAGACCAACTAGAGAGCTACAACGGTCATAAAAATGCTTTGAGATTAATCAACATTGAATGCAAGCATGAGTAGGATGTAAAGCACCATGAACATAAATATCATGGAGGCTTTGTTGGTTTTGATTCAACTACATGCGTGAACATGTGCCAAGTCAAGCCACTCGAATCGTCCAGAAGAGGATACTCATCCTATCATACTACATCATAACCATTTTAAATGCATGTTGACAACTAAGATAAACCATTATCCACTCCTAGCTAATTAAGCATGGCATGAGTAACTATGATCTCTAATTGTCATTGCAAACATGTTCCATTCATAATATGCTGAGTCATGAACGATGAGCTAAACATATTTAGAAAGTTCATACCAGCTTTTCTCCACCTCAATCATTTTATCAGATTTCATCATTATTGCCTTTATCTTGCATGACCGAACGATGTGAATAATAATAAGAGTGCACATGCTGTGGACTAAGCTGGAATATGCAAACATTTATTCCAAGGACAAGACAAAGTAATATGGGCTCTTTGTTAGATCAACAATAATGCATATCAGAGCCACTCAACATTTACATCGTGGTCTTGGCCTTACGACCCAAAGGAATTTCAGAGAAACACATTGAAATATTTTTGGAGTTTTTGTTTTTCTAAAAGAAGTAAAGCGAAAGAAAAGCGAAAACGAGAAAGATTATTTACACGGGAAAGCTCCCAACAAGCAAAAGAAGAATGAGAAATCATTTTTTGGATTTTCTTTTAATATTGTGAATTACTAAACAAATAAAACGAGAAAGAAAAACCGAAAAGAAATGAGAAATAATTTTGGATTTTTGCAAATTTTTCAACACACAAAAAGAAAGCAAAATAAATGTAGCATGGATTATACAATGAAACGGATGAACATCAACAACTGGAATGAATGTATGAACATGAATGTAATGTCGGTGAGAGATACGTACTCCCCCAAGCTTAGGCTTTTGGCCTAAGTTGGTCTATGGCCACGGCTGGCCGGGTTGATATCAAAAGTCGCAGTTGGGGTTGAACTCGATTGTGGCTGCCATCGCTTAGCGTGCTGCCTCGTTCAGGTGAGCGGTCTCCCTTGCCCTCTTGTACTCCTTTGCCTCCTCTCTGAGTATGAAATATCTTTGTTTTACCTAAAAATCAAAGAAGGCAAGAGCGGGAAGCATAATATGGACGACGTGACGCCTGTAAAATATTAGTTTGCACTGAAAAGGTGAGTCGCCCCTTTCAAGAAACTGGAAACGCTCCATAGCAGCATAATTAAGGAAAGCACTTGGTAACGGAGTATCATTTTCTCTCATAGGTACCCCTAGATAATCAGCTAAACGGGTGGCATAAATTCCACCAAAGAAATCTCCATCTAAGGTATTATTATGTAGCCGATGTGCAACAATAGCCCCCAAGTTATATCGTTTATCATTCATTACCGTTCTCTTAAGAACGTCAACAATAGCCCCCTATAGTAGCTTGTGTTATGGTTCTAGTTTCACCCAGAGTGATGCTAGCAAGGAACTCAACGCAATCAGAGTGGTTCACTATAAATGCCCCATTGCAGAATTTTGCATGCTTCATAAATTCTTCAAGGTCCATGCGAAAAGATTTGTCATAAAGATTAAATATAACATAATGTGTATTGCATGGACTGAATACTCGAATCTCCGCACAAAAGAATTAGTGAGATTGTAATATTGCAAACACTTATCTGACAAGAGGTCCGTCAGGTCGACGTTGTGCACGTACATATCTAATTCTTCCTTAAAACCTGCACGAGTCGTGAAATAATCCAAAGGACATTTGCAAGGTTGCACTAGAGATTCCCTTGGTGGTTCGAGGTCCGCCTCACGTATAGCAAGCCTTGGGGATTTCTTGCTCGAGGAACAACCTTGGAACATTTTCCTAAACATTTTCTCCCTCTGAAATTTTTAGTGACTCAACATAAAAGAGAACAAAACTCAACAAAATTAATAGCAACTACTCCTACAAGTGTCTAGAGGCTATATCAAGCACCAAAACTAGTTTGAACCATATAATTTGACATGCAAGCTCAAGAACATTGTCACCAACAGTAGCTAAATGTGCAAATAATATACCACTAGAAACAAAATAATTGGACCAACAGAGGAGTCACATACCGATGAACAATCCCCCAAATCAGTTTTGGGAATGGAGTTCCAAGCAAGGAGATCGAAAATGGCAGCAAGATCAGCAAGAACACGAGTTTGAGAAAGGGGTGATTTTTTCTTGAGGAAGAAGAAGTGCATGGGTGGCTGGAATAAGTGAGGGGCCTACGTGGGCCCCACAAGCCTGCTAGGCGCGCCCAGGGGGTGGGCGCGCCCTGTGAGCTTTTGGCTCACATGTGCATCCCCTAGGGTGTGTTCAGTGCCATTTTTTTCAAATATTACAGAAAAATCACATTAAATTTTCCGGGAATTTGGGGAACTTTTATTTTCTGATCATTTTTTATTGCACGGATAATTCAGAAAATAGCATAATGATGGCATTCCTACTTTATTAATTCTAAATAACAGAAAGTAAAAAGTGGGTACAGAAGGTTGTGTTTACTAAATTCATCGACAATATTCCCGTTAAAAGGAATCCATTAATAAGGTTGAGCAAGTCTTATTAACAAACTTCTTCCGAATGGCATGAAACCAGAGAATCTTCGTATAACACTAGGTTACCTCAATGGGGATATGCATGTACCCAACAATAAGAATTTCATATTTCTTTTTAATAGTAGGAATGGGGAATTCAAAACCTCCAATTGTAATTGTTGAATTTTTTTCAATAGAACTAATACTATTCACTTGAGGTTGTTTCTTCGAAAGGTGTACCGTATACTCATTACCATTAACTTGAAAAGTGACATTGCCTTTGTTGCAATCAATAACCACCCCCGCTGTATTAAAAGAGGGTCTACCAAGGATGATCGACATACTGTCGTTCTCGGGTATATCAAGAATAACAAAGTCCGTTAAGGTAGTAACATTTGCAACTACAAGAGGCACATCCTCACAAATACCGATGGGTATAGCAGTTGATTTATCAGCCATTTGCAAAGATATTTCAGTTGGTGTCAACTTATTCAAATCAAGTCTTTGATACAAAGATAAATGCATAACACTAACACCGGCTCCCAAATCACATAAGGCAGTTTTAACATAGTTTCTTTTAACGGAGCAAGGTATAGTTGCTATTCCTCGGTCTCCTAGTTTCTTTGGTATTTCCCTTTTAAATGTATAATTAGCAAGTATTGGGAAATTTCATCTTCCGGTATCTTTCTTTTATTTGTAACAATATATTTCATATACTTAGCATAAGGAGACATTTCCAGTATATCAGTCAAACGCAAACGCAAAAAGACATGTCTAAGCATTTCAACAAAGTGCTCAAATTCTTCATCATCTTTATTCTTTGAAGCTTTAGGAGGAAAAGGCATGGGTTTCTGAACCCATGGTTCCCTTTATCTACCATGTTTCCTAGCAATGAAGTCTCTTTTATCATATCTTTTATTCTTAGGTTGTGGGTTATCAAGATCAACAACAGGTTATATTTCCACATCATTATCATTACTAGGTTCAGCATCTACATGAACATACTCATTATCATTGTTAGTAGGTTCATGTTCATCTCCAGATTGTGTTTCAGCATCACAGATAGAAATATCATTTGGATTCTCAGGTGTGTCTACAGTAGGTTCACTAGAAACATGCAAAGTCTTATCATCTTTCTTTTTCTTTTTAGATGGACTAGGTGCATCAGTATTAATTCTTTGAGAGTCTTGTTTAGTTCTTTTAGGATGGCCTTTATGATACAGGAGTTATCATTTTACCACCCCTAGTCATAAATCTAACAACATGATCATTCATCTCATTAAGAAAATCATTTTGTGGTTTGAGAACTTGTTCTACTTGAGTTTTTATCATAGAAGCATGTTTACTAACACCCTTGAGATCATTGACGGTTCTAAACATATAGTCACTCAAGCATTCAATCATATAAGCATTTCGTCTCAATTTTTTACTAACATATGCATTGAAGTTTTCTTGTTTAACAATGAACTTATCCAATTCATCCAAGCACTGACTAGCAGGTTCAGTATTAGGTGTTAGGACCGAGAGTATATCGAACAGAGTGGGGGTGAATGGGAGATTCAAAAATTCTTGTGAAATGTTTTGAACCGGTCCCAATTTCAGCAGCGGAAATAAGGTAAGGTAGAAAAGAACTCAATCAAGCACGATGTTGAGGAGCATATCTATAGAGATAGGATGCAATAATGGTACGGGCTTGAGATAACACAGGTTTAACTACAATGATGGCAATGCAAAAGGCGAACACATGCAATGGCAGGAGATGAATCATGACATGAACAACGAGAGAAACGTATGATTACAGACACGGATGAAGTGAATGAAATAACTGTAATGATTTTGGTGAATGATGAGAATGCAACAGAGTAGGAGATGTGTCGGGGAGGCTGATCTGGCCCATGAACACCTATGGGACTGGCGGACCGAGCCCCTTTTGGTTCGGCGGGGGGCGGAGGTCGCACGAAGAGCAGATCGAGGCGAAGCACACGAGCGGTTTACCCAGCTTCGGAGCTCTCCGGAGAGATAACACTCCTACTGCTGCATGTCTGAGTGTATTGAGTTCTTGCTCGGAGCTGAGTGCTACAAGACACACCACCGCTAACGAGACCGAGCGTGAGTGTTCTCTGGCTTCCTCCTTTGAACCCCCTCACGCTATGCATGGGCCTCCTTTTATATGCTAAAGGGTCTCCGGCAGGTGACAACGTAGACAAGGGTAAAATGGAAAAGGAGTGGTTGGTACAGCTACTTGTACGATGTATCATACCTAACCACGACGGCGGGGACAAAGGCATTAAATGCCCGTCACGCCGCCCTAGCGGTGCAGAAAGGACCGTTAGGGCGCCACCGCTTGCCACGATGGCAATCTTGTCGGCGCCGCTTGCCACAGCGCTCCGGCCGTCAAGACGACCTCTTGCCACGCTTGGCGCACCGGAAAGGTCCTGTATGGCGACACGTTAGTGGATGTGCTTTGGAGCGCAGTGCAGTGGTGGTGCTGCGCGGCAAGCGCCTTGACGCGGTTGTTGTCTTGTCGCGTCCGGAAGCTTGTCGCTCACCGGGCCTTCCCAGCAAGCTCCTCTTGCCAGGGCCTTATCTCCTAGGTGCCTTGGGTGGCCTTCCCGGCAAGCTCCTCTTGTCGGGGCCTTGTCTCCTAGGTGCCTTGGGTGGCCTTCCCGGCAAGCTCCTCTTGCCGGGGCCTTGTATCATAGTCTTGAATACTTTGTTCTTGAATGGCTCCAAAGGAACCACGGAGGACCTTAGCGGTCACCGGCAAGCCTTGCCGCGGAGGGTTGCAATCGCCTGCGGCACAAGTTCGGGATACTAGGGTACCCCTACTCTAGTACACCGACAGAGCCCCGGGCCTGGGCCACACACGGTGCCGAAGGCTGTTGGGCCAGGGCCCAAAACAGGCACGGCACGCTGCCTGGGTTACGCCTGTAACTCACCCCGGACCCACCACGCCCTCCATGAGCAGCACGCAGCGTCGCATGCGGCGTCGTGTGAGAGATCGTGGGTGGTTTCTTTATTCGGAAAGACGGAACATCCGCCCCCTCCCTCTTTATAAGCGGGGGAAACAGGGGCAGTTCGCCCATCTCGCCAGTTGCTGTCCAATCTCGAAAAACCCCCGCTGCTTCCCCCTTCTTCCCAAGGCTGAAGAGAGAGCAGCGCTCCGCCCCGCATCACCACTAGCATCACCAACGCCGTCGATCTCCCTCACCACCTCCGCCATGGCTCCGAAAGCCGACAAAGGGAAGGCCGTGAAGTCGGCCGAGGCGTTAGCTGCTTGCGGCGCCATGGAAGGAGCGGCAATCTCCCCGCCCGCCCCCGCTTTCGCGCGAGGGAGCCGAGGGAGTACTACTACCTCTTCTAGTCGACGGAGACGCGAGCGCATCCGCGCACGAAGGTACTCCCACTGCTGCTGAACCGGCTCGAATGGGTACCCTTTCTTGGCAGCTGTTCTTCTCTGCGGCTCGCCCGCCTTTCTCTGAATTTTTCTGCGATATCATGAACACCTACGGGTTCCGCCTCCTTGACTTCAGCCCCAATGCTGTTACGACCATGGCAGTTTTCGCATCTCTGCGAAAACTTTGTCGGGTCCATCCAAACGTAGCCCTTTTCCGCCACATCTTTATGCCCCGAGATGAGAGAGGGGAGCCTCTATACGCTGGGAACGCCTGGAACTCGAGGACCTGCAAGAAGGAAGCTTATCTAGAGGAGAGCTCCGCAACAAATGGGATGAGTGGAGAGCAGATCGGTGCTGGATTGTCGAGGAGAACCCGCAGCCGTTACCGCCCAAAGGCCAAACCTCGAGTGGTCTTGGCAACGCGATTGGAGCAGTCTGGCCCCGGAAGACGCTAGGCTGAAGATTGCCGTCATCCGGATCCTACGCCTGAGGCTTTCCGGACTCACTGTAGGCGTCGTTGGCGCAGATTTTCTTCGTCGCCGCATCGCCCCCCTGCAGGAGAGATGGAGACCCGCCTGGGAGTTCCGAAACGCGGTGGATCTCATGAGGCTGCGCCCGGGCCTCAACTTCAATTTCACTGTCCTGGAACTGGACGCGATGCTCTTGGAGCTATTCAAGCACGATCCTGAGCATCCCGGAGCGTTCAGGTTGCCGAAGAATGTCGTCCCGCTGTGCAACAATTCCTCGCTCGACCGCATCCGTGCAATGATGCCGCTGTGCGATTCGCATGGAATCGTTCCAACCTGGCAAGAGCCTGCAGATGACGTCGTGCGAGTGTTCTTTGACAGCCTGGTAGAAGTGCCGGTCCGCCCTGATGAACAGAAGAGCCTCACCCGCGACACCACCGATGATGAGATGCAGCGCATCGCCACTAGGCTGGAAGAGGCGGCAGCAGCCGCTGCCGCGGGCGAGTTCGGATTCACCGTGGAGGAGGCAGAGGCAGCAGAGGCGGCAAGCCTTGTCGAGCGAGGGGAGTTTGCCGGCGAGGAAGAGCTTGTCGAACTGGGTAGTCGAGCGAGCCCGCCGAGGCGCCTCCTCCCTCCTTGACAGCTTGCCACGGCGGAGCCCCAGCTCCACCAAGAAGCGTCTCCATAAGGCGGAGATGTAGCGGGCGGCAGACGGGTCATCAACCGCCCGCGGCGACAGCGCTCCACCGCGGCAAGCCTTGTTGCCGCAGGAGCACCTCACGCCCGCTGGCAAGCGGGGCCGAGCGGGGCCCTCGCAGGACCGCTTCGCTCCCGCCAAGCGGCCAAAGGGAACCCTACTCCTCCGCCTCGTCGTCTTTGGAGGCGGGCCAGAATTTGATCTCTCCGGCGCTCAGCTCCGGACGAGGAAGAAGAAGAGTAAGATTCTTTGCAGCATTTGTAGTTCTTCGCTTGTTGCTTTGTCTTGTATCGACTTGCTTCACTCTGAACCCATTCCTTTTCGTGACGCTGGCCCAGAGCGTCGAAGAGAGCCAAGGCCCCGGTGATTGTCATCGAGGACGAACCCACCGCGACAGAAGGAGGCGCGTCCGAGACCACCTTGCCGGACGCGGCAACTCTTCGTCAAAGCAGCCCCCAGCGCAGCCCCCAGCGTAAGTATATGGTTTACTCCCTGCTGTTAGGCGTGCATGGGTGCCCTTTCTTTGCTGATATCTGACTGCTGATTTGTGTAGGAGCAGAGCAGCCTTACCAGAGTGCCACAAGCCGCCTCTGACATGCCTTCGCCGACTACACCGCCAAGGGAGGATTCCCCGGCAAGGGAGCGTTCTCCGGCAAGGGAGACTTCTCCGGCAAGGGGCAGTTCTCCGGCAAGGGACAGCTCTCCGGCAAGGGACAGCATCAGCGATCCCCTGATGGTGGAGACCATGACTGCAGACCCTAGCACAGGTAATCCTCTTGCTTGAAAACTTTCCTTGTGTTCTTCTTCTTCTGATTTTCTTTTTGAATATTTGCTTGACTTTTCTTCATTTTTCGGTCGCCGATCCATTCGCCACAGAGCCAATGGAGACCGAGGCCGCAGTAAGGAGGACGCTACAAGGCAATACCGACGACGCCGCCATCGGAGAAGAAGCTGGCGCCGACGAGCCCGCCGGCGAAGAGGCCGCCAAAGCTGCCGCCGCAGAAGCTGGCGAGGGGTCCGGCGATCGCACTGACGGCCCTGAGGTCGCAGGAGCGCCAGGCGCTACGCCGAACGCCGATCCCTCCGCCGTTGCGGCAGCGTCGGGCTCCGAAGAGCCCCAGCCAGGCGCCTATTTGAAGGCCGGCGATGGCGTCTTCATCAAGCTCCCGTGGGCGTCGAGCTCCAGGGCGCCGGCCGAAGGAGAAACTTTTGATGAAGAGCTGCTAGCCTCCGCTGGACTGACGCTGGTCGACGCACCAAACAGCAGCAGCGGCGAGTCTGAGGAGGAGCAGATGCTGCGGAAGCTGCTGTCGCTCTACCGTGCCCGACAAGCCAAGCTGGAATCCCGGGAAGCGCTAGTCGCGAAGGCGGGAGCAGACATCAAGAAGCGCGCGGAGGAGCTCCGGGGCCTCAACCAGAAAGCTCTCCGGTCCTTGGCAGAGGAGCGGGAGCAGCTTGCCGAGGAGCGCAAAGCCTTCCTCCTCGAGAAGGCTGAAGCTGAAGAGCAACAGCGGCTTGCTGCCGAGAAGCTGTCTGCGCAGGAAGGCGAGTTGGCACAGAGGAAGGTTAATCTTGACAGCCATGAGGAGGATCTATCCACGCGCGAGCAAACATTTGGCGGGGCTCTCAAGGAAGCAAAGGATGCTGCCGCAGCTGCCGAGGCCGCCAAGAAGGAGCTGGAGACGAAGGTGATGCAGCTGGAGGACAATCTCAAGGAGAGCGGCGAGGAGCTTGCTGCACTCAAGCATGAGCGCGAGAAGGATGCCTATACTCTTGGCGAGTTGTAGGGCCGTCTCGCCGAGAGGAGCAAGGAGCTCAGCGCCGCCAAGGACTCCAACGCAGATCTTGAGTTGAAGCTGACCACCTTGACTCAGGCGCTGGACGGCGCCAGGGAGCAGGAGGTGGCCTTGAAGGAGAAGATCAAGGCCGACGAAGCGCTGGCGAGGCCGGGCCGCCGCCTGTAATACCTTTAGGGAGAATGTGGAGCACTGGACCGAGGGTCTCGTGGATGTTGCTGCAGCCATCGGCTGTGGAGCCGGGCGACTGGGATGGAGGATCTTGGATATTCCTCCGATGAGCACCTCCGACCCAGTGCCAAGCTCAGCTTGTTCTTCAAGGGCGTGGTGACGGCCCTCCAGCGACTCCGGGAAGAAATCCCAAAGCAGCTGGCCGAGGAGTCGCGCCAGATTTGCGCGGGAGCTCTTCAAAAGGTGCTGATGAAGGTGGCCTTCCGCAACCCAGGCCTCAACCTCACCAACGTCCTCAAGTCATTGCCGCCGGATGCTGATGTGGAAGCGCTCAAGACCCTTGTCGCACCCATCGTGGACAGGGTGAGCGGGATCAAGAGGGTTGAGGGCGATCGCAGAGATTAGGCCGCCCGCTTTCTCTTTTTCTTGCCGATGCTGGTCATGTTATGAGAACAATCTATTAGAGCTGCGACAAGCTATCTTGTAATATAACTCTATTTCGGGTAGCAATTGCTATGTTATTTCCTTTACTTGGTTCCTTCCTTTGTATGTTTTTGCCCTATGCTTTTAGGGAACTTGTCAACAGAGCACTGTCATGAGCGCTGAGTGCGGGACGTCAGCAGCCTGCCGGCGGTGCTGCTACCGACAAGAAACCTTGTCGCAACTAGTCGCAGCTCACTTAAGTTGTTGAGCGGACTCGAAACAAAGTAAGGGCGCAACTAGCTACGAGTTGGTTCCTCCGCGCATGTGTTTTCCATACAAAGTACGGTCGTTCGAGGAAGATAACTTAAAATTTTAAAACTGATTGCTCAAACTTTAGCAACTTAGCTTTTTCCGCTGTTTGCTTCTCGGTAAGGCTAGACTTCCTTGAGCGACGCTTGGTCCACACCATTATCTTCTCCTTTCCCCCGGCAAACTTGTGGGCGAGGGAACCTTCCTTTCTTTGAGAAAGAGAAAGAAGATAAAATAAAGATATGGAGCCTTATGGCTCGTTATTGATAAACGGGGGTAGGTGCTGAACAAAGTGTCAGATAGCGCATGCAAAAAAGAAGTAGAAAGCATGAAATTGACAAGATGTGCGAAGCGCATTAGCTTTACTTATGCACGGGGTCTGCGCCCGGCTTTGTACGAAGGATTACATGCAACATCGGCAAGACTTGTACAAAAGGTGGTTGCTGGAACAGGTTCCGGCAACCGCGCCTTACGGGTAAAACTTACGAAGATGCTCAATGTTCCAGGAGTTGCTCACCGGAATGCCATCTTCGGTCTCAAGGCGGACTGCGCCAGGCCTAGTGACTCGTTTCACCCGGTAAGGGCCTTCCCACTTCGGCGTCAACTTGTTGGAATTCTTGGCGGACTGAACGCGCCGAAGAACAAGGTCGCCTTCCTCGAGGCTTCTGGCATTAACTTTGCGGCTATGGTAGCGGCACAAAGCTTGCTGGTATCGAGCAGCTCGTACAGCAGCCTGAAGACGATCCTCCTCAAGGAGCATCGCGTCATATTGTCGCAGTTTCTCTTGCTCAAGCTCATCATAAGCGAGCACTCGAGGTGATCCGTATACGAGTTCCGTGGGGAGAACTGCCTCTGCTCCATAGACTAGAGCGAAAGGTGTCTGGCCAGTGGCTCGATTTGGCGTCGTCTGATCGACCAAAGAACCACCGGCAGCTCCTCGATCGATTCTTTCCGCACTTGTGCAGCCCGTCGAAAGTTCTCGGTCTTGAGCCCGCAGCACTTCAAAGATTCGCCTTCTCCGCTTGACCGTTACTTCTCGGATGAGCAAGCGAGCGAAGCAGACCTTGGCGCCAAGATCTTGGACGTACTGCATGAAGGTGCGGCTCGTGAATTGCGTGCCGTTGTCGGTGATGATCCTGTTAGGGATTCCGAAACGGCAAACAGTCGACCTAAAGAACTTGACTGCTGACTGTGCTGTCACCTTTCTCACTGCTTCCACTTCCGGCCACTTTGTGAACTTGTCGATCACAACGTACAAGTACTCAAAGCCCCCGACAGCTCGGGGAAAGGGGCCGAGGATGTCGAGCCCCGCATCAAAATGGCCAGGATAAAGGGATCGCCCGGAGAGCTTGAGCTGGCTGGTGTATCTGCTTGGAATGGAACTGCACGCTTCACACTTGGTTACTTGTGCAGTTGCATCACGGAGGGCTGTCGGGCAAAGAAACCTTGCCGGAACGCTTTGCGGCAAGTGTTGTGGCGCCAATGTGGTGACCACATATGCCTCCATGTATCTCTCGCCAACAGCTTTTGTCCGTCTTCCCGGTGAATACACTTCAATTTCACACCGTTGAGTCTTCTTACATGCAGTGTGTTGTCGACAAACTGGTACATACTTGACTGCCGGGCTACTCTTTCCGCTTCTTCTTGCTCTTGGGAAGTTCTCTGTCTGAAGGAAACGGACAATCTGCTTGTGCCCATCTTTGGAGCCTGCGGCTCGACAACAATGACTAAAGGCACATCGCTGCCGCGGAACATCTGCTTCCACGGCGAGAACCTGCGGCTCAGCCGGAGCTTGACGTTCCTCGGCAAGCTTGCCGGAGCAAAACTTGTCGGGAGCGCTCGCTTCAACAGAACAAACCCTAGGGCTTGCCGGAGCAGATCGCTTCTCAAAGACCCTTGGTGTTGATCTTGAGGACCTTCTTGACGGCGACTTCGGGAAGCTCTGCCGGAAAATAGTCACCAGAGATCAATTTCCTCTTCTTGCCCTGTCCGGTTGATGGCGTTACATACGGTTGAGTCAGCTTGAGCACAAAAATCCCTGGTTCCACAGGTAACTTAAGTGCAGCGCACTTCGATAGGCCATCAGCAATGTCGTTCTAAGCTCTTGGAACATGTTCCATTTGCAGGCCGTCAAAGTGCTCTTCTAGCTTTCTCACTTCATCAACATAAGCTGCCATCAACAGACTCTGATAACTCTTGTTCACTTGGCGGACGACAAGCTGTGAGTCACCCCTGATAATGAGCTTCTTGATCCCAAAGGCTACTGCGATCCTGAGACCGGCAAGCAAACCTTCATACTTTGCAGTATTGTTCGTTGCTTGCTCCTTGGGAAAGTGCATCTGGACTACGTACTTGAGGTGCTCTCTAGTGGGTGCAACAAGTAGCACGCCCGCACCGACGCCTTGGAGCGAGAAGGCACCATCAAAGTACATCAGCCACTCTTTGCTTGCTTCCTTGACGGGGATGCTCAAGCTTGAATTTCTTCATCTTGTGTTGGCGTCCATTCTGCTATGAACTCCGCCAATGCTCGCTTTGGATAGTTGAAGTGCTCTCAAACTTGAGGCCAAAGCTTGACAGTTCCAAAGTGCCCACTCGACAATCCCGCCTGTTGCCTCTGGATTTTGGCAGTATCCTCTTCAGCCGGAAAACGAGTGACGATCGTGTGATCTCATGTGCCTGGAAGTAATGGCGCAACTTTCTCAAGGCCATGAGGAGGCCGAAAAGCAATTTCTGCACACCAGAGTACCTTGACCTAGCCCCCTGCAGGAGGGAACTGACAAAGTAAACTGGGCGCTGCACCATTCTTTTCTGCATCTTCTCATTCGTTTGCGTAGATCCATCCTTGTCGGGACCAGAGCTTGCCGGTGAAGCCCCCGCCGTCATTGGATGCATCCGCCATGGTTGCTAGCTCATCATCTGCCTCCCTCTCCGCTACTAACGCAGCACTAACCACTTGATTGGTTGCCGCTATATATAGCGGCAACTTCTCTTGTGGCTTAGGTGCGACAAGTGTTGGAGTGGAGGACAGTATCTCTTCAAGTCCTACAGCGCAGCCTCCGCTTCGAGTCCATTTCATCGGACCTGCCTTTTCAAAATTTTGAAAAATGGCGGAAGCGCGCCAGCAGAACCTAGAGATAAACCTTTGAGAGCAGCTACGCAACCGCAAGTCTTCGTACATCCTTGACGCGCTTTGGTGCTTCAATCTGCTCAATGGCCTTGATCTTGTCGGGATTGGCTTCAATTCCCCATTGAGACCACGAAGAACCCGAGAAGCTTGCGGAAGGGACTCCAAACACACACTTCTCGTGGTTGAGCTTGAGGTTGATCTTGCGCAGATTTGCAAAGGTTTCGTCTAAATCTTGAATCAGAGTCGCCTTGTCCTTGCTTTTGACCACTATGTCATCCATGTAGGCTTCCACATTTCGTGCATTTGCGGCTCAAAAGCATCATGGACTACTCTTGCAAATGTTGAACCGCATTCTTTAATCCGAAAGGCATCCGTGACGAAACAATATGTGCCACATGGGGTGATGAATGCGGTCTTCTCCTCATCCTCTTCTCGCCATGAAGATCTCGATGATATCCTCGAGTATGCATCCAGAAATGAAAGAAAATCACATCCGGCCGTGGAGTCAACAATCTGGTCGATGCGCGGCAAGGGAAATGGGTCTTTGGGACAAGCTTTATTGACATCGGTAAAGTCGATACAAAGCCTCCATTTCCCGTTTGCCTTGTGTACAACTACAGGATTGGCCAACCACGTAGGATGGAGCACTCCTCTGACAAGGCCTCGCTGCTTCCAATTTCTTGATTTCTTCTGCGATGAATTCTTGGCGCCCAACCGCTCGCTTCGACTTTTCGCTGACGGGTCGCGCATGAGGACAAACGGCAAGATGGTGCTCAATTACTTTCACGGGAACACCAGGGATGTCGACGGTCGCCACGCAAACACGTCGACGGTCGCCGCAGGAAAGCAACGAGCGCGCCTTCCTATTTAGGGTCGAGAGTGGCACTAATGGTGAAGGTACCACCAGTGCCTTCCTCCTTGGCGGACACCTTCTTGGTCTCTGGTGGAGCTGCCATCATCTTCTTACACTTGCCGGTGGAGCTCGATGGTGCGTCCTCGACGGTAGCGCAGCACCAAGAGGTGCGCTTGCGGAGTGGGCATCGAGCTCTTGCCGGACTTGGTCTTCTTCTTCGCCCGGAGCTTCAGCGGCAAGTGGCTTGCAATCTGCTGCAGCTGCTTCCGGTAGATCTTGTCGGCGCAGAGATAAGAGCATCCTTCTTGTTGCTGTGACGGAGATGACACTTATCGGGCTGGCATCTTCAAAGATGTTGTATGCATAGTGAGAGGCTGCCATGAATTTGGCGAGTCTTTGACGGACCAAGGATCCCATTGTAAGGCAATGGAAAGTCAAGAACGTCAAAAGTGACCCTCTCGATCCTGAAGTTCAACTTCGCTGCCAAATGTCACCGCAACGTGATATTTCCTTCGCTTGCTCCTTCCTGCATTGATTCCTTGAATGTGCGGTCTCTTCGAGCTCGCCATCGTGGATCCGGAGTTTCGGAGCACCGCGGAGGAGATCAGGTTCAAGCCGGCCCGCCGTCAACTAGAATCTTAGTGACCTTGAGGTTGCGGATAGTTGGTGAAACCAACATCGGCAAGCACCCGACCGCAGCTACACGATCGTGGTGGTCCTCAATATCAAAGATGATAGGCGTCTTGGACCATTTCAGAGGCTTGCGTGACTCGACGGATGGTTACGCCGCATTGACTTCCCGCATCCACTGCTTGAGCTGGCGGTGTGATGTATGCAGAGAAGCACCGCCGTCAACGCACAGGACCTCTGTGGCTTTCTGGAACTCCTGCTCATCGGTCTCGTCATCATCCATGTCTTCATCATCGTCGTGGTCTTCATCCTTGTCGCCGCCGCGGAGAAATCATCTCCTTGTCGCTGCTTGGCCTTGGCGCGGCGTCCTCCTCGGCCGGGGCGTTTCTTGCTAGCTCCTCCAAAGCACCTTCTGGGCCTTCTCCTTGTCGCTGCTCGTATTCAGCCTTCGCTGCTCTACAAGCTGCTCGACCTTTTGCAGCTCTGGAGGTCATGGCCCTTGGTGCGATGGATCTTGCAAGATCTTGTTTGTTGGAGCCGCCCCGCTTGTCGGCGACCGCCATACCGGCAATTGGTGCCAGCGGCAACCTCCTTGCCGGAGCTACCAGCTTTGGCTTTCTTGGCGCCACCTCATTGCGGACTGCTCAACAACTAGCACATCTTTGCCTTTCTTCTTCCTGTTGTTCCGCCGCGGTTTTTCTTTGCGGGCGGTCTCCTCACTATCGATCCTCCGCTTGAGATTCTCTCCGGAGTCTCCTCCTTCCTCAAAGACGCGTGCACATTTGTCGGCCAGGGGCATATAGCTCATCGACGTCTCGATCTTGCACATCGCCATCCCTCCCGCATCTTGCAGTTTCGCACGCTCGATGGAACGCGCTGATTACCGCGTAGGTGGACATCCGGGATGTTGTGTCAGACGCTGAATCTCCGAATGTACTTGCGCAGGGCTCTCCTTCCTTCCGGGCGGCAGATGAAGGTCACTTTCTTGGCCATGGGGCTTGTGGCCGCAGAAGGCGCCGCAAACTGATGGCATAGATCTGCCCAAGAGGATATGGAGTTGTCCGGCAAGTGCATGAGCCAGGATCGACATTGGGCTTGAGCACCGGTGGAAGTAGTTGGCCAGGATCTTGTCGTCTCGCCCGGCAGCTTGCACCGCGATGGTGTAGATGCTGAGGAACTCCGACGGATGTGTCTCGCCGTCGCATTTCTCTCGTACGTCGGCTTGAAATTCTTCTTGCTAGGCCATCGGACTTGCCGCAGCTCACGAGTGAACGCAGGGCAACCTATCACAGACGGCAAGTCGCTGGTTCCCCTGGCGCATGCATGTCGACAGAGGGCCCAGGCGCTGGTCGATTGACGCCTTGGCGCTTCTCTTGGGCGCTTCGATGCGAGTTCGGCGTCTTCTTGCTGTCGTTCGTGAAGAACTTGGCGCTGATCGCGACGAGCTCGTGGATCTGATGATGCGGTGGAGTCGCCGCCGAGGTGGATCCGGCGAGTCGGCGATCTTGGCCTTCGGGCGGAGAGTGCATGGTGGTTGCACCCCACCGGTTTGCCGCCACCGGCTCGTGTTTGGCAGTCTGTCGCGGCAGCGATGCACTCGGCTGTCATGAGGCCGCCGTTGGCAAAGCCGTTGAGACTACGAATGGTGGCCCTCCATTCATCGACCTTGTTGGCTGTTGGAGGGTAATCCAGAGCAGTTGAGCTCTCGCCAAAGCTTGCTGGAGTGGTGGGTGGCGATGGCGAACGGCGCGAGGAGCGGATATGCTCGGATTTCTAACTATGTTAGAAGGAGCGATATCCCGCCCAGCGACCGCGTTTCGCTTCGCGCCCGACATGTTGGCGTGCATGCTGGTCTTGAGCATCCCGAGATCCACCAGCTCGATCTTGGTCCAACGAGCGTATGGCGTTGTGAATACCATGACGCTGTCGGTCCCGCACCTCCTGAGACAGGCGCGGTGCATGTACGGACGCCGAGGTATGCGCAACCTTGTCCTTGGACTTGGCAGCACCGTGGGCTCCCCCGTCGATGTCCATTGTTCCACCGGTGTCTACCCCACCACTCGTTTGCTCCGGTGGTGGTGGGTTCGATGCGGACGGAACATCTACCGCCGAAGCCTTCTTCTTCGGTGGCATGTCGATGAAGATGATGAAGATCTAGCTCGTGTGGACGCCGGATCAGGTTCACACAATTTCGAACCCCCCCCCCCTACCTGGCGCGCCAAAGATGTCGGGAGGTTGATCGGCCCACGAACACCTATGGGACGGCGGACCGAGCCCCTTTTGGTTCAAGCGGGGCGGAGGTCGCACGAAGAGCAGATCGAGGCGGTTAACACGAAGCGGTTTACCCAGCTTCGGAGCTCTCCGGAGAGATAACACTCCTACTGCTGCATGTCTGAGTGTATTGAGTTCTTGCTCGGGAGTGCTGGAGTGCTATAGTACACACCAGCTGCTAACAAGACCGAGCGTGAGTGTTCTCTGGCTTCCTCCCTTTCGAACCCCCCTCTACGTTGCGCATGGGCCTCCTTTTATATGCTAAAGGGGTCTCCGACAGGTGGCAACATAGACAAGGGTAAAAATGGAAAAGGAGTGGTTGGTACAGCTACTTGTACAAAGGTATCATACCTAACCCCGACGGCAGGGGACAAAGGCATTAAATGCCCGCTCACGCCGCCCTAACGTGCGTAAAAGGGACCGGCTGTGGGCGCCACCGCTTGCCACGATGGTAACTTGTCACGCTGCCACATCAGGTTTCCGTCAAGACGGCTTTCTTGCCACGCTACCGGAAAGGTCCTGTGGCGACACGTTAGTGGATGTGCCGGAGCGCAGTACAGAGTGAGTGGTCTGTCATGCGGCAAGCGCCTTGCCGCGGTTGTTGTCTTGTCGAGTCCGGAAGCTTGTCGGTCACCGGGCCTTCCCGGCAAGCTCCTCTTGCCGGGGCCTTGTCTCCTAGGTGCCTTGGGTGGCCTTCCCGGCAAGCTCCTCTTGTCGGGGCCTTGTCTCCTAGGTGCCTTGGGTGGCCTTCCCGGCAAGCTCCTCTTGCCGGGGCCTTGTCTCCTAGGTGCCATGGGTGGCCTTCCCAAGCTCCTCTTGCCGGGCCTTGTCTCCTAGGCTTGAATACTTTGTTCTTGAATGGCTCCAAAGGAACCACGGAGGACCTTGGCGATCACTGGCAAGCCTTGCAGCGGAGGGCTGCAACTGCCTGCACAAGTTCGGGATACTAGGGTACCCCTACTCTAGTACACCGACAGAGCCCCGGCCTGGGCCACACACGATGCCGAGCGCTGTTGGGCCAGGCCCAAAACAGGGCACGGGCACGCGCGGCCTGGGTTACGCCGTAACTCACCCCGGACCCACCAGGCCCAAAACAGGGCACGGAGCTTGCCGGGGCCTTGTCTCCTAGGTGCCTTGGGTGGCCTTCCCGGCAAGCTCCTCTTGCCGGGGCCTTGTCTCCTAGACTTGAATACTTTGTTCTTGAATGGCTCCAAAGGAACCACGGAGGTCCTTGGCGGTCACCCGGCAAGCCTTGCCGCGGAGGGCTGCAACTGCCCGTGCACAAGTTCGGGATACTAGGGTACCCCTACTCTAGTACACCGACACGATGAAACATGTCTGACGAGAATAACAAAGATGACAGATACGAATGAAATGCAACATATGATAAATAATCAGATAAACTATCATCACAGAGCACGAAAGAAACTGTTGAAGGAATTGTAGTAAAGTAGAATGAACCAGTGGTGCTCGCTGGTGACAGGTGGATTTGGTAGACCAGTTCGCCCTTCTGACAAAGGATTACATCTGGTTAGAGGGGTTGTGACTTAACACGGAAGATAAACTCTCTTCACCTTATTCTCCTTCAACTCGGAGTTGATCAGACTCTAGTTGATTTCGCTCGTGGTATATACTTGTCGGCGATCTCCAAACCTTCGATCGACCTTCGCAAACCACAATCACTCTTCGTTGCTGAAGATCTTGCTTGGTGAAGACAACAAATCTTCAACACTCGAGCCGACACCAATCCGTCTAGAGAGTGCGCAACTCTCAAGAGTAATTGGTACAAGAACTCTAACTCAGAACTACTATGATGCTCAACCACTGTCTAAGTTTGGGCTCTTGATTTTTCTCTCGGTGGATCTTAAACTCAAATCACTCAGAGAGGGGATGCTCAATCAATCTTCTCAGAAATATTAAGCGGAACAGCCCACAGGCAACGTTGCAGCGGGGTGGCTATTTATATCCGCAGCCGACCAAATTGGACATGTGGAGCAGCCAATGGCCGAAAGGCATGAGTTCAACGGTCGGAAATTGAGCACAATGGTAACATTGCTTGCAGAGAAAGTAAAGCTAACTCCTCACTTCGAAAGATATCTCCGGCAGCATGAAGAACAACGTCTACTGCTGCCAGGTAATCATTCAAAACATAAAGAGATTTCTCTCGCATCTTTCATAGGTTTTGGGCTAAGCATCACAGCGGATCTAAGCTTCGAGAACATATACCCCTCTTAATAGTACGGAGGTCCTATGACTCAAATAAATGAAAGAAGAATGACGAAATGAATGCTACGTCTACACTTGGTCTTCGACTTCCATTCATTGCAGTCAATTTCTTCGGACAAGAACTCCGAACGGATTTCTTCACGTCAGCAATAATTTTTGAGGGGCTAACTCCTTCACATCAATCTTCTCGCCTACATGACTTCAACAAATGTAGCTCATTCTTCTCTGCAACACAGATATTCTTCGGTGAAGTTCATCGAACTTGACATCAGAGATAGAATCCTCTTTGGTCCTGCATGGACTATTTCTCTCAGTGTGCACTAGCAAACAAATCAGTCCATGCCTATTTCTATCAACAATCTCCAAAACACAGGAGGGCAGATATTGCACCAACAATCTCCCACTTTTTGGACGATTGTTGACAAAACCATCAAAGGATAGATAAAAGGGATGAAATGGAATGCGAAGGATAAAGAAAGACAAGAGATAATTACGAACATAAAGTTCGCTCCCCCTGAAGATATGCATTGAATGCATAGCGGATAAACTGGAAGGTACCGAGATGAATCTTCGTATGAGTGATATTGACATATGATCTGATTCGTGGTCTCTTCCAATACACTCGTCAGTGTCTGAGTTAATTCCTATCACACACAATCTTTGAAAAGGATTAGATAGATACAGTGAATGTTTTGAAATTATCTGTGATGAAGGATATGCCATGAGGGTTTTCTCAGAACACGGTTTGAATCCACACGAGAGATAAGTTCCTTGCTGTTAGATACTTCGAAGAGAGACAGAGCAAGGGAATCACAAGTATATTGCTCGGAGTAGATATACTGCCAACTTGGTTTTCCTGTGACGAAGTTGATGCGATGGATATATGCGAGGAAAAAACTGTAAGTCATATAGAGAGCTTTCGAAACTCAAGAAATTTAAATTGAGGCTGAATTTCTTCACCTACAAGGTCAGATAGCGAGAGATAATTATTGAAGCATATCTAAACATGAGAAACATATAGTTCCAAGGAGTAAAAAGTCTCTGCTAGAGAGGCATGAAATGCTATTCTCTTTGAACTGCTTTTGCTTACCCTGCACGATGGCTAATTATCGAGGATAATCATTGCAAGGGAGTAAACTTTCGATTGCACTTGCAAATAGATTATTGGAAGCAAAAAGTATTGCAGGGGGGTTATTAACATTACATGACGACCGAGTATTTCAACACCACAGGCGGTGCTTTAAGTTTCAAAAGCAAATTGTTCGACGAAAACCAAAGAGTTTGACAGAAAAGCAAATGGCGAATGAAAACACCCTGCAAATAACTTGCTCATCTATCACTCGATGTTCTTCTCCCCTTTTTTTCCAACAAGTGTCAAAAAGGATAGAGAATGCATATGAGGAACTCCTCATCCGAAGAACCCTCAGAATCAGAATTCACACTTCTTGAAGAGGCAGAGCGAGGGATAGTGGAGGCCGAAGCAGGCGTTGCAGCATGGGGTCCGGGAACATCTTCGGAAGAAGTTGTGCGAGGTGCATCTGGCTTGAAGATAAGTGTTCCAGTTGCATCTTCAAGATCATCATATGGTTTGAGAAACAATAGGTCAGTCGATCCAAAATGCTGAGGAAGCACTGGGGTTTCCCTTCAGATGCGAGGAACTACCAATAACTCTAGATAGTCATATTCTTTCTTGATACCCTTGGTAGCCAGCTGTTTGCGAGAGTAATGCTGCCTTAGAAGGGTCCAGCAGTGCTTCTTTTGCTCCTTCTCATGCAGTAGGGTTTGGCGAACATAGTTGTGAAGCAAATTAATTCTAGTCATCAATTCCAGCTTCACTTGCTGATCGAGCTTGATGTTGCTTTCCATGGCTTGCTGAGTGCAAAGACAAATCTCATATATAGAGGGATTTTCTTCATGAGGGATTTCAACTTTTGCTCTCTTGATCGGAGCACCAGACACGGGAGCAGAAGTAGTGGCATCCACTGGCATCTTTCCTTTGCTGATATCTTTCACAATCTTGAGAGTGTCGTGAACTGGTGGCATGAAAACCTTCGAAACATGTGGGTAGAGAAATCTTTCTTCAATGAGCTGCTCGATGGCAAACATGACCCAAGGTGCATATGGCTTCAAAGCTTGAGGGCTATCAGCAGTCCAGGCCAGGTTGTGAATGAAAAGATCTAGAACATCAAAACTAATTCCTTAAGAAATGGCTAGAAGAGCATTTCCCATGATGCCATTGATGGTTTCTGGCCTGTTTGTTGGCGTGAGAGAATTGCAGAGGATATAGAACATCACTTTGTTCTCATAAACTAGATTCTTTGGATTTGCTTCAATGCATTCATCACCAACAAGCTTGGGGTCCATCTATAGATGAAGTTGTGCTTCGGTTACTTCCCAATAGTGCAACCTATGTTCTTGATCCTTGCAAAATTCACACTGAGGAAGATTCAATAGTGCTAAGAACTGGTCAGCCGAGCACTTGATGTTTTCTTCTCCGGTCATCCATTCGAGGATCCAAGTGCTGCAATTTGCGAGGTCTCCTGAGATATAAAGAGTGGCATAGAACTGAAGGATTACTTCACGATTCCAGCCATGATTGATACGAAGGAAGCTATTCAGGAAGACATGTTCAATTTACTCGATGGTGTGATGGAAACAGGGTAAAATTTTGAGCTCTGCAAAATCCAGAATCTTGTGCTTGAAAATGTGATTCTTGCCGAGTAAAATCCGAACTTAATATACAGCCTGTTCCTTTGTCCAGAATCTGGGTGAGAGCAAAGTTCTTTCTTCATCATATGGGCTGGTCCCAAAGAATGCAAGCTTCAAAAGATGAAGCTACTCATTGAACGCATGACCATCTGGGCCATCTTCAACAGGGAACAATGGAAATGTTTCCAGTGGATTTCTCAGATGTTCTTCATCGCTCATGGCCTTGGTCGGAATGTCATCAGGTGGTCGCACATCTTCCTCGATGGGCTTAAGAGGAGCACGAGGCATCTTTGACTTCTCTGGTGCACATGGCTATGAGGCACATGATGGACTGTCATTTTTGCTTGCTGGAACTCCTTCATCGGTTTTCTGGCTTTCGGGCACTAGGGCCTTTTCTTTATGTGCATTTTCTTTGGTGGGAGGCACAATTACCTCGTCAGACGCTTGGCTCAGAACTGCTTCTTTCTCGAATACTTGGGACACAATAGGTGGAACAATTACTTCGTGAGCCATAGGATCTTATGATTTTTTTCTCTTCCTCTTCCAACTGCGAAGCAGTAGGACGAGGAGCGGGATCAACATCCATCTGGGTAGGGGCACCTTTGGAGGTGATGTGATGAGGACAACAATACCATTGTTACACCCACAACCCCTGCTGCTATACATACTGGACCAATTACTAGAGCTCACAAGATGCTAATTAAATTACTGTGTACTTTCGTTTCTTGGTAATGATTCTAATGTTCATGAGAATATGATGCTGCCTAAATTGGATACATTTGTTTTGCTTACAAATGAATGGCCTAGCTTGGAGAAGGATGAACATTGGAGCAAGAACAAGCATGGAGATAATGGTATGCGCAAGGGGAACAAGAACAGAGTTTTAAGTGATGATTTCAGTACTTTGAAGCCACCGTAATGAGTGCATGAAGGCTTCGACGAAATATACAAGATGCCGCTTCACAAATTTCATCCAGAGGCTATTATAGGTGCTATGTCACCTTATTATTGGGCCAGGCCCATGTAATTTCGAAATACTTGAGTATAGGCTATTTTTAGAGTCTGCAGGTGTGGGGAAACAAGAGTTAGGGTTGGTTTTGGACCCCTCCTCCAAGGGCCATGAAATTGCCCCCTCTTCCTCCATATATACAGCCCTTAGGGCACTGTTTAGACTTTGGGTTTTGTTTAGATTAAAAGTTCACCATAGATGCAACTTTGCGTACTTCGTTTGTGTTCAACGACCAGACCAAGGCGTTAGAGAACCCCACCTTGATCAATATAGCTTTCATCTTATATTCGCAATATCCATATTGCAATCTTAGTTTCTTGCTTGTTCTTTGTTTGCTTGCAGGAAATCGACAATCGTGGTCAGGTGCCGGGGTGGTCAATAACCCCTCTGATGTTGGTTTAGCGATTGCAAAGGCGCGACGTCTCGCACGTTCGTAGTCGTATCGTGAAGTTCGACTCCAACAGAAAATGATAGCTATCTCATTGAAACATTGGGACACCCTCGCCTCTATCAAGTGGTATCATATTTCCAGGTTGCTCAGTGAGATTTTCCAGTTTTTCGTAGTTTTGATCGAGTCTGTTTTTCATACCTACAGTCCACGAAAAAGCCAAAAAATATTAGGGTTAGTTCATCATATCCAAACCAATCTGAGCCATTCCATAATCTTTTCTGTATTTGCTTTGTTGAATTTGCGGTTGCATCCTCGTGTCAATTTGCTGGTCTTAGTGTATAGTCCTTTAGAGTTTCGAGTTTTGTTGACAAGTTGTCACACCGCCACGGCACCATCATCATCGTTGTCATATACCACCATCGTCATCACCGCTGCCATATACCACCATCGTCGTCATCGCTGCCATATGCCACCATCGTCATCACCGCTGCCATATACCACCATCGTCATCACCGCTTCTATATACCACATATCCACCGCCATCACGCCAATCCGAGTCCACCTCCATCATAGTTTCGTCACCAGTCTGTGTTCCACCGCCCTACATATATCCGCCACCAGCCCGAGTTTCCACCAGATTCATCTCTGCCACCTGTCCTAGTCCGAGTCTAGTATTTGTTTCTTTGTTCTCGATATCTTGATCATGCCATACTCCAAGTCGTGACAGAGTAGGACTCCCGAACTTCCATGCTACCAGAATAGAAAATTAGTTCCAGTTTAAAAAAAACTAAATCTGGAAAATTCTGGCTAGGCATTTTTAGGCCATTTGTAGACTTTTAAAAAAAATTGTTGTGGAGCAAAAAAAGTGCAAAAAAGTGAATAAATAAATAAAGAGATTCAGAGTGTGCTCCTCCATTGTTTATGCGCACCGTTGTGATTTTTTTAGTGTTCTAGGCTCGCGTTTCTAGCACAGTCTAGCCTAGGACCAGCACTGTAACGTCGTTGAGCATTTATTCAACTTTGCATGTCTGAATTGATTTTTGCTGACCATTTTTGCTACCATATTATAAGCCTTCGCAGCTCCACATACATTTATGTCATGCGTTTGACTCTCCCTGGTAATCGCTCTATCCAAGTTTTGAGAGTTTTGACTACAACGGTTGCCGATCACCACATGCTGCTGGGTAAGAACTGGTAAGAATTTGAGATTTGCTTGACGGATTTGTGACACACTGCCACTTTCTAGGAGTCTGTAGGATCATATTTATTCTGTGTTTCTTTTGTTGCTAACCATGGTAGGACCACAAGCCAATGAGATTGACTGGGAGAACTTGACGAAGAAGGAGCTTCATGATAAGTTTTAGCACATGTTGAGTCAACAGGTGGAAGACGTCATGGCCAGCTTTGGAAAGGCACTTCAGAGGATTGATGACATTGAGAAGACAATTGCCACCAAGTTGGACGCCAAGTTTGATGAAGTACTCGCGCGTCTTCCACAACCACCACATGCATCTGCCACACCATTACAACAGCAACAACAACAACCACCTCCACGTCGTGAAACAACCCTCCACCGAGCGGGCATGTTCCTCTTGAGCCAGGAAAAAATTCTGGTGCCCCTGCTACTGTTTTTTATGCTTCTGTAGCTCCTGCTGCTACTACAGAGGTGGAGGACTATTACGAGGATGAGGTTGATAAAAATCAGAACTACGTGCAACCACCAGCACCACCACCACCAGGTCGACCTCATGCATATAATCGCAACGGTAGGGTTCCAGCACCACCTCAGGTACGAGATTATGACCATATTCCTAGACTAAAGTTGAATATCCCACAGTTTGAGGATAGATGCATTCCCAATGTATATCTTACTTGGGAGTTAGAAACTGAACAATGTTTCACATGCTTATAGTATCCTGAGGATAGATGTGTTGCTGCTACTGTTTGTGAATTCACTAGTTTTTCTTCTGTTTGGTGGTCTGAACATTGTAGATTATATCATGATAATATCCCTACTACTTGGGCTGCTTTGAAAACTTCTATGCGTACTCGTTGGGTTCCACCTTATTATCAACATGAATTACTTCAAAAATTGAAGCGTTTAAGACAAGGAAAAAATTCTGTAGAAGAATATTATCAGGAATTACAAACTGGCATGATTAGATGTGGTATTTTGAGGATAATGAAGCTATACTTGCACATTTTATGGGTGGATTAAATAAAGAGATTCAGACCATTCTAGAGTATAAGGAGTATAATATTATCACTCATTTATTCCATCTTGCTTGCAAAGCTGAACGTGAAGTCCAGGATCGACAAGCATTGGCGCGAACTAATTTTTCTGCGGGTCGATCTTCATCATGGACACCACGTACGTCGTCTGCTCCCACACGAACTACTGCAGCACCACTGACTTCAGCCGCCAATTCCAATCGAGATACAAGAAAACAGGCACCACCACCACCATCTCCCAGGAGTACACCTTCCGATCTCGCACAAAGCTCTTCTTCATCCATGGCATCAACAGGGCAAACACATGATATTATTTGTCGTCGTTGCAAGCGTGGAGGTCGTTATGCGAGAGAATGCCCATCGAAGTGTGTGATGATTGCTACTGAGGATGGTGGGTATGAGTCTGCTAGTGACTATGATGAGGAGACTCTGGCTCTTATTACAAGTGAAGAACACGGTGGAGATGATACTGATCATGAGACGCAATACAAGGCTGTCGAAGATGCTAACATGTATGAAAGTTTAGTTGATCAACGTGTTTTGAGTGTGCAAGTCACACAAGCTGAGCAAAATTATAGCCATAATTTGTTCCATACAAAGGGAGTTGTGAAGGAACATTCTGTCCTTGTCATCATAGATGGAGGGAGCTACAACAACTTGGCTAGCATGGAGATGGTGGAGAAGCTCTCTCTCACCACAAGACCACATCCGCATCCTTACTACATCCAATGGTTCAACAACAGCGGGAAGGTTAAGGTAACATGTACCCTTCGTGTGCATTTTAGTATCGCTAAATATGCTAATTTTGCTGATTGTGATGTGGTACCCATGCAAGCATGTTCCTTATTACTTGGTAGACCATGGCTATTCGATAAAAATTCTATACACCATGGTAGAAACAATCACTGTACTCTTGTTCATAAGGATAAACATATTACTTTGCTTCCAATGACTCTTGATTCCATTTTGAAAGATGATATTAATCGAGCTAGTAAAGCAAAATAGGAGCAAAATAAGAGTGAAAATCAGATAGTGGCAAATGAATTTGAGCAACAAATGAAACCTAATAATAAACCATCTAGTGTTGCTTCTGAAATTAAATTGAAAAGTGGATGTTTACTTGCCACCAAATCTGATATTGATGATCTAGATTGCAGCAAATCTGTTTGCTATGCTTTTGTGTGCAAAGAGGTGTTATTTTCAATCGAGGACGTGCCTTCCTGTTTGCCTCCTGCTGTCACAAACATTTTGCAGGAGTTTGCTGACGTCTTTCCACAAGACGTGCCACAGGGATTACCACCTATCCGAGGGATTGAGCATCAGATTGACTTAATTCCCGGTGCATCACTACCCAACCGTGCACCATACCATACTAATCCAGAGGAGACGAAGGAGATTATGCGTCAAGTACAGGAGCTGCTCGACAAAGGTTATATATGCGAATCTCTTAGTCCTTGTGCTATTCCTATTATACTAGTGCCAAAAAAGGATGGTACGCCGTGTATGTGTGTTGATTGTAGAGGCATTAATAATATTACTATTCATTGTCGTTATCCTATTCCTAGGCTAGATGATATGCTTGATGAATTGAGTGGCTCTACAATATTCTCCAAAGTTGATTTGCATAGTGGATACCATCAAATTTGTATGAAAGTGGGAGCTGAATGGAAAACAACATTTAAAACTAAGTTTGGATTATATGAGTGGTTAGTCATGCCTTTTGGGTTAACTAGTGCACCTAGTACTCTCATGAGATTAATGAACGGAGTTTTACGTGCCTTCATTGGATGATTTGTGGTATTGTATTTTGATGATATACTAACTTATAGCAAATCTTTGGAGGAACATTTTGAACATTTACGTACTGTTTTTATTGCTCAAAGTGATGCACGTTTGTTTGGTAACCTCGGGAGGTGCACCTTTTGCACCGATCGAGTATCTTTTTCTTGGATATGTTGTTTCTCCACAGGGAATTTAAGTTGATAAAGCCAAGATTGAAGCTATTGAGAGTTGGCCGCAGCCCAAAATGGTCACACAAGTTAGGAGTTTTCTTGGCCTTGCTAGTTTCTATATGTATTTTTTGAGAGATTTCATCCCCATTGCTGCACCTCTCAATGAGCTTACAAAGAAGGATGTGCCTTTTGTTTGGGGTACCGCACAGGAAGAAGCCTTCAAGGTATTGAAAGATAAGTTGACACATGCTCCTTTACTCCAACTTCCTGATTTTAATAAGACTTTTGAGCTTGAGTTTGATGCTAGTGGAATTGGATTAGGAGGTGTGTTATTACAAGATGGCAAACTTGCTGCATACTTTTATGAAAAATTGAGTGGGCCTAGTCTGAACTATTCTACTTATGATAAAGAATTATATGCTCTTGTTCGGACCTTAGAAACATGGAAACATTATTTATGGACCAAAGAATTTGTTATACATTCTGATCATGAATCTTTGAAACACATTAAAAGTCAAGCAAAACTGAACCGTAGACATGCTAAATGGGTTGAATTCATTGAGACTTTCCCCTATGTCATTAAACACAAGAAGGGTAAAGAAAATGTTATTGCTGATGCATTGTCTTGTCGTTATACTATGCTTTCACAACTTGACTTTAAAATATTTGGTTTGGAGACAAAGATCAATATGTGCATGATGCTGAATTTAAAGATATATTTCAGAATTGTAAAGAAGGGAGAACATGGAACAAGTTCGTCATTAACGATGGATTTGTGTTTCGTGCTAACAAGCTATGCATTCTAGCTAGACCTGTTCTTCTTTTGTTGTTGTAGGAGGCACATGGAGGAGGATTAATGGGACACTTTGGCATCAATAAGATGGAGGACATACTTGCTACACATTTCTTTTGGCTCGCTGCACTAAATGTCAAAAAGCTAAGTCATGACTCAATCCTCATGGTTTATATATGCCTTTTCCTGTACCTAGTGTTCCATGGGAGGATATATATGGACTTTGTTTTAGGTATACCTTAAACAAACAAGGGGAGGGATAGCATATTTGTTGTCGTGGATAGATTTTCGAAAATGGCAAACTTCATACCATGTCATAAAAGCGAAGCTGCTGCTAATGTTGTTGATTTGTTCTTTTGTGAAATTATTCGTTTACCTGGTGTGCCAAATACTATTGTTTCAGATCGTGATACTAAATTTTTTAGCCACTTTTGGAGATGTTTATTGGCTAAGTTGGGGACTAAACTGCTTTTTAGTACTACTTGTCACCCCCAAACTAATGGACAAACTGAAGTAGTCAATAGAAAATTATCTACTATGCTTAGGGGTGTTTTGAAGAATAATAAGAAAATGTGGGAAGAATGCTTGCCTCATACTCAGTTTGCTTACAATCGTTCATTGCATTCTACTACTAAGATGTGCCCTGTGGAAATTGTGTATGGTTTCCTACCTCGTGCACCTATTGATTTTTTGCCTCTTCCATCTTCGGAGAAGGTTAATTTTGATGCTAAACAACATGCTGCATTGATCTTAAAAATGCATGAGTTAACTAAGGAAAACATTGAGTGTATGAATGCTAAATATAAACTTGCTGGAGATAAGGGTAGAAAAAATGTTGTGTTTGCACCTGGAGATCTTGTTTGGTTACATTTGCGTAAGGATAGATTTCATGATTCACGCTAATCAAAGATAATGCCACGTGTTGATGGTCCTTTTAAGGTGTTAGAGAAAATAAATGATAATGCATATAAACTTGAGCTGCCTGTAGATTTTGGGGTTATTCCCACTTTTAACATTGCAGATTTGAAGCCTTATTTGGGTGAGGAAGATGAGCTTTCATCGAGGACGACTTCATTTAAAGAAGGGGAGGATGATGAGGGCATCAATACCATTGTTACACCCACAACCCCTGCAGCTATACATACTGGACCAATTACTAGAGCTCGCGCACGCCAATTAAATTATCTGGTACTTTCGTTTCTTAGTAATGATTCTAATGTTCATGACAATATGATGCTGCCTAAATTGGATTCATTTGTTTTGCTTACAAATGAAGGGCCTAGCTTGGATAAGGATGAACATTGGAGCGGGAACACGCATGGAGATTATGGTATGCGCAAGGGGAACAAGAACATAGTTTAAAGTGATGATTTCAATACTTTGAAGCCACCGTAATGAGTGCATGAACGCTTGGACAAAATATACAAGATGCCACTTCACAAATTTCATCCAGAGGCTATTATAGGTGCTGCGTCACCTTATTATTGGGCCAGGCCCATGTAATTTCGAAATACTTGAGTATAGGCTGATTTTAGAGTCCGTATGTGTGGGGAAACAAGAGTTAGGGTTGGTTTCTGACCCCTCCTCCAAGGGCCACGAAATTCCCCCCTCTTCCTCCATATATACAGCCCTCGCCGTTTAGACTTTGGGTTTTGTTTAGATTAAAAGTTCGCCATAGCTACAACTTCTTGTACTTCGTTTGCGTTCAACGACCAGACCAAGGTGTCACAGAACCCCACCTTGATCAATATAGCTTTCATCTTATATTCGCAATATCCAGATTGCAATTTTAGTTTCTTGCTTGTTCTTTGTTTGCTGGCAGGAAATAGACCCTCGTGGTCAGGTTGATCATGCTCCGGCATGGTCAGTAACCCCTTGGAAGTTGGTTTAGCGATTTCTAAGGCGTGAGGTCTCACACGTTCGCAGTCGGATCGTCAAGCTCGACTCCCACAGAAAATGATAGCTATATCATCGAAACATCGGGACACCCTCGCCTCTATCATGATGGGTCTGTCTTCTCAACCTCAATATCTTCATCAGTTTTATCATATGTGGCTTGCTGCTTAGGCAAAGCTTTTTCTTCATCAGGTATGTTCAGAAAGATATGAATGATATAAGGTTCTTGGGAAGCTGGAGTAGGAATGATAACCTCCACAGGCTCAGCTTGCTGCATGGTTTCATCCTCGTGAGGTGGGGATGGTGGAATCTGCTGCAGGGGAGTACTTGAGTCAATAGGAGCATCAACAACAGTATGAGGGCGTTGATTCCTGATTCCTTTCGATTTGCTAGCTCTTGCCTTAGCCTTCTGACATTTTTCTTCCTTGATTCTTTTTTGAGCAAGTTCTGCCTGACCGTCAATTTCATCATTCCTTCAGTCAACAGCCGAGATACTTCCATTTTCAGACATGAGTGCTACTAAGTTTTGTCATTCCTCATGAGACTGAGAGCCTTTGTGAGCTCAACAATCTTTTTATTCAGGCCTTTTCTTTCAGATTCAGTGTTGGCATCTCTTCTCATTTGTTCGAGGGTTTGCTTGACCTTGACAGCCCGATTCAGCTTCTTGGTAATTTTCCTCAGCTCAGTGAAATGTTTTGTTACAATTTTGGTAACATCATCAGGAAGTCCCAGACTGCTTAAATCAACAGATTTTGCATCGTAGGCAGCACTCTCAGTTACATCGATCATGAGATTGAAGTCATATTTCTGTTCCTCTGTGGAAGCAGGAACACTGAGTTTGGCTTTCTTAGAAAAAACTTCAGCTTTCTCTTCGGACAACATTTTTTTCTCTGCGGAAGGGGCAGTAGAACCCAAAGGTTTGTCCGGGACTGGAGTGGGTGCATGTCTTGGTGATTTCCTTAGTGGGGGTGAAACTTTCACCGATGAGGGAGTCATGTATGGACTGTTTAGAAGATCAGGTTGATCATACATGGGTATTTCATCAGGAGCATCTCCATCGGAAGACTCATCAGACGAGTCAGAAGCGGCCTTCTTGGATTTCCTGGCAACAAATTTCTTTCGAGGAGCTCGAGGGAAACTGACTTTCTGGACTTGCTTCCTTTTGAAGCATGATCCTTTTTCCTCTGTACGTCTTGCTGAGTCAGCGTGATGTTTCTCTCTTCAACTTGATTTTTCTTCGCAGCCCTAGCTTCACGCTTGGGTTTGGCCTTGGCTCTCTTTTCCACTTCCTCGGGAAAATCAACAATGGTTTTGAGGGAGTTAGGATGAGCAGTTGCTGGCTGAGGAGGCCTGACCTTTTCATCATCCAGGTCGATGCAGTTCTCAGCTATGCAATCATTCCATGGAGGAGTGAAAGCAAACATAATTTGATATTTCTTGCGAATATTTTCATAGTAGCACCATTTCTTCGCCCAGTGACGGCGAATCCTTTGTAGCCTGTTATTTCTCTCAATTATTGTTTCAACTCCAGGTGGAGTTCTGTAGCCATCTGGTTCACACATCTCAGTAGTGGTATTTTTCTCTCTGCCACGACCACCCTTCTTTGGATTTCCATCAGAGAAAAGAGTCAGTGCATCAGTGACCAGTTCATCCTCAAGCCGACTGTGAGCTGAGGGAATGTCATCTTCTTCTTCGGATTCAGACTCGGATTTCTTCTTCAGTGTTTTGGGTGACTTTGATGATTTTCCTCCACAAGTCAATCTCATTCGTTCAGACATGGGTGGCAACTGAGGCAATTCTCCTTCAGAACCAGAATGCTCTTCCAAACTATGTGACATGACCAACCTGTGACACAGAATAGATACGAGGGAAAACGGGGTAGGGTCATAAACATGCCCAGAAGCATTTTTGAATGAAAATATAATTTTTTTCGGAAGGAACAAAGGAATTCATGGCACACTTTTGAGAAGATATCATCGATAGATTTGCAGCATGCCATAGAATGGTCAAGGTTGAGTATAACTATCTAATCTTCCGGAGAAGTACTCGTGAACCCTAGATCCAGGAAAACTAGTATGAGGAAAAAGCTACAAACCGTAGCAGTCATGACCTAGTGATTCGTAAGGATCTACCACAAAGAAATAAATCAAAAGAAAATGCATTGGTAAGAACTGCCCTAGAATAGAGAAGAGGACAAGAGCAGTTCTAGATCCAGTCGCCATAACTTGGCAGCATGGATCAACTACGGCAATGCAGAAAGGAAAATTTACCGCACTGGCGCGACCAACTGCGACGAGACTTCGCCGAAGTTGCATGGCGAGGCACTTCTATGGAGTTGCTTCGAGCACGGGCTTGGGAGGAGGTGAATGAGGGTTTTAGGAAGAAGAATCCGGGAGGGGTATTTGTAGCCCGCTGAGCAGAACCACCACTCCGAAATATACGACCTACAGAAAAGGGACGTTCCACATTCAACGGACACGATCACCATCGTGAGGATCGTGGGCATGTGGCAACCGTTTCCTGCAAAGATCACAGAAACAGATAGGGAGGTCGACAGGTTTGAAGAAGGGCAAACGCCAAAAACATATTAAGGTTCGAAGTCGATTTCTTTCGCGACCATGGACGTCAAACTTAAATCTTCTTCAGATCAAATTGCATGCTTATGACAGACAACATAAATGGATGAGAAAGAATAGAGGGATAATAGGGTCCGAAGCAAAACTCTCAGCCAAACGAGAGGAAACACAAAACCACGGAGCTCTGAGTGAGTTGATATTTGGACAAAATTCAAACACAATGAAACGAAAACAAAACATACGGATGAAAACACAGAGAACTAGCACCAACAATATAGCATAATGATTTGAGGAGGTACGCAAGTACTCCTTCTGTCGAGAGTTGAACTGAAATACATTCGAGGAGGTTTCAGCTCAAATCCACGAATGATAATGATTTCTTTAAAGAAAATCATTCTGCATATTCAAGTTAACAGTGATGGATAATTTTTCAATAATGCACTTCTTCACCCCGATTTACTTCTTGGGTGAACCAGACTAGTTAGTCCCAGCATACCGAGGAAAGACCTTACCATTCTGTTGTTTGACGAATTTGTAGTTTGAGTCATCAGACTCATCAGAAATAACATAAATGGGAGTCATATTTAGAAAGAATTACCGGTTCGAGAGTTTTACTTTTGGCAAGAACCCAACTTGTTCGAGGATATTGATTGGGAGTCCAATAGGTTCCATCAACGCTAAGTTTTCTTTCGAAACCCAATCCTTCCTTTCGAGGATCTTTGTGTAGTATTGACTTCTTGAGTACATCACGCAGAGTTTGATGCCCCTTGAGGCTCTTTAGCAGTCCTGTCTCAAGAAAGTTTTTTAATCTGCAATTTTTATCGGAAATAGCAACTAATACCTCGGGAGAGGGGTTAGAAATATCATTCATTGTAGTTGTAATAATTCTCAATGACAACATTAGATGTTTTAGCATTAGAATCAACTTTACATTGTTCTAGACATTGTAAGCATGGAGGCACAAAATCATCAGGAACTCGAACAGATTGCTTGGTGAATAGAGAACTTTTTTCTTTCACAAGCGCGTTATGAGATTCTTTTAGTGACACGAGTTCTTGATTCCTGGTAAGGAGTTCATCTGATAAACTCTCGAAGTCGACTGAAAGGGAATCATATCGGTTGGAAAGATCATCAATTGTTGAAGAAAAATCATCATGCTCTTCGATCAACTTTTGATTCTTCTCCATCTCTTCGACCAGTAATCCTCCGGTTCTCCTAAGATTCTTCCTAAGCATTTCAAGATCATCTTGTTGAATTTTTGCAATCTTAACAAGTTTAGCATAGGCAATGTATTGAGGAGAACATCCACTCATGGATTTTTGGTGTTTTGCTGATACCTGGTCCTTAGACGTCTCTGCCATCAGATAGATGGCAATTTTCTCATCATCACTTGAAGCATTATCATCAGTATCCGATTCAAGTGACCCCCCTGATGATTCGTAGGCAATGAAGGCATTGCTCCTTCCTATCCTTCTATGTAGCTCTTCGTCATCTGATTCTGATTCACATGTCTCATCTTCAAAATCCATTTTCATTTCAGCACATACTCTATTCAGCTATGAGATTTTCTTCATATTGGATACGATTGTTGCTTTGGCTTGCACGCCAGTGACTAGTCTCATCAAAGAGGATGATGGAAACTCATTTTTCTTCGGGAGCTTAGTATGACGATCCATTCGAGTGAATCCATTGCAGTGAAGATATTTCCATCTGTTGCAAGGTTTTTCTTCCTAGCAAGGACAGTCTGCTATGAGATGACCGAATTTTTTGCACTTGAAGCACTTCATTTCTTTTGGAGGTAAATTTCTTGAGGATTGAGGCAAGTCAAATGTGTCATCATTTGTGAGGCATAGGTTATGTCTTCTAAGATCACTTAGTCTTTATGTGAGCATTTCAAGTTCCCTTGTGATGGTGTATTGATTCTTGACATCTTCTTCTCACTTTCAGAAGAAGATTCTTAATGTCCATTCCCAAGTTCCACCTTCTTTTCGTGGATACACAACATCGTCATGACCTCAACATAGTGAAGTTCTTCATAGTTTGGTCTTTGCTTGATTTCAGCTACGATTGCATCAAAGATTGGATCAAGAGCGCTCAGCAGCTTGTTGACCACATCTCTATCGATGATATCTGTTACTCCTTGTTGATGAAGTCTTTCAACAATATTTGTCAACCGATCAGTAAGTTCCATAGCACTTTCCTTACGAAGACTTCTGAAACCAGTAAACATAGCACGAAGCATTTGAGTGTGAGGATCTATTCTGACAATGAATTCTTCATGAGCATTTTTTATGGAATTCCAGAGTTGCTTTGCAGTGTCAAGCTTTTGGAATTGAATGAAAATGTCTTTCGATAGACTGCTACAGATGCTATCTTTCGCTTGAGCATTCAACCGTAGATTAGCTTTGTCATCAGAATTGGGATCATCAGGTTGCTGAATGGTGTATCCATTTTCCATAATCTGCCACAGATCTATGTTTATAGCTTGAGGTCTGATTCTCATTCTCTCTTTCCAGTAGAGATAGTCATTTCCATCGAAGATAGGAAACCTTTCAGAGTGTGAGGATCTACCTGCATATGAGATACTCAAAACTCTAAGGATGTTAGACCTTTAATAAACAGAGACAGGTAGTACTTGCTCTGATACCAATTGTTAGGACCGAGAGTATATCGACCAGAGGGGGGTGAATGGGAGATTCAAAAATTCTTGTGAATGTTTTGAACTAATCCCAATCTTAGCAGCAGAAATAAGGTTTGGTAGAAAAGAACTCAATCAAGCACGATGTTGAGGAGCATATCTATCAACATAGGAAGCAATTATGGTACGGCTTGAGATACCACAGGTTTAGCTTCAACGATGGTAATGCAACAAGCGAACATATGCAGTAGCAGGAGATGAATCATGACATGAACAATGAGAGAAACATAAGAGAACAGACACAGATGAAGTGAATGAAATGACTGTAATGATTTAGATGAATGATGAGAATGCAACAGAATAGGCGATGAAAGATGTCCGACGAGAATAACAGAGATGACAGATACAAATGAAATGCAACAGATGATAAATGATCAGATAAACTGTCATCACAGAGCACGAAAGTAAACTGAGGAATTGTAGTGAAGTAGAATGAACCAGTGGTGCTCGATGGCGACAGGCGGATTTGGTAGACCAGTTCGCCCTTCTGCCAAAGGAGTACATCTGGTTGGAGGGGCTATGACTTAAGACGGAAGATGAACTTTCTTCACCCTATTCTCCTTCAACTCGGAGCTGATCAGACTCTAGTTGATTTCACTTGTGGTAGATACTTGTCGGCAATCTTCAAACCTTCGATCGACCTTCACGAACAACAATCACTCTTGGTTGCTGAAGATCTTGCTCGGTGAAGACAACAACTCTTCAACACTCGAGCTGACACCTATCCGTCTAGAGATTGCGCAGCTCTCAAGAGTAATAGGTACAAGAAATCTTACTCAGAACTACTGTGATGCTCAACCACCGTCTAAGTTTGGGCCCTTCATTTTTTCTCTTGGTGGATCTTAAACTCAAATCACTTGGAGAGGGGATACTCAATCAATCTTCTCAGAAATCTTAAGCAGAGCAGCCCATGGGCAACGTTGGAGTGGGGTGGTTATTTATAGTCGCAGCCTTCCCTGAAGGGAATAGACAAAATTGGACATGTGGAGTAGCGAATGGCCGAATGATACAAGTCGAATGATCGAAATTTGAGCACAATGATAACATTACTTGCAGAGCAAGTAAAGTTAACTCCTCAATTCGAAAGAAATCTCCTGCAGCATGAAGAACAACGTCTACTGTTGCCAGGTAATCATTCGAAGCATAAAGAGATTTCTCTCGCATCTTTCACAGGTTTTGGGCTAAGCATCACAACGGTTCTAAGCTTCGAGAACCTATACCCCTCTTAATAGTACGGAGGTCCTAAGACTCAAATAAATGAAAGAAGAATAATGAAATGAATGCTGCGTCCTCACTTGGCTTCGACTTCCATTCGCTACAGTCAATTTGTTTGGACAAAAATTCCGAATGGATTGCTTCACGTCAGCAATAATTTTTGAGGGGCTAACTCCTTCACATCAATCTTCTCGCCTACATGACTTCAATAAATGTATCTCATTCTTCTCTGCAACACAGATATTCTTCGGTGAAGTTCCGCGAACTTGAAATCGGAGATAGCATTCTCTTCGGTTCTGCATGGACTATTTCCCTCCGTGTGCACTAGCAAACAAATCAATCCATCACTACAAAAAAAGACACATTCGTGACATTTTGGGCCGAACGAATTTTGTCTGTCATGCTTATGACACTTCTATGATGATAACTGTGACAAAACCCGGAATCATCATATGTGTGGTGCTCCTACTTCTATGAAAAAAATCTTGACAGAAAATGGGCTTTTCGTCCTGGGAGGGCCGGAGACGCACCTGCATGACATTCTTTGGGCCGTCCATGACGAAAAAAATTGTGGTATAAGCGAGGGCGAGGAAAATTTTGGGGAGTTCACGATTATGTTGGGAGGTCGGGGCCGAGCGATGCACGGACAGATTGCGTGTTTCTCTCGTACACATATGCGCGTGTGTGCGAGGTGTTGGGCTCTAACCGAACCTGAGGGATTGCGTTGGCTACGCGTTACTGAACCCGAGAGATCGATCGATTGATCCCTGGCTGTTAACTGAACCCGATCGAGCGATTCCTTCGCTACTACTGCTAACTGAAGCCGATCGAACCTGTTGCCTCTTGATGAACAGTGAGCGTTGTTGGGGGTTGGATGAACAGTTCCCGGTGGGGGTTGGATGAACAGGACCCCGTGGTAGTAGAGGCCGTTGCGGCTGGATGAACAGGACCCCGATCGAGAGGAGGCCGCCACACACCCGAGCCGGTTGGGGCTGGATGAACATGACCTCATGAAAGGCTGGTTCAACAGGACCTCATGTAGAGGGCTGGTTGAACAGTAGCCGGTGGGGGCTGGATGAATAGGACCCCATGGTGAACAGTAGCTGGTGGAGGCTGGAGGAAGTCGACGGTGTTTGAACAGTAGCAGGTGGAGGCTGGAGGAAGTCGATGGTGGATGAACAGTAGCCCGTGGAGGCTGGAGCGAGGAAGTAGACGGTGGATGAATAGTAGCTCGTGGAGTCCCGTTTTGTGGTACGCCACACCCCTCTCGATGAACAGGACCCCGTTTCGCATAGGTGCTCCAACACAAGTCCGTTTCCTTTGTTTTGCGGTACGCCACACCCCTCCCGATCAACAGCATCCCGTTTCGACCGTAGGAGCTCAAACACAAGTCCGTTTCCTCCATTTGGCGGTACGCCAGACCCTTCCCGATGAACAGTACCCCGTTTCGACTGTACACGGTCGAACAGAAGGCCGTTTTCCTTCGTTTTGCGATATGCCAGATCCAGTTTGTTGCATGTTTTTTGTTTCGCAGAAAATCCATATCAAATGGAGTCCAAACGGGATAGAAACTGACGGAGATTTTTTTTGGAATATATGTGATTTTTGGGAAGAAGAATCAACGCGAGACGATGCCCGAGGGGGCCACGAGGCAGGGGGCGCCCTAGGGGGTGGGCACGCCCCTGACCCTCGTGCTCACCCCGTAAGGCGGTTGGTGCCCTTCTTTCGCCGCAAGAAAGCCAATATTCGGATAAAAATCATGTTCAAATTTCAGCCCAATGGGAGGTACGGATCTCCGGAAATATAAAAAACGGTGAAAGGGTAGAATCAGAGAGCTTAGAAACAGAGAGAGACAGAGAGGCAGATCCAATCTCGGAGGGGCTCTCGCCCCTCCCATGCCATGGAAGCCAAGGACCGGAGGGGAAACGCTTCTCCCATCTAGGGAGAAGGTCAAGGAAGAAGAAGAAGAAGGGGGGCCCTCTCCCCCTCTCTCTCGGTGGCGCCAGAACACCGCCGGGGCCATCATCGTCACCGCAATCTACACCAACACCTCCGTCATCTTCACCAACATCTTCATCACCTTCCCCCATCTATCTACAGCGGTCCACTCTCCCACAACCTGTTGTACCCTCTACTTGAACAAGGTGCTTTATGCTTCATATTATTATCCAATGATGTGTTGCCATCCTATGATGTCTGAGTAGATTTTCGTTGTCCTATCGGTAATTGGTGAATTGCTATGATTGGTTTAATTTGCTTGTGGTTATGTTAGTGTCCTTTGGCGCCCATCAGATGAGCGCGTGCGTGGATTACACCATAGGGTTAGTTGTATGTTGATAGGACTATGTATTGGATGGCAAGAGTGACAAAAGCTTCAACCTAGCATAGAAATTATTGCATATGGGATTGAAGGGGGACCAATATATCTTAATGCTATGGTTGGGTTTTACCTTAATGAACGTTAGTAGTTGAAGATGCTTGCTAATAGTTCCAATCGTAAGTGCATAGAATTCCAAGTCAGGGATGACATGCTAGAAGTGGCCTCTCCCACATAAAACTTGCTATCGGTCTAGTAAGGTAGTCAATTGCGTAGGGACAATTTCGCAACTGGTACCACCACTTTTCCACACTCGCTATACTAACTTTATTGTGTCTTCATCTAAACAGCCCCTAGTTTTTATTTACGTGCTCTTGATATTCTTGCAATCCTATCCAACAACACCCACAAAGTACTTCTAGTTTCATACTTGTTCTAGGTAAAGCAAACGTTAAGCGTGCGTAGAGTTGTATCGGTGGTCGATAGAACTTGAGGGAATATTTGTTCTACCTTTAGCTCCTCGTTGGGTTCGACACTCTTACTTATCGAAAGAGGCTACAACTGATCCCCTATACCTGTGGGTATCAAGACCTTTTTCTGGCGCCGTTGCTGCGGAATTATAGCGTGGGGTGAATATTCTCGTGTGTGCTTGTTTGCTTTATCACTAGATAGTTTTTATTTGTTCTAAGTTGTTCTCTATCTTTAGTTATGGATATGGAACACGAAATACCAAAAAAGAAATAGTTTTACTTGCTACTCATGGAGATGGGGAACCTCCTAAAACCCTCGATGCTCATTATGTGAAAAATATCATGCACTACTTTAATAATCCTGAGAAAACCCTATTCAATTATATAATGGTTGAAACGTTGAATCAACGTGAATAATTTAGGGATTATCGCTTGACTCAAAAAGAGAAACTATTATGGGATCAAATTTATATGTTGCGTTGGTATGCTCGAGAACTATGCTTGGGACATGATTATACTTGTTGCTCTAGGATGAAGGCTCCACCCCTTACCTTTTCATGCAAATTTAATGATAATGAAACCTTAGCTTCTTATGCCAATGGTATATATGATTACTATGATGTGGAACGAATAGAAGAATTTGTTGCTTTTAAGGGTGCATGTGAAATTGAATCTTTGTTTAAAGAGTTTGAAGATTTTGATGATTTTGATGATTCAGTTTATAGACCTGAAAATTTAGCTATCCTTAAATATTGTTATGAGAATTATAAATAAAATTATGATATTGATGAATTTATTGAGAAAGTCTCCGCTGTCCAAGAAGAGACTAATATTTTGCAGGAGTCTATGGAAGAAGAAATTAATGACATTGTGAGCTCATTGGATGAAAAAGATGAGGAGGAGAGCGAAGAACAAAAGGAGGAAGAGCGGATTGATCACCCATTCCCACCATCTAATGAAAGTAACTCTTTATCCCATACATTGTTTAATTTCCCTTCGAATTTACCGAAGGATGAATGCTACGATGATTGTTATGATCCCGTTGATTCTTTTGAAATATCCCTTTTTGATGATGCTTGCTATGTTTGTGGCCAAGATGCCAATATGAATTATGCTTATGGAGATGAACTTGTTATAGTTCCTTATGTTAAACATGAAATTGTTGCTATTGCACCCATGCATGATAGTCCTATTATCTTTTTGAGTTCTCCCGACTACACTATATCGGAGAAGTTTGCCCTTCTTAAGGATTATATTGATGGGTTGCGTTTTACTACTACACATGATGATTTTGATAGATATTATATGCATGTTCTTGCTGCTCCTACTTGCAATTATTATGTGAGAGGAACTACATCTTCGCCTCTCCATGTTTCCAATAAAATAAAACTGCAAGAAACTGTTTATACTATGCATTGGCCTTTACAATGTGTGCATGAATTGTTCTTTTATGACATGTTGATACATAGGAAGACAGTTAGACTTTGTTGTTGCATGATATATGTTACTTTGTGCTCACTACTAAATCACAAATCATTGGTAATTAAATTTGGCTTTGATATACCTTGGGATCCGGGTGGATCCATTACTTGAGCACTATATGCCTAGCTTAATGGCTTCAAAGAAAGCGCTGCCAGGGAGACAACCCGGAAGTTTTAGAGAGTCATTTATTTCTGTTTTGTGCATTTATAAAGTTTAAAAACAAAAATATCGTGCCAAGATTTGCCTTTAGGATGTTTATATTGCTTGTTGGTTTGTGCGGTGCAAAACAGAAACTTTGGCTGTAGTGTGTGATTTTACATTTTTTACTGGAATGTCAAATGGTTCTGAAACTTTTTGCACTGTATTTCTATACAAATTGTTTATTTTTCCTAATTGTTTTAGAATTTGTGGAGTACCAGAGGTATGGTGAATGTTCAGGTTACTACAGACTGCCCTGTTTAAGATAGATTCTGTTTTTGATGCATAGTTTTCTTGTTTTGATGAAACTATCGATTTCTATCAGTGGATTAAGCCATGGAAAAGTTATATTACAGTAGCTACAATGCAAAAACAAAATATGAATTGGTTTGCAACAGTACTTAGAGTAGTGATTTGCTTTATTGTACTAACGGATCTTACCGGGCTTTCTGTTGAGTTTTGTGTGAATGAAGTGTTCGAAGATCGAGGAGGTCTCGATGTGAGGAGAAGGAGGAGAGGCAAGAGCGAAAGCTTGGGTATGACCAAGGAACCCCAAGTAAATATTCAATGAGACTCAAGCGTCTAAGCTTGGGGATGCCCAGGAAGGCATCCCATCTTTCTTCAACAAGTATCGGTATGTTTTCGGTTTCGTTTCGTTCATCTGATATGTGCAAATCTTGGAGCGTCTTTTGCATTTAGTTTTCACTTTTATTTTGTGCACCATGCTGGTATGAGATAGTCCTTGGTTTATTTATATAATGCTCATTGCACTTCACGTATATCTTTTGAGTATGGCTTTATAGAATGCTTCATGTGCTTCACTTATATCATTTGAAGTTTGGATTGCCTGTTTCTCTTCACATAGAAAACCGCCATTTGTAGAATGCTCTTTTGCTTCACTTATATTTGTTAGAACGTGCACATATCTTTTGTAGAAAGAATTAAACTCTCTTGCTTCACTTATATCTATTTAGAGAGATGACAGGAATTGGTCATTCACATGGTTAGTCATAAAATCCTACATAAAACTTGTAGATCACTGAATATGATATGTTTGATTCCTTGCAATAGTTTTGCGATATAAAGGTGGTGATATTAGAGTCGTGCTACTTGATTTATTGTGAAATTGAGAAATACTTGTGTTGAGGTTTGCAAGTCCCATAGCATGCACGTATGGTAACCGTTGTGTGACAAATTTGAAGCAGGAGGTGTTTCTTTGATTGCATTCCTTATGAGTGGCGGTCGGGGATGAGCGATGGTCTTTTCCTACCAATCTATCCCCCTAGGAGCATGCGCGTAGTGCTTGGTTTTGATGACTTGTATATTTTTCCAATAAGTATGTGAGTTCTTTATGACTAATGTTGAGTCCATGGATTATACGCACTCTCATCCTTCCATCATTGCTAGCCTCTTGATGCAGTGCATTGCCCTTTCTCACCTCGAGAGTTGGTGCAAACTTCACGGTGCATCCAAACCCCGTGATATGATACGCTCTATCACACATAAGCCTCCTTATATCTTCCTCAAAACAGCCACCATACCTACCTATTATGGCATTTCCATAGCCATTCCGAGATATATTACCATGCAACTTCCATCATCTTCATATACATGACTTGAGCATCATTGTCATATTGCTTTGCATGATCGTAAGATAGATAGCATGATGTTTTCATGGCTTGTCCGTTTTTTGATATCTTTGCTATGCTAGATCATTGCACATCCTGGTACACTGCCAGAGGCATTCATATAGTGTCATACTTTGTTTTAGACATCGAGTTGTAATATTGAGTTGTAAGTAAATAAAAGTGTGAAGATCATTATTAGAACATTGTCCCATGTGAGGTTATCAAAATAAAAGTGGCCAAATAAGCCCCCCCCCCCCCAAAAAAAAGACAGAGAGGCCAAAGAATCCTACAAAAAAAGAGAAAAAAAATGAGAGAAAATAGAGAAGGGACAATGTTACTATCCTTTTACCACACTTGTGCTTCAGAGTAGCACCAAGTTCTTCATATAGAGAGTCTCTTGAGTTATCACTTTCATATACTAGAGGGAATTTTCATTATAGAACTTGGCTTGTATATTCCAACGATGGGCTTCCTCAAATGCCCTAGGTCTTCATGATCAAGCAAGTTGGATGCACACCCACTTAGTTTCAGTTTGAGCTTTCATACACATATAGCTCTAGTGCATCTGTTGCATGGCAATCCCTACTCCTCGCATTGACATCAATTGATGGGCATCTCCATAGCCCATTGATTAGCCGCGTCGATGTGAGACTTTATTCCTTTTTGTCTTCTTCACACAACCTCCAGCATCATATTCTATTCACCTATAGTGCTATGTCCATGGCTCACGCTCATGTATTGCGTGAAGGTTGAAAAAGTTTGAGAATACTAAAGTATGAAACAATTGCTTGGCTTGTCATCGGGGTTGTGCATGATTTGAACATTTTGTGTGACGAGGATGGAGCATAACCAAACTATATGATTTTGTAGGGATGAACTTTTTTGGCCATGTTATTTTGAGAAGACATGATTGCTTTATTAGTATGCTTGAAGTATTATTGTCTTAATGTCAAATGGTAGACTATTGCTTTGAATCACTCGTGTCTTAATATTCATGCCATGATTAGATTACATGATCAAGATTATGCTATATAACATTCCACATCAAAAATTATCTTTTTAATCAAAAATTATCTTTTTAATCATTTACCTACTCGAGGACGAGCAGGAATTAAGCTTGCGGATGCCGACATGTCTCTGTCGTATCTATAATTTTTGATTGTTCCATGCCAATATTATACAACTTTTATATACTTTTGGCAACTTTTCATACTATTTTTGCGACTAACATATTGATCCAAAGGCTCAAAGGCCGCCTCGTTTGTTGCATGTTTTTGTTTCGCAGAAAATCCATATCAAACGGAGTCCAAACGGGATAAAAACTGACGGAGATTTTTTTTGGAATATATGTGTTTTTTTGGAAGAAGAATCAATGCGAGACGATGCCCGAGGGGGCCATGAGGCAGGGGGCGCGCCCCTGACCCTCGTGGCCACCCCGTAAGGAGGTTGGTGCCCTTCTTTCGCCGCAAGAAAGCCACTATTCGGATAAAAATCGTGTTCAAATTTCAGCCCAATCGGAGTTATGGATCTCCGGGTATATAAGAAACGGCGAAAGGGCGGAATCAGGGAGCGCAGAAATAGAGAGAGACAGAGAGACAGATCCAATCTCGGAGGGCCTCTCGCCCCTCCCATGCCATGGAAGCCGAGGACCAGAAGGGAAACCCTTCTCCCATCTAGGGAGAAGGTCAAGGAAGAAGAAGAAGAAGAAGAAGAAGAAGAAGAAGAAGAAGAAGAAGAAGAAGAAGAAGAAGAAGAAGAAGAAGAAGAAGAAGAAGAAGAAGAAGAAGAAGGGGGGCCTTTCCCACTCTGTCCCGGTGGCGCCGGAACGCCGTCGGGGCCATCATCGTCACCGCAAACTACACGAACACCTCCGTCATTTTCACCAACATCTTCATCACCTTCCCCCATCTATCTACAGCGGTCCACTCTCCCGCAACCCGCTGTACCCTCTACTTGAACATGGTGCTTTATGCTTCATATTATTATCCAATGATGTGTTGCCATCCTATGATTTCTGAGTATATTTTCGTTGTCCTATCGGTAATTGGTGAATTGCTATGATTGGTTTAATTTACTTGTGGTTATGTTGCTGTCCTTTGGTGCCCATCATATGAGCACGCCAAGTGGATCACACCATAGGGTTAGTTGTATGTTGATAGGACTATGTATTGGAGGGCAAGAGTGACAGAAGCTTCAACCTAGCATAGAAATTGATGCATACGGGATTGAAGGGGGACCAATATATCCTAATACTATGGTTGGGTTTTACCTTAATGAACGTTAGTAGTTGCGGATGCTTTCTAATAGTTCCAATCGTAAGTGCATAGAATTCCAAGTCAGGGATGACATGCTAGCAGTGGCCTCTCCCACATAAAACTTGCTATCGGTCTAGTAAAGTAGTCAATTGCTTAGGGACAATTTTGCAACTCCTACCACCACTTTTCCACACTCGCTATACTAACTTTATTGTGTCTTTATCTAAACAGCCCCTAGTTTTCTTTACGTGCTCTTTATATTCTTGCAATCCTATCCAACAACACCTACAAAGTACTTCTAGTTTCATACTTGTTCTAGGTAAAGCGAACGTTAAGCGTGCATAGAGTTCTATCGGTGGTCGATAGTACTTGAGGGAATATTTGTTCTACCTTTAGCTCCTCGCTGGGTTCGACACTCTTACTTATCGAAAGAGGCTACAACTGATCCCCTATACTTGTGGGTTATCAGCGGGCTCTTGGTTTGTCGAGCCAGCTGCAACATGAGACCCAACACACTTTGTGAGGATGTAAGGTGGGCCAACTATTGATAAACAAGTACGTATTTAGAACTTATTATTGTACATGCCGGCTAAGAGGTTGGCTGTATATGACATGGCAACTTCTTATAGACGACCCTTGGCTGTATTATTAACCATGCTCTTAGTGAGGTAGCTAGTATTTCATAGACTAGCTAGTATTACTCCCTCCTTTCCGGTTTAGGCTGGTTGTAATGGTAGTATCATCAGCAGTATCATGCATGCCAACTAGACTTTCTGGATAATGTGGCACACAATTAAATGAGGAAAGAGAGGATGTGGTATCAAATCATGATATTGTGTCATCTTAAATGTTGTACTACTTTGTGTGATGCATGACAATTAATAAGGCAACCTAAGATACTAACTTATGATACTATGCATTACGGAAGTAGTATCATACACTAGTATATATCATATGCATGATACTAGTATATGATACTCCCCATTACAACCAGCCTTATACGGCTCAATTCAAAAATCTCACCAACCAAGGTAGATGGTGAGTGGTGGAATACTTTTTGTAGTTTGCAAAAACACCCAATTAATGCTTTTGTTTTCCTCAAAAAATTATGTTTTCCAATGTATTAATTGCAACATGCATGCATAAAGTACATGCATTGGTCAACTTTCTCTTAATACTTGCATGCAATGATTTAATGCACCTTGGAATCTGAACATGTGATGGGCACCAACCAAATTGAGCCTTATAAAATGGAAAAACTAAAATTTTGAGATAAGCCTATAAACCAGAAAGGAGGGAGTATATATGCATGATACTAGTATATGATCGGCAATACCTCCGTAATGCGCACATGCATAGTATCATAAGTTAGTATCTTAGGTTGCCTTATTAATTGCCATGCATGACACAAAGTAGTAGAATAGTTAATATGATATGGTATCATGACATGATACCACACCCTCTCTTCCCTCATTTGACTATGTGCCACATCATCCAAAAAGTCTAGTTGGCATGCATCATACCGCTTCATACTCCCATATTATGACCAGCCTTATTAGGGTGGCCATAGTGTGGGTATCATAGCCGGTATCATGCACTCGGGAATAGAAAATATGATGATGTGGCAAAGAAGCAATAACATAGGTAGATACCATGATATATATATATATATATATAATAAATGATATACTACTTTGTGTCATGCATGGCCATAAATACAGTCATCTATGATATATACCACTCTATGATACTATATATGCACTATGAAGGTACGTACGTAGTATCATACACTAGTATCATATGCATGATACTATATATATAGTATATGATACTCCCCACTATGTAAGGCTGGCCATAGTGGTGGTATCATAGCCGACGATGTCATGCACTCGGAAATAGCAAGTATGCGGATGTGGCAAAGAATTAAATATATATAAAGAGGGTTAGAGTAACATATAGGTAGTTACCGTATCTTGTTAAATGCGATGCTAATCTGTGTCATGCATGGCAATAAATATGATCTATATATGATACTATACTCTATGTATTATACTATGCTCTATAATTAATTAAAGGTAGTATCATATACTAGTATCATATATACTGTATATTCATGATACTAGTATATGACACTCTCCACTATACTCGTGATTTCTTACCGTGGAAAGAAATTGGAGGCGAAACGATGAACTCATGTTTTCATTTGAATAAAAATATGATGTTAGGTAATGTAAATGTTTTCAAAGAACACACAGTTCACTCACGAAAGCCATGTGTCCACTAAACCGTGGCCGATGCACCCCCCCCCTCTACCACGCGCGCAATCTGAGTTGTGCGTTCTGATTGGCCAGAACCCAAACCCCACAGATCGTATGTCTACACCGTTGGATTCTCCTTGATCGAACAACGATCCTCATCCCTTTCGACAGCACATGTAAATGTTTTCAAATAGCCCCTCCCAAAAAATGTTTTCAAATAGCACACGGTTCACACACGAAAAGCCGAGTGCCTACCAAACCGTGGCCGATAGCCCCCTTTGCTGCGCACGCTATCTGAGTCGTGCGTTCTGATTGGCCAAAACCCAAACCCCACGGATCGTATGTCTACACCGTTGCATGCTCCTAGATCGAACGGCAATCCTCATCCCTTTCAACAGGAAATGCAGTCCGGCGAGGAATTGATTTATATGCCAACATGCACGGTAAATGCCAAAAAATGTCTTACATATAGCACAGGAGACCTAAAATGCGCCAGCAAATCAAACCCGTGGTAAAACTGTGATTGGTTTATGTGGGAAAATTTAGAGGAGAAACGATGAACTCACGTCTTCATTTCAAAATTAGTACGTCTTCATTTCAAACAAAATTATTATGTTTGTGCACACGAGCGCTTAGAGGCAACCATTTGCATAGGCCTTTCCGCATGCGCGGCGACCGGGGATATTTTTCAACCTTTTCACCTAGGCCGCCAACACCAGGAGTCCCCAACACCCCCCACCCTCTGCCCGCGTTTCTGGGTCTTCCTCCTCGTCGTCATCAGTCTGACTTTCTTCATCACTCGAAGGAGTGGGGGTGGAGGAGCTCAACACGGCGTTGCATTGCCGGTGGTGTGATGAAGAGCTTGCGGTAGTCCCTTGCCGTCATATGTCGTCACTGGGGTGGTTCTCCATCCTTGACAGGTGCATCTTCTTGGGCCTTCTGCCTCGATATGTGACTATGGGTTGTCTAGGGGGAGCACCTTCTTTCTTGATCCTATCTGTCTTCCCTTGCGCTTGGAGAAGAAGTACCATGGCCTCATGGAGTTCCTTTCGGAGCTCCATCAACTTTGAGGACAAGTGTTGTGCCAGGCTGTCGGCACAAAGGATAAAGTAGGTCTGGAATCGGAGTGGAAGTCCTTCCTCCAGTGGTGGAGCTGGTGCACTGCTCTCATCCTCACCCTCCTTTCGATATGGTAAGAAGTGGGTTGCCGGCTCGTTTGAGGTCTTGGAGGCGAGTTAGCGCCTTGAGTGAGGCTGTCTCGACGGCGAGGATTAGTGTTGCCATCTAGAGTCCCTCGAAGAACCAGCTTGTTGGAGGGTTATTAGCCTTCCCGATTTCTTCCACATGGTATTCCGTCTCGGTGTCATTGATCCAGTGTTCATGGTAGGTGAAAATGGAGGCTTGGTGAAACTGGCACTTCTGGAGGCTATCCTCGACAATCACGGGGAATCCGGTGGTCAGGAAGTCTTCTGGTAAAGTGGACATCTACAAAGTTTACATATATCAACATAAAACCAGAGTTTGGATAAGCTCCAGCTTGACCAACCTGTCAAGCCATTAACTTGACACAAGTAGCTTTCACTCACACACACCAAGTTTGTAAAATACTGGACATAGTTTAAGTAGCACCACCCAACTGTCCTTGACTGTGGACGCGACTATTCGAATAGTTTGACACTCTGCAGAGGTTGTACACTTTACCCACAAGATCCAAGAAACTTCCGTGTCATCCATGACTCGCGGTACCTCAAGTACCCGGGGTAAGCACCCGATCACTATCTTTCCCTGGGCGACACTAACATAGAGTCCACTCATTGGTACACAGCCCTCGTGTATAATCATAAAGATCTTTGGACTCTGCCTTTTTTACTTTCACAACTACATGAAGGGACCAATGGTGTGTCCGGTGCCCTGTAAAAACAGTCATGGCCGCCTATCCAAGCACAAGCCCATCCCGAGTGTGAGCTCACGTCACCCCCGTCACTAGTAATGTGGGCACCATGCTAGTATCGGACTAGGTAATCAATAATGCCCCCTCCCATAAGGGGTAGTGTGGTTGTACCTGTTTGGTTGGGACGGTTGACACACCTTAAATCTAATCCATCTTTTACACATAAAACTGCACCGGTACACCACTTCTTTATCAAGCGGTGACTTAGTCCAACATCACCCACGGGCATTAGGGGCACCCGATGGGGTTTTCGAAAGATTGTAACCAAGTGATGATTATGGCATAGATGCAACATCATGCGTCAACATCAAGTATCCATCATATCTCTGAGCACAAGGTAGAGCTACGAACATGCAAGTATCAACGGGTAGGCATGAATGCAAAGGTCATAACAAGCTCATCATCAACGTCATCATCATGCATATGGAAAGATACTGATGAACAAGAGAGGGGTATCATGGTCAAAGGGCTGCTTGCCTTGGTTGGCTTGGTCTTCAAATTCTTCAAGTCCTTCTCCTTCTTCTTCTCCAAATATGTCACAAACACGGGATCTATTAAATGCATAAAGTAACAATGAGAAAATAAGGCAATAGTAAAACAAAAAAATGAAAGTGCCCATAAAAATGTCAACTTATTTGTGTCAATTATTAGGATGAAAACTAGGAACGCCAAAATTCTTAGTTTTGGATTTGGAGTTATGGAATAGTAGAAATGGATTTCAGAGATGGATTTAAATGCTCAAATTTGATTGAACAGAATAGAGAAGTTGGTTGGATGTGCATGAAAGTTACACCATTAAATAGGTGGAATTTTTAGGAGAATATATGAGTTGTAATTATTTCATTTGGACAAATATTTAATTATGTGGAATTTTGTAAGATTCTGGAAAAAGAAAAAAAGAAGAAATAGCACTGTGCAACTGGGCCGATTCGGCCACAGCGCAACAGGCCCAGAGGGGATCCAGCCCGTGCGAGGCTGCCACGTCAAAGGCGTATTTAGGAAATACGCCTCCAGCCGACACAGCGAACCGGTACCCGCGCGATGGAAATTTTGAACCTGATGGGTGGGGCCCCCTGCCAGGGTGTGAGGCTGACCGATGGGCCCCCAGACCAATGTCGTCAACCTTCGGCCAGAGAGGGCAGCGAGCTCATAGGCAACGTTTCCGGCACGGTGTGGGAAGCTGATGGCACTGTTGTGCTCAACATGGAGTCTCCGTACGGGTGGAGGTGGAGTTGGCCGCTGGAGTGCAGGGGTTCGTCGGCGACGAGGAAGCCGGGGGCCGGCGCTACGGGAAGTGGTCGCTCCGGTCGATTCAGCCTGCAACCGACCCGGGAGAGAGAGGGTAAATGATCAGTGGGGGCTTGCAGCCCCAGATCGAGTTAAAGTTGGGCAGAGAGGGCCCGTACCTCTAGATCGACGACGACCCGAGGCGGCGGAGCTTGAGCTTGATCTCGAGCTCGGGCTCTTCTTGAGAGGAGTGGGTGGTGCAGGTATTTGATAGGGAGTGGGAGAGAGGTGTTGGCATGGCCAGGAGGGTCGGGGTGGCTTTATATAGCGTGCCCGGAGCTCACCGTGGACTCGTGCGCCGGCGAGGACGTAGTTGAGGCTAGATGTCACGGGGGCTTGTGAAAACGTGACCGGGCCATTGGTAGAGATGGTCAACAACCAGGGGAAGGAAGAGAGAGAGAGGGGGAGAGCCAGGGGCGTCGCGCGTGTGAGCTCATTCATTGGAGATCTCGGGCGGCCGGTGCGCGTGCGGAGGGAGGCAGCAGGAGGAAGAAAGAGGAGGGGGACAGGGGCATAGCGTGTTGCGAACGCTGAGGGGCTCCGGTAGGGGTGCAGGGGAGGCCCAACGTCGTTGGAGGCATTGGGTAGGGGGCGGCTAGGCGCACTGTAGCATGCTCCAGAGCATGCCATTGCCATGCATTGGCATTGTTTAAGGGGCAGGGGCGTGCCCACTCGTGTCTAGGGGTGCTAGGGAGCAGTAAACAAGGTGGGGGTGCAATGGATGCTCATAGATGCCTCTGGAGTGAGGAGAGGGTTGAGAGGGAGGAGAAATAGTGCTGACTAGGGGTGAAAATTAGGGTTTTCACCCCTCAATCATCGAGCTATGGAGGAGTGGGAGGTACTGGAGATAGGTGAGGGTTAGGAGAAGCCCTGGTAAAAACTTGAGCTCATGGAGAATAGTGGAAGAGGTCAAGATGATGATTTTGGAGAAATGGTAGAAGGTGTTTGATGCAAGTTTGAGCTACTTGCACTTATCCCCTCCTTGTGCCACTTGATGGGGGTGATGCCCATGTCCATTTGGCAAATGTGGTAGATATTTTAGCTCATTTGGATAAAGTTGCCAATGCAACTATTGTAAACCCTAGAAATCAACAGAAGTGGATTTTCTTAGATCTTTCTAAGCTAATCTCTTCTCCTTGATGCACCACTTGGTGTAGTGTCACTATTTGGTTATTTGAGCATGTCCACAAAGTTTGGGACCAAATGGAGAAAATTGGCAATGTAGAGTTCACTGGTGCGCGTCGGTGCTATACAAATGGTTTGTAACCCCTTTTCGAGACGGCATTTGGGACCGTCGCCAAGTGAGTGTGTGCGATAGGGTGTCCTTCCCACATGACCCAGAATCCGTCGAGGATATGGAGCAGTGATCTAAAGGCCTTCCAAAATTTAATCGTGTGCGATGCAGCACACACTAAATTCTTTCACACGTCTGGTATCAGTGATTAAGCGTTTCTAATGATGCAGTGAAACCATACGGTCTATCGTAATGAACTGTTTGGGAAACAGTATGTAAGGCACACGGGCCAACATATGAACTATGTGCGATTTGTGCCCCATCGCACACGAGTTTTCTGTGTAACCCGTCTACCATGCTAGACTCCATCTGTAGCGACCAGACCCGAATGGATCCAGTGCTCTGTGCTCAGTGTCATCCCTGGATCAAGATGTCGACACCACACAAGACTTTCAAGGATTTATAGCAGAGTAGCAATCACACACTTATTACATCGTTGTCCACAAGGGAACTTAATACAATAATATGGCTTAAGGCCATCTAATAATAACAATGAAGGCTTGGAAGACAAGTGAGTCCATCAACTCCATCGGCATCACCGAGTATAGAACCACGACCTAACACCTTACTCGTAAATGCGAAAAGTGCAGAACGTGAAAGTTGCAGCCCGAAAACGGGTCAGCACATGGAATATGCCGGCAATGTAACACATAGAGAACAATGAAGCAACAAGCCTATACTACATGCATATATGGCTGGTGGTAAGGCTCTACGGTTACATTTTTGCATAAAGCTGGTTTTTCCCTACATCAAAGGAATAATTTTATTTAACTATCATGGTGGTTGTTAAACATTGAGAATGGTTGACAAGATCCTCAATCCCAATTAAAAAGTACTCATTAAAACCCAATAACTTTATTATTAGAAGTAACATGTTGAGATTCACATGATATTCAAGTACTAGATACTCAAGATGTCCATAACCGGGGACACGGCTAATCATGATTAGTTTTTTACACTGCAGAGGTTTGGCGACTTTTCCCCACAAGACTCGATCGCCTCCGCTTGGTTCTCGCACTACATGGTGTTTGAGAAACGGATGACCGAGACATAGTCTTTCAGAAGCGCTAGCACCTTACATGTGGGTAGACCGTACCAACCTACATCCCCTACATCAGCTAGCCTACCCGTAAGAGTTCGCACAACTTAGTCAACTACGCCAGAGCCCATAATTGGCTTGTGGCTACACACGGAAGTTTCTAGTTTGAATAATCTTATGATCCCTTAGAGCCTGGGTGGCGGTCCGAAGAAATACAGGCAAGTCCTGATAGAAACCAGGTGCCTCAATCCACCCAGATGTGTGTTTAGGTTGCCACCTTAGATAAACCTTAATTAACAATCTCACATCTGTCATGGATATTCACTCACCCAATCCACGCTCACGAGCATAGCATGGCGTAATAAGCAAACGAGAAGTAACTCCCAAGGTTTCATAAGTAAAACAGGTAATAGGTACTACCTCAATCTACTTCCCATCCCACAATTTAATTAGATCCTAATCATGCAAGTGTTTGAGGGTTTGATCTAATGCAATAAAACTGGGTAGTAGAAAAGGTATGATCAAGTGTTACTTGCCTTTAGCGATGATCCATGAGACCTAGAGATTCAAGTAACAAGCGGCGCACTCCGGGTGATCTAACGCAGACAAACAACAAGCATACAATAAGTACTCATCTAATGCACAGGGAAATCTCGAATAAAAGATCTAACCAGATAGTTCAACTTAAGAACCCTGGTTGCAAAAGAATCGAATCAAATAAAGCATCGAAAGTCGGAACTCGAGAGAGAACGACTCGGTTTAGCAATCTGAAACTAGGTCAAAATTTTACAGTAGCAAAACTCTGTGTAAGTAGGTTAGTCGGAACGGCGGTTTCGTAACAAAACTCCAGGCGCTTGAATCACCTGATTCCGATAAACGAGCAAGAAATAAAACAGATTTGAAAATCGGATCGAAAATCGAATCTGAAAAATAACGGATTAAATCCGATTAAAAGAAAACGACGAACGGATTAAATAACGGACGTTTGTTAACAGAATTAATCCAACGAACACATTCACTGAAACGAACGGTTCGGTGAACGTTCGTTAATTAAGAAAACCGAAAAATTAAAACCATCTAGGGTTTTGAAAAAAAACCGAACATCTCGAAAAAAACCGGATCGGGTTTTCTTAGAGAAACCGGATCGACGGGCGGGCGGCGGCTACCTCCGTGCAGCCACGGCGGGCTCAGCGGGCTCCGGGCGGGGGGTCGGGCGGGTCGGGCGGGTCGGCGGGTGGCGACGCCGGGCGGCGGCGGCGCCCTTCGGCGGGCGGCGGCGGCTCGGTGAGGGCGGCGGCGGCGGCTCGAGGTGAGGAGAGAGGGGGGGCTCCAGATAAATAGAAGGGGGCTGGCGGCTTGGGAAGGGGCCAGGGGCTGGCGACGGGCGTGTCCGACCCGACACGGGCGGCGGCGGGTGGCGGCGGCGGCGGGCTCACAAGGGGCGGCGTGAGGGAGAGAAGAGGCGGGCCGGGCGCTGGGTCGGGCGCTGGCCGGGCTGGGCCGGGCCTTGGTCCAGAAGCGATTTTTTTAACAAAACTAAACGGAATAAATAAAAAAACCAAACGAACTCAATTTAATAAAATAAATTTTCCCCGACTCCTAAAATGAATCGAACAAAATGAACTTTAAAAACGGCAAACATGCATATTTTTTTAAAATGCTCATTTTTGCCTAAGCAAAATAAATCTTCCAAATCCAAATTTGATTTATTTATAAAATCTCCATTTTTCCTAAATGTTGGGAAAGTCATATTATTCCCTCTCTTAATTTTTTTATAGGAAAAACTTTATGAAGATAATTAAATAAATCCAATGATCCTATTTTCAAAATTTGAGAAATCCCAAATATGAGAATAATGAAACTTCCAACTCTCTCCGAGGGTCCTTGAGTTGCGTGAAATTTTCTAGGATCGAAAAATGCGAGAAAATATGATATGCATGATGACCTAATGTATAACATACCAAATTGAAAATTTGGGATGTTACAAACCTACCCCCTTAAGATGAATCTCGCCCTCGAGATTCGGGTTGGCTAGAAAATAGGTGAGGGTGGTCCTTGAGCAAAACTTCCTCTCTTTCCTAGGTGGCTTCATCCTCGCAGGTGGCTCCAATCGAACTTTGTAAAACTTGATAACCTTTTGCGGGTAACTCTGGGCATAATCGAGAATCTTAACCGGTTTTTCCTCATATGTCAAGTCATCCTTCACTGAATTGCTTCGGTGCACTTGTGTCTCTTAACGGTACCTCCGCTATCTCGGGTGACATTTCTTCAATCGAGAAACATGGAATACATCATGAACTCCTGACAGTCCTTCTGGCAATTCCAACTTATAAGCAACTTCTCTCATGCGTTGCAAAATCTTATATGGTCCAACGAAACGTGGTGCTAACTTTCCTTTAACTCCAAAACGCTTAACTCCTCGAAGGGATACTCGAGATATACTTTCTCCAACTTCATACTCAATCGCTGCGCTTTGAATCGGCATAGCTCTTTTGTCCGGACTGGGCTACCTTGAGCCTGTCTCGAATCAACTTAACTTTCTGTTCAGACTCCTTAATCAAATCTGGTCCAAACAACCGATGATCTCCGGTTTAGTCCCATAACAACGGTGTCCTGCACCTTCTTCCATCTGAGAGCCTCGAAGGTGCCATCTTCAAGCTGGTTTGGTAACTGTTGTTGTAGGAAAATTCTGCATACGGCAAATTATCATCCCAGCTAGATCCATAACCTAGGGCACAAGCTCTCAAAGATGTCCTCCAAAATCTGATTGACTCTCTCGGTCATCCATCGGTCCGTGGGTGGAAAAGCTGTCTTTGAATTCCAATCGGGTTCCCAATGTTTCGCGTAACCGGTTCCAAAATTTCGAGGTAAACCGGGTTCCTCTATCCGATACGATGCTCCTCGGAACTCCGTGTAAGCACACAATTCTGGTCATGTATATCTTTGCCAACTTAGCTTCGCTATAGGTGGTCTTGATGGAATGAAATGAGCTACCTTTGTTAAACGGTCGACTATAACCCAAATCGAGTCATATCCTGAACGAGTCTTTGGCAATCCTGTGATAAAATCCATGCCTAGTTTATCCCACTTCCATTCGGGTATCGGCAATGGTTGTAACAATCCCGCTAGCTTCTGATGTTCTGCCTTTACTTTCTGACATACATCGTAAACTGCTACATACTCCGCAATATCCTTCTTCATTCCGGTCCACCAGAAAGTATTCTTCAAATCCAAGTACATCTTGGTATTTCGGGTGAATCGAATAGGGTGAATCATGAGCTTCTTGTAAAATCAACTTCACGATCTCCGGGTCATTGGGCACATAAACACGGTCTTCAAACCATAGGGTATCGTGCTCATCCTCACGAAATCCTTTAGCTTTTCCTTTGCTCATTTTCTCCTTTATAGAGGCAACTTCCTTATCTCGCCTTTTGGGCTTCTCTCGATTTTGTCCATCGGTGTTGACTGAATCTCCAATGCTGCTACATAGCCTCTCGGAACTATTTCCAAACATAGCTCTCGAAGGTCCTCGGCTAACTCATTGGGTATTCCTCCCATCATTAGAGTATTGACGCGTGGCTCTTACGGCTCAATGCGTCGCCTACGACATTAGCCTTTCCGGGTGATAATGCAATCTCATGTCATAATCCTTGATAAGCTCTAACCATCTCCTTTGTCTCGAGATTCAATTCCTACGTGAAAATGTACTTCAAACTCTTGTGATCCAGATATACTTCACAATGATTTCCAATGAGAAAAATGTCTCCACGTCTTCAAGGCATGCACAACGGCTGCTAGTTCCAAATCATGAGTGGCATAATTCAACTCATGGGGCTTAAGTTGTCGTGAAGCATACGAAACAACTCTTCCTTCCTACATAAGCACTGCTCCAAGTCCTCGACGTGAAGCGTCGCAATACACTTCATAATCCTTAGTCTGATCTGGCAATATCAAGACTGGTGAGGTAACCAATCTTTTCTTCAACTCCTGAAAACTTGCCTCACAGTCCTCAGTCCATATAAATTTGTTTTCCTTTTTCAACAATTCTGTCATAGGTTTAGCAATCCTTGAGAAATTCTCAATGAACCTTCGGTAGTATCCTGCGAGTCCAGGGAAACTCCGAATCTCTCCAACTGTCGTTGGTGCTTCCCATTTGGTTACGGTCTCAACTTTTGTGGGGTCAACTGCTATCCCTTCTCCGGATATAACATGTCCGAGAAATCCAACTTCATTTAGCCAAAACTCACATTTGCCGAACTTGGCATACAACCGGTGTTCCCTCGGTTTCTCCAAAACCAATCGCAAATGTTCCTTGTGTTCCTCTTCATTCTTCGAGAAAATCAAAATGTCATCAATGAACACCACGATTTAACTTATCCAAAAACTCCATAAACACTTTGTTCATCGGGTTCATGAAATAGGCTGGTGCGTTAGTCAGTCCAAATGACATAACGGTATACTCGTATAGTCCATATCTCGTGGTAAATGCTGTCTTGGGTATGTCACGCTCCCGAATCTTCAATCGATGGTACCTTGATCGCAAGTCGATCTTGGAAAACACCTTGGCTCCTTGCAAGCGATCAAACAGATCATTTATCATAGGTAGTGGGTACTTGTTCTTGATTGTTACTTCATTCAATCCACGATAATCAACAACCATTCTTAACGATCCATCCTTCTTCTCCACTAGCAAACGGGTGATCCCCAAGGTGAAGAACTTGGGCGTATAAAACCTTTATCCAATAGTTCCTTAATCTGCTTCTTGATTTCCGCCAAATCGTGCCGGCATCACATGACGGCCCGATATCGGGCCTGTTCTCGGCAACAGCTCGATCAAAACTCAATGTCTCTATCCGGTGGCATTCCCGGCAACTCTTAGGAAATACATCAGGATAATCCTTCACCACTGGTACTTCTTCTGTACCACTCTCGATAAGCAATTAACTTGCGCTCTTCTCGGCTCGTGCCGTGATACATACTTAATCCTTCTTCCTTCCGTGTGGTGAGCAAAATTGACTTTGTGGTGCAATCTATGTTTCCTCCATACCTTGATAACCAATCCATACCTAATATCACATCCAATCCTTGGGATTCCGTAACTATTAGGTCCGAGGGGAAAACATAGTGTCCAATCCTTAATGGCGGTCGATCACACCATTTACTAGCCATGTACTCGCTCCCGGGTGAGGTTACTAGCATGGGTGACCTAAGGGCTTGGGTTGGTAACTTGTACTTATCCACAAATCCCTTGATATGTATGAATGCGATGCACCAAGATTTAAAAGAACAAGCTGCAGAAATGACTTAACCAAAAACTTACCGACATCGCATCGGGCTGATCTTCAACCTCCTCCACTTCAATGTGGTTCACCTGTCCCCTGTTGAAAGGGTTGGGCTTCTTTCCAGAGCTTCCATTGCCATTTCCATTTTGGCCTTCTAGACAGTCATTGGCATAATGCCCAGTCTTGCGGCACTTAAAGCAAGTAATATGACTCAGGTCTACTTTGGATGGTGTTGACGGGTTGGTGCGATTCTGTCCATTGCTTCCTCCATTTCCGTTCCCATTCTTGGTGCTGTTATGGTTATGCAAATTACCTCCTCCATGGGTATGCTGAAACCGAATTCCTGATTTAGGGGTATAACGAGGTTTCACCGAGCTCCAGAGTTATACTTCCCTTGCCCATACTTCCGCTTACAGTTCTCAATTTGCTGCTGCTTTCCTTCAATCATGAGGGCTCGGTCTACTAACTCCTGGTAGTTATTGAAACTGGCTACCATCAACGGCATGGTGAACTCATCATTCAGTCCTTCTAGAAACTTCTCCTGTTTAGCTGCATCGGTAGCAACGTCATCTGGGGCATAACGTGCTAATTTACTAAAGTCATCCACGCATCGCCAACAGTCCCTTCCTCCTTGGCGTAAGTTGTGAAACTCACGCTTCTTCATGGCCATAGCTCCTGCTGAAACATGGGCGGTCTGGAAAGCTTGCTGAAATTGATCCCATGTGACAAAGGTGTCTACAGGTGGTAAGTGGCTGTGAAATTCTCCCACCATGCCGCGGGTCCTTCAAGCCGATGTGCTTGCAAACTTCACTCTTTCTCCATCTCATGCATCCTGCAGTGGTCAGCCTCCTTCCTATCTTGCGGAGCCGGTCATCTGCTACAATCGGCTCGGTGCTCTTTGGAATACACCGCGGGTTTAGTCTAAGGAAACGAGTCGATGATCCGCAGTGGTGGTGGTGGTGGTGGGTTGTTATTGTTGTTGTTGTTGCCTGGTTACGCACCAATGTTTGAATCAGGGTATTCTCTTTGGATCAGTTGGGTGATCTCCGGCGGAAAAACAAATCCGGTCGCGTCTCGGAGGCATCCGATGGGTTTAGAAAAGAAGAGAAATGTAGAATAGAATGAGGTCTAAGGGGAATCACTACCCAATTGCACATGAGCAAATGCACACAAAATCACTTCATTCAATCAAACAAGGGCTTACAACGATCTAACTATCGCAAAAGTGCGTGTACTATAATGTTTACATGGAGGGAATACTACTAATATGTGGGGAACTTCTACTAATTTGAACCGGTGGAAGACTCCATAATGTTCCGCTTCCAGCTTCGTCTTCAAAGTCGGGTTCACTTGGATCCGAATCGGTGTCGTCGATGTTGATGTAGTCGCTTGGGCAATCGACATACTGGTCTTCATTCCGGAGCGCCAACTTCTTCTTGAGTTCTTCAATCTCGTACTTAAGATCGTTATTGTGTCTTGCTAGAGCTACGATCTCGTCCATATAGTCCTTGCGAGTTGTCTTTAGTTCTTCTTCAAGTTTGATGATCCTTCTCTTTGTCTTCTGCAACTCCATCATATCATTGCACATTTGGTTCTCCTGGTGTCGAATGTGCTGATTTAACTCCTGGATGAACGCTGCAATGGATCTATCCTTCTTGGTGCTGACGACGTCCCATTTGTTATCTCGGCGTCCGCAAATCTGGTAGATAGTGTCCTTGAGGTCTTCTTGATAAACTTCTCCAATGCGTCCCATGGTGATGTGAGCTGCCATGCTCTTTCCCAGACTCCAAGTTGGTGCACTTGAAAACACTATCTATAGGCTTGGTGATTGGGGCGAATGTCCTTCTGGAACGTGAGCTTGAATCTTCCAGCGCTCCTCTTGAGCAGAGTGGCGTTGAAAGTCCCGGTGAAGCTTGGTAGTCCAATGTTCGTGTACTTGGTAACTTCCTTCAAGTGAAATCCAAAAGGTGTGCCTTCATCCGGTTGGGTGTACTTGATCTTCGCGTCCTTCATCCTAAAGAGAGTAGAAAAGATGAGGAGTTAGAAAATGGGAAGAGAGTAGTGATCTATGGCTTTATCTTAGTGGTCGTGTCCTACAGTCAGCGTGTGCTCTGATACCATTCTCTGTAAGAGTTCGCACAACTTAGTCAACTACGCCAGAGCCCATAATTAGCTTGTGGCTGCACACGGAAGTTTCTAGTTTGAATAATCTTATGATCCCTTAGAGCCTGGGTGGCGGTCCGAAGAAATACAGGCAAGTCTCGATAGAAACCAGGTGCCTCAATCCACCCAGGATGTGTGTTTAGGTTGCCACCTTAGATAAACCTTAATTAACAATCTCACATCTGTCATGGATATTCACTCACCCAATCCACGTCTCACGAGCATAGCATGGCGTAATAAGCAAACGAGAAGTAACTCCCAAGGTTTCATAAGTAAAGCAGTAATAGGTACTACCTCAATCTACTTCCCATCCCACAATTTAATTAGATCCTAATCATGCAAGTGTTTGAGGGTTTGATCTAATGCAATAAAACTGGGTAGTAGAAAAGGTATGATCAAGTGTTACTTGCCTTGCCGATGATCCATGAGACCTAGAGATTCAAGTAACAAGCGGCGCACTCCGGGTGATCTAACGCAGACAAACAACAAGCATACAATAAGTACTCATCTAATGCACAGGAAATCTCGAATAAAAGATCTAACCAGATAGTTCAACTTAAGAACCCTGGTTGCAAAAGAATCGAATCAAATAAAGCATCGAAAGTCGGAACTCGAGAGAGAACGACTCGGTTTAGCAATCTGAAACTAGGTCAAAATTTTACAGTAGCAAAACTCTGTGTAAGTAGGTTAGTCGGAACGGCGGTTTCGTAACAAAACTCCAGGCGCTTGAATCACCCGATTCCGATAAACGAGCAAGAAATAAAACAGATTTGAAAATCGGATCGAAATCGAATCGAAAAATAACGGATTAAATCCGATTAAAAGAAAACGCATTTAACGGATTAAATAACGGACGTTTGTTAACAGAATTAATCCAACGAACACATTCACCGAAACGAACGGTTCGGTGAACGTTAGATTAATTAAGAAAACCGAAAAATTAAAACCATCTAGGGTTTTGAAAAAAACCGAACATCTCGAAAAACGGATCGGGTTTTCTTAGAGAAACCGGATCGGGACGGGCGGCGGCGGCTACCTCGGTGCTTGCCGGCGGGGCTCAGCGGGCTCCGTGGCGGGGGGTCGGCGGGTCGGGTCGGGCGGGTGGCGACGCTGGCGGGCGAGCGGCTCGGGTGAGGCGGCGGCGGGCGGCTCGAGGTGAGGAGAGAGGGGGGCTCGGTATAAATAGAAGGGGGGCTGGCGGCTTGGGGAAGGGGCTGGGCGGCGGGCGACGGCGTGTCCGACCCGGACACGGGCGGCGGCGGCGGGTGGCGGCGGCGGCGGGCTCAAGGGCGGGCGTCTTGAGGGAGAGAAGAGGCGAGCCGGGGCGCTGGGCCGGGGCGCGGCTGGCTGGGCCGGCTGGGCCTTGGTCCAGGGGGGGGGCGATTTTTTTTTTAACAAAACTAAACGGAATAAATAAAAAAACCAAACGAACTCCGAATTTAATAAAATAAATTTTCCCCGACTCCTAAAATGAATCGAACAAAATGAACTTTAAAAACGGCAAACATGCATATTTTTTTAAAATGCTCATTTTTGCCTAAGCAAAATAAATCTTCCAAATCCAAATTTGATTTATTTATGAAATCTCCATTTTTCCTAAATGTTGGGAAAGTCATATTATTCCCTCTCTTAATTTTTTATAGGAAAAACTTTATGAAGATAATTAAATAAATCCAATGATCCTATTTTCAAAATTTGAGAAATCCCAAATATGAGAATAATGAAACTTCCAACTCTCCGAGGGTCCTTGAGTTGCGTGAAATTTTCTAGGATCGAAAAATGCGAGAAAATATGATATGCATGATGACCTAATGTATAACATACCAAATTGAAAATTTGGGATGTTACACCATCGCACACATTTGCTAACAATTACCGTCTACGATAATGTTCTATCACAAACGGTTCAGGAGCCCCTTTGCACACATACAAGTGCAGCAGACCGTTTGTGATTTGTTGGGTATCACCGACGGTTGCCGCAAGAGTGACGCGTGCTTCTCGTTTGGGATCCCACACGTTTCCTGAAAAAATTACGACTGGGATTGTATTTTGTATTAGGCACGGTTTACTTCCAGTTCTCGTGTGCGATAACGCGATATCACAAACGGTTCCAGAGACCCTATGCAAACGTAGTAGAGCTGCAAATCGTTTGTGATCTGCCGTGTATCACCGACGGTTCCGCTACGATTGACGTATGCTTTTCGATGTGGATCGCACACACTCATTTAGTTGAACCGTGCGCGGAGCAATTGCCAGGTTAAAACAAAAATATCCCATTTTGAATCCCACGCAAAAAGCAAATTTGCCACCATATTCAGTTGAACAAATAAACAAATATATCCCATTTTGAATCGACACGCAAAAAGCAAATTCGCCACAGGAGGAACATTCATCAGATTTCGCAACAATTGCAATTGAACATAGGGTAGCTAAATTCCAATGATTTTTCCACACATATATGCATTACATAATTAATAATAGTGTACAAAATATGAAGACCTCATCAGATGGAAAACAAGGATCCATGTGTTATATGTTTAGCGGCTAACTCTTACTCAATGTTTCAGGAGAAGGCATGCTGAAATCTTCATTATCCCCAGTGGGATTGATGTAGTGATCCAGGGAGAAGTCGTTGATAAATCTCCGAACCATCAGCAATTCACCAGCCGGGAGTGGTTTAGGGGTCCTCGGTTTTCAGACGAGCTGCAGTATTTTTAAGATCAGAATGTGCCATATGAGTGGAGTAGAAAATATTAATTAAGATAGACTTACTGGTACTAATTCGCTAGGATCGTCACAACTATCAATAGATTTGCAGATGGAGACCATGTGTCTGCAAACATAGTATCCACAAAGGTTGGTCCCTGCTTCTTGCTGAGGACACTGAAACTTTTTGTACAAAATTAGTCATGTATTTGTCCTTTTAGGAACAACCTATCCGGTGTTAGATGTATTATTTTTTCTTTGGAAAAAATAGAAAGAGGTTTATTTAGAAGCTTGAACATTTGACTAGCGTAAGGAAAGGCATTTGCAGACTATTGGATAAATTTTTTGAAAATAACGGATTTCGGTGTGTTACCGGAGAAACAATCTCGTGCTGCAGAGGTAGTTCCCTCTTGAACAGGTTCCCTGGTTTAGTTTTCCACAATGCGAGCACACTGCAAATGATGATGAATTTTAACAACATCAATTATTGAACCAGATAGGAATGCAAATTAATTTCAACATCATAGAACTCAATACCTATCCATGAATTGCTGAAGATGCGTCAAATCCTGAGCGTTTGTTGACTCTCTGAGAGAATCGATGTAGTAAACTGTGTTCTTGTTTGGAACAATGAATACCAATATCCAGTGATCACTACATATTAAGGAAGCCGTGAACTTACGAATTATGTCGAAATTTGAAAGACAAGAAGTGCATGTGTGGTTGTTTACTTGACTTGTCGTTTATGATATGGCCAGAGAAATGACTTTGCATGGGATGTTTTTTTGAAGAGACGGATGACCGTGTTAACGGCCCAGTCACGTAGGTCCTTAGCATGTATTGTTGTGCCATTTGCTAATTCAGGATCTATGAAATATACACCCTCCCATTTTCTTCTCTGCACGTTCAATCCCCTGAGAGGAATAAAATGCAGTTAGCTCTTTATCATTTACAACCTTGTATGGAGAAGTTGATCAGAGTTTGTTAAGTACTTACAAAATCAGGCATCTAACAAGAGTGGAATCGAGCACGTTGAAGTTGAAGAAGAGATGTAAGTCCTCAAAACTCACATTGATAGAACCAGCATCCTGTCGGAAATGATCTCTATTGTAGTGGACTAGCAAAGCATGATGACCTGCTGACATTTGATCCATGCAATATTCATGTAACTCGCGGTAACTGGAGCTGCACTCATCAAAGTATTCGCCAACAAGAAATGGCTGGCCATGGACGTAATTGCATGCTTCAAGTACGCTTGCTTTACTTTTAGTAAGCAACAAACATACTTCTTCATCATCCATGGCATCAGAAATAATATTACTCCCTGATTAGAACAAGCTGTTGTTAATTTGGTTCTGGGTGATGAGTGCTTTAAGTAAGAGGCAATCATTCTCTTTCCTCTTCACTCTCCCGCTGTGCATCCTCGTGGTCATGGGTGTAGCCTTTTTGGTCACTTCCTTCTTGGTACTTGAAGCATTTCTGGCAGAACGTCTAGTTGCCTGCAAGTTAGACTACCGAGCAGACGGTGAAGCTTGGACAGACTGCTTAGCAGACGGTTTATCTACGCCGGACCACTGAGCTGGCGGTGCTGCTGTGACGGACTGCTGGGTTGCAGGAGCAGAGGGGCATCGGACTGCTGACCATGCATTGAAGCTATGTCGGGTTTCTGCGCAGGTGGTGCAAACTTGTCGGTGTGCTGAGGAGGCCGTGCCAACGCGTTGGTTTGCTGAGCAGGAAGTGCTGACGCATTGGTATGCTGATCACGCGACTGCATACCGATGGACTGATGAGCTGTCGGTTCTGGACCTACAGACTGCTTAGCAGGCAGTTCTGAAGCATCAGACTTCTTAGCAGTCTCTTCCACTAGGTTGGTCTGCTGCCTGTGCTGCAGCCGGGTCTCCCTCCGCTACTTCAGCGGCCGGCATCTGAACCGGTGGTGCGTCTTCAGCAGTTGTAGGCCTTGCCACTGGCTGCTTTGGGGCGGAGGATGACATGGCCTATACGCTACAAAGTCGGGTCGGCTGATCATAGGTTGATGCATCAGCCCGTGAGAGCTGCTGTGGCAAGGAGAGCGTCACCGGTTGAGGGGCGATAGTGGTTGCTCTTGGCGGGGCTTCAGGGATCTCATCGATGAACTCTATTTCCTTTCTTGGCCACTTGATGTGATGTAACAGTGTTTCTCCCAAGGTCCTTTGCTCATCAAAGTCTCCTAGCACATTCTTCAGGGCAAATTCATTGAATCCAGGCTTTACTTCAGTCACGTAGCACTTCACACAGCCCAGCTTCAATGGCAGATTGTCCAAGAAGAGGCCATCTTCCAAGAAGGGTGGGCAAACCTGTGCTGTTGCACATTTTAATGTACCTTCATAATGTAAGCACGCCCTTCAGTCTGTCTTTCATTCCAGATAGATCAGATATAGCACCATCACGAGTAGCTACAGTCTCAGTGTCATTGGGGTCAGCTGCTGCACAACAACTCTTGTGTAGTGTTGTTGCGCAATAAGCAGCATCGTCCATGCCCGCCTCCCCTCCCATCTGCTGGCTATCTGTCAGTGTTAGAGTCTTCTGCATCATCATTGACTCCTCAACATCCTTTCGACCAGCTGGATAAATCTCCTTCTTCAACCTTTCATACAATGCATTCTGCTTCATTTCACTCCTCGCTTTTTTCATGCTGAGCCTCTCTTCTTTGCTGAGTGTGAAAGCCCTCTTGTGCGGGACATTAACACCTATACCCCTTGCACGGCCAGGGGGCTCTTTTGTTTCCAGAGAAATGGACAGAATGTCACATGGCCCTGAGTTCCTGTAGAACCTTCCAGGGATCTTGGAAGCCTATAACATCACTTCATACAGTTTGGCGTCACGTGAGTTTTCAAAGTAATAAGTTCTGTCATCACACCTTTTGCACGTGCCCGCAAGTAGTCTCTGGCGCATTTGCCCCTGATTTCACTAAAGGCGGATTCCCACCCTCCGCTACTGCTTCTTTGTCCTCCTGTTCCCATATCAGTTTCATGCCGTAGTATCCTGCCACACCCATACAGTGGGGGTGTATGTTCTTCTTCTGAAGTTCCGATTGCTTGAAACTCTTCTTAGCAAACTTTTTAGTTGCCCTGACCCTTTTGAATTCTGCATAGTCTGCCTTTGTAGTTTGGGGTATGCGGGGATTGGGTCCTTGCCTTCACTCAAGTACTTCTTGTACAACATGTGCTTCCAATTTCTCCAAGCATCCCTAGCCTTCTTCAGTGCAGCGTGTTCCACCTGCATTCTCCACTGCTCTGGAACACTGAAGTGATCCATGATCTCCCAGACTATCCTTCGCCGTGTTTCTGTGTCAGCCTTCTGAAACCCTGGCATATTAATGTTGAGCCTTGCCCTGCCAAGAAATCCACACACACTCCTGAACCTCATGTGTGCTTTATCTGGTTTAGTTGGATCCCAAGACTTTAAATCAATCTCGGTTACTTCATATACACATTCAGGCTGGTGTGTGGGCTTCCTTAGAGCGTTCCTCCGTGTCTTGACAGGAAGGGTAATTGTTGCAGCTCTATCCCATTCGAGACTACTTGATCCCTCATAATATGCTGAAGACCTAGGGTTGTCCGAATCAGATGAAGATACATGGCCTGAAGCATGAGTGTTGTCGCTGCCACTCGGCATCTATAGAGAACACATGTGAAACTCAGGAAAGGAGGATAAGCATAAAACTAACAACTTGGTATCAAGCTTTCTAAACATGCCATGAAATAATTTAGAAAATGTACGACTAATTTGTTAAGTTTGTGTGACTCGGGCGCCCGCGATCTGTAAATAGGCAGTAACTTATTGGAACAAATACAGCTTATATTTAGTAAGGAAGGTAGATAATGAACATATATACGCTCTTCGTTATTTTATAGCCAATTTGGGAACATACGGAACGAAATTGGAAGAGGGATTGTGAGGAAATATGCCTCACCACGATGGAGAGCAGTAACTAACTGGCTTCTTAATGCAAACCCGGTCGGACCACAGGAGAGGTGAGGGTTACTGCATCGATATGCTCGAGGGTGGCTGGCGAGCAAACGAAGACGGCGAGGCGCGGGCCGCCGTGTGTTGGGAACGATAGTGGAGGTAGGCTTAACACCAAAGAGCGGGCACACGGCCGGGGTGAGCACGGCCGGAGTAGAGCACACCGTTCAAGTCTCCTTCAAGATTGGCGCATACGAAGACACCTTGGAGTGTGATGTGGTTCCCATGTCCGTTTGCCATCTCCTACTTGTACGACCTTGGCAATTAGACCAAGGTGTCGTCCACAATGCGAGAACCAATCACTATAGCTTCAAGATGGAGGGAAAGGAGTGCGTGCTACGACCTATGTTGCCGAGCCAAGTGATCACTGACAAGCAAGCAACCACCCATCATGGACAGTGATAGAGGCGAGGGTGTCACGATATTTTGATGAGATGATAACTATCGATTTGGTGGAGACGACTTTGACGGTTCAACTACAAACGTGCATGATGTTGGGCCTTAGCAATCGCTAAACCAACTACGAGAGGTTATTGACCACGCGGGAGCACGATCAACCAGACCACGAAGTCTATTCCTGCATGCAATCAAAGAACAAGCAAGAATATGATAATGCAATCTGAATATTGCGTATATAGATGAAGTATAGGTGGGGATCCGAAAGCAGTCTTGGTCTGGTCATTGGACACAAACGAAGTATACGAAGTTGCAATGGCTAACTTTTAACTAAACAAATCCCAAGGAAAAACCTACTAGATGCATCTACTTATATAGGAGCAAGGGTTGGCGGCCAAGGAGGTGGGAGGACGTCCCAAGGTAGCCCAAAACTAAATCTAGGTCGTAGAAGGCTCATGGGCCCAAGTGGAGGTGATGCAACACCTTTGAACTTGTAGTTTGACTCTGATTCTACTGCAGCATCAGATTGTTTCGTCATTATCTCAACACGCCGGGCAAATATGAAGGTGAATTCAATTGGGTTAGAAAGCGCATGAAATCTAATTTCCAAAAAAAGAACCACCCAATTTGGAGTCCAGATGAAAGAGAAATTGGTGTTTTTAGTCAGGTATGTGTGTGCAGTCCGAATATGAGTGCAGAACGTGAGAGACTCGGACTCTATCTTATCTTGTGCTAAAAGTGACGTGAGAGAACTTCTTGAACATCACCTAAACATACCGTTCTCCCTTATCTTCATAGTTGGATAGTACAAATGTCCCATACACCTGCAATTAGACATGGCACAAAATTTTGTGAAGTATTTTTGTTCTCAATAACATAAATAAATTATTTAATGGTTTGCATTACAAATCACCTCACAAATATGCATGAATGCAATATTTTTGGTCATATCCAAGGTAGTCATGTCGTCATCAGAGAGAATAGTGATAGAGTGGACCACCAAAAAGAGAGTGAGCGCCACAAGCCAAAATTGAGTGCCTCCACGATGAGCGACAAGAAAAACTGAGTTCTATTTGCCACCAAAAGTGAGATGAGAGAAGTGTGTGAGAACCCATCAAGTGTTATTTACTATGTCCTATGTCCCCTTGTGCAAGGATGAAGTGGAAAGAACTAACACCTATCACAATCTACCTTTAGTGTTATCTTCTCTATTGTAGGAATTCAAGGATGTTTTCCTTGATGAGATACCTCTAGGACTACCTCCACTATGAGGCATCAAACACCGAATCGACCTCATTCCTGGCGCGCCATTACCGAACAAGGCACCCTACCGAGTCAATCCCGAAGAAACCAAGAAAATACAAAGGCAAGTACGGCAACTCATTGACAATGGGCATGTACATGAAAGCTTAAGCCCTTGTGTCATACCGGTTATTCTTGTGCCTAATCTCATCTCACCATTCATTATTGATATCCTATTCCTTCCCTTGACGATATGCGAGATGAGCTTAGCGGAGCCACCATTTTCTCTAAAATTTGTTTTAGAAGTGGCTATTACCAAATCCGCATTCAAGAAAGCGATGAGTGGAAAACCGCTTTCAAAACCAAGTTTGGCTTCTATGAATGGCTAGTTATGCCTATGGGTTTCTCCAAAGCACCCGGTACCTTTATGCCTGTGATGCACTATGTTCTTCGCCCTTACATTGGCGTATTTTTTGTGGTCTACTTTGACGATATTCTTGTGTTTAGCATGTCTCTAGAATATCATGTCACCCATCTTAGAACCGTTTTGCAAACTCTAAGAAAAGTGTGCCTTTATGCTAATATGGACAAATGCCTTTTTGGTATTGGTAAACTTGTTTTCTTGGGTTTAGTTGCATCATCTAAGGGTCTTCATGTAGATGAAGCTAAAATTAATGCTGCTAAAACTTGGCAACAACCAACCAACTTGCAACAAGTGCGAAGTTTCCTTGGCTTAGCCGGTTTCTATCATAGATTCGTTAAGGACTTTAGAACTATTTCATCCCCTTTGCATGCCTTGAGTAAGAAGAATGTACCTTTGTTTGGGGGACCATCCCAAGATACCGCATTTCATGAGCTTAAGAATTTGCTTACACAAGCTCCATTGCTTTGTTACCCAACTTTGATAAAACTTTTGAAGTTCATTGCGATGCTAGTGGCAATGGCATAGGAGGCGTGTTGATGCAAGAGAAGCGCCCGATTGCTTATTTTAGTGAAAAACTCTTTGGCACGCAACTCAATTATCCCATCTATGAAAAATAGTTGTATGCATTAGTTCGAGTGTTGCATGTGTGGGAGCATTATCTTTGTCCTCATGAATTTGTCATTCATACTAACCATAAAACTCTCAAGTATCTTAAGGGTCAAATAAAGTTGAATAGAAGGCACGCCAAATGGAGTGAGTTTATCGAATCTTTTCCTTGTTTCATCAAGTACATTAAGGGTAAAGAAAACATAGTGGCGGATGCTCTTTTCTGCAAATGCATGTTTGTTACTCAACTTGAGTTGAATGCCATTGGTTTTGAGCACATGAAGGACTTGCATGCGCATGATCCTAATTTTTCTATTCCTTATGCCAAATTTTTGACGCATACATCTTGGGAACGCTATTACATCAAAGATGATTATCTTATGAGAGCTAACAAACTATGCATCCCCAAGTCTTCTCTTTGTTTGTTACTTCTGCAGGAATCTCATGGAGGACTTATGGGTCACTTTGGACGCAACAAGACATCCGCTATGCTCCCCAAGAACTACTTCTGTCCCAAGATGTTCCATGACGTGTCCCGCTACACCAACCGATGCTCTACATGTTTCAAAGCTAAGTCTAAAGCTCAATCCCATGGTCTCTATATGCCACTTCCTATTCCATATCACCCATGGGAAAATATTAGTATGGACTTTGTGCTTGGTTTGCCTAGAACTAGAAATGGCAAAGATTCCGTGTTTGTTGTTGTGGACCGTTTCTCTAAGATGGCACATTTTATCCCATGCAACAAGATAGATGATGATTCACATGTTGCAAATCTCTTTCATAGGGAAATCTTGCGTCTACATGGAGTGTCCAAGACTATTGTTTCGAATCGCGACGTCAAGTTCCTAAGCTACTTTTGGAAGACACTATGCGCCAAGCTCGGAATCAAGGTCTTGTTCTCTTCGGCATACCATCCTCAAACCGACAGCCAAATAGAGGCACGAACCGGAAACTATCTACTCTCCTACGCATGTTGATCAAGAGGAACGTCAAGGAGTGGGAGGAGTGCCAACCTCTCACCGAGTACGCCTACAACCACGCAAGACATTCGACTACCGACAAGTCCCCCTTCGAGGTCGTCTATGGCTTCTATCCGTTGTCCCTGTTGGACATTCTACCTCTACCACTACAAGAGCGCATCAACATGGATGCGAGTGCACGAGCGAACTATCTCAAGAAGGTGCGTGAAGATACAAGGCACACCATCGAGCGCCAAGTCCAACGCCTTGCGACCAAGATCAACATCAACAAGAACCATTATATTCAACAAAGGAGATCTTGTGTGGCTACACCTTTGCCAGGAAAGCTTCCCCAACAAACGCAAGTCCAAGCTTCTACCTCGAGCCGATGGACCCTTCAAGGTGCTAGAACGATAGAAAAACAACGCCAACAAGATCGACATCCCATGCAACAAGTACTCCATGAGCGACATATTCAACATAAAGGATCTCTCTCCCTACCATGGTGATGAGGCTTTTGATCCGAGGTCGGATCTTTCTCAAGGGGGTGGGGGTGGGGGAGATGATGCGGAGCATCCGACGGTCATTCCCATGGACATACCTACGTCTACTATGACACCACATGGACGAATGACTATAGATCGAGCGAGGGCTACCGAAACTAAGGTGACCTCATTCCTCTCTGAACTCACACATTCTTCGTATGAGACATGGCTACTACCTCAAACGGAAACCCTATGTGTGATCAGGTACTTAGAGGGAACCGACAGAACAACTACATCCACTGGACAAGGCGGCGAGGACACCAAGCACAAGGAGCAAGAGAAGAAGCTGCCAGAAAATCTACAGCCACTAGACGACCAATCTAGACCGGACGTCCGACGCCTGGAAGCTGCTCCAGCCAGAAAAAGCCCGAACAACAGATGCTACAGCAACCGGATGACCGCCAGGGACCGGATGTCCGACACCCTCCAGCGTCCGGATGACCGGCACCCTCCGGACATCCGACACTCCCTAACCAGAGCCGAAACGTCAGAAATCCGAGGTCCACCGGACGATCGGTGCACCAGATGTCCGACCCCGATCGGAAATCTGACATCACCCCTCCAGAGCCAAAACATCGGACGTCCGACCCCTACCGGACGACCAGACCCCCGCGAGCCACTGGACGTCCGGTAGCGGCCGGACGACCGACACGTGTCTGTGCACAACATGTTGGGCCGAGGCCCATGTACCCATTCACCTCCTAGACTATATATACTCCTCCTCCTACCTCTTATTAGGGTTAGCATTGGTTTAGCTCATTTTAGAGATAGAGCTTTGCTCATCCACTTGATACATACTCCATTGGACACAGAGGCCTTCGCGAAGAAGATCCCAAGTGGATTCAAGACCCCGAAAGGGAAGATACCCTCATGGCTTCAATACCCCATCTCCTCACGGGTTGGGAAGAACTATCGACCGTTTATATCGTCCCTTGTTGTGTTTGGATTGTGTCTTGTTGTGTACTCGGATCTAGCACACGTGTAGTTGAATCTCGTCGGTTTGATTGTCCCTCTCGTGACTTCCCTCATGTTTTCCCCACGTGTTCTTCAAGTTCTTCGAGGGATCCCCTCCAAATCGTGAAAGATCGGCCTTAGTGTTCCACCCTACATCACCAGGCCCATTATTCTTTGATGGATATTATGGAATTATCCACTAATTTGGCGTCTCTATGCTCCAGATGCCTTCAGTGGGGTCACCGCAAAATCTCCTACCTAGCCTGCCTCGTTTGCATTAACTGCTCAGTGCCTGAAAGCAAGGCACTGGATTGCCCAACTCGCACTAAATCCCAACCATATTCTAGACATAAATCAACTATACAGCAACAAATCAAGCCTCTGGATCACCCTACCATCCGAGGCGACAATTGAATCGGGGCACTGTCTCATCCGTTCGATGCAAAGCTTGTGGCATCTATGCACACGTGGAGCAATCTTGCCACAAGAAGCGGTTCTCTGAAAGATGGAAGTGGGTACCTAAAATTACTCAGCCTTCTGTTCCTACCCCTTGCGTTCCATCTTCCTCCTCGAACGCGTAGACGACTCTGCCCAGTCCAGTCCCATCACTGCGCTTGCCACAACTTTCCTCTTGCCCCACAACCATGGTAAACTACCCTTTGAATCTGGTTCTGTTCCTGCCGCCGGGCTTCGCTGTATCCCTCCCCTCAACCATGATTTCTTGACAACCGTAGAGACTAGACACTACGTTCCTCTGCATCATCGGGCGACCATCCATAACATGATTGTAAGTGAACTCCATGAATCTCGGCTCTTTTGCCACAGAGGTTAGTGATCACCCATTTGTAGTTGGGATTTTCGGTTTGTGGATTCTTTCATGAGAGACACTACTGTAGCAACCCTGAATGAATTGGAAGATGAAGATCTCCTTATCACCTTTGATATAGGGTGGAACCCTAGGGGTCGATCTTTCACGATTTGGAGGGGATCCCATGAAGAACATGGAGGACATCAATACCATTGTTGCACCCACAACCCCTGCTGCTATACATCTTGGACCAATTACTAGAGCTCACAAGACGCCAATTAAATTACCAGGTACTTTTGTTTCTTGGTAATGATTGTAATGTTCATCGGAATAAGATGCTGCCTAAACTGGATACATTTGTCTTGCTTACAAATGAAGGGCCTAGCTTGGATAAGAAGGATGAACAATGGAGTAAGATCAAGCATGGAGATGATGGCATGCGCTAGGGTAACAAGAATGGAGTTACAAGTGATGATTTCAGGACTTTGAAGCCATCATACTGAGTGCATGAAGCCTTCGACGAAATATACAAGATGCCACTTCAAAAAATTTGTCTAGAGGCTATTATAGGTGTTGCGTCACCTTATTATTGGGCCAGGCCCATGTAATTTCAAAATATAGAAGTATAGGATATTTTTAAAGTCCGTATGTGTGGGGAAAACATAGTTAGGCTTGGTTTGGGACCCCTCCTACAAGGGGCCACGAAATTCCTCCCTCTTCCTCCATATATACAGCCCTTAGAGCATCGTCTAGACTTTGGGTTTTGTTTAGATTAAACATTCACCATAGCTGCAACTTTGTGTACTTCGTTTTTGTTCAACGACCAAACCAAGACGTCACAGAACCCCACCTTGACCAATAAAGCTTTCATCTTATATTCGCAATATCCAGATTGCAATCTTAGTTTCTAGCTTGTTCTTCGTTTGTTTGCAGGAAATAGACCTTCGTGGTCAGGTTGATCGTGCTCCAGCGTGGTCAATAACCTCTCGGAGTTGGTTTAGCGATTGCTAAGGCGCGACGTCCTCGCATTTTCGTAGTCGGGTCGTCAAAGTCTACTCATCTGAAACGATAATCACCATATCAACGAAAGACGGGATGCCTTTGCCTCTACCAAGTGGTACCAGATTTCCCGGTTGCTCGGTGGAACATTTGGAACATTTATGTGTTGTATTTATTGCTCTACATGATGCACGGTTGTTTGGTAACCTTGGGAAGTGCACCTTTTGCACCAACTGAGTGTCTTTTCTTGGCGATGTTGTCACTCCATAGGGAATTGATGGTTATAAAGCCAAGATTGAAGCTATTGAGAGTTGGCTGCAGTCCAGAACGGTCACAGTAGTGAGGAGTTTTCTTGGCCTCGCTGGTTTCTATAGGCGTTTTGTGAGAGATTGCAGCACCATTGCTGCACCTCTCACTGAGCTTACAATGAAGGATGTGCCTTTTTTTGGGGGTACCACACAGGAAGAAGCCTTCACGGTATTGAAAGATAAGTTGACACATGCTCGTTTACTCCAACTTCCTGATTTTAATAAGACTTTTTATCTTGAATGTGATGCTAGTGGAATTGGATTAGGAGGTGTGTTATTACAAGATGGCAAACCTGTTGCATACTTTTCTGAAAAATTGAGTGGGCATAGTCTGAACTATTCTATTTATGATAAAGAATTATATGCTCTTGTTCGGACCTTAGAAACATGGCAACATCATTATGTCCCAAAGAATTTGGTATACATTCTGGTCGTGAATCTTTGAAACACATTAAAAGTCAAGCAAAACTGAACAGTAGACATGCTAAATGGGTTGAATTCATTGATACTTTCCCTTATGTCATTAAACACAAAAAGGGTAAAGAAAATGTTATTGCTGATGCATTGTCTCGTTGTTTTACTATGCTTTCACAACTGGACTTTAAAATATTTGGTTTGGAGACCATAAAAGATCAATATATGTATGATGCTGAATTTAAAGATGTATTGCAGAATTGTGAAGAAGGGAGAACATGGAACAAGTTTGTTGTTAACGATGGATTTGTGTTTCGTGCTAACAAGCTATGCATTCCAAGTAGCTCAGTTCGTCTTTTGTTGTTGCAGGAGGCCCAAGGAGGAGGATTAATGGGACACTTTGGCGTGAAGAAGACCGAGGATGTACGTGCTACACATTTCTCTTGGCCAAAGATGAGACGGGATGTTGAGCGTTTTGTTGCTCACTGCACTACATGTCAAAAATCTAAGTCACGACTAAATCCTCATGGTTTATATATGCCTTTGCCTGTACCAAGTGTTCCATGGCAGGATATATCTATGGACTTTGTTTTAGGTTTACCTCTAAAAAAGAAGGGGAGGGATCGTATATTTGTTGTCGTGAATAGATTTTCAAAAATGGCACACTTTATACCATGTCATAAAAGCGATGACGCTGCTAATGTTGCTGATTTGTTCTTTCATGAAATTATTCCCTTGCATGGTGTACCAAATACAATTGTTTCAGATCATGATACTAAGTTTCTTAGCCACTTTTGGAGATTTTTATGGGCTAAGTTGGGGACTAAACTGCTTTTTAGTACTACATGTCACCACGAAACTGATGGACAAACTGAAGTAGCCAATAGAACATTGTCTACTATGCTTAGGGATGTTTTGAAGAATAACAAGAAAATGTGGGAAGAATGCTTGCCTCATATTGAATTTGCTTATAATCGTTCGCTGCATTCTACTACTAACATGTGCCCTTTTGAAATTGTGTATGGTTTCCTACCTCGTGCACCTATTGATTTGTTGCCTTTTCCATCTTCGGAGAAGGTTAATTTTGATGCTAAACAACATGCTTAATTGATCCTAAAATGCATAAGTTAACTAAGGAATACATTGAGCGTATGAATGCTAAATATAAACTTGCTGGAGATAAAGGTAGAAACATGTTGTCTTTGCACCTAGAGATCTTGTTTGGTTACAATTGCTTAAGGATAGGTTTCCTGATTTGTGCAAATCAAAGCTAATGCCACGTGCTGATGGTCCTTTTAAGGTGTTAGAGAAAATAAATGATAATGCATATAAACTTGAGCTGCATGTAGATTTTGGGGTTAGTCCCACTATTAACATTGCAGATTTGAAGCTATATTTGGGTGAGGAAGATGAGTTTCCGTCGAGGACGACTTCACTTCAAGAAGGGGAGGATGAAGAGGACATCAATACCATTGTTACGCCCACAACCCCTGCTGCTATACATATTGGACCAATTACTAGAGCTCACAAGATGCCAACTAAATTACTGTGTACTTTCGCTTTCTTGGTAATAATTCTAATGTTCATTAGAATATGATGCTGCCTAAGCTGGATACATTTGTCTTGCTTACAAAGGAAGGGCCTGGCTTGGAGAAGAAGGATGAACATCGGAGTAAGATCAAGCATGGAGATGATGGCATGCACAAGGGGAAGAAGAACAGAGTTACAAGTGATGATTTTAGGACTTTGAAGCCACCATAATGAGTGCATGAAGCCTTGGACAAAATATACAAGATGTCACTCCATAAATTTCATCCAAAGGCTATTATAGGTGCCACGTCACCTTATTATTTGTCTAGGCCCATGTAATTTTCAAATACAGAAGTATAGGCTATTTCTAGAGTCTGTATGTGTCAGGAAAACATAGTTAGGCTTGGTTTGGGACCCCTCCTACAAGGAGCCACGAAGTTCCTCCCTCTTCCTCCATATATACAGCCCTTAGGGGATCGTTTAGACTTAGGGTTTCGTTTAGATTAAAACTTTGCCATAGCCACAACTTCGTGTACTTCGTTTGTGTTTAACGGCCAGACCAAGACGTCACATAACCCCACCTTGATCAATAAAGCTTTCATCTTATATTCAAAATATCCAGATTGCAATCTTAGTTTCTTGCTTGTTCTTCATTTGCTTGCAGGGAATAGACCTTCATTGTCAGGTTGATCATGCTCTGGCATGGTATATAACCTCTCGGAGTTGGTTTAGCGATTGCTATGGCGCGACGTCCTCGCACGTTCATAGTGGGATCGTCAAAGTCTACTCGTCCAAAATGATAATCACCATCTCATCGAAAGATGGGACACCTTTGCCTCTATCAGAACACGAGGGGAACCATAGGTAAACACTCAAGTCACCGAGAAACAGTCACACATGTGCTAGATCCATGAACACAAAGAGGTCACAAAGCTCCAAGGACAACAAAGGAAATATACAAGTAAGTAGTTCATCTCCAAGAGGAGGTCTTGAATCCAAGATGGATCTTCTCCTAGGTGGAGGGCTTGAATCCACTTGGGGGGGGGGGGGGATCTTCTACTAGATGGAGGGCTTGGCCTCCAATGGAGTAGGTATCAAGTGGATGAGCAAAGCTCTATCTCTAATGTGATCTAAAACCAAAGATAACCATAGAAAAGTGGAGGTGGAGTCGTATATATAGTCTAGAGGGGCGAAGGGGTACACGGGCTTCGGCCCAATACACTGTGCACAGACAAGGTCAGAAGTCCGACAAATACAGGATGTCCGATGACTCGAGAGGGTCCGCTTGTCCGGTCAGCGTCGGTCATCCGGATTTTTGGCTCGGGATGGGAGATGTCGGATTTCCGGTTGGGGTCGGAAGTCTGGTGCACTGGTCGTCCGGTGGACCTCGGATTTCTGGTGTTTCGGCCTTGGTCGGAAGATGTCGGATTTCCGGTGGAAGCCGGTCGTCCGGGCGCTGGGGCTGATCAGACGTCCGTAGGGTGCCGGCTGTCCGGACGCTGTAGAGTTTGCAGGCTAGCACCTTGGGCCAGTGTGACCTCCAGGCGTCGGAGGTCCGGTCCAGACCGGTCGTCCGATGGTTGTAGGCTTCTGGCAGCTTTTCCTCTTGATCCTTGTACTTGGCATCCTCGCTATCCTATCCGGTGGATGTAGTTGTTCCATGGCTATCCTCGAAGTACCTGATCACGCATAGGGTTTCTGCTTGAGGTAGTAGCCATGTCTGACATGAAGAATGTGTATGTTCGGAGAGGAGCGAGTTCACCTTATCTTCGATAGCCCTTGCTCGAGCTCTACTCATTGGTCCACGTGGTGTCGTAGGAGACGAAGGTAGGTCCATGGGGATGACCATAGTATGCTCTGCATCATCTCCCTCCCTTTGTAAAGATCCGGCCTCGGATCGAAAGCCTCATCACCATGGTAGGGAGAGAGAGATATTTGATGTTGAAGATGTCGCTCATGAAGTACTTGTCACGTGGAATGTCGATCTTGTCGGCGTTGTTGTTGTAGCATGCTAGCACCTTGAAGGGTCCGTGGGCTCAAGGTATAATCTTGGACTTTTGTTCGTTGGGGAAGCGGCCCTTGCGAAGGTGTAGGCACACAAGATATCCGGTGTTCAATATCATGGGGTTCTTGTTAGTGTTTATCTTGGTCGCGAGGCGTTGTACTTGGTGCTCGATGGTGTGCCTTGTATCTTCGTGCACCTTCTTGAGATAGCTTGCTTGGGCACTCGCGTCCATGTTGATGCGCTCTTGTACTGGTAGTGGTAGAATGTCCAATGGGGACAAGGCGTTGAAGCCGTAGACAACCTCGAAGGGGTACTTACCGGTAGTCGAATGTGTTGCGCGGTTGTTGGCGTACTCGGCGATGGGTAAGCACTCTTCCCACTCCTTGATGTTCTTCTTGATCAACACGCATAAGAGAGTAGATAGAATCCGGTTCGTGACCTCCGTCTAGCTGTCGGTTTGAGGATGGTATGCCAAAGAGAACAAGAGCTTGATTCCGAGCTTGGGGCATAGCGTCTTCCAAAAGTATCTTAGGAACTTGGCGTCGCGATCTGAAACAATAGTCTTGGGCACTCCATGTAGACGCAAGATTTCCCTACAAAAGATATTTGCAACATGTGAAGCATCATCTATCTTGTTGCATGGGATAAAATGTGCCATCTTAGAGAAACAGTCCACAACAACAAACACGAAATCTTTGCCATTTCTAGTTCTAGGAAAACCAAGCACAAAGTCCATACTAATATCTTCCCATGGGTGATATGGAATAGGAAGTGGCATATAGAGACCATGGGATTGAGCTTTAGACTTAGCTTTGCGACATGTAGAGCATTGGTTGGTGTAACGGGAGACATCACGGAACATCTTGGGCCAAAAGTAGTTCTTAGAGAGCGTAGGGAATGTCTTGTCACGTCCAAAGTGTCCCATAAGTCCTCCTGCATGAGATTCTTGCATAAGTAATAAACAAAGAGAAGACTCGGGGATACATAGTTTCTTAGTTCTCATAAGATAATCATCTTTGATGTAATAGCATTCCCAGGGTGTATGCATCAAACATTTGACATAAGGAATAGCAAAAGTAGGATCATGTGCATACAAGTCTTTTATGTGCTCAAAGTCAATGACATTCAATTCAAGTTGGGTGACAAGCATGCATTTGCGGGAAAGAGCGTCCGCCACAACATATTATTTACCCTTATTGTACTTGATGACATAAGGGACTCAATAAACTCATTCCATTTGGCATGTCTCTTTTTCCACTTAGTTTGACCCTTAAGGTATTTAAGTGTTTCATGATCCGTATGGATGACAAATTCATGAGGACGGAGATAATGTTCCCACACATGCAAAACTCGTACTAAGGCATATAGCTCTTTGTCATAGATGGGATAATTGAGTTGCGCACCGGAGATTTTCTTTTGCATTAACACACGTCTTATACCATTGCCACTAGCATCGCAATGAACTTCAAAAGTTTTGTGAAAGTTGGGAAAGGCAAGCAAAGGAGCATGTGTAAGCAAAATCTTAAGCTCTTGAAATGCGGTATCTTAGGATGTTCCCAAACAAATGGTGCATTATTCTTACTCAAGGCATGCAAAGGTGATGCAATAGTGCTAAAGTCCTCAACGAATCTACGATAGAAACTGGCTAAGCAAAGGAAACTTCACACTTGTTGCAAGTTGGTTGGTTGTGGCCAAGTTTTAATAGCATCAATTTTAGCTTCATCTACATGAACACCCTTAGATGACACGACAAAACCCAAGAAAACAAGCTTATAACACCAAAAAGGCATTTTTCCATATTAGCATAAAGGTGCTCTTTTCTTAGAGTTTACAAAACGGTCCTAAGATGGGTGACATGATCTTCTAGAGACATGCTAGCACAATAATATCATCAAAGTAGACCACAAGAAATACGACAATGTATGGGCGGAGAACATAATGCATCACACTCATAAATGTAATGGGTGCTTCCGATAAACCCATAGGCATAACTAGCCATTCATAGAAGCCAAACTTGGTTTTGAAAGCGGTTTTCCATTCGTCACCCTCTTGGATGCGAATTTGGTAATAGCCACACTTAAGATCAATCTTAGAGAAAATGGTGGCTCCTCAAGCTCATCTAGCATATCATCAAGGTGTGGAATTGGGTAACGATAACGAACAGTGATAGCATTGATAGGACGACAATTGGAACACATGCGAAAACCACCGTCTTTCTTAGGCACGAGAATTTCCGGTACGGCACAAGGACTTAAATTTCCACGTACGTGTCCATTGTCAATGAGTTGTTGTACTTACTTTTGGATTTCTTTGGCTTCTTCTGTGTTGACGCGGTAGGGTGCCTTGTTTGGTAATGGTGTGCCTGGGATGAGGTCGATTCGGTGTTCGATGCTGCGAAGTGGAGGTAGTCTCGGAGGTAGCTCATCGGGGGAAACGTCCTTGAATTCCTACAATAGAGAAGACAACACTAAAGGTAAAAGGTGAGAGGAGTTTGTTTTTTTTTTGCCTTGTCCTTGCACAATAGGACATAGTGCATAACACTTGATGGGTTCTCACACACTTCTCTCATCTCACTTTTGGTAGCGAACAACACTAAGTTTTTCTTGTCGCTCATCGTGGAGGCACTCAATTTTGGCTTGTGGCGCTCACTCTCTTTTTGGTGGCTCACTATCTCACTATTCTCTCCATGATGGGTGGTTTCTTGCTTGTCGGTGATCACTTGGCTTGGTGACATATGTCGTAGCACATATTCCTTTCCCTTCATCTTGAAGCTATAGTGATTGGTTCGCCCATTGTGGATGACGACATGGTCGAATTGCCAAGGTCATCCAAGTAGGAGGTGTCAAAAGGACATAGGAACCACATCACACTCCAAGATATCTTCATATGCTCCAATCATGAAGAAGACTTGCACGGTGTGCTCCACTTGAATGGTGCCGGAGTCGCTAAGCCATTGGACCTTGTAGGGACGAGGATGCTTCATCTTTACCAATTGTAGCTTGGAACATAGCTCTCCACTTGCCAAATTGTGGCAACTTCGTCCGTTGATAATTACCTTATCAAACCTTCCATTAATGTCCGACTTGGTGTGGGAGATATGGCATCTTTGGTCTTCGTCTTGTTGATGTTGAAGTGTCAAGACCTTGGAGACAACTAGAGCGAGGCTCGAATCATTTTCACAAAACACTTGGTCATCTTCATCTTCATTCACGCGCCGGTTCATGGACATGTGCTCGGGCGCTTCCATTTCTTCTTCACTCATAGAGTCATAAGTGTCGTCGTCGTTGGCTATCATGGTGCACCGAGTGAGGCACTCAAATGTCTTGTGGCCTGGGCCTTGACATGTGAAGCATGTGATGGAACTTGTCTCGATGGTGTCATCCGGTGGAGTTGTAGATGATGAAGCTCTCGGCTTGAAGTTTGTTGTAGTAGGAGGACGACTTGAGGATGTCAAAGTTTTCTTGAAACTTGACTTGTTGCCATTGCTCGTAGGAGGCTTGCTTGAGGAAGAAGGCATTGTAGTCTTTGAAGCTTGGTTGTAGGAGTCGTATGTCTTGGAAGGGTACTTGGCATACTTGTAGTCATGTTGCACTTGTCGCTCCACCTAGCTAGCTTGATGCACTAGCTCGATGAGGTTGGAGAAAGCTTGGAAGCCGGCGATCTTCTTGATAGGGTGGTTGAGGCCATTCAAGAAAAGTGCCATAGTTTTCTCATCATATTCCGTGACATTAGCTCGAATCATGGCAATCTTCATTTCCTTATAACACTCTTCAACGGTCTTTGCGCCTTGCTTGAGGAGTTGTAATTTCTTGAAGAGGTCACAATTATAGTATGTTGGCACAAAACATGCTCGCATGACATCCTTTATTTGATTCCATGTTGCGATGGGTGGGTCACCTCTTGCCGCTTGACGCTCAGTGACTTGCTCCCACCAAATGAGGACATAGCCTTGGAATTCAAGAGATGCCATGGCGATATTCTTCTCTTCATCATAGTTGTACAAGCGAAAGATCTTGTCAACTTTCAATGCCCATGAAAGGTAGTCTTCGGGGTCGTTGCTTCCGGAGAACTTAGGCATGGTGAACTTGAGCTTGTTGTAGTGTTGCTCTTCATTGTGTTGGGGTCGATGGTGATGACGCTCTTGGCGTGGAGGAGGATCTTGAGCCGCTTACTCCTCATGCTCCGCTTGATTGTTTTGTCATTGAGGTTCTGGAATTCTTACACGGTTCCTTATTTCCCGGCGCTTCTCAAGGTGTGCGGCTTCTTCTTGGGCGCTCTCGACGGAGGGCCTCTTCTTGTAGTCTTGCTTGGCGGTTGCGCTCGTCGACGACTAGTGTAGCTTCGTGTAGAGCACATTGGGATGCAAGGTTTTGTTCCTCATGAGGTTGTTGTTCTTATCGAGGGGCATCGCCATGTTGTTGTTCTTGTTGATCTTGGCGTATTGCAGCTTGCTCTTGGACCGGAGGATCATTATCTTGTCGCCGTAGGCGATCACGTTCACGTATGCGAGCTTGTAACCCATTGTCGTGGAATGGATTTTGTGGATCTTGATGAACTTCATTGTCTTGGCGACGTTGCTAACGGGCTCGAGGAGGACTTGCATCTGAAGAAGATTGCGAAGAATGTCGACTTGAGTGGCTCCGTCTTGAATATAACGAAGATGTAGAAGAGCGATTGACCATCATGGCTCGTATGTCTTCCTTGAGAGTCGCCATCGATGTGTCTAAGTAGTCTCTTGTACGTTGCTCGGATTGTCGCAAGTCGGTAGCGAGTAGGTCGATGCGGTCACACAATGCTTCATTTTCTTGATGAAAAGCTCTTTGTGTGCCGAAGAGGTGGTTCTTGGTGACGTAGATGTTCATATCCTCATCTTGCTCTATGAAGAGTGGGCTATAAGAAGTAGTTGGACTATCCATCATCTCAAGCAAATGTGAGTGCAAGAAAGAAAAGAACTAGACCAAATGTACATTACCCAATGTTGAAAATGGATCAATGATCAGTTAGTAGTGTAACAAGTAAATAACACAATTGGTACCAGAACTCGCCGATTTATCACACCCACACAAATAAAGCCTTTGGTCGAGCTTGCTGAGGATGGTGGACAAAGTTTATGCAACTGTTAGCAAGACTCAATAATATTGGAAAAGATTCACAAAAGTGCAAATGCAACAAGTAGACCAATAGAAAAATGTGGCACACAGAAAGATAAATGTGGTATCTGATTTCCAGGTTGCTCGGTGAGATTTTATAGTTTTTCATAGTTTAGATCGAGTATGTTCTTCGTAACTATGGTCCACGAAAAAGCCAAAAAAAGGGTTAGTTCATCATATCCAAACCAATCTGAGCCATTGCATAATTTTTTTTGTAGCTTTGTTGAATTTTCGGTTGCATCGTCTTATCAAGTTGCTGGTCTTAGCTTCTAGTTTCCCTTAGAGTTTCAAGTTCTGTTCACAAGTTGTCACACCGCCGCTGCACCATCGTCATCGGTCCTGCCATATACCACCACCACCAACTGTCGGATTCGGGGCTTCGCAGACCCAAGAAAGATTCAAACTCTGGGGTGCATGCGAAGAACTCAATCTCCCCAATCTGCCAACTTGTCGATCTCATGGCCTAGCTCGATGAACGGGAAAGAAAGGAGACATGACAGTTTACACAGGTTCGGGCCACCTTGCGGTGTAATACCCTACTCCTACTTTGTGGTGGATTAGCCTCGAGGTGGGCTAAGGATGAACTAGTACAGAGGAAGAACCACCTCAGGAGGTGCATTCTTGTGTTGGTGTGAGCTGGTGAGGGTTCTGATGGCTCGATTCATCCGTCCTCCGTCCTCCGTCTATGGTGGTGGCTAAGCTATATTTATAGTGGCCTTGGTCCTCTCCCCACAAAATGAAGGCGGGAAGGGATCCCACAATGGCCAAGTTTGAAGGGAGATGAATAGTTCATCTTATCCTGACGAAAGGTGGTCGTCGCGTGCAAAGCTGCTGGCCGTGACGCCGTGGTGGGCTCGGTGATGACCTCTGTCCTGTTGTCCTGGCGGTCTTGGTCTTGTAGCACGGAAATGGAAACCTTTGGCTGATTCCTCGAGACTCCGCGCCTACGCTTGCCTCTTTAGCACCAAAGCGGAAACATGTTGTACTGCGCCCGCTGGCACCCGCTTGGCCTTGGTCGTCCTGACGAGTTGGGCACCTGCATAGGAATCTCCACTTCTCAGGAGCTAGCCTAGAGAGGCCACTCCATCTAGAGGTCTTGGCGTCGTCCGCCTCATATGGCTTGGCCCCTCGCGAGGGTCTTGTGTTGTCGATGCTGAAGATGGGTCGTACCCGGCCGTTGATGGAACCACGTCGTGGGACACAGGAAGGAAAGTCTGGGTACCCTGGTTCCCAGGACGCTGACAGTAGCCCCCGGGCCCAAGGCGTGCTAGGACTTGGCTTCAGGGTGAAGCCAAAGGGCAAGGGCGAAGCGCGCGGGTCCCAATCGCCTGCCGCACCCGGTCGACGCGTGGCGCTTGATGGGACGTGGGCGTCTCCGCTTCCCCATGCTGCCTCAGCAATCGTTCAACTTAGCAAGAGCCTACTGGATGCAAAAAGATCATCATTACAGGGGATCATGGAGGCCGGTGGTTGGCCTCCCTATGGCTATAAATGGGGGGGCGGAGCCCCCTTCTCATCTCCGTCTTCTCGTTGCTTGCTCCTTCTTCTTCCTTCTTATTTAGCCATCTTGTTGAAGCACCCATGGCGCCGATGGGGAGGTTCTCCGCGGCGGAGAAAGGTAAAACCCCTCGGATGGAACTCGGGCCACTCCTGCCGAAGAAGAGGCTCGGCCGCTCCCGTGAGGCCGGCGAAGCGCCTGAGGTGACGCGGCCTCGGGACGAGCAGTCTCCGCCGGGCTTCCCGATCCCCATGTATGCCCATGCGCAGAGCCTTGCGCACAGGGGCAAAGTCCATCACCGCGAGGGTCAGGGGCGCGGAGGAGGACAGGCGGTGGATGCATGGCCACCCGGCTCGCAAACCCATGCCGAAGGCACGGCGCGTGAGTTTGTGGTGTGGGCGGCAATGCCGCCGCGCACATGGATCCGGCTCCCATGGTTCTTTGCAGAGGAGATACCGCTGAGGGGGCCCGTTGAGCTGCGGCTGCAACATGCTAGGTGTTTGCAGCCAAGCTTCTAAAGCGGAGGTCAAGGTCGTCTGCTCCGGCGATGTTTTCATGACTTGTGGATGGGGTGAGGTCGCCCACGCCTGCTGCCTGGAGGGGGCTCTCGCCATCCACTTCGAATATGATGGAGCATCGACGCTCTTCTTCAAGGTGTTTGGCGAGGATGGTCGGCGCCTGGCATGCTGCCTCCGGGGAGGCGGTCAAGGTGGCGCGGCCACGGGCGTTGAACTAGCCCTTGGCCTTGCCAGCCGCTCCTTTGACAGCGGCAGCGACTCCCCGGAGTCCAGCGATTCTCCGGAATCCAGCAACGACGATAGCTACGAGCCGCCGAGCCCGGCGCACGGCAACGGCGTCGACTCGGCACCGTCGGTGATGTCGCTGAGGCCGGGGTTCTTCAGGGTCCCTTCTTTTGCTTTCCCTGCGCGAAACCATGAGGAGCCTCATGGGGGTATGTAAGAAATTGTAATGCTTTTGCCTCAATGTTATTGTTCCTGGTTCAGTGTTGTGATCGCGTATCCCAACTTGGCATTGTGCTTCCTTTCGTTCTTGTGGTAGCTTAGTGCTCTACGCTGACAGGACCCAGTCCCCAGGTAGGCTTCAGCCGTTGCTGGTATGCCAAGTCGCGATGTCATGGTCAAGGCCAGGAGGTGAGCGGCCCGAGGTCCAGTAAGAGCCCCTGAGGCGCGATGCTCAGGGGGTCCCCTTTAGCGCACAGGCGGCTCCCCGAAGGCCGGAAGGGAAATGTCCTTGCCCGAGCCGCGAGAGCCAAAAAATACTGAATCGTGAGGTTTACGCCGGCGTGTATGGGGTGACTTATCTTGGCGAGCCCATGGTGGTTCCTTCACTGTGAAGACAGTGGTGGCACAATGCCTAACTGCGTCCTGGTGATGGTGCCTCCCGGCAGGGCTCACACCGAGCCCCTCTTCCTCGCTCATCTAAATGCTCTACATCCTCGGGTCCCAGCCCTCGAGCGAGGCTCAGCCATCGCTGGTATGCCAGGTTGCGATGTTGTGGTCAAGGCCAGGGGTTGAGGGCTCGAGAGACAGTAGGAGGCCCTGAGGCGCGGTGCTTAGCCCCCCCTTTAATGTGTAAGCGAATTGCATGAAAAAAGAGTGGTTGGCAGGGCCGCCCGTAGTCCCGACTCCCGAGGTCCCTGCGAGTTAGTCGGGGAAAGAGAACATAGCACATAGCCGCCGTTGCTGTCCTGCTGTTGATCTTTCCGCAAGAAGATGAAGGCACTAAGGACCTGGAGAGGTGACGTGTGCAGGGCAGGCCGCGAGCCAAAGCTCGATCTCTCAGATTTATCGGTGCTACTGGGACGGACCTGAGCACAAGCGTCGTGCCAGCATGTAGCCCCCGTTGCGGGATGAGCAAGAGGCGGTTAGCAATGGGCGGAGGCCTCGAAGGGAGATTCCATAGATAACGAGATAGCAGAGTAAAGCCAATAACCATGATAACACAAGCAAGCATACTGGTCCGCAGTACATAACATAAAATGGTGCGGCCGCGTGACTGGCCTTGGCGGCTTGATGATGATGTGGCCCAAGGGGCGCCCTCAATTGAACAAACGAAAAAAGTGTCACCTAGCACCGCTGCTGAAGAAGTGTTGGAGTAGCTTAAGACGCGCGCCGCCAAAGTCGTTCCTCACGAGCTGTCCGGGTCCTGAGCCCCGTGAGGTTCCGGAGTCCCGACCAGCGGAAGAGAGGCTCCGACGCACCCCTACCTGGCGCACCAAATGTCAGAGTTGGGGCTCTGTAGACCCAAGAAAGATTCGAACTCTGGGGTGCGTGAGAAGAACTCAATCTCCCCAGTTTACCAACATGTCAATCTCACAGCCTATCTTGATGAACGGGAAAGTAAGGAGACAGGGCAGTTTACTCAGGTTCGGGTCACCTTGCGGTGTAATACCCTACTCCTACTTTGTGGTGGATTAGCCTCGAGGTGGGTTGAAGATGAACTAGTACAGAGGAAGAACCACCTTAGGAGGTGCGTTCTTGTGTTGGTGTGAGCTGGTGAGGGTTCAGATGGCTCGATTCATCTATCCTCCGTCCTTCGTCTATGGTGGTGGCTAAGCTATATTTATAGTGGCCTTGGTCCTCTTCCCCCAAAATGAAGACGGGAAGGGATCCCACAACGACCAAGTTTGAAGGGAGACAAATAGTACATCTTATCCTGACGAAAGGTGGTCTTCGCCTGCAAAGCTTCTGGCCGTGACGCCGTGGTGGGCACGGTGATGACCTCCATCTTGTCGTCCTGGCGGTCTTGGTCTTGTAGCACGGAAATGGAAACATTTGGCTGATTCATCAGGACTCCGCGCCTGCGCTTGCCTCTTTAGCACAAAATAGGAAACATGTTGTACTGCGCCAGCTGGCGCCCGCCTAGCCTTGGTCGTCATGGCTTGTGTCACATTAACCTCATGAGGTGAGCGCCTGCATAGGAATCTCCGCTCCTCAGGAGCCATCCTATGGAGGCCACTCCCTTTGGAGGTCTTGGCATCATCCGCCTCGCGAGGCTTGGCCCCTCGCGAGGGTCTTGTGTTGTCGATGTTAAAGATGGGCCGTACCAGGCCGTTGATGGAGCCACACCGTGGGCCGCATGCAGGCAAGTCTGGGTACCCTGGTTCCCAGGACGCCGGCACCAACATATTCCTTACCACTGCCATATACATCCGCCTATCCACCACCAATTCAAGTCCACATATACATCCGCTTGTCCACCACCAATTCGAGTCCACATATACATCCGCCTGCCCACCACCAATTCGAGTCCACGTATACATCCGCCTGACCACCACCAATCTGAGTCCACATATACATCTGCGTGTCCACCACCAATCCGAGTCTTTTCATATTAGGTTTGTTTTCGAGATCCATCTATTTTCCGATCCGTGTTTCCTTGTCTGAGTAGGTTTTGAAAAAAATAGTTTGGAGACCCCCGGGCCGTTTTTAGGACAAAATTTCAGCAGGTGAAAATATTTTTTCCTATCCCGTTTTTAGGTCCCAGTGAGCGTTTTGAGACACTTGCCATCATAGTGATTTTTTGTCACACTTTTTGGTCGTCGCTGCCCTGATTTCTGAAAAAAATAGTCAAAAATAATTTCCTCCCTATCCTGTTATTTTTTCTTGGGAAGAGTTTTGAGACACTCGCCATTATAGTGATTTTTTGCCAAAAAAGAGACCGCAAAAATGGGAAAGTATTCTTGTGTTTAATGACACAAGGGAAAGTCAGAATGAATTCAACCCATTTAACATGTCTATAGTTCAATTTTTCTTGACTTTTAATGTGTTTCAAAGATTCTTGATCAGAATGTATAACAAATTCTTTGGGCCATAAATAATGTTGCCATGTTTCTAAGGTCCAAACAAGAGCATATAATTCTTTATCATAAGTAGAATAGTTCAGACTAGACCCACTTAGTTTTTCAGAAAAATATGCAACAGGTTTACCATCTTGTAATAACACACCTCCTAATCCAATTCTACTAGCATCACATTCAAGCTCAAAAGTCTTATTAGAAGAGCGCAAAAAAGAGCGATTTTTTTCTTCCAGAGTGTGCTTTTCCTTTGTTTACGTGCTGCGCCATGATTTTGTTTGTGTTCTAGGCTCGCGTCTCTAGTATAGTCTACCGTTGTTGAGCGTTTATTCAACTTTGCATCTCTGAATTGATTATTGCTGGCATTTTTGCTACCATATCATAAGGCTTCCCAGCTCCACATACACCTACATCATGCGTTTGACACCACCTGGCAATCGCTCTGTCCAAGCTTTGAGAGTTTTGACTACAACGGTTTGGATCACCACCTGCTGTTGGGTAAGAACTGGTAAGAATTTGAGATTTGCTTGACGGATTTGCGACACCCCACCACCACCACTTTTTAGTAGTCTGTCGGATCATATTATTATGTGTTTCTATTGCTGCTAACCATGGCAGAACCACAAGCCGACGAGATTGACTGGTAGAACATGACGAAGAAGGAGCTTCATGATAAATTTCAGCAAATGTTGGGTCAACAGGTGGAAGATTTAATAGCCAGCTTTGGAAAGGCACTTGAGAGGATTGATGACATTGAGAACACAATAGACACCAAGTTGGATGCCAAGTTTGATGAAGTACTCGCATGTCTACCACAGCCACCACCCCGCATCTGCTACACCATTGCAACAACATCAACAACCACCTCCACGCCGTAATCTAGCAGGGCAAACGCAATGTGTTCCTCTTAAGCCAGGACAAACTTCTGGTGCCGCTGCTACTGTTGTTCATGCTTTTGTAGCTCTTGCTGCTATTGCAGAGGTGGAGGACTATTACGAGGATGAGGTTGATCAAAATCAGAATTACGTGCAACCACCACCACCACCACCACCAAGCCGACCTCATGCATATAATCGCAACGGTAGGGCTGCAGCACCACATTAGGTACGAGATTATGACCATATTCCTAAACTAAAATTGAATATTACACCGTTTGAGGGTAGATACATTCCTGCTATATATCTCACTTGGGAGTTAGAAACTGAACAATGTTTCACATGCCTACAATATCCTAAGGATAGACGTGTTGCTGCCGTTGTTTGTGAATTCACTAATTTTGCTTCTATTGGTGGTTTGAACATTGTAGATTATATCATGATAATATCCCTACTACTTGGGCTAATTTGAAAACTGCTATGCGTACTCGGTGGGTTCCACCATATTATCAACGTGAATTACTTCAAAAACTGCAGCGCTTGAGACAAGGAAAAAATTATGTAGAGGAGTATTATCAGGAATTACAAACTGGCATGATTAGATGTGGTATTGTTGAGGATAATGAGGCTATGCTTGCATGTTTTATGGGTGGATTAAATAGAGAGATTCAGACCATTTTAGAGTATAAGGAGTATAACAACATCACTCGTTTATTCCATCTCGCTTGCAAAGCTGGACATGAAGTGCAGGATCGATAGGCATTGGCGCGAACTAACTTTTCTGCAGGTCGACCTTCATCATGGGCATCGCGTGCATGCTCTACTTCCACACATTCTACTGCGTCGGCACCTCCGTCATCTACCACCTCCAACCGTGCTACAAGAAAACAGGCACAACCACCACTATCTGCCAAGAGCACACCTTCTGGGCCTGCACAGAGCTCTTGTTCATCTATTGCATCAACAGGGCAAATGCATGATATTATTTGTCGTCGTTGCAACAGTGGAGGTCATTATGCGAGACATTTCCCATCTAAGCGTGTGATGTTTGCTGCTGAGGATGGTGAATATGAGTCTGCTTGTGACTATGATGAGGAGACTTTGGCTCTTATTACAAGTGAAGAACACGGTGGAGATGATTCTAAACAAGAGACACAATACATGGCTGCTGAAGATGCTAACAGGTATGAAAGTTTAGTTGCTCAACGTGTTTTGAGTGTGCAGGTTACACAAGCTGAGAAAAATCAGAGGCACAATTTGTTCCATACAAAGGGAGTTCTGAAGGAATGTTCAATTCGCGTCATCATTGATGGTGGGAGCTGCAACAACTTGGCTAGCATGGAGATGGTGGAGAAGCTCTCTCTCTCTCACCACAAGACCACATCCGCATCCTTACTACATCCAATGGTTCGACAACAGCGTCAAGGTTAAGGTAATACGTAATGTTCATGTGCATTTTAGTATCGCTACATATGCTGATTTTGTTGAATGTGATGTGGTACCCATGCAAGCATGTTCCTTATTACTTGCTAGACCATGGCAATTCGATAAAAATTCTGTACACCATGGTAGAAACAATCAGTATACTCTTGTTCATAAGGATAAACATATTACTTTGCTTCCTATGACTCCTGATTCCATTTTGAAAGATGATATTAATCGAGCTAGTAAAGCAAAATAGGAGCAAAATAAGAGTGAAAAACAGATAGTGGCAAAAGAATTTGAGCAAAAAATGAAACCTAACAATAAACCATCTAGTGTTGCTTCTGAAATTAAATTGAAAAGTGGATGTTTACTTGCCACCAAATCTGATGTTGATGGTCTGGATTGCAGCAAATCTGTTTGCTATGCTTTTGTGTGCAAAGAGGCATTGTTTTCATTCAAGGATGTGCCTTCCTCTTTTCCTCCAGTTGTCACTAACATTTTGCAGGAGTTTGCTGACGTCTTTCCACAAGACGTGCCACCGGGATTACCACCTATTTCAAGGGATTGAGCATCAGATTCACTTAATTCCCGGTGCATCACTACCCAACTGTTCACCATACTATACCAATCCAGAGGAGATGAAGGAGATTATGCGTCAAGTCAAGGAGCTGTTCGACATAGGTATACATGATTCCCTTAGTCCTTGTGATGTTCCTATTATTCTAGTGCCGAAAAAGGATGGTACATCGCGTATGTGTGTTGATTGTAGCGCATTAATAATATTACTATTCATTATCTTCATCCTATTCCTAGGCTAGATGATATGCTTGATGAATTGACTGGCTCTACAATATTCTCCAAAGTTGATCTGCGTAGTGGATAGCATCAAATTTGTATGAAATTGGGGGATGAATGGAAAACAACATTTAAAACTAAGTTTGGATTATATGAGTGGTCAGTCATGCCTTTTGGGTTAACTAATGCACCTAGTACTTTCATGAGATTAATGAACAAAGTTTTACGTGCCTTCATTGGACGATTTGTGGTAGTCTATTTTGATGATATACTGATTTATAGCAGATCTTTGGAGGAACATTTGGAACATTTACGTGTTGTTTTTATTGCTCTATGTGATGCACGTTTGTTTGGTAACCTTGGGAAGTGCACCTTTTGCACCGACCGAGTGTCTTTTCTTGGCTATGTTGTTACTCCACAGGGAATCAAAGTTGATAAAGCCAAGATTGAAGCTATTGAGAGTTGGCCGCAGCCCAAAACGGTCACACAAGTGAGGAGTTTTCTTAGCCTCGCTAGTTTCTATAGGCATTTTCTGAGAGATTTCAGCACCATTGCTGCACCTCTCAATGATCTTACAAAGAAGGATGTGCCTTTTGTTTTGTCAGGACCCCGATCCTAAGTCACACCGATCTAGCATGTAACACATCATATCACTTTGCGGCCTCACGCACGGTATTCCCACGGGTGTCGCGTTACCATGGCCCGGGACCGTTTGCGCCTTTTGGCTCACGTATATGATAGTGTCGCTAGCATCCATATGACAGAGAACCCAGGCCGACATGACTAGTCGTGAACCCAAAGTGGCACTAACCTATGGGGACAGGCATACATGAATCACATCGAGCATGTCGGTCATCAACGTATGAATTCGGGCTGTAGCATTGGGCTAACAGGACTCCGGTATCCCGGGCTGTAGCAGGCTAGGCAGGACTCCGAATATCACCGCGTGACATTTTCCGGCGATGACATATAGGAACGAAGTGAAACACATGTCGGCAATCAAGTGTCCAAGCAGTAGTCTTTGGGCTAGCAGGACTCGTGAACCGGTCAGAGCGGACTACTATCGCTCAGAAGCACGAGACTACATTTCCCCATAAGAGAGGCTACCAAGGATAAACAACTAGGTTGTCGGATCCCACACATAGCAATACAAGTTACACATACGCATAACATGCAAGTATGTGTTGTACAACATGGCATCACAACATAACGCAAACTCATATAGATAAAGGCTCAGAAGAGCCACACAGCAATAAATACAAACAGGGGTCACATGACCCATCATTCAGAGCATACAAGCAACAAGTGGAAGCATTACATGTCCGAGTACGCATAACTACAAAAGAAAAAGGCTGAGAAGCCTGACTATCTACAAGACCCTCCCAAGGGTACAAGATCGTAGCTGAGGTAACAAGCTACTCGTCAAGTCCAAGCGGAACTACTAGTAAGACCGAAGTCTCCGGCGCAAAACATAAATAAAGCAACGTGAGTACAAAGGTACTCCAACAAGACTTACATCAGATCCTATTATACATGCATTAGTATCAAGAAGGTAATGTGGAGTTTAGTTGCAGCAAGCCAGCTTTGACTCTGTGGCTATCCTGTTCTACGACTACCAGAACTTCTTTGAGGTGATATGGCGCACACGAGTCCACTAGTCACCACACAATACACTACTATGGATTCATTCTTGTCTCCATACGAGAAGGCCATCCGTAGCACTCACACTTGTCTTGAGCATTTTAGAGTATCCACTTCAAGTTGTCTATGTACCACGTAAGCATCCAAGAAGTCCATAAATCATGGACCCGGCTATTCGAATAGATCATGTTAACCCTGCAGGGGTGTACTTCTTCACACACGCTCTCACCACTTATCACCATGTACACGTCATGTACCTCGGCAACCTTCAAGAGGAAGTCTGGCGAGGATGTCGGCCACGACCTGACTAACCACACAAGACTCTAATCCAGGTTTATCACCTATTCGGGTTCCATCCGCAAGGAGATCCGGTCGGGGTGTCGCTCACGGCCCCAAATGATGTGTGCAGGTTTCCCAAGCCCACCTCACCGGATGGATCTACGCTTGGTACACCGTGCCACTTGTGCCTAGTCTGTCCCAAGCCCACCTGGCCGGGTGCCACTTGGTAGACTACTAACACTACCTACAAACACCAGAAACTAGTTGCGACTCCTGGACAGAGGTCAAGTTGGTTAATAAGTCGAGAGGGGCACTTAAGCATTCCAATGTGTGGTAGTAGCTAGTCATTGGACAACATACATAGAACTCAGTGCTTAAGGACGGTTCCGGTGAGACAACCCACCATGTACTCCTACATGGCCTCTCACCGCTGCCTTTACCAAATCGTGTTCACACATTTCACTCTCAGCATCAGAACATAGAACTGTACTCCAATTCATTCCCAATGAATCAGACCTGACACAACTCTAAGCAATAGCAGGCATAGCATGGTAGGAACACAACATGGCTCAATCAACTCCTACACATGCTAGTGGGTTTCAACTATTTACTATGGCAATGACAGGTCATGCAGAGGAATGGGTTCAACTACCGCATGACACAAAGTAGCGTATGAATCGTTGTTGTCCTAATGCAATAACCGAGAGCAGGAGCGAGAGAGTAGGATTGTATCGGAATGAACAAGGGGTTTTCTTGCTGGTAAATCAACAAGGGAGAGCCTTTGCTTCACATGTGTACTCTGGAACGGTCTCCGGAGCAGGACCTATCGAGAAGGAACGGTGCCGGCAATCAATACACAATCATATGCAACAATATGATGCATGAACATGGCATGTAGATGTGATGTTGTTGAGCTAATGCAGCTAGAGTTCATTTGGTTGAAGTCCATTTGAACCAAGAATTCAAATGCAACTCCAAATTAAGCTCTTTATAAATGCCATTTTAGTGTTTCACTTATACAGCAGGTATAAGTTGATTTTTCATGCATTAAACTGGTACAGATGGTTAGATTGCATTTTTCTGATAATTTTTCATATATAAATTATTTCAATCTGAGTTACGGTTGAATTTATATGAATTTTTGAAGTTTTGCTAATTTCCTGGAATTTCCTGAATGAAAATAATTCCAGAAAATAAATAATTGCGTCAGCACTGCATCATGCCTGCGTCAGCAAGTCAATGGTGCTGACCAGGTCAAACCATACGTGTGGGGTCCACACGTCAGTGACAGGGGGTTAAACAGGGGTTAGTTTAATCCTAATTAAAAGATTAGTGGCGCTGGGGCCCAGTGTCAGTGTCAGGGAGTTAGATTAGGTGGTGATTAGCTTAAGCTAATCACCTGACGAGCCGAACCCACCTGACAGGCCGGGGCGGTCAAGCGGTCAACCCCACCGGCGTTAAGCCGCCGGCGAGGCCGAACGCGGCGGAGGGGCTCGGGACCGTCTCCGGCGACCAAAGGGCCGGAGACCATCTCCGAGGAGCGGTGCTCGCGCATCCAGTGGGACACGCTGGAGACCGTGGGGTGCGGATCTCGCCGAGCGGAGCTCGGGCGGCAGCCGGAGCACGGTCGCGGCGGGCGCAGCGCTATGGAGCACGGCAAGGATGCGGAGGGCCTCACGGCCTCTGGCGTCGCCAGGAACACGGTGACGCGCGCGGGAGTGGCTGGCTCGGGCTCTGGCCACCGTGGCGCCATGGCCGGCGGCGAGGAGCTTGCGGGCGCGGTGGTTGAGCTAGCTAGACGGGGCAAACGAGCCGGGGAGGAGGGGGAAACGAAGTAGAGCTCACGGCGGATCCAGCGAAGGCGTCAGCGAGCTCGGGGAAGCACTGATGCGGCCGGAGCGTCGTCGGCGATCTCGGGCAGCCGGTGACGAAGACGATGGCGATGGCGGCGTTCCAGGGCCTCCCGCGTCGCGTGGCTCGACAGAGAGGTAGCCGGCGATGTGGCGGAGCTTCTGGGTGCAGCGGCAGGTCGAGGGGTGGCTGGTGGCCGCGGTGGCGAGCAGCGGCGCTCTCCGGTGCGCTCGGTGAAGAAAGGGAGAGGGAGCCAGAGGAGGGGAGGCATGGGAGAGAGGGAGTGGGACTAGGGGATCGGGCGGCACCGAGAAGAGGCTTCAAGGCGTGTGGCAGTGGCGAGGCTGCAGGCGAGCTGGGTGGCGTGGCGCTCTGCCCGTCGCTGGCGTCGACCCTACCTGGCCGATGGGCGCCAGGACGACGGTGGTGGGCTGGGCGGCTCACTTGGGCTAAGCCAAGCCGCCTGATGCCGCATGTAAGTGGCCCGGGTAGGTTTTTCCCTTTTTGTTTTCTTTTCTATTTTTTGACATTTGTTTGAGTTAATTAAAATACTAAATCATTTTATTTTCTTATGCCAATTTTTGTAGGAGCTAGTTATATAATTCCAGAGCTCCTCAACCACTAGCATAATTATTGGACATATATTATATATATAACATATATATCCAAAGCAAAATAATTCTTGGATTAATCAAAATTCCCAAAATAAATACTTATGAGCTCATTAAAAAATATTGGTTTGATTTTATCTCTCATCCAATATTTTCAGAGAGCAACATGAGCATTTTCTTGGACCCTTTTGGAGCACTTTTTATTTAGGTCATTTCTAAAAATGATTACGAGGGTTTCACAAATCCCCATTTCAAAATTTAAATGGAATTTAAACATGATGCACAAATGACTAGCTAGTCCAGGTCATACGAGAACTAGGGATGTGACAACTTCGCTTCACTTGAAAAAATCTCGTCCCGAGATTCAGGGGTCGACGGAAAGAAAGTGGGGTACTCCAGTCGAAGACGATCTTCTCGCTCCCAAGTAGCTTCTCGCTCGGAATGATGAGACAACTGAACCTTGAGAGACTTGATGTTCCGACGTCGAGTGACTCGCTTCGCTTGATCAAGAATGCGAACAGGGTACTCTCGATACATGAGGTTATCTTGGAGATCAAGCGATTCTTGGTCCACTCCACGGATAGGATCCGAGAAGCAATGCCTGAGTTGAGAGACGTGGAAGACATCATGCACTCGAGAAAGATGTGGGGGTAGTTCCAACTGGTAGGCAACCTCTCCTCGTTTAGCGAGTATGCGAAAAGGACCAATGTAACGAGGAGCCAATTTTCCCTTGATACCGAAACGATGGGTACCCTTTAGAGGAGTAACCCGAAGGTAAGCCTTGTCGCCAATTTCATAAGCCACTTCCTTATGACGACGGTCATACTGGCTCTTTTGACGAGATTGGGCTGTTTTGAAATTCTCACGGATGATGCGAACTTGCTCTTCTGCCTCCTGGATCATGTCCGGTCCAAAGAATTGTCTTTCACCGGTTTCTGACCAGTTCAAAGGTGTTCGACATCTTCGTCCATAGAGAATCTCAAAAGGAGCTTTCTTGAGACTGGATTGATAGCTATTGTTATAAGCAAACTCGGCATAAGGAAGACATTTTTCCCAATCCATACCAAATGAGATAACGCAAGCTCTGAGCATGTCTTCAAGAATTTGATTGACCCTTTCCACCTGACCACTTGATTGAGGGTGGAAAGCTGCTTGAAGGAAAGATGGGTGCCCATGGCAGTTTGGAAACTCTCCCAGAAATGAGAAGTGAAAAGACTACCACGGTCTGAATTGATCTCTAGTGGAACACCATGGAGTGAAACTATTCGAGAGATATATAAGTCAGCGAGCTGACTAGCAGTGATACTCTCTCGAACAGGTAGGAAGTGCGCCACTTTGGAGAGACGATCAATGACTACGAAGATAGCATTATTCCCTTTTTGGTCCTGGGAAAGCCGGTGATGAAGTCCATACCAACTTTATCCCATTTCCACTCGAATAGCTAAAGGCTGAAGGGTGCCAAAGAGGCCTCGATGCTTCGCTTAACGCAACGACAAACGTCGCAGTTAGCAATAAACTGAGCGATTTCTCTCTTCATCCTAGTCCACCAGAACCTCTGACGTAGGTCCTGATACATCTTAGTACTACCGAGATTAATTGTGAGAGGAGATTCATGTGCCTCCTTAAGAATCAATTTTCGCAGATGTTGATTCTTGGGAACCACCAAGCGATTCTCAAAGAAAACAACACCACGATCATCCATAGAGAAACATCCACCAACTCCATTCTTAATGTTTCTCTTGATGCGGATAACACCCCTATCAAACTTCTGGTCAGAAATGATCTGATCCTCGAGGGTAGGTTTCGCCACCAAGGTAGAAAGGAATCCGTGAGGAGCAATGTGAAGGTTAAGCTTACAGAATTCCTCATGGAGAAGTGGTTGACCCGCCGCAACACGAGATTGTTGCAATAGGATTCTGACTTAAGCGCATAAGCCATGACATTGGCTTTGCCTGGGGTGTAGGTAATCCCTAGATCATAATATGAGATCAACTCCAACCATCGCCTTTGCCTAAGGTTCAAATTTGGTTGGGTGAAGATATACTTGAGACTCTGGTGATCGGTGTAGATCTCGCAACGTTTACCAAGAAGGTAATGTCGCCAGGTCTTGAGTGCATAGACTACGGCCGCAAGCTCTAGATCATGTGTAGGATAATTCTCCTCATGTGGATGCAACTGCCGAGATGCATAAGCAATCACATGACGATCTTGCATAAGAATGCAACCTAGTCCCTGTCGTGAGGCGTCATGATGAGATAACAAAGTCCTTCGTGAAATCCGGTGGCACAAGTATGGGAGCAGAAGTCAGCGTCTTTTCGGTTCCTCGAAAACTGTACTCACCGTGGGGACCACTCGAACTTTTTATCTTTCTTGAGAAGTTCCGTGAGGGGTTTAGCTACTTTGGAGAAGTTTTCAACAAAGCGGCGACAATAGCTGGCTAGACCAAAGAAACTCCTAACTTGTTTAACTGCTTGGGTGGAGTCCAATCAAGAACGGCCTGAACTCTCTGGGATTGACGGCAATGCCCTTACCAGAGATCACGTGGCGAGATAGGTCACTTCGGCAACCAAAATTCACACTTGGAGAACTTGGCATAAAGGCGGTGCTCTACGAGTTTTTCTAACACAAGTCTAAGATGTTCGGCATGCTCTTCCTCGTTCTTCGAGTAAATAAGTATATCATCGAGATAAACCACGCATTTAATTTGTCTAAGTACTCCATGAAGATCGAGTTCATCAAGCGGGAGAAGGTAGCTGGAGCATTGGTTAGACCAAAGGACATGACGGTGTACTCGTACTGGCCATAACGAGTGACAAAGGCTGTCTTGGGGATGTCCTCGTTTCTGATCTTGATTTGGTGGTATCCTAACCTCAAATCCATTTTGGAGAAGACTGAGGATCCAGCGAGCTGATCATACAGGTCGTTGATCCTGGGGAGCGGATACTTGTTCTTTATCGTGACCAAATTAACGGGACGATAATCTACAACCATCCGGACCGTACCATCCTTCTTCTTGATGAAGAGGACGGGGCAAGCCCAAGGAGAAGAACTAGGACGGATGAAACCCTTTTGCAAGGACTCATCAAGTTGCTTCTTAAGCTCGGCTAGTTCTAAGGGTGCCATCTTGTAAGGTCTCCTAGAAATTGGAGCGGTTCCTGGAATAAGATCTATGACGAACTCTACATCTCTGTCAGGTGGAATACCTGGCAGTTCCTCTGGAAAGACATCCGGAAAGTCACGGACTATCGGGATATCTTCAAGGTCTGGAAGAGGGCTGGCATTAAGAGAATAAAGTTGACGCTTTGCAACTCTAGTGGAGACAGTGACTATCTTGCCAGATGGGTGTGTAAGCTGAACAGACCTGGTGTAACAATCAATCTTGGCATGATGAGCTGTCATCCAGTCCATACCCAAGATGATGTTAATATCTGAAGACTTGAGGGCTATAAGTGAGGCAAGGAATACAAGTCTGTCAACAAGGATTTCGTTACTATTGCTTACACAAGATGTTTGCAATTTGGATCCGTGGAGTTTGAATGAGCAGCGGGAGGGCATATCACAAAATGACATGTCGCGGCAAAGCGGCATAGCTTTCAGAAATGAAGGAATGAGATGCTCCGATTTAATGTAACCGGCGATCTTTGGATGACAGTTGACAAGGAGTGTACCAAGAACGACATCTGGATCATCATGAGCGTCTTTAGGTGAGACGTGATGCACACGTCCATGTTCAGTGGGAGCTGACTTGGCACTGATCATCTTGCGCGATGGCTTACTACCACGGCCAACAGACTTCTCGGGCTGGGGTGGGGCAACTCTGGTCTGAGTACACATACGGGCAATGTGGCCTGGCTCTCCACACTTGTAACAGATCTTGGAGGTAGGACATGGACCCGTATTGGCAGGTGGTCCACCAATAGGCCTGGGTGGTGCATATAAGTGAACCGGGTGAGGTGCCACATAAGATGGCGTCGGTGTATATCCAGGAGGAAGAGCGGAGTTTGGAACCCAAATCCGGCGCTTCTGCGAGCCCGAACCGGAAGAAGATCCCAACTCACGGGTGTGCTTACGAGACTCCTCGTAAGTGAGCTGAGCTGTCTCTGCATTAATGGCCTTGTTCACAAGAGCCTGGAATGTATTGCAATGGTGCAAGTGGAGATCACGACGCAACTTGGGGTTGAGACCCTTCCGGAACCTAGCCTGCTTCTTAGCGTCCGTGGACACCTCTTCTGTAGCATAGCGGGCAAGGTTCTCAAACTCTCTGCTGTAAGCATCAACAGCCAACTTACCCTAGATGAAACTACAGAACTCTTCTCTCTTGCGATCGATGAGGGCTTCAAGAATGTGATGCTCGCGAAAAGCCTCAGTGAAATCTCTCCAGGTTGGAATCTGGCCAGCTGGAAGCATAGCCTCATAGTTCTGCCACCAAAGACTAGCATGACCTTCCGGTGTGGTATGCAGCATAGGTGACCTTATCACTTTCAGCTACGTTCGCAGAACGGAGCTTGCGTGTGATACTACGGAGCTAGTCATCCGCATCGAGTGGCTCGATGGAATGATGAAAGGTAGGTGGGTGCAAGCGAATGAAGTCATGAATGGTTGCAGACCCTTTGAACTGTTGTGCGGTGTTCTCCTCGATACGTGCCAACAAGCGGTTAGACTCACGCTTGTTCCTCTCCATCTCTAACATAAACTCTGCCAATGAAGGCTGGTCGGGAGGATCCTCATCCCTACCATCTCCGTGGTTACGCTACGAGCAATGTAACTTCGCTTAACCGATGACATCACGAGAAACGAAACCAAGGACGGAATCAACATCACTACATCTTGAAAAATGTAGGACACGAGAAATTAGTAACTCTCGAACTCACAGGGCAATTCCGGCAGCATAACGGGCGGTAAAATCCTCAAAATGAGACATCCTGCTAAAATGGGGTAATACAACAACTCAACATCACCACTCAAGGTTACGAGATATTACTAAACAGGCTACAATCAAGGTACTCGAAAACTGGGGTATGACTCTGATCAACCAATCCTAAGAGACTACGGAGTAGTAACACGTGATCCTGATAGACGGAAGAGAAAGCCTAGTTCCTTAATCCCGTCGGAAAGACAGGACGACTCAGATCAGAAGGCCATGAGGTAAAGAAGTAAAAAGAGCCTTACGTTCCCTTCCACAATCAATTCCCCTACATAACTAAAGCATTTCTAGACTCAACTTCGACCAGGTTGGCTTGGAAATCCTACAGTGATTAGGCTCGATACCAAAGATGTCAGACCCCGATCCTAAGTCACACCGATCTAGCATGTAACACATCATATCACTTTGCGGCCTCACGACGGTATTCCCACGGGTGTCGCCTTACCATGACCCGGACCGTTTATGCCTTTTGGCTCACGTATATGATAGTGTCGCTAGCATCCATATGACAGAGAACCCGGGCCGACATGTCTAGTCGTGAACCCAAAGTGGCACTAACCTATGGGGACAGGCATACATGAATCACATCGAGCATGTCGGTCATCAACGTATGAATTCGGGCTGTAGCACTGGGCTAACAGGACTCCGGTATCCCGGACTGTAGCAGGCTAGGCAGGACTCCGAATATCACCGCGTGACATTTCCCCGAAGGGACAGACATAGGAACGAAGTGAAACACAAGCCGGCCAATCAAGTGTCCGAAGCAGTAGTGCTGGGCTAGCAGGACTCCGGTGAACCGGGTTGTAGCGGACTACTATCGCTCAGAAGCACGAGACTACATTTCCCCATAAGAGAGGCTACCAAGGATAAACAACTAGGTTGTCGGATCCCACACATAGCAATACAAGTTACACGTACGCATAACATGCAAGTATGTGTTGTACAACATGGCATCACAACATAACGCAAACTCATATAGATAAAGGCTCAGAAGAGCCACATAGCAATAAATACAAACAGGGGTCACATGACCCATCATTCAGAGCATACAAGCAACAAGCGGAAGCATTACATGTCTGAGTCTGCATAACTACAAAAGAAAAGGCTGAGAAGCCTGACTATCTACAAGACCCTCCCAAGGGTACAAGATCGTAGCTGAGGTAACAAGCTACTCGTCAAGTCCAAGCGGAACTACTAGTAAGACCAAGTCTCCGCCGCAAAACATAAATAAAGCAACGTGAGTACAAAGGTACTCAAAGCAAGACTTACATCAGATCCTATTATACATGCATTAGTATCAAGAAGGTAATGTGGAGTTTAGTTGCAGCAAGCCGCCTTTGACTCTGTGGCTATCCTGTTCTCGACTACTGTAACTTCTTTGAGGTGATATAGGCGCACAGTCCACTAGTCACCACACAATACACTACTATGGATTCATTCTCGTCTCCATACGAGAAGGCCATCCATAGCACTCACACTTGTCTTGAGCATTTTAGAGTATCCACTTCAAGTTGTCTATGTACCACGTAAGCATCCAAGAAGTCCATAACCGCGGACCCGGCTATTCGAATAGATCATGTTAACCCATAGGGTGTACTTCTTCACACACGCTCTCACCACTTATCACAATGTACACGTCATGTACCTCGGCAACCTTCAAGCGGAAGCTTTGGCGAGGATGTCGACCACGACCGACTAACCACACAAAACTCTAATCCAGGTTTATCGCCTATTCGGGTTCCATCCGCAAGGAGATCCGGCCGGGGTGTCGCTCATGGCCCCAAATGATGTGTGCAGGGTTCCCAAGCCCACCTCGCCGGATGGATCTACGCTTGGTACACTGTGCCACTTGTGCCTAGTCTGTCCCAAGCCCACCTGGTCGGGTGCCACTTGGTAGACTACTAACACTACCTACAAACACCAGAAACTAGTTGCGACTCCTGGACAGAGGTCAAGTTGGTTAATAAGTCGAGAGGGGCACTTAAGCATTCCAATGTGTGGTAGTAGCTAGTCATTGGACAACATACATAGAACTCAAGTGCTTAAGGGCGGTTCGGTGAGACAACCCACCATGTACTCCTACATGGCCTCTCACCGCTGCCTTTACCAAATCATGTTCACACATTTCACTCTCAAAGATCGTAACATAGAACTGTACTCCAATTCATTCCCAATGAATCAGACTGACACAACTCTAAGCAATAGCAGTATAGCATGGTAGGAACACAACATGGCTCGCCAACTCCTACACATGCTAGTGGGTTTCAACTATTTACTATGGCAATGACAGGTCATGCAGAGGAATGGGTTCAACTACCGCAGACACAAAGTAGCGTATGAATCGTTGTTGTCCTAATGCAATAACCGAGAGCAGGAGCGAGAGAGTAGGATTGTATCGGAATGAACAAGGGGTTTGCTTGCCCGGTAAATCAACAAGGGAGAGCCTTTGCTTCACAGGGCAGTACTCTGGAACGGTCTCCGGAGCAGGACCTATCGAGAAGGAACGGTGTCGGCAATCAATACACAATCATATGCAACAATATGATGCATGCACATGGCATGTAGATGTGATGCTATTGAGCTAATGCAGATAGAGTTCATTTGGTTGAAGTCCATTTGAACCAAGAATTCAAATGCAACTCCAAATTAAGCTCTTTATAAATGCCATTTTAGTGTTTCACTTATACAGCAGGTATAAGTTGATTTGTCATGAATGAAACTGGTACAGATGGTTAGATTGCATTTTTCTGATAATTTTTCATATATAAATTATTTCAATCTGAGTTACGGTTGAATTTATATGAATTTTTGAAGTTTTGCTAATTTCCTGGAATTTCCTGAATTAAAATAATTCTAGAAAATAAATAATTGCGCCAAGATCGCGTCATGCTCAAGGCCAGCAAGTCAACGGTGCTGACTAGGTCAAACTCGACGTGGGGTCCACACGTCGCGATGTGGGGTTAAACAGGGGTTCGCTTTAATCCTAATTAAAAGATTAGTGGCGTTAGGGCCCACCGCCGCTGTCGTGGAGTTAGATTAGGTGGTGATTAGCTTAAGCTAATCACCGACGAGCCGGACCCACCGACAGCCGGGCGCTGGGTCAAGCGTCAACCCCACCGGCGTTAAGTCGCTGCGAGGCCGAACGCGGCGGAGGGCTCGGGACTGCGTCTCCGGCGACCAAAAGGGCCGGAGACCATCTCCGAGGAGCGGGTGCTCGCGCATCGATGGGGACACGCGGAGACCGTGGGGTGCGGATCTCGCGGAGCGGAGCTGGGCGGCAGCCGAGCACGGTCGGCGTGGGCGCAGCGTTGCGAGCACGGCAGCGATGGATGCGAGGGCCTTCACGGCCTCTGGCGCCGCCAGAACACGGTGACGCTGCGGGGTGGCTGGCTCTGCTCGCCACCGTGGCGCCATGGCCGGCGGCGAGGAGCTTGCGGGCGCGGTGGTTGAGCTAGCTAGACGGGGCACACGAGCCGGGGAGGAGGGGGAAACGAAGTAGAGCTCACGGCGGATCCACCGAAGGCGTCAGCGAGCTCGGGGAAGCACTGATGCGGCCAGAGCGTCGTCGGCGATCTCGGGCAGCCGGTGATTTAAGACGATGGCGATGGCGGCGTTCAGTGGCCTCCAGCGTCGCGTGGCTCGACAAAGAGGTAGCCGGCGATGTGGCGGAGCTTCTGGGCGCATCGGCAGGTCGAGGGGTGGGCGGTGGCCGCGGTGGCGAGCAGCGGCGCTCTCCGGTGCGCTCGGTGAAGAAAGGGAGAGGGGGCCAGAGGAGGGGAGAGGCATGGGAGAGAGGGAGTGGGACCAGGGGGATCGGGGCGGCACCGAGAAGAGGCTTCAAGGCGTCAGCTGGCAGGAGGCAGCAAAGTAGCCGGGTGGCGTGGCGCCCGCCTGCACAAGATCGGCCACACGCCTGGCCGATCGGGCGCCAGGGAGGACGACAGCGGTGGTGGGCTGGGCCCGCTTTCGGCTGCATGTAAGTGGCCCGGTAGGTTTTTCCTTTTTGTTTTCTTTTCTATTTTTCGACATTTGTTTGATTTAATTAAAATACTAAATCATTTTATTTTCTTATGCCAATTTTTGTAGGAGCTAGTTATATAATTCCGTAGCTCCTCAGCCACTAGCATAATTATTGGACATATATTATATATATAACATATATATATCCAAAGCAAAATAATTACTGGATTAATCCAAATTCCCAAAATAAATACTTATGAGCTCATTAAAAATATTGGTTTGATTTTTATCTCTGTCCAATATTTTCAGAGAGCAACATGAGCATTTTCTTGGACCCTTTTGGAGCACTTTTTATTTAGGTCATTTCTAAAAATGATTCTGAGGGTTTCACAAATCCCCATTTCAAAATTTAAATGGAATTTAAACTTGATGCACAAATGACTAGCTAGTCTAGGTCATACCAATACTAGGGATGTGACATGTTTGGGTTACCGCAAAGGAAGAAGCCTTCATGGTATTGAAAGGTAAGTTGATACGTGCTCCATTACTCCAACTTCCTGATTTTAATAAGAGTTTTGAGCTTAATGTGATGCTAGTGGAATTGGATTATGAGGTTTGTTATTACAAGATGGCAAACCTATTGCATACTTTCCTGAAAAATTGAGTGGGCCTAGTCTGAACTATTCTACTTATGATAAACAATTATATGCTCTTGTTCGGACCTTAGAAACATGGATTATTTATGGCCCAAAGAATTTGTTATACATTCTGATCATGAATCTTTGAAACACATTAAAAGTGAAGCAAAATTGAACCGTAGACATGCTAAATGGGTTGAATTCATTGAGACTTTCCCTTATGTCACTGAACACAAGAAGGGTAAAGATAATGTTATTGCTGATGCGTTGTCTCGTCGTTATACTGTGCTTTCACAACTTGACTTTAAAATATTTGGTTTGGGGACCATCAAAGACCAATATGTGCATGATCCTGAATTTAAAGCTGTATTGCAGAACTGTAAAGAAGGGACAACATGGAACAAGTTTGTCGTTAATGATGGATTTGTGTTTCGTGCTAACAAGCTATGCATTCCAGTTAGCTCTGATCATCTTTTGTTGTTGTAGGAGGCGCATGGAGGAGGATTAATGAAACATTGAAGATGGAGGAAGTACTTTTTACACAATTCTTTTGGCCAAATATGAGATGGGAAGTTGAGCACTTTATTGATCGCTACACTATATGTCAAAAAGCTAAGTCACGACTCAATCCTCATGGTTTTTACATGCCTTTGCATGTACCTAGTGTTCCATGGGAGGATATATCTATGGACATTGTTTTGGGTTTACCTCGAACAAAGAAGCGGTGGGATAGCATATTTGTTCCCGTGGATAGATTCTCGAAAATGGCACACTTTATACCATGTCATAAAAGCAATGATGATGCTAATGTTGTTGATTTGTTCTTTCATGAAATTATTCGCTTGCATGGTGTGCCAAATACAATTGTTTCAGATCGTGATACTAAGTTTCTTAGCCACTTTTGGAGATGTTTATGGGCTAAGTTGGGGACTAAACTACTTTTTAGTACTACATGTCATCCCAAACTGATGGACAAACCAAAGTAGTCAATAGAACATTGTCTACTATGCTTAGGGCTGTTTTGGAGAATAGCAGGAAAACGTGGGAAGAATGCTTGCCTCATATTGAATTTGCTTATAATCGTTCGCTGCATTCTACTACTAAGATGTGCCCTTTTGATATTGTGTATGGTTTTCTACCTCATGCACCTATTGATTTGTTGCCTCTCCCATCTTTGGAGAAGGTTAATTTTGATGCTAAACAACCTGCTGAATTGATCTTAAAAATGCATGAGTTAACTACGGAGAACATTGAGCGTATGAATGCTAAATATAAACTTGCTGGAGATAAGGGTAGAAAACATGTTTTGTTTGCACCTGGAGATCTTGTTTGGTTACATTTGCATAAGGATAGATTTCCTAATTTGTGCGAATCAAAGCTAATGCGACATGCTGATGGTCCTTTTAAGGTGTTAGCGAAAATAACTGATAATGCATATAAACTTGAATTGCTTGCAGATTTTGGAATTAGTCCAACTTTCAACATTATAGATTTGAAGCCTTATTTGGGTGAGGAAGATGAGCTTCCGTCAAGGATGACTTCATTTCAAGAAGGGGAGGATTATGTGGAGACAATACCATTGTTAGACCCGCAGCCCCTACTGCTATACATACTGGACCAATCACTAGGGCTCGCGCACGCAAATTGAATTACCTGGTACTTTTGTTTCTTGGTAACAATTCTAATGTTCATGAGAATATGATGCTGCCTAAATTGGATATATTTGTTTTGATTACTAATGAAGGGGCTAGCATGGACAAGAGGGATGAACACTAGAGAAGAAACAAGTATGGAGATGAAGGCACACACACGAAGGGAACCAGAACAGTATTTCTAGTGCACATTTCAATACTTTGAATGTATTGACCCTTCGTGGCTGCAATGTTTCATGTTGCAGATTTTATCGACGAGTGAGTGATACGATGTAGGGTTATGATATCTATACTCGACATTTGCCTGTGGTGTTGATGGTTTCCATGAAGATTTTATTTGCTTTTCCGTTGTATTTCTGTTGTGAGCTAGCCTTGAGCTACACAGGTATGTATTATATTAAATTATGGATCTACGATGTAATATTATGACATGTGGTTTATTCTTGATATTACATCGTGTACTGTCTGTTCTTGCACAGAGACTCGAATCTTAACAGGTTCGGTCATTACAGGTGGTATCAGGGCCCATGTTGACTGTAGATCATAACCCTTAGAATGGACTAGGAAAACCCATAGGAACTAATTATTTTATCACTTCTTGACTACTTACTTTCTCTTATCGTATTTCTCACCTATTATTCATCTTCTAAAGATTCTTCTCTAGTATTCTAGTAATGGCCATCCCATGGTAACCCCATTCACCCCTGCCACTAAAGATGTAATGTTTGCGAAGCAATGCTACAATGAGGAGGGAAGGAATTCAAGAAAGTAGTAAATTTGTGTGACTCAACAAAGACTAACTTTTAGATTCTAGATGATCTTCATGGTTAACTTAGATGAGGAAGGCAAAGCTTAAATTTAGACCACCACTACTGATTCGAGTTTGATAAACGATTCACGCGTAGTATGATGAGATCATATCTCTTGTGAATATGACCTTACCTGTAGGATTTGCTGTGTGGTGTGACTTTTGTGATTTTTTATTTGATTGATGTTGTGTGATGTGCCCTATGATTTATTTTGCGTGTAGAATAAGTTTGCATTGTTATAGACCCCTACCTATTTATTATGCTTCAAGATTCACGAAGAGCAAGCTATGAGAAGACTTGGTGATATGAAGATTCCATCGTTGATGCAAGAGAGAAGCTACAAAAACTGAAGACTTTGAAGATACAAGATTTCTATATATGTTATCGTTAGATGCGTATTGTGAGCTGTCATTGTGTTTGTTTTATTGTCAGTGCACATCAAAACTTATTTTCCAAATTAGTGTGACGTTTGTATGGGTATCTGTCTCTTTCCAAAGACCGACACCAAAGGAGTGATACGTCCATTTTGCATCATGCTTTTATATAGATATTTATCGCATTATGGGCTATTATTTCACATTATGTCACAATACTTATGGCTATTCTCTTTTATTTTACAAGGTTTACATGAAGAGGGAGAATGCCGGCAGCTGGAATTCTAGGCTGGAAAAGGTGCAAATATTGGAGACCTATTCTCACAAGAACTCCAAAAGTCCTGAAACTCCACAGAATATCTTAAAATAAATAAAGAAAAATCGCCGCCAAAGATGAAGGCTGGGGGCCCACACCCTGCTCACGAGGGTGGGGCGCCCCTAGGGCGCCTCACCTCGTGGGCCCCCGGTGGCTCTTCGATGCCCATCTTCTCCTATATGAAGTCTTTTGATGAGAAAAAATAGGAAGAAACCTTTCAGATTTAAACTCCGCCGCCACGAGGCTAACCTTGGCGGAACCAATCTAGGGCTCCGGCAGAGCCGGGTCTCCGGGGACACTTCTCCGGAGGGGGAAATCATCGTCATCATCATCACCAACGCCTCCTCTCATTGGGAGAGGCAATCTCCATCAACATCTTCACCAAAGACCATCTCATCTCCAAACCCTAGTTCATCTCTTGTATCCAATTCTTGTCTCCAAGTCCGGGATTGGTGCTAGTAGGTTGCTAGTAATGTTGATTACACCTTGTAGTTGATGCTAGTTGGTTTATTTGGTGGAAGATCATATGTTCAGATCCTATATGCATATTATTACCCCTCTGATTATAAACATGAATATGCTTTGTGAGTAGTTACGTTTGTTCCTGAGGACAAGGGAGAAGTCTTGCTATTAGTAGTCATGTGAATTTGGTATTCGTTCGATATTTTGATGAGATGTATGTTGTCTAACCTCTAGTGGTGTTATGTGAACGTCGACTACATAACACTTCACCATTATTTGGGCCTAGAGGAAGGCATTGCGAAGTAATAAGTAGATGATGGGTTGCTAGAGTGACAGAAGCTTAAACCCAAGTTTATGAGTTGCTTCGTAAGGAGCTGATTTGGATCCATATGTTTCATGTTATGGTTAGGTTCGCCTTAATACTTTTGTTGTAGTTGTGGATGCTTGCAATAGAGGTTAATCATAAGTGTGATGTTTGTTAAAGTAAGAACAGCACACATATCAAATTATCAAAGTACCGAACGCGAATCATATGAACGTGATGAAAACTAGCTTCATGATATTCCCATGTGTCCTCGGTAGCGCTTTTCCTATGATAAGAGTTTGTTCCGGCTTGTACTTTGCTACAAAAAGGATTGGGCCACCTTTCCGCACTTTATTTACTCTTGTTACTTATTGCTCGTTACAATTTATCTTATCACAAAACTATCTGTTACCACTTATTTCAGTACTTGCAGAGAATACCTTGCTGAAAACCGCTTATCATTTCCTTCTGCTCCTCGTTGGGTTCGACACTCTTACTTATCGAAAGGACTATGATAGATCCCCTATACTTGTGGGTCATCAAGACTCTTTTCTGGCGCCGTTGTCGGGGAGTGTAGCACCTTTGGTAGGTGGAATTTGGTAAGGAAAAATTTATATAGTGTGCTGAAATTTACTGTCACTTGTTACTATGGAAAGTAATTCTCTGAGGGGCTTGTTTGGGGTATCTTCACCCCGTCCAGTAGAGCAAAGAGTTGCTCCTCAACCTACTGAACCTATTGGAAATGAAACTCCTTTTGAAATTCCTTTCGGTATGATGGAAAAACTGCTAGCTAATCCTTTTACAGGAGATGGAACAAAGCATCCTGATGAGCATTTAATATATGTGGATGAAATTTGTGGATTATTTAAGCTTGCAGGTATACCCGATGATGTTGTTAAGAAGAAGGCCTTCCTTTATCTTTGAAGGGAGGCGCATTGACATGGTATAGGCTATGTGATGATATGAGATCATGGAACTATAAAAGATTGAAATTGGAATTTCATCAAAAGTATTATCCTATGCATCTTGTTCATCGTCATCGCAGTTATATATATAATTTTTGGCCTCGCGAAGGAGAAAGCATCGCTCAAGCTTGGGGGAGGCTTAAATCAATGTTATATTCATGCCCCAATCATGAGCTCTCAAGAGAAATAATTATTCAAAGTTTTTATGCTCGGCTTTCTGATAACAATCGCACCATGCTCGATACTTCTTGTGCTGGCTCTTTTATGATGAAGACTATTGAATTCAAATGGAATTTATTGGATAGAATTAAACTCAACTCTGAAGATTGGGATCTCGACGAAGGTAAGGAGTCAGGTATGACACCTAAGTTTGATTGTGTTAAATTTTTTATGGATACCGATATTTTCCGTAAGTTTAGCACTAAATATGGACTTGACTCTGAGATAGTAGCTTCTTTCTGTGAATCTTTTGCTAATTATGTTGATCTCCCCAAGGAGAAGTGGTCTAAATATCATCCTCCCATAGAAGTAAAAGTAGTTGCACCTATTGAAGTTGAAGAAAATACTGTCACTTACAATGATCCTATTGTTCCCACTTCTTATGTCGAGAAACCACCTTTCCCCGTTAGAGTAAAGGATCATGCTAAAACTTCAACTGTTGTTCGTAAAAGCAATATTAGAACTTGTACACCTCCTGAGCAAGTAAAGTAGAACCTAATATTGCTATTGTTAAAGATCTCTTGTCTGATAACATTGATGGGCATGTTATTCAATTCTGCGGTGAAACTGCTAGAATTGCTAAACCATGTGCTAAAGATAAACATAGACCTGTGGTAGGCGTGCCTGTTATTTCTGTTAAAATAGGAGATCATTGTTATCATGGCTTATGTGATATGGGTGCTAGTGCTAGTGTTATACCTTATGATTTATATAAAGAAATTAATCATGAAATTGCACCTGTTGAGTTAGAAGATATTGATGTTACAGTTAAAATTGCCAATAGAGATACTATATCTGCAATGGGAATTGTTAGAGATGTTGAAGTCTTGTGTGGGAAAACTAAATATCCCGCTGATTTTCTTGTTCTCGGTTCTCCACAAGATAGCTTTTGTCCCATTATATTTGGTAGACCCTTCTTGAATACTGTTAATGCTAAGATAGACTGCACAAAGAATGTTGTTACTATTGGCCTGGATGATATGGTTCATGAGTTTAATTTCTCTAAATTTAGTAAACAACATCGTGAGGAAGAATTGCCTAGTAAGGATGAAATTATTGGTCTTGATTCTATTGTTGTACCTCCTAGTGATCCTTTAGAACACTATATTCTAGACCATGAAAATGATATGTTCATGAATGAAAGAAGGGAAATAGATGAAGTATTTTTTGAACGGGAACCTATTCTGCAACACAATTTGCCTGTTGAAATCCTAGGGGATCCCCCTCCACCGAAGGGTGATCCCGTGTTTGAGCTTAAACCATTTCCTGATAATCTTAAATATGCTTATATTGATGAAAAGAAAATATATCATGTTATTATTAGTGCTAATCTTTCAGAGCATGAAGAAGAAAGATTATTGAAAACTCTGAAAAAGCACCGTGCCGCTATTGGATATACTCTTGATGATCTTAAGGGCATTAGTCCCACTCTATGTCAACATAAAATAAATTTGAAGCGGATGCCAAACCAGTTCGTGATCCTCAACGACGTTTGAATCCTAAAATGAAAGAAGTGGTAAGAAAAGAAATACTCAAGCTTCTGGAGGCAGGTATAATTTATCCCGTTGCTGATAGTCAGTGGGTAAGTACTGTCCATTGTGTCCCTAAGAAGGGAGGTATCACCGTTGTCCCTAATGACAAAGATGAATTGATCCCGCAAAGAATTATCACTGGTTATAGGATGGTAATTGATTTACGCAAATTAAATAAAGCTACTAAGAAAGATCATTACCCCTTACCTTTTATTGATCAAATGCTAGAAATATTATGCAAACATACACATTATTGCTTTCTAGATGGTTATTCTGGTTTCTCTCAAATACGTGTATCGGCTAAAGATCAATCAAAGACTACTTTTACATGCCCTTTTGGTACTTTTTGCTTATAGACGTATGCCTTTTGGTTTATGTAATGCACCTGCTACCTTTCAAAGATGCATGATGGCTATATTCTCTGATTTTTGTGAAAAAAATTGTGAGGTTTTCATGGACGATTTTTTCGTCTATGGTTCCTCTTTTGATGATTGCTTGAGCAATCTTGATCGAGTTTTGCAGAGATGTGAAGAAACTAATCTTGTCTTCAATTGGGAAAAATGCCACTTTATGGTTAATGAAGGTATTGTCTTGGGGCACAAAGTTTCTGAAATAGGTATTGAAGTTGATAAAGCCAAGGTTGATGCTATTGAAAAGATGCCATGTCCCAAGGACATCAAATGTATAAGAAGTTTCCTTGGTCACGTCGGATTTTATAGGAGGTTCATTTAGGACTTCTCAAAATTTCTCGACCTCGACTAATTTATTACAAAAAGATGTACCATTTGTCTTTGATGATGATTGTGTAGAAGCATTTGAAATACTTAAGAAAGCATTAGTCTCGCACCGTTGTTCACCCACCGATTGGAATTTATCCTTTGAAATTATGTGTGATGCTAGTGATTATGTTGTAGGTGCTGTTCTAGGGCAAAGAGTTGATAAGAAATTAAATGTTATCCATTATGCTAGTAAGACTCTAGACAATGCTCAAAGAAATTATGCTACTACCGAAAAGGAACTTTTAGCAGTTGTATTTGCTTGTGATAAATTCAGACCCTATATTGTTGATTCCAAAGTAACTATTCACACCAATCATGCTGCTATTAAATATCTTATGGAAAAGAAAGATGCTAAACCTAGACTTATTAGATGGGTTCTCTTGCTGCAAGAATTTGATTTACATATTGTTGATAGAAAAGGAGCTGAGAACCCCGTTGCAGATAACTTATCTAGGTTAGAGAATGTTCTTGATGACCCACTACCTATTGATGATAGCTTTCCTGATGAAAAATTAAATGTCATAAGCACTTCTCGTAGCACTCCATGGTATGCTAATTATGCTAATTATATTGTTGCTAAATTTATACCACCGAGCTTCACATACCAACAAAAGAAAAAGTTTTTCTATGATTTGCGACATTACTTTTGGGATGACCCACATCTTTATAAACAAGGAGTAGATGGTGTTATTAGACGTTGTGTACCTGAGCATGAACAGGAACAGATCCTACGCAAGTGTCATTCTGAAGCTTATGGAGGACACCACGCTGGAGACAGAACTGCACATAAGGTATTGCAATCTGGTTTTTATTGTCCTACTCTCTTCAAAGATGCTCGTAAGTTTGTCTTGTCTTGTGATGAATGTAAAAGAATTGGTAATATTAGTAGACGTCAATAAATGCCTATGAATTATTCACTTGTTATTGAACCATTTGATGTTTGGGGCTTTGATTATATGCGACCTTTTCCTGCCTCTAATGGATATACACATATTTTGGTTGTTGTTGATTACGTTACTAAGTGGGTAGAAGCTATTACAACTAGTAGTGTTGATCATAACACTTCTATTAAAATTCTTAAGGAAGTTATTTTTCTGAGGTTTGGAGTCCCTAGATATTTAATGACTGAGGGTGGTTCACATTTTATTCATGGTGCTTTCCGTAAAATGCTTGCTAAATATGATGTTAATCATAGAATTGCATCTCCATATCACCCACAGTCTAGTGGTCAAGTAGAATTGAGCAATAGAGAGCTCAAAGTAATTTTGCAAAAGACTGTTAATAGGTCTAGAAAGAATTGGTCCAAGAAACTTGATGATGCATTATGGGCCTATAGAACTGCATATAAGAATCCTATGGGTATGTCTCCATATAAAATGGTTTATGGAAAGCATGTCACCTCTCGAACTAGAACATAAGGCATATTGGGCTATTAAAGAGCTCAACTATGATTTCAAACTTGCCGGTGAGAAGAGGTTATTTGATATTAGCTCACTTGATGAATGGAGAACCCAAGCTTATGAAAATGTCAAGTTGTTTAAAGAAAAAGTTAAAAGATGGCATGACAAAAGGATAAAAAGCGTGAGTTTAATGTAGGTGATTATGTATTATTATACAACTCTCGTTTGAGATTTTTTGCAAGAAAACTTCTCTCTAAATGGGAAGGTCCCTACGTTATCGAGGAGGTCTATCGTTCCGGTGCCATAAAAATCAACAACTTCGAAGGTACAAATGCGAAGGTGGTAAACGGTCAAAGGATCAAACATTACATCTCAGGTAATCCCATAAATGTTGAAACAATTGAAACCGTAACCCCAGAGGAATACATAAGGGACACTTTCCAGACCGTTTCAGACTCTGAAAAGAAATAGGTATGTGGTACGGTAAGTAAACCGACTCCAAAACAATTTTTAAGGCAATATTTCTCCGTTTTGGAATATTTAGAAAAATAGAAAAATAAGTTGCAGTCCGGGAAGGACAAGAGGGCCCCACGAGGGTGGTGGGTGCGCCCTACCCCCTGGGCGTGCCCCCTACCTCGTGAGCACCTCGTGTGCCCTCCGGACTCCGTTTTCTTGCATGATACGTATTTTGGTCGGTAAAAATTCATTATATAATCTCCTGAAGGTTTTGACTCCCGTATCACGCAAATCTCCTCTTTTCTTGTTTCGAGCTGTTTTCTGTCAGGGTTGTCAAGGCCAGGCATCATGTCGTCACCTTCCTCCAACAATGGTGACAAAGATGCTTGGCTAATGAAGATAGAGCTGAAGAGGAAAGAACCCATGGAGATCAACAAGGATGAAGAGATCAAGAAGGCCATAGAGGACCAAGCTCCGGCAGCAGAAGACAACCTTCAACTTGATCACAACTTTCTCACCCCAACTTAAATCGAAGCTTTCAAGATGATTGAGTTAGCTCATATTCAAAACAAGTATCTCACAAGTGAAAATATTTTGTTGAAGGAGCATATCGTTGCACTCAAGGGCATTATCCGCAAGTTGGAGGACCTCTTACGCTCGATGTGCGACTATCCAACACCTCCACCTTCTTCGCCAACAAAGGAGATATAATCACATGGGTATGGGCACTCCCCTTGGCAACTGCCAAGCTTGGGGGAGGTGCCCCGGTATCGTATCACCATCACAACTCCTATTTTTACCTTTTGCTTAGTTCGATCCTATTAGTAGTATCTTGATCTAGTAGAATAAAGTTATGGCATGATCTAGTTTTGAGTTTTGCTTTATGATCTCTCTATGTAATCGAGTCCGTGAGCTATATATATAATAAAGTTTAGTGTTGAGTCAAGGGCTTGATTATTTTGCCATGATCTTGGGTGAACAAAAGAATAGAAAGAAGAAAAAGAATAAAAAGAAACAAAGAGTTCATCTTGATCTTATTGAGAGTAATGACTTCACATAGAAAGAGTATGATGATTAAAAGTTGTTGGGAGTTGGCAAATATAGCTTTGGTCATCATTGCAATTAATAGGAAGTAATAAGGAAAGAGAGGTTTCACATATAGATATATTATCATTGACATCTTTTATGATTGGGAGCACTCATTAAAATATAACATGCCAAAGAGTTGATGTTGGACAAGGAAGACAACGTGATGAGTTATGTTTTCTTATATCTGAGATAAAGTATGTTGTCATGGGTCCTCTAACATGTTGAGCTTGCCTTTCCCCCTCATGCTAGCCAAATTCTCAGCACCAAGTAGAGATACTACTTGTGCTTCCAAATACCCTTAAACCAGTCTATCCATGAGAGTCCACCATATCTACCTATGGGTTGAGTAAGATCCTTCAAGTAAGTTGTCATCGGTGCAAAGCAATAAAAATTGCTCTAAATATGTACGATTGATTGGTGTGGGGAAATAAGCTTTATACGATCTTGTGATATGGAAGTAATAAAAGTGACAGATTGCATAATAAAGGTTCATATAACAAGGGGCAATATAAAGTGACGTTCTTTCGCTTTGAGATTTTGTGCATCCAACCATAAAAGCGCATGGCAAGAGTCACGGTGATCTTCACCTTTCCTTTTTCACTTTATCCTCTGGCAAGCCCAGCATGTTGGAAAGAACATGATATATATATATATATATATATATATATATATATATATATATATATCTAATTGGATGTAGGGGAGCATGAATTATTATTGTTGACATTACCCTTGAGGTAAAAGGTTGTGGGGCAAACTATAAGTCCCTATCTTTGTCTATGTCCGATTAAAACTCCGTAACCACAAGTATGGCGTGAGTGTTAGCAATTATGAAGGACTAAATGATAGTTGAGTATGTGGACTTGCTTTTAAGCTCTGACATAGACTCTTTCTGATGTTATGATAAATTGCAATTGCTTCAATGAGTGAGGTTATAATTTGTTGGTGCTCAATAAGGTTTCTGATTCATACCTTTGCATTGTGAAAAGATCATTACTTGAACATAAGTGATCATATGACAAAATCTATATATGTTGTTGTTATGAGAATAATCATGATGCCTTCATGTCCGTATTTTATTTTTATCGACGCCTCTACCTCTAAACATGAGGACATATTTATTGTTATCGGCTTTTCGCTTGAGGACAAGCGAGGTCTAAGCTTGGGGGAGTTGATACGTCCATTTTGCATCATGCTTTTATATTGATATTTATCGCATTATGGGCTGTTATTTCACATTATGTCACAATACTTATGGCTATTCTCTTTTATTTTACAAGGTTTACATGAAGAGGGAGAATGCCGGTAAATTTGGAATGCAGTGGAAAAGGAGCAAATATTGGAGACATATTCTGTGCAACTCCAAATGTCCCGAAACTCCGAGAATATCTTAAAATAAATGAAGAAAAATCGTCGCCAAAGATGAAGGCCGGGGCCCACACCGCTCACGAGGGTGGGGGCACTTCGGGCGCGCCTACCTCCTGGGCCCCCCGGTGGCTCTCCGATGCCCATCTTCTCCTATATGAAGTCTTCGATGAGAAAAAATAGGAAGAAACCTTTCGCACGAAACTCCGCCGCCATGAGGCGGAACCTTGGCGGAACCAATCTAGGGCTCCGCAGAGCTGTTCGCTGGGGACACTTCCTTCGGGAGGGAAATCATCGTCATCATCATCACCAACACTCCTCTCATCGGAGAGGGCAATCTCCATCAACATCTTCACCAGCACCATCTCATCTCCAAACCCTAGTTCATCTCTTGTATCCAATTCTTATCTCCAAGTCCGGGATTGGTGCTAGTAGGTTGCTAGTAGTGTTGATTACTCCTTGTAGTTGATGCTAGATGGTTTATTTGGTGGAAGATCGTATGTTCAGATCCTATATGCATATTATTACCCCTCTGATTATGAACATGAATATGCTTTGTGAGTAGTTACGTTTGTTCCTGAGGACAAGGGAGAAGTCTTGCTATTAGTAGTCATGTGAATTTGGTATTCGTTCGATATTTTGATGAGATGTATGTTGTCTAACCTCTAATGGTGTTATGTGAACGTCGACTACATTGCTTACTGCACTTTATTTACTCTTGTTACTTGTTGCTCGTTACAATTTATCTTATCACAAAACTATCTGTTACCACTTATTTCAGTACTTGCAGAGAATACCTTGCTGAAAACCGCTTATCATTTCCTTCTGCTCCTCGTTGGGTTCGACACTCTTACTTATCGGAAGGACTATGATAGATCCCCTATACTTGTGGGTCATCAAGGAGCTACTACATTGCTTGCAAATCCCGAGAATGGAGTGAAGATGGATGCAACCTAGGGATGAGTTCAAGCTTAACCAGATGCGCCAGGAAAGACGAAGAAGCAAGCACGATCTAGATGAAGGAAGAACCCTGGAGGAAGCTACAATTCGTTAGTAGACATTTTACAATAGTTGACGCAAACCTAAGAGTTGAGAGTAACGATAGATTGTTTTGCTTGGCATGCAAAACCAAATGGAATTATCCAAACCCAGTTCGTGAACAAGACAAATTTCTGCAATGCCTGTGAGGATACCCGAGTATTAGAATGCGAGATTTTCTGAACCATATACAAGGTAATGATTTGCATGCGGAATGGATTAATCACCATGCCGACTTACTCTGATTATTCGCTCTTGCAATGTGGGATGGTAAATCTAGAGTGACGTACCTATAGTAGAGAGATGTTGTCGTTTAGCATGTACCTAGAATGGTATGATGTTTCACCCTTGTAAAAGGCACCCACTGCCAATAGTAGGTCATACGGTGAGGTTTAACCAAGACCCTTTTCTGCAGGAATCCGATAGAAATTTCTTGATGACCACCATGAGAGCATCGATAGGCATTTGGTATTTGAGTATGACCTATCAGCCACGGAGGTTTAGTATTTGGAAGACCACTATTTTGATAATGGAATCTCAAGATCTCGAATGAGTGTAGTGCATATACATGAGGAATATCATCGAAGGATTACGAGTCTTGAAGACCTAGTGACTTTCATTTTAAGGGTGGTAGTGCCCGAGACTCTCGAATGATCAATGTATATTCAAGGAGACCCTAACCCTAGCCATTTTTTTCTAGCCTCTTTGAATCTCAAGGACGAGATTCATTTTAAGGGTGGACAGATAAAATGTTCCATCAATTGTTTTTGAACTCCCAAGCTTCAAATAACATTTTAACATATCCAACTCATTAATATTGAAGGAGTCATATTACCTTCTCTCTTATGACTTAATTTGAGATAGAATTGTTTAAATATGCAAAATCCAAATGAGGGAATATTCAATTATTCACCAATTTTATTCTTTGAGGAAGTCATATGATCCTCTCTCATATTTGAATTGGAAACATTATGAATATTCTCAAACCCTAAACAAGAACCAAATGAATAATTGGGAAAGTCATTTTATTCCCTCTCGTTTATTATTCATTTACATAATCCAAAAGTTTCAATCCTAACCAAATTTAACTACCAACAAGCAACACAAGCAAGTTTTTATTTAATCCTATTTAAATAATTAACATTCCAAAATTCTAAATTTTGGGATGTTACATGGCGATTTAAATTTTGTCCGTGCGCTTGATATTCGTAATAAACCTGGGGGGGAGTATGCAAGATATGTTCACGTTTAATCACTAGTACATCGAGGTGCCATACAAACGGTTTTTAACCCCTTTCCGTGACGGCATTTGGAACCATCGCTTAGTGAGTTACTGTGATAGCGTGGGTCTTCCCCACATGACCCAAAAACCGTCGGGGATATGCCCTCCTGGCACACACGCTCGACAAAATGAGGTCGTGTGTGAACGGTGAGCGATCAAATACGGTTATATGTATAGTAGTGCTAAAAATACAATTATACAAGCGAAATTGTTTCCGGTCGTAATTACATCCCACACAGTCAGTCCCCGCTCAACATTTCCGTTTGTATGTGCATTCCACACAGTCAATCTAAGGAAGACGTTTCCGTTAGTATGTACATCCCACACAGTTAATCCAAGAAGTACGTTTTCGTTCGTATATACATCCCACACAGTCACTCCAAGGAAAATGTTTCCGTTCGCAGGTACCTCACACACAATTTTCTTCATTAAATCATTTGTGATAGCATTTCCATTGCACACGATATTAACAATTTTATCGTTTTGTGTTATTGAATGCATCACACACGGTGCGTAGAAGAAACTGTGCGGCAAAGGCTGTCCATCACACACACTTTTTATGTGGTAATCGTTTGTGAAAGGTGGCCTAACGCAAACAGTTTTCAAGAGGATGTCATCTATGATTGTTCATTGATACAACATGGTTTATTCCTAGAAACTGTGTGCATTGCCTGAGGTCATCGTACACGGTGTTTTCTCAATAACTGTTTGCTATAGAAAAACCAATTTGCAGGCTAATTGACCATTAGCAGGCTAATTGGCCAATTATTAATCTAATTGACATTTCATATTAAGCACACAATATATTTCATTTCCATATTAAGGAAGCAAGATTTCATAATTGAAATACATCAGAGTACAACATCATATAGCATCAGCAATCAGCTACCCCATTACACAACTGCACTAGCACCAAGTTTCACATGCCACATCTACAACCTTTCTGTAGCGACCCGACCTCAGATGGTCAATTCTCTGTGTTTAAATGTCATCCCTGGATCAGTAATGCTGACACGCTGTCGGTGTACTAGAGTAGGGGTACCCTAGTATCCCGAACTTGTGCACGGGCAGTTGCAGCCCTCCGCGGCAAGGCTCACCGGGTGACCGCCAAGATCCTCCGTGGTTCCTTTGGAGCCATTCAAGAACAAAGTATTCAAGCCAAGGAGACGAGGCCCCGGCAAGAGGAGCTTGCCGGGAAGGCCACCCAAGGCACATACAAGACAAGGCCCCGGCAAGAGGAGCTTGCCGGGAAGGCCCGGCGAGCGACAAGCTTCCGGGCGCGACAAGACAACAACCGCGGCAAGGCGCTTGCCGCGCACCATCTCTCTCAGATTTACGCTCCAGTGCATCCACTAACGTGTCGCCCTGGGACATTTCCAGGCACGCGTGGCAAGAGGCTGTGCAGCCAGCGGTGCGAGGTGGCAAGCAGCGCTGACAAGTTTGCCATCGTGGCAAGCGGTGGTGCCCCTGACGGTCCCTGTTTGCACTGTTAGGGCGACTAGACGGGCATTTAATGCCTTTGTCCCCTGCCGTCGTGGTTAGGTATAATACATCGTGACATCGTACAAGTAGGTGTACCAACCACTTCTTTTCCATTTGTACCCCGCCCACGTTGCCACACCGTCGGAGCCCCTTGAGCCTATAAAAGGAGGCCCATGCGCAACGTAGAAAGGGTTGGTCACCGCCTCTCCACGCTCAGTCTCGTTAGCAGCTCGTGTGTACTGTAGCACTCAGCGCTCCTGAGCAAGAAGGCAATACACCTAGACATGCAGCAGTAGGAGTGTTATCTCTGCGGAGAGCTCCGAAGCTGGGTAAACCTCTCGTGCTTCCGCCTCGATCCGCTCTTCGTGCCATCTCCGCCCCCCGAACCGAAGGGGCTCGTCCGCCGCCCCATAGGTGTTCGTGGGCCGATCAGCCTGCCCGACATCTTTGGCACGCATCACCGGGGTGAACCACCATGCACTCTTCGCCCGAAGGCCAAGATCGCCGACTTCGCGGATCCACCTCGACAATGACTCCACCGCGTCGCCATCGGATCCACGAGCTCGCCGCGATCAGCGCCAAGTTCTACACGATCGACAAAGAAGAGGACGCTCGAACTCGCATCGAGCGCCAAGAGAAGCGCCAAGGCCAATCCGGCAGCGCTGGGCCCTCTGTCGACATGCACGCGCCAGAGGAACCGTGTGACTTGCCGTGACGCGTAGGTTGCCCTGCGTTCACTCGTGAGCTGCGGCAAGTCCAAAGGGCCCAAAGAAGAAAACTTCAAGCCGACGTGCAGAGAAGTACGACGGCAAGACGCATCCGTCGGAGTTCCTCAAAGCATCTACACCATCGCGGTGCAGGCTGCCGGGGGGCGAGACGACAAGATTCTGGCCAACTACTTCCCGTTGGTGCTCAAGCCCAATGTCAGATCCTGGCTCATGCACTTGCCGGACAACTCCATATCCTCTTGGGCAGATCTATGCCATCAGTTTTTCGGGCGCTTTACAGCGCCACAAGCCCCATGGCCAAGAAAGCGATCTTCACCTGCCGCCCGAAGGAAGGAGAGCCCCTGCAAGTATATTCAAAGATTCAGCCGTGTACAAAGCACAACATCTCAGATGTCCACCCCGCTGGTGATCAGCGCGTTCCATCAGAACGTGTGAAACCACAGGATGCGGGAGGAGATGGCGATGTGCAAGATCAGAGACGTCAGTGAGCTATACGCCCTGGCCGACAAGTGTGCACGTGCTGAGGAAGGGAGGAGACTCCCCGGAGAGAATACCGAAGCAGGAGGATCTGACAGTGAGGAGACCGCCCCGGCAAAGAAGAGCCGGCGGCGGGGCAACAGGAAGAAGAAAGGCAGAGATGTGCTAGTTGTTGAGCAGTCCGGCAACGGAGGTGGCGACAAGAACGCCAAGGCTGGTAGCTCCGGCAAGGAGGTTGCCGCTGCACCAATCGCCGGTCTGTGGCGGCCGCCGACAAGCGTGACGGCTTCGCAAGCGATCTTGCAAGATCCACCGCACCAAGGGCCATGACCTCAAGAGCTGCAAGAAGGTCGAGCAGCTTGTCGAGCAGCAAAAGGCTGAATACAAACGACGCGACAAGGAGAAGGCCCAGGAAGGTGCTGGAGGAGCTAGCAAGAAACGTCCCGGCCGGGGAGGGCGCCGCGGCAAGGCCAAGCAGCGGCAAGGAGACAGGCCTCCCCACGGCCACGACAAGGACGCATTTACGACGACGATTTATGAAGACATGGATGATGACGAGACCGATGAGCAGGAGTTCGAGAAAGCCACAGAGGTCCTGCATTGACGGTGGTGCTTCTGCGATACTTCACACCGCCAACTCAAGCGGTGGATGCGGGAAGTCAATGCAGCAGAACCTTCCATCGAGTCACGCAGGCCTCGAAATGGTCCAAAGACGCCTATCATCTTTGATATTGAGGACCACCACGATCACAGAATCGCGGTCGGGTGCTTGCCAATGTTGGTTTCGCCAACTATCCGCAACCTCAAGGTCACCAAGATGTTAGTTGACGGCGGGCCGCTTGAACTCGATCTCCTCCGCGGTGCTCGAAACTCCGGATCCTCGATGGCGAGCTCGAAGAGACCGCACTTTCCAAGGAATCAATCCGGAAGGAGCAAGCGAAGGGAAATATCACGTTGCGGTGACATTTGGCAGCGAGCTGAACTTCAGAATCGAGAGGGTCACCTTTGACGTTGCTGACTTTCCATTGCCTTACAATGGGATACTTGGCCGCCCAAAGACTCGCCAAATTCATGGCGGCCTCTCACTATGCCTACAACATGCTGAAGATGCCAGGCCCGATAAGTGTCATCTCTATCCCTGGCGACAAGAAGGATGCTCTTATCTGCGCCGACAAGATCTACCGGGAAGCAGCAGCCGCAACGGGTTGCAAGCTACTTGCCGATGAAGCTCCCGGGGGGAAGAAGAAGACCAAGTCCGGCAAGAGCTCTGATGCCTACTCCGGCAAGCGCACCTCTTCGGAGTGCTGCACTACCGTCGAGGACGCACCATCGAGCTCCACCGGCAAGTGCAAGAAGACGATGGCAGCTCCACCAGAGACCAAGAGGGTGTCCGCCATGAGGACGGCAGACCGGTGGTACCTTCACCATCGAGTGCCTCTCTCGACCCTAAATAGGAAGGCGCCGTTGCTTTCCTATGGGCTTAACGCCGACGCGTGTTTCTGCGTGGCAACCGCCTAACATCACCGGTGTTCCTGTGAAAGTAATTGAGCACCATCTTGCCGCTTTGTCCTCATGCACGGCCCGTCAAGCGTAAAGTCGGGAAGCAAGCGTTGGGAGCGCCAAGAGTTCATCGCGGAAGAAATCAAGAACCGGAAGCAGCAGGCCTTGTCGAGGAGTGCTCCATCCTACATGGTTGGCCAATCCTGTAGTTGTACGCCAAGGCTAACGGGAAATGGAGGCTTTGTATCGACTTTCTGAGATGTCAATAAAGCTTGTCCCAAAGACCCATTTCCTTGCCGCGCATCGACCAGATTGTTGACTCCACGGCGGATGTGATTTGCTTTCATTTACGGATGCATACTCGAGGATATCATCAGATCTTCATGGCGAAGAGGATGAGGAAAAGACCGCATTCATCACCCCATGTGGCACATAATCGCTTTGTCTGGATGCCCTTCGGGTTAAAGAATGCTGGTTCAACGTTTGCAAGAGTAGTTCATGACGCTTTTGAGCCACAAATGCACAGAAATGTGGAAGCCTACATGGATGACATAGTGGTCAAAAGCAAGGACAAAGCGACCCTGGTTCAAGATTTGGACGAAATCTTTGCAAATCTGCGCAGGATCAACCTCAAGCTCAACCCCGAGAAGTGCGTGTTTGGAGTCCCTTCCGGCAAGCTTCTCGGGTTCTTCGTGTCTCAGCGGGGAATTGAGGCCAATCCCGACAAGATCAAGGCCATTGAGCAGATTGAAGCACCAAAGCGCGTCAAGGATGTACGAAGACTTGCCGGTTGCGTAGCTGCTCTCAGCAGGTTTATCTCTAGATCTGCTGAGCGCGCCTTGCCATTCTTCAAAATTTTGAAGAAGGCAGGTCCGATGCAATGGACTCCGGAAGCAGAGGCTGCGCTGCAGAACTTGAAGAGATACCTGTCCTCCACTCCAACACTTGTCGCATCTAGGCCACAAGAGAAGTTGCTGATGTATATAGCGGCAACCAATCAAGAGGTTAATGCTGCGTTAGTGGCGGAGAGGGAGGCGGATGATGTGCTAGCAACCATGGCAGGTGCATCCAGCGACAAGCAGGGGGCTTCACCGGCAAGCTCTGGTCCCGACAAGGGTGGATCTGCGCAGATACATGAGAAGATGCAGAAAAGGATGGTGCAGCGCCCAGTTTACTTTGTCAGTTCCCTTCTGCAGGGGGCTAGGTCAAGGTACTCTGGCGTGCAGAAATTTCTTTTCGGCCTCCTCATGGCCTCGAGAAAGCTGCGCCATTACTTTCAGCACATGAGATCACGATCGTCACTCGCTTTCCGCTGAAGAGGATCTTGCAAAATCTCGAGGCGACAGGCAGGATTGTCGAGTGGGCACTTTGGAAGCATCAAGCTTTGGCCTCAAGTTTGAGAGCACTTCAACTATCCAAAGCAGAGGCGTTGGCAGAGTTCATAGGAGAATGGACGCCAACACCGCATTTACCTAAATTGCGTAAACAAGCATTCCCGCCAAGGAGGCAAGCAAAGAGTGGCTGATGTACTTTGATGGTGCCTTCTCATCGCAAGGCGCCCGGTGCGCATACTACTTGTCGCACCCACCGGAGAGCACCTCAAGCACGTAGTCCGGATGCACTTTCCCAAGGAGCAAGCAACAAACAATACCGCAGAGTATGAAGGTTTGCTTGCCGGTCTCGTGGATCGTAGTAGACCTTGGGATCAAGAAGCTCATTGTCGGGGTGACTCACGACTTGTCATCCGCCAAGTGAACAAGAATTATCGTGGTCCGTTGATGGAAGCTTATGTTGATGAAGTGAGAAAGCTAGAAGAGCACTTTGACGGCCCGCAGATGGAATATATTCCAAGAGCTCGTAAGCGACATTGCCGATGGCTCTGTCAAAATGCGCCGCTTAAGTTACCTGTGGAACCAGTGGATTTTTGTGCTCAAGCTGACTCAACCGTCTGTAACACCATCGATCGGGCAGAGCAAGAAGAGGAAGTTGATCTCTGGTGACTACTTTCCGCAGAGCTTCCGAAGCCGCCGCCAAGAAGGTCCCCAAGATCGACACCATCAAGGCCGAGGAGCGATGCCCGACAAGCCCTGTGGTTTGTTTCGTTGAAGCAGACGCCCCGACAAGTTTTGCTCCGACAAGCTTGCCGGGAACGCGTCAAGCTCGGCTGAGCCGCAGGTTCTCGCCGTGGAAGCTGATGTTCTCAAGCAGCAGATGTGCCTTTAGTCCTTGTTGTCGAGCCGCAAGCTCCAAAGATGGGCACAAAGAGATTGTCCATTTCCTTCAGACAGGAGAACTTCCCAAGAGCAAGAAGAAGCGGAAAGAGTAGCCCGACAGTCAAGCATGTACCAGCTTTGTCGACAACACACTGCATGTAAGAAGACTCAACGAAATGTGAAATTGAAGTGTATTCACGGAAGACGGACAAAAGCTGTTGGCAGAGATACATGGAGGCATATGTGGTCACCACATTAGCGCCAGAGCACTTGCGGCAAAGCGTTGCCCGCAAGCAAGGTTTCTTTTGGCCGACAGCCCTCCAGATGCAACTGCACAAGTAACCAAGTGTGAAGCGTGCAAGGCCCATTCCAAGCAGATACACCAGCCAGCCTCAAGCTCTCCAGACGATCCCTTTATCCCGGCCATTTTCGGTCTGGGGGCTCGACATCCTCGGCCCCTTTCCCCGAAGTCGTTTGGGGCTTTGAGTACTTATGCGCTGTAATCGACAAGTTCACAAAGTGGCCGGAAGTGGAAGCGATGAGGAAGGTGACAAAGACAACAAGAAATCAAGTTCTTCAGGTCGATTGTTTGCCGTTTTGGAATCCCTAACAGGATCATCACCGACAACAGCACGCAATTCACAAGCCGCACCTTCATGCAGTATGTCCAAGATCTTGGCGCCAAGGTCTGCTTCGCTTTTGTTGCTCATCCGAGAAGCAACGGTCAAGCGGAGAGGGCAAATGCTGAAGTGCTGCGCGGGCTCAAGACCAGAACTTTCGACAGGCTGCACAAGTGCGGAAGAAACTGGATTGAGGAGCTACCGGTGGTTCTTTGGTCGATCAGACGACGCCAAATCGAGCCAATCGCCGGACACCTTCGCCTAGTCTATGGAGCAGAGGCAGTTCTCCCACGGAACTCAGATACGGATCGCCTCGAGTGCTCGCTTATGATGAGCTTGAGCAAGAGCAGCTGCGACAAGATGACGCGCTGCTCCTTGAGGAAGATCGTCTTGAGACTCTTTGACGAGTTGCTTGGTACCCGACAAGCTTTGCGCCGCTACCATAGCCGCAAGGTTCATGCCCGAAGCCTTGAGGAAGGCGACCTTGTTCTTCGGCGAGTTCAGTCCGCCAAGAATTCCAACAAGTTAACGTCGAAGTGGGAAGGCCCTTATCGGGTAAAATGAGTCACCAGGCCCGGCGCAGTCCGCCTGGAGACCGACGATGGAATCCGAGTGAGCAACTCCTGGAACATCAAACATCTTCGCAAGTTTTACTCAGAGGGCGCGGTTGTCGGAACCTGTTAAGCAACCACCTTTTGTACAAGTCTTGCCATTGTTGCATGTAATCCTTTGTACAAAGCCGCGCATGAGACCTGCATCGATCAAGAAGCTTAGCGTGCTTCGCACACCTTGTCAATTTCATGCTCTTTACTTCTATTTGCATGCATTATCTGACACTTTGTGCAGCACCTACCCCTGGTAAGTAATAACGAGCCATAAGGCTCCATATCTTTATTTTCTCTTCTCTCTCTTTCTCAAAGAAAGGAAGGTTCCCTCGCACACAAGTTTGCCGGGGGGAAGGGAGAAGATAATGGTGTGGACCAAGCGTTGCTCAAGGAAGTCTAGCCTTACCGGGAAGCTAACGACAAAAAAGCTAAGTTGCCAAAGTTTGAGCAATCAGTTTTAAATTTTTTTAAGTTGTCTTCCTTGAACGACCGCACTTTGTATGGAAAACCTGTGCGCAGTGGAACCAACTCGTAGCTAGTTGCGCCCTTACTTTGTTTCGAGTCCGCTCAACAACTTAAGTGAGCTGCGACTAGTTGCGACAAGGTTGCTTGTCGGAAGCGGCACCGCCAAAGGGTCTTGACGTCACTTTTCGGCGCTTCATGGCTCGGGTGCCAGCGCCGACAAGTTCCCTAAAAGCGAGGGCAAAAACATACAAAGGAAGGAATCAAGTAAAGGAAATAACATAGCGATTGATACCCGTAATAAAGTTATATTACAAGATAGCTTGCCGCAGCTCTAATGGATTGTTCTTATGACATGACCAGCAGCAGCAAGAGAAAGAGAAAACGGGCGGCCTAATCTACGCGATCGCCCTCAACCCTCTTGATTCCGCTCACCCTGTCCACAATGGGTGCGACAAGGGTCTTGAGCGCCTCCACATCAGCATCCGGCGGCAGGGACTTGAGGACGTTGGTGAGGTTGAGGCCTGGGTTGCGGAAGGCCACCTTCATCAGCACCTTTTGGAGGGCTCTCGTGCAGATCTGGCGCGACTCCTCGGCCAGCTGTTTTGGGACCTCTTCCCAGAGTCGCTGGAGAGCCGTCACCACGCCTTTGAAGAACAAGCTGAGCTTGGCGCTGGGTTGGAGATGCTCGTCGGAGGAGTATCCAAGATCCACCATCCCCAGCTCCATCAGCTCCTCGTGGATGGCTGCAAGAGATCCACGAGACCCTCGGTCCAAAGGCTCCACGTTCTCCCTCAAGGCACTGGGCGGCAACAGCATTTGCTGCAGCTCCTCGTCGGCCTTGATCTTCTCCTTCAAGGCCACCTCCTGCTCCTTGGCGCCTGGCCCAGCTCCCGAGCCAAAGTAGTTAGCTTCAACTCAAGATCTGCATTGAGTCCTCGGCGGCGCTGAGCTCCTTGCTCCTCTCGGCGAGACAACCCTGCAGCTCGCCAAGAGTGTAGGCGTCCTTCTCGTGCTCGTGCTTGAGTGCAGCAAGCTCCTCGCCGCTCTTTTTGAGACTGGCCTCCAACTACGCCACCTTCGTCTCCAGCTCCTTCTTGGCGGCCTCAGCAGCTGCGGCAGCATCCTTTGCTTCCTTGAGAGCCCCGCCAAATGTTTGCTCGCACATGGCAAGATCCTCCTCGTGGCTGTCAAGGTTAACCTTCCGCTGCGCCAACTCACCTTCCCGCGCAGACAGCTTCTCAGCGGCAAGTCAGCTGTTCTTCCTCGGCTTCAGCCTTCTCGAGGATGAAGGCCTTGCGCCTCGGCGAAGTTGCTCCCGCCTCCGCCAAGGACCGGAGAGCTTCCTGGTTACGCCCCGGAGCTCCTCATGGCGCTTCTCGTCTCTGCTCCGCCTTAGCGACAAAGCGCCTCCGGGATGCCGATTTGGCTTGTCGGTAGCGGTAGAGCGACAGGCGGCTTCCGCAGTTGCTCCTCCTCGAGCTTTCGCCGCTGCTGCTGTAAGCGCATCAACCGGCGTCGGCCAGCGGAGGCGAGCAGCTCTTCATCGAAGGTTTCTCCTTCGCCGGCGCCTGGAGCTCGATTCTATGGGAGCTTGATGAAGACGCCGTCGCCGCTGCCTTCAAGTAGGCGCGGCGAGGCTCTTGAGCTCGACGCTGCAAAGCAGCAGCGGAGGGATCGGCGGTCGGTGTAGCGCTGGCGCTCCTGCGGCCTCGTGGTCGCTCGATCGCCGGACCTCGCCCGGCTCTGGGCGGCAGCTTCAGCCGCCTCTTCACCGGTAGGCTCGTCAACACGGCTTCTTCTTCCACGGGCGGCTTCATCAAGTGTTGCAAGACGCCGTCCTCCTCGCCGGCGACCTCGGTCTCCATTGGCTCTGTGGCGGACGGATGAAGAGAGTCAAGCAAATATTCAAAGACAAAATCAGAAGAAGAAAAACACAAGGGAAGTACTCAGGCAAGAAGGTTACCTGCGTCGGGGGCTGCGGTCATGGTCTCCGCCGCCAAAGGATCGCTGGTGCCGTCCCTTGCCGGAGAGTTGCCCCTTGCCGGAGAACGCTCCCTTGCCGGGGAATCCACCCTTGGCGGCGTAGTCGAAACATAAGGAGGCTGCTCTGCTCCTACACAAATCAACAGTCAGATATCAGCAAGGAAAAAGCACCCATGCACGCCGAACAGCAAGAAGTAGACCATATACGTACGCTGGGGGCTGCGCTGGGGGCTGCTTTGAGGGAGAGTTGCCTCATCCGGCAAGGTGGTCTCGGACGCGCCTCCTATTTGTCGCAGATGGGTTCGCCCTCGATGACAACCACCGGGGTCTGGCTCTCTTCGACATTCTTCGGGCCAGCCTGAAAAGGAATGGATTCAGAGTAAAGCAAATCAGATACAAGACAAGGCAACAAATCAAGAATTACAAGTACTGAAGGAATCTTACTCTTCCTCTTCCTCGCCGGAGCCGAGCGCGGAGAGGTCGACTCGCCCGCCTCAAAGACGATGAGGCGGAGGAGTGGGTTCCCTTGACGCTTGGCGGAGCGGGACCGGTGGATCTGCGAGGGCCTGCTCCAGCTTGCTGGCGTGAGGTGCTCCGTGCAACAAGATGCTTGCTGTGGAGCTGCGCCGGGCGCCGCGATCGCTGGCCCGTCTGCCGGCCATGCGTCTCCAGCCTTGCGAAGACGCTTTCTTGGTGGAGCCGGTGGCTCCGCCATGCAAGCTGCTTGGAGGTGGGGAGGATGCGCCCTCGGCAGGCTCGCTCGACTCGGCTTCAGGCTCGGCACGCTCTTCCTCGCCGACGAACTCCTTTCGCTCAACAAAGCTTGCCGCCTCGGCTGCCTCTGCCTCCTCCACAGTGAAGCCAAAATCGCCCGCGGCAGCGGCTGCTGCCGCCTCTTCCAGCCTGATGGCGATGCGCTGCATCTCATCCTCAGTAGTGTCGCGGGTGAGGCCCCTCTGCTCGTCGGGGCGGACCGGCATTTCCACCAGATTGTCAAAAAACTGCCGCACCACGTCATCTGCCGGCTCTTGCCAAGTTGGGACAATTCCATGTGAGTCGCACAACGGCATCATTGGTCAAGCGCGGAATTGTTGCACAGCGGTACGACGCCTCTCGGCAGCCTAAACATCTCTGGATGATCAGGATCGGGCTTGAACAGCTCTAAGAGCATCGCGTCAAGCTCCAAGACAGTGAAGTTGAAGTTGAGGCCTGGGCGCAACCTCATGATGTCTGCTGCGTTCTGAAATTCCCAGGCAGGTCTCCTTCTCTCCTGCAAGGGTGATGGCGCGGCGGCGAAGAAAGTCCGCGCCAACAAGGTTTACGATGAGTCCGGCAAGTCCGAGGCGGAGGATTCGTAATCGCGATCTTCACTTAGCGCCCTCGGGGCCGATTGCTCCAATCATTGCCGCCAAGACCACTGGGGTTTGGCGCTGGGCGGTAAATGGCTGCGGGTTCTCCTCAACAATCCAGCACCAATCTGCCCTCCACTCCTCCCATTTGCTACGGAGCTCTCCCTCCAGATAAGCTTCCTTCTTGCCGACCCTGGAGATCCAAGCGATTCCTCCCAAGAAGGGGCTCTCCTCTCAACACGAGGTAAAACGAAGTGGCGGAAAAGGGCTACATTTGGGTGGACTTCGACAAAGTTTTCGCAGAGATGTGCGAAAACCGCCATGGTCAGAACGGCATTGGGGGTGAAATCAAGGAGGCGGAACCCGTAGGTGTTCATGATGTCGCAAAAGATTTCAGAGAAAGGCGGGCAGAGCCCGCAGTAGAAGAAGAGCGCGAAGAAGGGATACCCCTGGGGCGATTCTGCAGCAGCGGCGGGAGTACCTTCGTGCGCGGATGCATCCGCGTCGCCGTCGACGAGAAGAGGTAGTAGTTCTCCCTCGGCTCCCTCGCGGCGAAATGAGGGGAAGATGGCCCGCTCCTTCCGCAGCAACAAGAAGCTGCCGCGCCTCGGCCGACTTCACGGCCTTCCCCTTATCGGCTTTCGGGCCCATGGCGGAGGCGGTGGAGTAGGTCGACGGCGTTGGTGGTGCTGGTGGCGATGGGGGGCGGAGCGCCGCTCTCTTCAGCCTTGAGAAGAAGGGGGGAGCAGCGGTGGTTTTTCGATGGGACAACAACTGCAAGGTAGGCGACGTGCCCCTGTTTCCCCTGCTTATAAAGAGGGAGGGGGCGGACGTTCCGATTTTCCGAATAAAGAAACCCTCACGATCTCGCCCACGATCTCTCACACGACGCCACGCCTGGCGCGTGCTGCCTGTGGGGGGCGTGGTGGGTCCGGGGTGAGTTATGGTGTGACCTGGCCGCAGGTGCCTGCAGCCTCGCTTTTGGGCCTGGCCCAACAGCGCCGGCACTGCAGTGTGGCCCAGGCCGGGGCTCTGCCGGTGTACTAGAGTAGGGGTACCCTAGTATCCCGAACTTGTGCACGGCGATTGCAGCCTCCGCGGCAAGGCTCACCGGTGACCGCCAAGATCCTCCGTGGTTCCTTTGGAGCCATTCAAGAACAAAGTATTCAAGCCAAGGAGACGAGGCCACGGCAAGAGGAGCTTGCCGGAAGGCCACCCAAGGTACATACAAGACAAGGCCTCAAGAAGAGGAGCTTGCCGAAGGCCAAGAAGTTTACAAGCTTCCGCGCGCGACAAGACAACAACCGCGGCAAGGCGCTTGCCGCGGCAGACCATCTCTCTGTACCTACGCTCTAGCGCATCCACTAACATGTCGCCCTGGGACCTTTCCAGGCACGCGTGGCAAGAGGCTGTGCAGCCATCGGTGCGAGGTGGCAAGCAGCGCTGACAAGTTTGCCATCGTGGCAAGCGGTGGCGCCTCGACGTCCCTGTTTGCAATCGTTAGGGCGACTCAGACGGGCATTTAATGCCTTTGTCCCCCGCCGCCGTGGTTAGGTATAATACATCAGACATCGTACAAGTAGGTGTACCAACCACTTCTTTTCCATTTGTACCCCGTCACGTTGCCACTGCCGGAGCCCCTTGAGCCTATAAAAGGAGGCCCATGCGCAACGTAGAAAGGGTTGGTCGATCGATTCTCTCCACGCCAGCCTCGTTAGCAGCTCGTGTATCTGTAGCACTCAGCGCTCCTGAGCAAGAAGGCAATACACCTAGACATGCAGCAGTAGGAGTGTTATCTCTGCGGAGAGCTCCGAAGCTGGGTAAACCTCTCGCGTGCTTCGCCTCGATCTGCTCTTCGTGCCATCTCCGCTCCCCGCCGAACCGAAAGGGGCTCGGTCCGCCGGCCCCATAGGTGTTCGTGGGCCAGATCAGCCTGCCTCGACACACACATAGTACTCGAAGGATTTATAACAGAGTAGCAATCACACACTTATTACATCAAATGTCTCCGAAGAGAACTTATTACAATAATATGGCTTAAGGCCATCTAATGCGATAACAACGGAAGGCTTGGAAGATAAAGTGAGTCCATCAACTCCAACGGCATAGCTGAGCTGCACGGCAACGACCTAACAAACCTTACTCCTCGTTCGAAAAGTCCGCAACATAATACGTTGCAGCCCGAGAACGGGTCAGCACATGGAATATGCTGGCAATATAACACAATAGAGCAAGAACAGAATAATGCTATCACTACATGCATATTTGGCTGGTGGAAAGCTCTATGGTTATAGTTTTGCGAAAAGCCAATTTTTTCCTACAACGAAGGAATAAATTTTAATTTAACTATCATGGTGGTTGAAACATCATTGAGAAGGTATAACCCCAACTCAATCCCAATTAAAGTAGTTAACAACCCAACAATATTAATTAAGAGTGATGAGATACATGTGATAACTCAAGTACTAGATACTCAAACTTGTCCATAACCGAGGACACGGCTAACCATGATTAGATTGTACACTCTGCAGAGGTTTGCGCACTTTTCCCCACAAGACTCGATCGCCTCCGTTGATTTCTCGCACTATATGGTGTTTGAGAAACGGATGACCGAGACATAGTCTTTCAGAAACATTAACTCTCTACTCCGGGTAGACCATACCAAACCTACAAAACCCACTACCTGCTGATCTACCTCTTCAAGAGCTTGACGTAACTTACTCAACTATGCTAGAGCCCATAGTAGCTTGTGGCTGCACACGGAAGTTTCTAGCATGAATAATCTCTGTTCCATTTGAGCCTGGGTGGCGGTCCATTGTATGTTCACAGGGTTACCCCGGTTTTTCCAAAAATAAAATGCATAACACCTTTGGATTCCCCAGTGTGCCTCAATCCACCCAGATGTGTATTAAAGTTGCCACCTTAAAGTAAAAAATTAATTTAACAATCTCACATCTGTCATGGATTCACTCAAACTCAACCCCGTCTACGAGCATAGCATAGCAATATAAGGAACACGTAGAAGTAACTCCCAAGGGTTTGATAGTAACAGGGCAATAGGTTCTACCTCAACTACTACTTCCCAACCCACAAGTTAATGACATCCTAATCATGCAATGTTTGAGGATTGAGCTCATGCATAAAACTTGGGTATGAAAAGAGTATGATCAAAGTGTTACTTGCCTTTGACGATCCATGAATCCTAGAGACTCGTAGTAACACGCTTCGCACTCCGGGAATTCTATCGCAAGCAAACAATAACATACATATGCAACAAGCAAAGATGCACAAGTAAAACTTCAACTAAAAGAGGCTGACCAGAAAGTTCAACTTAAGAACTCCGATTCGCAAAAAGAATCAAACCAAACGGAGCAACGAAACTCAAATGGCGAAAGAAACAAGATCCGTTTACTAATCTGAACTAGGGTCAAATTTTACAGAGGCAAAAACTTGTTTGAGTTGATTATTCGGAAAGAGGGGTTCGATACGAAACTCTAGGCGCTTGAATCGCCTGATTCCGATAAACGAGCGAAAAGTTATACTAGATCAAAAATCGGATCAGAAATCACGATCAGAAAAATCGCGGAATAAATCCGAGAAAAAAGAAAAACGACGAACAGCTTAAGGAACGAACGTTTGTTAACTGAACCTAAAGGGAGAACGCGTTCATTAAAATGAACGAACGAGCGAACGCTCGCTAAATAAATAAACCGGAGAAAAACCGATCTATTTAAAAAAACGAAAACTAGGGTTTCGAAAAAAATAAACCGAACGGTTTTAAAAAACGGCGGTCTCGGATCCCATGGATACCTCCGGCGAGAGGTCCGCGAGGCGGGGCTCGGCTGGGCGTGGGGTGGCACGGGCGGCGGGGCTCGACGGCGACGGGCGTGGCGGCGGCTCGGCGGGCGGTGGTGGTGGTAGGTGGTGGTGACGTGGGGGGCTTATAAGAGAGGGGGCTCGGCTTGGAGGAGGGGGCAAGGCGGTGGCGGCGGAGTCCAACTCGGACTCCGGGTCCGAGTGGCGGCGTGGCGGCGGCCGGGCCACTGCTGGCTGGGCCCTAGGCCCCGGGCAAGGATTTTTAAATAGTTCCACGACGTAAAAAACTCCTATAAAATAAAATAATAATCTAAAAATGCCAAAACAAAATTTCACCGTCTAAATGAAATATTTAGAACGAGATGAACATTTTCTTGACCCTAAAATGCAATTTTTGAAAACGTGCAATTTTTCTAAGGGCAAATAAAATCCAGATAAAATCAAATAAAATCCAACAAATGATTTTAACATTTTTCCTCCAATATTTCAATTGTTTTAGAGAAGTCATATTATCTCCTCTCATATTTTTTATTATGAAATATTTTTCCGGAGAGAAAAATAATTAAAATAAAAATCCTCGCTGCTTATTTGATAAAATCAAATATGAAAACCGGAAAATCCCCAACTCTCTCCGAGGGTCCTTGAGTTGCTTAGGATTTCGAGGATTGCGGAACTAAGATGCAATAAAATATGATATGCATGGATGACTCTATGTATAACATTCCAAATTGAAAATTTGGGATGTTACAAACCTACCCCCCTTAAGATGAATCTCGTCCTCGAGATTCGGGTTGGCTAGAAAATAGGTGCGGGTGGTCCTTGCGAATACCATCCTCTCGTTCCCAGGTGGCTTCCTCCTCAGTATGGTGGCTCCACTGAACGTTGCAAAACTTGATAACCTTGCTGCGAGTGACTCGGATGTCAAAGTCAAGAATCTTCACTGGCTTCTCCTCATAAGTCAAATTACTGTCCAACTCAGACGCCTCCGTGGTATCAGATTCTTAATGGTATATCGGCCATCTCAGCATGACACTTCTTCAACTGTGAGACGTGGAACACATCGTGAACTCCTAACAATCCTTCAGGTAACTCCAGCTTGTAGGCAACTTCTCCCATCCATTCCAAAACACGATACGGTCCTACAAATCTCGGAGCTAATTTTCCCTTCACTCCAAAACGTTTCACTCCTCGCAAGCGTCCTACTCGCAGATATGCTATGTGTCCAATTTCATAAGTTACCTCCTTGCGTTTCGTGTCTGCATAACTCTTGTGCCTGGACTGGGCAATCTTCAGTCTATCACGGATCAGTTTAACCTTCTCCTCAGACTCCTTGATCAAATCCGGTCCAAACAACTGACGGTCTCCTACCTCATCCCACATCGGTGGTGTTCTCAGATCAAGGCCCATACAGAGCTTCGAACGGTGCCATCTTCAAACTGGCCTGGTAGCTATTGTTGTATGAGAACTCTGCGTAAGGTAAATTGTCATCCCAACTAGATCCATAATCTAGCGCACATGCCCTCAACATGTCCTCCAGAATCTAGTTGACTCTCTCTGTATGTCCATCTGTCTGCGGGTGACATGTTGTACTGAACTCCAATCTTGTTCCCAAAGTCTGGTGTAACTGATGCCAAAACTTTGAAGTAAACTGTGTTCCTCTATCTGATACGATGGTCCTCGGAACTCCATGCAAACATACGATCCTGGACATATATATCTTGGCCAACTTCGCACTTGTATAAGTTGTTTTCATCGGGATGAAGTGAGCCACTTTGGTCAAACGATCCACTACTACCCATATTGCGCCATATCCTGCTTTGGTCCCGGCATTCGGTGATAAAGTCCATGCCAAGTTTATCCCACTTCCATTCGAATCGGCATAGGTCGTAATTGATCCTGCTGGCTTCTAATGCTCTGCCTTCACTCTCTGACATACATCACATACGGCTACATACTCGGCAATATCCTTCTTCATACCAGTCCACCAGAAACGTTCTTTCAAATCCAAGTACATCTTGGTGTTTCCGGGGTGTATCGAGTATGGTGAGTCATGGGCCTCCTGAAGTATTAACTTCCTGATCTGTGGGTTATTGGGCACATAATCTCTGTCCTCAAACCATAAGGTATCGTGCTCATCCTCGCGAAAACCTTTGGCCTTTCTTTTGCTCATCTTCTCCTTTATCTCAGCAATCTCTTTGTCTTCCTTCCGAGCTTCTAATCTTGTCCAACAATGTAGACTGAACTTCCATTGTTGCAATGAAACCTCTTGGAACAATCTCCAACCGAAGTTCCATGATATCTTCAGCTAACTCCTTCGGCAATCCCTTACTTTCAAGGATATTAGCGTAACTCTTCCGGCTCAAAGCGTGTGCTACGACATTGGCCTTTCCTAGATGATAGTGCAGCTTCATGTCATAACCCTTTATAAGTTCCAACCATCTCCTTTGTCTAAGGTTCAACTCCTTCTGTGTGAAAATGTACTTCAAACTCTTCTGATCCGTGTACACATCACAACGGTTTCCAATAAGATAATGTCTCCAAGTCTTCAATGCATGCACTACCGCTGCTAGCTCCAAATCATGTGTGGCATAGTTCAACTCATGGGGCTTCAGTTGTCGTGAGGCATACGAAACAACCTTTCCATCCTGCATAAGCACACATCCAAGTCCTAAGCGAGAGGCGTCGCAATAAACTTGGAACTCCTTATGTATATCTGGCAGTGTTAGCACTGGGGCTATAGTCAAACGTTTCTTCAACTCCTGAAAACTTGCCTCGCAATCTTCTCTCCATTTAAACTTAGTATCCTTCTTCAGTAATTCAGTCATTGGCTTAGCAATCTTGGAAGAATTCTCAATGAATCTCCGATAATACCCTGCGAGTCCAAGGAAACTGCGGATCTCGCCAACCTGGCGGGTGCCAACCATTCGATGGATCGATCGAACCTCATCGATCTACTGCTATACCTTCTCCTGATATAACATGTCCAAGAAATCCAACTTCCTTCAACCAAAACTCGCACTTGCTGAATTTGGCGTATAACTGGTGTTCCCTGAGTTTCTCGATAACTAAACGCAAATGCTCCTTGTGCTCCTCTTCCTTCTTCGAGTATACCATAATATCATCAATAAACACCACAACAAACTTGTCCAAATACTCCATGAACACCTTGTTCATCATACTCATGAAATAGGCAGGGGCGTTAGTCAGTCCAAACGACATGACCGTATACTCGTATAATCCATACCGCGTGGTGAATGCTGTCTTTGGTATATCCTTCTCTCGAATCTTCAACTGATGGTACCCCGATCATAGATCAATCTTTGAAAACACCTTAGCTCCTTGCAACTGATCAAACAGATCGTTGATCATCGGTAGTGGATACTTGTTCTTTATCGTTACTTCATTCAAGGCTCGGTAATCAACAACCATCCTCAGGGATCTATCTTTCTTCTCCACCAAAAGCACTGGAGCTCCCCAAGGTGACGAACTCCTTCGAATGTATCCTTTCTACAATAACTCCTTGATCTGTTTCTTAATTTCCTCCAGATCATTTGCGGACATCCGATAGGGTCTCTTGGATATTGGCCCTGTACCTGGCAATAGCTCTATCAGGAACTCAATGTCTCGATCCGGTGGCATGCCTGGTAACTCCTCTGGGAAAACATCTGGAAAATCCTTTACTACAGGCACTTCCTCCTATACAACTCCCGTGAGGGCATTCACTTGGCTCCTCCTAGGCACATGCCTAGATACATACTTAATCCTTTTTCTCCCGGGTGGTAAGATAAATTGATTTGCTAGCACAGTCAATACTTCCTCCATACTTTGACATCCAGTCGATACCTAATATCACATCCAATCCTTGCGACTCCAAGGTAATTAGGTCAGACGGAAAAACATGCGTGCCAATGGTTAGGGGTATCTGGGTGTACCATCGGCTAGCCATGTACTCTGCTCCAGGAGAGCTCACTAAAAGAGGGGTCCTAAGGGTTTGGGTTGGTAGCTTAAACTTATCCACAAATCCCCTTGATATGTATGAATGTGATGCACCAAGATTTAAAAGAACAAGAGCGATAAATGACTTAACCAAAAACTTACCTATTACGCGTCCGATCGCTTCTTCAACTTCCTCGACATTAACGTGGTTCACTTGTCCTTTGTTGAATGGATTGGGCTTCTTCCCAGTGCTCCCATTTCCGTTTCCATTCCTTCCTTCAGGGCAATCATTGCCATAGTGCCATGTCTTCCCGCACTTAAAGAAAGTAACTTGACTTAGATCCCTTTTGGCGGGTGTAGATGGGTTGGAGCGGTTCTGATTGTTATTAACTCCGTTCCCATTTCCGTTCTTGGAAACATTGTGGTTATGCGATCCTCCTCCAGTGTGGTTGTGACCTCCATGGTTATGAACAAGTCCTCCCGAGCTCGGGGTCAAGCGGGGCTTCTGTTGAGCTCCTGAATTATACTTCCCATGTCCATACTTCCTCTTACGGCTCTCAATTTGTTGCTGCTTTCCTTCAATCATAAGTGCCTTGTCTACCAACTCCTGGTAGTTGTTGAAAGTTGCCACCATCAACTACATACTCATCTCATCATTCAGCCCTTCCATAAACTTTTCCTTTTTCGCGGCATCTGTGGCCACATCATCACGGGCATAGCGTGATAACTTGCTAAAATCATCCACGTACTGAGCCACAATACGGTTCCCCTGGCATAAGTTGCAAAACTCGCGCTTCTTCATCTGCATGGCTCTAGTTGAGACATGGGCCGCATGTAAAAGCTTGTCAAACTGGTCCCAAGTGACATTGGCTATAGGAAAAGTAGTCGTAATTCTCCCACCATGCTAACTGGTCCATCCAATTGATGTGCGGCAAAGCGCACCTTCTCAGCATATGTGCATCCTGCGGTGGTTAACTCCCTTCCAATACGGCGTAGCCAATCATCAGCAACTATTGGCTCGGTGCTACTGGAAAACACCGGTGGTTGTAGCCTTAGGAAACGGGCTAAGTTGTCCACTAGCGGCGGGTTATTGTTGTTGTTGTTTCCCTAGTTCTGATCTAGCAATTGCATCAAGGCATTCTGCTGCTGGATCAACTGGGTGAGCTCCGGTGGGAAAACAAAACCGGTGTCACGTCTCGGAGGCATCTGATGGGTTTAGATGGAAGAGATTAGAATAGAAAAAGGTCTAATGAGAAAACACTACCCATATGCATATGAGGCAAACACAATCATTTCACTCAATCAATCAAGCAAGGGCATACAAGCGATCTAGGACTATCGCAAAAGTGCTCAACTACTACTAGATACATGGGGAAATACTACTAATATATGGTGGTCATCTAGAAATTTTGATCGGTGGAAGACTCCATGATGTATGCTCCAGCTTCGTCTTCATAGTCATCATCACTTGGATCGGAATTGGTGTCGTCGATGATGATGTAGTTGTCCAAGCAACTAGGATCTTCCTCCTCTTCTTCCTGTGTTGATCCTCCCATGAATACTCCGATCTTCTTAACTAGGTCGTCGTTCTTCTCCAGTAGTGTCTTTATTTCCTCCTCATATCCGTCGCGTGTAAACTTGAGTTCTTCCTCCAGCTCGATGATCCTGGTCTTCGCCTTCTTCAACTACATCATGTATGCGCACATCTGGTTCTCCCGACATCGAATGTGCTGGTTGAGCTCTTGGATGAAAGCTGCAATGGATCTATCCTTCTTGGTGCTGATTACTTCCCATTGCTCGTCTCGGCGCCCACATATTTGATAGATGGTGTCTTTAAGCTCCCTGTTGTAGACTTCCCCAATGCGTCCCATGGTAATGTGAGCTGCCATGCTCTTGCCTAGACTCCAGGTGGGTGCTTCGAAAGAAAACTCTATGGGCTTAGAAGTTGGCGAGAACGTCCTTCCTGGAACTTGTACTTGAATCATCCAGCGCCTCTTCGTGTAGGGTGGCGTTGTACGTCCGGTGAAGCTTGGTATTCCAATGTTCAGTACCTAGTGACTTCCTTCAAGTGGCGCCCAAAAGGTGTGTCTTCATCTGGTTGTGCAAACTTGTTCTTCATCTTCGCCATCCTAAAGAGTGGAAAAATGGAGAGGAGTCGAAATCAGTAAGAGAGAAGAGTGACCTATAGTTTATCTTAGTGGTCGTGTCCTACACTCGGTGGTGCTCGATACCATCTTGTAGCGAATTCGACCTCGGATGGTCAAGTCTACGTGTTTCAAAGTGTCATCCCCGGATCAAGAATGTCCGACACACAAGACTCAAGGATTTATAATAGAGTAGCAATCACACACTTATTACATCGAATGTCTCGTAAGAGAACTTATTACAATAATATGGCTTAAGGCCATCTAATACGATAACAACGGAAGGCTTGGAAGATAAAGTGAGTCCATCAACTCCAACGGCATAGCTGAGCTGCACGGCAACGACCTAACGAACCTTACTCCTCATCTGAAAAGTCTGCAACATAATACGTTGCAGCCCGAGAACGGGTCAGCACATGGAATATGCTGGCAATATAACACAATAGAGCAAGAACAGAATAATGCTATCACTACATGCATATTTGGCTGATGGAAACCTCTATGGTTATAGTTTTGCGAAAAGCCAATTTTCCCTACAACAAAGGAATAAATTTTAATTTAACTATCATGGTGGTTGAAACATCATTGAGAAGGTATAACCCCAACTCAATCCCAATTAAAGTAGTTAACAACCCAATAATATTAATTAAGAGTGATGAGATACATGTGATAACTCAAGTACTAGATACTCGAACTTGTCCATAACCGGGGACACGGCTAACCATGATTAAATTGTACACTCTGCAGAGGTTTGCGCAATTTTCCCCACAAGACTCGATCGCCTCTGTTGATTTCTCGCACTACATGGTGTTTGAGAAACGGATGACCGAGACATAGTCTTTCAGAAACATTAACTCTCTACTCCGGGTAGACCATACCAAACCTACAAAACCCACTACCTGCTGATCTACCTCTTCAAGAGCTTCACGTAACTTACTCAACTATGCTAGAGCCCATAGTAGCTTGTGGCTGCACACGGAAGTTTCTAACATGAATAATCTCAGTTCTCTTTGAGCCTGGGTGGCGGTCCATAGGAAGATCACACGGGTACCCCGGGATTTCCAAAAATAAAACAGACAACACTAGGTTCCCCAAGTGCCTTAATCCACCCAGATGTGTATTAAAGTTGCCACCTTAAAGTAAACCATTAATTTAACAATCTCACATCTGTCATGGATTCACTCAAACCCAACCCCGTCTACGAGCATAGCATAGCAATATAAGCAACACGTAGAAGTAACTCCCAAGGGTTTGATAGTAACAGGGCAATAGGTTCTACCTCAATTACTACTTCCCAACCCACAAGTTAATGACATCCCAATCATGCAATGTTTTAGGATTGAGCTAATGCATAAAAACTGGGTATGAAAAGAGTATGATCAAAGTGTTACTTGCCTTGCTGACGATCCGTGAATCCTAGAGACTCGTAGTAACACGCTCAAGACTCCGGGAATTATATCGCAAGCAAACAATAACATACATAAGCAACAAGCAAAGATGCACAAGCAAAACTTCAACTAAAAGAGGCTGACCAGAAAGTTCAACTTAAGAACTCCGGTTCGCAAAAAGAATCAAACCAAACGGAGCAACGAAACTCAAACAGCGAAAGAAACAAGATCCGTTTACTAATCTAAACTAGGGTCAAATTTTACAGAGGCAAAAACTTGTTTGAGTTGATTATTCAGAAAGAGGGTTTCGAGATGAAACTCTAGGCACTTGAATCGCCCGATTCCGATAAACGAGCGAAAAGTTATACTAGATCAAAAATCGGATCAGAAATCGCGATCAGAAAAATCGTGGAATAAATCCGAGAAAAAGAAAAACGACGAACAGCTTAACGAACGAACGTTCGTTAACTGAACCTAAAGGGAGAACGCGTTCGTTAAAACGAACGAACGAACGAGCGAACGCTCGCTAAATAAATAAACCGGAGAAAAACCGATCTATTTAAAAAAACGAAAAATAGGGTTTCGAAAAAAATAAACCGAACGGTTTAAAAAAAGGGCAGTCTCGGATCCGGAGGATACCTCCGGCGAGAGGTCCGGTGAGGCGGGGCTCCGGGCGTGGGTGGCGCGGGCGGCGGGGCTCGGCGTGGCGCGGCCCGGCTCGGGCGGCTCAAGGGCGTGGTGGTGGTGGGTGGTGTTGACAGCGTGGGGGGGCTTATAAGAGAGGGGGGCTCGGCTTGGAGGAGGGGGCAAGGCGGCGGCGGAGTCCAACTCGGACTCCGGTCCGAGTGGCGGCGGCGGCTGGGCCGGCTTGCTCGGCTGGGCCCTAGGCCCGGTCGGGCGTGGGGATTTTTTTAAATAGTTTCGCCGATAGAAAAACTCCTATAAAAGAAAATAAAAATCTAAAAATGCCAAAACAAATTTTCACCGTCTAAATGAAATATTTAGAACGAGTTGAACATTTTCTTGGCCCTAAAATGCAATTTTTAAAAACGTGCAATTTTTCTAAGGGCAAATAAAATCCAAATAAAATCAAATAAAATCCAACAAATGATTTTAACATTTTTACTCCAATATTTCAATTGTTTTGGAGAAGTCATATTATCTCCTCCCATATTTTTTTATTATGAAATATTTTTCCGGAGAGAAAAATAATTAAAATAAAAAATCCTCATTTTCGGTATTTTATAAAAATCAAATATGAAAACCGGAAAATCCCCAACTCTCTCTGAGGGTCCTTGAGTTGCTTAGGATTTCGAGGATTGCGGAACGAAGATGCAATAAAATATGATATGCATGGATGACCTATGTATAACATTCCAAATTGAAAATTTGGGATGTTACACTTTCGAAATTAGCATCATAGACGGAACATAGACAGATGAATCTCATCTGGAAAACTGCTGAAGCCGAAGGCGAATATTGAGCCTTCATTGATGCTGAAGGTCTTTGCAACTTTAGGCCAGTGCCTGTGGATGATTGATCGTCCATCCTTCGTCCTCTTCAGGAACACTTCAATATTCAACCATGGGTGGTGTATGAAAACCTTCCTCGCCTCCTGACCATACAAGAGGTTTGAGAGGTAATCATTAGTGAACTGCTTTGGAAAGGCCTAAAAACAAGGATATGCATAAATATCTTCTCCGGATTTGAAATGGCGTAAAGGAATTAAAAAGACAAGGTATAAGAGTTAGTACCATCCTGTAGTGAACTGATGTCTTTTTCATTGTGCAGACAAAGATCTTGTTGTTTTTTCTCGCTAATTTCTTTATCGTAATAATCTTTTTGAGTGTCTTGACTTGACTGACATTAATGGACAACTCATTTCCACATATGCAAAAAGGGTCAAATAGTGGGTCAAAACCTTTGACAGTAGGACCTACATGTGCAAGACCAAATTGTCAAAAACCTAATATTTATAAACAATAAGTGGAAAGGTGTGTTGTTAACAACAATCCTAATATTTAAAAACAAGCAAACGTAGTCATTCAAATTTGTATTGTGCAGGTCTAAGTGCACTAGTTATTGGCCCTGTTTGGATCCATGGGTTAGAGTTAGTTTGAGCTAGTTTGGGCTCAAATAGCCCTAAAGTATCCAAACATGAGGGCTAGTTTGAGCTAGTTGCGCCAAACCCACCCAAAACAACTATCCCACCTGAGAGGTGCTGATTGGGGCTATTTCTCTTAGTGCATTTATTGTCAATCTAACACTGTCATCCAAACACCTCTTTGGCTAGAGTTAGTTCAGGGTTAGTCATTGTTGAGTATCATTGTTATTTAGGAAATGTAGTGTAACATCCCAAAATTCTAAATTTTGGAATGTTATATTAAATAAATAGTTTTGATTGTTTGATTGTGGTGTGGTTTCTTTAGTGAAACTGAGTGAAATTTGAAACTCTATGAAAGTTAAATGAGGGGGAATAAAAGGACTTCCCAAACATTCATCTTGCATTTATGATCTCCATGAATTCAAATTCATTTCATCACAAAACCCTGGAGTGAAGATGATATGACTTCTTCCATTTAAATAAATGAGAAGGGTTTTGAAAAGATTGGAATTCCATTTGGAACTATTACAAATTCAGAAACTTTAAGCAACTCAATGATTTGAATGAGAGAAGATAATATGACTTCTTCAAAACAGAGTAAATAATGGAAATTTAATTTTGAAAAAAATATATATATTATTTGAGTTTTTATTCGGTTAAATTAGGGAAAAATTGCATTTTAGCCCACAAAAATGTTCATGTGGTCCTAAATATTAGGAGAGGACCGTGAAAATTATTTTTGGGATTTTAGGATTTTTATTTATTTTATTTTGTATTTTTCCTTTTCAGCGAAATTATTTAAAAAATTCCTTTCGGACCGCACTGGGCCAAAGGCCTAGCCGGCCCGCAACCGCCGCTGCCTTCCCTGCGCCCGAGCCGGACTCCGGCGGGAGTCCAGGAGCCGCCCGCTGCCGCCGCTTGGCCCCTTGGCCAAGTCGGACCCACAGGGCCTTTAAATACGCCGCCTCCCCTCCCCCCTCTCCTCAAGTCGCCGCCCCAAGCCGACGCCGCCTCGCAAAGATCGCGCCGCCGCCACGCCATCGCGCCGCTCTCCGCGCCACCGCGCCGCTCCTCGCCGTCGGAGAACGCCGCCGTCGCCGCCGGCCGAACCCGCGAGAACCGGTAAAAACCGATCGGTTTTCTATGGTTTTTTTTCGGTTTATAGATTAGATCGGTTTTATTTATTTTATTTCATTAATTAGCGAACGTTCATCCGATTCGTTCTGTTAACGAATGAATTCGTTCGTTAGTCTTTGTTAGCGGACGAACGTTCGATAGATTTTTCTTTTTCTGTTTATTTTTGGCCAGGGACCTATCCGCAAATAGTTTTCTTACAAATTAGTCCCAGATCTTCAAACCCTCACTACTTTTTGCTCGTTTATCCAAATCCAGTGAAACCAACGCCAAAATCTTCATCTTGATCCCTTCTGTCCAGATAAACAACTTGAACAAGATTTTTGAAATTTTAAAATTTGGTTTCAAGCATATTTGAATTTGAACTTCTTTTGATCGTAGTTTGAGTTTCGTAACTCCGATTCGACTGATTATTTTTGCAAATCGGAGCTCTTCACTTGAACTTTCTGTTAAGATCTTTTATTTTGGTTTTACCTATGCATCTTATGCTTGAGTGATTATGTATGCTATTGTTTGTTCACGATAGAGTTTCCGGAGTGCGAGGCTTGCTACTACGAATCTCTAGGGTTTTCCACTCGTCAGCAAGGCAAGTAATACTTTGATCATATGCCTTTATTACCTAGTTTTTATGCATTAGTTTCAACCCTCAAACATTGCATGAGTAGGACTTTGATAACATGTGGGTATTGGGAAGTAGTTGATGAGGTAGGAACCGATTGTCTTATATTCAGACCTCGGGTATTATTGCGTTATGCTTGCACTACTTTGCTACGCTCGTAGACGTGGATTGGTTGTGAGATTTCATGAAAGATGTGAGAGTTGTTTTTAATTAAGGGAAACCTAAGGTGGCTACTTACAGATCTGGGTGGACTGTTTGGGGCACCCTGGGGATATACCGTGGCTTGCCCGGGCACCAGGGGAATCCAGTGTTGTCCTAGGAGATCCCGGGGGACCCGTGTGATCATCCTATTTGTGACGCCCCCGATTCAATCATACACTAATCATACACGCAAATGTGTACGATCAAGATCAGGGACTCACGGGAAGATATCACAACACAACTCTAGACACAAATGAAAGTCATACAAGCTTCATATTACAAGCCAGGGGCCTCGAGGGCTCGAATACATAGCTCGATACATAAGTGAGTCAGCGGAACTAACAATATCTGAGTACAGACATAAGTTAAACAACGATGCCTTAAGAAGGCTAGCACAAACATCAACGATCAAAGAGGCAAGGCCTCCTGCCTGGGACCTCCTAACTACTCCTGGTCTTCGACGGGCTCTACGTAGTAGTTGGCACCCTCAGGGTAGTAGCAGTAGTCGTCGGGGGTGGCATCTAACTCCTGGGGGCCACAATCTAGTTGCAACAACCAGAAAGCAGAAGGAAGGGGAAAAGGGGGGAGCAAAGCAACCGTGAGTACTCATCCAAAGTACTCGCAAGCATCAGATCTATACTAAGTATAAATTGGTATCAAATGGAAGGGCTGTATCTGTGGACTGAACTGCAGAATGCCAGAATAGAGGGGAAGGCCTAGCCTATCAAAGACTAGCATCTTCAACGAGCTCCAAGCATCTTGCAGCATGGAGAAGAATAAAGAACATCAGTTTAATTAACAAGCTTGTTGTAACATTAAGGCCCAGAGATCCTTCCTCGACTCCCTGCGGAGCCACATATCCATCACATATCAAGTATCCATTTCTAGTTGTATAAGATCAGGATACAAGTCTGAACGTCCATTACCATGGACACGGTATTCGAATATATATCTTCCCTACAGGGGTGCACCACGTTTTCCAACACACTCGATCACTCTGGCCGGACACACCTTTCTGGGGTCAATGCCCAGCCTCAAAAGATCAACACGTCGCAGCCCTACCTAGGCTCAGCAGAGAGGTCCTCACCGGTCTACATCCTAAGCACTCCAGGGTCTGGGCCCGTCGCCGGTTGCACTCAGGGTCGTTGTGTGCAAGGGGATACCAGCAACACCCGTGAAGTAGATGGCATGATCCGGCCCGGCCACAATGCTGAACTGGATGTCTGACAAAGCTTTGGCTGATACTATGACGTCGAGGCCCATAACTATTCTCGCGTGGTGGTTAGTGCGTAAAGGCCAAAGGCCAATTCAAAACAAATACCAAAACCTATTAGTGAATTAACAATTAAAGTAGTGACGGCTGTAGGGACAAGTCCGGAGCTATCACCCCCTCCTGGGTGATACCGCTAAACAGCCAGCCGCCACTGTAACAACTCCTCGGGTGCTCTCCGGGCCCGCCTGACTTTCACCAATGTCTCAAGTAAAGTCAAGGTAACCATGTGTCCAAACATCAAGGGGAAAACCTGAGGAATCACCCCCGGAGGATTCCACTCGATGTGATCATCAAGGTGAACGTAAGAGGATCCACCCTCGAGGTTCACACTTGAGGTGTTGCACGACAGAGCCATATCAGGAATGGTGAAAGAGGAAATCACCCACATTGACCACGACCGAATAGCTACACTACAGAGATCTCATCAGGAGTGATGTTAGAGGTTCCACCCTCGGCACTCGATGGTAACTCTGCAGAGTCGAGCAACAAAAATGGGCGTGATGTGATGTGAGGTGTCGGGCTCTGGTCGTCGATCACGTTGATCGAGTCATTGATGATGAAGCAGGGGCAACAAGGACAAGGTGGGGGTCACTGATGGATCACTAACCAAACTATACTAAGCAGTTTAGGATAAGGAGGTAGGTAACAATAAGCAGGTACAAAAGCAGGCTATGCATCAGAATAGGAGCAATCAAAAACAGTAGCAAAATCTAATGCAAGCATGAGAGAATGGAATGGGTGATATCGGGATGAACAAGGGGGGGGGGGGCTTGGCCGGAAGCTCCGCTGAAAGGGAAGAAGGGTCGTCATCGACGTAGTCGATCACAGGGGCATCAGTAGCAGTCTCGGGGTCTACCGGAGAGAAGAGGGGGAAGAAACAATAAATATAATGCAAACAGATGCAACACAGATGCATGACAGCGATAACACGCAGGGCTAGGGGTGTTCTAACGCGATGCTACACGATACCAGCGAAGGGGGATAACATCCGGAAAGTTTTCCCGGAGTTAGGCATTTTCGGACAAGCGGAACGGACGGGGAAAGTTCCATGTTAGCTATGCTAGGGGCATGTGCCAGATGAACGGAGAGCATATTCCAAATCGTCTTGTCATTCTGAGCAACTTTCATGTATAAATTTTTCATCCGAGCTACGGATTATTTTCTATGATTTTTCTAAAGATTTAAAAAATAACCTGAAAATCCCTGAAATTCTGCCAAGTCTGAGAATTCGCCAGTTTTAAACATCTTTTAGTTGTTTTCAAAATGCTACAACCATAGATCTGTACCTCCTATGATTTTGTGACTTATATCAATTGTGAGAATTTTCTGCAATCTACATGTTAGTAACACTTTTAGCCATATCAGAGTTCATTTGCTTGATCATCAACAACTCTAAAATAGCTATGAAAATAAAGCTATTTTCAGTTTTTCTCTTAACAGAACATTGAACTTTGTGATTTTCGAAGGTATTAATCCACGCATCAAATGGATTTGGTCCAATGGAAACATTTGGACCATGTCAAGTGTACTACCTTCTCATAGTATTTTTGCTCCTGTTAAAAGTCGTTTAGTCACTGTTTAGAGGTTTTCTAGAGGGTTAGTCAGTGTAGAAATAGAAAAGCTAACTAGTACCAGCTACAGTAACTAGCAGCAGTACATTGGCAACGAAGTAGCGATGGATGCGGCAGCAGGTGGGCATGAGCGAGCCCCGACGCTCGCGGGCGCGAGCGATTGCGGAGAGGCAGTTCCGCGAAAGAGCAAGGACGCGGCCCTGGGCAGCAGCGGCCCTGGTGGACGCGGCCAAGCCCCAACGGGTGCGGCTGGAGTGGCGCGCAAGGCACGGCCTCGTCGAAGCAGGGCGCAGGCAGATCTGTGGCGCGCGTGTGGTGCAGGGAGTGGAGAGGCGCGGGCAGGGTAGTGGCAGGCCGGAGTCGGGCGCGAGCATGAGGTGGCCGCGGGGAGGAGCGGCGCGGGCGCCTGTGGCGCAGCGGGCGGCATGAAGTCTCGGGCGCGGGCGGTGGAACAAAGGCTGGACGAAGCCGGGCAGTGGCGGTGGGTGGGGCAGCAACGAGGAGCGAGGCCGCGGGGAAGCAGCAGCGGGCGCGTGACTCTGAGAGCAAGAAGCACGCACCACCGGGTGATCGCGGGCGTACGTGGACGCGCCGGCAAAAGCGGGGCCGGGGGGCGGAGGTGAGTGTTGTAGCGACGGCAGGCGATGGCCGGAGCACGGGGTGCTCCGGTTCGTCGTTTCCCGACGAAAATGATCAAGGCAGCGGTATGGTCAGCACCAGCAGAAGGCCACGACCACGTGGGCGTGCTTGGTTGAGCCGAAGCGGTGCTATAGCTATGGCGCAAGGCGTAGTGGTGGCAGCGTAGCTCGGCATCAATGGTGGCAGTAGCTAGGAGCAACGGGTTGAGTAGCAGGTAAAGGGGATTCGTGCAGGTGCTCACAGCATTGACGAGAAGGCCTGGGGACGCGCGGATCGACACTGGCCGTCGGAGCCTGACGAGGAAGTCGAGGTTGGGGGCGGCGTCACGGGGCCGTCCGGCTTCGTTTGGCTTGACGGGGAGGGGTAGACGATGTAGGCGAGGAAGTGGGAGCTCCTGGATGCCCTGCTGCAGCCCGGGGTGGCGCCGGAGCATGCTAACGGTGGTGGCGCGATGAGCTCCCGGCTCGGGTGCGGCGGATCTGGAGGGAGGAACGAGAGGGATAGGGAGTGGGGGAGGACTAGGGTTCGACCCGCGGGTTTTGTAGGGGGAGGGGCACGACCGATGGCCGCCACGCACGGCCTGCCGTGGCCATGGCCGGCGGATGGCCGCCACGCCCTCCCCTGCCCTCTGTAGCGTGAGGAGGGGATGGGTGAGGTGGCTGGGCCGGCCTGTTTGTTAGACGGGCCATAGTGCCCAGCACAATAGGCTTTTTACCCTTTTTATTTTTATGTTTTATTTATTTCTTTACTACTTTGCATTTTACTTGAGCTACTAAATGAGTTTTGTTTAATACAAAACTTGGTACAAAACTACAAGGCAAAAACCAGGATTGATACAAAAAGTTTCGAAGCATTTGGGAGTGTTCAACTATTTTTAGAAATTGAAAAGGTCAAATAAATGGTTGATGGTCCACTTAATAAATTTCCAGGGGCACTTTGGGAATTCAAAAGAGGTTGGTTCCAACATGACAAATATCCAGGAATTATTTTCCCCCTTTGAACATTTTAGTTTGCATGTTTGAGAAATTTGAATTTTGGACTTTAGTTCAAACTTGAATTTGAATTATGCCTTGAATCAAAAGAGGATTAGCAACAGTAATAGTAGTGACATGGCATCGTTAGCAGGGGATTACTATAGCTTGATTTTTCAGGCGTCATAATTCTCCTCCACTACAAGAAATCTCGTCCCGAGATTTAGGAGGTAGAAGGAATCAAAGCGGGGTATTCGTCACGAAGACGATCCTCGCGTTCCCAAGTGGCTTCATCTTTAGAATGATTTGACCACTGAATCTTTAGAAATTTGATGGCCCTCAGACGGGTGCAACGTTCAGCTTGAACGAGAATGCGGATCGAATGCTCTCTGTAAGTGAGATCATCTTGCAGGGGGTGAGCTTTATAAGCCATGTGGTTGTTGCAATAAGACTTGCGACACAGGGCATCGGCCATGACGTTAGCCTTGCCAAGGGTATAAGAAATACCATAGTCATAATTTGTAATTGTTTCCATACATCGCTATTGAAGGAGATCCAGATCTAGCTGAGTAACAGATACTTCAGACTTTGTTGATTGGTGGATATCTCGCAATGATTACCAAGAAGGAAATGTCGCCACAACTTCAGAGCAAATTTATGTGCAAGAAGTTCAAGGCGTTGGGCTGGGTAGTTCTTTTGTAAAGACATCTTGGAATTCACAAATGACTGGAGCGTTTTCAATTCTCACAAGAGGAGAAGCGTTTACGCGTTCAAGGAATATATTCGTGCTTTGCCATTTCAAACAAGATGAGCATGGTAGCTTACTATCTCACTTGAGGGATATAATAGATGGACGGTTTTAATGACGCAAAAGATAGAAGTGATATGTGTTTTCAACCATTCCATTTCCAGAATGAGGTCAACACTGGAAGACTTCAAAACAATGGGGAAACATGGAATTCCAGCCCTTCCAGTTCAACAGGGACGTTGTGACTAACCATGGTGGTTTGACATTGGCCCGCAGAATGCAACTTGGAATTCCGGCCAAGTGATGGTGGTTCCAATAGGTAAGGAACGCCTGTGACTGTCCCACCATTAAGCAAAGGGACCTTTCAGGTAATAAGTCGCGAAGGTGACATAGTTGGCAGGGGCTACATCAGCAGAGTTCAACACGAAAGTGATGTCGTGGAGCCAATCATCAGCATCAAGGGGGAGAGTTGAGTTGTGGTAGATGACAGGGTTGAGGCGCCCAAAGTATTGCAGTATTACTGGGGCTGGTTGCTGATTCATATTGGGGCATGTGAACTGAGCCGTTACATTTTCCATAAAATGGTGATTCAGCTCAAATGATGTGTTATTCCGGCCATGTATTCGGGCGGCCATGACTAGAGGGTCTAACCATCCTGCTTAAATGCAACTGGGGGTAGTTCAGCAAAGGGTGGAGCAAGTGTATGGAGTCATTCATGATGTTTCTAGAGCAATGGGAAAAGGCGCAGTATGTAGAAGGCAATAGTCATTAAAGACATACTGATACATATGCGAGGCCAGTTACATGTTGTTCATATGAGTTCGGACAAGAGAAATATCCCAGAGATACTTGGTGGCACGCATGCACGAGATGGATGGATACAACAATGAGACATAGCAAAGGCTACATCATCGTCGAAAATAACCACTGGAGTGGGGGATTTGCAAGTGACGACGCAGGGTGCCCTCGATAAGAGGATCCCGCGGTCAGTGAATATTGTGAAGCAGATCTTGTCCCTCAATTCAAGAAAGGGGTAACACAAACCTCCGGGTGGATGTGATCACGAGAACCTAATGTTAGAGTTAGCAAATCAGTTAACACGAATAAAGGAGAGATCAGAATCCCAGATTATAGACGAGAAGTAAAAGATCCTAATACCACCCAATGGTGACGTGGGCCCGTAAGCCACACAACCATGTTAGTAAAATAGTTTTTCAAAGACTAGACTCAACTTCATCCAAGGAGTTGGAAAGGGGGATCCTACAGGCAGTCGGCTCTGATACCAACTTGTGACGCCCCCGATTCAATCGTACACTAATCATACACGCAAATGTGTATGATCAAGATCAGGGACTCACGGGAAGATATCACAACACAACTCTAGACACAAATGAAAGTCATACAAGCTTCATATTACAAGCCAGGGGCCTCGAGGGCTCGAATACATAGCTCGATACATAAGCGAGTCAGCGGAAGCAACAATATATGAGTACAAACATAAGTTAAACAAGGATTCCTTAAGAAGGCTAGCACAAACATCAATGATCGAAGAGGCAAGGCCTCCTGCCTGGGACCTCCTAACTACTCCTGGTCTTCGACGGGCTCCACGTAGTAGTAGGCACCCTCAGGGTAGTAGCAGTAGTCGTCGGGGGTGGCATCTAACACCTGGGGGCCACCATCTGGTTGCAACAACCAGAAAGCAGAAGGAAGGGGAAAAAAGGGGACAACTTGGGACGGATGAAGCAAGCACCATTGCAAAGAACTGAGAATTGATCTCGCGAATGGGGAGAATGATGGGATCATCTTGAAGAGAAGCGCACCTGTGAGAAGAAATTGAGATGACAAACTCGATGATCAAGAAGGATTAGTATTCACATAGAAATATGAGAACACCATTTAGAATAAGGTATGGAATCAACACTTGGCATTGAAGCAACTTGAATACCACAAAACAGAACAAAAACAAAGGATTTGGCTTGCAGAATAAGCCGGAAACAAACATACGATAGATCCCATATCTTATCATTAGTCTGTTGGAAAGATATCCTACGAGATACTTGAATTCCCACTTATAAACTCCCGAAACTTTCTGGTTATGCAATCTGGTGTTGGGGATACAGGGGACACAAAATATATCACCCAAACTAACAATACCTAGATCCAGCTGTATCCATCCTTCAACACATAACCAAGAAAACTCCGGAAATCGTGTACCTCAACCTTGAAAAGCATCCGTTATAATGAAGTTATGGCAATACTCTCGACCTCGCCTAAAGATCAAGTTATCGAGGTTATCTCACCAACAACTGCATAAAAGAGATTTTCGATGTCGGCAAAGCTCAGTATTCCAGAATCGCAACGATAAAATTGTGACGACAACACCTCGGAGCTCAACTCCCCGGACACCGACACAACCCCTAAATGTCGGAGGCACCAAGAACAATGTTCGCCACACAAAACCATCGAACGATTCCAAGATACCCGTGATCCTAAAAAAAAAATTTAGTGAAATTTGAGAAGAGAAAGAGTCAAAACTTCTACGCCGGGGAGACCTCACCAGAGCGACGAAGGACCGAGGAGTAAAAGAATCCTACTCTCCGATATATAATCCTAAGACTCAAAACATTTTGTTCTAGACTCAACAACGCCAAAGAAACAATCAAGCGGGGGCTCCTAAGTCAGGGGATGGCTCGATACCAACTTGTAACGCCCTCGATGCGGCTATATCTCCCATGTGTCAAGCACGACTTAGAGGCATAACCGCATTGAAAGCAATGTCGCAAGTGAGGTAATCTTCACACAACCCATGTAATACATAAGGGAAAGAGATACATAGTTGGCTTACAATCGCCACTTCACACAATACATGAGTAAAGCATTACATCATACAGATACAATCAAGGTCCGACTACGGAACCAAAATAAAAGAAGACTACCCCAAATGCTACACAGATCCCCGATCGTCCCAACTGGGCTCCACTATTGATCAAGCTGAAACGAAACAACACAATGAACAAGATCTTCATCAAGCTCCTCCTTGAGCTCGGATGCGCCACCGCACGGTTTCATCGGCACTGCAAACTGGTTTTGAAGTATCTGTGAGTCACGGGACTCGGCAATCTCACACCCGCGAGATCAAGACTATTTAAGCTTATGGGTAGGAGAAGGTAGTGAGGTGGAGCTGCAGCAAGCGACTAGCATATCTGGTGTCTAACATACGCAAATGAGAGCGAGAAGAGAAGGCAAAAGCACGGTCGAACAACTATGATCAAGAAGTGATCCTAGAACAACCTACGCCAAGCATAACTCCAACACCGTGTTCACTTCCCGGACTCCGCCGAGAAGAGACAATCACGGTTACACACGCGGTTGATGTATTTTAATTAAGATCAACTTCGGGTTTTCTACAACCGGACATTAACAAATTCCCATCTGCCTCATAACCGGGCACGGCTTTGAAAGATAATACCTCGCAGGGGTGTCCCAACTTAGCCCATGATAAGCTCTCGCGATCAACGAAGGATATTCCTTCTCCCCGGGAAGACCCGATCAGTCTCGGAATCCCGGATACAAGACATTTCGGTAGTAATAAAACAAGACCAGCAAAGCCGCCCGGATGTGCCGACAAATCCCGATAGGAGCTGCACATATCTCGTTCTCAGGGCACACCGGATGAGCAAGACGTCGGGTTGGCATAGACACTGATTGCCCAGGGGGCACCGGACATCGCTCGGTTTGGACCAGCAATCGAAGGAGAACTGGCCCGGGGGTTTAAAATAAAGATGACCCTTGAGTCTGCAGAACCCAAGGGAAAAAAGGCTTAGGTGGCAAATGTTAAAACCAAGGTTGGGCCTTCAGGAGGAGTCTTATTCAAAGCGAATCGTCAAGGGGGTCCAATAAATCACTCAACCGCGTTAGGGACGCAAAATCCGGGAACATAATACCGATATGACGGAAACTAGGGCGGCAAGAGTGGAACAAAACACTGTGCATAAGGCCGAGCCTTCCACCCTTTACCAAGTATATAGATGCATTAATTAAATAAGATATATTGTGATATCCCAACAAGTAAACATGTTCCAACAAGGAACAACATCTCCATGTTCCAACAAGGAACAAACTTCATCTTCACCTGCAACTAACAACGCTATAAGAGGGGCTGAGCAAAACGGTAACATAGCCAAACAACGGTTTGCTAGGAAAGGATGGTTAGAGGTTTGACATGGCAATATGGGTTGCATGATGTAGCAAGTGGTAGGCATTGTAGCATAGGCAAAGCAAAAGAGCGAGCAACTAGCAAGCAAAGATAGAAGTTATTTCGAGGGTATGGTCATCTTGCCTGAGATCCCGCAAGGAAGAAGAACGAGTCCAAGAAGAAGACAAACGGACGTAGTCGAATGAATCCTCACAACTCCAGAACGAAACCGAAGCTAACGAGAGAAGCAACCCGGAAAGAAACAAACAACATAGTAAACAACCATCACATAAACATGGCATGATGCACAATCAAGTATGATGCATGACCGGTTTAAATAGGCATGGCATGGCAATATGCACAAACAACACTACAAGTTAAGTGGAGCTCAATATGCAACGAGTTGCATATTGACGAAACACCACATCAATTATTTAGTTCTCTCTCGGTTATGTACCCAACAATGTTAAATATTGGTTAACATGGCAAGTGGTGAAGCATAACAAAACTATACCATCTAAACAATTTAAATGGGGCCAGATATAACAAACAACAAATCCGGTAAATCCCCATATGCATTTAGCAAATTAATGCAACAACAATTTTAAACATTTAAATGTTGTTATCATGATGCGGATGACATATACAAGTTATATGCAACTTTATGAAAATGTTGACATGAGCATGTTATGGAGCATTTGGTCACCATGGCGGAACAAAAAGGGTGCCACGGCAACGAATTCAAAAATGATGCCACGGCAACATATCGATCTCGATAACTTGATTGAGATACCGATGCAAACGAGAAGTGTGCGGATGTGTAGAACACGCAAGAGATGGTGGGGTGATCCGGTTATCGGGTTCCCAATGGCGGTGGCCAACGAGGAGGAACGCGTGCATGGAGCAAACGGCACGAAGCAAACATACGCTTCATCTCGCATAACATGCATTCGTTCACGGGCGCCGCCTCGGTGTTATACCTTCAAGCGTGCAGTTCGGGGCGGTTCAAAATCGTCAAGGGAAGTAGTCGTTCACGGGTCGTAGGGGAAGTAGTGGTTCACGGACGTCGTGGAAGTAGTCGTTCACGGCGACGGTAGTGGAAGTAGTGGTTCACGGTGACGGTAGTTGTACATACGTTGTAGTCGAACTTGACGGAGCCAACGTCCTCGAGGGCAGTCGTGGTACTTGGGGTCTTCGGACTTGCCGGTCTCGGTTCTTGCGACGGTAGTGGTGCATGGCAACGGTAGTCGAACTTGAAGGGTCGTCAACGTCGTGGGACTTGGCGCATCACCGGGTGTAGTCATACACGAGGTCCTGCCCGGGGATGGTCTTGGCCTTGGTAGTGATTCGAAACGGAGCCTTGCGGAGACAACCCAACGAAGCATGCTGCGGTTGAAGGGCATGGGTCTTCTTCGTGCAAGGAACAAAAAAATGGAGGTGGCTGCGGCTGATGCGGTCGCAGGATGCAGGGGTGCGGCATGTAGCTTGACGGCGGGGACTCCGGGCTCCTGGTGGTCGCCACCAACGGAGGAGGCGTCAAGGGGCGAGGGGACCGGGCGCAGGGAGCACCACTCCCTGGCTCGATGCGGAGGAGGCGACGGCGCGGGCCTGCGGGGCTGGCTGGCACCATGGACGAAGGGAGCATGAGCTCGGGGAGTAGGCCGAGTGCTGGCGAGGAGGCGGTGGAGGCCGGCTGCGAGGCGGACGGGCGCGGGTCAACGGGGCACAGAGGAGGCGACGAGGGGAAGGACTCGCGGCGGAGAGGATGGGGCCACGCGCGGGGTGGCCCTCCTGGGGGTCGCCGACGGCGGCGGGTGGCGATGGGGACGCGGGGGAGAAGGAAGGGCGAGGCCTTGGGCGGAGGCGGAGGCGCGAGGACCTTCTGTTTCATGGCGGCAGAGGGGATCGAGACGAGGGGAGCTCGATGCGTGCGGCGCTGGAGGGAGATGGGGATCGAGCAGGAGGCTCTCCCCTGCGCTAGGGTTAGAGGGGGCGCGGCTGGGCCTTGGGCCGGCTTAGGTAGTGGGCTGCGGCTGGCCTAGATGGATACTCTCCCTCTAATTTTCTAGCAGAAAATAAATAGAGAGAGGAAAAGAAAGAGAGCGTTAGGGAAAGATTTGCGCATGGGGATAATTTTCCCGGACTCGCAAAATTGAGTTGGAACCAAGAAAAATAGAAGGGCCATGATTGAAAGATTTAAATTCAAACTCATTTAAATTTAATTCAAATGGGTTTGAACTAGGACTTGATAAAAGGAAGGTCCAAAAATGTTCGGATTTTTGGTGGAGCTCCGAAAAATGACGAAATAATTTATGGGCAAGGTTGGAGACCAAGAAATGAGATAACAAAGGCATGGAGAATTATTTGCAAGTGTGTTATGGTGATACCGAAACAATGGAATAATTTTTATAATAGCTCCCTAATATTAGGAGGATATGTTACAAAGAGAAATCACCATGTGAATTCCCTCGATTTAAATGGATCAAAGATCCATGCCATTTATTTAGTTGAGTTGCAAAAGATCTATGAGATGATGGCATGATGACATGATGCAATGCAAAAATAAAAAGGGCAGGCACAAATGAAACACACGGCGAAACCCGGAATAGCTGGAAGTCTTATGGAGCGTCGGTCTCGGGGCGTTACAACCTCCTAACTACTCCTGGTCTTCGACGGGCTCCACATAGTAGTAGGCACCCTCAGGGTAGTAGCAGTAGTCGTCGGGGGTGGCATCTAACACCTGGGGGCCACCATCTGGTTGCAACAACCAGAAAGCAAAAGGAAGGGGAAAAAAGGGGGAGCAAAGCAACTGTGAGTACTCATCCAAAGTACTCGCAAGCATCAGATCTATACTAAGTATGCATTGGTATCAAATGGAACGGATGTATCTGTGGACTGAACTGCAGAATGCCAGAATAGAGGGGAAGGCCTAGCCTATCAATGACTAGCATCTTCAAGCAGCTCCAAGCATCTTGCAGCATGTAGAAGAGTAAAGAATAGATGTTTAATTAACAAGCATGTTGTAACATTAAGGCCTAGAGATCCTTCCTCGACTCCCTGCGAGGAAGCAATCTCGGAGCCACATATCCATCACATATCAAGTATCCATTTCTAGTTGTATAAGATCAGGATACAAGTCTGAACGTCCAGTACCATGGACACGGTATTCGAATAAATATCTACCCTGCAGGGGTGCACCACATTTTCCAATACGCTCGATCACTCTGGCCGGACACACCTTTCTGGGGTCAATGCCCGGCCTCGGAAGATCAACATGTCGCAGCCCTACCTAGGCTCAGCAGAGAGGTCCCCGCCGGTCTACATCCTAAGCACTCCGGGGTCTGGGCCCATCGCCCGTTGCACTCCGGGTCATTGTGCACAAGGGGATACCAGCACCACCCGTGAAGTGGATGGCACGATCCGGCCCGGCCACAATGCTGAACTGGACGTCTGACAAAGCTTCGGCTGATACTGCGACGTCGAGGCCCATAACTATTCTCGCGTGGTGGTTAGTGCGTAAAGGCCAAAGGCCAATTCAGAACAAATACCCAAACATGTTAGTGCATTAACAATTAAAGTAGTGACAGCTGTCGGGACAAGTCCGGAGCTATCACCCCTCCCCCCCCCCTCCTGGGTGATACCGCTAAACAGCCAGTCGCCACCGTAACAACTCCTCGGGTGCTCTCCGGGCCCGCCCGACTTTCACCAATGTCTCAAGTAAAGTCAAGGTAACCGTGTGTCCAAACAGCAAGGGGAAAACCCGAGGAATCACCCCCGAAGGATTCCACTCAATGTGATCATCAAGGTGAACGTAAGAGGATCCACCCTCGAGGTTCACACTTGAGGTGTTGCACGACAGAGCTGTATCGGGAATGGTGAAAGAGGAAATCACCCTCATTGACGATGACCGAATAGCTACACTACAAACATCTCATCAGGAGTGATGTAAGAGGTTCCACCCTCGGCACTCGATGGTAACTCTGCAGAGGCGAGCAACAAAAAGGGGCGTGATGTGATGTGAGGTGTCGGGCTCTGGTCGTCGATCACGTTGATTGAGTCGTCGATGATGAAGCAGGGGCAACAAGGACAAGGTGGGGGTCACTGTTGGATCACTAACCAACCTATACTAAGTAGTTTAGGATAAGCAGGCTATGCATCAGAGTAGGAGCAATCAAAAACAATAGCAAAATCTAATGCAAGCATGAGAGAATGGAATGGGTGATATCGGGATGATCAAAGGGGGGGCTTGCCTAGAAGCTCCGCTGAAAGGGAAGAAGGGTCCTTCGTCGACGTAGTCGATGACAGGGGCATCAGCAGCGGTCTCGGGGTCTACCGGAGAGAAGAGGGGGGAGAAACAATAAATATAATGCAAACAGATGCAACACAGATGCAAGACGGCAATAACACGCAGGGCTAGGGGTGTTCTAACACGATGCTACACGATACCGGCGAAGGGGGATAACATCCGGAAAGTTTTCCCAGAGTTAGGCATTTTCGGACAAGCGGACCGGAGGGGGAAAGTTCCATGTTCGCTATGCTAAGGGCATGTGCCAGATGAACGGAGAGCATATTCCAAAGCCTCTAGTCGTTCTGAGCAACTTTCATGTATAAAAATTTTTCATCCGAGCTACGGATTATTTTCTATGATTTTTCTAAAGATTTAAACAATAACCTAAAAATCCCTGAAATTCTGCTAAGTCTGAGAATTCGCCAGTTTTAAACATCTTTTAGCTGTTTTCAAAATGCTACAACTATAGATGTGTACCTCCTATGATTTTGTGCCTTATATCAATTGTGAGCATTTTTATGCAATCTACATGTTAGTCACACTTTTATCCATATCATAGTTCATTTGCTTGATCATCAACAGCTCTAAAATAGCTATGAAAATAAAGCTGTTTTCAGTTTTTCTCTTAACAGAACATTGAACTTTGTGATTTTCGTAGGAATTAATCCACGCATCAAATGGATTTGGTCCAATGGAAACATTTGGACCATGTCAAGTGTGCTACCATCACATAATATTTTTGCTCCTGTTAAAAGTCGTTTAGTCACTGTTTAGAGGCTGTCTAGAGGGTTAGTCAGTGTAGAAATAGAAAAGCTAACTAGTACCAGCTACAGTAACTAGCAGCAGTATATCGGCAATGAAATAGCGATGGACACGGCAGCAGGCGGGCATGAGCGAGCCCCGACGCTCGCGGGCGCGGGCGACTGCGGAGAGGCTGTTCCACAGACGAGCAGGGGCGCGACCCCGGCAGCAGCGGCCCTGGTGGACGCGGCCAAGGCCCGACGGGCGCGGCCGAGTGGCGCTGCAGGCGCGGCCTCGATGAGGCAGGGCGCGAGCGGATCTGTGGCGCGCGTGCGGTGCAGGGAGTGGTGAGGCGCGGGCAGGGCAGCGGCAGGCCGGAGTCGGGCGCAAGCATGAGGTGGCTGCGGGGAGGAGCGGCGCGGGGCGTGTGTGGCGTAGGCGGGCGGCAGCGAGTCTCAGGCGCGGCGGTGGAACAGTGCGGCGCGGGACGAGCTGTCAGGGTGGTGGGGCGGGGCAGTAATGAGGGGCGAGGCCGCAGGGAAGCAGCAGCAGGCGCGTGACTGTGACAGCAAGCAGCACGCAGCGCCGGGTGATCGCGGGCGTACGTGGACGCGCCGGCAAAAGCGGGGGGGGGGGGGGGGCGGAGGTGAGTGCTGTAGCGACGACATGCGATGGCCGGAGCACGGGGTGCTCGGGTTCATCGTTTCACGACGAAAATGAGCAAGGCAGCGGTCAGCACCAGCAGAAGGCCACGACCACGTGGGCGTGCTTGGTTGAGCCGAAGCGGTGGTATAGCTATGGTGCAAGGCGTAGCGGTGGCAGCGTAGCTCGGCATCAATGGGAGCAACGGGTCGAGCAGCAGGTAAAGGGGATTCGTGCAGGTGCTCACAGCGTTGACGAGAAGGCCCGGGGACGCCGGAGGAGCTCGAGGTGGCGCCGATCGACACTGGCCGCCGGAGCCCGACGAGGAAGTCAATGTTGGGGGCGGCGTCACAGGGCCGTCCAGCATCGTGTGGCTCGACAGGGAGGGTTAGGCGACGTAGGCGAGGAAGAGGGAGCTCCTGGATGCCCTGTTGCAGCCTGGGGTGGCGCCAAAGCATGCTGACGGTGGTGGTGCGACGAGCTCCCGGCTCGGGTGCAGTGGATCTCGAGGGAGGAACGAGAGGGAGAGGGAGTGGGGGAGGACTAGGGTACGACCCACGGGTTTTGTAGGGGGAGGGGCACGACCGATGGCCGCCACGCACGGCCTGCCGTGGCCATGGCCGGCGGATGGCCGCCACACCCTCCCCTGCCCTCTATAGCGTGAGGAGGGGATGGGTGAGGTGGCTGGGCCGGCCTGTTTGTTAGACGGGCCATAGTGCCCAGCAGAATAGGCCTTTTACCCTTTTATTTTTATGTTTTATTTATTTCTTTACTACTTTGCATTTTACTTGAGCTATTAAAAGAGTTTTGTTTAATACAAAACTTGGTACAAAATTACAAGGCAAAAACCAGGGTTGATACAAAAAGTTTCAAAGCATTTGGGAGTGTTCAACTATTTTTAGAAATTGAAAAGGTCAAATAAATGGTTGATGGTCCACTGAATAAATTTCCAGGGGCACTTTGGGAATTCAAAAGAGGTTGGTTCCAACATGAAAAATATCCAGGAATTATTTTTCCCCCTTTGAACATTTTAGTTTGCATGTTTGAGAAATTTGAATTTTGGACTTTAGTTCGAACTTGAATTTGAATTATGCCTTGAATCAAAAGAGGATTAGCAACAGTAATAGTGGTGACATGGCATCGTTAGCAGGGGATTGCTGTAGCTTGATTATCCAGGCGTCACACAATTGGAATGCCACCCACGCTCAAAGGGATCATAAGATTATTCATGCTAGAAACTTCCGTGTGCAACCACAAGCCATTATGGGCTCTGGCATAGTTGAGTAAGTTGTGGGAAACTTTTCCATGATAGGCTAGCAGATGTAGGGGATTGTAGGTGTACCGGCCTATCTATCGGTTAAGGGGACCTCTTCGGAAAGACTGTGTCTCGGTCATCCGTTTCTCAAACATCATGCAAAGGCGAGAAATACAATGGAGGAGATCGAGTCTTGTGGGGAAAAGTGCGCAAAACCTCTCAGAGAGTGTACAAAGTAATCATGATTAGCCGTGTCCCCGGTTATGGACATCTTGAGTATCTGGTACTTGAATTATTGATTTGATCTCATCATTCTATTTAATGAAATTGTTGGGTTATTAATGTTTTGGTGATTTTTGGGATTGAGTTGGGGTTACCTTCTAAATATGGTTAATTTAACTTAGTAGTTAAATAAAATATATTCCTTTGTTGTAGGGAAAAATTAGCTTTATGCAAATGATAACCGTAGAGCCTCCACCAGCCAAATATGCATGTAGTGATAGCCATTATTCAGCATCGCTCTACAATGTGAAATTGCCAGTACATCCAATGTACTGACCTACATGGCTGCAACGTCTCATGTTGCAGGAATCTTACAATGAGTAAGTGATACGTTAGGGTTACGATGTCTACACTCAACTTTGCCGTTGGTGTTGTTGGGAACTCCACGACCTTGTTGTTACTTCCGCTATATGGATTGAGGTAATAGTATTTACGTTACTTTCTACATGTGATTTACCTCTGTTATAAATCCTCAAGTATTGTGTGTATCAGCATACCGATCCAGGGATGACACTTAAGCACAGAGACTTCGATCCATTTGGGTAGGATTGCTACACGTAGGATAGCGGTAGGATTTATTCTACCTTGACTTGTACTCCAAGATGACCATGTACTCCAATATATATGCCCACGAGGCTCAAGCAATAGAATCAACTATTCCACCAATCTCTCTCTCCCTTTTAACTATCATGAGCTAGAAACTAACTCTAACCTCTAGCTAAGTTTGAGTATCCAAACAGTGCCATTGTTAAATCAAATGGAAAGGCATGTTCAATACTCCCTCTAGTCCTTTTTACTCTACATATAAGAATTGTCTGAAGTTAAACTTCATAAAGTTTGACCTTATTTATATGAAAAAAATATCAACATCTAGCATGCTATAGCTATACAATATGAAAAATTAAGTCATGAAACATATACTAATATTTATTTCATATTGTGAATGTTGGTATTTTGTTCCATAAAGTTGGTCAAAATTTAAGAGGCCTGACTTTAGAAAAATCTTATATGCGAACTAAAAAGATTCGGAGGGAGTACAACATGCTTAACAGCAACCAAATATAGTCATTCACAGAGCTATTGTTAAATTTGGTATTGGTGAAATTGAACTGCACAGTTCATACTAGCACTTATAGAAAATCACACTGTTAATAGCTGAAATAAACAAGGCATACTACGAACAACCAAAGATGGCAATTGAAACTGGACATATGCTAACTACAAAGAACCGAACAACCATAAACCGTAAAAATAAACAAGACGTAATGCAAACAACCAAATATAGCAATAAATACTGGAGAGGTTCTCACTACAAAAGGGGTTCGAGAAAACAAATCATGGGTTTCCTCACTTGTCACAGATTGGCTCCTCCTCGTGGTTGCCGTTGATGAGATCTGCCTTGCCAGCTAAGGATCCCAGTCCAGCGTCACAGAACATGTCCTTCAGAAGTGACAGAAGGGGCTCCATGGCGATGTAGGATGGCAAATTGTTCATAACGAGCCACAGGAGATCAACGGAAGGGCCATCGAGGAGATTCATGGCTGTCGAACCCGAAGGGTTGGGGATGGGCAACTTAACCTGTGACATAACCCGCGTCAAGTCGTCGGTGTCGATGACCTCGATGTCATAGCCGGCGTCTGCGACATGCCAGAATACTCCAGCCCGCTGATCGAAAGGCTCAATCCCGGTCCAGTCATCATCGTCAGCTTCCTCGGCGGCCACCTCGCCGACGTCGGGCGAAGAGGCCGCGGTAAAGCTCTTTTGGGCCATTTGCTCCTCAAGCTCCCCGGGAAGCATAGTCGGGCTTAGGCTGCGACACTCTGGAGTTGGGGAGGGGGTGTGTAGGGGAACGCGATAGAAAACAAAAAAATTCGGACAGCGAGCACGCCCAGGATCACTATGGAGATGTCATACAAGGTTTGATCTGTTCCGTACCGACTCGTAGCGCAGTGGAAGAAGAGTCGATGCAGATCGTTGGTGCAGATCCCCTCAACTAGGATTTAAAACCTCCCAACCGCGAGGATGTACTCCCTCGTTGGACAGCCCTTCAGGAGGCAGTCGGATAGTCCGAGGGACGTTGTTGCGGGGAGGACCCTCGAAACTCGAACGGAGACTAGGATAGCCCTTCGGGAGGACACACGAACAGCCCCTCGGGAAAAAGATTAAAACTAAAACCTCTCTACGGGGTTGCACACATACAGTGTCAGCTATCCGGCAAGGCTTCGCCGTCCAGAACTAGTTCCTGTGGGAACCGAGACAGCCTTTCGGCTCTACGAAAGTATTTTCGTGGGAGGGAGAGAGAGAGAGCCATACAAAGCATGGCATGTGTATGAGAGCAAGGGATGATCTTTGGGCAGCCCCCTCACCTCCTATTTATAGGAAAACCAAGGGGTAGGGTGCCTTCACAAATTACCAAAAACTCCCATGCATTAGGTCACACATGAGGGTGTTATGGGCAAAATGGGAGGCCATGTGGAGCTCCATGGAGCACCACCATGTGTGGCCATCTACCCCCTTGGGGCCCCCCATGAGGGGCTTCCTTGGCCCCCAAGCCCCTCTAGAAGCCTTTTCACAAAAGCCCTAAAAGGTGGCTTTCCAAAAAATATCCATAAAGCTGATTTTCACTATTCATGATGACATTTTTCAGCGTTCGTTCGAACTGAAAATATTTATGTGGGCTTAGAACATTTCCAGTACCCACTAAAATCATTTTCAACGTGTTCTGAAACAATTTCGGATTAGTGATTTTCATCTGCGAAAAGCAGCATAACTGGTTCTGACAGCTCCGGGCCATTTCCGGTTTTTATCTCAGAAAATTCCCAAAAATTTCCAGAATGATTCTGGCACCCTCCAAGAATTATCAGGCATGTCCTGAAACTATTTTGACTTAATGGTATATCCGGAAACAACCTTTCGGCTTTATTTTGTCTCAGACTCCCTATCTAGTATTCAGCAGATAGATGACCCTTAAGCGTGTGACCCTATAGATTCGGTGAAGTATAGACATGACCCGGAACACTTACCGATCAATGATCAACATCGGAGTCGTGGACAACCATATTGACCCCTATACCCACGCGAATGAGTATTCGAGTGAACCTCCAGTTACCGTGCGCTATTCCTGTTGCTTCGCGGTATGTTACAAATACAAGGGGTGAGATTTACTTGCATCCCCGTGGATCAACAAGTTGTCCACTATGCCAGTTACCTCGTTACTGGTTTTGTTCTCTTTTCTCGTTTTTGTGTTCCGGCATCCCTGTGATCAAATCACATTGTGTCTGGCCAGACGATGATGGATACCGTAACACCGAGAGGGCCCTAGAATATCTCTCCATCGCCGGAGGAGCAATTCTGAATCTTGAGCTAACTTATTTCTTGTCATATTTTTCTGTGAACCCGTAAGATGCCGTAATAGCCACCTATTTACGAATGACGTTTAACAAACCCCAAAGTTCACGAAGCAAGCACGAAGGAACTCGATACTCTCATGGTCTAAGGAATTATGCATACATTAACTTCTCTTTGTTATTAACCATATACTTGTGACGAATGTATCTCATAGCATAACATCAATCTGGGTCGATTCAACACAAGTTTTCTACTAAAATTGTGCCCTAAAAATTGCCAGCACATCCATGCCCATGATCAGGAAAACAGGATCATCATGCAATACTTGAGCCAGTCTTAGAGGCAAGACTAGGAATACATTTTATCGTTTATTATACCACACGTGCACATGAGTTTCCCTCTGAGCCTCGTGTTATTGTAGACTGAGAATCACAACAGTTATAGCATGGGACATAAACATTCATTACAAACTTTGGAGATACAAAATAACTGTTATTACGGCCTCTAGGGCATATCTCCTATAGACTCCCACTTGCACTAGAGCCATAATACAATTACATGGCTTTCCTAATACCAATGGCTATCTGGTGCTGCTCATGCTTTGCTCGTGGTAGAGGCTTTGTCATCGGGTCTGACACATTCAGATCCGTGTGAACTTAGCGTACTTTCACTAAACCCGCTTCGACATGATGTCGAATGAGTTTATGTTTGCATTCAAATGTCTTGTCTTATGGTGTGAACTTGGCTTCCTTGCTTGAGCCACGACGCCACTATTATCACAATAGATCTTCACCGGGTCCAGAGCACTTGGAACCACACAAAGGTCTTAAAGAAATCGCTCGATCACCTTGGAGGCTTCTGAAGCTACAACATATTCCACCTCCGTCGTAGAATCCGTCACAGTCTTTTGTTTGGAACTTTTCCAATCTACTGCACCGCCGTTCAATATGAAAACATAGTCTGATTGATATTTGAAGTCATCTGGGTCAGTCATGAAGCCTGAATCAATGTAACCACTTCCAATGAACTCTTCATCACCTCCGTACACAAGGAGTAAATCCTTGGTCCTTCTGAGGTACTTAAGAATACCCTTGACTACGGCCTAGTGTTCCAATCCTGGATCACTTTGGTACCGGCTGCTAACACTTAGCGCATAGGAAACGTCCGGTCTTGTACATAGCATGGCATACAAAATAGAACCAACTACCGAGGCATATGGAACATCATTCATTTGTACTCGCTCATCAAGAGTTTGAGGACACTGGTTCTTGCAAAGCATTGTGCCAGGTGACACGGGGAGTAGGCCTTTCTTGGAGTTCTCCATGTTGAACCTTTTCAACACCTTGTCAATGTACGTGCTTTGGCTAAGCTCTATCAGGTGTTTTGATCTATCTCTATAGATTCTGATGCCCAATACATATGCCGCTTCACCTAAGTCTTTCATTGAAAAACTCTTCTTCAATGAGTCTTTTATTTCGCTAAGAAAATTCACGTCATTTCCAATCAACAATATCTCATCCACATACAAGATTAGAAATGCTTCTGCACTCCCACTAAACTTCTTGTAAACACAAGATTCTTCATCATTCCTGATGAAGCCAAACTCTTTGACTACTTCATCAAAATGAATGTTCCAGCTCCTTGACGCTTGCTTCAGACCATAAATGGCTTTCTAGAGTTTGCATACCTTTCCGCATCCTTATGAACGACAAAGCCTTCTGGCTGTATCATGTATACATCCTCTTTGAGGTTTACATTTAGGAAAGCCGTTTTGACATCCATCTGCCATATTTCGTAATCGAAATAAGCAGCAATTGCTAGTAATATCCGAACAGACCTAAGCATAGCTACGGGAGAGAAGGTCTCATCGTAGTCCACTCCTGGAACTTGCGTGAACCCTTTCGCGACAAGTATAGCTTTGTCGATGGTAATATTACCATCCGCGTCTGTCTTTCTTTTGAAAATCCATTTACAACCAATGGGTTTTACACCTTCTGGAAATTCTTCCAAGTTCCAAACCTGGTTTTCATACATGGATTCCATTTCGGATTTCATGGCCTTGTACCATTCCTTTGAGCTGGGCCCCGCCATCGCTTCCTTGTAGTGCACAGGTTCATCATCTTCAAGAATGAATATTTCATTATGAAACCATTCAGGTGGCTGGATAGCTCTACCAGATCTGTGCGGTTCAGTTAAAACATTATCTAAAGTTTCCGCATCACACGCGACAACTTCGGGCTCGGTTGTAGGGATAATTTGTGGAATTACTTCCGGTTCCTCGGCCATAACAACGGTTGCCAAAGATTCACTAATCTCATTAAGTTGAACTGTCCTCCCACTTGGTCCTTTAGCGAGAATTTTTCTCGAGAAAGTGTCCCACCTTCGCGACAAACACTTTCCCTCGGAATGGTTGTAGAAGGAATACCCAATGGTGTTATTGGGATAACCCACAAAGTAACATTTTTCTGACCTGCGGTAGAGTTTGGTTGGTTTTAAATGTTTTACATAAGCTTCACAACCTCAAACTTTGAGATGCGACACACTAGGAACCTTCCCATGCCACATCTCATGTGGTGTCGTCTCAACAGACTTAAACGATGCTCTGTTTAATGTATAAGCGGCAGTAAGTAGTGTGTGACCCCAAAAAGATACCAGTAAATCTGTAAGAGACAACATTGACCTTACCATGTCTAACATGGTTTAGTTATGTCATTCCGACACTCCATTTCGCTGTGGAGTTTCGAGAGGTGTAAGCTGTGAAACGATTCCACGGTCACTCAGATGTTGGCCAAACTCATGACTAAGATATTCGCCTCCGCGATCAGACCCCAGAAACTTAATCTTTTTGTTACGATGATTTTGTACCTCATTCTGAAATTCTTTTTACTTCTCAAAGGTTTCTGACTTATGCTTCATTAAGTAGATATAGCCATACCGACTTAAATCATCAGTAGAAGTCATGAAGTAGAAATACCCACCCTGTGCGGCTGTGCTCATTGGACCACATTCATCACTATGTATTATTTCCAATAATTCACCTGCCCGTCCAAGATGACCCATGAACGGAGTCTTGGTCATTTTCCCCATCAGGCAAGCTTCACATGTGTCAAATGATTCAAAATCAAAAGATGGTAAAACTCCATATGACTGGAGTCTTTGCATGCGTTTCTTTCCGATCTGGCCAAGCCGACAGTGCCACATGAAAGTGGTGGTGGCATCAGCCTTCTTAAGGTTTTTAGCATTCATGTTAAAGACATAATTTCCACATTCAAGATTTAGTATGAAAAGGCCCCCAACAATGGATGCAAATCCATAAAACATATCTGATGTCTACTACGCAACCTTCTTCTTGTAGACTCGTGTTGGGCCTCCAAGCGCAGAGTTTTGTAGGACAGTAGAAAATTTCCCTCAAGTGGATGACCTAAGGTTTATCAATCCGCAGGAGGCGTAGGATGAAGATGGTCTCACTCAAACAACCCTACAACCAAATAACAAAGAGTCTCTTGTGTCCCCAACACACCCAATACAATGGAAAATTGTATAGGTGCACTAGTTCGGCGAAGAGATGGTGATACAAGCGTAATATGGATGGTAGATATGGGTTTTTGTAATCTGGAATAATAAAAACAGCAAGGTAGCAAGTAACAAAAGTGAGCGAAAACGGTATTGCAATGCTTCGAAACAAGGCCTATGGTTCATACTTTCACTAGTGCAAGTTCTCTCAACAATGATAACATAATTAGATCATATAACTATCCCTGAACGTACAACAAAGAGTCACTCCAAAGTCACTAATAGCGGAGAACAAACGAAGAGATTATTGTAGGGTACGAAACCACCTCAAAGTTATTCTTTCTGATCGATATATTGGACTATTCATATAAGTGCCACAAATAGCCCTAGAGTTCATACTAAAATAGCACCTTAAGATACACATCAACCAAAACCCTAATGTCACCTAGATACTCCAATGTCACCACGAGTATCCGCGGATTTGATTATACGATATGCATCACACAATCTCGGATTCATCTATTGAAACCAACACAAAGAACTTTAAAGAGTGCCCCAAAGTTTCTGCCGGAGAGTCAAGACGAAAACATGTACCAACCCCTATGCATAAATTCACAAGGTCACGTAACCCGCAAGTTGATCACCAAAACATACATCAAGTGGATCACGTGAATATCCCATTGTCACCACAGATAAGCACATGCAAGACATACATCAAGTGCTCTCAAATCCTTAAAGACTCAATCCGATAAGATAACTTCAAAGGGAAAACTCAGTCCATTACAAGAAGATAGAGGGGGAGAAACACCAAAAGATCCAACTATAATAGCAAAGCTCGCGGTACATCAAGATCGTGCCTAATCAAGAACACGAGAGAGAGAGAGAGAGAGAGAGAGAGAGAGAGATCAAACACATAGCTACTGGTACATACCCTCAGCCCCGAGGGTGAACTAGTCCCTCCTCGTCATGGAGACCACCGGGATGATGAAGATGGCCACCGGTGATGGTTTCCCCCTCCATAAGGGTGCCGAAACAGGCTCTACTACCTCTTGAGCACTGCGTTGGTTTTTCCTTGAAGAGGAAAGGGTGATGCAGCAAAGTAGCGTAAGTATTTCCCTCAGTTTTTGAGAACCAATGTATCAATCTAGTAGGAGGCTACGCGCGAGTCCCTCGTACCTACACAAAACAAATAACTCCTCGCAACCAACGCGATAAGGGGTTGTCAATCCCTTCACGGTCACTTATGAGAGTGACATCTGATAGATATGACAGGATAATATTTTTGGTATTTTTGTGATAAAGATGCAAAGTAAAATAAAAAGCAAAGTAAAAAAAGCAAAGGAAATAACTAAGTGTTGGATGATTAATATGATGAAGATAGACCCGGGGGCCATAGGTTTCACTAGTGGCTTCTCTCAAGAGCATAAATATTTTACGGTGGGTGGACGAATTACTGTTGAGCAATCGATGTAATTGAGCATAGTTATGAGAATATCTAGGTATGATCATGTATATAGGCATCACGTCCGAGACAAGTAGACCGACTCCTGCCTGCATCTACTACGATTACTCCACTCATCGACCGCTATCCAGCATGCATCTAGAGTATTAAGTTCATGAAAATAGAGTAAACGCCTTAAGCAAGATGACATGATGTAGAGGGATAAATTCATGCAATATGATAAAAAACCCATCTTGTTATCCTCGATGGCAACAATACAATACGTGCCTTGCTGCCCCTACTATCACTAGGAAAGGACACCGCAAGATTGAACCCAAAGCTAAACACTTCTCCCATTGCAAGAAAGATCAATCTAGTAGGCCAAACCAAACTGATAATTCGAAGAGACTTGCAAAGATAACCAATCATACAAAAAAGAATTCAGAGAAGATTCAAGTATTCTTCATAGATAATCTTGATCATAAACCCACAATTCATCGGTCTCAACAAACACACCGCAAAAAGAAGATTACATCGAATAAATCTCCACGAGAGAGGGGGAGAACATTGTATTGAGATCCAAAAAGAGAGAGAAGAAGCCATCTAGCTACTAACTATGGACCCGAAGGTCTGAGGTAAACTACTCACACTTCATCGGAGAGGCTATGGTGTTGATGTAGAATCCCTCCATAATGGATGCCCCCTCCGGGGAGCTCCGAAACAGGCTCCAAGATGGGATCTTGTTGGTACAGAAGGTTGCAGCGGTGGAATTAGGTTTTTGGATCCATATCTGATCGTTTGGGGGTACGTAGGTATATATATGAGGAAGGAGTACATCGGTGGAGCAACAGGGGGCCCACGAGGGTGGAGGGCACGCCCCCTACCTCGTGGCCTCCTCTTTTGTTTCTTGGCGTAGGGTCCAAGTCTCCTGGATCATATTCTTCCTAAAAATCACGTTCCCGAAGGTTTCATTCCGTTTGGACTCCGTTTGATATTCCTTTTCTGCAAACTCAAATAGGCGTAAAAAAAAAGCAATTTCGGGTTGGGACTCCGGTTAATAGGTTAGTCCCAAAAATAATATAAAACTGGATAATAAAGCCCAATAATGTCCAAAACAGTAGATAATATAGCATGGAGCAATCAAAAATTATAGATACGTTGGAGACGTATCAGGCATCCCCAAGCTTAATTCTTGCTCGTCCTCGAGTGGGTAAATGATAAAAACAGAATTTTTGATGCGGAGTGCTACTTGGCATAATTTTAATGTAATTCTTCTTAATTGTGGTATGAATATTCAGATCCGAAAGATTCAAGACAAAAGTTTAATATTGACATAAAAATAATAATACTTCAAGTATACTTACAAAGCAATCATGTCTTCTCAAAATAACATGGCCAAAGAAAGTTATCGCTACAAAATCATATAGTCTGGCTATGCTCTATCTTCATAACACAAAGTATTTAAATCATGCACAACCCCGATGACAATCCAAGCAATTGTTTCATACTTTTGACATTCTCAAACTTCTTCAATCTTCACGCAATACATGAGCGTGAGCCATGGATATAGCACTATATGTGGAATAGAATGGTGGTTGTGGAGAAGACAAAAAAGGGAGAAGGTAGTCTTACACCAACTAGGCGTATCAACTGGATATGGAGATGCCCATCAATATATATCAATGTGAGTGAGTAGGGATTGCCATGCAACGGATGCACTAGAGCTATAAGTATATGAAAGATCAACAAAAGAAACTATGTGGGTGTGCATCCAACTCGCTTGCTCACGAAGACCTAGGTCATTTTGAGGAAGCCCATCATTGGAATATACAAGCCAAGTTCTATAATGAAAATTCCCACTAGTATATGAAAGTGACAAAATGAGAGACTCTCTATCATGAAGATCATGGTGCTACTTTGAAGCACAAGTGTGGTAAAAAGATAGTAACATTGTCCCTTCTCTCTTTTTCTCTCATTTTTTATATATTTTTATTTGGGCCTTTTCTCTCTTTTTTATGGCCTCTTTTCTTTTTTCTTTTTCTTTCATCCGGAGTCTCATCCCGACTTGAGCGGGAATCATAGTCTCCATCATCCTTTTCCTCACTTGGGACAATGCTCTAAAAATGATGATCATCACACTTTTATTTTCTTACAACTCAACAATTACAACTCGATACTTAGAACAAAATATGACTATATGAATGCCTCCGACGGTGTACCGGGATATGCAATGAATCAAGAGTGACATGTATGAAAGAATTATGAATGGTGGCTTTGCCAAAAATACGATGTCAACTACATGATCATGCTAAGCAATATGACAATGATGGAGCGTGTCATAATAAACGGAACGGTGGAAAGTTGCATGGAAATATATCTCGGAATGGCTATGGAAATGCCATGATAGGTAGGTATGGTGGCTGTTTTGAGGAAGGTATATGGTGGGTGTATGATACCGGCGAAAAGTGTGCGGTATTAGAGAGGCTAGCAATGGTGGAAGGAAGAAAAGTGTGTATAATCCATGGACTCGACATTAGTCATAAGGAACTCATATACTTACTGCAAAAATCTACAAGCTATCAAAGCAAAGTATTATGCGCATGCTCCTAGGGGGATAGATTGGTAGGAAAAGACCATCGTCATTCCCGACCGCCACTCATAAGGAAGACAATCAATCAATAAATCATGCTCCGACTTCATCACATAACGGTTCACCATACGTGCATGCTACGGGAATCACAAACTTTAACACAAGTATTTCTCAAATTCAACTAGCATGACTCTAATATCACCATCTTCATATCTCAAAACAATTATCAAGCATCAAACTTCTCATAGTATTCAACACACTCATAAGAAAGTTTTTACTATTCTTGAATACCAAGCATGTTAGGACTATTTAAGCAAATTACCATGCTATTTAAGACTCTCAAAATAATCTAAGTGAAGCATGAGAGATCAATAGTTTCTATGAAACAAATCCACCACCGTGCTCTAAAAGATATAAGTGAAGTACTAGAGCAAAACTATATAACTCAAAAGATATAAGCGAAGCACATAGAGTATTCTAACAAATTCCAAATCATGTATGGCTCTCTCAAAAGGTGTGTACAGCAAGGATGATTGTGGTAAACTAAAAGGCAAAGACTCAAATCATACAAGACACTCCAAGCAAAACACATATCATGTGGTGAATAAAAATATAGCTCCAAGTAAAGTTACCGATGGAAGTAGATTTAAAGAGGGGATGCCTTCCGGGGCATCCCCAAGCTTTGGCTTTATGGTGTCCTTAGATTATATTGGGGGTGCCATGGGCATCCCCAAGCTTAGGCTCTTGCCACTCCTTGTTCCATAATCCATCAAAAAAATTCACCCAAAACTTGAAAACTTCACAACACAAAACTCAACAGAAATCTCGTGAGCTCCGTTAGCGAAAGAAAACAAAAGACCACTTCAAGGTACTGTAATGAACTCATTCTTTATTTATATTGGTGTTAAACCTACTGTATTCCAACTTCTCTATGGTTTATAAACTACTTTAGTAGTGATAGATTCATCAAATAAGCAAACAACACACGAAAAACAGAATCTGTCAAAAACAGAACAGTCTGTAGTAATCTGTAACTAACGCAATCTTCTGGAACTCCAAAAAATCAGCCAAAATAGGACGACCTAGGAAATTTGTTTATTGATCAGCATAAATTGGAATCAGTATTTTATCACCTTCTGGTTATTTTTAACAATTGTTTTCGTGAACAGAAAGTTTCTGGAAATTACAGCAAGACCAAATAACTATCATCCAAGAAGATCCTATAGGTTTAACTTGGCACAAACACTAACTAAAACATAAAAACACATCTAACCAGAGGCTGGCACAAATATTTATTCCTAAACAGAAGCAAAAAAGCAAAAAAACAAAAAATAAAATTGGGTTGCCTCCCAACAAGCGCCATCATTAACGCCCCTAGCTAGGCATAAAAGCAAGGATAGATCTAGGTATTGCCATCTTTGGTAGGCAATCCATAAGTGGCTCTCATGATAGATTCATATGGTAATTTTATTTTCTTCCTAGGGAAGTGTTCCATGCCCTTCTTTACTGGAAATTGGAATCTAATATCCCCTTCCTTCATATCAATAATTGCACCAACCGTTCTAAGGAAAGGTCTACCTAGAATAATAGGACATGAAGGATTGCAATCTATATCAAGAACGATAAAATCTACGGGCACATAGTTCCTATTTGCAACAATAAGAACATCATTAATTCTTCCCATAGGTGTCTTAATAGTGGAACTGCAAGGTGCAAGTTTAGAGAGCAATCATCAAAATCACGGAAATCTAGCAAATCGCACAAAGTTTTGGGAATAGTGGAAACACTAGCACCCAAATCACATAAAGCATAGAAGTCATGATCCTTAATCTTAATTTTAATAGTTGGTTCCCACTCATCATAAAGTTTTCTAGGGATTGAAACTTCCAACTCAAGCTTTTCTTCATAAGATTGCATCAAGGCATCAACGATATGTTTAGTAAACGTTTTATTTTGACTATAAGCATGAGGAGAATTTAGCACGGATTGCAACAAGGAAATACAATAAATCAAATAACAATTTTCATAATTAAATTCCTTGAAATCCAAAATAGTGGGTTTATTAACATCTAGGGTTTTGATTTCTTCAATCCCACTTTTATCAATTTTAGCATCAAGATCTAAAAACTCTGAATTTTTGGAACGCCTTCTAGGTAAAGGTGGATCATATTCAGTCCCATCATTATCAAGATTCATATTGCAAAACAAAGATTTAATAGGGGACACATCAATAACTTTTAGATCTTCATTTTTATTTTCATAGTAATCCGGTTTAGCGGCCATCTTATTAACTAAGGTAGCCTGCTTATCCGATATTTCAGCTATCAAATGTTCAAGACGAGCAATTTGGGATCTCAAACCATCAAATTCTTTAGACATATCATCGAGCTCTTTATTCATATAACTCATAAAGCTTTTTTGTTCCTTAAGCTCATTTCTGAAGAAATTATTATGCTCAAATTGCAGAACCATAAAACTCTTACGTTGCTTTCGATCTCTTCTAACCTTTTAAGGCGAAGATCACCAAATCTAGGTAGAGCCATCGTGACAAACAAGCAATCCAACACACGAGCAAACAAAAAGCAAGCGAAAAAGAGGGAAATGGAAAAGAGAGGGCGAATAAAACGGCAAGGGTGAAGTGGGGAGAGGAAAACGAGAGGCAAATGGAAAATAATGTAATGCGGGACATAAGGGATTTGTGATGGGTACTTGGTATGTTAACTTTTGCGTAGACTCCCTGGCAACGGCGCCAGAAATCTTCTTGCTACCTCCTGAGCACTGCGTTGGTTTTTCCTTGAAGAGGAAAGGGTGATGCAGCAAAGTAGTGTAAGTATTTCACTTAGTTTTTGAGAACCAAGGTATCAATCCAGTAGAAGGCTACGCGCGAGTCCCTCGTACCTACACAAAACAAATAACTCCTCGCAACCAACGCGATAAGGGGTTGTCAATCCCTTCACGGTCACTTACGAGAGTGAGATCTGATAGATATGATAGGATAATATTTTTGGTATTTTTGTGATAAAGATGCAAAAGTAAAATAAAAGCAAAGTAAAAAGCAAAGGAAATAACTAAGTGTTGGAAGATTAATATGATGAAGATAGACCCGGGGCCATAGGTTTCACTAGTGGCTTCTCTCAAGAGCATAAATATTTTACGGTGGGTGGACGAATTCTTGTTGAGCAATTGATGTAATTGAGCATAGTTATGAGAATATCTAGGTATGATCATGTATATAGGCATCACGCCCGAGACAAGTAGACCGACTCCTGCCGCATCTACTATTATTACTCCACTCATCGACCGCTATCCAAAGCATGCATCTAGAGTATTAAGTTCATAAGAATAGAGTAACGCCTTAAGTAAGATGACATGATGTAGAGGGATAAATTCATGCAATATGATAAAAACCCCATCTTGTTATCCTCGATGGCAACAATACAATACGTGCCTTGCTGCCCCTACTGTCACTGGGAAAGGACGCCACAAGATTGAACCCAAAACTAAACACTTCTCCCATTGCAAGAAAGATCAATCTAGTAGGCCAAACCAAACTGATAATTCGAAGAGATTTGCAAAGATAACCAATCATACATAAAAGAATTCAGAGAAGATTCAAATATTGTTCATAGATAATCTTGATCATAAACCCACAATTCATCGGTCTCAACAAACACACCGCAAAAAGAAGATTATATCGAATAGATCTCCACGAGAGAGGGGGAGAACATTGTATTGAGATCCAAAAAGAGAGAAGAAGCCATCTAGCTACTAACTATGGACCCGAAGGTCTGAGGTAAACTACTCACGCTTCATCGGAGAGGCTATGGTGTTGATGTATATCGGGGCAGGCTGATCTGGCCCACGAACACCTATGGGGCCGGCGGACCGAGCCCCTTTCGGTTCGGCGGGGAGCGGAGGTCGCACGAAGAGCAGATTGAGGCGAAGCACGCGAGAGGTTTTACCCAGCTTCGGAGCTCTCCGGAGAGATAACACTCCTACCGCTGCATGTCTAGGTGTATTATGCGTTCTTGCTCAGAGCACTCGAATGCTACAAAGATGCATTTAGCAGCTAACGAGACTGATCCTGGAGGGAACTGATCGACTGACCAACCCTTTCTATGTTGCGCATGGGCCTCCTTTTATATGCTCAAAGGTGCTCCGACAGGTGGCAACGTAGACGGGGGTACAAATGTAAAACTAGTGGTGGGTACACCTACTTGTACAAAGGTACGATGTAATATACCTAACTCGACGGCGGGGACAAAGGCATTAAATGCCCATCTTGTCGCCCTAACAAAGGCAAACAGGGACCGTTGGGGCGCCACCGTCCGCCACGATGGCAAACTTGTCGGCGCCGTTTGCCACCTCGGCTACCGGTCTGACCTCTCGCCACGTATACCGGAAAGGCCCAGGCGACACGTTAATGGATGCGCTGGAGCGTAGGTACAGAGAGGTGGTCTGCCGCGGCAAGCGCCTCACCGCGGTTGTTATCTTGTCGCGCCCGAAAGCTTATCGCTCATCGGGCCTTCCGGCAAGCTCCTCTTGCCGGGCCTTGTCTTGTAAGTGCACAGGGTGGCCTTCCGGCAAGCTCCTCTTGCCGGGGCCTTGGTCCCTATGTGCCTGGGGTGGCCTTCCCGACAAGCTCCTCTTGCCGGGCCTTGTCCCTTGGCTTGAATACTTTCTTCTGAATGGCTCCAAAGGAACCACGGAGGACCTTGGCGGTCACCCGGTAAGCCTTGCCGCGGAGGGCTGCAATCGCCCGTGCACAAGTTCGGGATACTAGGGTACCCCTACTCTAGTACACCGGCAGGAGCCCCGGCTCGGGCCACACGGTGTCGAACGCTGTTGGGCCAGGCCCAAAACAGGCACGGGCACATGCGCCCGGTCACACCATAACTCACCTCGACCCACCACGTCCCTCACGAACGGCACGCACTTAACGTGGCGCCGTGTGAGAGATCGTGGGCGCAGGTCGTGGGGTTTCTTTATTACGAAATCGTAACGCCCACCCTCCCCTTTATAAGCAGGGAAGCAGGGCACATCGCCTACCTTGCCGCTTCTTTGTTCCATCGAAAAACTACCGCTGCTCCCCCCTTCTCTTCAAGGCTGAAAAGAGAGCAGCGCTCCGCCCCCCATTGCCACCAGCACCAACAACGCCGTCGACCTCCTCCACTGCCTCCGCCATGGGCCCGAGAGCCGACAAGGGGAAGACCGTGAAGTCGGCCGAGGCGCTGCGGCTTGCGGCGCTGCGGAAGGAGCGGGCCGTCTTCCCCCCTCAGCTCGCTGCGAGGGAGCTGAGGGAGAACTACTACCTCTTCTGGTCGACGGAGACGCGCGCGCATCCGCAAGACCACTTCCCGCCGCTGCAGAACTGGCCCCGACGGGTATCCCTTCTTCGCTTTTCTTCATCTGCGGGCTCTGCCCGCCTTCTCTGAAGTTCTTTGCGACATTATGAATACCTACGGGTTCCGCCTCCTTGATTTCACCCCAACGCCGTTTCGACCATGGCGGTTTTCGCACATCTCTGCGAAAACTTTGTCGGAGTCCACCCAAATGTAGCTCTTTTCCGCTACTTCTTTTTGCCCCAAGCCGAGAGAGGAGAGCCCCTTGCGGAGGGATTGCTTGGGTCTCTGTGGTCGGCAAGAAAGAGGCTTATCTGGAGGGAGAGCTCCGTAGCAAATGGGAGGAGTGGAGGGCAGATTGGTGCTGGATCGTTGAGGAGAACCCGCAGCCTTTTACCGCCCAGCGCCAAACCCCAGTAGTGCGCGGCAACGATTGGAGCAATCTGGCCCCGGAGGATGCTAGGTTGAAGATCGCAGTTACCCGAATCCTCCGCCTCAGACTTGCCGGACTCACTGTAGGAACTGTTGGCGCGGACTTCCTTCGCCACAGACGCCTTGCAGGAGAGAAGGAGACCTGCTCGGGAATTTCAGAACGCCGCAGACATCATGAGGCTGCGCCCAGGCCTCAACTTCAACTTCACTGTCTTGGAGCTTGACGCAATGCTCTTAGAGCTGTTCAAGCATGATCCTGATCATCCGGAGATGTTTAGGTTGCCGAGGGGTGTCGTTCCGCTGTGCAACAACTCGTCGCTCGACCGCATCCGTGCAATGACGCCGTTGTGCGACTCCCACGGAATTGTTCCCACTTGGCAAGAGCCGTCCGACGACGTCGTGTGGCAGTTCTTCGACAATATAGTGGAGATGCCGGTCCGCCCCAATCAGCAGAGGGGCCTCACCCGCGACACCACCGACGCATTTAGATGCGCCAGACGCCACCAAAGCTAGAAGAGGCGGCAGCAGGCCGCTGGGCGAAGTTTGGCTTTCTTGTGGAGGAGGCAGAGGCAGCCGAGGCGGCAAGCCTTGTCGAGCGAAAGGAGTTCGTCGACGAGGAAGAGCTTGCCGAGCCTGAAGCCGAGTCGGGCGAGCCCGCCGAGGGCGCATCCTCTCCACCTCCAAGCAGCTTGCCGCGAGCGGAGCCACCGGCTCCACCGAGAAGGCGTCTTCGCAGGGCCGGGGACGCAGCGGGGCGGCAGACGGGCCAGCAGCCGCAGCGCCGCGGGACGCGCTCCACCGCGGCAAGCACTGTTGCCGCGGGAGCACCTCACACCGCTGCGGCAACTGGGGCGGGGCCCTCGCAGGCCACCGGTCCCGCTCCCGCCAAGCGTCCAAGGGAGCCCACTCCTCCGCCTCGTCGTCTGGGAGGCGGGCAGTCGACCTCTCGCGCCAGCTCCGACGAGGAAGAGGAAGAGTAAGATTCCTTCTTGTACTTGTAATTCTTCGATTTGTTGCCTTGTCTTGTGTCGATCTGCTTTACTCTGAATCCATTCCTTTTCGTGACGCTGGCCCGTGAGGATGTCGAAGAGGGCCAAGACCCCGGTGATTGTCGCCGAGGATTTAACTCATCATGACGGCAGGAGGCGCGTCGAGACAACCTTGCCGGATGAGGCAACCCTCCTTCAAGGCAGCCCCCAGCGCAGCCCCCAGCGTAAGTATATGGTCTACTTCGGTGTGCATGGGTGCTTTTCCCTTTGCTGATATCTGACTGTTGACTTGTGTAGGAGCAAAGCAGCCTCCTTCTGCTTCGACTACGCCGCCAAGGGTGGATTCCCCGGCAAGGGGGCCGTCTCCGGCAAGGGAGCCTTCTCCGGCAAGGGAGCCTTCTCCGTTAAGGGGCAGCTCTCCGGCAAGGGACGGCACCAGCGATCCCTTGGCGGCGGAGACCATAACCGCAGCCCTCGGCGCAGGTAACCTTCTTTCCTGAGTACTTCCCTTGTGTTTTTCTTCTTCTGATTTTATCTTTGAATATTTGCTTGACTTTCTTCATCCGTCCGCCACAGAGCCGATGGAGACAAGAGGTCGCCGGCGAGGAGGACGCCAAGGCAACACCGACGGTTGCCGCCGTGGAAGAAGAAGCCGGCCGACGAGCCTGCCGGCGAAGAGGCCGCTGGTTACCGCCGCAGAGGGTCGGGCGAGGGTCAGCGATCAGATCGACGACCACGAGGCCGCAGGAGCGCCAGCGCTACACCGACCACCGATCCCTCCGCCGCTGCCGCAGCGCCGGACTCAAGAGCCCCAGCCCGGGCGCCTACTTGAAGGCCGGGCGACGGCGTCTTCATCAAGCTCCCATGGGAGTCGAGTTCCAGGGCGCCGGCCGAAGGAGAAACCTTCGATGAAGAGCTGCTCGCCTCCACTGGGCTGAGGCTAGTTGACGCGCCAAGCAGCAGCAGCGGCGAGCCTGAGGAGGAGCAGCTGCTGCGGAAGCTACTGTCGCTCTACCGCACCTGACAAGCCAAACTGGCATCCCGGGAGGCGCTTGTCGCGAAGGCGGGAGCAGACATTGAGAAACGCGCAGAGGAGCTCCGGGGCCGCAACCAGGAAGCTCTCCGATCTTTGGCGGAGGAGCGGGGCAACTCGCCGAGGAGCGCACGGCCTTCATCCTCGAGAAGGCTGCAGCTGACGAGGAACAGCGGCTCGCCGCCGAGAAGCTGTATGCGCAGGAAAGCGAGCTGGCGCAGCGGAAGGTCAACCTGGACAGCCACGAGGAGGATCTCGCCATGCGCGAGGGAACACTTGGCGGGGTTCTCAAGGAGGCAAAGGATGCTGCCGCAGCTGCCGCGGCCGCCAAGAAGGAGCTGGAGGCGAAGGTGGCGCAGTTGGAGGCCAGCCTCAAGAAGAGCGGCGAGGAGCTTGCTGCACTCAAGCACGATCGCGAGAAGGACGCCTACACTCTTGGCGAGCTGCAGGGCCGTCTCGCTGAGAGGAGCAAGGAGCTCAGTGCCGCCAGGACTCCAATGCGCACTGGAGTTGAAGCCGACTACTTTGACTCGGGACGCTGGACGGCGCCAAGGAGCGGGAGGCGGCCTTGAAGGAGAAGATCAAGGCCGACGAGGAGCTGCTGGCGAATGCTGTTGCCACCCAGAGCGCCTTGAGGGAGAGTGTGGAGCACTGGACCGAAGGTCTCGTGGATACTGCCGCCGCCATCCACAGCGAGCTGATGGAGCTGGGGATGGTGGATCTTGGATACTCCTCCGACGAGCACCTCCAACCCAGCGCCAAGCTTAGCTTATTCTTCAAGGGCGTGGTGGCGGGCCTCCAGCTGACTTCGGAAGAGGTCCCAAAACAGCTGGCCGAGGAGTCGCGCCAGATCTACGCTGGAGCCCTCCAAAAGGTGCCGATGAAGGTGGCCTTCCGCAACCCGGCCTCAACTTCACCAACGCCCTCAAGTCTCTGCCGCCGGATGCCGATGTGGAGGCGCTCAAGACCCTTGTCGCACTCCATTGTGGACAGGTGGTGAGCGGGATTAAGAGGGTTGAGGGTGGTCGCGAGATTAGGCCGCCTGCTTTCTCATGCTCTTGCCGCCGCTAGTCATGTCATAGGAACAATCCATTAGAGCTGCGGCAAGCTATCTTGTAATATAACTTTATTTTGGATATCAATTGCTATGCTATTTCCTTTACTTGATTCCTTCCTTTGTATGTTTTCGCTTTACGCTTTTAGGGAACTTGTCGGCGCGGGCACTGAGTCATGGCGAAGCGCTGAAAAGGGACGTCAAGCCGTCTGGCGGAGCCGCTTCGACAAGCAACCTTGTCGCAACTAGTCATGACTCACTTAAGTTGTTGAGCGGACTCGAAACAAAGTAAGGCGCAACTAGCTACGAGTTGGTTCCTCTGCGCAGGTTTTCCATACAAAGTTCGGTCGTTCAAGGAAAATAACTTAAAAATTTTAAAACTGATTGCTCAAACTTTGGCAACTTAGCTTTTCCGCTGCTTTGCTTCCCGGTAAGGTTAAACTTCCTTGAGCGATGCTTGGTCCACACCATTATCTTCTCCTTCCCCCCCGGCAAACTTGTGTGCGGGGGAACCTTCGTTTCTTTGAGAAAGAGAAAGAAGAGAAAATAAAGATATGGAGCCTTGTGGAGTCATGAAGATCTTCTCCTTCCCCCCCGGTGGAGCTCGATGGTGCGTCCTCGACGGTAGCGCAGCACTCCGAAGAGGTGCGCTTGCCAGAGTGGGCATCAGAGCTCTTGCCGTACTTGGCCTTCTTCTTCCCCCCGGGAGCTTCAGCGGCAAGTGGCTTGCAATCTGTCGCGGCTGCTGCCTCCCGGTAGATCTTGTCGGCACAGATAAGAGCATCCTTCTTGTCGCCAGGATGAGATGACGCTGATCGGGCTGGCATCTTCAGCAGGTTGTAGGCGTAGTGAGAGGCCGCCATAAATTTGGCGAGTGCTGGACGGCCAAGTATTCCATTGTAATGCAACGGAAAGTCAGCAACATCAAAGGTGACCTTCTCAGTCCTGAAGTTCAACTCGCTACCAAATGTCACCGGCAACGTGATCTTTCCCTTCGGCTTGCTCCTTCCCGGATTAATTCCTTGAAAAGTGCCGGTCTCTTCGAGTTCGCCATCAGGGATCTGGAGTTTCTGGAGCACCGCGAAGGAGATCAGATTCAAGCCGGCCCCGCCGTCAACTAGCATCTTGGTGAACTTGAGGTTGCGGATAATTGGTGAAACCAACATCGGCAAGCACCCGACCGCTGTTACGCGATCAGGGTGGTCCTCAATGTCAAAGATGATAGGCGTCCGGACCATTTCAGAGGCTTGCGTGACTCGATGGATGGTTCTGCTGCATTGACCTCCCGCATCCATCGCTTGAGTTGGCGGTGTGAGGTATGCGCAGAAGCACCACCGCCAACGCATAGGACCTCTGTGGCTTTCGGAACTCCCGCTCATCGGCCTCGTCATCATCCATGTCTTCATCGCTGCCGCCGTCTTCATCCTTGTCGCGCCGCTGGAGGTCTGTCTCTCCTTGCCGCTGCTTGGCCTTGCCGCGACGCCCTCCTCCGCCGTGACGCTTTCTTGCTTACTCCTCCAAAGCACCTTCTGGGCCTTCTCCTTGTCGCGTTGCTCAGATTCAGCCTTCATTGCTCAACAAGCTGCTCCACCTTCTTGCAGCTCGGAGGTCGTGGCCCTTGGTGCGGTGGATCTTGGCAAGATCGCTTGTCAAACCGTCTCGCTTGTCGGCGCCGCCACAGATCGGTGGTTGGTGCCAGCCGGCAACCTCCTTGCCGGAGCTACCAGCCTTGGCGTTCTTGTCGCCACCTCCGCTGCCGGACTGCTCAACAACTAGCACATCTCCGCCTTTCTTTTTCCTGTTGCCCCGTGGCTCTTCTTTGCCGGGCGGTCTCTTCACCGCCGATCCTCCTCGCTTCGGTATTCTCTCCGGGGTCTCCTCCTCCTCGGCACATGCGCACTTGTCGGCCAGTATGTATAGCTCATCGACGTCTTCGATCTTGCACATCGCCATCTCCTCCCGCATCTCGCGGTTCCAGACGTTTCGATGGAACGCGCCGATCACCGCGGCAGGTGGACGTCTGGATGTTGTGTCTGTACACGGCTGAATCTCTGAATATACTTGCTAGGGCTCTCCTTCCTTCCGGGCGGCAGATGAAGGTCGCTTTCTTGGCCACGGGGTTTGTGGCCGCTGTAAAGGCGCCGACAAACTGATGGCATAGATCTGCCCAAGAAGATATGGAGTTGTCCGCAAGTGCATGAGCCAGGACTCGACGTTGGGCTTGAGCACCGCCGGAAGTAGTTGGCAAGGATCTTGTCGTCTCGCCCCGGCAGCCCGCACCGCGATGGTGTAGATGCTGAGGAACTCCGACGGATGCGTCTTGCCGTCGTACTTCTCCGGTACGTCTGGCTTGAAGTTTTTCTTGCTGGGCCACTGGACTTGCCGCAGCTCACGAGTGAACGCAGGGCAACCTACCCCGTATGGCAAGTCGCCTGGTTCTTCCGGGCGCTGCGTGCATGTCGACAGAGGGCCCGCGCCGCTGTCGGATTGACGCCGCGCTTCTCTCCGGCGCCGATGCGCAGTTCGAGCGCCCTCTTGTTGTCGATCGTGTAGCACTTTGGCACCGATCACGATGAGCTCGTGGATCTGATGACGCAGCGTGGAGTCGTTGTCGAGGTGGATCCGCGAGTCGGCGATCTTGGCCTTCGGGCAAAGAGTGCATGGTGGTTGCACCCCACCGTCTCGCCGCCACCGGCTCGCGCCATGCTCGCCGGGCAGCGACGCACTCGGTTGTCAGCGGAGCTGCCGCTGGCGGCGGCCGATAAGACTTCAGATGGTGGCCCTCCACCGTCGACCTTGTCGGCCGTTGGAGGGTAATCGAGGAGCGATTGAGCTCTCGCCAGAGCTTCGCTGGAGTAGTGGGTGGCGATGGCGAACGGCGCGAGGAGCGGATATGCTCGGACTTCTATCTATGTTAGAAGGAGCAATATCCCGTCCCGAAAGTGACTGCGTGCTGCCGCTTATGCGCCAAAGATGTTGGCGCAGCATGTTGGTCTTGAACGTCCCGGGATCCTCCAGCTCGATCCCGGTCCAACGAGCGTATGGCATTGTGAATGCCATGACGCTGTCGGTCTCGCGCCTCCTGAGATGGGCGCGGTACATGCACGGACGCTGAGGTCTGCGCGGCCTTGTCCTTGGACTTGGCAGCATCATGAGCTCCCCCGTCCCCGTCCATTCTTCCGTCGGCGTCCACCCCACCACCTGTTTGCTCCGGTGGTGGTGGGTTCGACGCGGATGGGGCTTCTGCCGCCGAGGCCTTATTCTTTGGTGGCATATTGATGAAGATGATGAAGATCTAGCTCGCGTGGACGCCGGATCAGGTTCACACAACCTCGACGCCCCCTACCTGGCGCGCCAAAGATGTCGGGGCAGGCTGATCTGGCCCACGAACACCTATGGGGCCGGGCGGACCGAGCCTTTCGTTCGGCGGGAGCGGAGGTCGCACGAAGAGCAGATCGAGGCGAAGCACGCGAGAGGTTTTACCCAGCCGAGCTCTCCGAGAGATAACACTCCTACCGCTGCATGTCTAGGTGTATTGCGTTCTTGCTCGGGAGCACTCGAATGCTACTGATGCAGACGAGCAGCTAACGCCCGAGCTCGAGGGAACTGATCGACTGACCAACCCTTTCTACGTTGCGCATGGGCCTCCTTTTATATGCTCAAAGGGGCTCCAACAGGTGGCAACGTAGACGGGGGTACAAATGTAAAACTAGTGGTGGGTACACCTACTTGTACAAAGGTCTGATGTAATATACCTAACTCGACGGCAGGGGACAAAGGCATTAAATGCCCATCTTGTCGCCCTAACAAAGGCAAATAGGGACCGTGGGCGCCACCGTCCGCCACGATGGCAAACTTGTCGGCGCCGTTTGCCACCTCGGCCCGGCTGCCTGACCTCTCGCCACGTGCGCCTGGAAAGGCCCCAGGGCGACACGTTAATGGATGCGCTTGAGCGTAGGTACAGAGTGGTGGTCTGCCGCGGCAAGCGCCTCGCCGCGGTTGTTATCTTGTCGCGCCCGGAAGCTTGTCGCTCACCGGGCCTTCCCGGCAAGCTCCTCTTGCCGGGGCCTTGTCTTGTAAGTGCCTGGGGTGGCCTTCCCGGCAAGCTCCTCTTGCCGGGGCCTTGTTCCCTATGTGCCTTGGGTGGCCTTCCCGACAAGCTCCTCTTGCCGGGGCCTTGTCCCCTTGGCTTGAATACTTTGTTCTTGAATGGCTCCAAAGGAACCACGGAGGACCTTGGCGGTCACCCGGTAAGCCTTGCCATGAGGGGTGAATCGCCGTGCACAAGTTCGGGATACTAGGGTACCCCTACTCTAGTACACCGACAATGTAGAAGCCCTCCGTGATGGATGCCCTCCCGGCAGAGCCTGCAACAGGCCCAAGATGGGATCTCGCATGCATGTAAGGTTTCGGCGATGGAATTAGGTTTTTGGCTCCGTATCTGATCGTTTGTGGGTACGTAGGTATATATAGGAGGAAGGAGTACGTCGGTGGAGCAACAGGGGGCCCACGAGGGTGGAGGGCGCGCCCTGGGGGGTGGGCGCCCCCCCTACCTCTTGGCCTCCTCTTTTGTTTCTTGACGTAGGGTCCAAGTCTCCTGGATCATATTCTTTTTGGACTCCGTTTGATATTCCTTTTGTGCGAAACTCTGAAATAGGCAAAAAACAGCAATTCTGGGTTGGGCCTCCGGTTTATAGGTTAGTCCCAAAAATAATATAAAAGTGGATAATAAAGCCCAATAATGTCCAAAACAGTAGATAATATAGCATGGAGCAATCAAAAATTATAGATACGTTGGACATGTATCAGGCTCTCGATCGGTTTTTCGTGGCTACAAAGGCTTGCGGCGGCGGAACTCCCTATATATGTTCCTTTCTGGGGTTTTTGGGATTTATAAGAGGTGTTGGCATCAGGAACAAGTCAGGGGGTGATACGTCCATTCTGCATCATGTTTTCTTACTGTTATTTATGATGTTTTATCCATAATAATGCTTTTTGGAGTAATTCTAATGTCTTTTCTCTCATAATTTGCAAGGAATACACCAAGAGGGAGAACTCCGGCAGCTGGAAATCTGGATGTGGAAAAGCTACGTCAGGCCACCTATTCTGCACAACTCCAAACAAGCTGAAACTTCACGGAGATTTTTTATGGATTATTTAAGAATTATTGGAGCAAATAAGCACCAGAGGGGGGGCACCAGGTGGGCACAACCCACCTGGGCGCGCCAGGGCCCCCAGGCGCGCCCTGGTGGGTTGTGGCCTCCTCGGCCCACCTCCGATGCCAAACTTCTGGTATATAAGTCATTTTTACCTAGAAAAAATGAGGAGAAGGATTTCGGGACGGAGCGCCGCCATCTCGAGGCGGAACTTGGGTAGGAGCACTTTTGCCCTCCGGCAGAGCGATTCCGCTGGGGGAACTTCCCTCCCGGAGGGGAAATCATCGTCATCATCATCACCAACAACTCTCCCATCTTGGGGAGGGCAATCTCCATCAACATCTTCCACAACACCATCTCATCTCAAACCCTAGTTCATCTCTTGTATTCAATCTTGTTACCGGAACTATGGATTGGTGCTTGTGGGTGACTAGTAGTGTTGATTACATCTTATAGTTGATTACTATATGGTTTATTTGGTGGAAGATTATATGTTCAGATCCAATATGCTATTTAACACTCCTCTGATCATGAGCATGTTTATCGTTTGTGAGTAGTTACTTTTGTTCTTGAGGTCACGAGAGAAATCATGTTGCAAGTAATCATGTGAACTTGATATGTGTTTGATATTTTGATAGTATGTATGTTGTGATTCCCTTAGTGGTGTCATGTGAACGTCTACTACATGACACTTCACCATATTTTGGGCCTAAGGGAATGCATTGTGGGGTAGCAATTAGATGATGGGTTGCGAGGCGATGTAAGCTTAAACCCGGTTTATGCGCTTATTCCGTAAAGGGACCGATTGGATCCAAAAGTTTAATGCTATGGTTAGAATTTATTCTTAATACTTTTCTCGTAGTTGCGGATGCTTGCGGGAGGGTTAATCATAAGTAGGAGGTTTGTTCAAGTAAAAACAGCACCTAAGCACCAGTCCACCCACATATCAAATTATCAAAGTAGCGAACACAAATCGAACCAACATGATGAAAGTGACTAGATGAAATTCCCGTGTACCCTCAAGAGCGCTTTGCTTATCATAAGAGACCGTTTTGGCCCGTCCATTGCCTCAAAAGGATTGGGCTACCTTTCTGCATACTTGTTACTATTATCATTACTTGCTCATTACAAATTATCTTGCTATCAAACTACCCGCTACTTACAATTTCAGCACTTGCAGACATTACCTTACTAAAAACTACTTGTCATTTCCTTCTGCTCCTCATTGGGTTCGACACTCTTACTTATCGAAAAGAGCTACAATTGATCCCCTATAGTTGTGGGTCATCAAGGATATTTTCTGGCGCCGTTGCCGGGGAGTGAAGCGCCTTTGGTAAGTGGAATTTGGTAAGGAAACATTTATATAGTGTGCTGAAATTTATTGTCACTTGTTACTATGGAAAACAATCCTTTGAGGGGTTTGTTCGGGGTATCTTCACCTTGTCCGGAACCACAATTAGCTACCCCTCAACCTACTACACCTACTGAAAATGTTGAATATGAAATTCCGTCGGGTATGATAGAACAACTGCTAGCTAATCCTTATGCAGGAGATGGAACTGAACATCCTGGTATGCACTTGATATATGTGGAACAAATTTGTGGATTGTTTAAGCTTGCAGGTTTACCCAGGGATGCGGTGATGAAAAAGGTTTTCCCTTTATATTTTAAGGGAAAAGCATTGGCATGGTATAGGCTATGATGATATTGGATCATGGAATTGGAATCGTTTGAAATTGGAATTCCACCAAAAAATTTATCCTATGCATCTAGTTCATCGTGATCGGAATTATATATATAATTTTTGGCCTCGTGAAAGAGAAAGTATCGCTCTAGATTGGGGGAGGCTTAATTCAGTGTTATATTCATGCCCCAATCATGAGCTCTCAAGAGAAATTATTATCCAGAATTTTTATGCTCGGCTTTCTCGTAATGATCAAACCATGCTTGATACTTCTTGTACTGGTTCTTTTATGAAGAAGACTATTGAATTTCGGTGGGATCTTTTGGAAAGAATTAAATGCAACTCTGAAGATTGGGAACTCGACGAAGGTAAAGAGTCAGGTATTAAACATAAGTATGTTTGTGTTAAATCTTTTATGAATACCGATGCTTTTCAAAAGTTTAGCACTAAATATGGGCTTGACTCTGAGATAGTAGCCTCCTTTTGTGAATCATTTGCTACTCATGTTGGACTCCCTAAGGAGAAATGGTTTAAATATCATCCACCTATTAAAGAAGAAATTAAAGAACCGGTACCGGTTAAATAAGAAACTATACTTTATAATGTTGATCCAGTTGTCCCTTCTGCTTATATTGAGAAACCACCTTTTCCTGTGAGGATAAAGGAACATGCTAAAGTTTCAACTGTGGTTAACAAAAGCTATATTAGGACACCTAAACCTGGTGAACAAATCAAAGTAGAACCTAGCACTGCTATGGTTAAAGATCTCTTAGAAGAAGATATGGATGGGCATGTTATTTACTTCTATGAAGAAGCTGCTAGAATTGCTAAACCTGGTAGAAAAGATAAACATAGACCTATTGTTGGCATGCTTGTTATTTCAGTTAAAATAGGAGATCACTGTTATCATGGTTTATGTGACATGGGTGCTAGTGTGAGTGCTATTCCTTACACTTTATATCAAAAAATTATGAAAGACATAGCACCTGATGAGATAGAAGAAATAGATGTTACTATTAAACTTGCTAATAGAGACACTATATCACCAATTAGGATTATTAGAGATGTTGAAGTTTTGTGTGGGAAAATAAAATACCCTACTGATTTCCTTGTTCTTGGTTCCCCACAAGATGACTTTTGTCCCATTATCTTTGGTAGACCTTTCTTGAACATAGTCAATGCTAAGATAGATTGTAAGAAACAGACTGTCGGTGTTAGCTTTGGTGATGAGTCTCATGAGTTTAATTTTTCCAAGTTTAGTAGAAATCTTCATGAAAAAGAATTTCCTAGTAAGGATGAATTATTTGGGCTTGCTTCTATTGTTGTGCCACCTACTGATCCTTTTGAACAGTATTTGGTAGACCATGAAAATGATTTACATATGCATGAAAGAAATGAAATAGATAAGATTTTCATTGAACAACGTCTTGAAACTCTAGGAGGCCCACCTCCACCTAAAGGAGATCCTGTGTTTGAATTAAAACAATTGGCAGACACTTTGAAATATGCTTATCTTGATGAAAATAAGATATATCCTGTTATTATTAGTGCTAACCTTTCAAAACATGAAGAAGAAAGATTATTGAAAGTTCTAAGGAAGCATCGAGCTGCTATTGGATATACTCTTGATGATTTAAAGGGCATTAGTCCCACTCTATGTCAGCACAAAATTAATATGGAACCTGGATCTAAACCCTTTGTTGATCACCAACGTCGGTTAAATCCGAAGATGAAAGAGGTGGTAAGAACGGAAATATTAAAACTTCTGGAAGCAGGTATAATCTATCCTATAGCTGATAGTAGATAGCTAAGTAATGTTCATTGTGTCCCTAAGAAAGGAGGTATAACTGTTGTTCCTAATGATAAGAATGAGCTTATTCCGCAAAGAATTGTCAGAAGCTATAGAATGGTAAATGATTTTAGAAAATTAAATAAAGCAACTAGAAAAGATCATTACCCTTTGCCTTTTATTGATCAAATGCTTGAAAGATTATCTAAGCACACACACTTTTGCTTCCTTGATGGATATTCTGGTTTTTCACATATACTCGTTTCTCAACCTGATCAAGAATATACCACTTTACTTATCCTTTTGGAACCTATGCTTAGAGACGTATGCCTTTCGGTTTATGTAATGCACCTGCTACCTCCAAAGATGTATGACTGCTATATTCTCTGACTTTTGTGAAAATATTGTTGAGGTTTTCATGGATGACTTTTCTGTTTATGGGAAGTCTTTTGATGATTGTTTAAGCAATCTTGAGCGAGCTTTGCAGAGATGTGAACAAACAAATCTTGTCTTGAATTGGGAGAAGTGCCACTTTATGGTTAATGAAGTCATTGTCTTGGGTCATAAAATTTCTAAAATAGGTATTGAAGTGGACCAAGCTAAGGTTGATGCAATTCAGTAAAGGCCATGTCCTAAGGACATCAAAGGTATTCGTAGTTTCCTAGGTCATGCTAGTTTCTATAGGAGATTTATTAAAGACTTTTCTAAAATTTCTTGGCCTCTTACTAATGTTTTGCAAAAGGATATTCCTTTTGTTTTTTATGATGATTGTCTTGAAGCCTTTGAAACACTCAAGAAAGCCTTATTTTCTGCACCCATTGTGCAACCACCTGATTGGAACTTGCCTTTTAAAATTATGTGTGATGCTAGTGATTATGTTGTTGGTGCTGTTCTAGGACAAAGAGTTGATAAAAAACTGAATGTTATTCATTATGCTAGTAAAACTCTAGACAGTGCTCAAAGAAATTATGCTACTACTGAAAAAGAATTCTTAGTAGTGGTGTTTGCTTGTGATAAATTTAGACCTTATATTGTTGATTCCAAAGTAACTATTCACACAGAGCATGCTGTTATTGAATATCTTATCGAAAAGAAAGATGCTAAACCTAGACTTATTCGATGGGTTCTCCTGTTACAAGAATTTGATTTACATATCATTGATAGAAAAGGAGCTGAGAACCCCGTAGCTGATAACTTGTCTAGGCTTGTAAATGTGCTTGATGACCCACTACCTATTGATGATAGTTTTCCTGATGAGCAGTTAGCTGCAATAAATGTTGCTAATAGCACTCCTTGGTATGCTGATTATGCTAATTACATTGTTGCTAAATATTTTCCACCTAGCTTTACTTACCAACAAAAGAAGAAATTCTTCTATGATTTAAGACACTACTTTTGGGATGACCCACATCTTTATAAAGAAGGAGTAGATGGTATTATTAGACGTTGTGTACCTGAGCATGAACAGGGACAAATCCTATGGAAGTGTCACTCCGAAGCTTATGGAGGGCATCATGCTGGAGATAGAACTGCTCATAAGGTATTGCAGTCTGGATTTTATTAGCCTACTCTCTTCAAGGATGCCCTTAAGTACGTCTCATCTTGTGATGAATGTCAAAGAATAGGTAATATCGGTAAGCGTCAATAAATGCCTATGAATTATTCACTTGTTGTTGAACCATTTGATGTTTGGGGATTTGATTACATGGGACCTTTTCCTTCCTCTAATGGGTATACACATATTTTGGTTGTTGTTGATTATGTTACTAAATGGGTAGAAGCTATTCCAACCAGTAGTGCTGATCACAACACCTCTATTAAAATGCTTAACGAAGTTATTTTCCCAAGGTTTGGAGTCCCTAGATATTTAATGACTGATGGTGGTTCACACTTTATTCATGGTGCTTTCCGTAAAATGCTTGCCAAGTATGATGTTAACCATAGAATTGCATCACCTTATCATCCTCAGTCTAGTGGTCAAGTTGAACTTAGCAATAGAGAAATAAAATTAATTTTGCAAAAGACTGTCAATAGGTCCAGGAAGAATTGGTCTAAGAAATTAGATGATGCACTTTGGGCTTATAGGACGGCACATAAAAATCATATGGGTAGGTCTCCTTATGAAATGGTTTATGGAAAAGCTTGTCATTTGCCTCTTGAGTTAGAACATAAAGCATATTGGGCAGTCAAAGAGCTCAACTATGATTTCAAACTTGCTGGTGAAAATAGGTTATTTGATATTAGTTCATTAGATGAATGGAGAACCCAAGCTTATGAAAATGCAAAGTTGTTGAAAGAAAAAGTTAAAAGATGGCATGACAAAAGAATCCAAAAGTGTGAGTTTAAAGTCGGAGAATATGTTCTTTTGTACAACTCTCGTTTTAGATTTTTTGCAGGGAAGCTCCTTTCAAAATGGGAAGGCCCATATGTCATCGAGGTGGTTTACCGGTCTGGAGTCATCAAAATAAATAATTCCGAAGGTACTAACCCGAAGGTTGTCGATGAGCAACGGATAAAGCATTACATCTCAGGTATGCCTATTAATGTTGAAAGTAATATTATCCAAACTTTGACACCGGAAGAACACATAAAAGAGTCCTTCCAGAACACTCTAGAATCGTGAAAATAAGAAGGTATGTGATACGGTAAGTTAACGGACTCCGAAAAATCCACAAAAATATCTTTTATCAGTTTTGGAATATTTTAGAATTTTCGAAATAAAGAAACTCCTAGGAAGCGTCCCCTGGTGGGCACAAGACACCAGGGCGTGCCAGGCTTGCCTGGCGTGCCTAGGTGGGTTGTGCCCACCTGGGACACCTTCTGTACTCCGTTTTTCTTCCATATGCTTGTCCTCCAAGATAAAAAAAATCTATATATACTTCCCGAACCTGTTGATCATCGTATCGCGGAGAAATTCTCTGTTCTCTTCTCTAGTTGTTTTCTGCATAGTTCTGAAAATATGTCGTCCCAAGATTCTGATGGAGAGAGCTATGTCTCACATCTCATTGCTGATCCAAAGACCTGTTGGGACCCATCCCCTTGTGGTAGAACTACGAATGATGAGGAGGATGCTCATTTGATGAGGGTTGATGATTGAAGCTCGGAGAAGGAGGATATTCCTCTACCTCAACCTTGGGATATGCACGTGGAGTTCAAGAAGTCCAGTCTCCCTAAGAGAGCTAACCAGTCTAATAACCGATCTATTCCTCTTTGTTTTAGGCAGAAAAGCAAAAGGGATTTATGTGACAAGATCTTGAAGCTGGAGTTGGAAGTCGATGATTTAAAACAAGAATTTGCTGTCCTCAACTACAATCTTCTTCACCACTGAAGGAGAACTAAGTATCGAGTATGGGCACTCCCCTTGGCTTTCGCCAAGCTTGGGGGAGGTGTCCCGGTATTGTATCATCCCACTATCTTTTTGTTTTAGATGAAATAAAGTTTAGTTTGATCCTTTCTTCTTTGAGAGTTTGCTTAGTGATCTATCATTGTAAGTGTGTGCAAGTTATATAATAAAGTTTAGTTTGAGTTTTTTTTCTTTACTTGCATGTTGAAAATAAAGAAAAGAAATAAGAAAGAAAAAAGGAAATAAATCAATAAGATCATATACTAATCCTATGGTAGGTGATAGCACCACATAAGGAAAAGTATAAGTAGGAAATTTTATTAGAGATTAACAAACATAGCATTAGTCAATGATGCAACTCATGAAATAATTAATAAGGGAAGAGAAGATTCACATATAAATATACTATCCTAGAAATCTTTTGTGATTGTGAGCCCTCATCAAAATATTATATGCCAAAATTGTTGACATTGGACAAGGAAGACAACTTAATGGTTTATGTTTGTTTATATTCACATAGAAGTCATATTGTCATAGATCCTTTAACATGTGATGCTTGACCCCTATCTTTGCTAGCCAAAAATTCCGCACTAAGTAGAGATACTACTTGTGCATCCAAAAACCCTTAACCCCAAATCTTTTTCAAGTGTCCACCATATCTACCTAGGGATTGAGAAAGATCCCTCAAGTAAGTTGTCATCGGTGCAAAAAGGAAATAAAAATTGCTTCTAAAAGCGTGAGATCATTTAATGTAAGAGAAAATTGAGCGTTCTACGAACTTGGATGACAAAGAATAAAAACGACAAACTGCATAATAAAGGTTGCCATATTAAGGGGCAATACGACGTGACCTTCTCTTGCACTAAGGGATTGAGCATACAAACAAATAAGCGCATGGCAACCTCTGCTTCCCTCTGCGAAGGGCATATCTTTTACTTTTATGTATTTAACTTTATGCAAAGAGTCAAAGTTTTCCTTCTATTCCTTTTTATTTTTCTCCTTTGGCAAGCATCATGTGGTGAGGAAAGATCTAGGCACATATGTCTAGTTGAATATAGATAGCATGAGTTATTATTGTTGACATCACCCTTGAGGTGAGTATGTTGGGAGGCGAAACTATAAGCCCCTATCTTTCTATGTGTCCGGTTGAAACATTTTGCTCATGGGTATGAGGTGAGTGTTAGCAATCATAGAAGACTATATGATGGTTGAGTATGTGAACTTGCCTAAAGGCTCCGACACGTGACCCTTCCTAAAAAGATGATGAATTGTAGTTGCAAAGTTGACTGAGAACATAGTTTGTTGGTTTCTAATAGAGTTTCTGCTTTATACTTTGATTGTGTGATGAACTATTACTTATTCATGAGAAGTATATCATAAAAGTTCAATGATAAAAGTCCTATGTTTAATTTTGTTCCTGTTATAATAATCAACATGTTGCTTCTATGTCCGTATTTTGTTTTTATCGACACCTCTCTCTCAAAGCATGTGGACATGTTTTTCAATTCCGGTTTTCGCTTGAGGACAAGCGAGGTCTAAGCTTGGGGGAGTTGATAAGTCCATTTTGCATCATGTTTTCTTACTTTTATTTTTTATGCTATTATCATAATAATGCTTTTTGAGTAATTCTAATGTCTTGCAAGGAACACACCAAGAGGGAGAATTCCGGCAGCTGGAAATCTGGACCTGGAAAAGCTACGTCAGGCCACCTATTCTGCACTACTCCAAACAAGCTGAAACTTCATGGAGATTTTATATGGATTATTTAAGAATTATTGCAGCAAATAACCACCATAGGGGAGCCACCAGGTGGGCACAACCCACATGGGCGCGCCAGGGCCCCCAGGCGCGCCCTGGTGGGTTGTGGCCTCCTCGACCCACCTCCGGTGCCCATCTTCTGCTATATAAGTCATTTTTACCTAGAAAAAATGAGGAGAAGGCTTTCGGGATGGAGCGCCGCCGTCTCGAGGCGGAACTTGGGCAGGAGCACTTTTGCCCTCTGGCGGAGCGATTCCGCTGGGGGAACTTCCCTCCCGGAGGGGGAAATCATCATCATCATCATCACCAACAACTCTCCCATCTTGGGGAGGGCAATATCCATCAACATCTTCAACAACACCATCTCATCTCAAACCCTAGTTCATCTCTTGTATTCAATCTTGTTACCGGAACAATAGATTGGTGCTTGTGGGTGACTAGTAGTGTTGATTACATCTTGTAGTTGATTACTATATGGTTTATTGGTGGAAGATTATATGTTCAGACCCAATATGCTATTTAATACTCCTCTGATCATGAGCATGTTTATCATTTGTGAGTAGTTACTTTTGTTCTTGAGGTCACGGGAGAAATCATGTTGCAAGTAATCATGTGAACTTGATATGTGTTCGATATTTTGATAGTATGTATGTTGTGATTCCCTTAGTGGTGTCATGTGAACGTCGACTACATGACACTTCACCATATTTTGGGCCTAAGGGAATGCATTGTGGAGTAGCAATTAGATGATGGGTTGCGAGAGTGATAGAAGCTTAAATCCGGAGTAGCAATTAGATGATGGGTTGCGAGAGTGATAGAAGCTTAAATCCCAGTTTATGCGCTATTCCGTAAGGGACCGATTGGATCCAAAAGTTTAATTCTATGGTTAAAATTTATTCTTTATACTTTTCTCGTAGTTGCGGATGCTTGCGGGAGGGTTAATCATAAGTAGGAGGTTTGTTCAAGTAAGAACAGTACCTAGGCACCGGTCCACCCACATATCAAATTATTAAAGTAGCAAACACAAATCAAACCAACATGATGAAAGTGACTAGATGAAATTCGCGTGTACCCTCAAGAGCGCTTTGCTTATCATAAGAGACCGTTTTGGCATGTCCTTTGCCTCAAAAGGATTGGGCTACCTTGCTGCATACTTGTTACTATTATCGTTACTTGCTCATTACAAATTATCTTGCTATCAAACTACCCGCTACTTACAATTTCAGCACTTGCAGACATTACCTTACTGAAAACTACTTGTCATTTCCTTCTGCTCCTCGTTGGGTTCGACACTCTTACTTATCGAAAAGAGCTACAATTGATCCCCTATACTTGTGGGTCATCAGGGGGGCCCACGAGGCAACGACAATGACGGGGGGTGCGCCCTAGGGGGGCGCCCTCCACCCTTGTGGTGGCCCCGGGACTCCTCTCCGATATCTTTTCGTTCTAGTATTTTTCATATTTTCCAAAAATAATATCCGTAAATTTTGAGGTCAATTGGACTCCGTTTGATATTCCTTTTCTGCGAAACTCAAAAACAAGGAAAAAACAAAAACTGGCACTGGGCTCTAGGTTAATAGGTCAGTCCCAAAAATCATATAAAATAGCATATAAATGCATATAAAACATCCAAGATAGATAATATAATAGCATGGAACAATCAAAAATTATAGATATGTTGGAGACGTATCAAGCATCCCCAAGCTTAATTCCTGCTCGTCCTCGAGTAGGTAAATGATAAAAACAAAAATTTTGATGCAGAATGCTATCAAGTGCACAAGTTTGATCAATGATAATTTCAATCACTTTTTCTAGCATCATTATATATCATAACAGTAGCTCGTCTCATAAAACTTCTCATGATCAAGTAACAAGTTATTCACATGTTAAAACATAGACCATAAACTTTCTTGAAAGCTAGCAAACTATGTTCTCAGTCATCAAACAATTGCAATTCATCTTATTTTCAGGAAGAGTCTATGTAAGATCTTTGGTTTAGTAAATCCCACATAGTCAAATATCTTATAGTCTTCCATGATTGCTACCACTCAAAGCATATTTTTAGAACAAATAGCATCCATTGAACACAGAGAAAGATAGGGGCTTAATGTTTCGCCTCCCTACTTATTTTAAATAGATAATTGTCAACAATAATAATTCATGATCAAATATATTTGAATGGCCATATGTGCTTAGATCTTTCCCCATCACATGATTCTTTCCAACTAAAGAGTAGGTTGGAATGAGTAATACTGACTCTTGCATAAAAGTAAAAGATAGGCCCTCCGCAGAGGGAAGCAGGGATTTTGCAGAGGTGCCAGAGCTCGAAGCTTTTAAAACAGAGATGAAAATAATTTTGAGAGGTATGCTTTCATTGTCAACATAACAACCAAGAGTTCCCAATATATTCCATACTAGACACATTATAGGCGGTTCCCAAACAGAATGGTAAAGTTTTTACTCCTCCACCACCAACAAGCACATTCCACGGCTGGTCAGAAACAACGGGTACCGTCCATACCAACAACAGTCCTGGGAGAGTTTTATTTAATTATTTGCGATTTGATTTGAACTTGGAACTGGGCATCCCGGTTACCAGCCATTTTCTCGTGAATGATGAGCGGAGTCCACTCATCGTGAGAATAACCCACCTAGCATGGAAGATACTGACAGCCCCTAGTCGTTACATGACTGATTCGGGCATACAAAACATATTATTATTTGAAGGTTTAGAGTTTGGCACATGCAAATTTACTTGGAACGGAAGGTAAATACTGCATATAGGTAGATATGGTGGACACTCATGGAAGAAACTTGGTTCAAGGATTTTGGATGCAAAAGCAGTATTCCCGCTTAGTACGGAAATTTTTGCTAGCAAAAGATTCTAAATAGCAAGCACCACATGTTGGAGGATCCATAACAATATAACTTATATACAAATATACCCAAGCATAACTCATTATGTCGTCTTCCTTGTTCAACTTCAACTAATTTTCTCAGGTTTGAAAATAATTAATGGGGCTCACAATCATAGAAAATGTCCAAGATAGTATATTTATATGTGAAATCTCTCTTCCTTCAATATTCTTTCATGAATTGCTCAAGTGACCAATACTATGCTTGCTAACTTTCAATAAATTTACCACCTCTACTTCTTATATGTGAAGTCATTACTCCCCATGGGATAAGCATACGAAACATGTATAATTTCAGACTTATGATATTCAAATCATTCAACCATTTACTCATAGGATATAAGTGAAGGACGAGAGTAAATGACAAACTACTCCAAAAAGATATAAGTGAAGATTAATGAGTAGTCAAATAATTATTTAGCTATGTGAGGACTCTCTCTCATTTAAGTATTTCAGATCTTAATATTTTATTCAAACAGCAAACTTTCTGTTTTTAAAACAGCAACATATGGACTTGCAAAATAAGCATGGTAAAGGCTATATATGACCTTTTTATTGAACTAAAAGATGCAAAACATTACTCTAAATAAAAGAAAGAAAATCCTAATAAAAGAAAATGACGCTACAAGCAAAACACATGTCATGTGGTGAATAAAAATATAGCTCCAAGTAAGGTTACCGATGAACGAAGACGAAAGAGGGGATGCCATCCAGGGCATCCCCAAGCTTAGATGCTTGGTTGTCCTTGAATATTACCTTGGGGTGCCTTGGGCATCTCCAGTCTTAGGCTCTTGCCACTCCTTATTCCGTAGTCCATCGAAACTTCACCCAAAACTTGAAAACTTCACAACACAAAACTCAACAGAAAATCTCATAAGCTCCGTTAGTATAAGAAAATAAATCACCACTTTTGGTACTGTTGTGAACTCATTATTTACTTATAATGGTGTAATATCTAATGTATTCCAACTTCTACATGGTTCATACCCTCCGATACTACTCATAGATTCATCAAAATAAGCAAACAACACATAGAAAACAGAATCTGTCAAAAACAGAACAATCTGTAGTAATCTTTAACTCTCGAATACTTCTGTAACTCCAAAAATTCTGAAAAAATAGGACAACCTGAGAAATTTGTTTATTAATCTTCTACAAAAATACGCTTCTGTTAAAAATGAGAATTGTTTTTCTGAGCGCAAAAGTTTTTGTTTTTCAGCAAGGTCAAATCATCTATCACCGTAAGCCATCCCAAAGGGCTTACTTGGCACTTTATTGAAACAAAAGCTATAAAACATGATTACTACAGTAGCATAATCATGTGAACATACAAAAACAGTAGATATAAATGTTGGGTTGTCTCCAACAAGCGCTTTTCTTTAATGCCTTTCTAGCTAGGCATGACGATTTCAATGATGCTCACATTAACGATAAGAATTGAAACATAATGGGAGCATCATTAAGCATATGACAAGCACATTTAAATCTAACCCACTTCCTATGCATAGGGATTTTGTGAGCAAACAATTTGTGGGAGCAAGAATCAACTAGCATAGGAAGGTAAAACAAGCATGATATCAAGATTTGCAACACATAGAGAGAAAACTTGATATTATTCCAATATGTAAAAGCATATATTCCTCTCTCATAGTAATTTTCAGTAGCATCATGAATGAATTCAACAATATAACTATCTCACAAAGCATTATTCTCATGATGCACAAGCATAGAAATTTTACTACTCACCAGATAAGCAAAATTCTTCTCATCCATAGTAGTGGGAGCAAACTCAACAAAATAACTATCATGTGAGGCACAACCCAATTGAAAATTAAAATCATGATGACAAGTTTCATGGTTATCATTATTCTTTATAGCATACATGTCATCACAATAATCATCATAGATAGCAACTTTATTATCATAGTCAATTGGAACCTCTTCCGAAATAGTGGATTCATCACTAAATAAAGTCATGACCTCTCCAAATCCACTTTCGTAGATATTATAAGATTCAACACCCTCCAAAATAGTGGGATCATTACCTAGAGTTGACACTCTTCCAAACCCACTTTCATCAACATAATCATCATAAATAGGAGGCATGCTATCATCATAATAATTTTTCTCATCAAAACTTGGGGACAAAAAATATAATCTTCATCAAACATAGCATCCTGTGATGAAGATGGTGCGGTGGCCACATGACAACCTGTGACCAGAACTCGAAACTCTAATGGAACTAGACGCTAACACCAGCAACTCGACATGACGGTGCAACTGAAAATTCAACAAAGCAAAACTCTAAAAAGATTATGCAAAGGCTCAGATTGGTTCGGATATGATGATCTAACCCTTTTTTTTGGCTTTTTCGTGGACTATAGGTATGAAGAACAGACTGGATCTAAACTATGAAAAACTGTAAAATCTCACCAAGCAACCTGGAAATTTGATACCACTTGGTAGAGGCGAAGGTGTCCCGATGTTTCGATGAGATAGCTATCGTTTCTCGTGGGAGTCGACTTTGACTATCCGCTCATTTAACGTCCGAAGACGTCGCGCCTTAGCAGTCGCTAAACCAACTTCTGAGGGGTTATTGACCACGCCGGAGCACGATCAACCTGACCACGAGGGTCTATTTTCTGCGAGCAAACGAAGAACAAGCAAGAAACTGAGATTGCAAGCTGGATATTGCGATTATAAGAGGAAAGCTTTATTGATGAAAGTGGGGTTCTGTGATGTCTTGGTCTGGTCGCTGAACACAAACGAAATACACGAAGTTGCAGCTATGGCAAACTTTTAATCTAAACAAAACCCAAAGTGTAAACGATGCCCTAAGGGCTGTATATATGAAGGAGTAGGGGGAATTTCCTGGCCCCTTGTAGGAGGGGTCTGAAGCCAACCCTAACTTTGTTTCCCCACACATACGGACCCTAAAAATAGCCTGTACTTAAGTATTTCAAAATTACATGGGCCTGGCCCAAAAATAAGGTGGGGCAGCACCTAAAATAAGCTATGGACAAAAGTTATGAAGGGCATCTTGTATATTTCGTCCATGTCCTTGTGGGTCATCACGGAGGCTTCAAAGTGCTCAAATATGCACTAGAAACGCCATTCTGGATCCCTTCGCACGCGCCTTCTTCTCCATGCTTGATCATGCCCCGGTGTTCATCCCTCTTGTCCATACTAGGCCCTTCATTAGTAATCAACACTAATGTATCCAATTTAGGCAGCATGATATTCTCATGAACATTAGAATTTTCACCAAAAAATTGAAGTACCTGGTAATTCAATTGGTGTGTGCGAGCTCTAGTAATTGGTCCAGTATGTATAGCAGCAGGGTCTGTGGGTGTAACAATGGCATTGATGTCCTCATCAGAGTCCACCATATCTATCAATGGATTGAATAAGATCATTCGATTAAGTTGTCAATGGTGCAAAAGTAATAAAATTGCTCCTAAATATATATGATCTTTTATTGTAAGGGAAAATAAGATTTGTACGATCTTGTGATGGAAAAGATATAAAAGCGATGAACTGCATAATAAATGTTGCTATCACAAGGCGCAATATAAAATGATGTCCTTTCCATTAAGAGCTTGTACATCCAAAAATAATAAGTGCATGAAAACCTCTGCTTCCCTTTGCAAAGGGCCTATCTTTTACTTTTCAGTATTACTTTTATGCAAGAGTAATGTTCATCCCTTTTCAGTACTTATATTCTCCACTTGGCAAGCATCATGTGATAGAGAAATATCTCGGCACATATATCCAGTTGGATGTAGGTAATCATGAGCTATTATTGTTGACATTATCTTTGAGATAAATAAGTTTGGAGGTGAAAACCATAACCCCATCTTCCTATGCGTTTGACCAAAACTTGTGATCCATAAATATACCGTGAGTGTTAGAAATCATGGAATACTAAATGATAGTTGAGTATGCGAACTTGCTAAACAAAGCTCTTACATAGACTCTTTTTGAAAATATGATGAACTACAGTTGTTTCACTGACTGAGATTATAGTTTGTTAGTTTTCAATGAAGATTATGGTGCATACTTTAGCATGTGAATGAATCGCCACTTTATCATGAGAAGTTTTGTGATGATATATTGCTGCTATGATGATGATCATGATGCTTTCATGTACGTATTTTGTTTTATCGACACCTCTCTATCTCTATATGCATGTGTTCATGATTATCGAGTTTGATATTCGCTTAAGGACAAGCGAGGTCTAAGCTTGGGGGAGTTGATACGTCCATTTTGCATCATGTTTTCCTACTGTTATTTATTATGTTTTGGGTCATTATTCCACTTTATGATGCTATTCTAATGCATTTTCTCTCTTATTATACAATTCACATGAAGAGGGGGATTGCCGGGAGCTGGAATTCTGGACCTAAAAAGGCTACAATAGAGATAGATATTCTCCACGGATCTAAATGACCTGAAAATATATGAAGAATTGTTTTGAATATATAAAAAATATTGGAAGAAGAATTACTAGAATAGGGCCCACCAAGGAGCAACGAGCTCAGGGGGCGCGCCCTATGAGCTCGTGGCCCCACCAGTAGGCCTCTGGGCCCATATTCTCCTATATTAATATTTGCCCTAGAAGAAAACCAAGAGAAGACTTTCGGGATGAAGTGTCGCCTTCTCGAGGCGGAACCTGGGCAGGAGCACTTTTGCTTTCCAGCGGAGCGATTTCGCTGGGAAAACTTCCCTCTGCGAGGGGGAAATAAAAGCCAAACATCACCAACGACCCTCTCATCATGGGAGGACTCATCTTCATCAACATCTTCACCAACACCATCTTCGCTCAAACCCTAGTTCATCTCTATAGATTTTTTGCAAAGTCAAACTTCGTAAATTTTGACCAAGTTTATACGGAAAATTATCTATACCTACAGTACCAAATATAAAAAAATGAAACTACAACCTATGATTTATCTAGTGATGTATGTTTGGTATTTTATATGTAAATATTTTTCTTCATAAACTTGATAAAAGTTTATGAAATTTAAATTTTCAATAAAAATTACAAGCACTACATTATGAAACCGAGGCAGTACAGGTTATGATATCTCTTCCAAGTTTACGCGTGGCTACTTCGGCCAACGCTTAGGCTGCCTGCAGCTTTGCTGTGCCTGGTAGGTGGCCCTGCCGGCATTGTTTCCATGTCGTCAATGTTGTGTGGAACTACCGGATGGGTTCAACTCTCAATGAAAGCACCAATGTCGGTGTCAAAACCGACAGATCTCGGGTAGGGGGTCCCGAGCTGTGGATCTTGGACCGATGGGTAACAAGGGGCATACATACATTATTTATCCAGGTTCGAACCCTCTTGAAGAGGTAAAACCCTACTTCCTGCTTGATTGTATTGATGTGTTTGTGTAACAATTAAAGAGTTGATCTACCATGAGATCGGATGAACTAAACCCTAGGTGGGTATGATGATGGTTCTCTCTCTCTACAGGCTAAACCCTCTGGTTTATATAGACACCAGGGGTACCTAGGGTTACATGTGGTATGGTACCATCAGGGGATAAACATGCCGACTATATTATCTTGACTAGGAGGATACACCAACGCTTCGGAGGTTTGCTTCATGAACACGGAGTCGCTTATAGCTCTGCCTTCCCTGCCCGAGCACCTGACGCCCTGGTCCTTGATCCCATAGTGGACGGATTCAGACTCCACAAGGTGCTAATGGGTGGCGGCAACGGGTTAAACCTCATTTTCGAGGACACCCTAGAAAAAATGCAAGTGCATAGATCCATATCGAGCAAAGCCACACCACCTTTCGAGGGATCATCCCCGGAAAAAAGGCGCAATGCACTGGACGAGTTAATCTCGATGTAGTATTCGGCACTCCCGAGAACTACCGGTCCGAGGAATTAATCTTCCACATTGTGCCCTTTCATAGCAGTTATCACGCCCTATTGGGGCGTGATGCATTCACAAGATTCCATGCTATGCCACATAACGGGTATATCAAGATGCCAGGACCCAATGGCATGATCACAGTAATAAGCAATCCGGATAGAGCTCTTTCGGCCAAGAACAAAACAACATCGCTCGCCCTCGAAGCATTATCCGAGGCTCTCGTAGCCAAGGAATTAACCACGCTCTGCTCAACGGTGGATAGGGACGATGTAATCGTCAGCAAAAGGTCCAAATCCATATCTTTCAAGCCAGCAGATGAAATCGCCAAATTTCATGTGCATTCGACGGACCCTTACAAGACAACGTCCATTGGAGCCCAGCTAGACCCCGCGGTCGATTCGGCATTGCGTGTATTTTTGCACGAAAACTGGGACATATTCGCCTAGCTCCCCTCAGACATGCCAGAAATCCCACGAAGACTAGTTGAGCATAGCCTGAACATATTTAAAGGCTTCAAGCCAGTCAAACAGGCCCTACGTCGATTTTCCGAACCCAAGCGTCAGAAAATGGGTGAAGAACTAGCGAAATTACTCGGAGCCGGATTCATCCTAGAAATCAAACACCCCGAGTGGTTGGCTAATCTGGTCATGGTGCCCAAGAAAGACAAATCCTGGCGGTTGTGCGTCGATTTCAAAGACCTAAATAAAGCTTGCCCCAAGGATCCATTTCCTTTACCCCGCATAGACCAGATCATCGGCGCAACCGTCGGACATGACTCATTGTGCTTCCTCGAGGCCTACTCCGGATACCATCAAATCAAAATGAAGGAATCAGACCAAGCTGCAACGGACTCCATCACCCCCTACGGGCCATTCTGCTTCAACACAATGCCCTTCGGATTAAAAAATGCAGGCGCTATATACCAGTGCATGATTGCTACCTCTTGAGCATGCGTTGGTTTTCCCTTGAAGAGGAAAGGGTGATGCAGCAAAGTAGCATAAGTATTTTCCTCAGTTTTTGAGAACCAAGGTATCAATCTAGTAGGAGACTACATGCAAATCTCCTAGTACCTGCACAAACAATCAAGAACCTTGCAACCAGCGCGATAAGGGGTTGTCAATACCTTCACGGCCACTTGCAAAAGTGAGATCTGATAAAGATAATGAGATAAATATTTTTGGTATTTTTGGTGTATATATTAGAAAAGTAAAGATTGCAAAATAACAAACTAGAATTATAGATCGGAAACTTATATGATGTAAAGTAGACCCGGGGGCCATAGGTTTCACTAGTGGCTTGTCTCAAGATAGCATATATTACGGTGGGTGAACAATGACTGCCAAGCAATTGATAGAAAAGCGCATAGTTATGAGAATATATAGGAATGATCATGAACATAGGCATCACGTCCGTGTCAAGTGGACCGAAACAATTCTGCATCTACTACTATTACTCCACACATCGACCGCTATCCATCATGCATCTAGAGTATTAAGTTCATAAATAAAGAGTAACACATTAGGCAAGATGACATGATGTAGAGGTATAAACTCAAGCAATATGATATAAACCCCATCTTTTATCCTCGATGCCAACAATACAATACGTGCCTTCCTGCCCCTGCTGTCACTCGGAAAGGACACCGCAAGATTGAACACAAAGCTAAGCAGTTCTCCCTTGCAAAAAAGATCAATCTAGTAGGACAAACTAAACCGATAATTCGAAGAGACTTGCAAAGATATTAAATCATGCATATAAGAATTCATAGAAGAATCAAATATTGTTCATAGATAATCTTGATCATAAACCCACAATTCATCGGATCTCGGCAAACACACCGCAAAAATAATTATCGAATAGATCTGCAAGAAGATCGAGGAAAACTTTGTATTGAGATCGAAAAGAGAGAGAAGAAGCCATGTAGCTAATAACTATGGACCGGAAGGTCTATGGTAAACTACTCACACATGATCGGAGAGGCTACGGTGTTGATGTAGAAGCCCTCCGTGATCGAATCCCGCTCCGACAGATCACCGGAAAAGGCCCCAAGATGGGATCTCACGGGTACAGAAAAATGGTTTCATGGCTCCCCTGGATGTTTTCAGGGTATAAGAGTATATATAGGCGAAAGAAGTAGGTCGGTGGAGCTACGAGGGGCCCACGAGGGTGGGGGCGTGCCTACCCCCTTGGGCGCGCCCTCCTGCCTCGTGGCTGCCTCGTTGCTTCCTTGACGTCCACTTCAAGTCTCCTGGATTGTGTTTTTTCCAAAAAAACATCCTCGCGAAGGTGTCGTTCTGTTTGGATTCTGTTTGATATTCCTTTTCTGCGAAACACTGAAATAGGCAAAAAAACAGCAATTTGCACTGGGCCTTCAGGTAATAGGTTAGTCCCAAAAATAATATAAAAAGGTATATTAAATCCCATTAAACATCCAAAGCAGATAGTATAATAGCATGGAACAATCAAAAATTATAGATACCTTGGATACGTATCAAGCATCCCCAAGCTTAATTCCTGCTCGTCCTCGAGTAGGTAAATGATAAAAACAGAATTTTTGATTTGGAATGCTACCTAACATAATTATCAATGTAATGTTCTTTACTGTGGCATGAATGTTCAGATTTGAAAGATTCAAGACAAAAGTTTAATATTGACATAAAAATAATAATACTTCAAGCACACTAACCAAGAAATTATGTCTTATCAAAATAACATAGCCAAAGAAAGCTCATCCCTACAAAATCATATAGTTTGGCTATGCTTCATTTTTGTCACACAAAAATGCTCTCATCATGCACAACCTCGATGACAAGCCAAGCAATTGTTTCATACTTTAGTATTCTCAAACTTTTTCAATTTTCACGCAATACATGAGTGTGAGCCATGGACATAGCACTGTGGGTGGAATAGAATATAATGATGGGGGTTGTGTGGAGAAGACAAAAAAGGAGAAAGTCTCACATTGATGCGGCTAATCAACGGGTTATGGAGATGCCCATCAATTGATGTCAACGTGAGGAGTAGGGATTGCCATGCAACGGATGCACTAGAGCTATAAATATATGAAAACTCAACAAAAGAAACTAAGTGGGTGTGCATCCAACTTGCTTGCTCACGAAGACTTAGGGCATTTGAGGAAGCCCATTGTTGGAATATACAAGCCAATTTCTATAATGAAAAATTCAACTAGTATAAGAAAGTGACAATATAGGAACTCTCTATCATGAAGATCATGGTGCTACTTTGAAGCACAAGTGTGGAAAAAGGACAGTAGAATTGTCCCTTTTATCTCTTTTTTGGCCCTTTTTTTATATTTGGCCTTTCTCTTTTTTTTTTCTCAGGACAATGCTCTAATAATGATGATCATCACACTTCTATTTATTTACAACTCAAAGATTACAACTCGATACTAGAACAAAGTATGACTCTATATGAATGCCTCCGGCGGTGTACCGGGATGGGCAATGAATCAAGAGTGACATGTATGCAATTATTCATGGTGGCCTTTCCACAAATACAATGTCAACTACATGATCATGAAAGGCAATATGACAATGATGAAGCGTGTCATGATAAACAGAATGGTGGAAAGTTGCATGGCAATATATCTCGGAATGGCTACGGAAATGCCATAATAGGTAGGTATGGTGGCTGTTTTGAGGAAGATATAAGGAGGTTTATGTGTGACAAAGCGTATCATATCACGGGGATTGGATGCACCGGCGAAGTTTGCACCAACTCTCAAGGTGAGAAATGGCAATGCACGGTACGGAAGAGGCTAGCAATGATGGAAGGGTGAGAGTGCGTATAATCCATGGACTCAACATTAGTCATAATGAACTCACATACTTATTGCAAAAATCTACAAGTCATCAAAACCAAGCACTACACGCATGCTCCTAGGGGGGTAGATTGGTAGGAAAAGACCATCGATCATCCCTGTCCGCCACTCATAAGGAAAGCAATCAAAGAACACCTCACGCTTCAAATTTGTCACACAACGTGTTTACCATACGTGCATGCTACGGGACTTGCAAACCTCAACATAAGTATTTCTCAATTCCATAATTACTCAGCTAGCACGACTCTAATATTACCATCTTCATATCTCAAAACAATCATCAAGTATCAAACTTCTCATAGTATTCATTGCACTCTATATGGAAGTTTTTATTATACCCATCTTGGATGCCTATCATACTAGGACTAATTTTATAACCAAAGCAAATTACCATGTTGTTCTAAAAGACTCTCAAAATAATATAAGTGAAGCATGAGAGATCAATTATTTCTATAAAATAAAACCACCACCGTGCTCTAAATGATATAAGTGAAGCACTAGAGCAAAATTATCTAGCTCAAAAGATATAAGTGAAGCACATAGAGTATTCTAATAAATTATGATACATGTGTGTCTCTCCAAAAGATATGTACAACAAGGATGATTGTGGTAAACTAAAAAGCAAAGACTCAAATCATACAAGACACTCCAAGCAAAACACAAATCATGTGGTGAATAAAAATATAGCCTCAAGTAAAGTTGTCGATGGACGAAGACGAAAGAGGGGATGCCTTCAGGGGCATCCCCTAGCTTAGGCTTTTGGTTGTCCTTGAATTTTACCTTGGGGTGCCTTGGGCATCCCCAAGATTAGGCTCCTGCCACTCCTTGTTCCAAAATCCATCAAATCTTTACCCAAAAACTTGAAAACTTCACAACACAAAACTCAACAGAAAATCTCATGAGCTCCGTTAGTGTAAGAAAACATAAGACAACTTTAAGGTACTGTAATGAACTCATTCTTTATTTATATTGGTGTTAAACCTACTGTATTCCAACTTCTCTATGGTTCATACCCCCCCGATACTAGCGATAGATTCATTAAAATACATGAAAAACAGAATCTGTCAAAAACAGAACAGTCTATAGCAATCTGATTTGTTCAAATACTTCTGGAACTTCAAAAATTCTGAAAAACTAGGACAACCTGGATAATTTGTATATTGATCTACTTCAAAAAGGATTGGTATTTTATCACGTTTTGGTGAATTTCAACAATTATTTTCATGAGCGTAAAGTTTCTGTCTTTTTCAGCAAGATCAAACAACTATCACCCAAGAATATCCTAGTGGTTCTACTTGGCACAAACATTAATCAAAACATAAAACCATATCTAAACAGAAGCTAGATGAATTATTTATTACTAAACAGAAACAAAAACAAGAAACACAAATAAAATTGGGTTGCCTCCCAACAAGCGCTATCGTTTAACGCCCCTAGCTAGGCATAAAAACAAGAATAGATTTAGGTATTGTCATCTTTGGTATGCAATTCTTCAATTGAACACTTATAACCCTTAGGAGTTTCCTTATTTTTATTAATGATCAAACTCCTAGGCAAGAAATCTAGAAATTCATTTGTAGCAAAAGGTTCCTTAATGATAGCGAAAAAGTTGGGGCGAACACTTATTGATTTGAGATCCACATTTTCCTTACTAGAAGATTCACCCTTATTTTTAGGAACATACATAAATTTGTTAACTTTGGTAGTAGGAGGATTTGAAGTGTTTCTTACGGCAGAAAAGGCAGACCCTAAATTGGTCATAATATCCTCAAGTTTATCAATTCTAGTGGAATCTTGATCTATCTTTTCATTAACTATGGGTTCTTTTTCTCGAAAAATTTCAGAGTAACTCCTACCTTAGATCCATATTGGGTAATTTGGTTTTGGATCTTTTTATCCAAATTATCGATCAACTCTACAGTGGCAACTTTGTTTTCGATAATTTCAAGCCTTTGCATCACATGTTCCAAAGTTAAAATAGTTCCATTAACCAAAAGAGGTGGTGGGCCAAACAAATCTAACATAGCATTATAAGAATCAAAAGTATGGCTACCCAAGAAATTCCCTCCGGTAATGGTATCAAGAATATATTTGTTCCAAGGAGTGATGCCTACATAAAAATTGTGAAGAAGAACGGAAGTAGATTGCTTCCTAGTGGATCTATTCTGAGCATTGCAAATTATATGCCAAGCATCTTTTAGATTTTCTCCCTCCCTTTGTTTAAAATTAAGAACTTCATGATCGGGAGTACTAACAATGATAGAAGTACTAACCATAACGGCAAAACAAACGATCTAATAGAAGGACACACAAGAAGCAAGCGAAAATAGATGGACAGAAAAAGGGCGAATAAAACGGCAAAGGTGAAGTGGGGGAGAGGAAAACGAGAGGCAAATGGCAAATAATGTAATGCGAGGGAGAAGAGTTTGTGATGGGTACTTGGTATGTCTTGACTTGTGTGTAGATCTCCCCGGCAACGGCGCCAGAAATCCTTCTTGCTACCTCTTGAGGATGCGTTGGTTTTCCCTTGAAGAGGAAAGGGTGATGCAACGAAGTAGCGCAAGTATTTCCCTCAGTTTTTGAGAACAAAGGTATCAATCCAGTAGGAGACTACATGCAAATCGCCTAGTACCTGCACAAACAATCAAGAACCTTGCAACCAATGCGATAAAGGGGTTGTCAATCCCTTCATGGCCACTTGCAAAAGTGAGACCTAATAAAGATAATAAGATAAATATTTTTGGTATTTTTGTTGTATAGATTGGAAAAGTAAAGATTGCAAAATAATAAACTAGAATTATAGATTGAAAACTTATATTATGTAAAGTAGACCCGGGGGCCATAGGTTTCACTAGTGGCTTCTCTCAAGATAGCATATAGGGCCAAATCTTTTGGCAGCTTAAAAAATAAGCCGCCTCCTCCCCAGCTTTTCCCTTAAGCCGCATCTCTTATTCATTGGAGCTTCTAAACTAGTTATGGAATAACTAATTTCTTCTAAACTATTTATGGAATAACTAATTTAGAAGCGTCAACAAATTTTGGGGCGGCTTATTTTTTAAGCTAGGGAGAGGCAGCTTATTTTTGAAGCCTCCCAAAAGAACTGACTCATATGGGTGAAAAAATTACTGTCGAGCAATTGATAGAAAGTGCATAGTTATGAGAATATCTACGCATGATCATGAACATAGGCATCACGTCCATGTCAAGTAGACCGAAACGATTCTGCATCTACTACTATTACCCCACACATCGACCGCTATCCAGCATGCATCTGGAGTATTAAGTTCATAAGAATAGAGTAGCGCATTAGGCAAGATGACATGATGTAGAGGGATAAACTCAAGCAATATGATATAAACCTCATCTTTTTATCCTCGATGGCAACAATACAATACGTGCCTTGGGAAAGGACACCGCAAGATTAAACCCAAAGCTAAGCACTTCTCTCATTGCAAGAAAGATCAATCTAGCACTACTGGAATCAGGGATTTTGGCGTTTGCTAGCGGATGGCAAAGAAGGTCTTTGCCATCAGTACTAACATGCATTTATTAAAGAATCGGCATTTACGACAAAGAAGGTCTTTGCCATCTGTCTTTTCTTTGTCGTCTGCTGGCAGACAGCAAAGAAGCTTTGCCGTCTGCCGCAGACGGCAGAGGTGCTGGTGGGGTCCACTGGATGCTAGTACACTACAACGGTCCAACCCCCTCTTTGCCGTCTGCTGGTAGATGGCAAAGAGATGGGGCTATCTTTTTTTTGGCGGGTAAAATAAAACTGTTGCCCCCACCTCCTCTATCTGTATCCCCTCTCTCTCCGCCCTCTCTCTCCGCCCCACCCCCTCTCTCCCTCTCCCTCCCGCGGGCAGCTACGGCGGCTAATTCCGGCGAGCTCCGGCAGGATTCGACGACGCCTGCCCCACAGCCGAGCGCCGCCCGACCCTGCCTCCCTCGAGCACCGAGCTCCTCTACTCCCCGCCCGCGTCCCCGCGTCGTTGCCGCCGCCCCACGTTGCCTCGCGCCCGGATCCAGCCTCCTCCTCGCCACACGGATCTCCTCCTCGCCGGAGTGACGCCCCTCGCCGGAGCAGCGCCGGCCAAGCCCATCGGCCACCAGGTGCGTCTTTGGATCAGTTTCCCCCATCTCTCCCCTTTATCCAGTCTTAAACTGTCGATTTGGCAAGATCTCGCCGGTTTAAGTAGACGGTGCGGTGATACGTTCTTGGTGTGGTTGATTTATTTCATTGCTAACTGCAGGAATATCCCTGATTATAGTGGGTACTGTGTAACAAAAATGCCACACGATATACGGGTTAATCAACGCATTGGGGAGATGTGGTGTGTTAAAATCCCTTAAAAAGTAAAAGTGTTTATGTGGTTGCAGCTGAAAAAGAGTATTACGACAAGAGATAATCACTTTAGATGTACATCGCAAGTTATGTTAGGAGCTCTGCAGGCTTTTGAGACATGCTTGAAAATGTAGATAGTTTTAGATCCCGCATAGAGAAATTCCCTAGTGAAGATACACAGCTAGTAGCTGTGAGTTTAGCTGCAGACTGCAGTATTCTATAGTAGAAAGTTAGCAATATGGCTAGGTTTAGTCATGTTTACGAATGTGACTCCAGTTTTTTTTTTCGATTGCTCCAGATTACAGAGAGGAAAATGGCCCCATGCCATGGTGTCGCTGCTATTTAAATATCGGAAATGTTAACGCCCACACGTGTGGGCGTTTGCACATCGCCCACACGTCTCCGTCACCACTCATTTTGCCACGTATGAATAGATGACATCAGCAGAATTTTTTTTGGTTTTCGGCTTAAAAATGTTGTATCTCCTAAATGAAAAGGCAAACTAAAAATCCGTTTTCACCATTAAATCCGTCTCGACGAGATCTTCAAAACTAGACCCCATGTTGATATGTTTCGACGAATTTTTTTTGCCAAAAGTTGCCACGATGTTTACACTGCAGTTGCCATAGGGCTTAAACTAAAGTTGCCATGTGGCAATTTTAGTTTGTAGATCATGGCAATTTTAGTATTTTGATGATGGCAACTCCAAGATTACTTTGACCATGAAAATTATTTCTTGTATGAACCATGGCAATTTTACGTGCATGTATCATGGCACTTTTAGTTTATGGGTCATGGCAAGTCTAGTTTCGTAATTCCCCATTTTATAAATGTCAAAATTTACTTTTAAATGTAGAAGAAAATAGCTGAAACATATCATGGCAAGTTCAGTGTAAACATCATGGAAATTCATATGCAATAGACATGGCAACTTTTAATCCAAATTTTTTTCATCAAAACATATCAACATGTGATCTAGTTTCGAAGATCTCATCGCGAGGGATTTAATGGTGAAAACAGATTTTCAATCGGATTTTTCGTTTAAGAGATAAAACATTTTAAAAACTGAAAATCCAAAAAGATTCCTGCATGCATGCATGCGATGACGTGGCAATCTGTTTACATTAGAGACGTATGGTGCGTCTCCCTTTCTGCCACACGTGTGGCAGTTAGCGCGACCCTTAAATATACCACAGATTTCTTGAACATGAGGAGATGATGTCCGCCAATGAATCGTAGACTGGGGGTGGGCTGAAGCTTCTAGCTTGCTGGCTGGTATTATCATTACATTAACTTTCCTCTTACTCACATCCCGTACTCTACTAGACAACAGAAAAATAGAGTCCTATATGTGCTATGCCAGTGTATAGTTGGAAAGTTGTTTCTGTGTAGTTGGTATATTTCTACCTTCTCTCTGTTGGGTATTTTTTTATTGCTGTTGGACTGTGTGTTTCCTGGTGTTGCTAATAGGTATGCTATATGATAGTTCACAGGTTGTCGACATCTGCCTTGGTTGAATAACACACAGGTTGTTGGCATATGCTTACACACACGCATTTTAATCGGTATCGGTACATGCGTGCACACTCACTGCGGCAAGTATAAATGTGACCCTCTTGTCTCTGTTAAGAGGGAGATAATATTTTTCTGTACAAGTTATAGAATTTGGATCATTATATTTACGTCGGAAGTCAAAGCATGCATGCTAGATATGTAGCTCAAGTAAGTTGTAACTATTAAACATGTGATATACCGAGCTAGTTACTATTAGTATGTCTATTGTACTAGCCAATAGATGATACGTTGGTTGTTGACATCATTAACATGCATCCAAACCAATATTATTCACTTGCTGTTTTTTAATCTATATGCAAACTTGGACATTTACAGCCGGTCTGTAGCACCTAGGATATAGTACTGTAATCATGTAAAACTGAAACTGAATCTGATAATCTTGTGTGCATGTGTATACTTACAATGTAGCCTCACACCATTAATAGTTATCTGCAGCAATTTAGAAGAATCTATCAAGTCATTGAGCTGCAGAAAAAGGGCCCCTTGTGTGTTTTCAAATGAAACTTCTGGCTGCACTTCTCTCGCTCTTGTTGAGACTCAGTGCTGCACTTGATATTAACTGAACATTTTCTCTAATTTTGCGATGAATATGAAACTGCACTGCCGACTGTGTAGTTGATTCTGTTTTGGAGAGATAAAAGAAACTACTTCAGTTAGCATCTCACATGAGATGTGTTTGTGTAGTTACTCATTAATTCCTGCAGAAACCTGTAGTAGATGCTCTGAAGAACAAGGTTTCGGAACCAGATTCATATTTGCAGGATAATAAGGTGTTGTTGCATAAGTCGAATGGACCAACTAGCAGACGTCGTGTTTCCTGAAGTGTTGTGGCCATGGAGGACTTGGTGCATCGAGCACCTTGAGTCCTCATTGCATGCCCGTCTGTCCTGAATGCTAGTGCACACTTCACGCCAAATACTTTCACCTTCTCCACAACCGACTGTAGTTCCCAAGTCCGAGGATGCGCGCACGACAAATGACACCTTCAGTTGTTGGTACATTCTCTTTTCCATCCATTCTTCTGGGAGCATTATTCTTTTTTAGCACAAGGATGATGACCTATTTTACAGATATAAGTTGCATCATAATAATCTTCACATTTTAGTTGCATCATAATAGTCTTCTTCTTATATCTTCTTCTTCTAACTTAATTCTTTCCCATTTTGCAGATTTGCTTTAGATCACGGAAGCTTGGGTTGATGGAGTGCTTGTCTTTAGTTTTTGTTTGGACTTTGTGAAACTTGCTACCTATAGATGAAACTATGTAATATTGATGAAACTATGTATATGTATGGATGAAACTTGCTACTATTGGTAACATGTGTTGGATATGTGTTCACGGATATGTGTTGGATATATATGTGTTCATGACTATTGGCAATATATGTTGGATATGCTATATTGGTCATATATATATATGTATATGTGTGTGTGTGTGTGTGTGTGTGTGTGTGTGTGTTTGAATTTCTATGAAAATGAATTGATATAACAAAAAACAGAAGAAAAAAAACAGGGGCTATATAGCCACTTTGCCGTCTGCTAGCAGACGGAAAAGAGGCCACGTGGCAGCAGCCTGGGGTGGCCTATTTGGGCTCTTTGCCGTCTGCCGGCAGATGGCAAAGATGCAAAGGTCTTTGTCGTCTGCTGGTAGACGGCAAAGCACGCCATTAACCCCCTAACAGACCTACGCTGTCATGTGTGCCGTCTAGGTCCTTTGCCGTCTGCTGGCGGACGACAAAGACCATTTCATCTTTGCCGTCCGCCAGCAGACGGCAAAGTGCCCTTTGCCGTAGCTTATTCAGCCGGACCTATTGTCGTCTGCTGGCTGACGGCAAAGGTCTTTGCCGTCCGCAAGGCATGCCTTTGCCGTCCGCCATGGCAGACGGCAAAGTTCCTGATTCCTGTAGTGTAGTAGGCCAAACTAAACCAATAATTCGAAGAGACTTGCAAAGATATTAACTCATGCATATAAGAATTCAGAGAAGAATCAAATATTGTTCATAGATAATCTTGATCATAAACCAACAATTCATCGGATCTTGGCAAACACACCGCAAAAAGAATTACATCGAATAGATCTCCAAGAAGATCGAGGAGAACTTTGTATTGAGATCCAAAGAGAGAGAAGAAGCCATCTAGCTAATAACTATGGACCCGAAGGTCTGTGGTAAACTATTCACACATCATCGGAGAGGCTATGCTTTTGATGTAGAAGCCCTCCATGATCGAATCCCCCTCCGGCAGATCGCCGAAAAAGGCCCCAAGATGGGATCTCACGGGTACAAAAGGTTGCGGCGGTGGAAAAGTGGTTTCGTGGCTCCCCTGGATGTTTACTGGTGATTTTGCTGAGAATTTGGTGTATATTTGGTTGCCTCTATGTTTACTTGATATTTATTTCTGGATTGGAAAATATATTGGCATTGAATTTAGGCGGAATGTACATCTATGATGTAAATATTATTTTACATGAAGAGGCACATCCAAATCAAGAAGTGGATTAAATGTTTATTGGACCAAATCTATTTGGGCTTTGAAAAGGCCATGTCCCAAAATATATTAGTGGGAACAAAGGCTGAAATTTAAAAAGAAATTGGACCGTAAAATGACCGAGGCCCAAAAAGGAAATGGCATGTAAAAGGCCACGACCCAGAAAATAAAGTTGAATTATTGGCCCAAGCCCATGTAGCCGACCAGAATTAACAGGAAAAAATACATTAAATGGGCTAATTAATGGGCTCGACCCATATAGACACCGAAATGGACCAGGCTGATTCTTATCAACGACCAATTCAATTGGTCGCAAATTTGCCACGTCAGCTTGCCACGTTGGATCCGACATGGCCTGGGCAGACAACCAGCGACCAAAACAATTGGTCGTAGAACCAACCACCTTTTATTTTGGTCGTTGCCTTCTACGAACATATCACAGAGAAGGTTGTTAAGTTTCATTAAAGACGGTCAGCTTTTGACCTATCGTTTTTGGTAGCAAAAAGGTCATGAAAAATAATGACCATTCAGCGACTAGTGATGGTCGCAAGTTGACATATTTCTTGTAGTGGAGGAAGGTGACAGCCTAGTCAGCCGTCAAGTTCCTCAAGGGAATATTTTGCCGTTTTGGTATCTCTAACAGGATCATCACCGACAACGATACACAGTTCACAAGCCAAACCTTCATACAGTACTGTCAAGACCTTGGTAGTAAAATCTGTTTTGCATCAGTTGCTCAACCGAGAAGCAATGGCCAAGCAGATAGAGCAAATGCTGAAGTGGTGTGGGGCTCAAGACCAGAACATTTCACAAGCTGCACAAGTGTGGAAGGCGCTGGGTAGATGAGTTATTGGCAGATCTTTGCGCACTCAGGACGACACCAAATCGAGCTACCGGCGAGACACCCTTTTCCCTTGTATATGGTGTAGAGGCGGTGCTCCCCATGGAACTCAAATACGAGTCACCTCCAGTTCAAGCTTTTGATGAAGGAGATCAAGAAGAGATGTAGCAAGATGAAGGCACGCTCCTTGAGGAAGATCGTCTCTGGGCTCCTGTGCATGCTACACGATATCAACAAGCTTTTCGCCGCTACCATAGTCGCAAAGTGCATGCCCGAAGCCTTGAGAAAGGTGGCCTAGTTCTTCCTCGCATACAGTTTGTGAAGTGATCAAACAAGTTGACACCCAAGTGGGAAGGCCCTTATCGGGTAGTACAAGTCACTAGACCTGGCTCAGTCCTTCTAGAGACCGAAGATGGCACTCCAGTGCAAAGCTGATGGAACATTGTGCATCTTCGCAAGTTCTACCCATGAGGTGTGCTTTCCGGGCTGCCCGACAAGCTCTTTTGTACAAGTTGGCTGACAAGGCATGTAATCTTTTGTACAAAGCCGGGTGAAGAACCCGTCTGTAGTGAAATAAAGCTAAGTGTTTCACAACCTTTTGTCAATGTACATATTTATTTGTGTATGTTTCATATGATGTTGTGTTATATTTTCCCTTGTATAAAATGATTAACGAGTAGTCAACGTTTCTAGCCTCCTCTTTTCTCTTCTTTCTTGTGGGGACCCCAACTTATAAAGTCGAAGCCACCAACTGTACGTGCACAGTTATCCCAAGGATCAATGCTCACCATACACAACAAACTGAATATCAAGAGTTTACATCCATTACATAGGGTCTTACACAAATAGGACCATTATGGTCAAGTCTTACATAGATAATGCCTTAAGGGCTAAACACCAAATGAAACATCACAGTGGAAATCTTCATTGATAACTTGGAACCATGCCATCTGCCTTAACCCTATAGGAATTCTGACTGGGAAAGCATCCTAGTTCGCATGTTCATCACCAAACAACTCCTCTTCAAACTCCTGCTCTTCCATGCATGGCCAAGTTAGTAGCCAGGGACTAGCCAGTGAGTAATTTTGAATGTAATCCCAAGCAACCCATGATTGATAATAGAATAATATGCAAGGTTATATTACTAAGTTGGCATTTTGTGGAAAGCTAGTTTTTCTTATGCAAGTATGATCAATATTGCTTTAGAAATCATGAATGTGTTTGCAACAAGTATTAAGAGGTTTCAAACATCAACATCGAGAAAGATTTATGAACAACTCCATCTCAGGCTCATCGTCACTTCCTGATGAATCTCATCACCATACTTCCAACCCAACTTGAAAGGACATGCGGTGCCCCCATGTGTGGTTTTGGTAATTGATGACATTCTCTAAGGACTAATGGTTGCATTGAGTTATATTTGAAGGATTTTTCCATAGGCATTTCTTGAAGTCGTGTTGGTTTCAAGGAGTTTATGGGTTGACCAAGGTGCTATTAAGGAATTATCCAAAGATTGGTCATGTGAGTGTTGAGCTTATTGCAAGCATGTCTTGAAGAAGAAGATTGTGTGATCATTCATGTTTACCTTCAAGACATCATCCAAACGAAGAGAGTTGGAAAGATTCAAGGTTGATCAAGACTAAGTCAAGAGTGAATCAAGTTGATCAACTCACAAAGCGTAGAAGATGTACCGAGAGGGATCAAGTGATCCCATGGTATGGTAAGCATTGTCCATTGCACTTTGTGTACTAACCCATGGTCTATGTGAGAGTCTATGTGGGGTTAGGTACGTGTCCATGGGCTTGCGTCAAGAGGAAGATATCATACAACCCATGGAAAGGATGACATCAAGTGGTGATCGTCATCAAGATTGCCGTGTGCAAGTTCAAGTGGAGAATCACAAAGAGATCAAGTGCTTGAAGCTTGCCATCCATTGTGGTGTCAATGGACTTGTGAAGATGTGTCAAGAGTGGCTCACCCATAGTGGAGTATGGGGAGCAATCATCTAGTCTCCATCGACCCAACGCCAATCAAGAAAGGTGGTCCATCTTGAGGAGGACAAGATCGTCATAATCTAGCTCAAGTGGATCATGTGCAAGGCAAAGGTTTGCCCTTGATAGGTTTTCTATTTTACCGGTCTCATGGTGGTATTTGGGAGACCGGGTTATAGGATCGATAGCCGTACTATCAAGGGGGGCTCTCAAGTGAGTAGCTTGATCGTAACGTTAAATCGAGAGCTCAAACCATTGCATCCTTGCATCATGTTTCTTGGTTCTTATTTGGTTCTCTTTGTGAGTCTTAGAGCTTATGGTCATCTTAATGACAAGCTTGAGTTCATCGAAAACGGAGTTTGCATGCGTCTTCTATGAAGTTTTCGGTGTTGGAGGTTTTACCGGTCTTATCTGAGGAAGGGTTCTCACCATTTTCTTTTGGGATTTTTCTCATTTGCTTATTATTGGTATTTCTATCAAGATTGTGTTAGCCCTTGTCGCTAGCTTTCCAACAAACTTGGTTTCATCGAATTCGGAGTCCGAATGCAGAAGTTGTGGTAGTTTTGGTGTTCTGAAAAGGCTGCAGCGGTACTACCGCGGGTAGGAGCGGAAGTAATTTTTTACTACCGCCCTTGGGAGCGGTACTACCGCTTGGAGCAGTTGGCTACTTCCGTGGCTACTTCCGCTCGGGACCAAAAACTCGTCACCAGTCCAGCGGTGGTAGGCACGGATGTAATTTTTTAGTACCGCTCGCAAGCAGTAGTACCGCTACCCCTAGCGGTAGTATCGTGATGTCAAGCGGTACTACCGCTCGGTGCAGGCTGTGAGCATAACGGTTGGATTTTTCCCCACCTATAAAAGGGGGTCTTCTTCCCCATTGAACCTTATCCTTTGAGCTCGTGTTCTTCCCCAATTGTTTACCTTCTTCGAGCTTGCTAACTCTCAATCCCTCCATGGATTCTTGCTAGTTTCGAGGGAAAAGAGAGGAGATCTAGATCCACATTTCCACCAATCACTTTCTCCTCTATGTGAGGGGAACCCCTTGGATCTATATCTTGGAGTTCTTGGTGTTCTCCTTCTTGTTCTTCCTCTCATTTTCTTCCCTAGCATTAGTTGCTTTGGTGGGATTTAAGAGAGAAGGACTTGGGCACTCAGTGTGCCCTTGCCATTGCATTTGGTGCATCGGTTTGAGTTCTCCACGGTGATACGTGGAAGTTACAAGTTGAGAAGCTTATTACTCTTGGGTGCTTGGTGCCCTTGATCTTGTTCCTCTTGGGTGCTTGGGCGCCCTAGACGGTTGGTGGTTGTCGGTGTCAAAACCGGCGGATCTCGGGTAGGGGGTCCCGAACTGTGCGTCTAGGCGGATGGTAACAACAGACAAGGGACACGATGTTTTTACCCAGGTTCGGGCCCTCTCGATGGAGGTAATACCCTACTCCTGCTTGATTAATATTGATGATATGGGTAGTACAAGAGTATATCTACCACGCGATCAAGGAGGCTAAACCCTAGAAGCTAGCCTATGGTATGATTGTTGTTCGTCCTACGGACTAAAACCCTCCGGTTTATATAGACACCGGATAGGGTTAGGGTTACACAGAGTCGGTTACAATGGTAGGAGATCTACATATCCGTATCGCCAAGCTTGCCTTCCACGCCAAGGAAAGTCCCATCCGGACACGGGACGAAGTCTTCAATCTTGTATCTTCATAGTCCGTGAGTCCGCCAACGGTGATAGTTCGCTATCCGGACACCCCTAATCCGGACTCCTCGGTAGCCCCGAACCAGGCTTCAATGACGATGAGTCCGTGGCGTAGTTTGTCTTCGCATTGCGGCGGGTTCTTCTCCAAATTCCATATACTTGTCGAATAGTGTCCGGCTCGATAAATGCTGCATTCCTTGGCTTCTACGCCCAATAATGGCCATCTTCCACGTGTTTGAATGAATGCGAAAAGCCACGGTATTTTTACATTTACCCCCTAGCTGCGCAAATGAGCCGCCTATAAAAGGGACGAGGATCTAGATCTGAGTCACACCATCCTCCATGAAGCTTTCATCGAGCGCCTCGACAAAGACCCATTCCATCATGGGCGACGCGGCTCCTCCTCTCGCACTCCCAAATTTCTCACCGAAATTGGGAGAGATGCTCGATCCCGCATAGCGAGCTAGTTATACTCCAAACCAAGGGATTTCTTCCCCGGCCTTCATGGTTCCGGTTCGAGCCGGACTTGCCACCTATAAGGGCGGAAAGCAAGCGGAGAGTGTCCCCGATCCCTCTAAAGGAGAGCGGGTATGCTTTATCTCTTATCTAGTAAGAGGACTCAGATTTCCAATCCATCCGCTTTCTCCGGGGCTCTTGGAGTTCTACGGCCTCCAGTTGCACCACCTTACGCCTGCCTCCATTTTGCACATCAAGGGCTTCGTGGCCTGTGCGAACTGTTCTTGGGCATCGAGGCTCATTTTGCCTTTGTGGAAGAGATTATTTTGCCTAGTACCCTGTTCTCATGAGGGGTCAATATATGAAGTGGGCGGAGCCGAACTATGGCGCATCGCCGGGACCGGATATCTATCCGGAACCCCGAAGAAGGCGTCCGAAGACTGGTTTTACATGGAGGACGTCCATTGCCGGATCTGTTCGGATCAGCCTTCCGGAGTTTAGCAACGCTCCTCTGAAGAAGCGCTTGCCGGGCGCTGCTGAGCCCAGAGGGAAAATGACCGGGCGTCCTTTACTTGATGAGCCGAATAAGATTATTGGCTCATGCGGATTGACCATGACTGAGTCATGGCAATCTGCATTATGAGGGGAGTGCAGCCGCTCCAATATAGGGGCCACCCCATGTGGGACTTCAACGGGGAGGACGATGCCACCCGCCATGGCCGCAAAGGCCCGGGATCGGTCACCGAACTGGTGAAGACCTTGTCCGCCATGTACAAAGGGTAAGAGGAGGATTTTCTCCGCGTCAATCCACTGAGCGGGTTTTCTTCGAATAATCCTCGAAGTTGGGTAAGCAAATATCTTTGTGGCCTGTCCGATCCATGTTCCCGTGGTTAAACATCTCATTTCATGGTTTCTACGCGGGAACTGCGCCGGGCCGTGGAGAAGATACAGCCCGCCCCCACAACCGGAGGATCCGGAACGGTCCTCGATCCGCCTCCGAAGAGGATCCGGATATAAAGGTGGAGCTGATCGACGGGGTGTTCCACCAACTTAGCATCGACAATGCTTTGGTTGCCATTACGGTCGACTACCCCGGATTATTTCCGGCCTCCCAGGTAACCGCGACCGAAGTCCGGATACCATGACCCATCCGTGCTTATTATTTCTAATCACCACGTATTTGATGGTGTTTCACAGGGGGTGCCTTCGAGGCAGGAGGCCGAGCCCGCGGCGGCTAGCCAACAAGGCGACGTCACCGGGCTTAAAAAAGAAGTGCGGTCGGATCGAAACTCCGCCGCAACGGTATGGCGTGTCACCATATTCCTGTGATTGATTCTGGAAGGCGTACTAACGTTGGTGCTATTTTCAGGAAAAGAGCGCCACGGATCGAGTCCGGAGAGGTTATAATCGAACCTCCGCCCGCCAGGCTCGAAGGCCGGGTCCGGAAGCGGTGGCGAGCACGAGGCGTGCGTCGGATGCTCCTCCGGCTGCAGGATGCCAACAGATTGTCCGCCACCAACTCCGAGGTGGAGAGCGCCATGAATCACAGGCGCCACGGACAGTTCTTCATGACGCATGTTTCTCCCAAGAGGCCTTGAATGCCTTCAATTCGGGAGATGCGCACCTACTGCCGCTCAAGATGGTCTAGCCAGAGCCACGGAGCAGTATGTAAAGGACATCTGGTGAGGAAATTTGTGATTATATATGCCAAGAGTCCCGAGACTTAAAATAGTTAGAATAACTGATTTAAGGATCATTTGTGATCTTGAGGATCTTACAAAAAGAATACCCGATCGCCCTGTGGAGCTTGAAGAATGCAAGGCCCAACTTGAGGCCGCACTAGCCGCTTCTGGGGGAGCCACAGAGACCCCTCCGGTAATATATGCTTCAAAAGATAAATAGTTTATGAAGTGCGGCGGGTGTGTAAATCGACAATAATATTGCAGATGGCGCCGACTAGATCCGGACAAGCAACAGCTCTGCGCCAGCTAAAGGCTGGCGAGAGCGTGCTTACGAGGGTGCGGCAGAGAAAATTACCTCCAGATGCCAACACCCAACCGGGTGAGGAACTAAAGGATGTTCGTGCCCGGTTGTGCGACTCCATAAAGGAGAATCGACGGCTTCGTCGCGGCATTTTCAATAAGTGCTTGAACGAACTTTGAAAGAGTTCGGCGAGGAAGGTGACTAACATAAACATGTATGTAGGTTTGCTCACAGGTCGTCCTGAGGAGGAGATGCCCAGTTCTTCGGGTGATCTTCTTCCCGAACTGCGTCAGCTGCACAAACGAGTTCGGCAGGTGATGAAAGGCGTCGGTCAGGCCTTGTGGCCATCTATCTCCCTGCCCGAAGGCATTGGGGAGCTGGCAGAGTGGCTTCAAGGAGCACGGCGGCGCTTCCGACTATGGAAGATATCGGCCTGCCGTCAAGGCGCCAGGGAGGCCTGGGCCATGGTAAAGACGCGGTACACGAAGGCTGACTCAAACCACATGGCCGAGGTCGGACCTGTGGGGGCTGATGGGAAGGAGATCCCTGTAAGCTTAGTGTACAGCCAAGTGGAATTGGCCGCCAAGTATTCCCAGCAAGATTGTAAATTAGATAGCCTATTAGATGGCATTGAGGAGGAATACAATGAGTCGAGTTGACTATGTAATTGAATATGACATGAAAAATGTCTTCTAGCCGGATTGTAGATCGTTTGTCATAGCGGACCTTTTCGCTTCGACCTCGGGACCCAATAGTCCGGAGTGTGTCCGAATACCCTCGCGGTTATATAAGAACCGGGGCATGCATGGAGACAAGGCGTAGGGGTCATTATTGCTGTATCAGACAAGTGCCCAACTAGTTATGTTAGATTACATGGATAGTAAGAAACATCTTCGAGGGAGAATAGTTCCGTTAAGGGTTCCTTTCGCTGGGAGGCATGCCCTAAAGTGCATGTCCAAGCTGCTAAGAAAGCAGAAAATCATCTGGGGGCAGATGGATAGATATTTAAAAATCATCTTTCAGTTCACCGACCGAAGATTCCTTAAGAACGCTAGCTTTCGGCTTCACCCAGTCTGAGGTACACATCCGGCTGACCCGGCAGTAACAATCGCAGAGGTGCTCCCTTTACCACCTAGCCGAACAATCGGGAACGTAGGGGTAAGCACAGAGGAGGCAAGCCAGCTTGGCCAAAACTTAAGTCATATCGATGCATATAATGGTGAGCAAAAGGTACATGCGGAAGTTTGACACATGTGTTGGGCATAAAGCCCGTATAAATAAGCTTCTGTTAAAGAAGCCCCCAGGTATAATGAGCACGGACAGCGCGTCAAGTGTGTGCGAAACAAAGCGCAAATGAGCCTCTAAAGGCTTCAAGAAGAAGGAGGTGGAAGGAGAGAAATAAAAGACAACAAAAAATAGAAAATGTGGACGGAGGAAGGAGACGAACTCGGAGTCCGGCGCTTAGGCGTAGAATCTTCGTGAGCGGGCTGCGTTCCATGGGTTCGGCTCGAGTCGGTTATCCGATCGTTTCACAGGCGGTATGCTCCGCCGGTCGGACCTGGTCGATGATGAAGGGACCTTCCCATTTGGGCTTGAGTTTGTTCTTTTCTTGTCCGTGAGGCGAGAACTAGTTCGCCAACATTGTAAGCTTTGGCCCGTGCTTCTACTGCTTTGATATCTTTGAGCCTGCTATTGATAAAATGCGGAACGAGCTTTTGCCACGTCGCGCTCCTCCTCCAGTGCGTCCAAACTGTCCTGCCGATCGAGCTCGGCTTCTCTTTCTTCATACATGCGCACGCGAGGTGAGTCATGAATTATGTTGCAGGGCAAGACTGCCTCTGCGCCGTACACCATAAAATATGGTGTGAATCCGGTAGTACGATTCGGTGTGGTCCGCAGCCCCCAGAGTACGGAGTCGAGCTCCTCAACCCAGTGCGTGTTAGATTCCTTGAGGGACCGCACTAGTGCAGGTTTAATGCCGCTCATGATTAGACCGTTTGCTCGCTCGACTTGACCGTTGGTTTGAGGGTGATAGGCGAGGCATAATCGAGCTTGATGCCCATGTTTTGCACCATAATTTGACCTCATCGGCCGTGAAGTTGGTGCCGTTATCAGTGATGATACTGTGGGGGACACCGTAACGGTGCACTACCCCTGATATGAAGTCTATCACCGGTCCAGATTCGGCCGTTTTAATAGGCTTGGCCTCTATCCATTTGGTGAATTTATCCACCATGACCAATAGGTATTTTTGCTTGTGGGTTCCTCCCTTAAGGGGTCCAACCATGTCAAGCCCCGGACCATGACGGCCGTGTGATGGGTATAGTTTTGAGGCGGTGGGTGGCATGTGGTTTTAGTTAGCAAAAGCTGGCAACCGACGATCGTTGGACTAAATCCTCAAGATTCTGCCCGGGCCGTCGGCCAATAAAATCCTGTACGGAAGGCCTTGCCTACAAGGGCCCGGGCTGCGGCGTGGTGCCCACCCAGTCCGGCATGAATTTCAGCCAGGAGGTTTCGCCCTTCCTCTTCGGAGATACACCTTTGAAGGACTCCTTATAAAGCTCTCCCTCATGGACTTTATAGGCTTTGGAGCGCCGTACTATGCAGTGAGCCTCATTTTGGTCTTCGGGGAGTTCCTGCCTAGTTAGGTAGGCTAGGAATGGTTCCGTCCACGGGGCGATAACCGCCATTATTTCATGAGCGGAGGGTGTTATCTCAGTGGCAGAGCCTCCGATTGTGTCAGAGTGTTCGGTGTCAGGCAGTGCGGTTGGGTCCAGATTGTTATTTCCGGACTCCCCTTCCCATAGTACGGATGGCTTGAACAGCCGTTCGTGAAGATGTTGTGCGGGACGGCATCGCGTTTTGCACCGATGCGTGCCAATACGTCCGCCGCCTGGTTGTTATCCCGGGCTATATGATGAAATTCGAGCCCTTTGAACCGTGCTGACATTTTTAGGACCGCATTGCGGTACGCTGCCATTTTCAGATCTTTGGCATCAAATTCTCCGTTTATTTGAGATATCGCGAGGTTCGGATCCCCGCGCACCTCTAGGCGTTTAATGCCCATGGAGACTGCCATCCGGAGGCCGTGCAGAAGGGCCTCGTATTCGACTGCGTTGTTGGAGTCCGTATACATTATCTGAAGGACGTATTGGACTGTGTCCCCGGTTTGGGACGTCAGGACGACGCCAGCCCCTAGGCCGGCCAATATTTTGGAGCCGTCAAAGTGCATGATCCAATTGGAGTATGCACCGTACTCTTTAGGGAGTTCGACGGTCCATTCGGCCACGAAGTCGGCCAAAACCTGTGACTTAATAGCTCGTCGTGGCTTATAGGTTATGTCGAATGGAAGGAGCTCTATGGCCCATTTAGCAATCCGGCCCGTCGCGTCGCGATTGTTTATAATGTCGTTAAGAGGTACTTCGGAGGCTACCGTTATCGAACACTCTTGAAAGTAGTGTCGCAGCTTCCGGGATGCCATGAACACCGCGTATGCTATCTTTTGATAATGTGGGTACCGGGACTTGCATGGAGTTAGGACAGTGGACACATAGTAAACCGGTTTTTGAAGAGGGAACCGGTGTCCGTCCGCTTCTCGTTCGACGACGAGCACCGCGCTGACAACTTGATGTGTTGCGGCGATCTATAATAGCATTGGTTCGCCCACGTTGGGTGTGTCCAGGACCGGATTTGTTGCCAATATGGCTTTTATTTCTTCGAGTCCGGCCGTGGCGGCATCCGTCCACTCGAAGTGTTCGGTGCGCCGGAGGAGGCGGTAAAGGGGTAACGCCTTTTCTCCCAAACGAGAAATAAAGCGGCTTAGAGCCGCTCGCATCGATCAATTTTGTATTTGTTTGAGGTCTTTTGGAATATCCAATTGTGACGGAGCTCGGATCTTGGCTGGGTTTGCTTCAATTCCTCTACCGGACACAATGAAGCCCAGGAGCTTTCTGGCTGGAACACCGAAGACGCATTTTTCCGGATTGAGCTTAATGTCATATTTTCAGAGATTGTCGAATGTGAGCCTCAAGTCATCTACTAGAGTTTCGACATGCTTGGATTTGACGACCACGTCATCTACATATGCTTCCTTTGTTTTGCCGATCTGGTTTGCCGACATGTATACGAATCATGCGCTGATATGTTGCGCCGGCGTTTTTGAGCCCGAAGGGCATTGTGTTGAAGCAGAATGGGCCGTATGGAGTGATGAATGATGTTGCTGCTTGGTCTGGCTCCGCCATCTTGATTTGGTGGTACTCGGAGTACGCATCGAGGAAGCACAATGAGTCATGTCCTGCTGTAGCGTCGATAATTTGATCAATGCGAGGGAGGGGGAAGGGATCCTTTGGGCAAGCCTTATTAAGGTCTTTGAAATCAACACATAGGCGCCAGGATTTATCCTTCTTTGGTACCATCACCAGATTTGCTAGCCGGTCCGGATGTTTTATATCTCCGATGAATCCGCTTTGAAGTTTGGCTAGCTCCTCTCCCATGGCCTGTCTCTTAGGTTCGGAAAAGCGCCCAAGAGCATGTTTGGTAGCTTGAATCCTTTTAGGATATTTAGGCTGTGCTTTCGGCCGATGACGTGGGATTCTGGCATGTCGAAGGGTGCGAGGCAAAAATGTCCCAGTTTTCTCGTAGAAATTCTTGTAGTCTGGCGTCTACATTAGGGTTTAATTGTGCCCCAATGGAGGCCGTCTTTGCGGTCCGTTGGGTGGACTTGGAATTTGACTATTTCATCCGCTGGTTTAAAAGAGGTGGACTTGGATCTTTTATCAAGTATCACATCGTCCCTCGTTCACCGTGGAAGCGCATCGCGATGAGTTCCTCGGCCGCTAGGGCTTCGGATAGTGCCTCGAGGGCTAGTGCGGCTGTCTTGTTTTCGACGGAGTGCTATGTTCGGATCACTAGCGAGAGTGATGATTCCATAAGGTCCGGGCATTTTAAGCTTCATGTACCCAGAGTGGGGAATAGCTTGAAAAATTGTGAATGCCACTCGCCCTAATAAAGCGTGATATCCGCTGCTGAGCAGGGCCACTTGAAATGTGACCTCCTCGGACCTGTAATTGTCCGTGAGCGAACACTACGTCGGTGTGATTTTTCCCTGCAGCATGCTTCCGGCTAGGGATTATTCCTCTAAAGGTTGTGCTGCTTCGCTCAATGCGGTTCCAGTCTATTTCCATTTTTCGGAGGGTTTCCTCATAGATGAGGTTTAGTCCGCTGCCGCCATCCATGAGTACCTTAGTAAGGCGAAAGCCATCCACTATTGGACTGAGAACTAATGCGGCTGGTGCTTTGGCTGTTCGGAATTTGGGTTCGTCACTGGCATTAAAGGTAATAGCTGTGTCACTCCATGGATTTATTGTTGCTACTTGGTAGACTTCGGCAAGATTGTGGAGTGTTCGTTTCCGCATATTATTTGATGCGAAAGTCTTGAAGACTGTTAATACCGTACTGGTGTTGCTGGGCTGGGATTCTGAGGCTATAAGCTCTTCGCCACTTTTGGCCACCTGCCGTAGTATCCAACATGCTCGAAGGCTATGAGTTTGAGTGGCACCCTACGTGCTATGAATTTTGCGAGGTCCGTTTAGCCAACCCTCCAAAGACGTTCCGTGCCCTTTAGGGGTTTTTGTTTTTGATGTTTAATCCAGTGCTTGGTAATGATGCACCCTTTTATTTCGGACTAGGGATGTATTCGGGGCCGGATTATCCCAAAATGTACTTTCAGTTTTCCAAGCACTCTCCATCGCACAGTACTTTTGTACTATGGTCACCAAGTCAGCAAAGCGTGTAATTTCGCGATGACTTGTGGCGTTTAGGATTCCCTTGTCCGTGCAATTATTGCAGAAAAGTGAGATTGCGTCCTCCTCTCGGCAGTCCTTTATCCTGTCCATAACCAGGAGGAATCGCCCGATAATGATGTCTTGTTTCAGCGGGCTCTTGCGAATTCGGGATAGATCGCTAATGTTTGGGTGGGCGGGTGGAACTAGATCCGAACCCCGTCTCAATTAAGACTTCGAGGGCGAGAAGTTTCCGAACTTGGAAGTTTGGATTTTTGAATGCTATCCAATGAATCCAACCCGCCGCCAGACTTTAGGTTCAGGGCTTGATCGACATCCGTCCCTCTGCGGGAATCCGGCATGGAGGGATCAGGAATCCGTACGTAGCTAGTCCTTAAGATATAAGAAGAATCGTCACATTGCTCCTTTATCACAGCAACATGATGGGTAGCCTGGGGAGAGTTGATCTCTCTCAGATCGGTTTTAGGCCCGATCTGGTCGTAGTCTGTGGCAACTCCTAGGGCGGTGATGCAATCCAAGAGCTCGTTTACGGAGGAGAGCTCGATCGGATCTAACTGCTCGGCAAGTTCCGAGTTAACGTGAAGATTGGTTTCGATGACTCGAGAAGTCATCGTCGGCGCGGTGGCCGAACTGGCGGTCATAAGAAAACCACCTAGCCGAAGAGTCTGACCAATGGCCAAGGCTCCTTTGGCGATAGTATCGTCTTTAAAGACGGGATGAGGCATCCTTCCTGACGGCGACGGCACAGAGGAACTCTCAATGAAAGCACCAATGTCGGTGTCAAAACCGGCGGACCTCGGGTAGGGGGTCCCGAACTGTGCGTCTAGGCGGATGGTAACAGCAGACAAGGGACACGATGTTTTTACCCAGGTTCGGGCCCTCTCGATGGAGGTAATACCCTACCCCTACTTGATTAATATTGATGATATGGGTAGTACAAGAGTAGATCTACCACGAGATCAAGGAGGCTAAACCCTAGAAGCTAGCCTATGGTATGATTGTTGTTCGTCCTATGGACTAAAACCCTCCGGTTTATATAGACACCGGATAGGGTAGGGTTACCTGAGTCGGTTACAATGGTAGGAGATCTACATATCCGTATCGCCAAGCTTGCCTTCCACGCCAAGGAAAGTCCCATCCAGACACGGGACGAAGTCTTCAATCTTGTATCTTCATAGTCCAGGAGTCCGGCCAACGGTGATAGTTCGGCTATCCGGACACCCCCTAATCCGGGACTCCCTCAGTGGTGTTCGGAGCTCAATCATTGTGGTGTAAAGCTCCGGGAAAGCGTCGGGGTCTCCAATTAGGTTGTGGAGATCACCCCGAGCAATTTGACGAGTACCAGTGACCGCCCTCAAGGGTTGCCAAAGTGTACGGGTTCGGCGACCACCCCCAAGGGTTGCCATTTGTACGGGTTCGGTGACCGCCCTCAAGGGTCCCTTAGTGGAATCACGGCATCTTGGATTGTGCGAGGGCGTGAGGAGATTACGGTGGCCCTAATGTCTGCTTGGGGAGCATTGTGCCTCCACACCGCTCCAAATGGAGATTAGCATCCGCAAGGGTGTGAACTTCGGGATACATCGTCGTCTCAGCGTGCCTCGGTTATCTCTTACCCAAGCCCTTTACTTATGCACTTTACTTTGTGATAGCCATATTGTTTCTTGTAATATATCTTGCTATCACCTAAGTAGTTTTTCTTGCTTAGCATAAGTTGTTGGTGCACATAGGTGAGCCTAGTTGTTGTAGGTTTTTTGCTTGACAAATTAACCGCTAGGTTTATTCCGCATTTGTTAAAGCCTAAACCGTAATTATTTTCAAAGCGCCTATTCACCCCCACCCCTCTAGGCGACATCCACGATCTTACACAACTATTGTAAAATCTGGACATGGTTTAAGCAGCACCACACAACTGTCATGTACCATGGACATGACTATTCGAACAGTTCTACACTCTGCAAAGGTTGCACACTGTCCCCACAAGATCGAGGGAACTTCCATGTTAGCCACGACCCACAGTACCTCAAGTACCCAACATAAGCACCCGACCACCACCTGTCCCTAGCCACAACTAACATAGAGTCCACTCAATTGGTACCATCCACCGTGCCACAATCATTCTCACAAATTTAACTCTGTCTGTGGAGCCACGCTCCCAGACTTATCACATAACTCATGCATGGGGGTACCAACGGCGTGTCCGGTGCCCTGTAAAAGCAGTCATGGCCGCCTATCCAAGCCCGACCCCATCTTGAGAGTGACCACACCATTGCCGCCACTAGTAATGCAGCCTCCATGCTAGCACGAACTAGGTAATCAATAATGCCCTTTCCTATATTAGGATAGTGTGGTTGTGCATGTTCGGTTGGGATGGTCGACAAATCTTAAACCTAGTCTGTTTTTGAAAACAACACACCCACTTGCCTCGGTACACCACTTCTTCACCAAGTAGTGACCTAGCTCAACATCATCTCCCAAGTGTATTAGTGTTACCCGGTGGGGTTTTCAAAAGTCTGTTAAACCACACTTGTTTCCTACCATGCATAACCCTGCCCCAATTTGCATAGCCACGATTCTAGAACATCTAGCTACTTCCCATCAACACAGCTCTAAGCAAGGACAGAGCTATATGTAATGCAAGTATCGATGGAAATATGCAACAGAGGCAAGGCTAGCAGGGTTGCCACTCAAGAAGATATCATGCCTTCGGTGCAACAATGGAAAATGCTATTATGATGTAAAAGGGTTCATCATGGTCAAAGATTTGCTTGCCTTGGTTGGCTTGATCTTCAAAGTCTTCAAATCCGTTTCCGGCTTCTTGTACAACAACCTCGCCAAATACAGGATCTAAATGCCGAAAAGAATAACGGAAAAAGGCAAATAGCAAGCAGAAAAATAAAAGTTTTTTGAAATTATTTTTATAATTTTATAAAATAGGGGGATGAAAACTAAAAATAGTTATACTCTTATTTTTCATGTTGGATCAACAAAAATGGAGTTGTCAAGCCACATGTGGGGTTTTTCATTTTCAAATTTGAATTTAAATATGAACAATACTGGAAAGTGTGTTGGAAAAATGTTAAAGTGGTACCAATAAGTAGGTGGGATTATTGGAAGAACATAGAAATTTGAATCATTGCATTTGGAGCTACATTTGAACTTGTGGAATATTTGCAAGATTCTAGAAAATAGAAAAAGAAAAGGTGCACTGTGCATCTGGGCTGAAACATACATGGTGCAACCAGTGCAGACGAGAGTCAGCCTGCGCATGGCCGCCATGTTGAAGCCGTATTTCCAAAATACGCCTCCAGTTACCATGGCGAACCGGTGAATGCGCATGTGGATTTCGAACCCGACGGGGGGGGGGGGGGCGTCCGTCAGGGTGTGAGGCTGACCGATGGGCCCCAGGGTCATCGTCATCTATCTCCGGCCAGAGAGGGCGGCAAACTCACCAGCGGCGCTATGGTCGATGGTGAGGCGATTTGAGGGCACCCTCATGCTCACGTGGAGTCGCCGTTCGGGTGGAGATGGAGTTGGTCGCTTGGGTGCAGGGGTTCGCTGGTGATGAGGAACCAACAGTGAGGTTTCAGGAGGTGCTTGCTTCGCTCGTTTCCGGCTGCAGTCAAAGGGGAAATAGAGGGGAAGTGGTTACGGAGGTGCTGCAGTTCCACATCTGAAGATAATGGAGGCAGGGAAGGGCCGTATCGCAAGAAAATAGGTGCGGGTGGTCCTGGCGAATATCATCTTCTCGTTCCCAGGTGGCTTCTTCCTCGGTATGGTGGCTCCAGTGAACTTTGCAAAACTTGATAACCTTGCTGCGAGTGACTCGGCTGTCAAAGTCAAGAATCGTTATTGGCTTCTCCTCATTGGTCAGATTACTATCCAACTGAATCGCCTCCAGAACCTTTGTATCTCTTAACGGTATATCGGCCATCTCTGCATGCCACTTCTTCAACTGTGATACGTGGAACACATTGTGAACTCCTGACAATCCTTCAGGTAACTCCAGTTTGTAGGCAACTTCTCCCATCCGTTCCAAAACACGGTACGATCCTACAAATCTTGGGGCTAGTTTTCCCTTAACTCCAAAACGTTTCACTCCCCTCAAGGGTGATACTCGCAGATAGGCTCTGTCTCCAATTTCATAGGTTACTTCCTTGCGTTTTGAATCTGCATAACTCTTACACTGCTGAGCAATCTTTCATACATCTCGGATTAGCTTAACCTTCTCTTCGGACTCTTTGATCAAATCTGGTCCAAACAACTGACGGTCTCCTACCTCATCCCACATCAGAGGTGTTCTACATCTGCGTCCATACAGAGCTTCAAACGGTGCCATCTTCAAACTGGCATGGTAGCTATTGTTGTATGAGAACTCTGGGTAAGGCAAATTGTCATCCCAACTAGATCCATAATCTAGCGCACAGGCTCTCAACATGTTCTCCAGAATCTGATTGACTCTCACTGTCTGCCCATCCGTCTGTGGGTGGAATGCGGTACTGAACTCCAATCTAGTACCCAAGGTCTGGTGTAGCTGATGCCAAAACTTTGAGGTAAACTGGGTTCCTCTATCTGATACAATGGTCCTCGGAACTCCATGCAAACATACAATCCTGGACATATATATCTTGGCCAACTTTGCACTTGTATAAGTTGTTTTCACCGGGATGAAGTGAGCTACTTTGGTCAAACGATCCACTACTACCCATATTGAGTCATATCCTGCTTTGGTTACGGGTAATCCGGTGATAAAGTCCATGCCTAGTTTATCCCACTTCCATTCGGGTATCGACATAGGTATATGATCCTGGCAGCTTCTGATGCTCTGCCTTCACTCTCTGACATACATCACATACGGCTACATACTCGGCAATATCCTTCTTCATACTAGTTCACCAGAAACGCTCCTTCAAATTCAAATACATCTTGATGTTTCCAGGGCGAATCGAGTATGGTGAGTCATAAGCCTCCTGATGTATTAACTCCCTGATCTTTGCATTATTGGGCACATTTACACGGTCCTCGAACCATAAGGTGTCGTGCTCATCCTTACGAAAACCTTTGGCCTTTCCTTTGCTCATCCTCTCTTTTACCTCAGCAATCTCTTTGTCATCCTTCTGAGCTTCACGGATCTTTCCCAACAATGTAGACTGAACTTCCATTCTTTGCAACAAAACCTTTGGGAACAATCTCCAACGAAGTTCCCTGAGATCCTCGGCTAACTCCTTTGATAATCCTCCAATTATGAGGGTATTCGTCCTTGTTTTCTTTATGGTTGTGTCCTATTTCTCCACAAAGCTTGTATGCACAAGGTTTCTTCATATCCTTTCCATAAGGCCTCAATTTCGGGACACTAGCCAAGACTTTAACAAAGTCCACTTAAATTCTTTCCAAGTGGTTATTCCTTGCCATCCATTGATGGTTTGGTACATCCTCCACCCAGGTAGCAGCACCTCTTTCAAAGAACGGAAGAGCATGCTGGGCTATATCCTTTTCGACTATAGGGTTATTCTCCATGCGATCCTCCATGTTCTGAATCCATCGGTCTGTCTCCAATTGACTCATTGGTCCAGAAAATACAAGCTCATCTCCATTCATCCTCTAATGGGTCCATGGGTTTTGGAGTGGGATAAGAGAGATAGAGCGGGATGCACACAATACAAACAATGGTTTTAAAGAGACAGGTTTTTATTTGTGGCTGTCGGAAAAACATCAATCAAATAACAGCTCACAATCGTCGCATCTAACACAAGTGTATAACAGGGGTTGGGTCTTCTAATGGTCTATGGATCTCAACGTCAACAAACTCTTCAAGTCTTGGTCATGTCTCCGATAACTTCTTCTGATTCGTGCTCGTCCTTCTCAAGTTCTTTTGCCATATCATATCTGTTGACGCGAAGTCTCTCGTAACGTCCTTTAATATTTCTGGAGTTGCATTCCAAACTTCTGGTTTCAACATCCTTGACATGAATCATGATCCTACTGTCCTTCAGTTCTTGACGAATCTTTGATGTCTCAAGGTTTTGCTCCTCTAGCTTGGCTACTTTAATCTTCTGGAACATGGGTTCTTCACGAACTGCTTCCTTGTCAAATACGGCTTCCTGCAGATCCACCCTAAACTTCTTGATGTAATACTCCAGATCCTGGTGATGCACCAGCTATGTTAAAACGGCATCCTTCGCTGACAGATGCTCCTCCAGTCTTCTACCATCCAATTCTTTCATGCATCTGCATGCTTAACTCACGACGGTCACAATAGCACAAACGGGCGATAACACCATGGTTAGCCGTGTCTATGCCCATGTTACTGCCATGAGCTGTAATTCCATAATTGATCTCTCATGTCTTGGGTTTCCTGACAAAAAAATTGAGTTCTAACGCTCCATATTCCGGTCTTTCTCCGATACACCTTGATCTCGGGTATTGACAGCTTCCATAGTCTGTCAAGTTCCATAAGTGTAGCCTTCCTTGGTCATACCAAAACTGGAAATTCTTCATATTCTCCTAGTCTTCGAGGTCTTTATCCGTCGTAGTTTCCATCATTATAATGCTCGGTAAAATCCTCTTCATTCCAAATGGTCTTAGTCGTCCGATATCTTATCTCCTTGGAGTGGTCTCATCGGTCAAATCTTCGAGTGGTCAAAAGGGAAAAGGGGTATGGTCTCACTAAAAGGGAATATTTGAATAAGCTCAGAAGAGAAGAGAGGTAAAAGATCTTTTTGAAAATGAAGTTGTAGAGAAAAATATTTCCTATGGGCTTGTCAGTTTCTAGGGTCACGTCGTACAGTCAACATGTGCTCTGATACCATCTTGTAGCGACCCGACCTCAGACGGTCAAGTCTCTGTGCTTAGGTGTCATCCCTGGATCGGTATGCTGACACACACAATACTCGAGGATTTATAACAGAGGTAAATCACATGTATAAAGTAACGTAAATACTATTACCTCAATCCAAAATAGCGGAAGTAACAAGGTTGTGGATTCCCATCAACACCAACGGCAAAGTTGAGTGTAGAAATCGTAACCCTAACGTATCACTTACTGTCGTAAGATCACGCAACATGAGACGTTGCAGCCACAAGGGTCGATTACATTAAATGTACTGGCAAATTCACACCATAGGATAATGATGAATAAAGGCTATCACTACATGCATATTTGGCTGGTGGAAAAGCTCTATGGTTATAATGTTTTTGCGAAAAGCCAATTTTTCCCTACTACAAAGAAATAGATTTTAATTTAACTATCATGGTGGTTGAAACATTGAGAAGGTATAACCCCAACTCAATCCCAATTAAAGTAAATTACAACCCAACAATATTATTTAAGTAACGTGATGAGATCAATACGATAATCCAAATACCAGAGACTAAAGATTGTCCATAACCGGGGACACGGCTAACCATGATTAGTTTGTACACTCTGTAGAGGTTTGCGCACTTTTCCCCACAAGACTCGATCGCCTCCATTGGATTTCTCGCACTACATGGTGTTTGAGAAATGGATGACCGAGACACGCTCTTTCAGAAACATTAACTCTCTACTCCAGGCAGACCATACCAAACCTACAACCCTCTACCTGCTGATCCACCTCTTCAAGAGCTTCACATAACTTACTCAACTATGCTAGAGCCCATAATAGCTTGTGGCTGCACACGGAAGTTTCTAGTATGAATAATCTCATGATCCCTTTGAGCACAGGTGGCGGTCCATAAAAAGCAGTAATCCTGGTCTACCCGGGTGCCTAGACAGGCAATCCTGGAATACCCAGATGCCTCAATCCACCCAGATGTGTGTTTAAGTTGCCACCTTAAGTAAACCATTAATTAACAATCTCACAACTGTCATGAATACTCTCAAAACCCAATTCACGTCTATGAGCATAGCATAGCAATACAAGCGACGTAATAGTAACTCCCAAGGTTTGAATGCAGGGCAATAGGTTCCTACCTCATCAACTACTTCCCGATACCCACATGTTAATGACATCCTAATCATGCAATGTTTGAGATTTGAACTAATGCATAAAACTGGGTATGAAAAGAGTATGATCAATGTGTTACTTGCCTTGCTGACGATCCGCGAATCCTAGAGACTCGTAGTAACACGCTTCGCACTCTGGGAATTCTATCGCAAGCAAACAACAACATACATAAGCAACAAGAAAAGATGCACAATTAAAACTCAACTAAAAGAGGCTGACCAGAAAGTTCAACTTAAGAACTCCGGTTCGCAAAAAGAATCAAACCAAACGGAGCAATGAAACTCAAACAGCGAAAGAAATAAGATCCGTTTACTAATCTGAACTAGGGTCAAATTTTACATAGGCAAAAACTTGTTTGAGTTGGTTATTCGGAAAGAGGGTTTCGAGATGAAACTCTAGGCGCTTGAATCGCCTGATTCCGATAAACAAGCGAAAAGTTATACTAAAACGAACATCGGATCAGGAATCGCGATCCGAAAAATCGCGGAATAAATCCAATTAAAAGAAAACCCCGAACAGTTTAATGAACGAACGTTCGTTAACTGTAAATAAACGAAGAACGCGTTCGTTAAAACAAACGAACGAGCGAACGCTCGCTAAATAAATAAAACGAAGAAATAAACCGATCTAAAATATAAAAAACGCAACTAGGGTTTTCTAAAGAAAGCAAAGCAGTTTTCTTGAAAACCGGGAAGGCGGCTACTGCGTGGTGGCTCGGCGGGGCTCCGGCCGACGGCGGGTGGCGGAGGCGGCGGGCGGCGGTTAGAGGCGGCGGCTCTGGCGGCGGCGGCTCGGGCTCGGGCTCGGGGAGGCGGCGGTGGTGGGTGGTGGCGGGTAGAGGCGGCTTTTATAGGATGGGGGCGGTCCGGTTTGGAGGAGGGGCAAGGCGGTGGCGGTGGTGGTGGTGGTGTCCGCATCGGACATGGCGGCGGCGACGCGGGTAAGGCGGCGGCGGTTGGGCCGGCCTGGCTGGGCCTCGGCCCAGTCGGGTGCGGGCGCGCGCGCGAGTTTTTTTTAATAAATTCCGCCGAGAATTAGAAAAATCCTAGAAAAATAAATAAAAATCTAAAAATGCCAAAACAAATTTTCACCGTCTAAATGAAATATTTAGAACGGAATGAACATTTTCTTGGCCCCTAAAATGCAATTTTAAAACGTGCGAATTTTTCTAGGGCAAATAAAATTCCAAATAAAATCAAATAAAATCCAAATAATGATTTTAACGTTTTTCCTCCGATATTTCAATTATTTTGGAGAAGTCATTTTATCTCCCCTCATTTATTTTAATAAGAAATATTTTCTGGAGAGAAAAATAATTAAAATCAAAAATCCTCGTTTTCCAATATTTGATAAAATCAAATACGAAAAATCGGAAAATCCCCAACTCTCTCCGAGGGTCCTTGAGTTGCTTAGGATTTCGAGGATTGCGGAACGAAGATGCAATGAAATATGATATGCATGGATGACCTATGTATAACATTCCAAATTGAAAATTTGGGATGTTACACCCTTGCTCCTGGTTGTGTGCGTAGTCCCCAATATATAATTTATTACTTCTCTAAAAAATATTTTCCTGCTCATAAGAAACAAGCTGCCTTATAGGAAATATTTAACTTTGTGCAAATTGAAGAAGAGAGTCACCCACAAGCTTCGGGGATGCTTCTCCAATTACTTAATGCTTTGCCTGAACATCCTCTCAAGAAAAATGAAATACTTGATATCTTCTATAATGGACTAATCGATGCTTCTAGGGACTTCCTAGATAGTTGTGATGGTTGTGTTTTCAGGGAACAAACTGTTGAACAACCTGAGGATTTATTGAATAATATATTAAATAATTATGATGATTGGACTCTTCCTGAACCACCGCTTAAACCCACTCCAAAGAAGATGGGTTTCTTATTTCTCAGTCCTAAAGATATGCAAGAAGCAAAGAAATGTATGAAGGAAAAAGGTATTAAAGCTGAGGATGTTAAGAATTTACCACCTATTGAAGAAATACATGGACTTGACACACCACCACCACAGGTGATAGAGGTAAATTCTCTTTGAAAGTTTGATGAAGGTGATATCCCTCGTAATAAATATCCTAGTCAATGCTTGTATGAATTTGGCAATTACATTAGAAAACAAGATCACTTCAATGCAAATGTTATGAAATAGCTGAAACAAAATTACGATATGATAGCTCGGTTGAGTGTCTGGTTATTTAGAATAACTAATGATGTCAGAGGTGTAGGAAAACATGCCTCTAGGGTCCAAACTCAGTTAGAACAAGTTGCTAAATATGAAAGAGAAAGTCTTAGTGAAATGAACAATAATATAAATGATTATGCTGTTAGAGTAGCAACTAGAGGAGGTAAAATGACTCAAGAACCACTTTATCCTGAGGGACACCCTAAAAGAATTGAACAAGACTCTCAAAGAATTAATGTTGATGCACCTAGTCCATCTAAAAGGAAAAATAAAAAGGAAAATGATAGGACTTCGCATACCTCTAGTGAGCCTGAAATAGAAAAACCTCCTGAAGAAAATAAAAAGATAATAATGATGTCTCTATCTCAGATGCTGAAACTCAGTCAGGTAATGAACATTCACCTAGTGATAATGAAAATGATAATGATGATGTTCATAAAGATACTCTTCCAGACAATGATAAAGAACTAGATAATGATGTTGAGATACAAGCTGTTGTTGAACTTGGTAACCTACAACCTAAAAATAAACGTTATCATAAGAGAGACTTTGTTGCTAGAAAACATGGTGAAGAAAGATAACCATGGGTTCGGAAACCTATGCCCTTTACACCTAAACCATCTAAGAAAAAAGATGATGAAGAATTTGAATGCTTTGGTGAAATGCTTAGGCCAGTCTTTTTGCGTACTCGTTTGACTGATAGTTTAAAGATGGCCCCTTATGCTAAATACATGAAAGAAATTGTTACTAATAAAAGAAATATACTTGAAGATGAAATCTCCACCATGCTTGCTAATTATTCTTTTAATGATGGAGTACCTAAAAAACTTGGAGACCGAGCGATACCAACTATACCATGCTCTATTAAAAGAAATTATGTCAAAATTGTTTAATGTGATTTAGGAGTTGGTGTTAGTGTTATGCCTTTCTCTCTATACAAAAGACTTGATTTGAATAAACTCACACCTACCAAGATATCATTGCAAATGTATGACAAATTAACTGTCATACCTATCGATATTTGTGAGGGTGTGCCCGTTGTTGTTGCAAATGTTACTATCTTAACACACTTTGTTATAATTGAGATTCCCGAGGATGACAACATGTCGATTATCCTTGGTAGACCCTTTTTGAATACTACAGGGGCTATTATTGATCGCAATAAATGCAAAGTCATTTTTCATATCAATGGTAAAGAGAATACGGTGCACTTTTTGAAGAAAAAATTTCAAGTGAATGGTATTAATGTTATTGAAAAGTGTCCGACAATTACCATTGGAAGTTTTCAACTCCCTTTACCTACTACCAAAAAGAAATATGAAATACTTATTGTTGGGGATATGCATATCCCCATTGAGGTAACTTAGTGTTTTATGAAGATTCTTCGCATTCATGCTAATCAGAAGTGGTTGTTAATAAGACTTGATCAACCTTACTAACGGATTATTTTCAAAAGGCATGTGGTCAATGAATTTAGTAAGCACAACCTTCTGTCCCTACTTTTAGTTTTATGTTTTCCTTAGTTAAATAATATAGAATTCCATGTTTATTTTGTTTTCTGAATTTTTCATGCAATAAAAAAGTGGTGAAAAATAAAAGTGCTCAGAATGACCTAAAATTTTAACACAATTTTTTCTGAATGTTCAAGAATTTCTGGAACAAATAACCACACGAGGGGGTGCTCCTAGTGTCCACAAGACACGAGGGTGCGCCAGCTACCCAGGCATTCCCTGGTGGGTAGTGGGTCCCTCGTGGCCCCCCTCACTTATCTCTTTAGCCCATGTCATATCCTACCTCCAAAAAATCACTCTTGCTCTTTCTCTCTCGTGTTCTTGTTATCAAACCCGCGGATTTCGGTCTCTTTGCTCGAAGCTCCATTTCTATTGCTCCAATTAGTTTCTTTCTTTTGGTTTAATTTTTGAGTATTTGACTACTCTTGGTGCCGCTGTAAATGAGCTTGCATGTTGAATTCTTTGAGTTCCAAGTAGTTTGAATGCTTGATTTTCCCTCTAGGCATCCATATGAGTAGTTGCTATCAATCGTGTGAAGTTCTGTCAACAAAATTTTGTGGCCCAAAGAATTTTGTTCATAGGAAAGGTGAGCATTTTTTAGAAGTTTTCCTCCAAGAAGAATGCCAAGGGAGTTATTGGGGAGTCATCGGACAATGACCTCAACACTCCGAAAATGGCGGAGTTGCGGCCATGCGAATGGCCACATAATGCTATCATGGAAGAGGTCGGGTTCGATCAAGAGTTTTCCCACTTCGTTGCAAATGTCAGTCTAATCGACTTCCTCGCAGATGAGTGTGACAAACACCATATCCTCACGAAGTCCTTTGTGCAAATTTTTTATTTTCGAGACATGGCCCTCCTGCGGTACGATTTAATTTATATTCTGAAACCCGTCAGATACCATTAACTAAATTTTGTGAGATATGTTTGAATCCCTCTGACGGGGAACTAAGAGAGCCTAGACTGGCAGAGTTCAAGGACTTCCTCCTCACTTTGACAGTGGGAGAGGAAAGAGGCGTGTCGAAAGCCACCACCACTAGTTTAAAGTTTCCTTTTGTGCATTACTTTGCTTTAGTCAGCGAAGTGTTTAACTGCTAGGGAGAAGGCCGGTATACTTAGTGCTCCCGACCTCGCCACTTACGATGTGCAGTACACAATGATCACACCTTTAGCCTAGGGGCTATTGTTGCACGTCGTGTGCACCTCAACAGAACCAAGGGCAAAATCCATGGTGGTATTTATGCCACTGGCTTAGCGAGACACTTTAATGTTCAAATATGCCAACATGATTATCATTTGCCCCGAGTTTATCTAGATCACCAGGCGATGGTGGCTCACCAGTTTACTGATGTCGTTGACTCTTTTAACAATGTTTGTTATAACTTGGTATTCAGCGAGAATACCTGTGATATTATCCCGTTGCCTGCACCTGCTTTGTTTGATTTTATTCCCAGTAACGGATACATGGTCATGCTAGAGGACATTATTGCCTACCGGAACAACCAGGCAGCAGCAAAGGAGGAGCACCAGGAGTGGGACGCTTAGGTGCCGCCGCTGCAGCACTTTCACATGGGACTAGGCGGCTACTACGGATGGTGATTACCAAGCTAGGCAAAAAGCCTAAGCTTGGGGGAGTACATATTTCCACCGACATTATATTCATGCTTACACACATCATTCCAGTTGTCTGTGTCCACACTTTTTCATTATATTATCCATGCTAGATCTATTTTCTCGCTTTCTTCTTGTGTGTTTGAAAATCTTTGAGAAAACCCAAAAATATTTCTTGCTTCTTTTTGGTTTTTCTTTCTAGATTAAATTAGTTGTTGTATTAAAGGAAAACTCAAAAATATTTCCTATTTCTTCTTTTGTTTGTTGAGATCCCGTGTAAATAGTTTTTCTCATTCTTATTTTTCTTTCTTTATTTCGTTTCCCTTTCAAGAAAAACTAAAACTCCCAAAACACAGGGTGTGACAGACCTACCCCCTTACAAGAATCTTGTCCCTGAGATACCTAAGCTAGGCACTAAAGAGATACGAAAACTCGGATCTGAGGTAGTCTTCACGTTCCCATGTTACTTCTTCCTCGGTGTGGCTACTCCATTGGACTTTTAAGTACTTGATGGTGCGGCTTTGCGTATGAAGTTATGCTTCATCCAAGATGCGAATTGGTCTCTCGTGGTTGGTCAGATCTGGCTGAAGGTCAACGGCTCAGTGATGGATGCCCTTGTAGAAGCTGGGCTTGTCAGGAACTAGGAGACACTTCTGAAGTTGTCACATGTGGAAAACATTGTGTACATCGGATATCTTTGGTGGCAGCTTGATGTAGGGTGGAACCCTAGTGGCCGATCTTTCACGAAATGGAGGGGATTTCCCGAAGAACACAATGAACACAAGAAGAACACAAGAGAGGAAACTCTCAAATTGACTTGACCCAATCACACATGTGCTAGACCCAATCACACAAAGAGAGATATAAAGGTCCAAATCCAACAAAGGGGGATACAAGAGGTAACTAGTTCATCTCCATGAAGGAAGCCTTGAGTCCATGGAGGATCTTCCCTTGCGGGGGCTTCATCCACTAGGGATCTTCTCACATGGAGGTCTTGAACTCCATTGGAGTGGGAGTCTCTCTCTCTCTCTCTCTCTCTCAAGAGGAGGAGTGGTAGGAGCAAAGCTCACATAGAAATGCGCTATCACTTTGCTAACCCTAAAATGGTGGAGGTGGAGGAGTATATATAGTCTAGGGACACTAAGGGGTAAGTGAGGGGCAAAACAGGTACATGGGCCTCGGCCTAGAGACTCTACGCGCAGCCAGGCTGGAGGGTCCAGGCTCCAGAAGTTTCGGGTAGGGTCCGGGCTATACAGAGAGTTGGCGCATCCGGGCATCGCCTGGTGTCAAGGGACGAAGGATCCAGGCCAGACGGAAGGTCTGGGGGTCGGAGGTTCCGGGCTGTGTCCGGAAGGTCCGGGCCTGGCAGAAACTCTACACAAGTCTCGACGCTGGCTGTTCCTTCTCCTTGAGTCCTTGGTTCCTGAGCACATGTAGTGTCTTTGCATTAGGTAGCAACCATGTCTCGGATGAATGGAAAGGGAAAGGACTTAGGAATGAGTTAACCTTGTGTCCAATGGCGTATGCTCGAGGTCGAGGTCTCGTCGTAGTGTACATGGGGATGATCGTAGGATGCTCCGCATCATCTCCCCCCCCCCCCTGGAAAAGATCCAACCTCGGATCGTAAACCTCATCACCATGGAAAACGTTTGTCATGGACGGACTTGTAGTTGGACGGAGTTGAAGACATGGCGCAATCCGAGTAGTCCAAGGTGTCTCCGGAGTGGTATACATGCAAAAAGAGCAAACACATATGACACTTGGAAATACAATGGTTAGCACACACAAGGTATCCATCAAATAAGCATGAGTTCGTCCAATAATATTGTTCGTGACAAGGCACAAGTGCTTAGCGAAATGATGTAAAATGATATGTAAAGCATTCATGAGAGCAAGTTCATTCGTCGTGCACACAAAGGTGTTGTGAATGTGATCAATGTGACCATTGTGCAAAATGATGTCATCATGGGATGGTTTATCCAGAGCATGAACATGGTGATTGGTGCTCAATGTGATTATGTTATCATGCAATTGATGGTGGTCGATGTGATCATGATGTATGAATAAGCCATCAAGTAAGATCACAACAAATTTGCTAAGGAAGTGCACAAGCACATATATCATGGATGGATGGCATAGAAATACAAGATGCAACAAGGCAATCATAATGTGAGTCAATCCATGCATAAGATGCAAATTTTTTATGGGTGGTGTTGTAGCATGGCTCATGTCATGGTAGAAGTGGTGGTCCGGTGGTGCTTCCAAAGTAGGTGCATCCACGAAGTTCGAGCATTCATCAACTTGAAGGTCCATAGGGTCCATCTCCAATGTCGTTGCTCCATCCAATATGTGTATCATGTAGATAAGAAGGAGACAACAATGAAAGAATGACCCATCCAATATGTGTATGTGGGGATGGCTCAAAGGGAAGGAGTTCTGTTGGAACACGCGGTACGCTACGCTAGCGCCAAATAAAATTTTCTACCGCACACCCAAGATCATGCTGCTGGAAATAGATCACGGGATTGGGTTTACCACTAGACGAGCAGTCACCACAGCGGAAGTAGAGTTGGTGATGCGTGTAGCCGATCTCCTGCGAACAGCGAAGACCCGTGAACGGTGATCTTTCGCGAACGGCACCTCGCGGTTCCCTCGAACAGTTCGTCCAAGCACTGCAGATGCGATGCCTCCAAGGTATCCACACGTACGTGGAGCAGCGTCGAGCGGCGGACTGCTAGGTCCTGTCGCGCGGCATGGGCGTGGGGAGTGGCGGTGGCTAACCAGGGTTCAATTGGATCAACCCTAAGTGGTGTGCCCACTCCCCTTTATATAGACCTCCATGGTGGGCTCAACACTTGAGCCCACTAGGAGTCCACATCCATTTTCCACTCGGATCCAATCCGAATGGGCTGCAGCCCCTTAAGTGTGCGACCCTATAGGTTCACGTACACATGGAAACGACCAGAGTCGATAGTTGGTAGCGGCTCCTAGCAGAACGTGCCAACTCCCATTTGGGCGTAAAGTCGTTTGATGAACCTCAACAATGTGGCATATGCAACATTCCTTTTGCCTCGTGATATTTGTTGTCGAGCTCAAGGCGAGTACTTGTCACCCTTGTGTTAGCTCGACCTCTCTTCTCGAAACCATGATCTGATTCCCAACCGGGTTAACACTTAACCCAAGTCGCATGGCCATGCTTTCCGAATCTGATCACTCGAGAGGGCCCAGAGAATATCTCTCCAAATAGGAGGGGCAAATCCCATCTTGGTCAACCATGTCTCGCGGCATGTCTCACGACTCACCCGAAAGCTACCTCTATAACTACCCAGTTACGGAGTAGCATTTGATAGACCCTACGTGAGTCGATCCTCATCCCGAGAACATGCGAGGACCTCAGGTCTTGGACATGGCATAGACATTGCACTTGAGACTAACAGATGACTATATCTCGCTGCATCTCAATGTGGGTCTGTCCGGCTCGGTGATCTCCATCCCCAAGCCCATACTATCGGTTTAGCATCTCCATGCACATGACTTGTGAAACATAGTCATCAACCGAGTCATATACTAGTCAAGGATATGTGTCTGCATAACCTTATCAACTAGGGACCATTAAAACAATCATCATACAATACATAGTTCCACAAACAAGTCACATACTTATTGATACATATCATTGATGATGTTCAAGGACAATACAAAGGACTCATGAATACATATGGAAATATCATCATCACATGATTGCCTCTAGGGCATATCTCCAACAGGGGTCTTGATGTGGATCGAGGGGGGGGGCGAAGGAGAGAGGCGATGGCGTACAAGGCTGGCTGCCCCGATCTAGATCCGATCGGGGGAAGAGGAGCGAGGGGATCGTGCGGGGGGGACGAGTGGGGAGGGAATCGCTAGGGTTCCGGTCGCCCATGGGGATAAGGGAGCGATGGGGGCGGCTGGGCCTGCGGGCTGGTGGGTTGGATGCCCAGTTGGGTCGATGTGTATACAGGGCGATTGGCCTACAGGGGGGGAGGTTGTTCTCCTTTTGTTTGTTTTGTTTTTTTCTTTTCTTTTATTTATTCTTTTTTTTCATTTATAGTTTATTTTATTTTAGTTATGAAATACCAAGTTAGCACCTAAATTAGTATCATCAATATAGGTCACTGCCAAACCTAGTTTGTAGCCAAAATATATTAGTTTAACATTTTCCTAATTTCAAAAAGCAATTAAATTATTATTTTAGCCACTATTTTTAATTAGTCTAGGGCAGTCAAACATTTTACAAAAAAGTTGTTTCTCCACCAATATTACTAACGAATTATTTGTCACATCCAGCACATTTTGGTTTTAATATTTGAAAACTTTTATTGTTTAACTTGAATTTTAATTTTGAATCTGAACAGGATTGGAATCATCGCGAGATTAGCAACAATGATCGTGGTGAAGTGGCATCATTAGTAGAGGGTTACTGTAGCTTAATTATCCGGGCGTCACATGCTTAATGCTTCATGTGATTTTACATTAACGGTAGCGATATGGGCGTAGGGACAGCAGAGGCATAAAGTGGTGAGGCAAATGTGGTTGCCGAGAGCGGCAAACACTCAGGCAGCATGTCTGCACTTGTCCCATTTTTTATCTCCTCGGCGACATTTTCCTATGTGAGCACACGAAATCTAGACCTGCTCATTCTCATTTGCGTTGTCCCCCAACACCCGTCACTTTCTTTCCTTTTTCAACCAAGAGATAGGTCCACTTCCCCCACCCTTCGCCATCCACCATGATTTCTTCGTCTTTTCAACCAAGAGACCGGTTGGGTAGCCAGTATCTACTACTTTCCCCCGTTTCCTCTTAGAACCAAGTCCTAGATTCATGCTCTGACTTTCCCACTTTCTTCCCTATTTGAACCAACTCTTAGAGTCGACCGTATGAACTAGCTTTACCTCTAATAATAGTAGAAGTCTAGGTGGCTTTGGAACAGCAATGGACGGAAGTAGAAAAAGATCCACACGAAGCCAAGTGGGAGTCAGGCGATGAGAGCAAGACAGGTTTGAAGGAATATATACTGAGGGTTGTCGGCATGTGGCAAAGACGGCGTCGGGAGGCCTCATCTTGGCCACAATACCGCAGGGAGGAAGAAGGGGTCGGAGGCCCTCCGGAGCCGGCGCTCTCTGAGAGAGAATGGCATGGACGCCGATCAGGACGCGCGGGCCCTCGCCGTCGACGACAGCATGAACAATGCACCTACACCCCTGCCCCGGTCGAGATTGTCCGGCCGGATTTGTGACCAGCCGTGAGCTGAGAGAGAGTGTGGCCACCTATGTCTTGCTTAGATCTGGAGAGCATGAGAGAGTGAATGAGAGGAACCATAGTAAAGCAAGCGCTAAGGCTCCTGCTTATATATATAGTGGAGTGATTTTGTTGTACCAGCTTCAAAAAAATGCGCTCCTACGTGTACCCGTGAGTGGGTGTGAGAGAACTAGTGCGTGCGTGCACCGCTTCTCTTTGTGAGAGTACAATATAATATGCCCAAAGAACGTTCGCCACAAGAGTAATAGTATAAGTGTGTGATGTGTGAGCTAAAATAAAATGTGTGCGACGTCTTTTGTTTTTTAGAAGTTCTAAGGGTAGGGTGTGAAGAGCACATATGTGTGTGACGTCTACCTGCAGATAGACGGTGGGTGCGAGAGGACTCGGGAGGGTGCGTGTGCGTGAGAGAGAGGGGGGCACGTATCAATGCAATGCATTGTCCACAAATCATTATCCGACAAACCTTCGCCACAAGACTTTTCCTAACGAACGCCGTAAGAACCGTTAGATCGGCATCCGACAGTGTCAGTTTTGCCATGTCATTTAACAGAACAGCCACTCCTCCTACACACAAATCTTCCACGTGAGTGTTAGCAACTGCCGTATGCTCCCTCTGTTCCAAAATGGGTGCATATAGCTTTATTGAAAATTGAACCTCGCAAACTTTTACCGAAGTTTTCGTGTACCAAATTGCACATGTAGAATACCTGTATATATCATTTCATTCATCTTGAGAGGTAACTATAAAGATGGGGGAGGAGTCTACAAAGAAAGACCATCATATCACCTGCAGCAATTTCAACCATCCTTTGGTGTGGAGGAATATCATAGGAAATCTATATGATATGATTTTTATAGGATTTTTTCCTTTAGAGCCAATTGGTTCATAGGAATAGATTCATATACTCCACATTTCAAAGGAAATAAACATGATATCATTTCTATAGCTTTAGAGCCACTTGGTTCATATGAATGGATTCCTATACTCCCATAATTTCAAAGGAAAATAAACATTAGCGTATGTTCAATAGAAAAGTTCCTATGATATGAACCAAATTACATCTCTTTTCTAATCCCTCCTCATAGGAATTGAGATACATGTCATCTCTAGATTCAATAGAAAAGTTCCTATGATGTCAACCAAATGACATCTCTTTTCCAATCCGTACTCATAGGAGTTGAGATACTCCATGTCATCTCTTTCCCTACAACTTCCATGTGTACATCTTATATTCCTAAATAGCTAGTACAACCCACTAGTAGCTTTTTTCCAAGACATGCAACTATGGCACAAGAACTATATAGTGTGCGAATAACTTGAAAGATGGTCACTGGATGAAGCTAATTCGACAGTGCCGAGATAGCAAATCCGAGCACTAATGGCCGTTGGATATCATCAACATTCCACTAGATCTGCCACATGTACAATTTAGAAGACTCCATGGTTGAACTTAAGCATAATGCACAAACCTCAAAAGCACAAGCACGTATCCTTTGTTCTAGAATCTTCCCTAGCATAATTGATTTTTTTCTAAATGAATTGCCATTATTTGTTTTTTACTTTATGCTTTACAATGCACAACCCCATGAATCTTAACATTTTTATAAAACTAATTGATTTTGAATGAGATGAACTATAAGAACTAAACGAACATCTACATCATGCATATATGACTCAAAGCTTTACATGCTATAATGTGTATTTATTCATAATTTGGTCATGCGTTCAATGCATGTGTACCTTACTAGTTTTGAGTAGAGTAGAAAATTTCATGCGGCCCCGGGTATATCAAAATGCAGGGCCCATGCATCATTGCCTTTCGGTCGAACCTACGTCCACAATTCTTTGTACGTACTATATCTCCACTGGTCCCCGAACCCAAAATGCTGCCTCGTTTCCCTAAAACCAAGTGGCCCACACATATTTAAGGCGTCGACTCAAACTCAATCCCTCTCCCGTTTACTACGACGTGGCACCACACGCCCTAGTAGTACTCCTATAAACCCTACCGCCGCACGCATCATCGGTTTTCTTCAAGAGGACGAGGGAGAAGCCGATTTGTAGTGGAGGCGCTTTAAAAAATGATCTACACTAGAGACCCCTACCCTAGGGTGCCCCAGGTAGCTGCCGCACGCATCATTGGTTTTCTCTTTTCTTTATGCTCTTGCGCCCTAGAGTGAAATGATGGTTGCTTCGTCCGTCCAGCTTAATGCGGGAAAGGTGGGGCTTTGTGATTTGACCCCTCATCACTCATTTTCTACTACTGTGGCACTACGACCTGGGTGCCTCCAATTCCAACCGCTGCTCCAAACTGTAATTTGGTGCATCGCACATGGAACAAGATGGTGGATGAGCCACATGTCAGCCAAAGGGGTCCTGTTAAGTGTGTCGCCATTTCGTGTGCGAACTGACCCTGCTTGAATCGCTACGCCAACACGACAGGTGCAGCCTACCACTTGGTTTTGCTCCTTGGTGAATCCCGACTATATTGATCTAAAAAGATACGTACTGAACTACCATCTCCGTCTCGTTTTTTAGATGTCTCGGTTTATAGGGCGTGCACGTAGTTCTAGGTCATCCATTTGACTAACTAAATCTGAGTTACTATGTCACAAAAAGTATAATATTGGATTACTAAGCGGATGTAGTTTCTAAACATATACTGTTCATCACATATGTAGCCAGTTAAATTCTCAACCTAGAACGATGTGCATGCCATGTAAACCGATACGGAGGAAGTATAGTAGTAAAAATGAGGTGATTTTACCGAGCGATTGGCGGGGGAGCATGGCCTGTCATGCGGTCCCACGTGTCATGATGTACCAAGGCGATGTGTGTGTCCCTCTTCAGGCAGAAGCAATACTACGTGGTTTGAGATAATGGCGAACCAAAGTGTGAAATAATGGTTGCTTCGTCCGTCTGGGAAGGTGCGGCATTGTGATTTGACGTCTCATTGCTCATTACTACTACTACTTGGGATGTACGACTGGGGTGCGTCCCCCCTGCTGTTTTGCACTGTTATTTGGTGCTTGACACGTCGACCCGGTTGCTATATGTCCCACATGTCGCCAACAGGAAGTACATAATTCATGAAAGCGAGCGTCGACGGAGGAGTACAAGACACGGCTTGGGTTTTTGCTGCTTCGCGTGATCCATCGATACAAACCCGGACTAAAAAAAGGCGAGGGCGGGTATTTTCCCGCGCGGCAGGTAGGGGAGTTTGGCATAGTCTGTTCGAGGCAAGGAGGCAGGAAGGGAAACAAGCAAATAAAGGTTGAGTGATTTAGTTTTGGGAAAATCTGATTTTACGGAGTACGTACCCACTAGGGTTTATAGGGCTCATCTAAAAAACATTCTTTTTTCCGTTTTATAAGTCTCAATTCTACTACTAATAGTAGTACCATCACATGTTGGATATCGAGGTGCGTTAGATCACCCGATGCAAGCAGTGTCAAGAGAAAACTCACCAATGCATGTAGAAGTTCATGGAAATTTAGTGGTCATTCATGCATTCGTTCTAATTAATGCCTCGGTAAACATAACTTCTTGAGAAAAGCAGGCGTACTAATTACTTGTGCAAACTAGGAGTACGAAATTAATTCGACCACTCATCGTCTACCTTGGTTGGAGAGATTTTGAAATTGAGCCATAAACTGGAAAGGAGGGAGTAGTAACTTTTGTCTCGATTACTATTTGTGGCCCTGTATAGATGCAAAAATGTATTTTTTATAGTGGCCTTGTATAAGTAAATGGCGGGAGTAGTAAAGGACATATACTCCAAACAATATGATAATCTCTCTAACCAAGGTAGTAGGGACGAGGAGTAAACGGAGGGAGTAGTAAAATTTTCTCCTCGTCCTGCGAGCCACTGCGCGCGTGGGCGAGGGAGTGGGTGTAAGGCATAGTAAGCAAGCTTCACCTCATCCTGCGAGCCACCGCGCCCGTGGGCGGGGGAGACGACATACTAAGCAAGCTTCTCCTCGTTCTGCGAGTTGACGGGACACATCAAAAGTACTCCAGTGTATAGAGCCTTGCCTCTAAGGTAGGCCCCACATGGTTTGCCTCTTTTTTTTAACATAACACGTCAAGTCGCAATTTGTTTGTTCACCCGTGGTAGACGATCCTCCCTCCATCTAGTGGACAACCAGTACACGTGTCAAGTTACCACATGGGCTGCCTTTTCGTCTGTAAATGAGCTCCACCGTGTACCCAGCTGGGTGTGGTTGGGAAAGAGGCGGAATCGTGGCGCCGTCGTGCACCTCTTCTCTTCGTGCACGTCCCCCACCTACGTGGGTGTGTGTGAGAGGGACTATAGAGATACAAACCTAGACATAATCGCGCCGTCCATCCCCATGCCTCCGCCCCAGTCACCACCACCCCCACCACGCCCCACTCCTCCTCACCTTATCTCTCATCTTTCCCCCTCCATTTTTATATACAAGGCCACTATCAAAATTACAATTTGCAGATATACAATGCCACTAACACCAATCGATGCAATGTTAATGATGTTTGCCTCGTAGTAATACTAGCAAAGGAGGACATTAATTATCCCTTGCATGCATGTGGGAGTGTGAGAATTGGCTTGATGTGCATGAAAGAGAAGAATACACATTAATTTACACGGCAAACAAGGAAACAAGGTGGCTTGCAACATTGAGTTAGAAGACATTAATTTTTGCCTTGGTACCTGTAATATGGGTTTGTAGCCTTGTATACAAAAATGGAGTCCGATAAAATTCTCGAGATACCATTTATCCGATAAAATTCTCGAGCAATCATTAGTTTTTACAAACTGGGATTACTCCTGCATGGGTCAACCACAATAGGTGTTTTGTAAAAAAATGCATCTTGATGTTCCGTGCAATGCACGGACATCTTGCTAGTCCATGCAAACAACACATGGCAAAATTCGACGGCGAACGAGGGATGTGAATCTGTTGGGAGGGGCTGTTTGGATCTTGCCCGGGGTAGCCAAAATATTGGCGACCCTTTTGTCCACCGGTGCCTTTGCCACCGATGAACGAGGAATGGCAAGGGTTCTCATGCATCCTCCAGCGCACACGTTGGAGACGAGCTCACACGAGCTGTGTTCTTTTTGTCCCACCACGCCGCCCGAGCCGCCCGCAGACTGCTACAAACATCAATGTTCTGCTTATCATAGATAAGATTGATTAATACCCGTAACAATCCATGTCCTTAACAAAGGGTGCATGCACATATAGGTTGAGCGTGTGTCTTGCGTCGTTTGCTGTGTGCATGCAGGCGTGTGAGTGTTGCGTGCGTGCAAGGGTACGTTTCAGTGTTGCATGCATATGTGCGTACATGTGTGTGTTCGTGAGTGCATGTGTACGCGTCAGTGTTGCATGCCTGCATGCGTGCGTGTGTTCGTTATGTGTATGTGTCAGTGTTTCACGCCTGCATGCATGCGTGTCTTGCGTGCGTGCATGTGTACGTGCGGGGTGAGGCTACACGTCAGTCGACTAACTTTTTCATCTCCGGTCATTAGATTTTCCAACCGTTGGATACGAAATCAAGGGTCTGCAGTTTATCATCAAACTCCACCCCCCTGAGCCACCAGCAACCACCGGCCAAACCGCCCGCCCCCGCCACCCGCGACCGGCCCGCACCGCCACGCCCGCCCCAAAACCACTCCTCATCGCCGGTCCGCCGCCGCACCGGCCGTCCCTCTAGGCCCCCCGCGTCGAGCTTTTTCTCCGGCGGTCCCCACCCCACCGCCCAATCAATGCCCCCGACCGCGGCGGCGCCAACCAGAGGTCTCACGACTTCAGTACCCACCGACCACTAATTTATTACCATTTACATCCTTCATATACGCTACCGACGGGTGGGCCCTATGGTAATGTGTGCTGCCGAATGTGGACCATTTGACTGGTCAATTGATTGTGTCGTCAACAAATTACGGAGCTGTATGGTGAGCCAGTGACCGTATGATCACCCTAAAATGTATTTTATTAACACGGTACAGACTCAAACTACCATTTCTTTCTTTCATATACGGGCTGACAGGTGGGCCCCATGGTTACGCGCCCCGATGGTGCAACACTAGTTGCGCCACATGGAACATTTGAGTGGTCAATTGATTGTGTCGTCAACAAAATACGGAGTTGTACGGGTGAGCCAGTGACCGTATAATCATGACATGTATTTATTTAACAGTGATGCACGCAAGGGCTGATATATACGCGCAAGCACTCATCGCTATAAGCGCACACACGCAGACCCTACCCCTATGAGCACCTTCGAGAGAGTGGGCCAGCATATGATCTTGAGATTTTATGAAGTCACCATAGGTGCCTCGTAGTCGAGTGGAAAGTCTCCTCCCACTGAACGCACATCGCTAGAAAATACTGAAATTAAACTAGGATAAATGCGAGCACCGGGACTTTTACCCTGGTGGGCTCGAGAAACCACTGTCCTCTTAACCATCCAACCACATGTTGGTTAGCATGACAACATGTATGTGGTGACCGTGATGAGCCTAGTCTGAAGTCCAGTGACCATATCGTGCTTTCGCTTCAAATACAATGACCGTAAGTGTCGTCAACAAAATACGGAGACGTATCGTGAGCTAGATACTGTATGATCACCACGAGAATGTATACAGTGACCGTAATGAGCATATTCTAAACTCCAGTGACCGTATAGTGCTTTAGCTTGAAATACAGTGACCGTCATGCGTGAATGTGTCGTGGGCATGCATACTTTTAGAGGGTCGAGAGATAGTTTGTGTGCGTACATGAAAGTGGTGTAGAAAGAGGGGATGTCCGGTGGAGACAAGGAGAGATACGCCCTTTGTTTGTCTTTCCCGTGACTAATATTTTGGGAGAATATATAAAAATTCACAATGCAGAACAGATATTTTTGGATGCACCATGCAATTAACTTTCATGTATAACATTGTACTATTGTATATGCTTATTTTCTTAGTGTCTGATTGCATGTGTGGTGTGGTGGGCACATCATTTCTAGTAGTGGTGGGTCAACATGAGGACTCATGGGTCGGTTCCATCCTGTGCCACATAAGTTGGATCGAGACGCGTTATACGAAGACCCGTGTGGAGGACTCGGCGTACAACACGAAGCTAGCTACCAGAGTCGCGGAGGGCTCTATCCCCACTGGTGATAAGCCGACTATATATGATTTGTAACCCTAGGCCCCCAGTATGTAATAGAAGCTTGGGGGCTAGTTCATCGATAGTATACACACATTCACAATGCCTGGTATTCACGTGTACTTTGTACACACCCCTATCACTAATATACGATTACCGAGGTAGGATTTTTCCTCAGCGCAAGGGTCCGAACTAGGGTAAAACTTTGCCTCGTATTACCATCCAGCCTAACAGTCAGGGATACCCTACCGAATGATATGATGGAATCATATCTGCCAACTACTAAGAGAGAGGAGTGTCTGGTGGGGGGGCCAATGTGTGCGAGAGAGGCCTAAAGATAATGTGCACGCGGGAGACACGTAGGCACATATATGTGCGTATAGAGGGCTAGTAGAGACTGTGCGTGTGTATATACGCATGTGAGAGAAATAGTGTTTTCCAACTGAGATTAGTGAAAAGAGTGGTACATAGTAGTCAGAAAGAGAGAGATAGAGAGAGAGAGAGAGATACAGAGAGAGCATGTGCGTGAGACTCCCCGACACCCCGAGAGATATTGTGAGCATGTGTGAAAGAGAAATGCAGATGCATATAAAGTGTGTGCACTTATGCGGTAGATAGAGAGATATATAGCGCGTTTGTGAGAAGGGGTCGAGGCATAGTGCATCTACGTGTAAAAGGCGGTTCTACGCATTAAAATAAAATATAAATGACATTATTATTTTTGTATGAGATCATGAATTTTGCAAATTGCGTATGAACGAAAATCGGTCTATCAGACACCCATACTCTATTGAATTCTAGCATGTGTGTCGGTGTACTAAAGTAGGGGTACCTTAGTACCCCGAACTTGTCTGCAGACGATCATGGCGTCCCAGCGGCAAGCCTCATGAGGCGTCCGCCAAGACCCTCCGCAGCCATTTTGAAGGCAAGACCCCGACAAGAGGAGCTTGTCGGGAAGGCCTCTCTAGGCAGACAAGGTCCCGACAAGAAGAGCTTGTCGGGAAGGCCACTCCAGGCACGCAGAAGACAAGGCCCCGGCAAGAGGAGCTTGCCGGGAAGGCTCGGGGCGCGACAAGTCTCCGAGCGCGACAAGGATTCGGCCGCGGCAAGGCGTTTGCAGCTGACATGCAACTTCTCTCCATCTCCGCTCCAGCTCACCCAGCGACGTGTCGCCATGGGACCGTTCCATGGGCGCGTGTCGAGCAGTCAGGTAGCCAGCGGAGAGCAGCGACGAGCGGCGGCGACAGTTTCGCCATCGTGGCGGCGGAGGCGCACTGACGGTCTGTTACACTATTTGGGCGACAACGACAGGCATTTATTGCTTTTGTCCCCTGCCGTCGAGTTAGGTATTTTGCACTGCATACCTTTGTTCAAGTAGGTGTACCAACTCCTGTTTTACATTAATTACCCCGCCTATGTTGCCACCTGTCGGAGACCCCTTGAGCATATAAAAGGAGGCCTGAGTGCAACGTAGAGGGGGTTCGGTTCGCGTCTTCCGCAAGGTTCAGTTCATTCGACTGGCCATAGACTAGATACACTCACGCTAAGTTTTGTAGCCCGCATTGCTCCCTAGCAAGAACACAATAGATCAAACAAGCAGCAGTAGGAGTTTTATCTCTCCGGAGAGCTCCGAAGCTGGGTAAAAACCGCTCGTGTGCATCGCCTCGATCCGCTCTTCGTGCGACCTCCGCCCCTCCGAACCACAAAGGGGCCTGCTCCGCCGCCCCATAGGTGTCCGTGGGTACGATCAGCCTCCCGACATCTACTGGCGCCCGGTAGGGGACGTCGAGGCCGTGTGAATCTGATCCGGCGTTCACACGAGCAGCGTCATCAACATCTTCCTCAACATGCCACCGAAGAAGAAGGCTTGGCGGCAGCAGAAGCCGTCCGCGTCGTGCCCACCCTCACCGCAGCAAACGGGTGGTGGTGCAGACGCTGGCGGAGGAACGGGCGCCGACGAAGGTGCTCGCGACGTTGCCAAGTCCAAGGACAAGGCACCGCAAACCTCGGCGTCCGCGCATCCCCCGCGCCCGTCTCAGGAGACGCGGGACCAACAGCGTCATGGCGTTCACAACGCCATACGTTCGTTGGATCGAGACCCTCAAGACCAGCATGCGCGCCAACATGCTGGCGCTAGTGAAATACGGTCACCCGGACGGGGCGCTGCTCCTTCTAACGATTTAGAAGTCCGAGCGTCCGCTCCGCCTCGCACCGATTCTCCAATGCCGCCCACTACTCCAGCGAAGCTCTGGCGAGAGCTCAGCTGCTCCTCGACTACCCTCCGGCGGCCGACGACAAAGGTCGGCGGTGGAAACCACTATCCAGAGCCTCATCGGCTTTGCCAACGGTGACGCCCCACAGCAACCAACCCCATCGTTGCCGCGGCGAGACGACAAGGCACGAGCCGGTGGCGACGAGACTGTCGGAGGTGCAACGACCGTGCACTCTCCGCCAAGAAAACCAAGATCGCCGAGCGGCCGAATCCATCTCGACAATGACTCCACGCGTTGGCCGGATCCAGCGCCCGCGCGACCAGCGCCAAGTTCTTCATGAACGACAACAAGAGGACGCTTCGAACTTCGCATCGGCGTCGAAGAGAAGCGCTGACGTCGGTCCGACAAAGCGCCGCTGGGCCTTCTGTTGACATGCACGCCGCGGAGGGGCCAGCGACTTACCGTCAGACGGTAGGTTGCCCTGCGTTCACTCGTGAGCTGCGGCAAGTCGATGGCCCAGCCAGAAAAACTTCAAACCAGACGCGTGGGAGAAGTATGATGGCAGGACGCACCGTCGGAGTTCCTCGGCATCTACACCGTCATGTGCAGGCTGCGAGGGGACGGACGACAAGATCCTCGCCAACTACTTCCCGCCGTGCTCAAGCCCAACGTCGAGATCTTGGCTCATGCACTTGCCGGACAGCTCCATATCCTCTTGGGCAGAATCATGCCATCAGTTTGTTGGCGCCTTCACGGTGGCCACAAACCTCATGGCCAAGAGAGCGACCTTCACTTGCTCGCCCGGAGGGAAGGAGAGTCCCTGCGCAAGTTCATTGAGAGATTCAACCGTGTGCACTACAACATCGTGACGTCCACCTGCCGCGGTGATCGCGCATTTCATCGAATGTGCGGAACCGTAGGATGAGGGAGGAGATGGCGATGTGCAAAGTCAAGGACGTCGGTCGCTATGCATACTGGCCGACAAGTGTGCCTTGTATTTGAGGAAGGAGGAGACTCCACGGAGAGAGAATGCAGAAGAGGGATCTGATAGTGATGACTCCGCCCCGGCAAGGAAGGGCCGGCGGCGAGGCAACGGGAAGAAGAAAAGCAGAGAAGTGCTAGCTGTCGAGCAGTCCGGCGACGGAGGCGGCGACAAGAACACCAAGACTGGTGGCTCCGACAAGGAGGTTGTCGTTGACGCCAACCAACAATCGGTGGCGGCCGCCGACAAGCAGGACAGCTCCGGCAAGCAGTACTGCAAGATCCACCGCACCAAGGGCCACGATCTCCAGAGCTGCAAGAAGGTCGAGCAGCTCGTCGAACAGCAGAGAGCTGAGTACGAGCGGCGAGACAAGGAGAAGGCCCAGGAAGGTGCGGGGGGAGCAAGCAAGAAGCGACCCGGCCGGGAGGACGCCAGCGCAAAGTCAAGCAGCGACAAGGAGATCGACCTCCCAGCGGCGCGACAAGGATGAAGATGATAATGACAACGATGAAGACATGGAAGACGCACGACGCCGACGGCAGGAGTTTGAAAGCCACGAGGTTCTCTGCGTTGGCGGAGGTGCTTCCACGCATACCTCCCACCGCCAACTCAAGCAATGGATGCGGGAGGTCAATGCGCGGAACCATCCATAGAGTCACGCAAGCCTCTGAAGTGGTCCAGCACGCCTATCATTTTTATATTGAGGACCACCCTGATCGCATAACTGCGGTCGGGTGCTTGCCGATGTTGGTCTCTCCAACCATCCGCAACCTCAAGGTCACAAAAATGTTAGTTGACGGCGGGGCCGGCTTGAATATGATCTCCTCCGCGGTGCTCCAGAAGCTTCAAATCCCTGACAGCGAGCTCCAAGAGACCGGAACCTTCCAAGGAATCAATCCGGGAAGGAGCAAGCCGAAGGGGAAGATTACGTTGCCAGTCACATTTGGCAGCGAACTGAACTTCAGAACTGAGAGGGTTACGTTTGACGTCGCCGATTTCCCATTGCCTTACAATGGGATACTTGGCCGTCAGCCTTCGCCAGTTCATGGCGGCCTCTCACTACGCCTACAACCTACTCAAGATGCCGGGCCCGATAAGCGTCATCTCTGTCCATGGCGACAAGAAGGATGCCCTTATCTGTGCCGACAAGATCTTCCGGATGCAAAGCCGCGACAGCATCGCCCAACACTTGCCGCTGAAGCTCCCGGGGAAGAAGACCAAGTCCAAGTCCGGCAAGGGCTCGATGCCCACTCCGCAAGCGCACCTCTTGGAGTGCTGCGCTACCGTCGAGGACGCACCATCGAGCTCCACCGCAAGTGCAAGAAGATGGTGGCTCCGCCGAAGACCAAGAAGGTGCCCGCCAAGGAGGACAGCGCCGGTGGTACCTTCACCATCAGTGCCTCTCTCGACCCCAAATAGGAAGGCGCGCTCGTTGCTTTCCTGCGGGCGAATGTCGACGTGTTTGCATGGCAACCGTCTGATATCCCCGGTGTTCCCAGGAAAGTGATTGAGCACCGCCTTGCCGTTTGTCCTCACGCGCGACCCGTCAAGCAGAAAGTCAGAAAGCAAGCAGTGGAGCGCCAAGAATTCATAGCCGAAGAGATCAAGAAATTGGAAGCAGCAGGCCTTGTCGAGGAGGTGCTCCATCCTACGTGGTTGGCCAATCACGTAGTGAATGCGCAAGGCAAATGGGAAATGGAGGCTTTGTATTGACTTCACGGATGTTAATAAAGCTTGTCCCAAAGATCCATTTCCCTTGCCGGCGCATTGACGGATTATTGTCGACTCCACGGCGGATGTGATTTGCTTTCGTTTCTTGATGCATACTCAGGATACCATCAGATCTTTATGGCTGAAGAAGATGAAGAGAAGACCGCATTCATCACACCATGTGGCACATCTTGTTTCATACGGATGCCTTTCGGTTTGAAGAATGCTTTGGTTCAACATTTGCAAGGGCAGTCCATGGCGCTTTTGAGCCGCAAATGCACAGAAATGTAGAAGCCTACATGGATGACATAGTGGTCAAGAGCAAGGACAAAGCAACTTTGGTTCAAGATTTGGACGAGACCTTTGCAAATCTGCGCAAGATCAACCTCAAGCTCAACCCCGAGAAGTGCATGTTTGGAGTCCCTTCCGGCAAGCTTCTCGGGTTCTTCGTGTCTCAGCGGGGATTGAAGCTAATCCCGACAAGATCAAGGCCATTGAGCAGATTGAAGCACCAAAGCGCGTCAAGGATGTACGAAGACTTGCCGGTTGCGTGGCTGCTCTCGGCAGGTTTATTTCTAGGTTCTGCTGGCGCATACGCCATTTTTCAAGATTTTGAAAAAGGCAGGTCCAAAGAAATGGACTACCGAAGCGGAGGCTGCGCTGCAGGACTTGAAGAGATACCTGTCCTCCACTCCAACACTTGTCGCGCCTAGGCCACAAGAGAAGTTGCTGCTGTATATAGCGGCAACCAATCAAGTGGTTAGTGCTGTGTTAGTGGCGGAGAGGGAGGCGGATGATGAGCCAGAAACCATGGCAAACACATCCCGCGACAAGCAGGGGGCTTCGCCGACAAGCTCTGGTCCCGACAAGGACGAGTCCGTGAAGACGCATGAGCAGATGCAGAAAAGGATGGTGCAGCGCCAGTTTACTTTGTCGACTCCCTCACGCAAGGGGCTAGGTCAAGGTATTACGGTGTGCAGAAATTGCTTTCGGCCTCCTCATGGCCTCGAGAAAGCTGCGCCATTACTTCCAAGCACATGAGGTCACAGTTGTCACTCGCTTTCCTCGAAGAGGATACTGCGAGAATCCAGCGGCAGGCAGGATTGTCGAGTGGGCCTTTGGAGCTGTCAAGCTTTGGTCTCAAGTTTGAAAGCACATCAACTATCCAAAGCGAGCATTGGCAGAATTCATAGCGTAATGGGCGCCAACACTGACGAAGAGATTAGGAGACGAGCATTCCTGTCAAAGAAGCAAGCAAAGAGTGGCTGATGTACTTTGATGGTGCCTTCTTCGCTGCAAAGGCGCGGTGCCCGGCGTCTTGCTTAAGCGCACTCCACGGAGAGCACCTCAAGTACGTCGTCCGGATGCACTTTCCCAAGGAGCAAGCGACAAACAATACCGCAGTATGAAGGATTGCTTGCCGGTCTCGGGATCGCCGTGGACCTTGGGATCAAGAAGCTTATTGTCGGGGTGACTCGCAACTCGTCGTCCGCCAAGTCAACAAAAGATTACGAGTCCGTTGATGGAAGCCTACGTTGATGAAGTGAGGAAGCTAGAAGAGCACTTTGACGGCTGCAAATGGAACATGTTCCAAGAGCTCGAGAATGATATTGCGGCGACTGTCAAAGTGCGTTGCGCTTAAGTTACCTGTGGAACCAGGGATTTTCGTGCTCAAGCTGACTCAGCCAACCGTAACACCATCGACTGGACAGAGCAAGCAAAGGAAGTTGGCCTCTGGTGACTACTTTCCGACAGAGCTTCCCGGCCGTCGTTGCAAAGGTCCCCAAGATCAACACCAGCAGTCTTTGAGGAGCGGTCTGCTCCAACAGACCCGTGGTTTGTTCGTTGAAGCGACGCTCCCGACAAGTCTTGCTCCGGCAAGCAGCTTGTCGGGGAGCATCTAACTCGGCGAGCCGCGAGCTCTTGCCATAGAAGCTGATGTTCCCGCAGCAGCAGATGTGCCTTTAGTCCTTGTTGTCGAGCCGCAAGCTCCAGCATGGGCGCAACAGATTGTCCATTTCCTTCAGACAGGAGAACTTCCCGAAGAGCAAGAAGAAGTGGAAAGAGTAGCCCGGCAGTCAAGTATGTACCAGTTTGTCGATAGCATACTGTACAGAAGAAGACTCAACGGTGTGAAATTGAAGTGTATTGCCAGGGAAGATGGATGAAGCTGTTGGCGAGAGATACATGGAGGCACATGTGGTCACCACATTGGCGCAAGAAGGGCACTTAAGCAAAGCGTTAAAGCAAGGTTTCTTCCGCCGACCCTCCAGGATGCAACTGCACAAGTAACCAAGTGTGGAGCGTGCGGTTCCATTCCAAACAGATACACCAGCCAGCTCAAGCTCTCCAGACGATCCCTTTATCACGGCCATTTTCGGTCTGGGGCTCGACATCCTCGGCCCCTTCCCGAGCTGTCGGGGCTTTGAGTACTTGTACGCCGCCATCGACAAGTTCACAAAGTGGCGGAAGTGGAAGCGATGAGGAAGGTGACAGCCGCGATCAGTGATCAAGTTCTTGGTCGATTGTTTGCCGTTTCGAATCCCTAACGGGATCATCACCGACAACGGCACACAATTCTGAGTCGCACCTTCATGCAAGACGTCCAAGACCTTGGCGCCAAGGTGCCGCTTCCGTTGCTCACCCGAGAAGCAACGGTCAAGCGAAGAGGGCAACGCTGAAGTGCTGCGCGGACTCAAGACGAGAACTTTCGACAGGCTGCACAAGTGCGGAAGAAAGCTGGATCGAGGAGCTGCCGGTGGTTCTTGGTCGATCGTAACGACGCCAAATCGAGCCAGCGGCCAGGCACCCTTTGCTCTAGTCTATGGAGCAGAGGCAGTTCTCCCCACGGAACTTCAGATATCTGAATCGCCTCGAGTGCTCGCTTATGATGAGTTTGAGCAAGAGCAGCTGCGACAAGACGACGCTTGCTCCTTGAGGAGGATCGTCTTCAGCTGCCAGGCGAGCCGCTCGCTACCAGCAGGCCTGCGTCGCTACCATGGCCGCAGGGGTTAATGCCGAAGTCTCGAGGAAGGCGACCTTGTTCTTCGGCGTTCAGTCCGCCAAGAATTCAAACAAGTTGACGCCAAAGTGGGAAGGCCCTTATTGGGTGAAACGAGTCACTAGGCTGGCGCTGTCATGCTTTGAGACCGAAGATGGCATTCCGGTGAGCAACTCACGGAACATTGAGCATCTTCGTAAGTTTTACCCATAAGGCGCGGTTGTCGGGACCCGTCTGGCAACCACCTTTTTGTACAAGTCTTGCCGTTGTTGCATGTGATCCTTTGTACAAAGCGAGCGCGAGACCCGTGCATCGATAAAGCCCATGTGTTGCGCACAACCCGTCAAGTTCATGCTTTCATCAATTTATTGCATGTTTTGGCTAACACTTTGTGCAGCAACCACACCTGGTAAGAAGAATCGAGCCACTGGGCTCCATAACGTTATTTCCTCTTCTTTCTCTTGTCGCAAAGAAAGGAGGGCTCCCTCGCGCACAAGTTAACCAGGGGGGAGGAGGAGATAATACTATGGACCAGACACCGCTCGAGGAAGATTCACCTCATCGGGAAGCAAGAGACCGAAAAGCTAAGTTGCCAAAGTTTGAGCAATCGATTTTTAAATTTTCGTTATCTTCCTCGAACGATAGTACTTTGTATGGAAAACCTGTGCGCAGAGGAACCGAATCGTGGATCGGTCGCGCCTTACTTTGTTTCGAGCCCGCTCAACAACTTAAGTGAGCTGCGGCTGGTCCGCGACAAGGTTGCTTGTCGGTAGCGACCCCGCCAAAGCTGCTGAAGTTCACTTTTCGGCGCTCGCGGCAAGGGTGCCTGCACCGCAAGTTTCCGGAAAAGCGTAGGGGCAATAACGCATTACAAAGGAAGAAATCAAGTAGAGGAAATAACATTGCATCGATCGATTCAGATCAAGAATACATTTGTAAAGTTATCTTCCTTATGCGACCGCGCTTTGTATGAAACACCAGCGGAGGAACCAAATCGTGACTGGTCGCGCCCTTACTTTGTTTCGAGTCCGCTCAACAACTTAAGTGAGCTGCGACTAGTCCGCGACAAGGTTGCTTTGTCGGTAGCAACCACGCCAAAGAGCTGCGAAGTCCGCACCCGGCGCTCGCGGCAAGGGTGCTGCATCGGCAAGTTTCCAAAAAGCGAGGGTAATAACATACAAAGCCAAGGGTCGAGTAAAGGAAGTAACGTGGCGAGATGTTGCCCGAGAATAAAGTTATGTTACAAAGATAACTTATTGCAGCAAGCTAAATCGTCCTCGAACTGAAATAACAGCGAAGAAGAGGAGAAGAAGGGCGCCGGCACCAAGCCCGGCAAGCGGAAGTTGCCGGGGCTGCGGCAAGCTGAGTTGCCGGGGCTGTGGCAAGCCGAGTTCTTGGGGGCCGCTGCGGCAAGCCAGAGTTGCCGGAGCTGCAGCAAGCTGGGTTCTTGGGGCATGACAAGCGAGTTGCCGGGCTGAGATATCAGATAAGCCCTTCGTCCTTTTTCAAACATCCCTTTTTCATTAAAAACATTCTACTCGGATACAATCCGTGGGGAATGAAAAACATGAAAGAGAGGACTACAAGCTTTAAATGCGGATAAGGCCCAAAGGCTTACAAATTAAAAAGATAACATGCCCGTAATCCTTTTCCTGTCCCTCTTTCCAGGAGGTAGGTCAAGGAGGCGGGAAGGGCAAAAGAAACGCCTAGACGAGCTACGGGTGCCAGAAGACACCAAGAGAACATCCCGGGTACTCCCCGAGGGCTTGACGGAGATGGCGGCGCCGGAAGCGGGGAGTTCAAGACGGGCGGCAGGGGCGTCGGCCGCCTGTTGTCGAGGCACTACGCCCTCGTACTCGACAGCGGCCTTGTCGCCATCGCTCTTCCCCTTCGCAGCCTCCCTACGCCCGATCGCCCAAGGAGACGACCCGGGAGTTCAGGGAGCAGCGACACGGATGATGGGGTCGGTGGCGCCTGAAGCGGCGCCCGACAACTAATCGGGCCCGCCAACCTCGTCGTCGCTGTCGCTCCCCTCCTCGTCACTCTAGCTCGAGGGTGAATCTTCGCTGTCGGAGGAGCTGTCCACGCAGCACTTCGCCCGAGTGCCAAGATCCCCGAAGACCTTGACGGAGAGGAGATCACCCTCCATTAACTTAAAATGGAGGGTGAACCCCGCCCTCAGGCTGTGGATGCGGGTGAACGTCTTCCATCCATGATCGAGATACATCACGTTAGGGGCTGGGAATACAACACGGACTCGCATGCCGCTGATTCCACAGCCCCTCATGTGCAATCTCAGTGTCTCGGGCGGATCCGACTCCATCGCTCATAAGCGGAGCTGGAAGCCGGAGGCGGCGACGAGGCGCCCGGCGCAGCCTGACGAAGAACTCACAAGGGTCGTCCCCGGTATGGACCACCGCAGGGGGGGACCGCCGGCGGAGGCGGAGACGGCGCGCCGCCCCGTCCGCCTCTTCCTCGACCTCGTCCTCGACCTCGTCCTCGACCTCGCCCCCTCCCTCTTCCTCTTGGGGTTGGCTCTGCCGCCCCGGGCGTAGGGTTGGGAGGGGAGCGCTGTCTAGCGGCGACCCTCGCCGCCACCGATGAAGAACCAAGGCTCTTTTTATCCATGGCGAATGAGAGAAAGGGGAGCAGAAACCGAAGAAAGGAGGAGATGGGAGAGTGCGGCCTTCTGCGCTCCCCTTCCGCCCTTCTTAAGGAAGCAAGGTGGGGGCTCAACCGCCCCGCTCGACAAATCAGGGCATAGGAAGAGCAGGGAATCGGGGCCGACCTGCTGCCTCTGCTCATGACGGCCCAGTTTCCCAACTCCACCGTCCGTGACCCCAAGAGCATGGGAACCACGTGGCGGGGATGCAGAATGGAGGCGATGGGTGGAGCGACCCCGCACGCCGCCCACTTCCCCCACGACGCCTTGTAATCGGCGTCTGCCGTTCTGGGGGACACGGCGGATCTGGAGTGGGTTTGGTTTGGACCCAGGCGCGTGCCCGTGCCTGTTTTGGGCCTGGCCCAGCGGCCTTCGGCACCGTGTATGGCCCAGACCGGGGCTCTGTCCGGTGTACTAAAGTAGGGGTACCTTAGTACCCGAACTTGTCTGCAGACGATTGCACGGCGTCCCTGCGGCAAGCCTCGCAGGCGTCCGCCAAGACCCTCCGCAGCCATTTTGAAGGCAAGACCCGACAAGAGGAGCTTGTCGGAAGGCCTCTCTAGGCAGACAAAGGTCCCGACAAGAAGAGCTTGTCGGAAGGCCACTCGAGCACGCAGAAGACAAGGCCCGGCAAGAGGAGCTTGCGGGAAGGCTCGGGGCACGACAAGTCTCCGAGCGCGACAAGATTCGCCGCGGCAAGGCGTTTGCCGCGGCATGCAACTTTCTCTCCATCTCCGCTCCGGCTCACCCAATGACGTGTCGCCATGGGACCGTTCCATGGGCGTGTCGAGCAATTTGTGCAGCCAGCGGAGAAAGCGGCGACAGCGGCGAGGCTGACAGTTTCGCCATCGTGGCGGCGGAGGCGCACTGACGGTCTGTTACACTTGTTTGGGCGACAACGACAGGCATTTATTGCTTTTGTCCCCGTCGAGTTAGGTATTTTGCTGTACCTTTGTTCAAGTAGGTGTACCAACTCCTGTTTTACATTCGTACCCCGCCTATGTTGCCACTGCCGGAGACCCTTGAGCATATAAAAGGAGGCCCGAGTGCAGCGTGAGAGGGGTTCGGTTCGTGTCTTCCGCAAGGTTCAGTTCATTCGACCGGCCATAGACTAGATATACTCACGCTTAGGTTTTGTAGCCGCATTGCTCCTAGCAAGAACACAATAGATCAAACAAGCAGCGGAGAGTTTTATCTCTCCGGAGAGCTCCGAAGCTGGGTAAAAACCACTCGTGTGCATCGCCTCGATCCGCTCTTCGTGCGACCTCCGCCCCCCTCCGAACCACAAAGGGGCCTGCTCCGCCGGCCCCATAGGTGTCCGTGGGTACGATCAGCCTCCCCGACAATGTGCATGTGTTCATTTCATATTATCGATCCATAGAGTGAGAGCGGTTTGAAATACAGGCAATGGATGCTTTTGCAATTCATATATAAACATTAATTAGTGCACTCCATGTTGTTAGTGTGAAGCACTTTATACATTTGTCACTTGCATGGATACATTCCAAATTGCTAGCTACGAAATAGAATACATGTCGAATTCAACATAAAGGGGGTTTCGAAGATTCGAATTCATAGGAAGTGCATTCATCTATTTGAACCCGAGATAATGGCATTTGTAAATCAGATGTAAAAGGGGGCATCAACCTTTGTTGTGCGTTTGAACATGCTATATATATTCATACGCATGTCTAACCTTTTTTTTGCAACTAAGGAGATTATATCTGGAACCATGCATGAACTGAGGTAAGTTGCATATTTTTTAATATATACTCGTGTACAATGTATATTCAAATGTACCACCTCCATTTCAAAATAATCGTAGCTTTAGGATTTTCAAGAGTAAAGATTTGTGAAGTTTGACAAATCATGTATGATCAATTCAAGAGAACCGAAAAGTTAATGCTTCTGCTCCCAAATATTGAACGAAGCACCAAATAGGCCTCTGGTCACCCGAAACCGCGCGAGACTAATGTTTGGTGGTAGGAAATTACTGTCCTGACTCTGGCCCGTGTAGCCTATCGGCCCGATGTCCAAAGGTCTAAACCGGGTAGGTTTGTAACTTCACCAAGACGCCAGCCTCAACCGCCTCGAGAAGCATTCATACGCCGTGGGTGCCTAAACACCCATGCGCTCGGCGAAATCTATCCCGCCCACATTTGGGACACACGAGATTCTTGTCCTACCCCAACCCATAATATGTCCGAAATTTTAGATGGGGGCAAAGTTTGTAACTTTCCCCAAATTTCAAACAAGCGCATCCCAAACCGAAATATTGTTCCCCCTTAGTTCCCTGCCTCCCTCAGTTTCCCCATTCATACTTCGTGGGCGCCAAAATGCCCTCTCCACCAGCCGCAAAACCCCAGGCTCCTCCGTCCTCCACCCCATAGCGCCCAAGCCACCGCCGCCCAACTCCATCACGCCGGAGCCGGTACCCCGACGTCGTCATCCAACACAATCGCAACCGCAATGCCCTCAATGACTTAGCAGCTGAAGCCGAGGTAGAGCTACCTCCACGATGCCGACACCGACGTGCACCGTACCAGAACCACTCCGACCACGCCGTCCTGCGCCTCACTGCTGCCGCTCCACTGTCGCAACCGTCCACCGCACCGGAGCTATTCCTGCTATGCCGTTGTTCGCCGCCTCGGATCTCCTTCCCCGCCGCCGATAGACGGCCACTGCACCACACTCAACAACTTGGCCATGGGTTCGTCCAAGGCTGCACCGTCCTCCACAACTTCTCGTTTCCAGCGAACCACAAGAAGATCATTGGAAAAACAGAAGGAGGACATAGGACTGCCAGCAGAAAGAGGTACTCCTCTTCCCTTATTTGTGCGAACCTTATGTCTCTGCTCACACTGTATTCATCCCATGAAATAAACTAGTTGAGCGCTTCTTACTGCATCTTCTTCATGATACTAAATGCACAAGGTTTCCTCCCTTTACTATTTCACCTTTGCTAGAGGTCAGTAGCCCACCTGGATTTCAATTCAGGGTCAGTCGAACTGTAATTAAAAGAAGCAGCACCCGCTTAGGCGCGCAGAGCACCTAGTCCACATGTTCGCCGGGGAAGCGGCGCATCCGTGTCTATCATAGGGGTGTGGGGCACAGGAGCTGCTTGCGCCCGATATGGAGGTCGGCGGGGCTTGAATGGATTGCCGGGGGGCGGTGCCAAGCACGACGGTGCGGTGAGGTCGAGGGGAGGGCGCAGGCAGGGGACTAGGCCGGTGGTCGCTGCCGTTTTGAGGAAGATCGTCAACACTGACTGGTTGGAGGTAGATGAAGGCGATCTGCCCGTTCTTTGTACATAGGACGGTGTAGAAAAAATGCACTGACCTATTTGTTTTCAGTCGAATGTTATTTTCATAGAATCCTGTAGTAATTTAGTGTGCCATGCATGTTGTAGAGCTATCATATGTCTCCCGTCATTTATTTCTCACCGACCTACTATCTGCTACCTTTACACTGTACTAATTGTGCACACACTTCCCCCATACTCACACTATTGTTTTTTTATGCATGGTATTTCAGACTCTAACGCAGTGTTGATGAATGTTGAAAAGAAAAGACATAAGTCGCTGCAGTGTAATTCGAAGATAAGCACTAAGCGTTTCAGCGCTCTAAAGGATGCGATGTCGTGAGTTGGAGGCGATGGCGTAGTTCTGCAGCTTGATGATCTCAATTGCCACACACAACCATCCTGGTGCTTGCTTTAACTTCGCTATTTGTCAAATGTGGTTGCATGTTGCATATGGTGTCTAGCTTGTATTGCTTCCAATTTGGTTAAATTGCATCTGCTTACTTTACACATTATACCTTTGATAATGACATGCCTTCCTGTTTTTGATACATACTACATATGTCTATTAACCATGTTCGTACATCAAACTAATGCTCTTTTGTATCCTCGTCAATCACTTATGATGAGACAACACCGGGTGGAGTTCTTGTGAGATGCCATACTCGTTTAAAGAGTGCGGTGTCATCCTCCCCACGTGATTCTCAAGAAACAAAGAAGGCTAAATGAAGATAGTCAACGTAGCTCTCTAGTTGATGACTGCAATTCCTCACACCACCATCACAGTGCTTGCTCTAACTTTGCAGTGTGATATGTGGTTGCATGTTGCATACGGTGTCTAGCTTGTAATGCTTCTAATTAGGGTAAATTGCATCTGCTTAGTTTACACATTATACCTGTGAATATGACATGCGTTCCTGTTTTTGATACATATTATGTCTTTCTATTAGCCATGTTCTTAATCAAACTACTTTTCTTGTGTATCCCTCATCAATCACTTACAATGTCACCTTTATTCGTTGCATATTGCACATTATTTCTAGCCTGTTGCCATGTATTGCTTCTAATTTGGTAAAATACATTTGTTAGGGCACCCTTTTAATTTGGCAGAGTGATATTGGTTTCATCTTTCATATGGTTTCTAGCTTGCATTGATTCTAACAAGTTCAAGCACCTTGTGCTAGTTTACACTTTATACATCATACATGTCAATATGTCACGCCCTGTTTTTCATACATATTCCATCCTCCTATCATGAGGCTGCCTTACATGAAAGTAGAGTTCGTCAGTATCATGCATCAATGAGTTCTAAAGAGCAAATTTTATTCCTTTTTCTTGTGGGTTTGACTTGACAAGGCAAAATCAAGAAAGAGGAAGGAAAATAGTAAGGAAGGCGATGATGGTGGTCCTCTGCAGCAACATAAGCGGAGCATCTCAGATTGATTCTCCTTGTACTGATAGTGCATTACATGGTCCAAGTCTCCGCTCCCCTACTCCACCATCCAAGGTGCTTGCTCTAACTTGGCAGTGTGATATCTGGTTGCATGTTGCATATGGTGTCTAGCTTGTATTGCTCCTAATTGGTGTAAACTACATCTGCTTAGCTTACACATGATACGTGTGAATATGACACACTTTCCTGTTTTTGGTACATACTATATCTGTCTATCACACCATGTTCTTACATGAAACTACTCTTCTTGTGTATCCTGCATCACTCACTATGATTGAACACCTTTAAGTTGGCAGTGTGATATTGGTTTGCGTCTTGAATATGATTTCTAGTATGTATTGCTTCTAGTTTGATGAACGCCACCTATGACGTGACAGTTTTAACTTGGCAGAGTGATATTGATTGCACCTTTCATATGGTGTCTAGTTTGCGGTGCTTCTAATTTGTTGAAGTGCCTTATACGCTTGAATTACCACATCATACGTGTGAATATGTCAAGCCGTCCATTTTTTCGTACATATTCCATCCTCGTATCATGACTTTGCCTTTCATCAGAGTAGTGTTTGTCAGTATCATGCATGAATGAGTTCTGAAGAGTGAATTATATTCCTTTTTGTTGTCGGTTTGACCTCACAATGCAAAATAAATAAAGATGAAGGAAATTGCCAAGGCATTGGATGATGGTGGTCCTTCCGAGCAACTGAAACGGAGGTTCTCTACAGATTCTACTCCGCCATCCTCCCAACAAGATTCGCAAGACAACGCAAGGCTAGACAGTCAACGTAGCTGTGTAGATGATGAGACATCTCCCCTACTCCACCATCACAGGTGCTTGCTCTAACTTGGCACTATTATATGTGGTGTCATGTTGCGTATGATGTCTAGCTTGTATTGCTTCTAACTTTGTTGAATTGCATCTGCTTACTTTACACATAATGCCTGTGAATATGACATGTGTTCCTGTTTCTAGAACATACGTGTACATGATGAGCACATCTCCCCTACTCCACCGTCACAGGTGCTTGCTCTAACTTGGAACTGTTATATGTGGTTGTGTTTTCCGTATGATGTCTAGTTTGTATTGCTTCTGATTATGTTGAATTGCATCTGCGTAGCTTACAACTTATACCTACAATGATCACTTACCCATAAGACACATTTAATTTGGGACTGTGATGTAGGTTGCATCTTGCATTGTCTTCTAGCTTGTACTGCTTCTAATTTCTTGAAATGGCACTTACGACGAGACACTTTTTACCTGGAGAGTGATATTGGTTGCATGTTCATATGGTGCCTAGCTTTCATCTTCTAATTTTGTTGAAATGCCTTGTGCTTTCTGTTTTTTCATACATATTCCATCCTCCTATCGTACGTGTGAATATGAAACGTTGTCTTTTTGTATATATTCCATCCTCCTATCCTGCGCTTGCCTTACATCAAAGTAGTGTTCGTCTGTATCATGCATCAACCAGTTATGCAGAGCTAATTTTATTCATCTTCTTGTGGTTTTGACTTCATAAGGCAATATCAGAAAATAGGAAGGAAAAGAGTAAGTTAGGGGATGTTGGTGGTCCTCCGCACTGACGCAAACAGAGACTCTCTAGATTTGCCACTGCTACTGCTAATGAAGTTGAAGTCCCAAGTCTACATGATGATTTGCTTGCTCTAAGTTGACAGTGTGATAATTGGTTTCATGTTGCATATGTTGTCTAGCCTGTATTTCTTCTATTTTGATTAAATTGCACCTGCTGAGTTCATACGTTATACATGTGCATATGACATGGCTCTGTGTCTAGAATACACTTCATCTATCTATCATACCATGTTCTTACATCAAAGTACTGTTGTTGTGTATCCCGCATCAGTCACTCATGATTGGACACTTTTAACATGGCAGTTTGATAGTGGTTGCATCTTGCATTGATTTCTACATTGTCTTGCTTCTAATTTTGAATTGCCACTTATGACAAGACACTTTTAACTTGGCAGAGTAATATTGGTTGCATCTTTCATATGGTGTCTAGCTTGCATTACTTCTATTTTCTTGAAAATCCTTCTGCTTAGTTTACACATCGTAGCTGTAAATATGTCATGCCTTCCTGTTTTTCTTACATATTCCATCCTCATACGGATGTCTTATATCAAATTATTGCTTGTCTATATCATGCATCAATGAGTTCTGAAGAGTGATTTTATTCTTTTGTGTTGTGGGTACGGCTTGACATGGCAAAGTCAAAAAAGAGCAAGGAAAATAATATAGTAGGGAGTGGTGTTACTCGTCGGGTGAAACGGAAAAGGATCGGCCATCCAGATTCTGCTGGTACTTATAGTGCAGTAGAAGGTCCAAGTCCACCGGCTAAATCTACAAACACAGTATCACCTGCTCCACCAGCTGCAGCATCCGCTTCAACTGTACCAGCATCTCAATGAGTTACTCGTTCGTTTGCTCTTTAATCGGCCAGTTCCCAAGCTGCCTTCACACCTAACACTACTTCCAAAGCCTTGCTAACACAACGAGGACTTGGCAAGATCAGATGAACCTCATGAGCATCAACACCAAGATGGTACCTGACCGAGTCAAGTTGCAGTTGCATGCTCCTTTATATGTACTCTCACAGTTTGATGTACACTAACACTTTCCATATTCATTGTTGAACTAGCACCACGACACAAGCGGAAACAGACATCAGATAACGCATGACAGATTAACAAAATCTAAAGGAGGAAGAATGGAGATCCATTTTGAGACAGGTTTGAAAAGGCCACGTGATGCTACAGAGTCGGCCATGTTAGTATCAGAGGCAACCGTTGCCGTTAGGTGTCATGCATACCCAGTTTAACACCTTCCTTGACCATTTATCCGTAAGTAATGTTATTCATCGCAATTAGTAATATTGTCTTGCTTCGTCCCATACTTTCTAGCTTCCTCCTAATAAGACTCGCATTCTGTTTTCAACAGATGAGGTTCAAGTTGGATCCGAAAGATGATGCAACTAAACAAGCATGCACTCATGTTTTTCGATGCCGCGCTGCTTGGCAAGATCGGTACCACCTTAGAAAATCTCACTTTGAAGGCAAGGCTAACAACGAAATTGCCCAAACATCTCCAGTGGAATATATTATAGATGAAGACTGGATAGCCCTTGTTAAACACTGGCCTGATCCAAAGTATTAGGTAGGCTATATGTATTTGATCAGACCATATATTGAACTTGTATTTATGTATGTGCCTTACAAGTGTATCTTCTTCTAGGCTAACTGTTTGAAGAACAAGACCAATCGTTCTAAAGTGAAATTCCAACAGACAACAGGATCTCGTAGCTATATTGCACACTGCGAGGCTCTTGTAAATAGCTGCTACTTCCTTCTTTTTTCTGTGCCATATTGTCGGATCTATATTGACTTGTTCCAAATACAGAGGAAAGCCTGTACGGACCAAAAAGAACCTGAACCGAATGCAGTGCAAATCTTCAAGGATTGCCACACCAACAAGATGAAGGGCATGAGCACACCAGTTCAAGCCGCTGTTGTAAGTCCTTACTCCTCGCCTTTTGAACTGATTGGTACTGTGATGTGTTCATTTAACTACTTGGTTTGCAGCCAATGTCAGTTACTCTGTTCACTTTTATACACAGTTGTCTTAACGTATCATTTCACCTTACATGGTTTAAAATAGATGAAGGATATTCTTTTGGTCTTGATCTGTATTCTAGTTGTTATGTTCACATGCACACACAATGATAAAATAGCATGTTTGTTTTATATCTGTTTGCCCATGATATGAATGATGTACTATGTTCATCCTACTTTAAACCATGTCTCTTTATCCTTAGATGTCAACGAATGTGAGGAAATAGACAATACAGTAGGCATGCTTCATGGACATATGTTCCGAAAGTGATTTTATTATGCAGTTGGCACTACAATACATGCTAATGTATTACAGTAGTTCACCAAAATAAGTTATGTATAAACGTGTAACCTACTTTGTTTGTTTTTTTCTCATTAGTAACTTATCTGGTACAATAATCTACAAGTTCAAACTTTCAGGAAGCTATGGAAAAAAGATTGAACAGCCAAAACCACCTGAAGGTGACGAGGCTACCACAGGCACAATGTCACCTATTAAGCGGTGTGTCGGTATCTCTCCACTAACGGTGCAAAAAGCACCTTCTGCGTAATTCTAGGTTGGTTGTCAAGGTAACCTCGTCCAAATCGCCCTCTTGAACAAAATCTTCCTGCTAGATGAGTGATATATACTGTGCTCCGGACACAAGTCCAATCCCTAATGGGCGTCGTTTTGTAAACAAGAATAGTGGTTGACAAATGTCGTCAAGATATGAATGGTTTTGAAACCGGACTATCAGGACATTAAACCGTTGTTCAAGAGCAATGGCGGAAAAAGGTGAAGATCGTGTTGCTCCATCAGATTCTATAGCTCAAACATTAGCACTCGTGTCAAATGATCCGTGCTTCTATACATCCGATGGTGCTTTTTATGCGCAAGGATGTAAACTTTATGCCAACAAGCCTTTTGTTGTGATACAGCATTTATGATGCTGCCAAAGGCTGCAATAATTACGACGCTATTTTTGTATAGTGTAGGTTTATCTTAGTAATGTATTCGTCCGAAAGCTTCGTAGGAGCCCAACATGCCAACATTCGTTGGGCCCATTCCAATTGGGCTAAAAACGATTATGGGCCGAAATTTGCATGTATCCCACTAAAAATATCTGGGCCTAAATCAGCATCAGATTTCATATTTTTCTGGTAGGCCTGTGCCCATGGTGGGCCTTTAACAGCCCTAAACATAATTTGGGCCCTCAGTAACAATAGGCCGTTTACACGTGTAAATATCTCAAGCCCATAAAAACATGGGCCTTTAAAAGACCGTAGTGAGATTGGGCCCATTTACGATGCGGATCTTTCACAGGCCAAAATTCGGACGGGCTGTAAATGCGCCGACCTAATACACGGGCCTTTAACAGGCCGGAAGTTCGGTCGGGCTAGATTATCGTCATTTTTATATGGGCCGTTAATGGGCCCGATGTGACATTGGGCCACATATGGCCCATGGATTTCGTCCGACGTTAACAGGCCGAAAATCACAACAGGACGAAAGTGGCCCAAATCTATAGTGGGCCTCTAACAGGCCGAATGTCAGACATGGCCGGATATGACCCAAATCCTTCATGGTCGTTTATGGGCCGAAAGTTTCAATGGCTTGTAAATGGGCCCAAATGAAGCAGGACCTTTAACAGGCCGGAAATACACCGGGCCGTAATTCGGCCCATATACTTAGCAATCGTTAACGGGCCAGAAGTGACCATGGGCCGCGATGATGACAAGTTTAGGACATGTCATTGACGGGCCGATTTGACACTAGCCGTACGGGCCTTAACTGAGAATGTTGGGCCTTTAGCTGGGCCGGCCCATTATGGTCCGCAAAATCTCACGGGCCTTTAGCTGGGTCGGCGCATTATGGCCCGCAAAATCTCGCGGGCCTTTAGCTGGGCCGGCCCATTATGGCCCGCAAAATCTCGTGGGCCTTTAGTTGGGCCACCCCATTATGATACACAAAATCTCGTGGGCCTTTTGCTGGGTTGGCACATAATGGACCGCAAAATCTTGTGGGCCTTTAGTTGGGCCGGCCCATTTATACTTTATGGGCCACTTTTGGGCCGGTCCACGTGTCAGCATATCATAGGCGCATCTCGCCCATTGGATGAATGAAACATGTGCCAACGCGGAGCTGACACGTGTTTCCGTCAGCCAATCAGAATTTTACACGTGGAAAATCCCCATTGGTCATGGTTGTTAACGGGTTATTGGATCCAAAACCGGACCCGGTAGCTTAACGACGTTCCGTTACGGTGGATGCCACATGTCGGTCACCCTTGACGAAAGCACTTCTGTGACGTGCGATTTATCGTCATGGAAGTGTATTTTTTTGGTAATGTCATGGAACACTTCTACGACAGCACATGTATGACTATCTTCATTCTGTCATAAATTTGTCATCGATGTACATGCATGACGGAAAACGTGACCTACTGTGACAAACACGTATCCTCACGGAAGTGTATTTTTTTGTAGTGCCTCAAGCTGAACCCTCAGAAGTGTGTCTTCGGCGTTCCGTCCGGCAAACTTCTCGGGTTCTTTGTGTTGCAGCGTTGGATCGAGGCAAACCAGACAAGATCAAGGCTATCGAGCAGATTGAGGTGCCCAAGCGGATCAAGGATGTGCGTCGGCTCACTGGCTGCGTTGCCGCCATGAGCCGATTCATCTCCAAGTCTGCCGAGCGCGCCCTTCCCTTTTCAAGATTTTGAAAAAGGCGGGCCCAATGGAGTGGACCCCGGAGGCCGAAGCGGCACTGCAGGATCTGAAGAAATACCTCTCTTCTACACCAGTACTGGTGGCGCCTAAACTGCAAGTCGTTGCTGCTATATCTGGCGGCGACGAATCAAGTGGTCAGTGTCGCGCTGGTGGCGCAGAGGGATGTCGACGAAGAGGCAGTGGCAACGGCAGGACCGGCAGATGGCAAGTCAGAGATTCCCCCGGCAGGGCCTAGAGCCGGCAAGGCAAGGCCCCCGGCGGAGTCTGACGCCATCGGGATAGGGCCCGCGCAGCCAAATGAAGTGGTGCAGAAGAAGAAGAAGATGATGCAGCACCCGGTTTACTTTGTCAGCTCCCTCTTGCAGGGGGCTAGGTCAAGGTACTCCAGTGTGCAGAAATTGCTCTTCATCCTCCTTATGGCCTCGAGGAAGCTGCGTCATTACTTCCAAGCCCACGAGATCACTGTCGTCACCCGCCTCCCGTTAAGCGGATCTCGCACAACCAGACGCATAGCTGGAAGGATTGTGGAGTGGGCCTTGGAGTTATCAAGCTTTGGGTTGAAGTTTGAAAGTACTTGAACAATCCAGAGTAGAGTCCTGGAGGAGTTCATTGCAAAATGGACCTCAACGCCTGATGAAGAGATCCAGGAGACCACTCTCCCCGGCAAGGAAACAGCTCGCGACTGGATTATGTACTTTGACGGGGCTTTCTCACTGCAAGGCGCTGGTGCTGGTGTGCTGCTCGTCGCATCCACCGGAGATCACCTCAAGTCTATAATCTAGATGCACTTTCCCAAGGAGATGTCCACCAACAACACTGCTGAGTACGAGGGGTTGCTCGCCGGTCTCAGGATCGCGGAAGACCTCGGGGTTAAGAAGCTCATCGTCAGGGGTGATTCGCAGCTTGTCGTCAGACAAGTTAACAAAGATTTTCAGAGCCCGTTGATGGAGGCCTACGTACATGAGGTGAGGAAGCTGGAGGAGCGCTTTGACGGTATACAAGCGGAGCACGTTCCCCAAGCGGAGAACGACATCGCTGATTACCTGTCCAAGCGCGCTGCATTCAAGCTACCTGTGGAACCAGGTACTTTTTTGCTTCGGTTAACTCAACCATCCGTCGAACCATCAACGGAGTAGAAAAAATGAAGGAAATCAGGCCCCAGCAAGTACTTTCCCGCTGAGCCCCCAGGGGCCGCTCGCAAGGGTGTTGCCGTGGATTCTGAGCCTGCCGAGGAGCGACTGACTCCGGCAGGCCGTCAAGCCCTGTCCATAGAGACGGCTGCTCCCATGGCAGAAGAAATGCCTTTGGTCCTTGTCGTTGAGCCCCAGGCTCCGGCATGGGCACAACATACCATCCGATTCCTCCAAATAGGGGAGCTTCCTGAGGAGCAGAAGAAGCGGAGAAAGTAGCCCGTCGATGCACTATGTATCGATTAAATCGATGACGTCACATGCACAGGAAGAGATCGAACGGTGTGAAATTGAAGTGCAGTCCCCGGGAGGAAGGACTGGAGTTGTTGGCGCAGATACACGGAGGCATATGTGGCTCCCACATAGGGTCGAGGGCCCTTGCCCGGCAAGGCGTTCCAAGCAGGTTTCTTCTCGCCCATCGCCTCCGAGGATGCAACGGCACTAGTAACCAAGTGTGAAGCATGTTAGTTCCATTCGAAGAAGCTTCATCAACCAGCTCAAGCCCTTCAAACAATTACTCTTTCCTGTCCATTCTCGGTCTGGGGGCTCGACATCCTGGGCCCTTTCCCCCGCGTTGTAGGGGGCTTTGAGTACTTGTACGTTGCGACCGACAAGTTCACAAAGTGGCCGGAGGTGGAAGCAGTGAGGAAGGTGACAGCACAGTCAGTCGTCAAGTTCTTCAAGGGGCTAGTTTGCCGTTTTGGTGTGCCAAACAGAGTCATTACCGACAACGGCACGCAGTTCACAAGCCACACCTTCATGCAATACATCCAAGACCTCGGCAACAAGGTCTGTTTCGCTTCCATGGCACACCCACAGAGCAACGGCCAGGCGGAGAGGGCAAATGCTGAAGTGTTGTGAGGCCTGAGGACAAAGACTTTTGACAGGCTGCACAAGAGCGGAAGGCACTGGATTGATGAGTTGTCGGCGGTTCTTTGGTCGATCAGGGGCAGAAGCAGTTCTCCCCACGGAACACATATACGGGTCACCTCGAGTGCTCGCTTACGACGAGCTTGAGCAAGAGCAATTGCGGCAAGATGACGCAACACTCCTTGAGGAAGATCGTCTTCGGGCGGCTGTGAGAGCAGCACGCTACCAGCAAGCCTTGCGCAGCTACCATAGCCACAAGGTTCATGCCCGAAGCTTTGAGGAAGGCGACCTTGTTCTTCGGCGCGTTCATCGGCCAAGAATTCCAACAAGTTGACGCTGAAGTGGGAAGGCCATTGATAACCCACAAGTATAGGGGATCGCAACAGTTTTCGAGGGTAGAGTATTCAACCCAAATTTATTGATTCGACACAAGGGGAGCCAAAGAATATTCTCAAGTATTAGCAGTTGAGTTGTCAATTCAACCACACCTGGATAACTTAATATCTGTAGCAAAGTATTTAGTAGCAAAGTAATATGATAGTAGTGGTAATGGTAACAAAAGTAACGGAAGCAAAAGTAATATTTTTGGTGTTTTGTAGTGATTGTAACAGTAGCAACGGAATGTGAAAAGCTCGTAGGCATTGGATCGGTGATGGAGAATTATGCCGGATGCGGTTCATCATGTAACAATCATAACATAGGGTGACACAGAACTAGCTCCAATTCATCAATGTAATGTAGGCATGTATTCAGAATATAGTCATACGTGCTTACGGAAAAGAACTTGCATGACATCTTTTGTCCTACCCTCCCGTGGCAGCGGGGTCCTAATGGAAACTAAGGGATATTAAGGCCTCCTTTTAATAGAGCACCGGAACAAAGCATTAGCACATAGTGAATAAATGAACTCCTCAAACTATGGTCATCACCGAGAGTGGTCCCGATTATTATCACTTTAGGGTTGCCGGATCATAACACATAGTAGGTGACTATAGACTTGCGAGATAGGATCAAGAACTCACATATATTCATGAAAACATAATAGGTTCAGATCTGAAATCATGGCACTCGGGCCCTAGTGTCAAGCATTAAGCATAGCAAAGTCATAGCAACATCAATCTCGTAACATAGTGGATACTAGGGATCAAACCCTAACAAAACTAACTCGATTACATGATAGATCTCATCCAACCCATCACCGTCCAGCAAGCCTACGATGGAATTACTCACGCACGGCGGTGAGCATCATGAAATTGGTGGTGGAGGATGGTTGATGATAACGATGGCGACGAATCCCCCTCTCCGGAGCCCCGAACAGACTCCAGATCAGCCCTCCCGAGAGGTTTTAGGGCTTGGCGGCGGCTCCATATCGTAAACGCGATGAATCCTTCTCTTTGATTTTTTTCTCCCTGAAAGCAAATATATAGAGTTGGAGTTGAGGTCGGAGGAGCTCCAGGGGGCCCACGAGGTAGGGGCGCCACAGAAGCGTGCCCCCACCCTCGTGGCTAGGGTGTGGGCCCCCGGTCTTCATCTTTGCAAGGATTTTTATTATTTCCAAAGAGGCGTTCCGTGAAGTTTCAGGTCATTCCGAGAACTTTTGTTTCGCACATAAATAACACCATGGAAAGTCTACTAAAACAGCGTCGATCCGGGTTAGTTCCATTCAAATCATGCAAGTTAGAGTCCAAAACAAGGGCAAAAGTGTTTGGAAAAGTAGATACGATGGAGACGTATCAACTCCCCAAGCTTAAACCTTTGCTTGTCCTCAAGCAATTCAGTTGACAAACTGAAAGTGATAAAGGAAAACTTTTACAAACTCGCTTTGCTCTTGTTGTTGTAAATATGTAAAGCCGGCATTCAAGTTTTCAGCAAAGATTATGACTAACCACATTTGCAATAACTCTTAGGTCTCATGTTTACTCATATCAATAGCATAATCAACTAGCAAGCCATAATAATAAATCTCGGATGACAACACTTTCTCAAAACAATCATGATATGATATAACAAGATGGTATCTCGCTAGCCCTTTCTGAGACCGCAAGAAACATAAATGCAGAGCACCTTTAAAGATCAAAGACCGACTAGACATTGTAATTCATGGTAAAGAGATCCAATCACAGTCATACCCAATATAAATTAATAGTAATGAATGCAAATGACAGCTGTTTCTCAAATTAGTGCTTTTTAATAGGAGGGTGATGACTCAACATAAAAGTAAATAGATAGGCCCTTCGCGGAGGGAAGCAGGGATTTATAGAGGTGCCAGAGCTTGGTTTTGAAACAGAGATAAATAATATTTTGAGCGGCATACTTTCATTGTCAACATAACAACCAAGAGATGGTGATATCTTCCATGCTACACACATTATAGGCGGTTCCCAAACAGAATGGTAAAGTTTATACTCCCCCGCCACCAACAAGCATCAATCCATGGCTTGCTCGAAACAACGAGTGCCTCCAACAAGCAACAGTCCCAGAGGGAGTTTTGTTTACAATTATTTTGATTTAGTTTGCATAAAGCATGGGACTGGGCATCCCGGTGACCAGCCATTTTCTCGTGAGTGAGGAGCGGAGTCCACTCCTCTTGAGAATAACCCGCCTAGCATGGAAGATAAGGGCAGCCCTAGTTGATACATGAGCTATTCAAGCATACAAAACAGAATGTTTATTTGAAGGTTTAGAGTTTGGCACATACAAATTTACTTGGAACGGCAGGTAGATACCGCATATAGGAAGGTATAGTGGACTCATATGGAATAACTTTGGGGTTTAAGGGATTGGATGCACAAGCAGTATTCCCACTTAGTACAGTGATGGGTAGCAAAAGACTGGGAAGCGACCAACTAGAGAGCGACAACAGTCATGAACATGCATTAAAATTAATAAACATTGAGTACAAGCATGAGTAGGATATAATCCACCACGAACATAAATATCGTGAAGGCTATGTTGATTTTGTTTCAACTACATGTGTGAACATGTGCCAAGTCAAGTCACTTAAATCATTCAAAGGAGGATACCACCCCACTATACCACATCACAACCATTTTAATAGCATGTTGGCATAAGGTAAACCATTATAACTCATAGCTAATCAAGCATGGCACGAGCAACTATGATCTCTAATTGTCATTGCAAACATGTTTATTCATAATAGGCTGAATCAGGAACGATGAACTCATCATATGAAAGTGCAACTATCCCTAGGTGGTTTTGGTAATTCATAACAACATATAGCTCATTGAGCTAATGCTATTCCAAGACAAATATTTCAGGAAAGCTCAATGAATGGCATGGCATGGATGATGAAAGTGGATCCCTCAAAATATTAAGGACAAAGGATTGGCTCAAGCTCAAAAGCTCAAGACTCTACATTTTACATTTTAGTGATCCAAGATCACATTGAGTCTATAGGAAAAGCCAACACTATCAAGGAGGGATGAGGTGTTGCTTAATGAGCCTCTTGCTTCATGTGCTTAGTGATATGCTCCAAAACCCTCCACTACTTTCTCACATCCACATATGACCTAAACCTAAAGTCAAACTCGGCCCTACCGATTCTTCTATCCGGCGCCACCGACTTCAAATGTCATAGCCACTGCCACAAACCCTAGGCAAATCGGTCTCACCTATAGGGATCTCGATCTCACCGAGATGGGATTGTAATCTCTCTGTTTCCCTTCGTAATGTTTCCGTGTAACCGAAGTGAGCGATCGGTCCCACCGAGATTGCAATGTAAACTCTCTGTTTCCCTTTCGTAACTTTTCGGTCTCACCGAAAGAGCGAATCGGTCCCACCGAGTTTACCTGACCAACTCTCTGGTTAGCTAATTACCAAATTTGGTCTCACCGAGTTTGTGTAATCGGTCTCACCGAGATTACGTTATGCCCTAACCCTAACCATATCGGTCCTACCGAGTTGGACATTGGTCCCACCAAAAACCCTAACGGTCACTAGGTTTACTAAATCGGTCCGACCGAGTTCGTTGATTCGGTCCCACCGAGTTTGGTAAATTGTGTGTAACGGTTAGATTTTGTGTGGAGGCTATATATACCCCTCCACCTCCTCTTCATTCGTGGAGAGAGCCATCAGAACAAACCTACACTTCCAACTTACGGTTATGAGAGAGAACCACCTACTCATGTGTTGAGGCCAAGATATTCCATTCCAACCACATAAATCTTGATCTCTAGCCTTCCCCAAGTTGCTTTCCACTCAAATCTTCTTTCCACCAAATCCAAATCCTGCGAGAGAGAGAGTTGAGTGTTGGGGAGACTATCATTTGAAGCACAAGAGCAAGGAGTTCATCATCAACACACCATTTGTTACTTCTTGGAGAGTGGTGTCTCCTAGATTGGCTAGGTGTCACTTGGGATCCTCCGACAAGATTGTGGAGTTGAACCAAGGAGTTTGTAAGGGCAAGGAGATCGCCTACTTCGTGAAGATCTACCGCTAGTGAGGCAAGTCCTTCGTGGGCGACGGCCATGGTGGGTAGACAAGGTTGCTTCTTCGTGGACCCTTCGTGGGTGGAGCCCTCCGTGGACTCGCGCAACAGTTACCCTTTGTGGGTTAAAGTCTCCATCAACGTGGATGTACGATAGCACCACCTATCGGAACCACGACGAAAACATATGTGTCTCCAATTGCGTTTGAATCCTCCAAACCCTTCCCTTTACATTCTTGCAAGTTGCATGCTTTATTTTCTGCTGCCTATATACTCTTTGCATGCTTGCTTGAATTGTGTGAAGATTGCTTGACTTGTTCAAAGATAGCTAAAATCTGCCAAAGTCTAAAATTGGGAAAAAGTTAAGTTTTTAATTGGTCAAGTAGTCTAATCACCCCCCTTAGACATACTTCAAGGTCCTTCAAGTGGTATCAGAGCTTTGGTCTCCATTTGCTTTGATTTCCATAGCTTTTGGTGGTCATAGCCTTGGTTTCACAACCTAGGAGAGTATGGCGTCTAGCGAGGGAAATTATCACCGTAGAGGTCCTTACTTTGATGGCACTAATTTTGCTAGTTGGAAGCACAAGATGAAAATGCATATTCTCGGACATAACCCCGCCATTTGGGCTATTGTGTGTATTGGTTTGCAAGGTGAGTTCTTTGATGGGAGAGAACCGAACCGTGAAGCTAGTGTGGATGAATTGAAGATGCTGCAATACAACGCTCAAGCTTTTGATATCCTCTTCAATGGCTTGTGCCCCGAAGAATTCAACAAAATCAGCCGTCTTGAGAATGCAAAGGAAATTTGGGATACTTTGATTGATATGCATGAAGGTACCGACTCCGTCAAGGAATCCAAGTTGGATGTGCTCCAAATTTAGTTTGACAAGTTCAAAATGAAGGATGGTGAAGGTGTCGCTGAAATGTACTCTAGGCTTGCTCTTATCACAAATGAGATTGCCGGCTTAGGAAGTGAAGAGATGACCGAGAGATTCATCATCAAGAAGATCCTAAGAGCATTGGATGGAAAATATGATATCGTGTGCACATTGATCCAAATGATGCCAAATTACAAAGATCTCAAGCCAACGGAAGTCATTGGAAGAATTGTTGCTCATGAGATGTCACTCAAGGATAAGGAGGAACTTCACAACAAGTCAAGTGGTGCTTACAAAGCCTCATGTGAAGCCCCCACATCATCAAGTGAGAAACAAACCTTCAATGAAGAATTGAGCCTAATGGTGAAGAACTTCAACAAATTCTACAAGAGTAGAAGCAAAGAAAGAAGCTCTAAGTCAAGGTCCTACAATGACAAAAGATCTTCTAGTCGAGAGCATAATCGCTACAATTGTGGGAGACCCGGACACTATTCCAATGAGTGTACGGCACCCTACAAAAGAAGAGAAGTTCTCCCAAGAGAAGAAGTAGAAGAGAAGAATCACCACCAAGAGAGAGAAGGAGTAAAGATGATCGTTATGAACGAAGACCCTCACGGAGAAGCAAGGATTCGGAAAGGAAGGACAAGTCATCAAAGAGCTACACAAAACGAAAACATCAAGCTCATGTTGGTGAATGGGTATCCGGCTCCGACTCCGACAATCACTCCGAGAGAAGCTATCACTCCGACTCCAAATACACTCAAGATGAAGGTGTTGCCGGTCTAGCACTTGTGTCAACCAACTCCTACGACATATTTGATTCACCAAATGAAGGAATTGGAAGATGCTTCATGGCCAAAGGTCCTAAGGTAACACACCACGAGTATGTGGATTTTAATAGTGATGAAGATGACTTGCTAGGTGATGATGATTTACTTGTTGACAACTCTAGTGATGAATACTATGATGAAACGTCAATTAATCATGCTAATCAAGATGAAATGAATGACAATGATAAGGAGAAGATTGAGCTTCTAACTAAAGAACTAAACACTCTTAAGTCAGCTCATGAAACTATCTTCGAAGATCATCGAGAACTTTTAAGAGCTCATGAGAAGTTACGCTTTGAAAAGATCAATCTTGAGCAGGAGCATGAGTTCCTAAAAGCGATCAATGATGATCTCCGTAAGAAAAGTTCTTCTTACATTGCCATGCGTTTACTCTTATCTACTTACATGCCTCAAGTCAAGTCAAGTAACAAGAACAAGAAAGATTCTTCCTCTAGTAGTAACAATAATAATGCTAAATCAAATATTGTTGCTTCTAGTAGTTCTCTTGATTCCACTAATGATCCTCTTAGCCAAGTTACACTTGAGCAAGAAAACAGCTTATTGAAGGGAATTATAGAGAAAGGTGTATACAAGAGCCTTGCCGGGAGTAAGCAATTTGAGGATATTGTATGCAAGCAAGGAAGGCACCGGAAGAATCAAGGTGTTGGTTTTGAACGAAAGTTCAATGCCAATGTAGAGTGGGAAGAAGATCAATACCCCAAGACGAAGTTTGTCCCTCAACAAGAGAAGTATGATCCTACTTCCTTCAAGGGAACACAAGCACAAGATGATCTTCCACCACAAGATCACAAGAACAATGGCAAGGACAAGCTTCAAGAGCAGATTGATGCATTTGAAGAAGCACCTAAGGCCTTGGTCAAGTGGGTTCCCAAGACTACGTCAAGTTCTACTTCATCAAGTACAACTACTACACCAAGGATTCCCATCAAGATGATGTGGATCCCGAAGAAGAAGAACTAGAGAGTTCTTGAGGGTGACTCCGCCAACATTCTTCACTCATATCATTGTGGCAAGGACAAGTGCAATCATCTTCCATATCTTGCACTAGTTCAAGGAGTCACAAACCCTCATGTTGGTAAGGCAAGGGACAAGGTAACCTAATGTTTTCATGGACATCATTTTGTGTGTGCGTCACTCTATGTCTATGGATATTCTTGTTTGTTCCTTGTGGGACTAACCCATGTAGGTATTGAAAGTGCAACTCGCTCCAAAGGATTGCTCCAAAAAATCTACATCAGCATTGAGCATCCACATCTTCAACACCTACATGAAGTCATCATCGACAAAACCCAAGTTTAGTTCATCCCTCTAAGGGGGGATCTCACATCTAGGGGGAGCTTAACTCTAAGAATTGAGTCAAAGCAACTCTAATGATGTGAACACATAAATGCTTTATGTAAAAGTGGTAACCCCACTTGAGCTTAAACGATGAGTATGACCTATAATCAAATGTTCTCATTTGACTCCTAAGTCAATATACTCATATATAGATGACCTAGTCATCGCCAATTGTTTGATAGATGCTAGAATTGGTTGTGCATGCTTTGTCACATATTTCATTTGTCATTTTATTGAGTGAGCATGTTGGTTGCATATTTTACTCATTCGAGGACATCCACTTGTTGTTTTGATTGATTGGCTTCGTTTTCTTTGGCCAAGTGGATGGACAAGAATGCCTAAGAACCTTCTCTAGCTATCTATGCTTTTCTCGTCTCAAACTCTATTCATGCTACATCACAAAATTTGATCAAGTCGATTCGAACCACTCTGTGTGAGGAGCACTCGGAGTCCCCGATTCGTCATAGACTTAAACTTCCAAAACTTCTTTGTGATTTTCGGTCTGACCGATTCCTCCATTTTGGTCATACCAAGATTACTAAGTCGATCTAGGTTTCATCTCGGTGCAACCGATTTGAACTTTTCGGTCACACCGAGTTGTTGTAACTGTTAACAGTTATGCATCTCGGTGCCACCAAGTTTTTCCACTCGGTCACACCGACAGTGTCGGGCTATATATTCACACGGGCAAATTTTGGAAAACTTTCTCCGAAACTCCTCGCCCGCGCATAGCTCGCTCTACCTACTAGGTCTCCGGATCGTCGACTTCATCACCAGCCGCCTCGTGTCGCTGGTCTCCGCCGCCGTCAACGGAATTCATCTCCGCCATTGCCGCCGTAGCGAGTTCACCGCCGAACTAGGGTATGAACTCGATCACGGTGCTATCCTCGTCTGATTCTCAGCACATTGTGTTCATAATGCTTCTTGACACGATTGAAACACCTCTATCCATTCAAAACAATCCTTAGAATTGTTGTGATTCGAAAATTTAGGGTTAGGTTTCCGCCGAAACCATCTCAGACCCACCGAGTTGAAAAACTCGGCCCCACCGATTTGGCTAACGCCATTGCACTAGTAACTCTCCCCGACCGAGAATTGCTAATCGGTGTGACCGATTTTAAAACTTTGTGAAACCCTAGCAGTCTCGGAACCGAATCGTGACTCGGTCTGACCGAAGTTCACTAGTTTAGGTTCCAAAACTGCTTCGGTGTCACCGCGTTTGAAAATCGGTAGATCCGAAATGCTTTCTCGTGGAAAACTAAAACTAAGTTTTTGAATCATTCTTTTGCAAAAATCTACGCATTTTGTGATGCTCATCCACTCTACCTCATCTATAACTATTCACGGGTGGTCGGTGTGTGCAGCATGTCAGACCAAAGTGACAGCCAGAACAAGTCAGAAGAGCAGATTCACATGATTGAGGGCTCTAGTCCCTCTAGCAGCTCAGATGAGGGGAGCATAAGCACTCCCAGCAATTTGCCCAAGGCTGCCACAAGGACAAGGAAGAAGAAGACCTCAGAGTCTGAGGATGAGGATTATGTGGCAGTTGAGGATGAGGCAAGTTCAAAGAAGAAAGTGCTCAAGAAGGAGTATAGCTCAACTGCAGTTAAGCCAGGAATGAAGATCAAAAGGCCTGCAGGAAGACAACCAATGTCCAAAGCCAGAGTCTCCACTCAAGCTTCTTCGGAATCCCAACCTAAAGAGCCTGCTACTGCTGAAGGAAAGAAAAGGAAGGAAAGGGTCAAGAAGACCATGGCTAGAGTAATAGGAAAGCCTTCCATGATGGAGGAAGAAGAGGAAGAAAAGGTTGCTGCACCAGCACCCAAGGCACAAAAGCTGATGGGTGATGCTATCAAGTCAGGGGCTGCAACTTCAAAGCCCAAAGTAGCACCCAAAGCTGCCCCCAAGCCCAAGAATGCACCTAAGAGGAATACCAGGAGTATACCAGTTGCTGAAAAGAACAAGGCCACAATGCCTGATGTTGTCGCCGAGGAAGATGATGAAGGGCAAGTCCTAAGGAAGCTCAAACCCAAAATTCCATACCACAATGATGCTCATCCTATGGCTGAGAACATGAAGATCAGAGAGATTTAGGGTTGAGGCTATGGAGAGAGTCGATCCATATGCCACCGTGGAGAAGGACTGCTGTTGATTACAGGTGTTCCACACCAAGGAGCAAGCAGGACTTCTATGAGACCATCTTATTGGATAAGAAGCCCATAGTATGTGATATGAGGTGGGTCGATTGGACCTACATTCAGAGAATGAAGAACACTATCTGGGAGTGTATGATGATTCAAAGGCATGTGGAGTTGCAGATTTTGTTGGGCGAAGCTCACAAACCGGAATGATGAGCTCATTATGCAATTCTACTCCACAAAGACATTTCTATCCGGATGGCGAGGATAGTTTGGATGTCGAAGGAACGAGATACCGATCAACCATAGAGGAATGGGCAGTCCGATCAATGCCTCAAAGGAAAGTGAAGATGACTTGGACATTTATGCCAAGAAGAAGATGGATCATAACTCAATGTCACAGATGTACAAGGAGATCCCAGATGATGCACTTGAGACTTTCAAGTTTGGATCAGTTCATTTTCTGTTGTCCGGGCTGCCAACGATCAACTGGATCCTAAGGCACACTCTGTTGCCCAAATCAGGTGACCACAACATGATCAGAGGGCATGCAATTAATTTGCTTCACATTTTTGATGTGCCCCAGAAATTCAAGGTCATGAGCCTCATAGTTGAAACTATCAAGAGGACAGCAGCAGACCAAAAGAGGAGTTGTGGATATGCCTACAGATTCGTGGAGTTGATTAACTCAAAGATGGGCACAGGGAAGTATCTGTTGGATAAGGAACACTTAGTTCTCTATCCTGAATTTGAGGACAATCAAGTTGTGATGACTGAGAATGAACCATCATAAGTACAAGCTCAAGAGAAGAAGGAGAAGGCAAGGAAAGAGAAGGCTGCCAAGATGCCAACTCTAGCAGAGGCATCTGAGTACTTTTTGAAGAACAAGCAGGAGCAGCTTGGTTACTTGATAGCATCAACTCTGCGGATTGAGAAGGGGTTGGCCACCCTTACTCAAAACCAGGAGAGCCTGGAAAGATTAATGAAACAAAAATTCTATGATCTTGATGTCAAAGTAACCGAGATTCGATGGGTTGTGGAGCAGCTAGGATGACATGCAGGAGAGGAAGGGCAGGACAACAATCGATGCATTTGCCAGAGTGCCTCGAGCTCGAGAGATCAGGCTGCAGAGCGAGTACTGCACACCAGAGTCACTTCATCTGCTCCAGCTACAGCTCCAGCGCAACCAGCTCCAGCACCAACTCCTTCGGCTCCTACCACATCAATTGAAGTCTTCGTCCAAGGAGCCATCTCTACGCCACCAGCAGAAGACCAAGCCTGAGAGACGATATAGTCCTATGCATTTTCTAGGAACTTTTTGGTAACTTGTTTCCAAAGGGGGAGAAAAATGTATAGATCATAGGCTTCGATAGAGAGATTTGTTGCTTTTGTTCTCTCTTGTCTTGTTGGTTGAACTTTGTTTGCTTTTGATTGCTTGAGATACTATGCTACTACCTGTGAGACATTGATGATCATGTGTTTGATCATAAGCTACACTTATGCTTGTTATATGTTATTATCTCGCTTATCCTTATATGATCATTCACTGTGCTTGGTGATGAGTGCATGTATTCAATCTTTATTATTTTGAGTGCTCCACCAAGATGTATGTGACATGGAAGAGTAACCCATGAGCCTAATTCCTTGTGCATTTGCAGTCCAAAGCAAATCTTAAAATATGCACAAATTTAGGGGGAGCTCTTGCTTATCACATACTTCTCAAAGCAACGATGTTTTTCAATCTTATTATCATTTGTCGAAGCTTTGATCTATATGTTGTCATCAATTACCAAAAAGGGGGAGATTGAAAGTGCAACTATCCCTAGGTGGTTTTGGTAATTCATAACAACATATAGCTCATTGAGCTAATGCTATTCCAAGACAAATATTTCAGGAAAGCTCAATGAATGGCATGGCATGGATAATGAAAGTGGATCCCTCAAAATATTAAGGACAAAGGATTGGCTCAAGCTCAAAAGCTCAAGACTCTACATTTTACATTTTAGTGATCCAAGATCACATTGAGTCTATAGGAAAAGCCAATACTATCAAGGAGGGATGAGGTGTTGCTTAATGAGCCTCTTGCTTCATGTGCTTAGTGATATGCTCCAAAACCCTCCACTACTTTCTCACATCCACATATGACCTAAAGCTATAGTCAAACTCGGCCCTACCGATTCTTTCTATCCGACGCCACCGAGTTCAAATGTCATAGCCACTGCCACAAACCCTAGGCAAATCGGTCTCACCGATATGGGATTGTAATCTCTCTGTTTCCCTTCATAACGTTTCGGTCTAACCGAAGTGAGCGATCGGTCCCACCGAGATTGCAATGTAAAATCTCTATTTCCCTTTCGTAACTTTTCGGTCTCACCGAAAGAGCGAATTGGTCTCACCGACTTTACCTGACCAACTCTCTGGTTAGCTAATTACCAAATTCGGTCTCACCGAGTTTGTGTAATCGGTCTCACCGAGATTACGGTATGCCCTAACCCTAACCATATCGGTCCTACCGAGTTGCACATCGGTCCCACTGAAAACCCTAACGGTCACTAGGTTTACTAAATCGGTCCGACCGAGTTTGTTGATTCGGTCCCACCGAGTTTGGTAAATTGTGTGTAACGGTTAGATTTTGTGTGGAGGCTATATATACCCCTCCACCTCCTCTTCATTCGTGGAGAGAGCCATCAGAACAAACCTATACTTCCAACTTACCAGTTCTGAGAGAGAACCACCTACTCATGTGTTGAGGCCAAGATATTCCATTCCAACCACATAAATCTTGATCTCTAGCCTTCCCCAAGTTGCTTTCCACTCAAATATTCTTTCCACCAAATCCAAATCCTGTGAGAGAGAGTTGAGTGTTGGGGAGACTATCATTTGAAGCACAAGAGCAAGCAGTTCATCATCAACACACCATTTGTTACTTCTTGGAGAGTGGTGTCTCCTAGATTGGCTAGGTGTCACTTGGGAGCCTCCGACAAGATTGTGGAGTTGAACCAAGGAGTTTGTAAGGGCAAGGAGATCGCATACTTCATGAAGATCTACCACTAGTGAGGCAAGTCCATCTTGGGCGACGGCCATGGTGGGATAGACAAGGTTGCTTATTCGTGGACCCATCGTGGGTGGAGCCCTCCGTGGAATCGCAAGAACCGTTACCCTTCGTGGGTTGAAGTCTCCATCAACGTGGATGTACGATAGCACCACCTATCGGAACCACGACAAAAACATCCGTGTCTCCAATTGTGTTTGAATCCTCCAAACCCTTCCCTTTACTTTCTTGCAAGTTGCATGCTTTATTTTCCGCTGCCTATATACTCCTTGCATGCTTGCTTGAATTGTGTGAAGATTGCTTGACTTGTTCAAAGATAGCTAAAATCTGCCAAAGTCTAAAATTGGAAAAGTTTAAGTTTTTAATTGGTCAACTAGTCTAATCACCCCCACCCCCCCCCCCCCCTCTAGACATACTTCAAGGTCCTTCATCATATTTACAAAAACAAGAGAGGTCGAGTGCATACCAGCTTTTCTCATCTCAGTCAGCCCATCATATATCATTATAATTGCCTTTCACTTGCACGACCGAACGATGTGAAAATAATAAGAGTGCATGTGCATTGGACTAAGCTAGAATCTGCGAGCATTCAATAAACAGGAGAAGACAAGGCAGTATGCGCTGTTGGTTAAATCAACAATAATGCATATAAGAGCCACTTCAACAATTTAATCATGGTCTTCTCATATCGACCCCCAAAGAAAAGAAAAGAAATAAAACTATTTACACGGGAAAGCTCCCAACAAGCAAAAGAAGAACGTGAAATCTTTTTGGGTTTTCTTTTTAGTTATTACTACTACAGCAAAAAGGTAAACTAGCTAAAAGCTACAACTATTTTTTTTTGGTTTTTCTTAAGGTTTATTAAACACACAAGAAGAAAGCAAGAAAAAGAAAATAAACTAGCATGGATATTACAGTGAAAAAGTATGAGCACCGACATCTAGAAATGAGTGTGTGAACATAAATGTAATATCGGTGGGAAATACGTACTCCCCCAAGCTTAGGCTTTCGGCCTAAGTTGGTTCATTGCCAAGGATGGCCTAGCGAATATCCGTAGTTGTAGCCGGGGTCGTACTGAGATGAAGAGGACTCGATCGCCATCGGTGGGCAGTCATCTCCGGATCCCAAAAGTAATCGATCGTGGAGGCTCAAATTGTGGTTCCGGCCCGGGCTGGTGTAGGGTTCCGGTGGCGTAAATGGCCGCCCACGGAACGAGATACGGACCTTCAGATAAATTGAACAAGGAAGGAGCAGGCAAGGTAATAGTCTCAGGGTGATGTTTATCAAAGAACAATTTGTATTTAAGCTCCCCTTCCTTATTCTTTATAATAAAGTCATGCGCTAACATACTCTTATAATCTAAATAAGCATTGGGCAACAATTTTTCTTCTTTCTCATAGAGCCTAATAGGTATGTTATAATGTGCAGCAAGGCGTGAAGCATAAGTACCTCCAAAGATGGGGCCCTTTGTATGGTTCAGACTTAACCGTCTAGCAATAATACCGCCCATACTAACAGTGTTATCGGAATATAAACCATGGAACAAAAAGATAATATCAGGAACACTAAGGTTTCCACAGTTTCCGCGACCAATTAAGCAACGACTAGCAAATATGGCAAAGTAGCGTAAAACAGGAAAATGTATGCTAGTGATTCTTGCATCGAAACCTTCTGGTTTCCCCACGATAATGGTGTCAATAAACCCGTCCACATCTTTACGATGTGGTTCATCTAAGGTACCCTCGAAGGGTATTTTGCAAACCTTGCAAAATTCATCTAGTGGCATCTTCTTAACAACATCATATAAATGAAACTCTACTGAAGGAGGTGTTTCTTTAGGAAAATAGTAGAAGTTTTGCACAAAAGTATTGGTGAGTAAGAGATATTGATGACGTTGGTCGCGGAGGAAGTCAGTGAGGCCAGCATTCTCAGCCAATGAATAGAAATCATCATAAATCCCGGCTTCTCTCAAGAAATCATCGGAAGGCCATTCACATGGCCGAACCTCCATGATGCGAGGCAAACTATATTTGGGCCTTTGTGCTTCTTCATTTTGCTTTTCCTTCGAGCTTCGGCTCGATGAGCCCCTCAAGAATCTCTAAATTATTTTCTGAAAAATACTGAAATTTTTAGTAACTTCAAACAAAAGTAAACCAAACTCAACAAAATTGATAGCAACTACTCCTACAAGTGCCTAGAGCCTATATCATGCATTAGAAATACTTGGAACCATATAAATTTGACATGCAAGCTCAAGAACATGGTCACCTAGGCAGCACAAATTTGCAATTGATAAAGCACTAGAACAAAAACTAATTGGACCAATGGAGGAGTCACATACCAAGGAACAATCTCCCCAAGCAGTTTTGTGAGAGGTGCTTTGAGCAAGGAGATCGAAAATCGCAGCAAAATGAGCTAGAACTCGTGCTTGAGCTGGATATTAGTGTTTGTGGGAGGAAGAAGGAGTGTGTGGGTGCAGGAATAAGTGAAGGAGGGCTACCGTGGGCCCACGAGGCAGGGGGCGCGCCCTCCACCGTCGTGGCCAGGTGCTTGCCCCTCCTGTTGTGTTCTCAGTGCCAGATATTCTCAAATATTCCAGAAAAAATCATATTCCATTTTCAGGGCATTTGGAGAACTTTTATGTCGGTGTACTAAAATAGGGGTACCTTAGTACCCCAAACTTGTGCACGGGCAACAGAAGGCCCCTGCGTGGCAAGCCTCGCCAAGGCCCGCCAAGACCCTCCGCAGCCATTCAGAAGACAAGACCCGGCAAGAGGAGCTTGCCGGAAGGCCTCTCTAGGCACAGACAAGGCCCCGACAAGAAGAGCTTGTCGGGAAAGCCGCTCCAGGAACGCAGAAGACAAGGCCCCGGCAAGAGGAGCTTGCCGGGAAGGCTCGGAGCGCGACAAGTATCCGGGCGCGACAAGGATTCGGCCGCGGCAAGGCGCTTGCATGCATGCAACTTCTCTCGCTCTCCGCTCTAGCTCACCCAGCCGACGTGTCGCCATGGGACCGTTCCATGGGCGCGTGTCGAGCGGCTGTGCAGCCAGCGGAGAGCAGCGATAAGCGGCTGACAGGCTCGCCATCGTGGCGAAGCGGAGGCGCACTGACGGTCTCTGTTATAATCGCTTTGGGCGACAATGACGGGCATTTATTGCTTCGCCCCTTGCCGCCGAGTTAGGTATTTTGCAATCGCATAATCGCTCAAGTAGGTGTACCAACTCCTGTTTTTACATTTGTACCCCCGCCTATGTTGCCACCTGTCGGAGACCCCTTGAGCATATAAAAGGAGGCCCGAGTGCAACGTAGCGGAGGTTCGGTTCCGCGGGTTCCGCAGGTTGGGCTGGTTCGATTCATTCGACTGGCCGTAGACTAGACACACTCACGCTAGGTTTTGTAGCTCGCATTGCTCCCTAGTAAGAACACAATAGATCAAACAAGCAGCAGAGAGTTTTATCTCTCCGGAGAGCTCGAAGCTGGGTAAACTGCTTCGTGTGCATCGCCTCGATCCGCTTCAGGCGATCTCCGCCCCTCCGAACCACCAGGGGCCTGGTCCGCCGGCCCCATAGGTGTCCGTGGGTACGATCAGCCTCCCCGACATCTTTGGCGCGCCAGGTAGGGGGCGTCGAGGCCGTGTGAATCTGAACCGGCGTTCACACGAGCAGCGTTATCAACATCTTCCTCGACATGCCATCGTAGAAGAAGGCTTCGGCGGCCGCAGAGCCGTCCGCGTCGTACCCACCCTCACCACAGCGAACGGGTGGTGGGGCAGACGCTGGCGGAGGAACGGGCGTCGACGAAGGTGTTCGCGACGTTGCCAAGTCCAAGGACAAGGCACCGCAAACCTCGGCGTCCGCGCATCCCCAGCGCCTGCCTCAGAGACGCGGGACCAACAACGTCATGGCGTTCACAACGCCATACGCTCGCTGGATCGAGACCCTCAAGACCAGCATGCGCGCCAACATGCCGCACGAGTGAGATACGGTCGCCGGACGGGTGCTGCTCCTTCTAACTTAGTTAGAAGTCCGAGCGTGTCCCGCCTCGCACCGTTCTCCAATGCCACCCACTACTCCAGCAGAAGCTCTGGCGAGAGCTCAGCTGCTCCTCGACTACCCTCCAACGGCCGACAAGGTCGACGAGTGGAGGGCCACTATCCAGAGCCTCATCGGCTTTGCCAACGGCGACGCTCCGCGGCAACCAATGCCATCGTTGCCGCGGCGTGACGACAAGGCACGAGCCGGTGGCGACGAGACTGTCGGAGGTGCAACCACCGTGCACTCTCCGCCAAGAAGGCCAAGATCGCCGACTCATCGGATCCACCTCGACAGCGACTCCATCTGCGTCGCCGGATCCGCGAAGCTCGCCGATCAGCGCCAAGTTCTTCATGAGCGACAACAAGAGGACGCTCGAACTCGCATCGGCGCCAAGAGAAGCGCGACGTCGATCCGACAAGCGCTACCGGGCCTTACGTCGACATGCACGCCGGAGGGGCCAGCGACTTGTCAGACGCGGTAGGTTGCCCTGCGTTCACTCGTGAGCTGCGGCAAGTCCATGGCCCAGCCAGAAAAACTTCAAACCAGACGTGCGGAGAAGTATGATGGCAGGACGCAGCCGTCGGAGTTCTCGGCATCTACACCATCGCGTGCAGCTGCGGGGGGACGGGACGACAAGATCCTCGCCAACTACTTCTCGCCGTGCTCAAGCCCAACGTCACATCTTGGCTCATGCACTTGCCGGGACAGCTCCATATCCTCTTGGCAGATCTGTGCCATCGGTTTGTTGGCGCCTTCACGGTGACCACAAACCTTATGGCCAAGAGAGCGACCTTCACTTGCTCGCCTGAAGGAAGGAGAGTCCCCGCAAGTTCATTCAGAGATTCAGCCGTGTGCACTACAACATCCCAGACGTCCACCCTGCCGCGGTGATCAGCGCATTTCATCAGAATGTGCGGAACCGCAGGATGAGGGAGGAGATGGCGATGTGCAAATTCAAGGACGTCAGCGAGCTGTACTCCTTGGCCGACAAGTGTGCGCGCGCTGAGGAAGGGAGGAGACTCCAGAGAGAATGCGAAGCAGGATCGACAAGTGATGACACCGCCCCCAAGAAAGAAGGGTCGGCGGCGAGGCAACAGGAAGAAGAAAAGCAGAGAAGTGCTAGCTGTCGAGCAGTCAAGAACGGAGGCGGCGACAAGAACGCCAAGGCTGGTGGCTCCGGCAAGGAGGTTGTCACGACGCCAACCACCCGGTCGGTGGTGGCCGCCGACAAGCAGACGGCTCCGGCAAGCAAGATCGCAAGATCCACCGCACCAAGGGCCACGATCTCCGTGAGCTGCAAGAAGGTCGAAAGCAGCTCGTCAACAGCCAGAGAGCCGAGTACGAAAGCGCAGACAAGGAGAAGGCCCAGGAAGGTGCTGGGGAGCAAGCAAGAAACGCCCGGCCAGGGGGAGGACGCCAGGCAAAGTCAAGCAGCGACAAGGAGATCGACCTCCCCGCGCCGCGATAAGGATGAAGATGATGATGACGACGAAGATATGGAGGACGCACGACGCCGGCGAGCAGGAGTTTCGTAAAGCCACAGAGGTTCTGCGTTGACGGAGGTGCTTCCTCGCATACCTCCCACCGCCAACTCAAGCAATGGATGCGGGAGGTCAATGCAGCGGAACCATCCGTAGAGTCACGCAAGCCTCAAGTGGTCCAAGACGCCTATCATTTTTGATATTGAGGACCACCACGATCGCATAATCGCGGTCGGGTGCTTGCCGATGTTGGTCTCTCCAACCATCCGCAACCTCAAGGTCACAAAAATGTTAGTTGACGGCGGGCCGCTTGAATCTGATCTCCTCCGCGGTGCTCCGAAGCTTCAAATCCTCGACGGTGAACTTCGAAGAGACCGGAACCTTCCAAGGAATCAATCCGGGAAGGAGCAAGCGAAGGGGAAGATTACGTTGCGGTCACATTTGGCAGCGAGCTGAACTTCGTGGATCGAGAGGGTTACGTTTGACGTTGCCGATTTCCCATTGCCTTACAATGGGATACTTGGCAGCCCAGCACTCGCAAGTTCATGGCAGCCTCTCACTACGCCTACAACCTACTCAAGATGTCAGGCCCGATAAGCGTCATCTCTGTCCATGGCGACAAGAAGGATGCCCTTATCCGTGCCGACAAGATCTTCCGGATGCAAGCAGCCGTGATTGCCGGACACTTGCGGCTGAAGCTCCGGGGAAGAAGACCAAGTCCAAGTCCGGCAAGGGCTCGATGCTCACTCCAAAGAAGCGCACCATCGAGCTCCACCGGCAAGTGCAAGAAGATGGTGGCTCCGCCAAGACCAAGAAGGTGCCCGCCAAGGAGGACGGCGCTGGTGGTACCTTCACCATCGGTGCCTCTCTCGACCCCAAATAGGAAGGCACGCTCGTTGCTTTCTAGGGCGAATGTCGGCGTGTTTGCATGGCAACCGTCTGATATCCCCGTGTTCCTGTGAAAGTGATTGAGCACCGCACCGCCGTTTGTCCTCATGCGCGGCCCGTCAAGCAAAAAGTCAGGAAGCAAGCAGTGGAGCGCCAAGAATTCATAGCTGAAGAGATCAAGAAACTTGAAGCAGCAGGCCTTGTCAGAGGAGTACTCCATCCTACGTGGTTGGCCAATCCTGTAGTCGTGTGCAAGGCAAATGGGAAATGGAGACTTTGTATTGACTTCACGGATGTTAATAAAGCTTGCCCCAAAGATCCATTTCCTTGCCGCGCATTGACCAGATTGTTGACTCCACGGTGGATGTGATTTGCTTTTCGCTTCTTGATGCCTACTCAGGATACCATCGCATCTTCATGGCTGAAGAAGATGAGGAGAAGACCGCATTCATCACACCATGTGGCACATACTTGTTTCATACGGATGCCTTCGGTTTGAAGAATGCTGGTTCAACATTTGCAAGGGTAGTCCATGACGCTTTTGAGCCGCAAATGCACAGAAATGTAGAAGCCTACATGGATGACATAGTGGTCAAGAGCAAGGACGAAGCAACTTTGGTTCAAGATTTGACGAGACCTTTGCAAATCTGCGCAAGATCAACCTCAAGCTCAACCCCGAGAAGTGCGTGTTTGGAGTCCCTTCCGCAAGCTTCTCGGTTCTTCGTGTCTCAGCGGGGATTGAAGCTAATCCCGACAAGATCAAGGCCATTGAGCAGATTGAAGCACCAAAGCACGCCAAGGATGTACGAAGACTTGCCGGTTGCGTGGCTGCTCTCAAAGAGGTTTATTTCTAGGTTCTGGCTGAGCGCCGCCATTTTTCAAGATTTTGAAAAGGCAGGTCCAAAGAAATGGACTCGAAGCGGAGGCTGCTACCAGAGGACTTAAAGAGATACTGTCCTCCACTCCAACACTTGTCGCACCTAGGCCACAAGAGAAGTTGCTGCTATATATAGCGGCAACCAATCAAGTGGTTAGTGCTGCGTTAGTGGCGGAGAGGGAGGCGGATGACGAGCCAAAGAATCATGCAAGCACATCCAATGACAAGGTGGGGCTTCACGACAAGCTCTGGTCCCGACAAGGACGAATCCGCGGACACATGAACTGATACAAAAAAGGATGGTGCGGCGCCCGGTCTATTTTGTCGGCTCCCTCGCAAGGGGCTAGGTCAAGGTATTCGGTGTGCGTAAATTGCCGGCCTCCTCATGGCCTCGAGAAAGCTGCGCCATTACTTCCAAGCACATGAGATCACAGCTTGTCACTCGCTTTCCCTGAAGAGGATACCGCAGAATCCGTGGTTTACGTGCAGGATTGTCGAGTGGGCCTTTGGAGCTGTCAAGCTTTGGTCTTAAGTTTGAAAGCACATCAACTATCCAAAGCGAGCATTGGCAGAATTCATAGCGTAATGGACGCCAACGCCAGATGAAGAGATTCGAGACGAGCATTCTCGCCAAAGAAGCCAAAGAAAGAGTGGCTGATGTACTTTGATGGTGCCTTCGCTGCAAGGCGCCGGTGCCGGGCGTCTGCTTATCGCACCCACCGGAGAGCACCTCAAGGCACGCCGTCAGATGCACTTTCCCAAGGAGCAAGCGACAAACAATACCGCAGAGTATGAAGGTTTGCTTGCCGTCTCGTGGATCGCAGTGGACCTTGGGATCAAGAAGCTTATTATCGGGGTGAGACGCAACTCGTCAGTCCGCCAAGTCAACAAAGATTACCAGAGTCCGTTGATGGAAGCCTACGTTGATGAAGTGAGGAAGCTAGAAGAGCACTTTTGACGGCCCGCAAATGGAACATGTTCCAAGAGCTCGTAATGATATTGCCGACGGCTGTCAAAGTGCGCCGCGCTTAAGTTACCTCGTGGAACCAGGGATTTTCGCGGTTCAAGTCGACTCACCAACCGTAACACCATCGACCGGACAGAGCAAGAAGAGGAAGTTGGCCTCGGTGACTACTTTCCGGCGAGCTTCCCGGCCGTCGTTGCAAAGGTCCCCAAGATCAACACCAACTTGCCGAGGAGCGCCTCCGGCTGCACCCTGTGGTTTGTTCCGTTGAAGCAGACGCCCCGACAAGTCTTGCTCCCAAGCAAGCTTGTCGGGAGCATCTAGCTCCGCAGAGCCGCAGCTCTTGCCAGAGAAGCCGATGTTCCCGCAGCAGCAGATGTGCCTTTAGTCCTTGTTGTCGAGCCGCAAGCTCCAACATGGGCGCAAAGCAGATTGTCCATTTCCTTCAGACGGAGAACTTCCCAAGAGCAAGAAGAAGCGGAAAGAGTAGCCCGGCGGTCAAGTATGTACCAGTTTGTCGATAGCATACCGCATGTAAGAAGACTCAACGGTGTGAAATTGAAGTGTATTGCCAGGAAGATGGATGTAAGCTGCTGGCAGAGATACATGGAGGCACATGTGGTCACCACATTGGCAAGAAGGGCACTTGCCGCAAAGCGTTCCTAAGAAGGTTTCTTCGGCCGACAGCCCTCCGTGATGCAACCGCACAAGTAACCAAGTGTGAAGCGTGCGGCCCATTCCAAACAGATACACCAAACTCAAGCTCTCCAGACGATCCCTTTATCCTGGCCATTTTCGGTCCGGGGCTCGACATCCTCGGCCCCTTCCCCGAAGCTGTCGGGGCTTTGAGTACTTGTACGCCGCCATCGACAAGTTCACAAAGTGGCCGGAAGTGGAAGCAAAGGAGGAAGGTGACAAAGACAGCGATCAAGTTCTTCAGTCGATTGTTTGCCGCTTCGGAATCCCTAACAGGTCATCACCGACAACGGCACGCAATTTACGAGTCGCACCTTCATGCAAGACGTCCAAGACCTTGGCGCCAAGGTCTGGTTTGCTTCATTGCTCACCCGAGAAGCAACGGTCAATCGAGAGGGCAACGCTGAAGCGCTGCGGGCTCAAGACTAGAACTTTCGACAGTCTGCACAAGTGCGGAACAAACACGATCTAGGAGCTGCCGGTCGTACTTAGGTCGAACATGACGACGCCAAATCGAGCCATCGCCGTGCACCCTTTGCTCTAGTCTATGGAGCAGAGGCAGTTCTCCCCACGGAACTCAGATACGGATCGCCTCGAGTACTCGCTTATGATGAGCTTGAGCAAGAGCAGCTACGACAAGATGACGCTGCTCCTCGAGGAGGGTCGTCTTCAGTGTCATTGGCGAGCCGCCACATTAAAGATGCCCTCGCGCCGCTACCATAGCCGCAGGGTTAGTGCCAGAAGTCTCGAGGAAGGCGAATTTTGTTCTTCGGGCGCTGCTCAGTCCGCCAAGAATTCAAACAAGTTGACGTCGAAGTGGGAAGGCCCTTATCGGGTGAAACGAGTCACTAGGCCTGGCGCCGTCTGGCTTTGAGACCGAAGATGGCATTCCGTGAGCAACTCTGGAACATTGAGCATCTTCGTAAGTTTTACCCATAGGCGCGCGGTTGTCGGAATCCGTTCGAACCACCATTTGTACAAGTCTTGCCGCTGTTGCATGTAATCCTTCAGACAAAGCCGGGCGCAGACCGATGCATCGATAAAAGCTCATGTGTTGCGACAGCTTGTCAAGTTCATGCTTTCATCATTTTATTGCATGCTTTGGCTAACACTTTGTGCAAGAACCACACCCGTAAGCGTAATCGAGCCGCTAGGCTCCATAATGTTATTTCCTCTTCTTTTCTTTTCTCAAAGGAAAGAAGGCTCCCTCGCGCACAAGTTAACCAGGGGAGGAGGAGATAATACTATGGACCGGCGCCGCTCGAGGAAGTTTCACCTCATCGGGAAGCAAGAAAGAAAAGCTAAGTTGCCAAAGTTTGAGCAATCAATTTTAAATTTTCGTTATCTTCCTCGAACGATAGTACTTTGTATGGAAAACACAGCGCAGAGGAACCAAATCGTGGATCGGTCGCCCTTACTTTGTTTCGAGTCCGCTCAACAACTTAAGTGAGCTGCGGCTAGTCCGCGACAACGTTGTTTTGTCGGTAAGCGACTTCGCCAAAGAAGTCATGAAGTTCCGCACTCGGCTCGGCGGCAAGGGTGCTCGCACCGCAAGTTTCCTGAAAAGCGAGGGTAATAACATACAAAGCCAAGAGTCGAGTAAAGGAAGTAACGTAGCAAATGTTGCCTGTAATAAAGTTATATTACAAAAATAACTTATCGCGGCATCGCTAAATCGCTCGTAACTGAAATAACAAATAAGAGGAGAAGAAGGGCGTCATTGGTACCCAAGCCCGACAAGCCGAGCTGCCGGGCTCTGAGAAGCCGAGTTGTCGGGGCTGCGGCAAGCCCGGAGTTGCGGGGCTGCGGCAAGCCAGAGTTGCCGGAGCTGCGGCAAGCCAGAGTTGCCGGGAATTTGAGATATCGATAAGCCCTTCGTCCTTTTTCAAGCATCCTTTTTCATTAAAAACATTCTACTCGGATACAATCCGTGGGGAATGAAAAACATGAAAGGGAAGATTACAAGTATTAAATGCGGATAAGGCCCAAGGCTTACAAATTAAAAAGATAAGATGCCCGTAATCCTTTTTCCGCCCTCTCTTCGTGGAGGTAGGTCAAGGAGGCGAGAAGGGAAAAGAAACGCCTAGGCGAGCTACAGTGCCGAAGGCACCAAAGGAACATCCCGGAGCTCCCCGAGGGCTCGACGGAGATGGCAGCCGAAGCGGGCTCAAGACGGGCGGCAGGACGTCAAGATGTCGCCGAGGGCACTACGCCTCAGACTCCAACTTGACGGCCTTGTCGCCATCCCTCTTCCCTTCGCAGCCTCCCCACGCCATCGCCCAAGGAGACGCACTCGGGAGTTCAAGGAGCCGGCGACGCGATGATGGGGTCGCCGGTGACGCACGGCGGCGCCCGACAACTAATCGGGCCCGCTACCTCGTCGTCATTGCCGCTCTCCTCCTCGTCACTCTCGCCGAGGGGGAATCTTCGCTGTCGGAGGAGCTATCCACGCCAGCACTTCGCCCGAGTACCGAGATCCTCAAGACCTTGACGGAGAGGAGATCACCCTCCATTAACTTAAAATGGAGGGTAAATCCCGCCTCGAGCTGTGGATGCGAAAGTGAACGTCTTCCACCCACGATCAAGATACATCACATTAGGGGCTGGAATACAACACGGACTCGCATGTCGCTGATTCCACAGCCTCATGTGCGCCTCGATGTCTCGGGCAGATCCGACTCCATCAAGGCCGCGAACGGAGCTGGAAGCCGGAGGCGACGACGAGACGCCTGGCGCAGCCGACGAAGAACTCGCAAGGGTCCTCCTCGTATGGACCGCCAGGAGGGGAACCGGCCGGCGGAAGCGGAGACGACGCAGCGTCGCCCGTCCGCCTCTTCCCCGAGCGCCTCGACCTGCCCACGACCTCGCCTCCCTCTTCCTCTTGTGGCTGGCTCACGCCCGGGCGTGGGGTTGGGAGGAGCGCTGTCTAGCGGCGACCCTCGCCGCCACCGATGTAGAACCAAGGTTCCTTTTCTCCATGGCGAATGAGAGAAAGGGGAGCAGTAAACCGAGGAAAGAAGGAGATGGGAGAGTGCGGGCCTGCGCTCCCCTTCCGCTTTTTTAAGGAAGCAAGGTGGGGCTCGACCACCCCGCCGACAAATCAGGGCATAGGAAGAGCAGGGAATCGGGCCGACCTGCTGCCTCTCGTCAGAACGGCCCAGTTTTTCCACTTCCACCGTCCATGAACCCAAAAGCATGGGAACCACGTGGCGGGATGCGTAACGGAGGCGACGGGTGAAGCGACCAAGACACCGCCCACTCCCCACGACGCCGCAAGAATTGACGCGTGCTACGGGGAACGCGGCGGATACGGCGGGTTTGGTTTGGACCCAGCCGCTGCGTTCGTGCCTGCTTTTGGGCCTGGCCCAACAGCCGCAAGACCGTGTATGGCCCAGACCGGGGCTCCTGTCGGTGTACTAAAATAGGGGTACCTTAGTACCCGAACTTGTGCACGGGCAGTCGCGGCCCCGTGGCAAGCCTTCTCACGGGCCCGCCAAGACCCTCCGCAGCCATTCAGAAGACAAGACCCGGCAAGAGGAGCTTGCCGGAAGGCCTCTCTAGGCACGCATAAGGCCCCGACAAGAAGAGCTTGTCGGAAAGCCGCTCGTGCACGTGAAGACAAGGCCCGGCAAGAGGAGCTTGCGGAAGGCTCGGAGCGCGACAAGTATCCGGGCGCGACAAGGATTCGCCGCTGCAAAGGCGCTTGCCGCGGCATGCAACTTCTCTCCGTCTCCGCTCCAGCTCACCCAATGACGTGTCGCCATGGGACCGTTCCATGGGCGTGTCGGTCGAGCGGTGCAGCCAGCGGAGAGCAGCGATAAGCGGCTGACAAAGCTCGCCATCGTGGCGGCGGAGGCGCACTGACGTCTCTGTTACACTTTGTTTGGGCGACAACGACGGGCATTTATTGCTTCGGCCCCTTGCCGCCGAGTTAGGTATTTTGCAATCGCATAATCGCTCAAGTAGGTGTACCAACTCCTGTTTTTACATTTGTACCCCGCCTATGTTGCCACCGCCGGAGACCCTTGAGCATATAAAAGGAGGCCCGAGTGCAACGAAGCGGAGGTTCGGTTCATGGGTTCCGTGGGTTGGGCTGGTTCGATTCATTCTGACTGGCCAGACTAGACACACTCACGCTTAGGTTTTGTAGCTTGCATTGCTCCCTAGTAAGAACACAATAGATCAAACAAGCAGCAGAGGAGTTTTATCTCTCCGGGAGAGCTCGAAGCTGGGTAACCGCCGTGTGCATCGCCTCGATCTGCTCTTCGTGCGATCTCCGCCCCCCTCCGAACCACAAGGGGCCTGGTCCGCCGGCCCCATAGGTGTCCGTGGGTACGATCAGCCTCCCCGACATTTTATTTTCGGGGTATTTTTATATTGCACGGATAAATCAGAAAATAGACAGAAAAATACTATTTTTACTTTATTTCAACTAAATAACAGGAAGTAGAAAGAGGGTACAGAAGGTTGTGCCTTCTAGTTTCATCCATCTCATGCTCATCAAAAGGAATCCACTAACAAAGTTGATCAAGTCTTGTTAACAAACTCATTCTGAATTGCATGAAACTGGAGAAATTTCGAATAACACTATGTTACCTCAACGGGTATGTGCACATCCCCAATAATAAGAATAACATATTTATTCTTGACAGTAGGTAGAGGAAATTCAAAACCTCCAAATATAATCGATGGAATTTTTCCAATAGAGTTGATACTATGAACTTGAGGTTGTTTCCTCGGAAAGTGTATTGTGCGCTCATTACCATTAACATGAAAAGTGACATTGCCTTTGTTGCAATCAATAACAGCCCCTGCAGTATTCAAAAAAGGTCTTCCAAGAATAATAGACATACTATCATCCTCAAGAATATCAATAATAACAAAGTCCGTTAAAATAGTAACGTTTGCAATCACAACAGGCACATCCTCACAAATACCGACAGGTATAGCAGTTGATTTATCAGCCATTTGCAAAGATATTTCAGTAGGTGTCAACTTATTCAAGTCAAGTCTATGATATAAAGAGAGAGGCATAACACTAACACCGCTCCAAGATCACATAAAGCAGTTTTAACATAGTTTCTTTTAATGGAGCATGGTATAGTAGGTACTCCTGGATCTCCAATTTTCTTTGGTATTCCACCCTTAAAAGTATAATTAGCAAGCATGGTGGAAATCTCAGCTTCCGGTATCTTTCTCCTATTTGTAACAATATCTTTCATGTACTTAGCACAAGGATTCATTTTGAGCATATCAGTTAATCGCATACGCAAAAAGATAGGTCTAATCATTTCAGCAAAACGCTCAAAATCCTCATCATCCTTTTTCTTGGATGGTTTGGGAGGGAAAGGCATGGGTTTCTGAACCCAAGGTTCCCTTTCTTTAACATGTTTCCTAGCAACAAAGTCTCTCTTATCATAACGTTGATTCTTTGATTGTGGGTTATCAAGATCAACAGCAGGTTCAATTTCTACATCATTGTCATTACTAGGTTGAGCATCATCATGAACATCATCATTAAGATTTTCACTAGGTTCATGTTCATTACCAGATTGTGTTTCAGCATAAAAAATAGAGATATCATTTGGATTCTCAGGTGGTTCAGCAATAGGTTCACTAGAAGCATGCAAAGTCCTATCATTTTTCTTTTTCTTCCTTTTAGAAGGACTAGGTGCATCAATATTATTTCTCTGAGAATCTTGCTCAATTCTCTTAGGGTGGCCTTCAGGATACAAAGGTTCCTGAGTCATTCTACCAGTTCTAGTAGCCACTCTAATAGCATACTCATTTTTCTTACTATTCATTTCATTGAGCAAATCATTTTGAGCCTTAAGTGCTTGTTCTACTTGAGTGGTAACCATAGAAGCATGTTTAGTAATGAGTTTAAGTTCACCTTTAACATTAGCCATATAATCACCCAAGTGTTCAATCATATAAGCATTTTGTTTTAATTGTCTACCAAAATAAGCATTGAAATCTTCTTGCTTAACCATAAAGTTATCAAACTCATCCAAGCATTGGCTAGCAATTTTAGTAGGAGGGATTTCAGCTTTATCATATCTATAGAGAGAATTTACCTTTACTACCTGTGTCGGGTTATCAAGACCAATAGGTAATGGATTAAGATCATAAGTTTCTTCAACAGGCAGTAGATTAAGACCATGTATTTCTTAAATAGGAGGTAAATTCTTAATATCTTCAGCTTTTATACCTTTTTATTTCATAGATTTCTTTGCCGCTTGCATATCTTCAGGACTAAGAAATAGAACACCTCTCTTCTTCGGAGTTGGTTTAGGAATAGGTTCAGGAATTGGCTCAGGAGCTGGCTCAGGAAGTGTCCAATTATTTTCATTTTTCAACATATTATTCAATAGAATTTCTGCTTCATCCGATGTTCTTTCCTTGAAAATAGAACCAGCACAACTATCCAGGTAATCTCTGGAAGCATCGGTTAGTCCATTATAAAAGATATCAAGTATTTCATTTTTCTTGAGAGGATGACCAGGCAAAGCATTAAGTAACTTGAGAAGCCTCCCCCAAGCAGCTTGTTTCTTATGAGCTAGGAAATATTTAGCAGAGAAGTAATAAATCATATCCTGGGGACTACACACACAACCAGGATCAAGAGAATTAAACCATATCTTAGCATCACCCTTTAATGAGAACGGAAATATTTTAAGGATATAGAAGTAGCGAGATCTCTCATCATTAGTGAACAGGGTGGCTATATCATTTAATTTAGTAAGATGTGCCACAACAGTTTCAGATTCATATCCATGAAAAGGATCAGATTCAACCAAAGTAATTACATCAGGATCAACAGAGAATTCATAATCCTTATCGGTAACACAAATAGGTGAAGTTGCAAAAGCAGGGTCAGGTTTCATTCTATCATTAAGAGATTGTTGCTTCCATTTAGCTAATAACCTCTTGAGTTCATATCTATCTTTGCAAGCTAAAAAGCTAAAGAAGCTTCTTTATCAAAAACATAACCCTCAGGAATAACAGGCAAGTCTTCATCATCACTTTCATCAATATAATCAGTTTCAATAATTTCTTTCTCTCTAGCCCTAGCAATTTGTTCATCAAGAAATTCACCAAGTGGCACGGTAGTGTCAACCATAGAAGTAGTTTCATCATAAGTATCATGCATAGCAGAAGTGGCATCATCAATAACATGTGACATATCGTAAGCGAATAGCGAAGCGGTGTTTAGGTGTCACAAGCTTACTCAAAACAGAAGGTGAATCAAGTGCAGAGCTAGATGGCAGTTCCTTACCTCCCCTCGTAGTAGAGGGATAAATTGTTGTCTTAGCGTCTTTCAAGTTCTTCATAATGACCAGCAGATATAAATCCCATGTGACTCAAAGAATAGAGCTATGCTCCCCGGCAACAGCGCCAGAAAATAGTCTTGATAACCCACAAGTATAGGGGATCGCAACAGTTTTCGAGGGTAGAGTATTCAACCCAAATTTATTGATTCGACACAAGGGGAACCAAAGAATATTCTCAAGTATTAGCAGTTGAGTTGTCAATTCAACCACACCTAGATAACTTAATATCTGCAGCAAAGTATTTAGTAGCAAAGTAATATGATAGTAGTGGTAACGGTAACAAAAGTAACGGAAGCAAAATTAATATTTTTGGTGTTCTGTAGTGATTGTAACAAGAGTAACGGAAAAAGTAAATAAGCGAAGAACAATATGTGAAAAGCTCAGAGGCATTGGATCGATGATGGAGAATTATGCGGATGTGGTTCATCATGTAACAATCATAACATAGGGTGACATGTAACTAGCTCCAATTCATCAATGTAATGTAGGCATGTATTCCGAATATAGTCATACGTGCTTATGGAAAAGAACTTGCATGACATCGTTTGCCCTACCCTCCCGTGGCAGCGGGGTCCTAATGGAAACTAAGGGATATTAAGGCCTCCTTTTAATAGAGTACCGGAACAAAGCATTAGCACATAGTGAATAAATGAACTCCTCAAACTATGGTCATCACCGGGAGTGGTCCCGATTATTGTCACTTCGGGGTTGCCGGATCATAACACGTAGTAGGTGACTATAGACTTGCAAGATAGGATCAAGAACTCACATATATTCATGAAAACATAATAGGTTCAGATCTGAAATCATGGCACTCGGGCCCTAGTGACAAGCATTAAGCATAGCAAAGTCATAGCAACATCAATATCGTAACATAGTGGATACTAGGGATCAAACCCTAGCAAAACTAACTCGATTACATGATAGATCTCATCCAACCCATCACCGTCCCAGCAAGCTTCACGATGGAATTACTCACGCACGGCGGTGAGCATCATGAAATTAGTGATGGAGGATGGTTGATGATGACGATGGTGACGAATCCCCCTCTCCCGAGCCCCGAACGGACTCCAGATCAGCCCTCCTGAGAGGTTTTAGGGCTTGGCGGCGGCTCCGTATCGTAAAACACGATGAATCCTTCTCTCTGATTTTTTTATCACCGAAAGCAAATATATAGAGTTGGAGTTGAGGTCGGAGGAGCTCCAGGGGGCCCACGAGGTAGGGGACGCGCCCCCCACCCTCGTGGCTAGGGTGTGGGCCCCCTGGTCTTCATCTTTTGCAAGGAATTTTTATTATTTTCAAATAGACGTTCCGTGAAGTTTCAGGTCATTCCGAGAACTTTTGTTTCTACACATAAATAACACCATGGAAAGTCTGCTAAAAACAGCGTCAGTTCGGGTTAGTTCCATTCAGATCATGCAAGTTAGAGTCCAAAACAAGGGCAAAAGTGTTTGGAAAAGTAGATACGACGGAGACGTATCAGCCCTTATCAGGTAATACGAGACACCAGGCCCGGCGCAGTCCGCATGGAGACCGAAGATGCTATTCTAGTGAGAAACTCCTGGAACATTGAACATCTTCGCAAGTTTTACCCATAAGGCGCAGTTGCCAGGGCCCCCCCAGCAAACCACCTTTTGTACAAGCCTTGCCAACAAGGCATGTAACCCTCTGTACAAAGCCAGGCGCAGACCCTGAGCATAAATAAGTGAAGCGTTGGCGCCCTAAGTTATAGCATGCATGCTAGGTTAAGTCTCTCCCTCGGTTAGGGTTGATAGTGCTTAGCAGCGACTAACCCCTAGCCTAGAGGTCGAGTGTGCGTCTTTTTGTCCTCTTTGGTTCGCAGGGCACGTGGACACTTCTGCTGAGCCACTTGGAAGGGAGAAAACGAACCGGCGCTCTGGCCCCCAAGAAGCCAAGATCGCCGGGGCTGGAGACACAAGGATCCAACCACGGCAAGCCAAGGTTGCCGGGGGCTGCAGATTCAGCTAAGTCTTTCATCCCCTGTTATGCATTTCCGTATGGAACTGGGACATGTGAAACCTCGTTTATATTCTAAACCACTGTGCTCCCCTTTTCCTGTGCCCAAGAGCTACCCCCTGGGTCGGAACTTGGTCGTAGTCACGGTGGCAAGAAAATGAACGAGGGGCCTAACTCTACTTCACCCCTGCCTCCGCCAAGAGCGTGAGAATGGTCGACTAAAGTGGCGGGACGGCGAGGCCTGTTGCCGGGCAACAATGTTTATCTTAAAAATAACAAGGATTCGTTCCTTGGCATGGGCCTTGCTCACGCACAAAGAACCCGACAAGCACCCTTTTTCATTAAAAACGTCCCATACAGGTACAGTTCATACGGAATAAAAAACATGAGCAAGGGGATTACAAGTTTTAAATCTAACAAGTGCCCGCAGGCTTACAAACTAAAAAAGATAAGATGCCCGTAATCCCTTTCTTGTCCCTCTCCTCAGGAGATGGAACAAGGTAGCAGGAGGGCGAAAGGAGCGCCTAGGCGAGGTGCGAGAAGCAGAAGGCACCAAGAGAGCATCCCGGTGCCGGAGCTGGAAGATGAGGCAGCGGCCCGACAATACGCGACGAAGGCGTCGGTGCCCGCGTACTCCGACTTGACGGCCGCCGCCCGCCTTCTTCGCCTTCTCCGGCCCTCCTACGCCAGCCGCCCAAGGAGGCGATGGGGAACGCACCGATGGAGAGCTTGACGAGGAAGGCCCTCGGCAGGGTGCGTGGCCGAGGGAGGGGCGACGCGGTCAATCGGAGTTGGGGTCGGCATCCCGCCGCTCGACGCCCTCGTAGTCGATGTCGCTGTCCTCCTCGTCACTCCCGCTCGAGGAGGAATCTTCATCGTCGGAGGAGCTCTCCACACAGCACTTCAGGCGAGTTCCAAGATCTCCGAAAACCTTGACGGAGAGCAGGCCATCCTCCATTAACTTGAAGTAGAGGACGAGCCCCGCCATCAGGCTGTGGATGCAAGCGAACATTTTCCATCCGCGACAAAGGTACATGACGTGAGGAGCGGGGAAGTCGACGTCGACCCGCGTGCCGTCGTTCCCGCAGCCCCTCATGGGCAACCTGAGGGTCTGGGGTGGATCGAGCTCCATCTCCCGAGCAAATGGGGTAGAGAGACGGAGGCGGCGATGCGATGGCCGGCGTAGCCTGATGAAGAACTCACGGGGCTGGTCCCCGACGTGGCCCTCCATCAGGGGAGGCATCGCCGCCACGTTCCCCTCTTCCCCGAGCGCCACGGCAACCTCGGCCTCGCCCCCTCCCCCTTCCTCTCGTGGCCGTCTCCGCCGCCACAAGTTCTTGGGAAGGAGGGATGCGCTGTCGGGCAACAACCCTCGTCGCCACCGTTGAAGGGTCGGCGCCTCCTCTAGCCATGGCAGACGGAAGAAAGAAGCCAAAGTGAATGGGGATGGATGATAAAAGGATGTGGGATGTCGTCTCCCTCCCCCTTCTTATAAAGAGGCGGGGTCGGGACTCGGCCGCCCGCCGCCAATCCGCCATCGGGGCGCAGGGAATCGAGACCGACCCGTTGCCCCAATCAGCGACGGCCTGGTTTCCCGCCTCCACCGCCTGCCACCTGCATGGAGGACACGTGGCGAGCAAGCAGAATTGAGAGGATGGGTGAGGCGACCGTTCCCCACCCCGTGATCGTGGGGCACGGACGCCTTGAAGGCCATGACCCGAATCCGCCCGAGTAAATGAGTTGCGCCTCTGCGCCTTCCTCTTTTTGGAGGAAGGCGAGAGCCACCTCTTTACCACGATGTGACACATGCATGCGGGAATCACCCCACGCATGACCCCCACGTCATGCACGACCCTCCATGTCGCGCGTTCAACGCAGGTCGTGGGGAAGCGTAGCGGACAAAAAGTTACTGCGGTAAAATCTGCCCACCTGCCCGCGCACTGTTCTGGGCCTAGCCCAACAACGCGTCGAGCTTATGTGTGGCCCAGGCTCGGGGGCTCCTGTCGGTGTACAAAAGTAGGGGCTGTCCTTTTGACCCCTTTACTTGTGCACGGGCAGTCAGAGCCGCGCTCACGGCCACACTTAACAAGGCAGAGGAGGGAAGCCGGAGCACAGGACGAACAAGGCAACGCCAAGACCAGGAGCACTAAAGAGCAAGAGGGCGAGGTGGACTCCCCCGGCAAGGCCCTTGCCGGGACGACCTCCGCGGCCACGGCAAGAGCTTTGCCAGGGCAACTTGCCCAACACCAGCAGAGCGAGCCACCCTTGATCCCAAGGGTTCCAAATGCCATCAAGAACTACATTGGAACCAGGGCTCGGGAGGCACCTCCGTGATGGCATGCAGATCTTTGTTAAGATCATAAATGCACAGGATCAGATGAGGACCAGAAGACGGCGACCCTCGGCAGGATTCTAGCCGAGGAAATCCACGAGACCCCCGGCATGGTCCTTGCCGGGACGACCACGACGCCACGGCAAGACCCTTGCCGGGGCCCCAGGAAGACTCTTGCCGAGGACACCAGCGGGGCCGCAGCCAGGCCCACGTCTGCCAAGATACCATCGCCGTTCCCATGCAGCTGCTAGCTCAACCAGCTGGGCAGGCACCTGCGTGGCGACAAGCGGCCTCTACACCGACCCAGCAAGCACCTGCGTGGTGGCATGCAGATCTTCGTGAAGGCTCCACCACCGTGCCACCTCAAAGAGCTCGCTTACATGGCGCTGCATGCATCGCCGGCCTGGGCATGTGTCGAAGCGAGGCAGAGCGGCGACGGACGGGATGAGCCTCATTCCCGTACCCGATAAAGCAAGGGGACACCTAAGTAGCGCATTTAAAGCGCTTTGTCCCGTAACGCCGGGCGATAAGCTCGCGCACTGTAGACCTTTCCACCTCCTGTGTGCCACTGTGGCGACCCCTTTCGCCTATAAAAGGAGGCCCGAGGCGACCAGGAGAAGGATTTTGGCTCTTTGGAACTACGTAGCCACCGTAGCTAGTTCGAGAGCTCAAGAACACTCTGAAATACACACCAAAGCAGGACTAGGGTATTACGCATCCTCGCGGCCCGAACCTGGGTAAACGATATTTGTGCTAGCTCCTGAACCTACTCTTCTCACAACCCCGCGCTCGCCAACCGTGGAAGGGATTCCAGTGATCCCATAGGTGTCGTTTCCACCGACAGAGATTGATCTAGGTATTAAGATACCGACGATCCGGGCGAGTAACATAGCGAAGACAAAGGGAACAACGTATGTTGTTATGCGGTTTGACCGATAAAGATCTTCGTAGAATATGTAGGAACCAATATGAGCATCCAGGTTCCGCTATTGGATATTGACCGGAGACGTGTCTCAGTCATGTCTACATAGTTCTCGAACCCGTAGGGTCCGCACGCTTAAAGTTCTGTGATGATCGGTATTATGAGTTTTTGTGTTTTGAAGTACCGAAGTTAGTTCGGAGTCCCAGATACGATCACGGACATGACGAGGAGTCTTGAAATGGTCAAGACGTAAAGATCGATATATTGGACGACTATGTTCGGACACCGGAAGTGTTTCGGGAGGTTTCGGGCATATACCGGAGTACCGGGGGTTACGGGAACCCCCCGGGGAGTATATTGGGCCTAATGGGCCCTAGTGGGATAAGAGGAGGGGCGGCAGGCAGCCGCGCCTCCCCTCTAGTCTGAATTGGACATGGAGGGGCGGCCCCCCTTTCCTTCTCTTCCTCTCTCCTTCCTTCCCTTCTCCATCGCTATTAGAAGGAGGAGTCCTACTCCCGATGGGAGTAGGACTCCCCCCTTGGCGCGCCCTCCTCCTGGCCGGCCGCCTCCCCCCCTGGCCTCCACCCCAGGGCACAACAATTGATCATTGATCTCTTAGCCGTGTGCAGTGCCCCCCTCCACCATAATCCACCTCGATAATAGCATAGTGGTGCTTAGGGGAAGCCTTGCGTCGGTAGCATCATCATCACCGTCACCACGCCGTCGTGCTGACGAAGCTCTTCCCGGAAGCTCTACTGGATCGTGAGTTTGCGGGACGTCATCGAGCTGAACGTGTGCCAAACGCGGAGGTGCCGTACGTTCGGTGCTGAGGATCGGTCGATTGTGAAGACGTACGACTACATCAACCGCGTTGTTGTAATGTTTCCACTTACGGTCTACGAGGGTACGTAGACATCCCCTCTCGTTGCTATGCATCACCATGATCTTGCGTGTGCGTAGGATTTTTTTTGAAATTACTATGTTCCCCAACAACTGTTATAAGAGAACTCAGCATACGGGAGAGATTCCTCCCATTTCTTGCCAAAGGAAATAACATAGGCTCGAAGCATGTCTTCGAGCACTTGGTTGACGTGTTCAACTTGCCCTTGTGACTGAGGATGAAATGCAGTACTGAAAGACAGATGAGTCCCCATAGCTTCTAGGAAACTTGCTCTTGAAGTGAGTAAGCTGCCACGGTCCGAACTGATTACCAGTGGAATACCGTGAAGTGAAACAATTCTAGACATGTAGAGAGTTGCAAGCTGACAAGCAGTGATCGTTTCTTTGACAGCCAGAAAATGTGCAACTTTAGAAAGACGGTCAATGACGACAAGAATAACATCATTAACTTTCTGCGACTTGGGAAATACAGTGACCAAGTCCATTTCAACGTGGTCCCATTTCCATTCAGGAATAGAGATAGGTTGCAGGGTTCCAGCAGGCCTTTGATGTTCTGCTTGGATACGACGGCAAACTTCACATTCAGCAACATAGCGAGCAATGTCATGCTTCATATTAGACCACCAGAATCTCTATCGAATGTCTTGGTACATCTTGGTGCTACCAGGATGAATAGACAGAGGTGTATCATGAGCTTCTTTCATAACCCTTGGAGTCATATCCAGGTTTTTCCTCGCACATGACGCCACTAGGCGGCCTTTGAAATACAAGGCGCCATCATCGGTAATAGTGAAGAATGAGGGCTTTCCTTCTGCGAGATAGCGTTTAATCTTCTCGACTTCAGAGTCATAATGTTGAATACTCTTGATATCACTTACGCGATCTGGTTCGACAGCCAGGGTATTTAGAGAAATGATACATCCATTTTGCATCATGTTTTCTTACTATTATTTATATTGTTTTTATCCATAATAATGCTTTTTGGAGTAATTCTAATGCCTTTTCTCTCATAATTTGCAAGGTATACACCAAGAGGGAGAATTCCGGCAGCTGGAAATTTAGACCTGGAAAAGCTACGTAAGGCCACCTATTCTGCACAACTCCAAACAAGCTGAAACTTCACAGAGATTTTTTTATGGAATATTTAAGAATTATTGGAGCAAATAACTACCAGAGGGGGCCCACCAGGTGGGCACAACCCACCTGGGCACGCTAGGGAGCCCAGGCGTGCCCTGGTGGGTTGTGCTCACCCAAGCCCACCTCTTGTGCCCATCTTCTGGTATATAAGTCATTTTGACCTAGAAAAAATAAGGAGAGGACTTTCGGGATGGAGCGCCGCTGTCTCGAGGCGGAACTTGGGCAGGAGCACTTTTGCCCTTCGGCAGAGCGATTACATCGGGGGAACTTCCCTCTCGGAGGGGGAAATCATCGTCATCATCATCACCGACAACTTTCCCATCTTGGGGAGGGCAACCTCCATCAACATCTTCAACAGCACCATCTCATCTCAAACCCTAGTTCATCTCATGTGTTCAATATTGTTACCGGAACTATAGATTGGTGCTTGTGGGTGACTAGTAGTGTTGATTACATCTTGTAGTTGATTGCTATATGGTTTATTTGGTGGAAGATTATATGTTCAAATCCATTATGTTATTTAATACCCCTATGATCATGAGCATGTTTATAATTTGTGAGTAATTACTTTTGTTCTTGAGGTCATGGGAGAAATCATGTTGCAAGTAATCATGTGAACTTGATATGTGTTTGATATTTTTATAGTATGTATGTTGTGATTCCCTTAATGGTGTCATGTGAACATCGACTACATGACACTTCACCATATTTGGGCCTAAGGGAATGCATTGTGGAGTAGCAATTAGATGATGGGTTGCGAGAGTGACAGAAGCTTAAACCCCAGTTTATGAACTATTCCGTAAGGGACCGATTGGATCCAAAAGTTTAATGCTATGGTTATAATTTATTCTTAATACTTTTCTCATAGTTGTGGATGCTTGCGGGAGGGTTAATCATAAGTAGGAGGTTTGTTCAAGTAAGAACAACACCTAAGCACCGGTCCACCCACATATCAAATTATCAAAGTAGTGAACACAAATTGAACCAACCTGATGAAAGTGACTAGATGAAATTCCCATGTACCCTCAAGAACACTTTGCTTATCATAAGAGACTGTTTTGGCCTGTCCTTTGCCTCAAAAGGATTGGGCTACCGTGCTGCACTTTTGCTACTACTATCATTACTTGCTCATTACAAATTATCTTGCTATCAAACTACTCCACTACTTACAATTTCAGCACTTGCAGTCATTACCTTACTGAAAACTACTTGTCATTTCCTTGTGCTCCTCGTTGGGTTCGACACTCTCACTTATCGAAAAGAGCTACAATTGATCCGCTATACTTGTGGGTCATCAAGGCTATTTTCTGGCGCCGTTTCCGGGGAGTGAAGCGCCTTTGGTAAGGAAACATTTTTATAATGTGTTGAAATTTATTGTCACTTGTTACTATGGAAAACAATCCTTTGAGGGGTTTGTTCGGGGTATCTTCACCTTGTCCGGAACCACAATTAGCTACCCCTCAACCTGCTGCACCTACTGAAAATATTGAATATGAAATTCCTTCGGGTATGATAGAACAACTACTAGCTAATCCTTATGCAGGAGATGGAACCGAACATCCTGATATGCACTTGATATATGTAGAACAAATTTGAGGATTGTTTAAGCTTGCAGGTTTACCCAGGGATGAGGTTATGAAAAGGGTTTTCCTTTACCTTTGAAGGGAAAATCATTAGCATGGTATAGGCTATGTGATGATATTGGATCATGGAATTGGAATCGTTTGAAATTGGAGTTTCATCAAAAAAAATCCTATGCATCTAGTTCATCGTGTTCGGAATTATATATATAATTTTTGGCCACGTGAAGGAGAAAGTATCCCTCTAGCTTGGGGGAGGCTTAAGTCAATGTTATATTCATGCCCCAGTCATGAGCTCTCAAGAGAAATTATTATCCAGAATTTTTATGCTCGGCTTTCTCGTAATGATCAAACCATGCTTGATACTTCTTGTGTTGGTTCTTTTATGAAGAGGACTATTGAATTCCGGTGGGATCTTTTGGAAAGAATTAAACACAACTCTGAAGATTGGGAACTCGGAGAAGGTAAAGAGTCAGGTATTAAACTTAAGTATGATTGTGTTAAATCTTTTATGGATACCGATGCTTTTCAAAATTTAGCACTAAATATGGACTTGACTCTGAGATAGTAGCCTCCTTTTGTGAATCATTTGCTACTCATGTTGAACTCCCTAAAGAGAAGTGGTTTAAATATCACCCACCTATTAAAGAAGAAATTAAAGAACACGTACCAGTTAAAGAAGAAACTATACTTTATAATGTTGATCCAGTTGTCCCTTGTGCTTATATTGAGAAACCACCTTTTCCTGTTACGATAAAGGAACATGCTAAAGTTTCAACGGTGGTTAACAAAAGCTATATTGGAACACCTAAACCTGATGAACAAATTAAAGTAGAACTGTCGGGGGAAATGACACCTACGAGATCACGAGGAATCCCTTTTGCTACGGTTGGCGGGCGCGGGGCTATGGAAAGAGCAGGATTGAGAGATCAACGTGGGGGGATTATCCAGGTTCGGGCTGCAAGTGATGCGTAATACCCTACTCCTGCTGGTTTCTGTTTATCTAGTGTTCTTGGACTAGCTACAAGGCGTGCAGGGTCCAAAAAGTATGAATCCTCTCCAAGACGTCAGGGCCTCCTTTTATAGACAAAGGGGCTGCCACAGTGGCACGCAGGAGGTGGAAAGCTATACAGTGGTCGAGTCTATCCTATAGCACCGTAGGACAAATGCATTTAATGCGCTACCGACGTGCCCTTCTTGCTTTATCAGGGATGGCAGGGAAGCTCGTCCCAGTTGTCGCCGCCTCGCCTGGCTTCGACGCGCATCCGAACTGATGAGGTGGGTAGTGCCACGCTGTCTGGCTGCTGAGTTCGAGCGGTGGCAGAGCCTTCATGAAGATCTGCATGCCACCACGCAGGTGCTTGCTGAGTTTCCCTAGAGGCCACACGTCGCCACGCAGGTGCTCGCCTAGTTGGTGGGCTGGCAGCTGCATGGGAACGGCGGCGGAGTCTTGGCAGATGTGGGCCTGGCTGCGGCCCCGCGGATGTCTTCGGCAAGAGTCTTGCCGGGGCCCCGGCAAGGGTCTTGCCGTGGCATCGTGGTCGTCCCCGGCAAGGGGCTTGCCGGGGGTCTTGTGGGTATCCTTGGCAAGGATCTTGCCGAGGATCTTTGTCTTCTGGTTATTCATCTAGTCTTGTATGCTTCTGGTTTTCACAAAGATATGCATGCCACCATGGAGGCGCTTTCCAATGTGGTTTGAGGGCGTCGGAACTCTCAGGCTCAAGGGTGGCAGCCCTGCTGGCGTTGAGCAAGTTTCCCCGGCAAGGTTCTTGCCGGGGTTGTGGAGGCCGCCCCGGCAAGGGCCTTGCCGGGGGAGTCCACCTCGCCCTTCTACTCTTTGTCTTTCCGGCTTGGCGTTGGTTCGCCCATCTTGTGTCTTAGCTTCCTCTGCCCCACCAAGCGTGGCCAGGGGCATGGGGCTGCGACTGCACGCGCACAAGTAAAGGGGTGCAAAAAGGGACCCCTACTTTTGTACACCGATAGGAGCCCCCGGGCCTGGGCCACATATAAGCACGGGGTGTTATTGGGCCAGGCCTAGAACGGGGCGCGGGCGCGCGGGCGGCGTAGTTTTCACCGTAGTAACTTTCTTCACTCGTTGTGCTTCCCCACGACCTGCGTTGAATGCATGACGTGGGGGTCATGCGTGACATGGCGGTCATGCGTGGGGTGGTTGCTGCCCTCATGAGTCACATCATAGTAAATGGTAAAGAGGCAGCCCGCGCCTTCCCCATAAAAAGGGGGAAACCGCAGGCGCGCTGCTCATTTACCCTTTGCGCCTCTTCCAATCTCGGAACCGTCGTTCCTCTCTTCTTCCTCAGGCGAAAGATTCGAAGTTCTTGCCTCTGCTTGCTGCCGCTGCCCCCATTGCTCTTGATCCTTCGCCCCCTTCCAGCTGCCATGGCATCCAAAACCAGTAGGGGCAAGGTAGCGGTCAAGGATGCTAGGGAGAAGGAGGCGCCGGAGAGCGAGTCGGCAAAGGAGAGGGAGCTTGCCGAGTGGGCGGAGTCTGCCGGGAAGGCTAGCGGCGCCAATGCCGAGGTCCCCCTTGTCGAAGATGCAGGTGACGAGTCGTCCGAAGAGGAGGTCGAGGTGAACGACCCCCTGATCGCGGGGAGGCAGCGCGTCCTGAGGCGGGCCAGCTCTGGTGAGCCGGTCCGGCCCGGCAGGATCACAGTGGCAGCCTCCCCAAGAGCAGCTCGTGCGCGAGACGGGGCGATGAAGGCCGCGGCAGCGACGAAGGCGGTGAAGGCCGCGGTGGCGAAGAGGAAGGCGACTGCTTCCTCCTTGTCCAAGCGGTACCGAACCCCATCTCCTTCCCCTTCGGGCAGCACATTGGAGGCTGAGTTTGACCTCGGATCTTTCAGCCCGGCGAGGAAGAGGAAGCTAGTGGAGGAGGAGGTGGAGGAAACGTAAGTATTTCGCCCCTGCATCATCTCCTGACGTCACTCCAATGTTATCCTTCTTTGATTTGGTGTTATCTTCACAGGGACGTGGAGAGGCTGGCCCAGAGGGTGGCGAAGAGGGCCAAGGCCTCGACGGGCGACAAGCCCCCGGCGGGTACTTCGCATACGCCGTTGCTGATGGATAGCAGCGCGGACAGCAGCCCCCGGCGTAGCCCCGCTTCAGTCCCCAGTGTAAGCTCATCACTTACTCCTCCATTGATGAACTTTGGGGTGTCAATCTTTGACGCTGATCTTGCCGGGTTTGCAGGAGAAGAACAGCAGGAGGAGGAGCCGCCGATGGTCACCCCCAACACGTCGCCCCTCTTGACCACGCCGCCCCGAGGGGCGTCCCCGGCAAGGGCATCCACCACCAAGCCCACGCATATGGAAGAGGAGGAGGTGAACTTGGGTGCCGGGGGTTCTGCTCCGGCACCGAGTGCTGGCGGGGAGGGCGCCACTTCTTCCCAGCCCGGTGTGGGTGAGTTATTTGCTTTCTATCCCTGTTCTTTCTTCTTCTTTTTAAACCTCGACCTTGGCTCCGTCTCATTCCCCTTCTTGGTATCCAGACCCTTCCTCGGCGGATCGGGGGGACATCGACACCGTCATCGAGGAGGTCGCCAGGGACGCCGAGGCCGAGGCCAACAAGATCGCCGCCGAGGAGGCCGCCAAGGGGCCTTTCGGGGAGGCCGGCAAGTGGCGCTGCCGAGGAGGCCAGCAAGGCCGCTGCCGAGGAGGCCGGCAAGGCCGCTGCCGAGGAGGCTGGCACGGGGCCTGCCGTGGAGGGGGTGGTTGACGACCAACCTTCCTCCTCCACTGCCTCTGGCTTGGGCAAGTACCTGAAGGTGACCGACGACCTATTCGTCCAGCACCAGGGCGCCCACCAAGGGGGAGGTGTTCGATGACGAGATGCTCGCCGCCGTCGGGCTTGAGGTTGTTGACGAACGAGCGCCGGTGGTGGCGGTTCCCAGGAGGAGCAGCTCCTTCGGGCCATGAGCGCCAACTTCCAGAAGCTACAGGCGCTTCACCGTGCCCGCCAGGACAAGGCAAAGTCTAGGATGGCGCAGGTGGATCTCACGGGCACGTCGCCGAGACGCAGGCCTGGTTCCGCCAGGCCCACAAGGAACTGAAGGTTGCCCAGGATCTGCTGGCTGAGCGCAAATAGGAGCTTATCCTGCAGCAGGCCGATGTCGAGAAAGCCTAGGAGGCGGCGAAGGAACAGGCCGCCAAGGACGAGGCCGCTCGGCACCAGCACCATGCCGAGTTGAACTCCCAGGAGGAGGACCTTGCCGCTCATGAGGAGGCACTCGCCGCCACCCTCCGCGGCAAGGATGAGGAGGTCAAGAAGCTTGTCGTGCAGCAGACCCAGGAGCTGGAGCAGAGGCACAAGGAGGCACTCAATGCTTAGGCCCAGGTCCATGCCGGCAAGGTGAAGGAGCTAGAGGTGGAGCGGGATGGGCTGAAGAAACAGGTCCTGGAGCTGGCGAAGGAGAAGGACTCGCTCAACGGCACTTTGGTGGAGGCGCAGGCCGCATTCCTCGGCAAGGCCGAGCTGTTCTCCAAGGCCAACGACTCCATCAAAGACCTAAAGCTGAAGCTGGAGGGTCTTGAGGGGACGCTTTCGTAGGTCAGGGCCCGGGAAGTGACCCTGACCTGGAGCAGGAGAGGCAGCTGCAGAGGAATGACGTCACCGAACACAAGGAGTACGCGGAGGGCATAAACCGTTGGGTCAGCCGCCTCGCCGACATCGCCGGAAGGATCACCACGAAGCTGGCTACCATGGGGATGCCGAATGTGAGGTACGCCCCGGAGCCAAACGTGAGTCCCAATGCCAAACTGACCCTGTTCTTCGAGGGTGTTCTCGGAGCCCTGGAGCAGCTCCGCTCCAACCGGGCAAGTCATACTGCTTACCAGCATGTCACACTTTGGTTCAGCGGTATTGTTGGATGAAGCGGCCCGGACCTACATTACGCGTACGCTTACACGAGACTGGTTTTACCGCCGTGCTATGCACACAAGTGACTAGCGGGTGTTAGTTTCTCCAACTTTAGTTGAACCGAGTGTGGCTACGCCCGGTCCTTGAGAAGGTTAAAACAGCACTAACTTGACGAACTATCGTTGTGGTTTTGATGCGTAGGTAAGAACGGTTCTTGCTCAGCCCGTAGTAGCCACATAAAACTTGCAACAACAAAGTAGAGGACGTCTAACTTGTTTTTGCAGGGGCATGTTGTGATGTGATATGGTCAAGACGTGATGCTATATTTTATTGTATGAGATGATCATGTTTTGTAACCGAGTTATCGGCAACTAGCAGGAGCCATATGGTTGTCGCTTTATTGTATGCAATGCAATCGCCCTGTAATTGCTTTACTTTATCACTAAGCGGTAGCAATGGTCGTAGAAGCAATAGTTGGCGAGACGACAATGATGCTACGATGGAGATCAAGGTGTCGTGCCGGTGAAGATGGTGATCATGACGGTGCTTCGGAGATGGAGATCACAAGCACAAGATGATGATGGCCATATCATATCACTTATATTCATTGCATGTGATGTTTATCTTTTATGCATCTTATTTTGCTTAGATCGACGGTAGAATTATAAGATGATCTCTCACTAAATTATCAAGGTATAAGTGCTCTTCCTGAGTATGCACCGTTGCGAAAGTTCTTCGTGCTGAGACACCACGTGGTGATCGGGTGTGATAGGCTCTACGTTCAAATACAATGGGTGCAAAACAGTTGCACACGCGGAATACTCAGGTTAAACTTGACGAGCCAAGCATATGCAGATATGGCCTCGGAACACTGAGACCGAAAGGTCGAGCGTGAATCATATAGTAGATATGATCAACATAGTGATGTTCACCATTGAAAACTACTCCATCTCACGTGATGATCGGACATGGTTTAGTTGATTTGGATCACATGATCACTTAGAGGATTAGAGGGATGTCTATCTAAGTGGGAGTTCTTAAGTAAGATGATTAATTGAACTTTAATTTATCATGAACTTAGTCCTGATAGTATTTTGCAAATAATGCTATAGATCAATAGCTCGTATTGTTGCTTCCCTATGTTTTATATATGTTCCTAGAGAAAACTAAGTTGAAAGATGTTAGTAGCAATGATGCGGATTGGATCCGTGATCTGAGGATTATCCTCATTGTTGCATAGAAGAATTATGTCCTTGATGCACCGCTAGGTGACAGACCTATTGCAGGAGTAGATGCAGACGTTATGAACGTTTGGCTAGCTCAATATGATGACTACTTGATAGTTTAGTGCGCCATGCTTAACGGCTTAGAATCGGGACTTCAAAGACGTTTTGAACGTCATGGACCATATGAGATGTTCCAAGAGTTGAAGTTAATATTTCAAGAAAATACCTGAGTTGAGAGATATGAAGTCTCCAACAAGTTCTATAGCTAAAAGATGGAGGAGAATAGCTCAAGCAGTGAGCATGTGCTCAGATTGTCTGGGTACTACAATCGCTCGAATAAAGTGGGAGTTAATCTTCCAGATAAGATAGTGATTGACAGAATTCTCTAGTCACCATCACGAAGTTAGTAGAACTTCGTGATGAACTATAATATGCAAGGGATAACGGAAACTATTCCCAAGCTCTTCGTGATGCTAAAATTGACGAAGGTAGAAATCAAGAAAAACATCAAGTGTTGATGGTTGACAAGACCACTAGTTTCAAGAAAAAGGGCAAAGGGAAGAAGGGGAACTTCAAGAAGAATGGCAAGCAAGTTGCTGCTCAAGTGAAGAAGCCCAAGTCTGGTCCTAAGCCTGAGACTGCAAAGGGACTGGTCACTGGAAGCGGAACTGCCCCAAGTATTTGGCAGATAAGAAGGATGGCAAAGTGAACAAAGGAATATTGGATATACATGTTATTGATGTGTACTTTACTAGTGTTTATAGCAACCCCTCGGCATTTGATACTGGTTCAGTTGCTAAGAGTAGTAACTCGAAATGGGAGTTGCGTATCAAATGTAAACTAGTAAAGGGTGAGGTGACGATGTGTGTTGGAAGTAGTTCCAAGATTGATATGATCATCATCGCACACTCCCTATACTTTCGGGATTAGTGTTGAAACTAAATAAGTGTTATTTGGTGTTTGCGTTGAGCATGAATATGATTTAATCATGTTTCTTGCAATACGTCATTTAAATTAGAGAATAATTGTTGTTCTGTTTACATGAATAAAACCTTCTATGGTCATACACCCAATAAAATGGTTTGTTGGATCTCGATCGTAGTGATACACATATTCATAATATTGAAGCCAAAAGATGCAAAGTTAATAATGATGGTGCAACTTATTTGTGTCACTGTCGTTTAGGTCATATTGGTGTAAAGCGCATGAAGAAACTCCATGCTGATGGGATTTTGGAATCACTTGGTTATAAATCACTTGATGCTTGTGAACCATGCCTTATGGGCAAGATGACTAAGATTCCGTTCTCCGGAACAATGGAGCGAGCAACTGACTTATTGGAAATAATACATATTGATGTATGCAATCCGATGAGTGTTAAGGCTCGCGGCAAGTATCGTTATTTTCTGACCTTCACAGATGATTTGAGAAGATATGGGTATATCTACTTGATGAAACGCAAGTCTGGAACATTTGAAAAGTTCAAAGAATTTCAGAGTGAAGTAGAGAATCATCGTAAAAAGAAAATAAAAGTTTCTACGATATGATCGCAGAGTTAAAATATTTGAGTTATGAGTTTGGCCTTCAGTTAAAACAATGTGAAATAGTTTCACTACTCACGCTACCTGGAACACCATAGTGTAATGGTGTGTCCGAACATCGTAACCGTACTTTATTAGATATAGTGCGATCTATGATGTCTCTTACCGATCTACCACTATCGTTTTGGGGTTATGCATTAGAGACAGCTGCATCCACGTTAAATAGGGCACCATCTAAATCCGTTGAGATGACACCATATGAACTGTGGTTTGGCAAGAAACCAAAGTTGTCGTTTCTTAAAGTTTGGAGTTGCGATGCTTATGTGAAAAAGTTTCATCCTGATAAGCTCAAACCCAAATCAGAAAATTGTGTCTTCATAGGATACCCAAAGGAGACTGTTGGGTACACCTTTTATCACAGATCCGAAGGCAAGACATTCGTTGCTAAGAATGGATCCTTTCTAGAGAAGGAGTTTCTCTCGAAAGAAATGAGTGGGAGGAAAGTAGAACTTGATGAGGTAATTGTACCTTCTCACGAATTGAAAAGTAGCTCATCACTAAAATCAGTTCAAGTGATGCCTACACGATTTAGTGAGGAAGTTAATGATGATGATCATGAAACTTCAGATCAAGTTACTACCGAACCTCGTAGGTCAACCAGAGTAAGATCCGCACCAGAGTGGTACGGTAATCCTGTTATGGAGGTCATGTTACTAGACCATGACGAACCTACGAACTATGAGGAAGCGATGATGAGCCCAGATTCCGCGAAATGGTTTGAGGCCATGAAATCTGAGATAGGATCCATGTATGAGAACAAAGTATGGACTTTGGTTGACTTGCCCGATGATCGGCAAGCCATAGAAAATAAATGGATCTTCAAGAGGAAGACGTACGTTGATAGTAGTGTTACTATCTACAAAGCTAGACTTGTCGAAAAAGGTTTTTTTGACAAAATTCAAGGTGTTGACTATGATGAGATTTTCTCACTCGTATAGATGCTTAAAGTCTGTCTGAATCATATTAGCAATTGCCGCATTTTATGAAATCTGGCAAATGGATAACAAAACTGCAATCCTTAATGGACTTATTAAAGAAGAGATGTATATGATGCAACCAGAAGGTTTTGTCAATCCTAAATGTGCTAACAAAATGTGCAAGCTCCAGCGATCCATCTATGGACTGGTGCTAAGCATCTCGGAGTTGGAATATGCGCTTTGAAGAGATGATCAAAGTATATAGTTTTATACAGACTTGCGATGAAGCCTGTATTTACAAGAAAGTGAGTGGGAGCACTACAACATTTCTGATAAATATATGTGAATGACATGTTGTTGAATCGGAAATAATGTAGAACTTTTCTGGAAATCATAAAGGAGTGTTTGAAAGGAGTTTTTTGAAGAAAGACCTCGGTGAAACTACTTACATATTGAGCATCAAGATCTATGAGATAGATCAAGACGCTTGATATATTTTTCAATGAGTACATACCTTGACAAGATTTTGAATTAGTTCAAAATGGAACAGTCAAAGAAAGAGTTCTTGCCTGTGTTGCGAGGTGTGAAGTTGAGTAAGACTCAAAGCCTGACCACGACAGAATGAAAGTCATTCCCTATGCCTCAGCCATAGGTTCTATAAAGTATGCCATGCTATGTACCAAACACTGGACAGCGGTCAAAATTATCCTTAGTGGAATAAGGATATGTTTCTCGATTATGGAGGTGACAAAAGGTTCGTCGTAAAGAGTTACGTTGATGCAAGCTTTGACACTAATCCAGATGACTCTAAGTCTCAGTCTGGATACATATTGAAAGTGGGAGCAATTAGCTAGAGTAGCTCCGTGCAGAGCATTGTTGACATAGAAATTTGCAAAATACATACGGATCTGAATATGGCAGACATGTAGACTAAACTTCTCTCACAAGCAAAACATGATCACAGCTTAGTACTCTTTGGGTGTTAATCACATAGCGATGTGAACTAGATTATTGACTCTAGTAAACCCTTTGGGTGTTGGTCACATGATGATATGAACTATGGGTGTTAATCACATGGCGATATGAACTAGATTATTGACTCTAGTGCAAGCGAGAGACTGAAGGAAATATGCCCTAGAGGAAATAATAAAGTTATTGTTTATTTCCTTATATCATGATAAATGTTTGTTATTCATGCTAGAATTGTATTAACCGGAAACATGATACATGTGTGAATACATAGACAAACAGAGTGTCACTAGTATGCCTCTACTAGACTAGCTCGTTGATCAAAGATGGTTAAGTTTCCTAACCATAGACATGAGTTGTCATTTGATTAATGGGGTCACATCATTAGGAGAATGATGTGATTGACTTGGCCCATTTCGTTAGCTTAGCACTTGATCGTTTAGTATGTTGCTATTGCTTTCTTCATGACTTATACATGTTCCTATGACTATGAGATTATGCAACTCCTGCCATCGGAGGAACACTTTGTGTGCTACCAAACGTCACAATGTAACTGGGTGATTATAAAGGTGCTCTACAGGTGTCTCCGAAGGTACTTGTTGGGTTGGCGTATTTCGAGATTATGATTTGTCACTCCGATTGTCGGAGAGGTATCTCTGGGCCCACTCGGTAATGCACATAACTATAAGCCTTGCAAGCATTGCAACTAATGAGTTAGTTGCAGGATGATGTATTACGGAACGAGTAAAGAGACTTGCCGGTAATGAGATTGAACTAGGTATTGAGATACCGACGATCGAATCTCGGGCAAGTAACATACCGATGACAAAGGGAACAACGTATGCTGTTATGCGGTTTGACCGATAAAGATCTTTGTAGAATATGTGGGAGCCAATATGAGCATCCAGGTTCCGTTATTGGTTATTGACCGGAGACGTGTCTCGTTCATGTCTACATTGTTCTCAAACCCGTAGGGCCCGCACGCTTAAAGTTCGATGACGGTTATATTATGAGTTTATGAGTTTTGATGTACCAAAGGTTGTTCGGAGTCCCGGATGTGATTACGGACATGACGAGGAGTCTCGAAATGGTCGAGACATGAATATTGATATATTGGACGACTATATTCGGACACCAGAATGGTTCCGGGGGTTATCGGATATTTATCGGAGTACCGAGGGTTACAGGAACCCCTCCCCCCCCCCCCCGGGAAGCTATTGGGCCTTATGGGCCTTAGTGGAAAGGAGAGGGGGAGGCCAAGAGGTGGCGCACGGCCCCCCTTGCCCTAATCCGAATTGGGAAAGGGAAGGGGGTGGCGGCCCCCCTTCTCCTTCCTTCTCTCCACCTCCTCCTTCCCCCTTCTCCTAGTTGGAATAGAAAAGGGGGGCAAACCTACTTGGAGTAGGATTGCCCCCCCTTGGCCGGCCCTCTCCTCCTCCCCCCTTTATATACGGAGGAGGGGGCACCCCATAGACACAACAATTGATCTCTTGATCTCTTAGTCGTGTGCGGTGCCCCCCTCCACCATAATCCACCTTGATAATATCGTAGCGGTGCTTAGGCGAAGCCCTGCGTCGGTAGAACATCATCATTGTCACCACGCCGTCATGCTAACGGTACTCTCCCTCAAAGCTCAGCTAGATCGGAGTTCGAGGGACGTTATCGAGCTGAACATGTGCTGAACTCGGAGGTGCCGTACGTTCGGTACTTGATCTGTCGGATCGTGAAGACGTACGACTACATCAACCGCGTTGTGCTAATGCTTCCGCTTTCGGTATACGAGGGTACGTGGACAACACTCTCCCCACTCGTTGCTATGCATCACCATGATCTTGCGTGTGCGTAGGATTTTTTTTGAAATTACTACGTTCCCAACAACTGCGGCAACAAGTGATGTAATGTAACCCTACAGTACTTTTGATATTATGCATGTTACTTTCCTGTTCAATCCCTCCTTTGTATGTCCACCCTACGGTAATCGAGTAGGCTTGCCGGCGCGTAAACCCAGGGTGGCTCCTCGGGGACGGATCCCCAATGGTCTGCCGGGTGTGCTTGCTGCCAGGCAAACCACCTTACCGCCCTCAACGCGGCCGCTCGAACTGTCGAGCTTGACTCGAGTCAGAATCGAGAGCGTTGCCAATTGCGGGAGGCTACCGTGCCGTTCTTGACGCGGCCGCTTAAGCTGTTGAGCGGACTCGAAATAGAGTAAGGGCGTTGCCAATAGCAGAATGGCCCCATTGCGTGCAGGTTTTCCATACAAAGGACGAGATCTCCGAGGGGAATAACCTTATATAAAAAGGAAAGCTTAAAATTCGCATGACTTAGCTTTTTGTCATCGCACGCAAGGCGTCCACCACGCTCGCAAACAGCTGGCCAGCTTGGTCGCTCTCCTTGGGACGACGGCCACGATGGAGCCGCTACTCCGATCAGACCAGATTTCCACATCTGCGCGCCTGGTGCGCCAAAGATGTCGGTGGGAAACGACACCTATGGGATCACTGGAATCCCTTCTACGGTTGGCGGGAGCGAGGTTGTGGGAAGAGCAGGTCTGACAGGAAGCACACGGATCGTTTACCCAGGTTCGGGCCACGAGGATGCGTAATACCTTAGTCCTGCTTTGGTGGATGTATTGAGTGTTCTTGTGTTCTTGAGCTAGCTACGGGGTGTAACTTGCCCAAAAGAGCCGAATCCCTCTCCAGTATGCCTCGGGCCTCCTTTTATAGGCAAAAAGGGGTTGCCGCAGTGGCACACATGAGGTGGAAAGGTGTACAGCGCGCAAGCTTATCGCCCGGCGTACGGAACAAAGTGCATTAAATGCGCTACTTAGGTGTCCATTAGCTTTATTGGGGATGGGAACGAGGCCCGTCCCGTCCGTCGCCGCTCCGCCTCGCTTCGACACGCGCCCAGGCCAGCGATGTGTGCGGTGCCATGTAGGCAGGCAGGCAGCTAAGGTGGCGCGGTGGTGGAGCCTTCACGAAGATCTGCATGTCACCACGTAGGTGCTTGCTGAGTCGGTGTAGAGGCCGCCCGTCGCCACACAGGTGCCTGCCCAGCTGGTTGAGCTAGCAGCTGCTTGGGAACGCCGGTGGAGTCTTGGCTGGTGTGGGCCTGGCTGTGGCCCTGCTGACGCCCTCGGCAAGGTTCTTGCCAAGGGGCCCGGCAAGGGTCTTGCCGTGGCGCTGCGGTCGTCCCTGGCAAGGCTCTTGCCGGGGGTCTTGTGGGTTTCCTCGGCTAGAATCCCGCCGAGGATCGTCGTCTTCTGGTCCTCATCTGATCTCATGTATCTATGATCTAGACAAAGATCTGCATGCCACCATAGAGGTGCCTCCCGAGCCTTGGGTCCAATGTAGTTGTTGGTGACGTTTGGAACCCTTGGGCTCAAGGGTGGCTCGCTCTGCTGGTGTTGGGCAAGTTGCCCCGGCAAGGCTCTTGCCGGGGCCGCGGAGGCCGCCCCGGCAAGGGTCTTGCCGGGGGAGTCCACCTCGCCCCCTTGCTCTTTTATGCTCCTGGTCTTGGCGTTGCTTTGGCCGTCTTGTACTCCGGCTTCTCTCCTCCTTCCCTCCTCTGCCCTGCTAAGTGTGGCCGCGGCGCGCGGCTCTGACTGCCCGTGCACAAGTAAAGGGGTCAAAAGGAGAGCCCCTACTTTTGTACACCGACACAACCAAAGTAATTAACTCAGGATCGACAGAGAATTCATAATCCTTGTCAGTAACAAAGATAGGTGAAGTAGCAAACTTAGGATCATATTGCATTCTAGCATTCAAAGATTTTTCTTTCCACTTGCATAATAATTTCTTAAGATCATCTCTATCCTTATAAGCAAGAAAGTCCCTAGCAACCTCTCCATCCATAACATAACCCTCGGGCATAACAGGAAGTTCATATCTAGGAGAGCTAGTCTTATCAAGTGTTTCAAAGTTTTCAGCTTCAATAATTTCATCAGTTTCAGAAAGATCATCACTTTTAGCATTCTCAAAATCATTAACTCTAGCAATTTGTTCATCAAGAAATTCACCCAGTGGCACAGTCTTATCAAGCAAAGGAGTAGTATTATCATAAGCATCATGCATAGGAGAAGTAGCATCATCAATAACATCGACATATATCGTAATCAATAGCGAGCGAGGGTGTCGCAAGCTTGCTCAAAACATAAGGTGAATCAAGTGCAGAGCTAGATGGCAGTTCCTTACCTCCCCTCCTAGTAGAGGGAAAATCTTGGTTCTAGTATCTTTCAAATTCCTCATAGTGATCAACAGATATAAATCCCAAGTGACTCAGGGAATAGAGCTCTGCTCCCCGGCAACGGCACCAGAAAAAGGTCTTGATTACCCCCAAGTATAGGGGATCACAACAGTTTTCGAGGGTAGAGTATTCAACCCAAATTTACTGATTCGACACAAGGGGAGCCAAAGAATATTCTTAAGTATTAGAAGCTGAGTTGTCAATTCAACCACACCTGAAGGACTTAATATCTGCAGAAAAGTATTCAGTAGCAAAGTAGTATGGAAGTAACGATAACGGTGGGAAAAGTAACAATGTGATTAGCCTGAGCAATTGTAACAAAGGGCAACGGCAAAGTAACGTAGCAAAGATCAATATGTGAAAAGCTCGTAGGCAATGGATCAATGATGGATAATTATGTCGGATGGCATTCATCATGCAATAGTTATAACCTAGGGTGACACAGAACTAGCTCCAATTCATCAATATAATGTAGGCATGTATTCCAAATATAGTCATACGTGCTTATGGAAAAGAACTTGCATGACATCTTTTGTCCTACCCTCCAGTGGCAGCGGGGTCCTAATGGAAACTAAGGGATATTAAGGCCTCCTTTTCATAGAGAACCGGACCAATGCATTAGCACTTAGTGAATACATGAACTCCTGAAACTACGGTAATCACCGGAAAGAATCCCAATTATTGTCACCTTGGGGTATGCGGATCATACCTCATAATAGGTGTCTACAACTTGCAAGATAGGATCAAGAACACAGATATATTCATGAAAACATAATAGGTTCAGATATGAAATCATGGCACTCGGGCCCTAGTGACAAGCATTAAGCATAGCAAAGTCATAGCAACATCAATCTCAGAACATAGTGGATACTAGGGATCAAACCCTAACAAAACTAACTCGATTACATGATAAATCTCGTCCAACCCATCACCATCCAACAAGCCTACGCGGGAATCACTCACGCACGGCGGTGAGCATCATGAAATTGGTGATGGAGGAAGGTTGGTGATGATGATGGCGATGGATCCCCCTCTCCAGAGCCCCGAACGGACTCCACATCCGCCCTCCCGATGAAGAATAGGAGGTGACGGTGGCTCCGTATTGTAAAACGCGATGAATCCTTCTTTCTGATATATTTCTCCATGTAGGATCGAAAGTATGTCTAGAGGGGGAGTGATTAGACTACTTGACCAAATAAAAATCTAGCTTTTTCCCAATTTAAGTCTTGGCAGATTTTAGCAACTTATCACAAGTCAAACAATCAACCTACACATGCAAATCTAAGAGTATAGCAGTGAAATGTAAATCATTGCATATGAAGGTAAAGGGGAGGAGTTTGGAAGGAGAAAACGCAATGTAGACACGGAGATTTTTGGCGTGGTTCCGATAGGTGGTGCTATCGTACATCCACGTTGATGGAGACTTCAACCCACGAAGGGTAATCTGCTATGCGCGAGTCCACGGAGGGCTCCACCCACGAAGGGTCCACGAAGAAGCAACCTTGTCTATCCCACCATGGCCATCGCCCATGAAGGACTTGCCTCACTAGGGTACATCTTCACGAAGTAGGCGATCTCCTTGCCCATACAAACTTCTTGGTTCAACTCCAAAATCTTGATGGAGGCTCCCAACTGACACCTAACCAATCTAGGAGACACGCTCTCAAAAAGGTAATAGATGGTGTGTTGATGATGAACTCCTTGCTCTTGTGCTTCAAATGATAGTCTCCCCAACACTCAACTCCCTCTCACAGATTTTGATTTGGTGGAAAGATGATTTGAGTGGAAAGCAACTTGGGGAAGGCTAGAGATCAAGATTCTTGTGGTTGGATTGGAATATCTTGGTCTCAACACATGAGTAGGTGGTTCTCTCCCAGAAAATGAATGTTGGAAGTGTAGGCACGTTCTGATGGCTCTCTCCATGAATGGAGGAAGAGTGGAGGGGTATATATAGCCTCCACACAAAATCTAACCGTTAGACACAATTTACCAAACTCAGTGAGACCGAATAGTTAAACTCGGTCAGACCGATTTAGTTCAAAATGTGAACGTTAGGATTTTCGGTGGGACCGCCATGTCAACTCGGTGGGACCGATTTCATTAGGGTTAGGGCATAACATAATCTCGATGAGACCGATCACGTGAACTCAGTGAGACCGATTTCTGTAATAGGAAAACAAAGAGTTGGTCAGGAAAACTCGGTGGGACCGATCGCTCATTTCGGTGAGACCGAAACGTTACAAAGAGGAAATAGAGAGTTTGCATTGCGAACTCGGTGGGACCGATCGCTCATCTCGGTTAGACCGAAACGTTACGAAGGGAAACAGAGAGTTTGCAATCCCATCTCGGTCAGACCGAGATCCCTATCGGTGAGATCGAACTGATTAGGGTTTCTGGCTATTGCTATGTCAAATGAACTCGGTGGCGCCGGATAGATCAAATCGGTGGGCCGAGTTTGACTTTTGGTTTGGGACATATGTGGATATGAGAAGGTGATTGAGGGCTTTTGGAGCATATCACTAAGCATTTTGAGCAAGCAAGTCATTAAGCAACACCTCATCCCCTTTTAATAGTATAGGCTTTTCCTATGGTCTCAATGTGATCTTGGATCACTAAAATGAAAATGTAGAGTCTTGAGCTTGAGCCAATATGTGTCCTTCAAATTTTGAGGGGTCCACATCTCTAGTCCATGCCATGCCAATCATTGAACTTTCTGAAATGATCATCTTGAAAGGGTATTAGTTCAGTGAGCTATATGTTGTTAGGAATTACCAAAACCACCCAGGGATTAGTTGCAGTTTCACTCCCCGAACGTGAATATATGGAGTTGGAGTTGAGGTCGGTGGAGGTCCAGGGGACCCACAAGGCAGGGGGCACGCCCTAGGGGCGCGCCCTCCACCCTTGTGGATAGCCGGTGGGTCCCCTCTCGTTGATTCTTTCGCCAATATTTTTTATTTATTCCAAAAATATTCTCCGTGAAGTTTCAGGTCATTCGGAGAACTTTTGTTTCTGCACAAAAATAACACCAAGGCAATTCTGCTGAAAACAGCGTCAGTCCGGGTTAGTTCCATTCAAATCATGCAAGTTAGAGACAAAACAAGGGGAAAAGAGTTTGGAAAAGTAGATATGATGGAGACGTATCAGAGCCACCACTGATACGTCTCCAACGTATCTATGATTTTTTATTGTTCCATGCTATATTATATTCTGTTTTGGACATTATTGGGCATTATTATACACTTTTATATTATTTTTGGGACTAACCTATTAACCTGAGGCCTAGCCTGTAATTGCTGTTTTTGCCTATTTCAGAGTTTCGCAGAAAAAGAATATCAAACGGAGTCCAAACGGAATGAAACCTTTGGGAACGTGATTTTCGGAACGAACGTGATCCAGAGGACTTGGACCCTATGTCAAGAAAGCTACCAGGAGGGCACGAGGTAGGGGGCGCGCCTACCCCCCAGGGCGCGCCCTCCACCCTCGTGGGCCCCATGTTGCTCCACCGATGTACTTCTTCCTCCTATATATACCTCACGCCCCCAAACTACCGTGACACGGAGCCAAAACCTAATTCCACCGCCGCAACCTTCGTACTCCATGAGATCCCATCTTGGGGCTTTTTTCGAGTTCACGGAGGGGGCGTCGATCACGGAGGGCTTCTACATCAACACCATAGCCTCTCCGATGATGTGTGAGTAGTTTACCTCAGACCTTCGGGTCCATAGTTATTAGCTAGATGGCTTCTTCTATCTTTTTGGATCTCAATACAATGTTCTCCCCCTCTCTTGTGGAGATCTATTCGATGCAATCTTATTTTGCGGTGTGTTTGTTGAGATCGATGAATTGTGGGTTTATGATCAAGTTTATCTATGAACAATATTTGAATGTCCTCTGAATTCTTTTATGTATGATTGGTTATCTTTGCAAGTCTCTTGAATTATCAGTTTGGTTTGGCCTACTAGATTGATCTTTCTTGCAAAGGGAGAAGTGCTTAGCTTTGGGTTCAATCTTGCGGTGTCCTTTCCCAAAGGATGAGGGGCAGCAAGGCACGTATTGTATTGTTGCCATCGAGGATAAAAAGATGGGGTTTATATCATATTGCATGAGTTTATCCTCTACATCATGTCATCTTGCTTAAGGCGTTACTCTGTTCTTATGAACTTAATACTCTAGATGCATGCCGGATAGCGGTCGATGTGTGGAGTAATAGTAGTAGATGCAGGCAGGAGTCGGTCTACTTGTCTCGGACGTGATGCCTATATACATGATCATACCTAGATATTCTCATAACTATGCTCAATTCTTCCAATTGCTCAACAGTACCCACCGTAATACTTATGCTCTTGAGAGAAGCCACAAGTGAAACCTATGGCCCCCGGGTCTATTTTCCATCATATTAATCTCCCGTCAACAAGTTATTTCTAGCGTCGTCTTTATTTTGCTTTGTTTACTTTGCATCTTTATCATAAAAATACCAAAAATATTATCTTATCATATCTATCAGATCTCACTCTCGCAAGTGACTGTGACGGGATTGACAACCCCTTTATTGTGTTGGTTGCGAGGATTTATTTGTTTGTGTAGGTGCGAGGGACTCGTGCGTGGCCTCCTACTGGATTGATACCTTGGTTCTCAAAAACTGAGGGAAATACTTACGCTACTTTGCTGCATCACCCTTTCCTCTTCAGGGGAAAACCAACGCAGTGCTCAAGAGGTAGCAAGAAGGATTTCTGGCGCCGTTGCCGGGGAGTCTACGCAAAATTCAAGACATACCAAGTACCCATCACAAACTCTCATCTCCCGCATTACATTATTTGCCTTTTTCCTCTCGTTTTCCTCTCCCCCACTTCACCCTTGCCGTTTTATTCGCCTCTTTTCCATGTGCCTTCTTTTTGCTTGCATCTTCGCTTGCTAAAAGTTTATGGATCCTCATCCGCTTGCTAATCTTTTTAATAGATCCAATTATGATGAACCAATTGCTAGTGAGTTTAGTGCACTAGATTATCTTTATGAGGTTTTGCTTGAAATTCGTGAATCTGAAAATTGTGATGAAGAAATTCATGAAGAGATTCACGATAGCTCCTTGAATAAAAAGCATGATTGCAGTGATTTTACTATAAATTCTCTTGATGTCAATTGTGCTAATAATATGCAAAACCCTAAGGTTGATGCTAGTTTTGCTATGTTTACTACTTGTTGCAATGACCATGATTGGGGTGATTCTTCTTATGATCTTGAAAATTTATTTAAGCCCCGTGTTGAATATGAGATTGATAATAATGTTTGCAATAGTATTGAAAGTGGGTTTGGAAGAGTGTCAACTTTAGATCCCACATATTTGGATTTTGATCAATCTTATGAAGTTTTTGATAAAGTGGGTTTGGAGAGGTCATGACTTTAGTTAATGTTAATCCCACTATTTTGGAAGAGTGTCAACTTTGCATACATGTGGATCGTGTTAAGAATATGTTTTGTGATAGCTATATTGTTGAATTTGCTTATGATCCTACATGTAATTATTATGAGAGAGGAAAATATGGTTGTAGAAATTTTCATGTTACTAAATTACCTCTCGTTATGTTGAGATTGCTATTGTTCCTTTCTTCTTCCTTGCATATGCTAGTTTTTGTTCACCTTGATAATTTGTTTGCCTATAAGATGCCTATGCATAGGAAGTATCTTAGAATTAGATGTGTTTGCCACGTGTTTTATGCTTCAATTCTTGTCTTTCATGTGAGCATCATTAAAATTATCAATGCCTAGCTAAAAGGCTTTAAACGATAGCGCTTGTTGGGAGGCAACCCAATTTTATTTTTAGTTTTTTTTTTTTACTTTTTGCTTCTGTTTAGGAATAAATATTTGATCTACCCTCTGGTTATATGTGGTTTTATGTTTAAATTAGTGTTTGTGCCAAGTTAAACCTATAGGATCTTCTTGGATGATAGTTATTTGATCTTGCTGAAAATTGCAGAAACTTTCTGTTCACGAAAATAATTGTTAGAAATCACCAGAACGTGATAAAATACTGATTCCAATTGCTGCTGATCAATAAACAAATTGTCTAGGTCTTCCTATTTTGTCTGAATTTTTGGAGTTCCAGAAGTTTGCGTTAGTTACAGATTACTACAGACTATTCTGTTTTTGACAGATTCTGTTTTTCTTGTGTTGTTTGCTTATTTTGATGAATCTATGGCTAATAAAATAGTTTATAAACCATAGAGAAGTTGGAATACAGTAGGTTTAACACCAATATAAATAAAGAATGATTTCATTACAGTACCTTTAAGTGGTGTTTTGTTTTCTTTCGCTAACGGTGCTCACGAGATTTTCTGTTAAGTTTTGTGTTGTGAAGTTTTCAAGTCTTGGTGAAAGGTTTGTTGGATTATGGAACAAGGAGTGGAAAGATCCTAAGCTTGGGGATGCCCATGGCACCCCAAGATAATCTAAGGACACCAAAAAGCCAAAGCTTGGGGATGCCCCGGAAGGCATCCCCTCTTTTGTCTACTTCCATTGGTAATTTACTTGGAGCTATATTTTTATTCACCACATGATATGTGTTTTGCTTGGAGTGTCTTGTATGATTTGAGTCTTTGCTTTTTAGTTTACCACAATCGTCTTTGCTGGACACACCTTTTGAGAGAGTCACGCATAAATTGGAAATTGTTAGAATACTCTATGTGCTTCACTTATATCTTTTGAGTTATATAGTTTTTGCTCTAGTGCTTCATTTATATCTTTTAGAGCACGGTGGTGGATTTGTTTTATAGAAACTATTGTTCTCTCATGCTTCACTTAGATTATTTTGAGAGTCCTACAAAACAGCATGGTAGTTTGCTTCAACAATGATAGGCATTCAAGATTAGTAAAAAAAATTCTTATGAGTGTGTTGAATATTATGAGAAGTTTGATACTAGATAATTATTTTGAGATATGAAGATGGTGATATTAGAGTCATGCTAGTTGAGTAGTTTTGAATTTGAGAAATACTTGTGTTAAAGTTTGTGATTCCCGTAGCATGCACATATGGTGAACCGTTATGTGATGAAGTCGGAGCATGATTTATTTATTGATTGTCTTCCTTATGAGTGGCGGTCAGGGACGAGCGATGGTCTTTTCCTACCAATCTATCCCCATAGGAGAATGCGCGTAATACTTTGCTTTGATAACTTGTAGATTTTTGCAATAAGTATATGAGTTCTTTATGACTAATGTTGAGTCCATGGATTATACACACTTTTCCTCCTTCCACCATTGCTAGCCTCTCTTATACCACACCCTTTTCACCGGTATCATACACCCACCATATACCTTCCTCAAAACAGCCACCATACCTACCTATCATGGCATTCCCATAGCCATTCCGAGATATATTGCCATGCAACTTACCACCGTGTCGTTTATTATGACAAGCTCCATCATTGTCATATTGCTTCGCATGATCATGTAGTTGACATCGTATTTGTGGCAAAGCCACCGTTCATAATTCTTTCATACATGTCACTCTTGATTCATTGCATATCCTGGTACACCACCGGAGGCATTCACATAGAGTCATATTTTGTTCTAAGTATTGAGCTGTAATTGTTGAGTTGTAAGTAAATAAAAGTGTGATGATCATCATTTTTAGAGCATTGTCCCAAGTGAGGAAAGGATGATGGATACTATGATTCCCCCACAAGTCGGGATGAGACTCTGCATTTAAAAAAAAAAAAAAGAGAAAAGGCCCAAATAAAAAAATAAAAAATGAGAGAAAAAAGAGAGAAGGGACAATGCTACTATCCTTTTACCACACTTGTGCTTCAAAGTAGCACCGTGATCTTCATGGTAGAGAGTCTCCTATGATATCACTTTCATATACTAGTGGGAAATTTTTCATTATAGAACTTGGCTTGTATATTCCAATGATGGGCTTCCTCAAAATGCCCTAGGTCTTGGTGAGCAAGCGAGTTGGATGCACACCCACTTAGTTTCTTTTGGTGAGCTTTCATATACTTATAGCTCTAGTGCATCCGTTGCATGGCAATCCCTACTCACTCACATTGATATCTATTAATGGGCATCTTCATAGCCCGTTGATACGCCTAGTTGATGTGAGACTATCTTATCCTTTTTTGTCTTCTCCACAACCACCATTCTATTCCACATATAGTGCTATGTCCATGGATCACGCTCATGTATTGCGTAAAGATTGAAAAAGTTTGAGAACACTAAAAGTATGAAACAATTGCTTGGCTTGTCATCGGGGTTGTGCATGATTTAAATATTTTGTGGTCAAGATAGAGCATAGCCAGACTATATGATTTTGTAGGGATAACTTTCTTTGGCCATGTTATTTTGAGAAGACATAATTGCTTAGTTAGTATGCTTGAAGTATTATTATTTTTATGTCAAAATTAAACTTTTGTCTTGAATCTTTCGGATCTGAATATTCATACCACAATTAAGAGGATTACATTCAAATTATGCCAAGTAGCATTCCACATCAAAAATTCTATTTTTATCATTTACCTACTCAAGGACGAGCAGGAATTAAGCTTGGGGATGCTTCATATCCAACGTATCTATAATTTTTTATTGTTCCATGCTATATTATATTCTGTTTCGGACATTATTGGGCTTTATTATACACTTTTATATTATTTTTGGGACTAACCTATTAACTGGACGCCCAGCCCAAATTGTTGTTTTTTTGCCTATTTCAGAGTTTCGCAGAAAAAGAATATCAAACGGAGTCCAAATGGAATGAAACCTTTGGGAACGTGATTTTCGAAACAAACGTGATCCAGAGGACTTGGACCCTACGTCAAGAAAGCTACCAGGAGGGCACGAGGTAGGGGCGCGCCCTCCACCCTCGTGGGTCCCCTGTTGCTCCACCGTCGTACTTCTTCCTCCTATATATACGTACGTACCCCCAAACTACCAGATACGGAGCCAAAAACCTAATTCCACCGCCGCAACCTTCTGTGCCAGTGAGATCCCATCTTGGGGCCTGTTTCGGAGCTCCGCCGGAGGGGGCATCGATCACGGAGGGCTTCTACATCAACACCATAGCCTCTCCGATGATGTGTGAGTAGTTTACCTCAGACCTTTGGGTTCATAGTTATTAGCTAGATGGCTTCTTCTATCTTTTTGGATCTCAATACAATGTTCTCCCCCTCTCTTGTGGAGATCTATTCGATGTAATCTTCTTTTGCGGTGTGTTTGTTGAGATCGATGAATTGTGGGTTTATGATCAAGTTTATCTATGAACAATATTTGAATCTTCTCTGAATTCTTTTATGTATGATTGGTTATCTTTGCAAGTCTCTTGAATTATCAGTTTGGTTTGGCCTACTAGATTGATCTTTCTTGAAATGGGAGAAGTGCTTAGCTTTGGGTTCAATCTTGCGGTGTCCTTTCCCAAAGTGATGAGGGGCAGCAAGGCACGTATTGTATTGTTTCCATCGAGGATAACAAGATGGGGTTTATATCATATTGCATGAGTTTATCCCTCTACATCATGTCATCTTGCTTAAGGCGTTACTCTGTTCTTATGAACTTAATACTCTAGATGCATGCTGGATAGCGGTCGATGTGTGGAGTAATAGTAGTGGATGCATGCAGGAGTCGGTCTACTTGTATCGGACGTGATGCCTATATACATGATCATACCTAGATATTCTCATAACTATGCTCAATTCTGTCAATTGCTCAACAGTAATTTGTTCACCTACCGTAATACTTATGCTCTTGAGAAAAGCCACTAGTGAGACCTATGGCCCCCGGGTCTATTTTCCATCATATTAATCTCCCGTCAACAAGTTATTTCTAGCGTCGCTTTATTTTGCTTTCTTTACTTTGCATCTTTATCATAAAAATACCAAAAATATTATCTTATCATATCTATCAGATCTCACTCTCGCAAGTGACCGTGACGGGATTGACAACCCCTTTATTGTGTTGGTTGCGAGGATTTATTTGTTTGTGTAGGTGCGAGGGACTCGTGCGTGGCCTCCTACTGGATTGATACCTTGGTTCTCAAAAAATTGAGGGAAATACTTACGCTACTTTGCTGCATCACCCTTTCCTCTTCAAGGGAAAACCAACACAGTGCTCAAGAGGTAGCAGCCACCACCTCCTGTTCTTCATCGGGAGGGCTGGTCTAGAGTCCGTTCGGGGCTTCGGATGGTGGAAACCATCGCCGCCATCATCATCAACCCTTCTCCATCAACAATTCCATGATGCTCACCACCGAGAGTGAGTAATTCCTTCGCAGGATTGCTGGACGGTGATGGAGCCAGATGAGATTTGTCATGTAATCGAGTCAATTTGTTAGGACTTGATCCCTAGTATCCACTATGTTTTGAGATTGATGTTGCTATAATATTGCTATGCTTAATGCTTGTCACTAGGGACAGAGTGCCATGATTTCAGATCTGAACCCTCTATGTTTCATGAATATATTTGAGTTCTTGATCCTATCAGCTAGTTATATGCACTTGTTATTGTTCTGATCCGTAGACCCCAAAGTGACAATAGTTGGGATACTCTCCGGGGATGACTGTAATTCGAGGAGTTCATGTATTCACCATGTGTTAATGCTTTGTTCTGGTTCTCTATTAAGAGGAGGCCTTAATATCCCTTCGGTTTCCTTATAGACCTGCGGCCACAGAACGGTAGGACAAAAGATGTCATGCAAGTTCTTATCATAAGCACATATTATTATATACGGAATACATGCCTACATTGAATTGATGAATTGGAGCTATTGTGTATCAATATAGGTTGTGACTGTTATATGATGAATACCATCCAATACAAATATCCATCGTTGATCCAATGCCTAGGCTTTTCTCATACTAATCTTTGCTAAGTTACTTTCGTTGTTGTTGCTGTTGTTACAATCACTACAAAACGGCTACTGTTATTGTTCCGTTACTATTACTACTGTTAATACTGCTATCAAGCTATCATATTACTATGCTACCAAACATTTGCAACATATATTTAGTTCTCCAGGTGTGGTTGAATTGACAACTCAACTGCTAATACTCATAAATATTCTTTGGCTCCCCTTGTGTCGAATCAATAAATCTGGGTGAAATACTATGCTCGAAGACTGTCGTGATCCCCTAAACTTGTGGGTATCAAGACCTTTTTCTAGCACCGCTGCCGAGGATAAGTTGTTCATGATGGTTCACTTATTATGTCCAGCTCTCCTACTAGAGTTAAAACGCCTAAGATACCTGATGGTTATGTTATGGATGGAAAGATAGCTAGAGACTTTCTTGCTTGTAATGATAGAAAATATGTTAAGAAATTATTGTAAGCTAAAAGAAAAAGCTACGGTAGAGAGAATGAAATAGATATGATCCTAAGTTTGCTACTTCTCCTATCTTTGTTACTGATAAGAATTATGAATTCTCTATCGATCCTGAGTTAATTACTTTGGTTGAATCCGATCCTTTTCATGGTTATGAATCTGAAACTGTTGTGGCACACCTTACTAAATTGAATGATATTGCCACCCTATTTGCTCGTGAGAAGAATATTCACTACTACTATATTCTGATATTGCCACCCTATTTACTAAATGAATAATTACTTTGGTTGCATCTGATCCTTTTCATGGTTATGAATCTGAAACTTTTGTGGCACACCTTACTAAATTGTATGATATTGCCACCCTATTTGCTCATGAGGAAAAGATTCGCTACTACTATATTCTTAAGTTGTTTCCTTTCTCATTAAAGGGTGATGCTAAGAAATGGTTAATGCTCTTGCTCCTGGTTGTGTGTGTAGTCCCCAGGATATGATATATTACTTCTTTGGAAAATATTTTCATGCCCATAAGAAACAAGCTGCCTTACAGGAAATATTTAACTTTGTGCCACTTGAAGAAAAGTATCTCCCTCAAGCTTGGGGGAAGCTTCTCCAATTACTTAAAGCTTTTCTGGATCATCCTCTCAAGAAAAATGAAATATTTGATATCTTTTATAATGGACTAAGTGATGCTTCTAGGGATTACCTAGATAGTTGTGCTGAAAGTATTTTCAGGGAACAAACTGTTGGACAAGCTGAAGAACTATTGAATAATATGTTAAAGAATGTCGATGATTGGACACTTCCTGAACCACCACCAAAACCAACTCCAAAGAAGAGAGATATTCTATTCCTCAGTCCAAAAGATATGCAAGAGGCAAAGAAATCTATGGAAGAAAAGTGTCTTAGAGCAGAAGATGTTAAGAATTTACCACCAACTGAAGAAATACATGGACTTGATGCCCCAACACAGGTAGTAAAGGTAAATTATCTTTATAGATTTGATAAGAGTGACATTCCCTATAATAAATCTGCTAGTCAATGCCTTGATGAATTTCATAATTATATTGTTAAGCAAGAAAATTTCAACATCTATGTTAGTAATCAATTGAAACAAAATGCTATCATGATTGATCGTTTGAGTGATTTGATGCTTAGGATTGCTAATGATGTAAGAATTTCAATTGAACATTCATCCATGGTTCACACCCAGTTAGAACAAGTCGGTAAGTCACAAAATGATTTGCTTAATGAGATGGATAATAAAATGAATGAGCATGTTGGTAGGGTAATGACTAGAGGAGGTAAAATGACTCAGGATCGTCTATATCCTGAAGGTCATCCTAAGAGAACTGAGCAAGGTTCTCGAAGAATTAATATTGATGCACCTAGTTCATCTAAGAAGAAAAAGAAAAAGAAAAATGATAGAACTGCGCATGCTTTTAGTGAACCTGTGGTAGAAAAACGTTCTGAGAATCATAATGACGTTTCTATTTCTGATGCTGAGACACAATCTGGTAATGAATATCCACCTAGTGATAATGATAATGATGATGTTCATGTTGATGCTCAATAGATAACGATAAAGAACCTGATAATGATGTAGAGATAAAATTTCTTGTTGATCTTGATAACCCACATCCTAAAAATAAAAGACATGATAAAAGGGATTTCATTTCTAGAAAACATGGTAAAGAAAGAGAACCATGGGTTCAAAAACCCATGGCTTTTCTCACTAAGCCTCTGAAAAATAAGGATAAGGAGGATCTTGAACTCTTTGTTGAAATGCTTAGACCTGTCTTTTTGCGAACACGCTTGACTGATATTCTAAAAATGCCTCCATATGATAAATATATGAACGATATTTTCACTAATAAAAGAAAAATACATGAACCTGAAATTTGCACCAGTCTTGCAAATTATTCTTTTAAGGGAGGAGTACCTAAGAAGTTAGGAGATCCAGGAATACCCACTATACCATGCTCCATTTAAAGAAGTTATGTTAAAACTGCTTTATGTGATTTAGGAGCCGGTGTCAGTGTTATGCCTTTCTCTTTATATAGAAGGCCTGATTTAAATAAGTTGACACCTACTGAAATCTCTTCGCAAATGGATGATGAATCAACTGCTATACCTATCATAATTTTTGAGGATGTTCCCGTTGTACTGGCAAATGTTCATATCTTAAAAGACTTTGTTATACTTGATATGCCCCAGGACGACAGTATGTCTATTATCCTTGGTATACCCTTTTTGAATATTGCAGAGGTTGTTATTGATTGCAACAAAAGCAAGGTCACTTTTCATGACAACGGTAATGAGCATACGGAATATTTCCCGAGGAAACAAAGTTTGATGAATAATATCAACTCTATTGAAAAATTGTGATAATTACTATTAGAGGTTTCAAATTTTCTCTTCTGACCGTCAAAAAGAAATATGAAACTCTTATTCTTTGGGAGATGCATATCCCCGTTGAGGTAACATAGTGTTATACGAAAATTCTTCGGTTTAATGTTACTCGGAAATAGTTTGTTAATAAGACTAGATCAACCTTATTAATGGATTCTTTTTGAGGGGCATGTGGTCGGTGAATTTAGTAAGCACAACCTACTGTACCTAATGTTAGTTCTCTATCATTTAAAGTTTAATAAGGTAAAATGCCATGATTATCCTGATTTTTGAATTATCCGTGCAATAGAAAATGTCTCGAAAATAAAAGTTCTCGGAATGAAAATTTAGTATGATTTTTTCTGCATTATTTAAGAATTTTGGGCACTGAACACACCCCGGTGGGGTGCACCTATGAGCCACGAGCTCACAGGGCTCGCCTATCCCCTAAGTGTGCCTAGTGAGCTCATGGGTCCCACAGGGGCCCCCTCACTTATTCCAGCATCCCACTACCTTCTTCCACCTCCAGAAAAAATCACCATTGCCTCCAAACCCGTGTTCTTGCTCATTTTCGTGCAATTTTCAATCTCCTTGCTCGGAGCTCCGTTTCCAAAACTATTTTGGGGAATCACTCCTTCGTATGTGACTCCTCCAATGGTCCAATTAGTTTTTGTTCTAGTGATTTATGTTTTGCAAAATTTAGTACTGCTGGTGACCATGTATATGAGCTTGCATGTTGAATTTGTATGGTTGAAAGTATTTATGATGCATGATATAGCCTCTAGACACTTGTGGGAGTAGTTGCTATCAATTTTGTTAAGTTTTTTTCACTTTTATTTTGGGGACTAAAAATTTCAGAATTTTTTCAAAGGAAAATGATTAGGAAGATGTTGAGGGGTTCCTCGAGCCGGAGTTCCAAGGAAACTCCAAAGGAGAAGCCCAAGTACAACCTTCCGCGTGTGGCTGTGCGAATGGCCATGCAATACATTCTTGAGGGATCCGTACATTCATGATGATTTCTATTATTTGGTAAACAATGCACGCCTTACCCCATTCCTCAAAGATAAGTGTGACCAGTACCTCCTCCTTGCCAATACTTTTGTGCAAAATTTCTACTTTCATGCTAAGAGAGATATACCCATCGTATCATTCCACCTCTATGAGATCCCTCAAGAAATGACACTTGATAGATTTTACCAAGTTTACAAAATTCCTAATGAGGGCATCCCTCTAGAGCCGAGTCCTAGGGACGTTGCGGATTTTATATCCGCAGTAACTGTGGGGGAGACGAGAGGAGTGTCTGAGGCGAGAGTTGCTAGTTTACATTTCCCTGTTTTGTGTTACTACTCATTATTTGATGGGAGGTGTTTAACTGGTAGGTGGGAGAGTGGAAAACTTAGCTCACCTGATCTTGCTATATTACTTCATGCCCTTTATCGTGATAGAACTTTCAGTTTGGGGGCTATGATTGCTCAACGGTTACACACTAACTGTTCGAAGGGCGTTATCTATGGTGGTATTTATGCCTCCTGTCTCGCTAGACATTTTCAGATTCCTAGCAGACACGACGAGGCAGTGGACATGGTTTTACCTATTAAATGTCTTGATTATGGTAGCATGGTTGATCATAACTTTATTAACTCTGGCCCAAGGCGATTTTGGTATAATTTGGTATTTAGTCAGGGTACTCGTGAGATTATTACTTTGTCTACGGCTACTTTGTTTGACCTCTCCATGGGAAAGTACACTATCATGCCTGAGGACATTTATGCTTATTGGGGCTTGACACCTCCCCAAGCACCTGAGATAGAGCCAACCCCGGAGCCTATTTATCAGTGGGAGCCTCAGAAGCCTATCTATCAGTGGGAGCCTCAAGAGCCTCAATATTACCCAGGAGGTGGCTATTTCGACCCATGTCCATAGACCAAGTCAGGCCAAAAGTCTAAGCTTGGGGGAGTATGTATTTCTCACCGATATTACATTCATGTAACACACATTCATTCAAGTTGTCGGTGTTCATCCTTTTTCATTGTATATCCATGTTAGTTTTATTTCCGTTTTCTTCTTGTGTGTTTGAAAACCTTCGAAAATCCAAAAATATTTCTCGCTTCTTTTCGGTTTTTCTCTCTTGTTTAGTTAGTACATAGTAGTAAAAGAAAACCCAAAAAGATTTCTCATTTCTTCTTTTGTTTGTTGGGAGCTTTCCCGTGTAAATAGTCTTTTTTTTTTGTTTTTCATTTTTGCCTTTGTTAGTTTGCTTTCTTGAGAAAAACCAAAAACTCCAAGAATATTTCAATATGTCTCTAAAATTCTTTTCTTCTCTTTGAGTCGTCGTAAGGAGAAGACCACGATGAAAATGTTGAGCGGTTCTCATATGCATTATTGTTGACCTAACAAAGAGCCAATATTACCTTGTACTCTCCTTTGAATAAAATGTTTGCCGATTCCAGCTTAGTCCACGACACACTTGCACTATCATTATTTTCACATCATTCAGACATGCAAGTGAAAGGCAATAATGATGATGAAGTGATTGTGATGAAGGAAGCTGGTATGAACTCTTCTTATTTTCTTTTTTGTAAATATGTTTAACTCAGTTGATCTTGATTCAACATATTATGAGTAAACATGTTTGTGATGGCAATTAGAGATTATAGTTGCTCATCCCATGCTTAAGTAGCTAGGAGTTGATAATGATTTATCCTGAGTGTTGCATGCATTAAAATGGTTGTGATGTAGTATATTAGTATGGTATCCTCCTCTGAATAATTCAAATGGCTTGACTTGTCACATGTTCACACCTCTAGTTGATTCAAAACAAATGTTGCCTCCATGATATTTATTTTAATGTTGTTTTATATCCTACTCATGTTTGTATTCAACGTTAATTATTCTCGATGCACGATTATGATCGTTGCCGCTCCCTAGTTGGCTGCTTCTCAATCTATTTGCTAGCCTTTGCCTGTACTAAGCGGGAATGTTGCTTTTACATCCAAAATCCTTAAACCGAAAGTTGTTCCAGATGAGTCCACCATATCTACCTATATGCGGTATTACTCTGTCGTTTCAAGTAAATTTGCATGTGACACCTTTAATCATTCAAATAAGCATATGTTTTGTGTGCCTGTAACGCTCATCGAGCGACGGGGGGCGGTCAATATCCATGCTAAGCGGGTTATTCCCATGATGGGTGTTTATTCACTTGTCGATGCACGAGAGAGGCTGGTAATTGGGATGCCCAGTCTTGTAATCAAAATAAAGGAAAATATAATGAAACAAACTCCTCCATAAAGTTGATTGGTTAGAGGGCACCCGAGGATTTGGCTATCCATGGCTTGTGTTTGTACGGTTGAGGGGGAGTAAACTTTACCTTTCATTTGGGAACCGCCAATAATGTGTTTAGCCTGGAAGATACTGAAAATCCTTTTGTCGTGACATTGACACGAAAGGCACACCTCTCAAAATGTATTCATCTTTGTTTTAAGCTTCGAGCTCTAGCACCTCTGCAAATCTCTGCTTCCCTCTGCGAAGGGCATTTCTATTTACTTTCATGTTACTTACTTTTACTGTTGAGTCATCACCTTCTCATTCAAAGCACCAATTCAGGGAGCGCTATTGTCATTCTTAGTTTAACATGCATTGAGTCTAGTTAATGTTGCATGTGACATGACTGGATCTCTTCTACCATGAATTACAATGTTTAGTCGTTGCTTAAACTTCAGAGGTGCTCTACATTTATGTTTTGCGGTCTCAGAAAGGGCTAGCGAGATACCATGTTATCATATTGTATCATGATTGTTTTGACAAATTGTTGGCATCTGAGATATCTCATTATTGCTCGCTAGTTGATTATGTTATTGTCATTAGTAAATGTGAGACCTAAGTGTTATCATTCATATGGATAGTTCATAATCTTTGCTGAGAACTTCATTGCTAGTTAAGTATATATGTAGCAAAGAGAAGAAAAGAGTTTGTAGAAGTTCTTCTTTATCACTTTCAGTTTGTCAACTGAATTACTTGAGGACAAGCAATGAGTTAAGCTTGGGGGAGTTGATACGTCCCAAATGTATCTACTTTTCCAAACACTTTTGCTCTTTTATTGGACTCCAATTTGCATGATTTGGACGAAACTAACCCGGACTGACGTTGTTTTCAACAGAACTACCAAGGTGTTGTTTTTGTGCAGAAATAGAAGTTCTCGGATTGGACTAAAAATTTAGGGAGAATATTTCTAGAATATATATAAAATATTGGCGAAGAGAACTACTGGAGGGGGCACCCAAGAGCCACGAGCTTAGGGGCGTGCCTACCCCCTGGGTGCGCCCTACGAGCTCGTCGGCCCCTTAGGCCTCCCGCAACCCTAAATCCAACTCCATAAGTATCGTTTCATAGAGGAAAAAAATGGAGAGAAGGAATCATCGTGTTTTCTGATACGAAGCCGCCACCACCTCCTGTTCTTCATCGGGAGGGCTGACGTGGAGTCCGTTCGGGGCTTCGGAAGGTGGAAACCATCACCGTCCACTACTGCAGGATGCTGCTAACGCGACACTACGATCAGAGACCCTTTGCCGAAACTGTGTGCGATGCAATAATCGCAAACGGTGGTGTAAAAAACCGTCAAAAGAGGTGCAAAACGTTTGCGATGGCGGAGCCATCAAACACGGTTCAGATTTTAGTTGTGTGTGCGATGCAGGGCACACGGTTAATCCGTTCAAACTATTTGTCATGAGGAAGAACAACAGAAACGGGCAACCATATCAATGTGTGTGTGATGTAGGACACACGGTTAATCCATTCGAACTGTTTGCGATGAGATAGAACAACAGAAACGGACAACCATATCAATGTGTGTGCGATATACGGCATACGGTTCACTCGGACGTACTGTTTTTGATTAGGGAACACAACAGAAACGGTTCAACTTAACAAGATGTGTGTGATATGCGGCAAACAGCCGACTCGGATGAACTGTTTGCGATGAGAAATTACAACACAGACGGTCAATACAGTTACTTTGTGTGCGATTCTGTGTGTACAAAAAACTTTAAAAAATGCAAACTAGTTGCTTGCGGTGGCTAGGACTACCGCACACGATGCGTCTGCGAGTACTCGTGTGCAATGATTAGTATGTTACACATACGTTTCCTTATGTTAACATGTGTGTGAAGTTGCAATATGGACAGTTAATATGCAAATGCCTTCTGGACATCGGGCACACGCTTAAACTCAATGAACTGTGTACGATACTAATACTTTCCATGAAAATGTATGAACTTGGGTAACAACATTTGAGTAACATATATATAGTGGTTCACTATTCGACAAACGGAGGATCTTCGTAACACGGTTTTGACAACCATATGGTCCATATCTACATACTTAACATAGTAACAACTATCACACTTTAAGAGGCTAAGGGCCAACAACCGTATGGTCCATATCTACATACTTAACATATATAGTAACAGCTAGCACATTTCAAGAGGCTGAGGGCCAACAACCACAACTATCCACTGGAAGCAGCTTGATCACGACGACTCAGCATCTCGTCAATGAAAAGGAAGAGCCCTCCTGTGCCTTGGTAGAGCATGAGTAGAACAGTGTCTCCAATTTTCCAATATGGATGCATTGCCGCGAGAAGCGATAACTTGTTAATTTGAATGGTTCCATTTCTGCGGGAAATGCAGTACCTTGCAATCACTTTGGCGTTATTAGCACAAGTGTAATTCGACCACGCCGTGAAATCAATCCAGGAACTGCTACAGGGGGCAATTTCTATTGACATGTAGAATAAAAAACAATTGTAACATATCGTTGAAGATATATATAGTTTATGAGCATCAACATTAAAAATAAGACTTTTTACCAGCGTTTTGTGCACACAATTGGTCTTGTTAGTGTGTGCACCATAGGTATAATTAATCCCATCCAAAATCCAGCGTTCACACGTTGTGCTATCTCTGTCGGATTATCAACAAAGTTTATGACATGCTTCAAGTCCTTCCAGTGAAATTTGGTATGCTTAGTAACATACAAATCTTTCACCATGCATCCAACATATCCTGCTCAAAAGGTAGAAAGGTATTATTTATTCAAAACATGGCAGAAGATTATATAGTGCGCATAAATTGGTATATAGAATTTGTTACTGCCTAGGAACGGAGTCAGAATATGATATCACAATTGGTTGCTTAAATAGTGATCAATTGGTTGCTTCAATAGTAATATGACATCATGGAGAAAGTTGAAAGGACACTAACCTCGATCAGACTTTGATCGGCTGATGACGTTGGGGAAGTAAACATCCATGTTAATTAGACCAGGCTGTGGTGCACGCACTAGAATTTTATTGCCAGCTTTCAGTTCATAACACTTAGACATTTTTCTCCAAAGGTCCGCATCAAAATAGGAGTGACCATCTTTTATCAAGTTTTACACTAACCGTCATTGTAGATCCATGTTGCGTTGTCAATATGACATCCTGGGAGTCATCAGCAAAGTAAAGCCCAAGCTTCTACTCATGTTCTTGCGAAGCAAGGGATGTACTGCTTGAAATGAAAATTAAGATCGTAAATTAGATATATTGAAATAACAGAGCAAGATGCAAATATGGGAGTACCTGATAGAACATATCAATATATAGATGAAAGCAAAGTACAAAAATATAGAATTAAAAATAGATAATGTAACAAAGATTTGATGCAAATATATAGATAATGTAGCAACACACGGTATATGTTCACAAATTTAGGCCGTGCCGACCGTGGTAGGTTGAGATTGCACATACCGAGCGCTCCCTGAAGTCATCCGGAATGGTGAGATAGAACTTCGTTTCCGACTGGCCACGACCACAGTTGCCCGATTTGTGCTCACACTGTGGACACATGAATGAACACTCACGAATCAGCTAGAACAAAAATGATTCCATGGAGATTTCCGCCGGTTGATTAACAGCGACGGACGGACTGCGATAAGAGATGAGTGAATATTTCGCTATATTAAGTTGATTACCTTCTCCATGCCCAATCCAGCAGAAAACCCCAGTCGACCAGAGTCTAGAATGTCGGTGCAGATAGGCGGCAGAAAGCGGTAGGGGCGAAATCCCGTGCCATTTGGAGCGCGATCTACGCCCGCCGCCAATAGCCGTCGAGCTTAGGGTGCAGAGTTGCAGAGGAGTCCGCGGCGAGTGAGTGGGGACGAAGTGGGCGAGGGTTTTCTTTTTCCTTTTGCATGTGTGAGTGAAGACACACGGTTCGCAGAGGCGACGGAGATGAATCATGTGCGATAGTAAATCACTGAGATTGAATGGGAATCCAAATTTCCTTTGTCCTTCATCCATGAGTTTTTTTCTACGATGAACATAAACCCTACTAATCACCGTGTTCAAAGTTGACACTTTTTCGGGTTCATTTACAATATGTAGGGGATTATGTGCATTTTGTAGGCATTAATGCACTTAATTCAAATTCAAACAATTGGTGCTTGAAATGGTGCACTGTCGTGGATCTAAGACTGACAGTAGAATGGGGGGTAGGTATGTAGAGGCAAGATCCTAGCTATGGCGAAGTTGTACACATGAGTTTTACGAGTTCAGGCCCTTCGCGGTGGAAGTAATAGCCCTACGTCTCGGTGCCCGGGGGCGGTCGACTGGATTATCCGTGTGTGTGTGTGTGTGTGTGTTACAGGGGGTGCGAACCCTTGTCTCAGAGGAGGGGGTGGCTTATATAGAGTGCGCCAGGACCCCAGCTCCCCTCTGTTGCACAGGGTTCAATGTACATAAAGCAAGAGCGTTACAGGTAACGTCAATAATAAAGTGCTATAAATGATCATTAAGTCTATGAGTAAACGCCCGACCGTTGCTGCGCAGAGTGGCTTTAGGTCTTCTGTACGTCGAGTGGTCTTTTACATGGTCGAATGGTAGAGTGGTCGAGTGACCTAAAGAAGGAGGGGTCTCCGAGTGAATGGTAGGTCGAGTGGATTGCACTCGACACCTTTGTTGGGCCCTCCCTATTTACTCTTGAACTTCTTTGCTTCTAAGACAAGGACCTTAGGTAGGACGTATAGGTCAGGCCTATTACCCTACCCCAGGTCTATGTCCTTATAATTAGCCCCCGAATGGATTGAGGTTCGAGTGAAAAGAAGGTTGAGGTTGATCTTGCTTTGACTCTTGCCTTTCTCAAGAATTCATCTCTGAACGGAGGCCAGTGTTGGAACTTCGGCTTTGTTTCAGTCGCCTTGATCGATTCAGAAATTGCCGATTGGTTTTTATAACGTCACCTGTCGAGTGTTCTCTTTGACGTGAAATCTTTGGCGTGATCGGTTGCAGAGAACCCCGGATTTCGCGGGATTCGAAATTTCGGTGGAAGCGCGCCAGGCGGAGCGCGCAGTGGTAAGCAGAGTGGATAAACAGGACGTTTCAATTTCCGCGCCACCTTTTTCGCCATGTATCCCGTGTGTGACTGTTGAGGGATTTGACAGGATCGCCCGGACCCATGCGTTAGCCACTCGGAAGTGGGCCTTTAAAAGCGGCGAGGCCGAGGCGTCCGCACTGTGTGTTCCCATTCTCCTTCTTCTTCCTCTTGCTCCTTCACCCCATTCGGCTTCTCCACTCTCGACACCGCCACTCCGCCGCCATGGGGAAGGAGAAAACGGCAGTGCTGGAATGCGCGAAGAAGGCGACGGGGGCGGCGAAAAGCAAGAAGACGAATCGGGGATCTTCATCGCGCTCGGGGCTGCCGTCGGGTTGGATCCAGGGAGACTGAATCCGATCTTCGCTTCGGCAGGAAGACTTGGACGAGATGGCCAAGTTAGGGCTGATCGTCCATGAGGCTGCGCGGTTGCCGGAGGGGGAAACGGAGCCGCAGCCGTGACCGGGTGAGTGTGTTCTGCCGCCACCCATGTCGCATCATGACTTCTCGCTTCCTCCACACCCCTTTTTCGAGGTTTCTTGAATTTCTTCGGGTCAACTCCATCATTTTACTCCCAACACCATCACATATCTTGCCGCATTCGTGTCCATGTGCGAGAATTTCACAGGGGTGTCAACCGTGACTGGGTCTTTTTCAAGCACATTTTCACCATCCGCTCCCAAAGCAGTGAAGAAAGCAAACTCGAACGACGAGAAAACCCATGTTATCCAGATGGGTGGGGGCCTGGGTATCCAGAAGAGGAAGAGGAGTTCCTTTCCTTAGATGACTCTTCCTGAGTCGGTCAGGGGCTGGTAGTCGACTGGTTCTCTTGCCAGGGATATCACGCACCAGTGCTAGTCGACTGGACTTCCTCCTTTTTCTTTTGATCGTGTTTAGACTCCATCTTCGTTGAAAGTGATCGCCGCGGAGAAGGCGGAGACGGGCATGCTGGTCGAGAGGGTGGTTCAGTTGATCAACCAAGGCGTCACCGGCATGGATCTGCTGGAGGTGTTCCTCAGTCGGCGCATTCAACTGCTCCAGGCCCGTGACCACTCCATGTGGATGTACTCCGGGGCCGGTGACACTGCTCGGGTTCATCCAGAGGAAGTGCCGGCCAGAACAGTGGCCTAATGGCTGAGGGGCATCACCGGGAACAAGGACAACCCCAGGGGCGCCGGGAGAGTCAACCCTTTCAGTGACAGCAACCAGCTAGACAAGGTTTGACCGCTATAACCGATTGCATTTGGATGTGTTTTCCAACTACTTGCTAATCCGACTGATTTCCACTCGGCTCCTTGTCTTGTAGATTTACACAGAGATGTACTCAATGCCCAATGGTGAACATGCTTTGGAGCAGGACCATGAGGGCAAGGACAGCGCGGAGGAGAGCGGCGAATGGGAGTTATCAGCCGATGATGATGAAGATGAGAGCGACGAGTCGAATGATGAGGAGGTAGTCGACTCACCGCCTCATTCAGAACGTCGATCCAAGCAGCACCATGATCCCGCGGGCAGGCGCGGTAAGGCTGTGGCCTCGAGCGCTCCATCTCAAAAGCGCGCTCGGTCTTCGACTCAAGAATTGGTTGAAAAAGTCACCAAGCAGCCCAAGATCAATCCCTCGAAGGCTCGGAAGACCTTGCCTAGAATCAAGATGGATGTTCCTGTTGCTTCTGGGTAAATGTTCTTCCCGTATTTTCTTGTTCCGACCGATTCTCATGTACTGACCGAGTGGATGATGAACCTTTCCAGCCCGGCCTCTGCCGCGACTGATATGAATATCGACAAGGTCCCAGACAACGAGGAAACCAATGACGCAGCTACCTCCAAAGCCAGTAAGTCTGCCTGACTCGAATTTATTTGGACGACTAGATTGTTTGTCAGTTGTATTTCTGATTTTCTCTGTTTGCTGCAGCTCCACGAGATGTTGTTGTGCTTCCGAACGATGAAGAAGAAGTACCGCTGAGGGAAAGGAGGAGGAGGGACAAGGAACTGAGCGAGAAAGTGCCTGAGGTTCAGGTTCCTCACTCGATTGTGATTCCTGGGACGGCGGTCGAGCGATCGACAGATCCGGCTCGCACCAACGTCACTTTCACTATCCTCATTGCCGACCGATTGCCCATCGATCAGCTGCTCAGACCGCTGTTGCTCCAATACAACTCCATGCATCGGACCCAGCCGTCGCTTCGATCGCTTCTGCCATCATCGCTTTTCACTGCATATCAAACTCCAGACGACCCACCGAGTGCCGCCAAGGAAGCTCTTCTTCAGTTGAATCTTGTGATGGGGCAAATGAAAGTGGTGCATGAGGCCAGTCAGGTGGCCTTCAACGTTGGAGCTACTCTACAGACCAATGTCCAAGTTAGTTGATTTCTGATTGATCATATTTCTCGTCCGATCACCCACTGGGGTGTGACTGTTTTGAAGTTGCATAAGTCAATTTGAGTCGACTTGGATTGAATCTTTGAACTATTGGGGGCACTCGAAAGTGCACCCACCGGTGTAGTCCCCGAGACCATAGTTGACTGCGGGCAGTCGACTGTGGTCTGATAAACTGAATTTTGTCACTCGGTCTGGGCAGACCAGGCTGAATGGAACCAGAACCAGTGGGGGCACGCTAAGTGCACCCACTGGGTGTAGTCCCCGACACCGTGGTTGACTGTGGGCAGTCGACTATGGTCTGAGAACGGCTTTTTTTACAACTTGCGCTGGGCAGACCAAGCCGAGTGTTTACTCAAACCAGTGGGGGCACGCTAAGTGCACCCACTGGGTGTAGTCCCCGAGACTGTCGTTGAATGTTTGATTCGGCGGTAGTCTTAGAGTAACTGTCACTGTGATGTCTTTTTGTTTCAGTCGACTGATATGTCTTATGTATTGACCGCAGAAATCTTGTGATCTCGGAGCCGAAATATCTACACTGAACAAGCAACAAATCAGCCTCAACCTTGATCTGGAACTGGCCAGAAAGAATCTCAAAACTGCTTGTGACAAAGTAGCTGCCATAGGAGGTAACCAATCGTCAACTGTCCATCTCACTACTGGCACTTTTCCTTTCCATTTTTTGAACCGAGTGACTCCACTCGAGCAGATGTATGTAGTGAAAACCGTCAACTCCAAGCTCATCTGAAGAATATTATTTCTTTAGAGAATGAAGCAGGCTTTGGAGAAGAAGGATCTGGATCTTGCTGCTGCACAGACGGAAGCGCGAGAGAAAACGACACTTGCTGACAAGAAGCTTGCTTCAGTCGGCAAGTTAGAAGAGAGAACTCCAAACTGAAGACTGTTGTCTCTGACGCCAATCGGGACGTCGAGCGACTAAAGAAAGACAAGGACAAGCTGACTGACGAGCTTGGGAGCCTCAAGGCCAAGAAGGGCGAGTTGGAATCTTATCTGGGCCAGCTTGCTGCAAAACTGGTCTTAAAACTTGAAGGTACTAATGTTCGACTGACTTATTACGGTCGATTGTCAGGCCTTATTATATCGTCGACTCACCATTTCCTCAACTGTGCAGAACTTTGCCAAGACTTTGAAGAAGAAACTGGGCGGGTCGAGACGGGTCTCGATCCCATAAATTGCCCAGTCAAAGATGACGTCGCAATGAATGTGCTGCGGTTGGAATCTCGCATGGACAGCGCGGTTGCTTATCTTGCCCGCATGAAGGCGGCGACGACTCGGATTGGTGCTGAACTCTGGCCTCAGGCGGAACTGTCTCAAGACCTCGAGTCTCTGATGGCTCGACTGAATCAAATACCTGACCGAGTGCAAGAATGGAAAAAGTCAACTGCTGCCATTGCGGTCTTGATGTCGCCTTTGTCCTACGGTCCAAGTGCACCGCAAGGATGTCAAAGAAGACAAGTCATGGAGCTCAAGGTTGCTAACACAAAAGGCACACTTTCCGGTCCTTCATGGACACTTTCCTTGACGCCGCCACTCGTGATCGCAGACAAAGATAGACCTTGACAGCTTCTGCGACCCGGCCAATCCTTCTCCCGACGAGTGACCAAAAACATTATGCTCCATCTTTATTTGCCTCGGAATGCCGAAAGTGATTGTGTAATCGTTAAACTTCTTTGGGCTTGATGCTCGAGTACTTCTGATATGCGGTCCGGAACCTTAGGATCTATCTGAACTTGGTTTATCTTGGAATATGCTTGCGTTTGCCTTCGAGTGGGTTTTGTTCCTCACTCGGAATAATCTTTGAACTTGAGATGCAGCTCTGAGGAGGAGATTCCAGTTGACCTGCACCTCGTCGTCCTTGCGGATGAGGATGGAGCGTACGTTGTACTTGTGGTGTAGCTCCGCGGAGAAGGTTGCAGTCGACCTACACCTCGTCGTCCTTGCGGATGAGGATGGAGCGTATGTTGTACTTGTGGTGTAGCTCCGAGGAGAAGGTTGCAGTCGACCTGCACCTCGTCGTCCTTGCGGATGAGGATGGAGCGTACGTTGTACTTGTACCGTAGCTCCGAGGAGTAGGTGGCAGTCGACCTGCACCTCGTCGTCCCTGCGGATAGGGGTGTGTTTCAAACTTAGGCGAGTACTGGACTGCAGCTAAGCCCCCGAGTGGGAGGGTTGCTCTCCACTCGGTAGAATTTTCTTTAAACTTAGGCGAGTACTGGACTGCAGCTAAGCCCCCGTGTCGGTGTACTAGAGTAGGGGTACCCTAGCATCCCGTACTCGTGCACGGACAGTTGCAGCACCCCGCGGCAAGGTTTGCCTCGTCACCGCCAATCTCCTCCGTGGCTCCCTTGGAGCCATTCAAGAACAAAGTATTAGATTGAGAAGACAAGGTCCCAACAAGAGGAGCTTGTCGGAAGGCCACCTGTGCACGCAGAAGACAAGGCCCCGACAAGAGGAGCTTGCCGGAAGGCTCGAGGCGCGACAAGTCTCCGGGCGCGACAAGGATTCGCCGCGGCAAGGCGCTTGTCATGCGACATGCAACTTCTCTCCGTCTCCGCTTCCAGCTCACCCAATGACGTGTCGCCATGGGACCGCTCCATGGGCTGCGTGTCGAGCGGCTATGCAGCCAGCGGAGAGCAGCGATAAGCGGCTGACAAAGCTCGCCATCGTGGCGAAGCGGAGGCGCACTGACGGTCTCTGTTATTACCTTTGTTTGGGCGACAACGACGGGCATTTATTGCTTTTGTCCCTTGCCGTCGAAAGTTAGGTATTTTGCACCGCATAATCGCTCAAGTAGGTGTACCAACTCCTGCTTTTACATTTGTACCCCGCCTATGTTGCCACTCTGTCGGAGACCCCTTGGGCATATAAAAGGAGGCCCGAGTGCAACGAGAGGAGGTTCGCGTTTTTGCAAGGTTCGGTTCATGGGTTCCGCAGAAGGGCTGGTTCGATTCATTCTGACCGGGCCGTAGACTAGACACACTCACGTGAGGTTTTGTAGCTCTCATTGCTCCCTAGCAAGAACACAATAGATCAAACAAGCAGCAGTAGGAGTTTTATCTCTCCGGAGAGCTCCAAAGCTGGGTAAACCGCCCGTGTGCATCGCCTCGATCCGCTCTTCGTGCGATCTCCGCCTCCGAACCACAAGGCCCGGTCCGCCGCCCCATAGGTGTCCGTGGGTACGATCAGCCTCCCGACATCTCTCGGGCGCTGCTAGGTAGGGCGCCGAGGCCGTGTGAATCTGATCCGGCATTCACACGAGCAGGCCATCAACATCTTCCTCGACATGCCACCGAAGAAGAAGGCTTGGCGGCAGCAGAGCCGTTCGCGTGCACTCCACCCTCACCACAGCAAACGGGTGGTGGGGGCGACGCCGGGCGGAGGAACGGGCGCCGACGAAGGTGTTCGCGATGTTGCCAAGTCCAAGGACAAGGCACCGCAAACCTCGGCGTCCGCCAAGATCCCCGCGCCCGTCTCAGAGACGGGACCAACAACGCCACGGTGTTCACAACGCCATACGCTCGTTGGATCGAGACCCTCAAGACCAGCATGCGCGCCAACATGCCGGCACGAGTGAGATACGGTCGCCGGACGGGTGCTGCTCCTTCTAACTTAGTTAGAAGTCCGGCGTGTCCCGCCTCGCACCGCTTCTCCAATGCCACCCACTACTCCAGCGAAGCTCTGGCGAGAGCTCGGCTGCTCCTCGACTACCCTCCAACGGCCGACAAGGTCGACGAGTGGAGGGCCACTATCCAGAGCCTCATCGGCTTTGCTAACGGCGACGCCCGCATGCAACCAACGCCATCATCGCTGCGGCGGCGAGACGACAAAAGGCACGAGCCGGTGGCGACGAGACTGTCGGAGGTGCAACCACCGTGGCACTCTCCGCCAAGAAGGCCAAGATCGCCGACTCACCGGATCCACCTCGACAAATGACTCCAACTGCGTCGTCCGGATCCGGCGCTTCCGCCCGCGATCAGCGCCAAGTTCTTCATGAGCGACAACAAGAGGAGGCTCGAACTCGCATCGAGCGCCAAGAGAAGCGACGTCCCGATCCGGCTGCCAAGCGCTGGGCCTTCGCTGACATGCACGCGCCGGAGGGGCCAGGCGACTTACGTCAGACGCGGTAGGTTGCCCTGCGCTCACTCGTGAGCTGCGGCAAGTCCAAAGGGCCCAGCCGTAAAAACTTCAAACCAGACGTGTCGGAGAAGTATGATGGCAGGACGCACTCCGTCGGAGTTCCTCAAAGCATCTACACCATCGCGGTGCAGGCTGCGGGGGACGGACGACAAGATCCTCGCCAACTACTTCCCGCCGTGCTCAAGCCCAACGCCGATCTTGGCTCATGCACTTGCCGGACAGCTCCATATCCTCTTGGGCAGATCTATGCCATCAATTTGTTGGCGCCTTCACAGGCGGCCACAAACCTCTTGGCCAAGAGAGCGACCTTCACTTGCTCGCCCAGAAGGAAGGAGAGTCCCTGCGCAAGTTCATTCAGAGATTCAGCCGTGTGCACTACAACATCCCAAACGTCCACCCTGCCGAGGTGATCAGCGCATTTCATCGTAATGTGCGGAACCGCAGGATGAGGGAGGAGATGGCGATGTCGCGAAGTCAAGGACGTCGGTGAGCTGTACGCCTTGGCCCGACAAGTGTCTTGTGGCGAGGAAGGAGGAGACTCCGGAGAGAATGCGTAAGCAGGATCAGACAAGGATGACACCGCCCGACAAAGAAGGGCGGCGGCGAGGCAACAGGAAGAAGAAAAGCAGAGAAGTGCTAGCTGTCGAGCAGTCCGCAACGGAGGCGGGCGATAAGAACGCCAAGGCTGGTGGCTCCGGCAAGGAGGTTGTCACGACGCCAACCACTGGTCGGTGGCGGCCGCCGACAAGCGTGACGGCCCGCAAGCAAGATCGCAAGATCCACCGCACCAAGGGCCACGATCTCCAGAGCTGCAAGAAGGTCGAGCAGCTCGTCGAACAGCAGAGAGCTGAGTACGAGTGGCGAGACAAGGAGAAGGCCCAGGAAGGTGCTGAGGAAGCAAGCAAGAAACGTCCCGGCCGGGGAGGACGCCGCGGCAAAGTCAAGCAGCGACAAGGAGATCGACCTTCCCGCGGCCGCGACAAGGATGAAGATGATGATGACGACAAAGATATGGAGGACGACGACGCCGATGAGCAGGAGTTTCAGAAAGCCACAGAGGTTCTCTGCGTTGACAGAGGTGCTTCCCTGCATACATCTCACCACAAACTCAAGCAATGGATGCGGGAGGTCAATGCAGCGGAACCATCCGTAGAGTCACGCAAGCCTCTGAAGTGGTCCAGCACGCCTATCATTTTTTATATTGAGGACCACCGATCGTGATAATCAAGCGGTCGGGTGCTTGCCGATGTTGGTCTCTCCAACCATCTGCAACCTCAAGGTCACAAAAATGTTAGTCGACGGCGGGGCCGGCTTGAATCTGATCTCCTCCGCGGTGCTCCAGAAGCTTCAAATCCCCGACGGCGAGCTCGAAGAGACCGGAACCTTCAAAGGAATCAATCCGGAAGGAGCAAGTCAAGGGGAAGATTACGCTGTTTGGTCACATTTGGCAGCGAGCTGAACTTCAGGACTGAGAGGGTTACATTTGACGTTGCCGATTTCCCGTTGCCTTACAATGGGATACTTGGCCGTCCAGCACTCGCCAAGTTCATGGCAGCCTCTCACTACTCTTACAACCTACTCAAGATGCCAGGCCCGATAAGCGTCATCTCTGTCCATGGCGACAAGAAGGATGCCCTTATCTGTGCCGACAAGATCTACCGGGATGCAGCAGCCGCGACGGGCTGCCCAACACTTGCCGCTGAAGCTCCCGGGGGGAAGAAGACCAAGTCCAAGTCCGCAAGGGCTCGATGCTCACTCCGGCAAGCGCACCTTCTTCTGGAGTGCTGCGCTACCGCCGAGGACGCACCATCGAGCTCCACCAAAGAAGTGCAAGAAGATGGTGGCTCCACCGAAGACCAAGAAGGTGCCCGCCAAGGAGGACGGCGCTGGTGGTACCTTCACCATCGCTGCCTCTCTCGACCCCAAATAGGAAGGCGCGCTCGTTGCTTTTCCTCAGGCGAATGTCGACGTGTTTGCATGGTAACCGTCTGATATCCCGGTGTTCCTGTGAAAGTGATTGAGCACCGCCTCGCCGCTTGTCCTCATGCACGGCCCGTCAAGCAAAAAGTCGTGAAGCAAGCGGTGGGCGCCAAGAATTCATAGCCAAGAGATCAAGAACCGGAAGCAGCGGGCCTTGTCGAGGAGTGCTCCATCCCACGTGGTTGGCCAATCCTGTAGTCGATGCGCAAGGCAAATGGGAAATGGAGACTTTGTATTGACTTCACGGATGTTAATAAAGCTTGCCCCAAAGATCCATTTCCCTTGCCGCATTGACCAGATTGTTGACTCCACTACTGGATGTGATTTGCTTTCGTTTCTTGATGCCTACTCAGATACCATCAGATCTTCATGGTTGAAGAAGATGAGGAGAAGACCGCATTCATCACACCATGTGGCACATACTGTTTCATACGGATGCCTTTCGGTTTGAAGAATGCTGGTTCAACATTTGCAAGGGTAGTCCATGACGCTTTTGAGCCGCAAATGCACGTAAATGTAGAAGCCTACATGGATGACATAGTGGTCAAGAGCAAGGACAAAGCAACTCTGGTTCAAGATTTGACGAGACCTTGCAAATCTCCGCAAGATCAACCTCAAGCTCAACCCCGAGAAGTGCGTGTTTGGAGTCCCTTCCAAGCTTCTCGGGTTCTTCGTGGTCTCAGCGAGGAATTGAAGCTAATCCCGACAAGATCAAGGCCATTGAGCAGATTGAAGCACCAAAGCGCGCCAAGGATGTACGAAGACTTGCGGTTGCGTGGCTGCTCTCAAAGGTTTATTTCTAGGTTCTTTGAGCGCCTCCGCCATTTTTCAAGATTTTGAAAAGGCAGGTCCAAAGAAATGGACTCGAAGCGGAGGCTTGTCACTGCAGACTTGAAGAGATACCTGTCCTCCACTCCAACACTTATCGCACCTAGGCCACAAGAGAAGTTGCTGCTATATATAGCGGCAACCAATCAAGTGGTTAGTGCTGCGTTAGTGGCGGAGAGGGAGGCGGATGACGAGCCAAAGAATCATGCAAGCACATCCAAATGACAAGCTACGTCCCGACAAGGACGAATCCGCAGAACACATGAACAGACATGTAAAAGGATGGTGCGGCGCCCAGTCTATTTTGTCGCCTCCCTCCTGCAAGGGGCTAGGTCAAGGTATTCGTGTGCGTAGAAATTGCTTTTCGCCTCCTCATGGCCTCGAGAAAGCTGCGCCATTACTTCCAAGCACATGAGATCACAGCTTGTCACTCGCTTTCCGGTGAAGAGGATACCGCAGAATCCGTAAGCGGCAGTGCAGGATTGTCGAGTGGGCATCGGAGCCGCCAAGCTTTGGTCTCAAGTTTGAAAGCACATCAACTATCCAAAGCGTAGCCTTGGCAGAATTCATAGCGTAATGGACGCCAACGCCAGATGAAGAGATTCCGAGACGAGCATTCCCGCCAAAGAAGCCAAAAGAGTGGCTGATGTACTTTGATGGTGCCTTCTTCGCCGCAAAGCGCCGGTGCGGCGTCTTGCTTATCGCACTCCACCGGAGAGCACCTCAAGTACGTCGTCCGGATGCACTTTCCCAAGGAGCAAGCGACAAACAATACCGCAGAGTATGAAGGTTTGCTTGCCGTCTCGTGGATCGCATGGACCTTGGGATCAAGAAGCTTATTATCGGGTGAGTCGCAACTCGTCAGTCCGCCAAGTCAACAAAGATTACCAGAGTCCGTTGATGGAAGCCTACGTTGATGAAGTGAGGAAGCTAGAAGAGCACTTTGACGCCGCAAATGGAACATGTTCCAAGAGCTCGTAATGATATTGCCGACGGCTTTGTCAAAGTGCGCTAAGGCTTAAGTTACTCAATGGAACCAGGGATTTTCGTGCTGTCGACTCAAGCAACCGTAACACCATCGACCGGACAGAGCAAGAAGAGGAAGTTGGCCTCTGGTGACTACTTTCCGGCAGAGCTTCCCGAAGCCGTTGCTGCAAAGGTCCCCAAGATCAACACCAACAGCAGCCGAGGAGCGGCCGCTCCGGACAGACCCTGTGGTTTGTTTCGCTGAAGCAGACGTTCCCGACAAGTCTTGCTCCTAAGCAAGCTTGTCGGGGAGCATCTAGCTCCGACAGAGCCGCAGGCTCTTGCCGTAGAAGCTGATGTTCCCGCAGCAGCAGATGTGCCTTTAGTCCTTGTTGTCGAGCCGCAAGCTCCAACATGGGCGCAGCAGATTGTCCATTTCCTCCAGACAGGAGAACTTCCAAGAGCAAGAAGAAGCGGAAAGAGTAGCCCGGCGGTCAAGTATGTACCAGCTTTGTCGATAGCATACTGCATGTAAGAAGACTCAACGGTGTGAAATTGAAGTGTATTCCTGTGGAAGATGGATGAAGGTTATTGGCAGAGATACATGGAGGCATATGTGGTCACCACATTGGCAAGAAGAGCACTTGCTCAAGCAAAGCTTTCCTAAGAAGGTTTCTTCCGCCGACAGCCTCCAGGATGCTGTTGCACAAGTAACCAAGTGTGAAGCGTGCAAGGCCCATTCCAAGCAGATACACCAGCCAGCTCAAGCTCTCCAGACGATCCCTTTATCCCGCCATTTTCGATTACGGGGCTCGACATCCTCGGCCCCTTCCCCGAAGGTTTGGGGCTTTGATTACTTGTACATCGCCATCGACAAGTTCACAAAGTGGCCGGAAGTGGAAGCAGTGAGGAAGGTGACAACACAACAAGAATAAGTTCTTTCAGTCGATTGTTTGCCGCTTCGAATCCCTAACAGGATCATCACCGATAACGCGGCACACAATTTAGAGTCGCACCTTCATGCAAGACGCCCAAGACCTTGGCGCCAAGGTTCCATGAGCTTCCGTTGCTCACCCGAGAAGCAACGGTCAAGCGAGAGGGCAAATCTGAAGTGTTGCGCGGGCTCAAGACCAGAACTTTCGACAGGCTGCACAAGTGCGGAAGAAAGCTGGATCGAGGAGTCCGTTTATGGTTCTTGGTCGATCAGGACAACGCCAAATCGAGCCAATCGCCGTGCACCCTTTTGCTCTAGTCTATGGAGCAGAGGCAGTTCTCCCCACGGAATCAGATACGGATCGCCGAGTACTCGCTTATGATGAGTTTGAGCAAGAGCAGCTGCGACAAGATGACACGCCGCCTCGAGGAGGATCGCCTTTCAAAGTCAGTCAGGCGAGCCGCCACAAAGAAGCCTGCGCCGCTACCATAGCCGCAGGTTAGTGCCAGAAGTCTCGAGGAAGGCGACCTTGTTCTTCGCTGCTCAGTCCGCCAAGAATTCAAACAAGTTGACGCCAAGCTGGGAAGGCCCTTATCGGGTGAAACGAGTCACTAGGCTCGGCGCTGTCCGCTTTGAGACCGAAGATGGCATTCCGGTGAGCAACTCTGGAACATTGAGCATCTTCGTAAGTTTTACCCATAGGGCGCGGTTGTCGGAATCCGTTAAAGCAACCAGCTTTTGTACAAGTCTTGCCATTGCATGTAATCCTTCGCATAAAGTCGGGGCGCAGACTCGCGTGCATCAAGAAAGCTCATGTGTTGCGCACAGCTTGTCAAGTTCATGCTTTCATCATTTTATTGCATGTTTTGGCTAACACTTTGTGCAGCAACCATACCCGGTAAGCAGAATCGAGCCGCTAGGCTCCATAATGTTATTTCCTCTTGTTTTTCTTTTCTCAAAGGAAAGAAGGCTCCCTCGCGCACAAGTTAACCAGGGGGGAGGAGGAGATAACACTATGGACCAGGCACCGCTCGAGGAGGTTTCACCTCATCGGGAAGCAAGAAACAGAAAAGCTAAGTTGCCAAAGTTTGAGCAATCAATTTTAAATTTTCGTTATCTTCCTCGAACGATAGTACTTTGTATGGAAAACACCTGCGCAGAGGAACCAAATCGTGACTGGTTAGCCCTTACTTTGTTTCGAGTCCGCTCAACAACTTAAGTGAGCTGCGGCTAGTCCGCGACAAGGTTGCTTGTCGATGGCGACCCCGCCAAAGAAGTCTTGAAGTTCAAGACTGGCGCTCGCGGCAAAGGTGCCCGCACCGACAAGTCCCCTAAATGCGTAAGGCAGAAATGTACAAAGGAACAAATCAAGTAGAGGAAATAACATTGCATTGATCGATTCACCTAAGATAGAGTATATTACAGAATAACTTGTCGCTGATCTAACAAAGTTTTCTAAACATGATCGAAATGACAAGGGAAAGATAAGGTGGGCGGCCTAGTCCACGCTGTCGCCTTCGATCCGCTTGATCTTGTTCACCTTGTCCACAATGGAGTGCGACAAGGGCTTTGAGCTCCTCCACGTTGGCTTCGGACGGCAAGGATCTCGAGGACGCCGTTAAGGTTGAGGCCGGGTTGCGGAAGGCCACCTTCATCAACACCTTCTCGAGGGCCCTCAAACTGGGCGAGATTCCTCGGCAAGCTGCTTCGGGACCTCCTCCGGAGTCGCCGGAGGCCCGTCCACCACGCCTTTGAAGAATAGGCTAAGCTTGACGCTGGGTTGGAGATGCTCGCTTGAGGAGCACGCGAGGTCCGCCATCCCCAGCTCCATCGGCTTGTTGTGGATGTCGGCGGCGGTGTCCACAAGACCTTCGGTCCAAGTGCTCCACGCCTCCCTCAAGGTGTTACGGGCGGAGGCAGCATTCGCCAAAGAGCTCCTCCTTGTCCTTGATCGCCTCCAACAAGCCCACCTCCCGCTCTCCGGCACCATCCAACGCCCAAGGCTGAGTGGCCGATTTCAGCCCAGATCCGCCTTTGAGTCCTTGGCGGCGTCGAGCTCCTTGGCCTGTCGGTGAGACGGACTGCAGCTCGCCCAGCGTGTGGCGTCCTTCTCAAGGCCACGCTTGAGCACGGCAAGCTCTTCGCCGCTCTTCTTGAGGGTGGCCTCGGCTGTGCCACCTTCACCTTCAGCTCTTCCTTGGCGGCCTCGGCTGCGGCAGCGTCCTTCGCTTCCTGAAGCGCCCCGCCAAGCGACTCCTCACGCGCGGCAAGGTCCTCCTCGTGGCTGTCCAGGTTGACCTTCCGCTGCGCCAACTCGCTTTCCTGCGCGGCGAGCTTCTCGGCAGCCAGCCGCTCCTGCGGCCTTCTCAAGGATGAAGGCCGTGCGCTCTTCCTGAAGTTGCCCCAGCGCTTCCGCCACGTCGCGGAGGGCTTCTTTGTTGGCGCTCCGGAGCTCCTCGGCGCTTCTCCATGTCCGCTCCGGCCCTCGCGACAAGGGCTTCCGGGTCTCTAACTTGGCTCGACGGCAGGTGCGGTAGAGGCAGACTTCTTCGGTGTTGCTCCTCCTCGGACTTCGCCCGCTCTGCTGCTTACGCGCATCCACAGGCGTCGGCCAGCGGGCCTTGAGTAGCTTCGCCGTCGAAGGTCTCACCCTCGACCGGCGCCTCGAACTCGGTTCCTGGGGAGCTTGATGAAGACGCCGCCGGCCTTCGTAGGCGCTGGCCAGGGGCTCCTCGGACTGGCCGCGGCAACAAGTGGGGGAATCATTTGTCGGTGTAGCGCTTGCCGCTCCTGCGGCCTCAGGGCCGTCAGTACGACCGCCCGACCCCTCGTCGGGCTCTGCGACGGCAGCCTCGGTGGCCTCCTCGCCAACAGGCTCGTCGGCGACGGCCTCTTCTTCCACGACGATGACCTCTTCTTCCTCGACGGCGGCCTCGTCGGTGTTGCCGCTGCTTTCCTCCTCGCCGGCGGCCTCGACCTCCATCGGGTGTCGTCCAGACGAAGAAGGGGAGTCAAGCAGATGTTCAAAAAAGAGAAACAAAGAAAGCAAGCCCAAGGGAAAATTCCATGTAAGGGAGTTACCTGCAGCAGGGATCCGCAGCCATGGCCTCGACCCTTTGGAGGGTCGGGCCGGGCGCTGTCCTTTGGCCGGGGTAGCCTCCCTTGCCGGAGTGGCCTCCTTGTCGGGTGGCCTCCCTTGTGGAGGGAGCTCCCTTGCCGGGAGTTCTCCCTTGGCGGCGTAGTGACAGCGGGCAGGATCTCGGGAGGCGGCTTCCCGAGCCCTCCCGATGAGGCTGCTCCGCTCCTACACAAACAAACAAATGTAAATCAACGAAGAAAGGGCACCCCTGCACACCTAGTAGTAAGGAGAAAAACTGCACACTTACCTCTGGGGTCTTTGAGGGCTGCCTGGGAAGGATTGCCGGGTCCGACAAGGCGGTCTCGGCGGCGTCCCGGTCGCCACGGAGAATCGTCCTCAACGACGCACCGTCGGGATCTTGGCCCTCTTCGCGCTCTGGGCGGCGTCACGAAAAGGAAAGAGTCCAGAACAAAGCAAATCAGATTCAAGATGAAGCAATAAAATTGAAGAAATACAAGCACAATCGCGAAGCTTACTCTTCGCCTTCCTCCTCGGAGCTGAGCGGAGAAGTCAAACTCCGGCCCGCCTCCCGTGCGATGAGGCGGGGAGTGGGCTCTGGCCGCTTGGCGGCGGGGCGGCGGCTCGAGAAGATTCTGCCCAGCTTGTCGCTGGAGTTTGGGGCGCCTCAAGGCAACCTCGCTTGCGCGGTGGAGCTCGGCGAGCGGCGCTGTTGTGGGCCGGACTGCCGCCCGACTCGTCTCCAACCCTGCGGAGACGCCTCCTCGAGCCGGAGCTCGGGCGGCAAGCCGCTTGGTGGAGGAGAAGAAGCGCCCTCGGCGGGTCCACTCGACCCGGCCTCGGTTCCGACAAGCTCGTCCTCACCGGTGACCTCCCCCCGCTCGGCAAGGCTTGCCGCCTTCGCCGCCTCCGCCTCCGCCACGGTGAACCCGAAAGCTCCAGTGGCAGCTGCCGCCGCCTCCACCTCGGTGGCAATCCGCGCCATCTCCCCGCCGGTGGTGTCTCGGGTGAGCCTCTTACGCTTTCGTCGGGCGGATCGGCACCTCTTGCAAGTCGTTGAAGAATTGCCGCACGACCTCGTCGGGGCTCTGCCAGGTCGGGACGATCCCATGGGAGTCGCGACAGTGGCATCATGGCGCGGATGCGGTCGGCGCCGAAGTTGTTGCACAATGGGACGACCCCGCGGCAACCTCGAACCACTCGGGATGTTCGGGTCGTTCTTGAACAGCTCGGCGACCGAATCCAGCTCCATGACGGTGAAGTTCCAATTCAGGCCCGGGCGCAGCCTCATGATGTCCGCCGATTACGGAACTCCCAAGCAGGCCTCCTCCTTTCCTGCAAGGGAAGCGATGGCGGCGGCGAATGAAGTCTGCGCCAATCGCCCCATCACAACCCGCAAGCCCGAGGCGCAGAATTGGTCACGACTATCTTCGGCTTCGCATCCTCCGCGCCAAGTTACTCCAATCCTTGCCGCAATTGGGGGCTTAGCGACGCAGCGGTGAAGGGTCAGGGTTCTCCTCCACGACCCAAAGCACTAGTTGGCTCTCCACTCCTCCCACTTGTTCCGGAATTCCCCTCTAGGTAGGCCTCCTTCTTGCCGATCCTAGAGACCTGTGCTATTCCTCCCGGCAAGTGGCTCTCCTCTCTCAGCGGGGAACAAAGAAATGGCGAAGAGTGCCACGCTCGGGTGGACCTCGACGAAGTTTTCGCACAAATGTGCGAAACGGCCATGGTCAAGATGGCGTTGGGGGTGAAATCAAGGAGGTGGAGACCAAAGGTGTTCATTATGTCGCGAAAAGAACTTCGTAAAAACGGCGGCAAAGACCGCAATAGAAGAATAGAGGCGAAGAAAGGGTACCTGTTGGGGCCAGATCAGCGGCGGAGGCGGGAGCACCCTCGTGCGCTTGATGCGCATGAGTCTCCGTCGACCGTAAAAGGTAGAAAGGCGTCCGCAGCTCCTGCCGCGAAGCGGGGAAGACGGCCGCTCCTTGCAGCGCCGCAAGCCGCTGCGCCTCGGCCGACTTGGCGCCCTTCTCCTTATCGGCTTTGAGCCATGGCGAGGGGGGCGGAGGAGGTCGACGGTGGTGAGTGTGCTTGCGGCGAAGGGGCGGGCGCTGCTCTCGCGACCGGAGAAGAAGAAGGGAGCGGCGGTGGTTTCTTGACAAGACAACAATGGCGGTGGTCGGCCCGCCTCTGTTTCCTCCGCTTATAAGGGGAGGGGCGGACGTTCGCTTATATTAATAAAGAACCCCCACGACCGCCCACGATCTTCGCGACGACGCCACGCCCGTGCGTGCCGTTAGTGGAGATCGTGGTGGGTCCGGGCGAAAGGCGGCGTGGTCGAGGCCACGGCGTGTCGTCTGCAGTTACGGGCCTGGCCCGACAAGCGCTTCGGCACCGTGTACAGCCCAGGCCCGGGGCTCTGTCGCCGGTGTACTAGAGTAGGGGTACCCTAGTATCCCGTACTGCGTGCACGGACGATTGCAAAGACCTCCATGGCAAGGTTTGCCTCGTCACCGCCAATCTTCCTCCGTGGCTCCCTTTGGAGCCATTCAAGAACAAAGTATTAGATTGAGAAGACAAGGTCCCGACAAGAGGAGCTTGTCGAGAAGGCCACCTCGTGCACGCAGAAGACAAGGCCCGGCAAGAGGAGCTTGCCGGGAAGGCTCGGGCGCGACAAGTCTCCGAGCGCGACAAGGATTCGACGCTGCAAGGCGCTTGCCGCGGCATGCAACTTCTCTCCGTCTCCGCTCCAGCTCACCCAGTGACGTGTCGCCATGGGACCGTTCCATGGGCGGCGTGTCGAGCGGGTCAGTGCAGCCAGCGGAGAGCAGCGATAAGCGGCGCCGACAGTTTCGCCATCGTGGCGGCGGAGGCGCACTGACGATCTCTGTTACATCGCTTTGGGGCGACAACGACGGGCATTTATTTCTTTGTCCCTTGCCGTCAAAGTTAGGTATTTTGCAATCGCATAATCGCTCAAGTAGGTGTACCAACTCCTGTTTTTACATTTGTACCCCCGCCTATGTTGCCACCTGTCGGAGACCCCTTGGGCATATAAAAGGAGGCCCGAGTGCAACATAGACGGGGTTCGCGTTTTTTGCAAGGTTCGGTTCCGCGGGTTCCGCGGGAAGGGGCTGGTTCGATTCATTCGACTGGCCGTAGACTAGACACACTCACGTTAGGTTTTGTAGCTCTCATTGCTCCCTAGCAAGAACACAATAGATCAAACAAGCAGCAGTAGGAGTTTTATCTCTTCGTAGAGCTCGAAGCCGGGTAAACCGCCTGTGCATCGCCTCGATCCGCTCTTTCGTGCGATCTCCGCCCCCCTCCGAACCACAAGGGGCCCGGTCCGCCGGCCCCATAGGTGTCCGTGGGTACGATCAGCCTCCCCGACACCCCGAGTGAGAGGGTTGCTCCCCACTCGGTAGGATTTTTTTAAACTTAGGCGAGTACTGGACAACAGCTAAGCCCCCGAGTGGGAGGGTTGCTCCCCACTCGGTAGGATTTTTCAAACTTAGGCGAGTACTGGACTGCAGCTAAGCCCCCGAGTGAGAGGCTTGCTCACCACTCGGTAGGATTTTATAAACTTAGTCGAGTACTGGACTGCAACTAAGCCCCCGAGTGGGAGGGTTGCTCTCCACTCGGTAGGATTTTCAAACTTAGGCAAGTACTGGACTGCAGCTAAGCCCCCGAGTGAGAGGCTTGCTCACCACTCGGTAGGATTTTATAAACTTGGGCGAGTACTGGACTGCAGCTAAGCCCCCGAGTGGGAGGGTTGCTCTCCACTCGGTAGAATTTTTCAAACTTAGGCGAGTACTGGACTGCAGCTAAGCCCCCGAGTGAGAGGCTTGCTCTCCACTCGGTAGGATTTTTCAAACTTAGGCGAGTACTAGACTGCAGCTAAGCCCCCAAGTGAGAGGCTTGCTCACCACTCGGTCGGATTTTATAAACTTAGGCGAGTACTGGACTGCAGCTAAGCCCCCGAGTGGGAGGGTTGCTCTCCACGTGGTAGGATTTTTCAAACTTAGGCGAGCACTGGACTGCAGCTAAGCCCCCGAGTGAGAGGCTTGCTCACCACTCGGTAGGATTTTTTGAACTTAGGCGAGTACTGGACTGCAGCTAAGCCCCCGAGTGAGAGGCTTGCTCACCACTCGGTAGCATTTTATAAACTTAGGCGTAGCATCTTGTCTGCGGCTAAGCCCCCAGTGAGAGGCTTGCTCACCACTCGGTATGTTTTTATAAATTTTGGCTAAACGGATTCGCCGCTAAGCCCCCCCCCCCCCCAAGTGAGAGGCTTGCTCACCACTCGGTAGGATTTTATAAACTTAGGCGAAACGGATTCGCAGCTAAGCCCCCGAGTGAGAGGCTTGCTCACCACTCGGTAAGATTTTATAAACTTAGGCGAAATAGATTCGCAGCTAAGCCCCCGAGTGAGAGGGTTTGCTCACCACTCGGTAGGATTTTTAAAACTTAAGTAGTCTTGGACCTGCAGCTAAGCCCCCGAGTGAGAGGCTTGCTCACCACTCGGTAGGATTTTTTGAACTTAGGCGAGTACTGGACTGCAGCTAAGCCCCCGAGTGAGAGGCTTGCTCACCACTCGGTAGGATTTTATAAACTTAGGCGAGTACTGTACTGCAGCTAAGCCCCCGAGTGAGAGGCTTGCTCACCACTCGGTAGGATTTTATAAACTTAGGCGAAACGGATTCGCAGCTAAGCCCCCCGAGTAAGAGGCTTGCTCACCACACGGTAAGATTTTATAAACTTAGGCGAAACGGATTTTCAGCTAAGCCCCCGAGTGAGAGGCTTGCTCACCACTAGGTAAGATTTTATAAACTTAGGCGAAACGGATTCGCAGCTAAGCCCCCGAGTGAGAGGGTTTGCTCACCACTCGGTAGGATTTTGCAAACTTAGGCGAAATGGATTCGCAGCTAAGCCACCCACTGGGGGATTTCAGACACAAATATAAGCAACGACAATCATTTTAGAAGACTGTAAAACTCTTGTCTTTGATAAAATAACTACAAAGGTATTTCTTATTACATCTCAACAAAATTAGTGCTTAACTATAAAAGGGGCGGAGCAGCTCCGCATTCCAAGCGCGCGTTTCTTCTTTCTTATGCTCGACATTATAGAGGTGGTACGCCTGGCATGTCAGAAGGTTTCCATGCGAAGATGTCCCAGTTCTCACGGAAGAACTGGATGAGCGCTTCTTCCTATTTGTTGTCGAGTGAAGTTGAAATATGAGTAGGAGCAGCATTAGGATCGGTCGGGTGAATATGAATCAGTTTGGTTTCACCGGACGACTGAAATGCAGAATCAGTGGTAGGCTTCTTAGAGCGCAACAAATCACTCGGATTTGCGTTCTTCCGGTATTCTTGCATTTCGACTGCTGCCATTTGTGCATCGGCGATTTTGAGCCCTATACGGAAGCACTCTTACGCATACGCGATTGCCAGTGATAGTGATCACCCCTCTGGGACCAGGCATTTTCAACTTGAGGTACACGTAACATGGTCGAGCGATGAAACGTGCATAGGCAGGCCTACCCGGAATAGCATGATAAGCACTCTGGAAATCCACTACTTCAAATGTCAACTTCTCTTTGCGGTAATTCTTGGAATCACCGAAAACCACATCAAGGGCGATCTGGCCGAGTGATTCAGCCTTCTTGCCGGGTATAACGCCATGGAAACTCATGTTGCTTTCACTAAGCTTGGACATCGGAATGCCCATTCCCTTCAAGGTCTCAGCATATAGGATATTCAGGCCACTACCACCATCCATCAGCATTTTAGTCAGTCGAGTGCCTTCAACAACTAGGTCGACCACCAACGCTTGCCTCCCAGGGGTGGCTATACGTGTCAGATGGTCAGACTGGTCGAATGTGATGGCAGTCTGGGACCACTTCAAATAACTTGGTGTTGCGGAGCGACCATGTTCACCTCTCTGTTGATAAGTTTCAGTCAACTTTTGCTTTCAACATCAGCAAAAATCATTAGAGTGGAACTGACATTGGGAAAACCTTCATCATCTTCTTCCTTATCATCACCCTTGTCCTACTCCTTTTCTTTCTCCTTGGGTTGTTTCTTCCGGGCTACTTTGGATCGGAGCCGACAACCTTTGTCGAGTGGTGTGTTTAGGATAAATGAGATTACCCTCTTCATCTTTTTTGGTATGAATATGGCATGGTAAATCCAACACATCATTCCCATCCTGATCTTTAACTTTCTTGGGGTTCCATGGCCCTTTGGGCTTCCCCTTGAACTTCCCTTGGGCCACAACTAAAGCTTCACCAGGAGCTGCTGGTTTGGCCTTGCGTTTCTGTTTCCGACTGGAATTCCCTCCTCCGGTTTCGTGCGCGACTGCTTTGTGCTTGCCGCTCCGGAGTCGGTCCTCCTCTTCACCATTGGCATACTTGGTGGAGATCTCCATCATCCGACTCAGGGACATATCCTCGTCCGATCAGACTTCAGGTTCAACTCTCGGTACTTAACACCCTCCTTGAAGGCACAAACTGCTTGGTGATCTGACACATTCTCTACTGTGCGGTGCAGTGTGATCCATCTCTGGATATAATCCCTCAAGGTCACATTCGGTTTCTGCACACAGGACTGCAACTCTGTCAACCCCGCTAGTCGTTTGCATGTACCTTCAAAGGTTCTAACAAACACTTGGGCAAGTTCCTCCCAACTATATATACTGCCAGGTGCTAACTGATTCAACCACGCTCTGGCCGAGCCTTCCAACATCAGAGGAAGGTGCTTCATGGCCACTTCATCATTGCCGCCACCGATCTGGCAGCCACTCGGTAGTCCTCAAGCCAAGTGTCGGGGTTGGATTCACGGTGAACTTGCTGACTCCGATCGCCAACTTTGAAGTAGGGAGGAATCACTTCTTTGCTCACGATGGCTCTCTTTGAAACACTCGGGACTGAAACATGCACTCTGCGCCGGTCGGATAATCTCTATCATGGCCCTCTCTGTGTGCCCTGTTCCTGTCAACCAGACCTTGAACGAGAATAGATCTCGCATCAAAGCCCGACTCTCTAGGGTCGACTGGAATTCTTCGTCCGCCGCTGTGAGGGTGTCTGTCATCGTGCTGCCGAGGCACATATGACCCACTCCACGGGGGAGGTGCGGGCACTCGACGACGGTCATCGTGGTCGAGTCGGTGATCATACTGCTCACGGTTTCTGTACTGATCTCGCCGGTCTCCGTGTCCCTCACGCCTCGGAGGCGATCTTGGGCTGTGAGCCGACTGAAATGTGTCTGCCATCACAGATCTGCTGTAAATCCTATTCCGCGACTGAGATACCGCTGTGTTCTGCTCTCCTGCTGCCCGGAGTAAAGCTCGGATCTGCATCAAACCTTTGCCAGCCTCTGACTGGGAAGGTTGAATTGACTCTGCTATTCGGGCTGCAGCTGTTAGATTCTGAATCGGAGTTCGGTATACCTGAGTTGGAGGCAGAAAAAGTTGTCGTTGACTGGATTTAGGAATCCGCTGCCGAGCATGCTCGTCGAGTGCGTGCTGGAGGTTCTCCAGTCAAGTGCGCTCAGCCAAGTTGGCCAGGCGCACCTCCTCCAAGGCCCGGGCTTTGGGGGTTTCTCCAACGATAGGAGTGTGAAGTGCATCCATATTGCAGTGGCGGAGCTCTTCCCTCTGCTACGAGGAAAGAGGCTCGGGGCGGTACTCTTTGTGGGCACGCGACGGATCGCCACCACCATCGCCATCGTCATTGCGAGGGAAGCCAGGAGGACTGCATGGTCCATTGACCATCAAGACATCCTCCACGGATCATCTTTGCCGTCAGACTTTTCGGATGCAGTCTCGACGGAGCCAGTCGACAGGTCGAATAGGCCGTAGAGAGTTTCGTCGGGCTCGATTGCCGCGACTTGTGGGGTGGCCGACTGGCGGGCCACCGCGTGCCTCACCCATCGCTGGAGACGCGACCGACCGGAATGTTTGCACCGACGACCAGCAGGGAGTGAGGACGCCACAGGAGCCGACCGATACTGAGTCGACGGCTGCCGAAGGAGGACGCCGCGGACGCATGCGTGAAAGTGCGTCGCCCCGCGGACGGGGAGCGCATCGATGTCGAGTGGAGCCTCTTGGAGCCAGGCGGAGTCGTTGACGATGAAGACGAGCGCGCTGAGAGGGATCTCACGGCCCTCGCCAATCCACCGCCGGAAACCATGATGATGGGAATCGGAAAAATCGCAACTTTACCAACAAGTCGCTAAGACACCTGCCCCACGGTGGGCGCCAACTGTCGTGGATCTAAGACTGATAGTACAATGGGGGGTAGGTATGTAGAGGCAAGATCCTAGCTATGGCGAAGTTGTACACACGAGTTTTACGAGTTCAGGCCCTTCGCGGTGGAAGTAATAGCCCTACTTCTCGGTGCCCGGAGGTGGTCGACTGGATTATCCGTGTGTGTGTTACAGGGGGTGCGAACCCTTGTCTCAGAGGAGGGGGGTGGCTTATATAGAGTGCGCCAGGACCCCAGCCCTCAGATTACCACAGGGTTCAATGTACATAAAGCGAGGCGTTACAGGTAACGTCAATAATAAAGTGATATAAATGATCATTAAGTCTATGAGTAAACGCATCAATTCTTTGCCTTGAGAGTGGCTTTAGGTCTTCTGTATGTCGAGTGGTCTTTTACATGGTCGAATGGTAGAGTGGTCGAGTGACCTAAAGAAGGAGGGGTCTCCGAGTGAATGGTAGGTCGAGTGGATTGCACTCGACACCTTTGTTGGCCCCTCCCTATCTACTCTTGAACTTCTTTGCTTCTAAGACAAGGACCTTAGGTAGGACGTATAGGTCAGGCCTATTACCCTACCCCAGGTCTATGTCCTCATCATGCACAAGAAGCAGTGCGGAAAAACCATACTCATGGTATTTAGTAATTTCTCAAGCCTTTTACAAGGAATGGGCGAGATTTCAATGGAATATGTGGCAATAGTCAACCACAAGCGTCATTCTTGGGTTATCCACTATAGAACAATGAAATATGTGCTTGAAAAACATGACACACGGCATGGTGCCATGGTATGGCCTCACCGTGCCACAGTTAAAAAGGCGAGAAGGTTTGATTTATGTCGTCATGCACGCCCTTCATAAATCAAACCATCACCGAGGAAGTTCAATGCTTTCGAGATGGAAATCACCAAGATTGAAGGGGAATCCAAATTTCCGTCCTAGTTTGTCATTCAGTTTTTTTTTCCAATGATCAACATACCACCTCAAATGCAACGTGTTCAAATTTGACATTTTTCCGAACTCATTTACCATATTTAGGGGATTATGTGCATTTTCTAGGCATTAATTATGCACATAATTCAAATTCGAACAATCGGTGCATGAAAAGGTGCACAAGAACGGTCTGGAAAACCATGCTCGTGCTATTTAGTACATTCTCATGCCTTTTACAAGGAATGGGCAGATATTTCAAGGAAATGTGTGGCAATAGTCAACCATAAACGCGTTGTTTACTGGGTTAACAAATATACAAAAATGGAATACATGCTTGGAAAACATGATGCCTGGTGTGGTGCCATGGTATGACCTCACCATGCCACAGTAAAAATGTCGTCATCTTGGCGCCTTTCATAAAGCGAACCATCACCAAGGAAGTTTCATGGTTTCGAGAAATCACCAAGATTGAAGGGGGTCCAAATTTCCTTTGTCCTTTGTCCATGAATTTTTTCTATGATGAACATACAACACCGCAAAATCACCGTGTTCAAATTTGGCACTTTTACAGGGCTCATTTGCCATATTTAGGGGATTATGTGCATTTCCTAGGCATTAATGCACATAATTCAAGTTCAAACAATCGGTGCATGAAAGGGTCCATAAGAAAGGCCTAGAAAACCATGCTCGTGCCGTTTAGTAAATTCTCATGCCTTTTACAAGGAATGGACAGATATTTCGATGAAATGTGTGGCAATAGTCAACCACAAATGTTTGTTTGTTAGGTTTTCAACTATAGAAAAAATGAAATAAATGCTTAAAAAACATGACGCCTGGCATGGTACCCTGGTATGACCTCACCATGCCCTGGTAAAAATTTGAGAAGGTTTGGCTTATGTCGTCATGCACGCCCTTCATAAGTCGAACCATCACCAAGGAAGTTCCATGCTTTTGAGAGGGAAATCCCCAAGATTGAAGGGGAATCCAAATTTTCGTCCTAGTTTGTCATTCAGTTTTTTCCAACGATCAACATGCTGCCTCAAATGCAACGTGTTCAAATTTGACATTTTTTCAGGCTCATTTACCATATCAGGGGATTATGTGCATTTTCTAGGCATTAATGGACATAATTCAAATTCGAACAATCGGTGCATTTAGAAGGTGCACAAGAACGGTCTGGAAAACCATGCTCATGTTATTTAGTACATTCTCAAGCCTTTTACAAGGAATGGGCAGATATTTCAGGGAAATGTGTGGTAATAGTCAACCATAAACGCGTCGTTTACTGGGTTAACAACTATACAAAAATGAAACACGTGGTTGGAAAACATGACACCTGGCATGGCGCCATGGTATGGCCTCACCATGCCCTGGTAAAAATTGGAGAATGTTTTCCTTATGTCGTGATGCACACCTTTCATAAATCGAAGCATCGCCAAGGAAGTTTCATGGTTTCGAGGGGGAAATCACCAAGATTGAAGGGGGATCCAAATTCCTTTGTCCTTTGTCCACGAGTTTTTTTCTACAATGAACATACAACCTGCAAATCACCGTGTTCAAATTTGGCACTTTTCCGGGTTCATTTGCCATATTTAGGGGATTATGTGCATTTCCTAGGCATTAATGCACATAATTCAAGTTCAAACAATCGGTGCATGAAAGGGTGCACAAGAACGGCCTGGAAAACCATGCTCGTGCCATTTAGTAAATTCTCATGCCTTTTACAAGGAAGGGACATATATTTCGGTGAACTGTGTGGCAATAGTCAACCAAAAATGTTTGTTTATTGGGTTCTCAACTATAGAAAAAATGAAATAAATGCTTGAAAAACATGACACCTGGCATGGTGTGCCATGGTATGACCTCACCATGCACTGGTAAAAATTAGAGAAGGTTTGGCTTATGTCGTCATGCACGGCCTTCATAAATCGAACCATCACCAAAGAAGTTCCACGCTTTCGAGAGGGAAATCACCAAGATTGAAGGGGAATCCAAATTTTCTTTGTTCTTTCCCTGGAGTTTTTTTCTACGACGAACATACACCCTGCAAAACACCGGCCAATCATAACGCAACACACAATAGGTTCAGTGCGCATTGTTTCCGGAAGCGACAGAGATGAACCGTGTGCGATAATGAACGAGCAAAATTGTAAGGGAAGCCAAATTTCTGTTGTCGTTTGTCGTTGAGCTCTTGAATACTACCGCACTGTATGGCTGCCCGGCCCCTCCGGCCCAGAGCTCTCTCCAGGCGTTGTCCATGGCACCGTGGCGCACATTAACTAGTAAGGAAGCGATGGCATCCCGCCACGCCGCGTTCCTCGCCGCCCGCGATCGCACACATGGTAAGGAAGCGATGGCATCTCGCCGCGCCGAGTTCATCGCCGCCGGCGGCCAGACAATTACATGGGCAGACTTTGAGGCTGCCATGACCGAACGGGTGGTGGATCTAGAGGCCACCAAACCCACATAGAAGGAGTGGAAAAGGCCGAAATCAGTCAAGAAAAGATAGTCTCGCCGCCGCAAGAAAAAAGAGGCAGCATGCCATGGTGAGGAGAGCTTGGCGGAGATCGAAGCACGGTGGCTTGCCGCCTACAATGCCGGGAAGGAGAACGCCAGCGTCTGGCCAGCATGCCCCAATGGCAGCATGTGAGAAGTAGTTTAAGTTTGTAGTATTAGAGAAAATTATCAGTAGTACTTTAAGTTTGTAGTATTAACGTACAATGTCTGTAAGAGCATCCTTTGAGGGCTTTGAGCGTTGATTAGCATGTGTTCCCGTGTGCGTTTTTTGCATTAATCATTAGAAGATAAAAAAACACGGTTTCTATGTCGTACCCGTCTGCGTTTCTTTGCGTTAATGACCCATAAGTCGGGTACCTATGCGATGTTTCCTAATAAATTAGGCGTACCATTGACCGAAAAAAATCAAGTACACGTGTACAGTTTTTTGGAGACGGGATCTGCCAACTTTCTTTTTTCTCACACACGAGTATTTTACGCGCTTCGTCTGTGTTGTGTGTTTCCCCGGCCCAAGTTTCAAGTTTCGCAACGAAATTTTCATTAAGTAGCGATTTGAATTTATTCCTCTAACCACACCCCCACCCTCAAGATCCCCCTCGCGCTTCCCCTATCGGCATCTCAAACTGCCGCCGCTGCAACCACAGCTTCAACCACATCTACGTTCTGCTTGGATCCAGTCAAGTAACCCACCGATCTCTATCACTACTACCTTTGATTGCTTAAATGGCGCCTGCGAAACATCCTCATGCCTCCAAATCCCCACTGCCAAGAGCTGATGGCGGTCCATGGCGCGATGGCCGTTGTGCGTGTTGACCCGAAGGAACACCTCGCCTCAGCCACCGCCGCCGACATGGTGCAGGCTCTGGCCCAGATGAAGTCCCCCAGCGACTACCCCCAGGACTTAATAGGTAAGATCTAACCAGCTAAATCTTACCAATACCACTTGCAACGGCTATGATTTGTATGGTTTGATGTATTAAGCATGTTCGTGCCTTGTTTATTTCGATCGCATACATCGTGGTGATGTTCAAATATTACCGTGTCCAAATTTCAATTTCACCAATACCAACAACAAACTTACAATACATGACTCAGGATATCACTAGAGATGCTGCCCATTTGCTATTTTTAGTGGATGCTAACCCTGTTGTACTTAACATGCCTATCCATATACTTATGCAGGGTCATAACGGCCGATGCTGTTGTTTGCCGTCGAGGTTAACTGCATCCCATGTCTTACAATATTTCACATAATTTGTGCAATTGCAGTTTAACTTCTACCATTTACTGGTTGCTTGTAGGTACACATGTCAGTGGCACTGATCCATGCTTCGACCCGAAGGAAGAACGGCATTTCGCCTCAAATCGACTTTGGGCAGGCTCTGGCCAAGATGAAGTGCCCCAACAACTACCTCTCAGGACTTACCAAGTATGTACTCACAAGTTCAATCTTATCAATACCAGTTGCAATTAATGTATATGTTTTGTACGGTCGATGTATTAAGCATGTTCTAGTAAACATTCCTAACACATTTTTTCTACTTTCCCTACCTTTTTATAGACATCCGGCCATTCTTCTGCTCTGGCGTACACTCGCCTTGTGATGTTTAACTATGCCAATTGCATTTTTATCAGTACCGGTTTCAATGTCTATTAAGCCTGTTGCAATTAACAGTTGAATCCATTTTTAAACAGTTGTATTTCAATAGCTACAACCTAACATGACTTAGGATGTTGTTAAGCCTGTTGCAATTAACAGTTGTATCCATTTTTAATCTATCCACTTGCTACCATGCTACTCTCCGCAATGAAGATATACTAGAGATGCTGCCAATTTGCTATTTTTGGTGGATGCTAACCCTGTTCTACTTAACATGCCTGTCCATGTACTTACGCAGGGTCATAACGGCCGATGCTGTTGTTTGCCGTCGAGGTTAGCTGCTTACGTCGATATTCCTCGTCATATCGTTTCACCTTGAACAACAAGCTTGATTTCGAGTTTGTGCCGTACCCATGGTTCCAATAACCTTTTGCTTCATCTTTCCTTTGACTTGGTGTCGTCGCTGATTGATTACATCTTCATGAAATCTCTCGGCAAATGTGTCGTGATCATCATCAACCTTATGAGCTCTTCCAGGATATCAGTTGAATTCTTGTTGAGAAATACCATCCTTGCCCTCGATGATTTGTGTTATCATCGACCATTTTATTGCCTTCCGTTTAACACAAACTTGTTTGTGTTTTGTGTTATACCTTGAGATCCTTGCTACCTAGCTTTTGTTCTTCTTTACCTTGGAGTATTACCATCTTTTATGTCAAGAAAGTTGTGAGAATTTCACCACCTCTTAAGAGATCTTGATACAGGTGATACTTCTTGCCATATCCGTTCATTCCTTGGTCCCCGTGTTGTTTCTAATCGGAAAACCGACAATTGAACTATGATGTGCGTCTTCAAAACTTCTAGCAACCCTATTGCTTTGAAGTTAATGGTCGATATTTCATTCTTAGAGCATTGGTTATCAAATCACCATACTAACATTGATCATGCTACCTAAGTCCATATTTCGGGTGCACCTTTCAACCAATGTTTAACTGTGTATGGTTTCCTCGAGCATACCTCATTACATCGTTTGATCTGACAAATGTTATCTCCTTGTTCACATAAGTGTGGAAATCCATCTATTGAAAATCTCAATGAATTTTCGCTGAGTTCATCAGCCACCTCCTCGTCCTCTCCTTGGTTAAATGATGAACTCATGATTCGGAACTTGCTTCCATAGTTCATTTCCCGAGAATCTTGCAACTCCATCTCGTCAAATTGTGTTGCACGCCTTCCTTCTCAGGCATCATGAGTCTGAGGTATCCTGGCACCAATCAGAACTGAATCTCGGCCAAATATGATGGTTGGGACATTTTCCAAAAGCCGTAACATTGGACTTTGTATAGCCTCGTAAGGTAATGTCATGCCTAGCGCACCGGGCCGGAGGACCCATTGTTATAGTTTTCCTTTTTAACAAGGTTAACCGTTCTTTCCATGAGGAAATTGTAAGACTTATTCTACAAGTTATTCCTGATGGATCCTTTGTGTTTCCAAAGTTTGATCTTCACCTGATGACCATGTCAATCCTATCTCGAAGCATGCCTATGCTACTCCGATTTTCAACAAGAACATTTGAAGCCCAATGATGAATGCTTCCTGCTCAACTATCCAAACACCGCTATATAGGTAATGTCATGAAATTTCTCTCCCCTTACCTAAAGAGTTTTCTACATTATATCATGTCATGGATATCATGCTCTGCTTGTCCTTGGAAGGATATACCCTTGAAATATGTGTTTAAACACATTTTCCTTTCCATTGTTCTGTTTAATCTGATAATCACCTTTTCCTTCCCATTGTTTTGTTTAACCTTTCTTGTGATCTATATGATCTAAGCAGTAATATTTTTTCTGCTTATGTAAACACTGGGTGCGTAACCGTGTCAAGAAGACCACATTACTATAGTTGATGACATTTGGTAACCCACGATGGACGAGAACTTTGCCTATTGGTCCGCCTCGCTCAACGAAAGCGGAAAATGGTTCTCTTCGTCCCTCGCCCTTGGTACCAACGTTGTTGCCAACATAACTGACAGGCTATCCTCTGCCATGCCTTGCTACCATGACCGTGCAATATGTCGGCGTCCTTCCTACTTTTGAACCACATGGTGGGCCCATAACCCACAGTTCCACAGGATCGAAACCTGACTCTTCTACATCCTTGATTCCGAAGTATCCTTTTTGACTTGCCTCCGTATGTAATTCATGAGCCACCATCCTAGTATCTATTCTAGTATCAGACACAATAATTTTTGTTGTTGTTGCTCTGAACCCCTTTCACCTTTTGATTAGGCATCGAATGATTGCCTGCCCGTTAAAACTTCTCATCGTGCCTTCATACTTTGCTCTCGATGTTTTATTAAGTTTCAACTTGAGAGATACTTCTGCCTCATTCCCTGAATTGTTCACCACATAATTAACCCTATAAGGGCTAGTTCTCCCGAAGTTACTCTTTACTTCCCTACTTAAATCTCGGGACGAGATTTCTTGTAGTGGAGGAGATTTGTAACACCCCAGATCTCATGCTACAGTAATCTCATGCCTAATGATGCTATGTCATCATAATTATTTTGATAATCCTCACTTTGCTTCAAACCGAACTCAAATCCAAATTCTATGGCCAAGTCAAATTACGATTTTATAAAAAATTAAAACTAAAATGTTCACATTGTCCTATAAATTCCCCTGACCATTTTTATGTTGGAACCAGCCTCATTTGATTCCCAAAATCCCACTCGGAATTAATTTATTGCTTCATCAATAATTCAATTGGCCTTTTCAATTTCTAAAAATGGTTAGACAACTCCTTTGGACTCCAAACTTTTTGTTCCATCTCAAGATATTGTGCTAGAATTATATGCCAAGTTTTGTTCAAAACAAAACTCAATTGGTACTAAAAGAAAAATTGCAAAACAGGGCAAATAAAAAAAGGAAAAGGCTATAGCAAGAGAAGGAAAGGCCCTCCTCCCTGCTGGGCCTTGACCCAGATGGCCAACCAGCCCAACTGGCCGATAGGCCGTCAGGCCGGCCCACCCCTGCCTACACCTAACCCCCTTCCCCGTGACCTAATTGCCGCACCCCACTCCCCACTCACTCCTCCCATGTTCCCCTCTCTCCCTCGTCTCCTCCCCAGACTGGATCGGGTAGAGGAGCCAGATCCCGCGTCGCCCCGATGCCCATCGCCTCCTCGACCCCGACGCGCTACCTTGCCACTCGCCGGACTGCCCCGCCGCCGCTCGGAACCCCCCCTCGCCGGACCGCCTCCCCGCCAAGCGCCTCCCCGTCCTCGACCTCCTCCCCAACGACGCCCCGACGCCAACGCAGTTCGCCGTCGCTGCCACCTCGCCCCGCCTTCACGTTCCCCCTGCATCGGTCCTCCCCTTAAACGCGGGTGAGCAACCCCCGGTCGTCCTCCTCTCTCCCCGAAGCAGCCACCGCATCCCGCGCCTCACCCCGCTGTGGCCACGCCCTGGCTGTGCTCGTGCCGCGCCGATCACGACCGACGCGTGCGCCCGCGCATCGCCTCCCTCCCTGGCGCGCTCACCGCACCCTGTCACTCCACCTAGCCGCTCTCACGTGTGCGCCATGTGCCCCTGACCGCGCCCTCGCTCCTGCACGGCGCGCCCTTCTCCGCCCACGTGCGTCTGCAGCTCTGGCCGCCCATCACTCAAGACGCGCCACCCATCGCCGCTGACGGGCATAGCTCAAATGGCCGCCTCGCCACGGCCCACTTCTTGGCTGCGCCCTGATCCAGCGCCCACATCCACTATGGCATGTGTGCTACTGGACGTGGGGCCCGCCCCCAAAACGTTTAAGAAAGTTAAACGAAACGAAAAATGTAATTGTAAAAAAATGGATTGTAAAAATAATAATTAAATTAATTAATTGATTAACCTAATTAATCATGTAAATTAACCTGTTAACTACTTAATTAATTTAAACTAATCTTGTTAGTTAAATAGGCAGACAATGACAGGGGGCCCCACCCCCCTGTTGACTAGTCAGACATTGACTAGTCAACTAGGACCCGCTGAACCCACATGTCATCCTCTTGTACACTTTTGTGTACACAGATCTAGGTGCACCTTGCTTTTAACCTGTATTTTTGAATTAAAAGTAATTTCAGAATATTGCTAAAACTTTAGAAAATCTTATAAATAAACCGTAACTCGGATGAAAATGTTCTCTACATGAAAGTTGCTCAAAACAACGAGACGAATCTGAATATGCGGTCTGTTTACCTGTCAGATGCCTCTAACTATCTGAACATGGAACATTCCCCCTTCGGTCATCTGTCTGACACATGTCCGGAATCGGGAATACATTCCCGGTTGAATTCCCCTTCACCTATATCGTGTAGCCTTACGTTAGGTCACACCCGGCACAGCATATTGCCATGTTATGCTTTGTGATGCTATTTTTGCTTTATATTTACTATTTCTTCCCCCTCTTCCCTCCGGTAGACCCCGAGACCGATGCTGCCCCTGTGATCGACTACGTCAACGACGGCACTTCTTCTTTTTCAGCAGAGATTCCAGGCAAGCCCCCCCCCTTTGATCATCCCGATATCGCCCATTCCATTCTCTCATGCTTGCATTAGATTTTTCTACTGTAATTGATTGCTCCTATTCTGATGCATAGCCTGCTTTTGTAACCTGCTTATTGTTACCTACCGCTTATCCTAAATCGCTTAGTATAGGTTGGTTAGTGATCCATCGCTGACCCCACCTTGTCCTTGTTGCCCTCGCTTCATCATCGAAGACCCGATCAGCTGGGATCGAAGACCGTGCCCCAAGACCGCACATCACTTTCCCCTTAGTTGCTCGACACTATTGGGTTACTATCGAGTATCGAGGGTGAGACCTCATCAGCGCTTCTGATGTTAACCATGTAGTGTAGCTATTCGGTCATGGTCATCGAGGGTGATTTCCTCCTTAACCACTTTCGATACGACTCTGTCGTGCAACCCCTCAAGTGTGAACCTCGAGGGTGGATCCTCTTATGTTCACCTTGATGATTACATTGAGTGGAATTCACCGGGGGTGATTCCTCGGGTTTTCCCCTTGATGTTTGGACACACGGATACTTGGACTTTACAGCTATTACTTGGAAAGGAGGGTCGACCCTGAGGGGTAACCGCGAGTGATGTGGAGACGGGTTGACCTGGAGGGTGCCCGCGAGATAATTACGAGGCGTGGCCGGGCATTTCTAGCCCTTGCCGCAAGTCCTCGAGACGGGGCGATGGGGTCACATCTTTCGTGAGTCTCTGCTTGTTACCGCGTGCTCCTAATCCACTACGATTTGGATATTTGATCCGAGGGGCCTCTGGCCTGATAGCACTAACCATCATGTGGGCATAGTATGGGCGTTCTGCGTCGTATGCATCGGTCGAAGCTTAATAGACGTCAGCGACTGAGCGGCGCGCCGGGTTGGACTGGTAAGCACCTGCCTTTTTGAAGGAGGTAGCTATGTCTGCTCACCGGCCGCGTTCGCAACGTGCAGGAGTTCCTGGGGCGATGGCCCATAACCCCTGGGGCATAGGTTTAGTCCGGCATGCTGGCCTCTCTATTAACCCTAGGTGGGGTTGCGGCGTATTGTTTGGCCGAAGCCGGGCATGACCCAGGAAAGTGTGTCCGGCCGGAGTTAATCGAGCGTGGTGGGTAAGTTGGTGCACCCCTGCAGGGAAGAAAACATCTATCGATAGCCTTTCCTACGGCAACGGACACTTGGAGTTGTATCCCGATCGATACAACTAGAACTAGATACTTGTGATGAGAATTGGATTGTGATGAGAAATGGATAGTATGGCTCTGGGATTGCTTTCTCGCAGGGAGTCCAGAAAGGATCTCTGGCCGAGGTTGATAACACTACTACTACTTTACTTTATGCTACTCTACTCCCTCATGTTCTTTGCAAGATGGTGGTTTCGGAAGATGCTAGTCTTCGATAGGACTAGGCCTTCTCTCTATTCTGGCATTTCTGTAGCCCAGTCCACATATACAGCCTTCCTTTGATAATGTTGCATATGTAGTGTAGATCCTTGCTTGCGAGTACTTTGGATGAGTACTCACGGTTGCCTTGCTCCCCCTTTTTTTTACTTTTCCATTCTTCTCGGACGTCGCAACCAGATGGTGGAGCCCAGGATCCAGACGCCATCTTCGATGACGACTGCTACTACACTGAGGGTGCCTGCTACTACGTGGAGGCCGCCGGTGATCAAGAGTAGTTAGGAGGCTCCCAGGTAGGAGGCCTTGCCTTTTCCATCGATGTTGCTTTTGTGCTAGCCTTCTTAAGGCATACTTGTCTAACCTATGTCTGTACTAAGATATTGTTGCTTCCGCTGACCCTTGTGTATTCAAGCTGATGTATTCGAGCCCTCGAGGCCCCTGGCTTGTAATATAAAACTTGTATTATTTTAATTTGTGTCTAGAGTTGTGTTGTGGTATCTTCCCGTGAGTCCCTGATCTTGATCGTACACATTTGTGTGTATGATTAGTGTACGATTAAATCGGGGGCGTCACAGCTGCATCCCATGTCTTATAGTATTTCACATCATTTGTGCAATTGCAGTTTAAGTTCTACCATTTACCGGTTGCAGAGGTACACATGTCGATGGCATCGATCCACGCCGACCCGGAGGAACAGCCTCACTTGGCCACGACTTTGAGCGGGCTTTGGCCAAGATGAAGTGCCCGGCAACTACCTCTCGGGACTTACCAAGTATGTACTCACTAGTTCAATCTTACCAATACCGATTGCAATTAATGGCTATGTTTTGTACGGTCGATGTATTAAGCATGTTGTAGTAAACATGCCTAACACGTTTTAGCTATTTCCCTACCTTTTTTATAGACAATTGGGCCATTATCTGCTTTGGCAGCACCTGCCCTGTGATGTTTAACTCTGCCAATTGCATTTTTATCAGTACCGGTGGCCATTAAGCCTGTTGCAATTAATAGTTGTATCCATTTTTAAAAGAGTTGTATTTCAATGACTACAAACTTTCAGAACATGAATTAGGATGTTGTTAAGCATGTTGCAATTAACAGTTGTATCAAATTTTTTAATCCGTCCCTTTGCTACCGTGCTACTCTTTCGCAATGAAGATATCACTACAGATGTTGTTGTTTTATTACCATTTGCTATTATTAGTGGATGTTAGCCCTGTTGTAGTTAACATTGGTTTTCCATGTACTTACACAGGGCTACAATGGCCGATGCTGTTGTTTGCCGTCGAGGTTAGCTGCATCCCATGTCTTATACACCATCTATTCCTAAATATAAGTATTTTTAAAGATTCCAATATAAACTACATAAGGAGCAAAATGAGTGAATCTAGATTCTAATCCAAACTATATCTATAATTCTATATACATCAGTATGTAGTTCATATTGAAATCTAAAAAAGAAACTTGTACTTAGGAACATAGGTAGTTGTATTTTACATCATTTGTGCAATCTCAGTTTAGCTTCTAACATTTCTTGGTTGCTTGTAGGTACATATATGAGCTGATCTTGATCCACGCTTCGATCCCTTTTGCGTATGGGGCAATGAGATATTCATGAACAAGCGTCAAGTGAGGAAACTAAGAAAGATTGTTAGGCGAAAGAAACGGGTGATTGGAATTAAGCTCTTTATTTACACTTTGTCGAAGACAACAGTGAACTTTAGGATGGTAAGTAATGTGTTGCCTTTCCCCCGCCTTACAACAAGTTACTCTATTAGACCTCACTATCTCGATATTTTTCTCTTTTGATGGTTTCAAGCTATTCCGATGATTACCTTGCAAACTTACATGACGGGAGTGGAGGCAACTAAGGTTAAAGTATATAATTCATGCTACCATGCTAATGCTCTATAAGTCTTCCTGAAGGCGGTGAAGGATGGGTGGGCGATCGTCACAAGGGGTTGGACAAAAGTGGTTCATGCCTATGGCATGCAGGAAGGCACATTATGGGCATTCCGCTTCTTCAACACTGACGGCAGTCAAAAATGATTTACACTTGTCTCTTCACCTTTACTGCCTTTAAATATTATGGTTCATCATAGTTAATTGCTGCCTAATCCTGTAATTACTGAACATATTGTACTGGCAATTTTATTTATGGATTCGTTGTTGAATCATTGTGCTGAGAATTTGAATTGCACGTTTCATATTTCAAAATATCCAATTCGAATAATAAATTACAGGCAAAAATAAAAAGAGAACATACGGTCATGGAACTTTGCAAACGGTTCTGGCAGTAAAAGCGCTTGTGATGGATAGCCCAATGCCACACATTTTTCTACATCAAATCGTGTGTGATATAGTTCATGAAAGCAAACAGTTAACCAAGGCAGAGCGTGCGTGATAGTTACACCTTTCACACACGAGCGTATACATAAAACTGTGTGGGATGTACATCTGACGAAAAATGTTTTCCACTGGATCGACTGTGTGGGATGTACATAAGAACGAAAACGTATTCCTTGGATTGACTGTGTGTGATATACATACGAACGGAAATGTTTTTCTGGGATTCACTGTGTGGGATGTACATACCTACGGAAATGTTTTTCTGGGATTCACCATGTGGGATGTACATACCTACGGAAATGATTGGGTTTCGATGCCTTGCCCGATCGCACACGAGCTCATTTGGTGTCCCAGGAGGGCCTATCCTCGATGATTTATGGGTCGTATGTGAAGGACCCCCCTATCGCCCACACTCACTTGGCGACGGTTCCAAATGCCGTTGCAGAAAGGGGTTCAAAACCGTTTGTATAGCACCGACGCGTACTAGTGGTCGTCATCATCAACCCTTCTCCATCACCAATTCCGTGATGCTCACCACCGGGAGTGAGTAATTCCTTCGTAGGCTTGCTGGAAGGTGATGGAGTTGGATGAGATTTGTCATGTAATCGAGTCAATTTGTTAGGGCTTGGTCCCTAGTATCCACTATGTTATGAGATTGATGTTGCTATGATCTTGCTATGCTTAATGCTTGTCACTAGGGCTCGAGTGCCATGATTTCAGATCTGAACCCTCTATGTTTCATGAATATATTTGAGTTCTTGATCTATCAGCTAGTTATATGCACTTGTTATTGTTCTGATCCGTAGACCCCAAAGTGACAATAGTTGGGATACTCTCCGGGGATGACTGTAATTCGAAGAGTTCATGTATTCACCATGTGTTAATGCTTTGTTCCGGTTCTCTATTAAAAGGAGGCCTTAATATACCTTCGGTTTCCTTATGGACCCGCCGCTACGGGAGGGTAGGACAAAAGATGTCATGCAAGTTCTTATTATAAGCACATATGACTATATACGGAATACATGCCTACATTGAATTGATGAATTGGAGCTATTGTGTATCACTCTAGGTTGTGACTGTTATATGATGAATATCATCCAATACAAATATCCATCGTTGATCCAATGCCTACACTCTTCTCATACTAATCTTTGCTAAGTTGCTTTCGTTGTTGCTACTGCTGTTACAATCACTACAAAACTGATACTGTTACTGTTTCGTTACTACTACTACTGTTACTACTGCTATCAAACTATCATATTACTATGCTACTGAACACTTTGCTGCAGATATTTAGTTCTCCAAGTGTGGTTGAATTGACAACTCAACTGGTAATACTCATAGATATTCTTTGGCCCCCCTTGTGTTGAATCAATAAATCTAGATGAAATAATATGCTCGAAGACTGTCGCGATCCCCTATACTTGTGGGTTATCAACGGTGAACTAGCCGGTTGGAACGGAGTATTGTACATATAGAGACAACCGACTTGGGATGGGGGTACCGCCCTACAGTCGCAACAGGGTCCAGTGCATCGATAACCAACTGGCTACCACGCTACTGCCGCAACGAGGTCTTGTGCATCGAGCGCCAACTGGTTGGGGTGGGGGTACCGTGCTACGGCCGCGATGGGCTCCTATTCATTGAGTGCCAACCGGCTAGGGCGGGGTACCGTGCTACAACCACAATTGGGTTTTGGGCATTGCGAGGCAACCGACTAGGGTGGGAGTATCGTGCGCGGCACCAATAGGGTACTATACTTCGAGAGGCAACCAACTGGGGTGCAGGTACTGTGTGCCAATAACTGGGTGGTGTACACGTCGAGATGGCTCCTTGCAACTAGCTGGGGTCTCAGCTCTAACTATCGAATGCGAGGGGCGCAACAACCCATGGGTGCTCTTCAACGTACAAGGCTTCTCGCATGGATTCAAAAAGGGGCCCCAACTACTGCAAACGATGCAACAGGGTCTCTACTCGCGTGTACGGCTTACAGCCACCAAGCAAGCAACATCGCTAGAGGGAGTCTCGCATCGATTGATCAGTCGGGTTCTCTATAATGCAAAGTCTCCAACTTGATCGATCAGTACCGCGTACGGGGGGCTCCTACATTATCTCTCATGATCGCAACATGGGTCTCTACTCGTGCATACACCTTCTCCAAACAATCTTGCATCACCGTCGAGTACGCAGAGGCTATAGTGAGATATTTGCATCGATCGATCGGGCCTCCACCTACTACCGTGCACGAGGATGCATCGATTGATCGACGAGGGCCTCCAACTACTACTACACACGAGCATATCAAATCAATCGGGGGCCTCCAACTATCCCGGGTGCAGCAGACAATCGGTCGGGTAGAGTAGTCCGACACGACAACGCAAACTTCGTTTAGGTAGATCCCGCCACCGGTGTTTTCCTAATTTTTTAATAAACATGATTCTTCATGCTTAGTTTTTTTTGGAGCAACTATAATTTCCAGTCGATGTGTTATTTATTTGTTCTCATAACATTCTCAACTTCTTCATATTGTGAGAATATTTTGATAATAGGTTTCAATCATCACTTTATTTCTTAATGTGTTGAGGTTCATTCAATAACATAATGCAAGGATGGTTAAGAAGAGGACGAAAAGTAGAATAAACGGCGACACAGATGGGGTGCCATATTTTTTAAAACAAAAACATCAGTTTATTTACTCAAGATAATGATTACATCTGAAGGAAATATGCCCTAGAGGCAATAATAAAGTTATTATTTATTTCCTTATATCATGATGAATGTTTATTATTCATGCTAGAATTGTATTAACCGGAAACATAATACATGTGTGAATATATAGACAAACAAGATGTCACTAGTATGCCTCTACTTGACTAGCTTGTTAATCAAAGATGGTTATGTTTCCTAACCATAAACAAGGAGTTGTTATTTGATTAACAAGGTCACATCATTAGTAGAATGATCTGATTGACATGACCCATTCCGTTAGCTTAACACTTGATCGTTTAGTATGTTAATGCTTTCTTCATGACCTATACATGTTCCTATAACTATGAGATTATGCAACTCCTGCTTCTGGGAGGAACACTTTGGTACTACCAAACGTCACAACGTAATCGGGTGATTATAAAGGAGTACTACAGGTGTCTCCAAAGGTACTTGTTGGGTTGGCGTATTTCGAGATTAGGTTTTGTCACTCCGATTGTCTGGAGAGGTATCTCGAGCCTTCTCGGTAATGCACATCACTTAAGCCTTGCAAGCATTACAACTAATAAGTTAGTTGTGAGATGATGTATTACATAACGAGTAAAGAGACTTACCAGTAACGAGAGTGAACTAGGTATTGGATACCGACGATCGAATCTCGGGTAAGTAACAAATCGATGACCAAGGGACCAACGTATGTCGTTATGCGGTATGACCGATAAAGATCTAAGTAGAATATGTAGGAACCAATATGGGCATCCGTGTTCCGCTATTGGTTATTGACCGAGAATGGTTCTAGGTCATGTCTACATAGTTCTCGAACCCGTAGGGTCCGTGACGCTTAACGCTTCGATGACGATTCATAATGAGTTTATAAGTATTGATGCACGAAGTTTGTTCGAGTCCGGATGTGATCACGGACATGACGAGGAGTCTCGAAATGGTCGAGACATAAAGATTGATATATTGGAAGCCTATGTTTGGACTTGGAAGGGTTCCGAGTGAAATCGGAATATATCTGGGAGTATCGGGAGGTTACCGGAACCCCGGGAACTACATGGGCCATAGTGGGCCTTAGTGGAAAGGAGAGAGGGCCAGCCCTAGGTGGCCGCTACGCCCTTCCCTAGTCCTATTAGGACTAGGAAAGGTGGGCCGCCCCTCTCTCTCTTTCCCCCTCCGGAATCCTAATCCAACTAGGATTGGAGGGGAGTCCTGCGCCTCCCCTTGGGCCGCCACCTCCCCTTGGCTCCTTTATATCTGAGGCGGGGGCACCCCAGACACACAAGTTGATCTACGGATCGTTCCTTAGCCGTGCAGCGGTGCCCCCTCCACCATATTCCACTTCGGTCATATCGTCAGAGAGCTTAGGCGAAGCCTGCCACGGAGAAGTCATATCGTCATGAGCTTAGGCGAAGCCTGCGTCGGTGGAGCATCAACATCGCCACCACGCCGTCAGGTTGATGGAACTCATCCCCGACACTTTCTTTGGATCGGAGTCCGGGATCGCCATCGAGTTGAACGTGTGCGTAACTCGGAGGTGCCGTGACGTTCGGTGCTTGGATCGGTCGGATCGTGAAGACGTACGACTACATCAACCGCGTTGTTATAACGCTTCCGCTTTCGGTCTCACGAGGGTACGTGGGCCGGACATTCTCCTCTCGTTGCTATGCCATCACCATGGTCTTGCGTGATCGTAGGAAATTTTTGAAATTACCGCGTTCCCCAACGATGGTATCGAGCCGTGTTTTATGCGTTGATGTCATATGCACGAGTAGAACACAAGTGAGTTGTGGACGATACAAGTCATACCGCCTACCAAAGATGTCATACTTTTGGTTCAGCGGTATTGTTGGACGAGACGATCCGGACCAACCTTACGCGTGCAGACGCTTACGCGAGACCGGTTCCCTCGGCGTTTTTGCACATAGATGGCTTGCGGAAGACTGCCTCTCCAACTTTAGTTGAACTGAGGCATACGCCCGGTCCTTGAGAAGGTTAAACGGAGTCTATTTGACAAACTATCGTTGTGGTTTTGATGCGTAGGTAAGAACGGTTCTTGCTCAGCCCGTAGCAGCCACGTAAAACTTGCAACAACAAAGTAGAGGACGTCTAACTTGTTTTTGCAGGGCATGTTGTGATGTGATATGGTCAAGACGTGATGCTATATTTTATTGTATGAGATGATCATGTTTTGTAACCGAGTTATCGGCAACTGGCAGGAGCCATATGGTTGTCGCTTTATTGTATGCAATGCAATCGCGATGTAATGCTTTATTTTATTACTAAGCGGTAGTGATAGTCGTGGAAGCATAAGATTGGCGAGACTACAACGATGCTAAGATGGAGATCAATGTGTCGCTACCGGTGACGATGGTGATCATGGCGGTGCTTGGCGATGGAGATCACAAGCACAAGATGATGATGGCCATATCATATCACTTATATTGATTGCATGTGATGTTTATCCTTTATGCATCTTATCTTGCTTTGATTGGCGGTAGCATTATAAGATGATCTCTCACTAAAATTATCAAGAAGTGTTCTCCTGAGTATGCACCGCTATGCGAAAGTTCTTCGTCTTTGAGACACCACGTGATGATCGGGTGTGATAGGCTCTCACGTTCAAATACAACGGTGCAAAACAGCTTGCACACGCAGAATACTCGAGTTAAACTTGACGAGCCTAGCATATAATGTAGATATGGCCTCGGAACACGAGAGACCGAAAAGGTCGAGCGTGGATCATATAGTAGATATGATCAACATAGTGATGTTCACCATTGAAACTACTCCATCTCACGTGATGATCGGACATGGTTTAGTTGATTTGGATCACGTGATCACTTAGATGACTAGAGAGATGTCTGTCTAAGTGGGAGGTTTTAATATGATTAATCAAACTTAAATTTATCATGAACTTAGTACCGATAGTATTTTGCTTGTCTATGTTTGATGTAGATAGATGGCTCGTCTTTGTTGTTCCGTTGAATTTTAATGCGTTCCTTGAGAAAGCAAAGTTGAAAGATGATGGTAGCAATTACACGGATCGGGTCCGTAACACGAGGATTATCCTCATTGCTGCACGTAAAAATTACGCCCCGGAAGCACCGCCGGGTGATGTGCCTGCTGCAGATCTTTGAGCCGAAGTTATGAACGTCTGCAAAGCAGAGTCGATGACTACTCTATAGTTCAGTGTGCCATGCTTTACGGCTTAGAACGGGTCTTCAACGACGTTTTGAACGTCATGGAGCATATGAGATGTTCCAGGAGTTGAAGTTAATATTTCAAGCAAATGCGGATTGAGAGATATGAAGTCTCCAATAAGTTCTATAGCCGCAAGATGGAAGAGAATAGTTACATCGGTGAGCACATACTCAAAATGTCCGGGGTATAACAATCACTTAATTCAATTTGGGAGTTAATCTTCCGGATGATAGTGTCATTGATGAAATTCTCCAATCATCGCCACCAAGCTACAAGAGCTTCGTGATGAACTATAATATGCAAGGGATGACTAAGACAATTCCTGAGCTCTTGGCGATCTTTGAAAGCTGCGGAGGTAGAAATCAAGAAAGAGCATCAAGTGTTGATGGTCAGCAAGACCACTAGTTTCAAGAAAAGGGCAAAGGGAAGAAGAAGGAAACTTCAAAAGAACAAAGCAAGAAAGTTCTTGATCAAGAGAAGAAACCCAAGTCCGGACCTAAGCCCGAAATCGAGTGTTTTTACCGCAAGCGACGGACAATCGGAAGCGGAACCGCCCCAAGTATTTGGCGGATAAAAAGGATGGCAAGGTGAACAAAGGTATATGTGATATACATGTTATTGATGTGTACCTTACTAATACTCGCATGAGTACTGGTATTTGATAATCGGTTACATTGCTAATATTTGCAACTCAAACAGAACTACGGATTAAGCGAAGATTGGCTAAGGACGAGGTGACGATGCGCGTTGGAAATGGTTCCAAAGTCGATGTGATCGCAATCGGCACACTACCTCTACATCTACCTTCGGATTAGTTTTAGACCTAAATAATTGTTATTTGGTGCCGGCGTTGAGCATGAACATTATATCTGGATCTTGTTTATTAAGTAGACGGTTATTCATTTAAATCGAGAGAATAATGGTTGTTCTATTTATATGAGTAATATCTTTTATGGTCATGCACCCTTGAAGAATGGTCTATTCTTGTTGAATCTCGGCGGTAGTGATACACATATTCATAATGTTGAAGCCAAAAGATGCAGAGTTGATAATGATAGTGCAACTTATTTGTGGCTTGCCGTTTAGGTCATATCGGTGTAAAACGCATGAAGAAACTCCATCTTGATGGGCTTCGGAATCACTTGATTATGAATCACTTGGTACTTATGAACCGTGCCTCATGGGCAAGATGACCAAAACGCCGTTCTCGGAACTATGGAGCGTGCAACTGATTTGTTGGAAATCATACATACCGATGTTTGTGGTCCAATGAATGTTGAGGCCTTGTGGCGGGTATCGTTATTTTCTCACCTTCACAGATGATTTGAGCAGATATGGGTATATCTACTTAATGAAACACAAATCTGAAACATTTGAAAAGTTCAAAGAATTTCAGAGTGAAGTGGAAAATCATCGTAACAAGAAAATAAAGTTTCTCTGATCTGATCGTGGAGGAGAATATTTGAGTTACGAGTTTGGTTTACATTTGAAACAATGTGGAATAGTTTCACAACTCACACCACCCGGAACACCACAGAGAAATGGTGTGTCCGAACGTCGTAATCGTACTTTACTAGATATGGTGCGATCTATGATGTCGATTTCCGATTTACCGCTATCGTTTTGGGGTTATGCTTTAGAGACGGCCGCATTCACGTTAAATAGGACACCGCCAAAGAAATCCGTTGAGACGACGCCTTATGAACTGTGGTTTGGCAAGAAACCAAAGTTGTCGTTTCTTAAAGTTTGGGGCATGCGATGCTTATGTAAAGAAACTTCAACGGATAAGCTCGAACCCAAATCGGAAAAAGTGTCTTCATAGGATACCCAAAGGAGATTGGGTACACCTTCTATCACAGATCTGAAGGCAAGATTTTTGTTGCTAAATTCGGATCCTTTCTAGAGAAGGAGTTTCTCTCGAAAGAAGTGAGTGGGAGGAAAGTGGAACTTGATGAGATAATTGTATCTACTCCCTTATTGGAAAGTAGTTCATCACAAGAAATGGTTCTGTGACAACTACACCAATTAGTGAGGAAACTAATGATGATGATCATGAAGTTTGAGATCAAGTTACTCTTGAACCTCGTAGGTCAACCAGAGTAAAATACGCACAGAGTGGTACGGTAATCCTATTCGAAGTCATGTTACTTGACCATGGCGAACACGCAAACTATGAAGAAGCGATGGTGAGCCCAGATTCGCAAAATGGTGGAAGCCATGAAATCTGAGATGGGATCCATGTATGAGAACAAAGTATGGACTTTGGTTGACTTGCCCGATGATCGGCAAGCCATTGAAAATAAATGGATCTTTTAAGAAGACTGACGCCGATGGTAATATAACCGTCTATAAAGCTCGACTTGTTGCGAAAGGTTTTCGACAAGTTCAAGGGGTTGACTACGATGAGACTTTCTCACCCGTAGCGATGCTTAAGTCTGTCCGAATCATGTTAGCAATTGCCGCATTTTATGATTATGAAATTTGGCAAATGGATGTAAAACTGCATTCTTGAATGGATTTCTAGAAGAAGAGTTGTATATGATGCAACCAGAAGGTTTTGTCGATCCAAAAGGTGCTAACAAAGTGTGCAAGCTCCAACGATCAATTTATGGTGCAGTGCAAGCCTCTCGGAGTTGGAATAAACGCTTTGATAGTGTGATCAAAGCATATGGGTTTCTGGACTTTTGGAGAAGCTTTGTATTTACAAGAAAGTGAGTGGGAGCTCTGTAGCATTTACGATATTATATGTGGACGACATATTATTAATTGGAAATGATATAGAATTTCTGGATGGCATAAAAGGATACTTGAATAAAAGTTTTTCAATGAAAGACCTCGGTGAAGCTGCTTACATATTGGGCATCAAGATCTATAGAGATAGATCAAGACGCTTAATTGGACTTTCACAAAGCACATACCTTGATAAAATTTTGAAAAAGTTCAAAATGGATCAAGCAAAGAAAGGTTTTTTGCACTGTGTTGCAAGGTGTAAGATTGAGTAAGACTCAATGCCCGACCACAAAGCAGAAGATAGAGAGAAAATGAAAGATGTTCCCTATGCTTGACCATAGGCTCTATCATGTATGCAATGCTGTGTACCAGACTGACGTATGCTTAGCTATAAGCTTGGCAGGAAGGTACCAAAGTAATCGAGAATGGATCATCGGACAGCGGTCAAGAACATCTGAAATACGAAAAGGACTAAGGATATGTTTCGTATATGGAGGTGACAAAGAGCTAGTCGTAAATGGTTACGTCGACGCAAGCTTTGACACCGATCCGAGACGATTCTAAATCGCAAACCGGATACGTGTTTTATTAAGCGGTGGAGCATCGGTTGGTGCAGTTCTAAACAAAGCGTCGTGGCGGGATCTACATGTGAAGTGGAGTACATATTTGCTTCTAAGCGGCGAATGAAGGAGTCTGGATGAAAGAGTTCATTTCGATCTAGGTGTCATACCTAGTGCATCGGGACCGATGAAGATCTTACGTGACAATCTTGGTGCAATTGCCTTGGCAAAGGAATCCAGATTTCACAAGAGGACCAAGCACATCAAGAGACGCTTCAATTCCATTCGGGACCAAGTCCAAGTGGGAGACATAGAGATTTGCAAAATACATACGGATCCGAATGTTGCAGACCGTTGACTAAGCCTCTTCCACGAGCAAAACATGATCGCACCAAGACTCCATGGGTGTTAGGATCATTACTCTGTAATCTAGATTATTGACTCTAGTGCAAGTGGGAGATCAAGGAAATATGCCCTAGAGGCAATAATAAAGTTATTATTTATTTCCTTATATCATGATGAATGTTTATTATTCATGCTAGAATTGTATTAACGGAAACATAATACATGTGTGAATATATAGACAAACAAGTATGTCACTAGTATGCCTCTACTTGACTAGCTTGTTAATCAAAGATGGTTATGTTTCCTAACCATAAACAAGGAGTTGTTATTTGATTAACAAGGTCACATCATTAGTAGAATGATCTGATTGACATGACCCATTCCGTTAGCTTAACACTTGATCGTTTAGTATGTTAATGCTTTCTTCATGACCTATACATGTTCCTATAACTATGAGATTATGCAACTCCCGTTTCTGGGAGGAACACTTTGGTACTACCAAGCGTCACAACGAATCGGGTGATTATAAAGGAGTACTACAGGTGTCTCCAAAGGTACTTGTTGGGTTGGCGATTTCGAGATTAGGTTTTGTCACTCCGATTAGCGGAGAGGTATCTCTGTGCCTTCTCGGTAATGCACATCACTTAAGCCTTGCAAGCATTACAACTAATAAGTTAGTTGTGAGATGATGTATTACGGAGCGAGTAAAGAGACTTCTGCGAACGAGATTGAACTAGGTATTGGATACCGACGATCGAATCTCGGGTAAGTAACATACCGATGACAAAGGGAACAACGATGTCGTTATGCGGTTTGACCGATAAAGATCTTCGTAGAATATGTAGGAACCAATATGGGCATCCAGGTTCCGCTATTGGTTATTGACCGAGAATGGTTCTAGGTCATGTCTACATAGTTCTCGAACCCGTAGGGACCGCACGCTTAACGTTTCGATGACAGTTCATAATGAGTTTATAAGTATTGATGCACCGAAGTTTGTTCGGAGTCCCGGATGTGATCACGGACATGACGAGGAGTCTCGAAATGGTCGAGACATAAAGATTGATATATTGAAGCCTATGTTTGGACTTGGAAGGGTTCCGAGTGAAATCGAATTTATCGAGATGCAGGAGGTTACGGAACCCCGGAACTACATGGGCCATAGTGGGCCTTAGTGGAAAGGAGAGAGGGCCAGCCCTAGGTGGTCGCTTGCCTTCCCCTAGTCCTATTAGGACTAGGAAAGGTGGGCCGCCCCTCTCTCTCTTCCCCCTCAGGAATCCTAATCCAACTAGGATTGGAGGAGTCCTACTCCCGGAGGAGTAGGACTCATGCGCCTCCCCTTGGGCCGCCACCTCCCTTGGCTCCTTTATATACAGGGGGGGCACCCCAGACACACAAGTTGATCTACGGATCGTTCCTTAGCCGTGCGGTGCCCCTCCACCATATTCCACTTCGGTCATATCGTCAGAGAGCTTAGGCGAAGCCTCACGCGGAGAAGTCATATCGTCATGAGCTTAGGCGAAGCCCTCGTCGGTGGAGCATCAACATCGTCACCACGCCGTCGTCTTGTGGAACTCATCCCGACACTTTCTTTGGATCGGAGTCCGGGGATCGTCATCGAGTTGAGCGTGTGCGTAACTCGGAGGTGCCGTCGTTCGGTGCTTGGATCGGTCGGATCGTGAAGACGCATTTACGACTACATCAACCGCGTTGTTATAACGCTTCCGCTTTCGGTCTCACGAGTGCGTGGACGGACGACACTCTCCCCTCTCGTTGCTATGCCATCACCATGGTCTTGCGTGATCGTAGGAAATTTTTTGAAATTACTGCGTTCCCCAACAACATCGTCAATAAGAAAAGACACAATATCATTCATTGGTTTCTCAAACCAATCCCTTATTACAGAGAATTTAGCTAACCTAGCAAGTTTATGAGCAACCTTATTTACTTCCCTATTACAATGTTCAAAGATAATAAGAGGAAAATCACATGCCATAACATAACAGTCGTCGAATAGGACTACCGCCGCTCCTGCTGAATGTCCTCCATTCTTCATTATGTCAATCACTTTCATATTGTCAGTGTTGACAACAAGACGATTGCATCCCGTTTTCTCATCAAGTAATAAGCCAAGTCTTAGAACCAACGTTTCTGCTGTCAAAATATCTGCACACCAATTCATCCTTCAATTTCCGTCAATAATGAACCTTCCTTTGTCATCTTTAAGGACAACCCGAGCGTGCCCCTAAGCAGGTCATGATCAAAATAAGCATCGACATTCAACTTCACAGAACCCATATGAGGTCTTCTCCATGCCTCTATTCTATTTGCTGCCTTCGAGGAGTGTGCATTAACATAGTTTCCTATTATAGCACGAGCCCCATCGAAGTTTGGTTTGCATCCTGAGACTTTCCTTCATGAACTAGATTACATCTGTCCCATCATAAATATCAAGTTGTTATAGCGATCAATTCGCATCCATTCTAGATGCCCAATATAGATAGTTCTTGCTCTGGCATAAGAAGTAATAACTCCAAAACTGCCTCTCCCGCACGATCAATAACGCATGCTTTACTAATGTCCTATGCAATCGCAACTTCTCCTAAATCTCTTTTGCCTTACACAGAAACAACACGATTCGTATCTTCTGGCCCATTCAATCATGATGGGCAGATGGACGAAACTTTCATATGTCTATTAGCAAGCGTAACATGACACGGTAGGATTCCATGCAAAATACGTCAAATGAAAATTTTCACATTTGCTGGACAAGATAATTGACAAATCTTACCCAAAATAGGATTGACATTTGTTCTACCATACCATTTGTTTGTTTGCAATTTCCTTCCATATTGTTTGTTCCATTCCTCCAAATAAGCCGAATAAAATGTGAACAATCCATTTTTGTATAGCTCAAAGCAATGAAATCCGTCATATTATGCATAAGGAGGGGAATCACAAGCATCCTTTGAGCGTCAATTAGCCACAACATTTGCCTCACTAAATCTTGATCCAAAAAATTAATGACTCGATTGATAAGATCAACAACTTTTGATGCTCTTTTCTAGAAGTAAATAAATTTTCTGTCCGCAACAGTTGAAATAGAGGGAATCATCTTTCTACACACAAGACACGGTCAGCATTGCCACGACTTTCCTCCTCCTCAAGAAAAGTCTCCTTCCTCCTCCTGTCGGCATCGCCGCGGATCCGCTCCGCCTCCAATGGCCTTTGGCCTGTGGAGGTGCGGAGGATCTCGGGCCCCCGCCGACGGGAGGGAACCCGTTCTCGTTTTTGCTAGGTTGAACGTCTTGGTTGGGGTTGTGTGGCGGCGACGATGTCCCTCGGTAGCAATAATGTCTCCCATGTCCTATCCCCGTTTCGATGGTGCGAATAGAGTTGTCGGAGGATGTGTGGAGATGCGTCTCCGTCGGATCTCATGGGATTCGGTCGGTGCCGGTCTTCGGTGGATCTATTTAGATCCAGTTTTTGTTCGTCTTCATTTGTGTGGTTCCAGGTTTGATCTTTCCGATCTACAACTCTCTTCATCAGCGATGGTTGCTGCTCTGATGTGCTGGTCCTTTGGGGTCTTAGCACGACGACTCCCGACCGTCTACTACAACAAGGTTTGCCCGGCTTCGGTGATGGAGGGGAGATGATGGCGGCGCGCCTTCGGCTCGCTCCAGTGCTTGTAGTCGTTGCTAGGTGGTCCATAGACCTAGTTGTAATTTTTATTACTTCTTGTGTTATCTGTACTGCCATGATTGATGAATAAATTGAAAATTTCTCTCTGTCAAAAAAATAGAGGGCAGGATGGAGTGCCAGGTTGAAATAGAGGGCAATGGATCTAGGTGCGTGAGATAAAAAAGGAATGAAGAAGACGTTCCGTTGCAACATACGGGCGTGTTCCCTCGATTAAAAACAAAAAGGGTCGCGCTAACTGCCACACGTGTGGCAGGAAGGGAGACGCACCATACGTCTCTAATGTAAACAGATTGCCACGTCATCGCATGCATGCATGTAGGAATCTTTTTGGATTTTCAGTTTTTAAAATGTTTTATCTCTTAAACGAAAAATCCGATTGAAAATCCGTTTTCACCATTAAATCCCTCGCGATGAGATCTTCGAAACTAGATCCCATGTTGATATGTTTTGATGAATTTTTTTTTGGATTAAAAGTTGTCATGTCTATTGCATATGAATTGCCATAATGTTTACACTGAAGTTGACATGATATGTTTCAGCTATTTTCTTCTACATTTAAAAGTAAAATTTGACATTTATAAAACGGGGAATTAAGAAACTAGACTTGCCATGAACCATAAACTAAAATTGCCATGATACATGCACGTCAAATTGCCATGGTTCATACAAAAAATAATTTTCATGGTCAAAATCTTTGGAGTTGCCATCATCAAAATACTAAAATTGCCATGATCTATAAACTAAAATTGCCACATGGCAACTTTAGTTTAAGCCTAAGAACTACAACAGAAACATCGTGGCAACTTCGGCAAAAAAGAAATTAAATGAAACATATCAACATGGGGTCTAGTTTCGAAGATCTCGTCGAGACGAATTTAATGGTGAAAACGGATTTTTAGTTCGCTTTTTTTATTTAGGAGATACAACATTTTTAAGCCGAAAACCAAAAAATTCTGCTGATGTCATCTATTCATACGTGACAAAATAAGTGATGGTGAAGACGTGTGGACGATATGTAAACGCCCACACGTATGGGCGTTAACATTTCCGAAGAAAAAAGCTACAGGGTGATTGCGGAGAAGAAGAGATCTTGTCCGGAGGCGCCTGCCCGTATCCACACACACGCGCACACACCCCCGCCGCCGCCGCCGCCGCCAGATCTCAACCTTGCCTTAGTTTTCGACGCCGCCGCCGTAGAGCCCGTTCCCCCTCACGCGGCCAGCGACCATGTCGAGTGGCCTGAACATGTCCCTAGACGACCTCATCAAGCAATCCAAGTCCAGGCCCAAAGCCAACCCCGCCTTCTCTTCCGGGCCCACCCGCCGGGCGGCGCCGTCCGCCCGGACCATGCCCTACCCGCCGTCTGCTCCCAAGGTACGCCGTCGCGTTCGCACTCCCTACCGGGCTTCATGCCCTTCCTCCCTGCGCAAGAAACCTAACTCCACAAGCTGATGCCCGCCCATCCAGGCCGCCACCGCCGACTCTCTGTACGGTGTCTACTCCGAGCACGTTGCCGCCATGGCAACCTCCCCGCCGTCGCCGGTGGCTGGGCCACAGGCACTCGAGACGGGCACGAAGCTGCACATCTCCAACCTCGACTCCAGCGTCACCGTCGAGGACGTCCAGGTGCTTGCTGTTCTTCTGTTGCTATTGCTCTTAATATTCATGCCAATACCTTATTCTTGTTGGTTGACTGTAATATCTTAGCTATATTTTTATTCTGGGGGAAAGCCATCATGGCAATATATTCATTAGTCAAAATAGTTCCCTCCAACAAGAGGATCGTGTTGCCACAAGCTAACAAGGTATCCAACTGCATGATTAGCTAGTATATGCGTTGCCCTATTGGCTTCCGTCGGACAATTATCAAACTTAACTCTAGCGAAACCACGACATAAGAAGGTGCATTCTTCATAAACTGCTGCTGTTTGGCCTATTGAATTGCCGTCTGATCACATGGTCTCCACAACCTCCAGGCAGTCGGACTGAACAACAATACGATTAGATCCCATATCTCCTGCCAATAGCAAACCGTCCCGGAGAGCATGAGCCTCAGCCATAGGTGCAGCTTCTTGCTGCAATATCACTGTATAAGGTAACATGACCGCTGAGCACCACAAAGTCTTCTGGCAGCTTCTCCCTGCTGTGCCGAGTGATCCCACTCAGTTTCTTCCTTGATCTAGCATAGTTGAGGCACAGGGCCAGAATAGCTTGCGCGGACCGTGCCGGCACCTGTACTGATTCAATCATGGGCCACTTGCCTTCTCTCCCACCATACGTACCAAGTTGTGATAGCTAGTAGTTTGCCCGTCTGATCTTTCGAATAAGCAAGGGCCGAGTCTGTCCTTTCATTTATCAAACTGTGAAAAACAAATATCCAATTCCTGTAATTGAAGATCTCCTGGAGCTATTTTCCAAAATTGATCTTAGGAGTGGGTATCACCAAATAAGGATGAAAGATGAGTATATTGCAAAACTACATTTTCAACTTACATGGGCCATTATGAATATACAGTAATGCCTTTTGACCTTACTAATGCACCAGCAACCTTTCAATCCTTGATCAATTTTTTGCTGGCATCTTATCTTAGGAAATTTCTAGTAGTTTCCTTTGATGATATACACATCTACAGCTCCTCAACGGCTGAGCACTTAAAACATTTAGCTGCTGTGTTTTCCATTCTTAGAAGCAACAAACTATTTGCTAAATTCAGTAAGTGTTCATTTGGACAAACTCAGGTGGAATACCCTGTCATGTGGTTACTGCTGAAGGGGTGTCAACTGATCTGTTAAAATTCAGGCTATGCAGAACTGGCCTGCTCCCACTAATGTCACTGAGTTGAGGAGCTTTCTAGCGCTGACTGGGTATTAAAGGACATTCATTCAGGCTGATGCTGGGTCATGTGATTGCCGCTGAAGGTGTGTCAACTGATCCAGTTAAAATTCAGGCTGTGCAAAACTGGCCTGCTCCCACTAATGTCATTGAGTTAAGGAGTTTCTGTAGCATCCCTGTATCGACACTATGCAGATCTAGCATCTTCCACTAGCCTCCATATAATATCGATTCTAAGGTGCCCACTTCAGTCCTTCACACAACGCACGCGTTGGAAACGTGCACGCCATGTGGCAGGATGGTCGGTGTCGCAACATAAAATAACGAAATAATCCAGAACAACAACATATACATATACATATACAACAACTTCGAAGAGTCAAATTTAACGAATGAATACAACAACGGCCTTTCGTTCAAGATATAACTCATACAACGGAAGCGAGTAGACCTTAGACATGTAAGAATACTAGTTGTCTTAAGAAGGCTTAAACTAAAGCAAAGGCGTCCATATCGCTAACCAGGCCGCGGTATGTTGGAAAACCAACTAACGCCGTCCATCATCAAACCTGCTTCCTGAATCGTTGCCGGCTGGATTGGCAGCAATCCGAGTAAAAAGTTGGGATGATAACCAGCTAACTCATCCATCATCAAACCTGCTTCCTGAATCGCTGTCGGCTGGATTGGCGGCAATCCATGTAAAAGAGTAAATTAAGCAAGGTGAGTAGTCAGCTGTACTACTTAAGACTTACACGAGACCTACACTATTTATGCATCAGGTATCAAAGGGGTAAGGTGTTTAGCGGCAGCAAGCACTAGCACCTATAGAGACACGCTACATCTTGCGCTTATCGTGTACAAGGAATGAGAGCGTATAAGAACCAACTACGCTAAACGTGGTGCAACACAACCCCACAGGCTGCACCCATACTGAGCTTCTATCCTATCGCCACACATCACAGAGCCTTGCATTCCCCTTTGGATCACCCACGAAGAAAATCCCCAAGGCACTTACTTGGCAACTTTTATTAATTATTTGAAGTTGTGCGACTCTGTTAACTAACAATATTAAGGGTGGGCAAGTTTTAGAGATTACAAGTTGAAGTTGTGCTATGATCAAGTCGACCGATTCAAGTCGTCCATAACCATGACACGGCTATCCTAATAGATTTATGCTGCAGAGGTTGCACCAATTTACCCACACGCATGCCCGCCAAAACCACTGCCGCCCATTATAGGTATGAACCTAAGATTTGAAAGAGACACGTTGTTGCCTCTAGGTATATCCAAGACCGAGAAAGCCACCCGACGAGTCAATCAAGTGTCCCACGGCTCTCCGAGTCAAGACTCAATCGTGAGTGGGAAGCGGTCATGATTATTTGTTGCCTCGAATTGAGGTCACCGTCGGCTGTCCACAATTTGTGAACCACCAGGGGGTGTAGCCTCTAATTGTGGTCAACCACCTAGTGGATCCGAATGAAAGAAACAAAAGTAAAACCAGCGTGCGGCTCCTGGAAAAGCCTACAGTTTCGAGTACCCGTGGGAGGGGGGGGGGGCATACACCACTCCCACATGTGGGTTAGAGCGCTCATTCTTGAACATAAGTGCCCAAGATCCCGGGTCCTAGGTCGGCTCAAGTGGAACAAAACACCATGCCCTCAACATGGTCTCCCAACATTACCTTCCTAACTTACTATCTCATATTGCACACATGACATCATCATCGGCTTGGCGTGTCTGCTCACCAAAACGCCGAGCAAGCGCAAGACATCGGTCGAAGCAGCCTTTGCAAAGTTAGGAGAGACATGTCCCACGCCGCAGAATCCATCTTCACCGTGGCCTTTGTTTGAGTCCATCGGGAGACAGGTGCTTTGAATTTGGTCAAGAACGATGGTCGCCGTTGGCGGCCCCGACCTATGTGGTTCGGCATCGGCGATGGGGCGCCTCAGATCGTGCGCACTGCGTCGAACGGGAGAGGTGGGCGGATGGGTGGGGAAAAGCGGGACCAAGATTAGTGGCTTAACCGTGCGAGGATTAGGGGTTGATCGGTGGGATTGGTGGCTTCTTTGGCGCTCAACATTGGGAGACTATGCACCATTAAATCGCGTGATTAAATGGTTGAGATAGTTTGGATCTGCCCCCTTTGGTTCTTTTATAGGGGTAGTAGATAAGGACATGATATTGGTGGTGGTTGATAGATTTACTAAGGGCTAGTTTGGATCGATGCCTGACGTTCATGCCTGGTAAAAAGTGGAGCCTGGCCATGGCCTGGATGTGTGGAAATTATTGACTGGCCAGGCTAGCCTGGGAGCAACATGTTTGGTTCGTGTCCATAACCTGCGCAATAATTATCTCCCTTATCAGTTCGTAAGAAGCTGCTGGCCCACAAGAAAAAATAATATTAAAATCTCAGGCACGAGCCAGGCTACCGATCGAGAACGCCTGATCCAGGCTAATGAGTGCGCCTGGTGTTTCAGCCAGGCTAATAACCATACTATATGCTCCAGGCCAGGTGTGACGCCCTCGATTCAATCGTACACTAATCATGCACGCAAATGTGTACGATCAAGATCAAGGACTCACGGGAAGATATCACAACACAACTCTACAAATAGAATAAGTCATACAAGCATCATAATACAAGCCAGGGCCTCGAGGGCTCGAATACAAGTGCTCGATCATAGACGAGTCGGCCGGAAGCAACAATATCCGAGAAGGACATAAGTTAAACAAGGTGCCATAAGATGGCTAGCACAAATCGGGATACAGATCGAAGAGGAGCGGGCCTCTGCCTGGGACCCTCCTAGGTCACTCACGGTCGTCGCTGGGCTGCTGCGTAGTAGTAGGCGCCTCCCGAGTAGTAGTCGTCATAGGCGGTGGCGTCGCTCCCTGGCTCCATCGCCCGATTGCAGCAATCGAGTAGAGAAAGGGGAAAAGGGGAACAGGCAACCGTGAGTACTCATCCAAAGTACTGCAAGCAAGGAGCTACACTACAAATGCAACATTATCAAAGGAAGGCCGTATATGTGAACTGGCTGCGTAAATGCCGAATAGAGAGAAGGCCTAGTCCTATCGAAGACTAGCATCTTCCTGAAACCCCATCTTGCAACAAACAAGAGGGAGTAGAGTAGCATAACTTAAAGTAGCAAGTGTTATCAACCTCGCCGGAGATCCTTTCTCGACTCCTGCGAGAAAGAAATCCCAGAGCCATACTATCCAGCTTATCATCACAATCCAATTCTCATCGCAATCCATTGCTCATATCCATGTCTCATCTCAAGTATCCGATTCTAGTTGTATCGATCGGGATACAACTCCAAGTGTCCGTTATCAGAGGATGTGCTATCGATAGATGTTTTCTTACTGCAGGGTGCACCAACTTACCCACCACGCCGCTTAACTCCGCCGGACACACTTTCTGGTCATGCGGCCTCGCCAAACAATACGCCGCAACCCGACCTAGGCTTAATAGAGAGGCCAAAGACGCCGGATTAAACCTATTCCCCTGTGGGTCATGGGCCATCTCCCCGAACTCCTCAAGACGTTGCGTCTGTGGCCGGAAGGCAGACCTAGCCCATCGAGCGTTCGGTCCAATCCGGCCAGCGCTTCGTCGTGACGTCTAATAAGCTTCTACCGATGTATACGACGCAGAACGCCCATACTTAGCCCACGTGATGGTTAGTGCTATCGGGCGAGGCCCGCCGGATCAAATATCCAAATCGAGTGGATTAGGAACGCGGTAACAAGCAGAGACTCACGAAGATGTGACCCGTTGCCCGTCTCGAGGACTTGCGGCAAGGGCTAGGAATGCCCGCCACGCCTCGTAATTATCTCGCGGGCACCCTCCGTGTCAACCCGTCTCCACATCACTCGCATAATTACACGCAGCGGGTACCCCTCGTGGTCGACCCGTCTTTCCAAGTAATGGTAAAAGTCCAAGTAACCGTGAGTCCAAACATCAAGGGAAAACACGAGGAATCACCCCGTGAATTCCACTCAATGTAGTCATCAAGGTGAACATAAGAGGATTCACCCTCGAGGTCCACACTTGAGGGTTGCACGACAGTCGTATCGGAAGTGGTTAAAGAGGAAATCACCCTCGATGACCACAACCGGATAGCTATACTCTGTGGTTAATATCGAAGTCTTTGTAGAGGTTTCACCCTCGGTACTCGATAGTAACCTAGTAGTGTCGAGCAACTAAGGGAAGTGATGTGCGGTGTCGGGCTTGGTCTTCGATCCAGTTGATCGGGTCTTCAATGATGAAGCAGGGCAACAAGGACAAGGTGGGGGTCACCGATGGGTCTCTAACCAACCTACACTAAGCGCTTTAGGATAAGGTGTAGGTAACAATAGCAGGTTACAATAAACAGGCTATGCAAGAATAGGAGCAAACAATAATGAGTAGCAAAATCTAATGCAAGCATGAGAGAATGGAATGGGCGATATCGGGATGATCAAAAGGGGGCTTGCTGGTTGCTCTCGCAAGAGAGAGGGTCGCCAACACCGTAGTCGAACCGGCCACCGCAGCTGGCGGTCTCGTAGTCTAGGAGAAAAGAGGAGAAACAATGAATACAAAGTAAACAGATGCATATCGATGCATGTTATGACAAGAAGCGATGCTAGGCGTGCCCTAACGTGGTATGAGGGGATCTTTGGTTAGGGAAAACATCCGGAAGTATTCCGGTTCGGACGTCTGTCGAGACGGATGAACCGGAGAGGAAAGTTTGCAGGTTCGATAGGTTAGAGACGTGTGGTGGACGAACGGATTGCAGATCCGGATTCGCCTCGCTGCTCGAGCAACTTTCAAGTTGAAAATATTTTAATCCGGATTACGGATTAAAAGATATGATTTTTAAAAGATTTTATTAATTTCTGGAATTTTATTAATTATATAATTAATTTCGAAAATGCATTTATGACATCAGCATGATGTCATGCTGACATCATCAGCCAACAGGGTTGACTAAGTCAACCCTGACAGGTGGGTCCCGCATGTCATTCACTAATGGCTAATTAACCTAATCAGATTAATTAACATTACTTAATTAAGTTAATCAATGATTAGGGTTAATTAGTCGGAGGGGGCGGCGAGGTTCGGGAGCTGCTGGGCGCCGGAGAGTCGCCGTAGGGGAAGCGTGGGGGCGAAAGGCGGCGCGTGCGGTGGCTGGGCGGTCGGCCGGATCCGCCAGTGAAGGGAGAGAGGAACGTGGGCGTTACAAGAGTCAAGGGCATCGAGCTGGCGACGGGCTGGCCACATTTAACGGAGGAGGCCGGAGTGGCGGATCGTCGACGGGGAGGAAGAGGGGCCTCACAGTGGAGGCAGGGGACTAAGCGGCGGGCTCGACGGCGGCATGACGACCGCTGGGGAGTGGTCGGGGAGGCCATGGGCGACGGAGAGCCACATGGCGGGCGTGAGGCCACATGGGCTCAAAGGACGGAGAGGAGGAGCCTCGACGAGTCGGTGTGGTGGAGGAGGAGGTCCGGCGTGGGGCCGGGGGCATGGAGGTCTCGGTCGAGTCTCCGATCCGATCGATCCAGGCGAGGAGAGGTGGGGCGCGTGGCGGGCTAGGGTTTGCTGGGCGTGGTATGTGGCGGGCGGCTGGGCGATGGGCGGCCCAGTGTGAAGTTGGGCCAGGCAGGGTTTGGGCCAAGGGTTTCTCTTCCACACTTTTTGTTTTAAATTTTGAAAAACTTTTATTTCTATGCCTATGTTTTCAATATGAAGTTGAACCGGGTTTGAATCAACGAGAGTTTAGTCACAGTAACCGAGGTGTCGTGGCATGAATAGCGTGGGATTACTGTAGCGTGATTATCCGGGCGTCACACCAGGCTAGTGTTTGCCTCACGAGGACATCAACCAAACAATCTCCAGGCCGATCTCAGGGAAGCTCCAGGCGGGGCAAAATTTTCCCAGGTCTCGATCCAAACTAGCCCTAAGTATGCTCACTTTATTCCCATGAAACATCCTACTACGTGAAAACTGAAAAGTGTGGCTAAAGCTTTCTCTCACAACATATTTACATTACTTGGCTTGCGAACTGTGATTGTGACTGATAGGCATGTAACCTGATGGTCAAACCGAAAGAGTGAATCAGTGCTTGGAAACCTATTTAAGGTGCATGAGCTTTCAACAGCCAAAGAAATGAATGAGCTGTGGCTCACTTTGGCAGAGTGGTGGTACAACACCACCTTCCATACTTCTCTGAAATCACACCATCCCAAGCTCTTTATGGTTTGTCTCCTCCTATGGTTGCTGAATCTGCTCTTCTTGATTCTATATGTGAAGTGACACATTGCTTCAGAGCAGACAAGCAGCCTGGGAAATCATAAAGGGCAACTTACTAAAGGCACAACAAAGAATGAAGTGTTATGCTGATAGAAAAAGTGAAGACTTATCTTTTCAAACTTGTGATGTGGCATATCTCAAGCCGCAGCCCTATAGACACACATCACTGAGTTTACATAAGCATGTGAAATTACTCTCAAGTTTTATGGGCCTTTCAGAATAATTGAACAAATTGGGAATACCACATACAAACTGCTCCTACCAGAAGGGTGTCAGCTGTACCCCACATTCCATGTCAGCCAGCTCAAGACACACCTTGGACCTCAGGTCATTCCCTCTCCTCATGTCCCATTAGTGAATGTTGATGGCGTAATACAGATGGAGCCTGAAGCTGTGCTAGGGAGAAAGCTCATTCGCAGGCCACAGGTTGCAATCAGCATCTCAGTTGTTCGCTGGCTGATAAAATGGGCCAATCTACCGGTGGAAGCAGCAACATGGGAAGATTCGGCGTTTGTCCAGAAGGTTTTTCCATCTTTCCAGCCTTGAGGACAAGTACTGTCTCACCTGGGGGGATTGTCAGGCCCTGTTCTGAAGTTAACTGAAGATATCCACTTCTATTTGAATTGTCAGGCCCTGTTCTGAAGTTAACTGAAGATATCCACTTCTATTGTTCCCTTGCTTGGTAGCTTGTTTTTCACGTTGATCTTTGGTCCATCGGCTGATGGCGCACGACACAGCTTTGCCAATGGGCCGCTTCCTTAACCATTGATCGACCATCCTTAGCACCAAGCCCTTGGTGTCGCTGTTGATCGTCCGACAATGGCCCACTTGCTTTAATTCCTGTTGCTCTACTTTTCACTTGCTCCCGCACTGTAGTGGCTATAAAGCCCTCTCCTCGTTCATTTTCGGTTACGCTTTTGTAATTGGGTTAAACCCTAGCCGCCTGTGGCGTGCTGTACCTACCTTCTTCCTTTCCATGTAACAGAAACCCAGATCTAAGCGGCTTAATCCTGCTTGTTCTTTGAATTTCATACAAATTTTCAGTGTTGGAATAGTTTAGGTCTTGACCATCTGTTAATAATTTTAGTGTGAAGAGTTCCTTGAGAGACCATCTCTTAATCTCCATGATTATTGGTCCACAGATTTCATAATTCCATGTGACAGATTGAGCTCATGTACTCCCTCCAAACGAGTTCTGATCACCACGGAAGAATATGATCATGCTTTCCAGTCTTTGATAAATAATATATTTAAAATAGAGTATTACTATTCTGCAACCGGTTGCATAATACTTATTCTACAGCTAGTTTTGCACTGCCTTCCAATAACAATGTGTCCTGCCTTGACTCGATCTATTGTACTGCCTCTACAGTCAGGTTATGGAGGTTGTAGAATAGTAAACCTATATATTTGAATATATAGAGTGGGTCACACAAAGATTGTACAAACAGATTGATCACAAATAGCAATTATATTTTTGCGAGTTTTACCATGGCATATCTATATTGTGATAAAAACTATGGGCCCAACTGCAACATGGATGTTATAAAAGTTGAGTCACTCTGAACCACTTAATGAAATCGTTGCACTTTGAACCATGCATACTTGTACCATTGAACCATGTTCGGTGTGACCACATAGGACTGATTAGTTGCGAGTCAGTGCGATAATGTCCATTCTAAACATGGTCATTGTGAATTTGTGATATATTTATACAAATATCATACTTCCAATTTAATTTTTATTTATTTTGTCCTTCAAAGTAACCCAAGTCTCATAATACATGGCCCAGAGTGAAATTACTCATCATGAGAAGTAAAGAAGTATTATGAATTTGTGACCAAAGCAGACAACACGTAGCTCTACATTTGTTTTAAGCACACAACTTAATTGTTATGTGATTGTAGCCGATGGGCTTTGTTTTTTCTTTATCTTGTCAGGAACTCTTTTCAGAGATTGGTGAGCTTAAACGTTATTCTGTTAACTACGATAAGGATGGGAAGTCTCAGGTAGATTATTGTTGAGCAATGTCTTCTCCAAGTATCATATATCATCTGTAGTTTCTACACCACAGATCTTTCTTGACTCTTTTCCTGTTAGGGACGCGCGGAAGTTGTCTTTGCAAGAAAAGTAGATGCTTTGGATGCTATTGAGAGATATAACGGTGTTCTGCTTGATGGGAAGCCAATGAAGATAGAGCTCATTGGAAATAAGACCGAGCCACACCCAACAGAACCTTTGATGTACAACAGCACTTCTTCTAACTACAATGCAACTCCAAACAGGTTAGTCTTTTTAATTAGATTTCTTATGTATGGTTTAATCACTGTCAAAGAATGGGATATCCTTTTCGCTCATATAAGGACATTCTCTTACACTACACCTGTTGATGTTTTTCTAATCCTTTGAAGCAATCTGTCATTTTTAATGCATCGAATTGGTTAAGTTGTGTCCTGAACCTAACATCTGGCCAAATGGAAGAGTAGCAGAGTTTGGAAACGTAGAAATTTAGATTCCAGTACACTTGTTTATGTTTGTCAATGTTTTAAATTGTTTCGTTGGTAACACTTCTGATCATTATTCTCCGTGATCGTGTAGCCACAGTGAGTAGGTGCCCCTACCGCTGCTGCGTGATAGCATTCACAGAGCTAGGCTATTCAGTCTAAATTATCTAATAACGTGGTGATGATTGCAATCTGTAATATAGGGCTTTTGTTTGTGAAGCAGCACAGGTGTGTGGAGGAGCAACTCCACCTTACTGCTACAAAGTGTACAGCACAAGAGTTGAAGGAACTACTTCAACGTGCTGCGCTAGATATCGCTCTAGAGGCGAATGTAGGCCAATATGGCAGCTGGAGTTCAATCCAGAACTCCTAGAGCACAAGATCTACTCCAAGATCTTATATAAAAACACCAAGTTCTATTATAGGTAGTGGGGTACATAGTGTGGTTACAAAGTAGAGGTGAGGACCTCTATTTATAGGGCTTTGGGAAGCCTTTACATACTTCTACTTATAGCTGGAACACTCTAGAAAAATATCATTTAAGATTCACCATTCTACTCATAGCTACTCACAGCTAGAGGACTCCAGAAAACATTAGGTAGGGTAGAAAAGAAAAGAAATACTACACTAGAGTGGAAGCATCTAGAAGTAGCCAAACAAATCTGACATACGATTTGTTTTTTCTTTTTCCTCATCTAGTGTTCCTCATCATTCTCCCCTAGTTGTTTGGAACTCGCCCTCGAGTTATCTTCATAGAGCGCTTCTTCTGGATGGTAGAGAGTCAAGTCCGAAACATTGGAAGTGTTGGATATACGCATGTCGCTTGGAAGATCTATCACATAAGCGTTATCATTTACATTCCTCACGATAGAGAAGGGTCCATTAAGGGTCCATACCTTCGCTGCCTAAGTTTCTCTTTAACAATCCCACAAAGGATTGTTCATGGAACTACTATCGAACCTAAAGGTAGCCTCTTTTTTCGGAGGTATACCATCACCTTATCACCAACTTGGAATAATTTCGGCCTCCTTTTGCAGTCAGCAAGTTGTTTATATTTCTGATTTTGTGCTTCCAAAACACCATGAATCTTTTCAAATAACTTAGTGTAATTATTAGCAAAGGACAATGCTGATTTTGAGTTTTCCCTTGATGGTAGCTTCACCAGGTCCACCACATGTGTTGGAACTTTAGTGTAGACAATGGAAAAAGGGCTCCTTCCTGTGGACTATGCTTGGAGTTATTGTAGGAGAACTCTGCATGAGATAGAGCCAAATCCCATTGTCCCTTTCTTTTCTCCACAAATGCAACGGATCAGATTACCCCAAAACTTGTTTACCACTTTCGCTTTGTCCATCTATTTGTGGATGAGCAGTGCTAGAAAATTTCAATTCAGTGTTGAATTGCTTCCACAAAGTGAGCCAAAATGCAATAAGAAACTTGGTATCACGGTTTGAGACGATGGACCTTGGTACTCCATGAAGTCTGACCACTTCTCGAAAGAACAAATTTGCCACATGATGAGCTGTTGTCTTGCGACATGGGATGAAATGAGCCATCTTAGAGAATCTGTCCACGACCACAAACACAACATCACTCCCTCGTGGTGTTCTTGGCAAGCCTAAGACGAAGTCCGTAGAGATGTCCTCCCATGGAGCGACAGGAACAGGCAAACGCATGTATAACCCTGTGTTCTGGACTTGGCCTTTGCAGGTTTGACATATAGGGCATCGCTGAACAAACTTCCCAGCATCTCTCTTTAGTTGTGGCCAAAAGTAGCGAGCTTCCAGGTTAGCGGTAGTCTTGTCCCGTCCAACATGGCGACTAAGATCATTTGAATGGAGTTCTCTAATTAGTTTGTCACGCAGAGAACTCCTTGAGATGCACAAACGATCATTTTTGAAGACATAGCCATCTTGCACCAAATAGTCATCACCTAATGGCTGGCCCTGACATGCTTCACCCAAACATGGCCAAAGTCATCATCATCTAAAAAGCACGGACATGGGGACGGAAAGACGGGGATACGGGATACGGCATTTTCCAAAAACAGCCATTCGGGGATACGGCGAGTATATATAAAATAAAATAAAAATATGCCATGCAATACAGAGTTAAGACAGAAAATTAAAGAGAAATAGATCAAAATAAAGAATAGACTAGAGTACTGCCCCATTTGGTGTCTCTTTTATCAAGTGCTTGATCGATCCTCGCCCCCCCATCTCATTGCAAGTTGCATCTTGCAAAACACATCAAACACAAATTGTAAAGAAGATTAGAAGAGTAGAAGATATATTCTGTCCCACAACAAGAACACATGGAAAACAGTAAAAAAGATGTTTGCTTTGCTTACCCAATTTGCAATGCCATTTCGCTCCCAATTGCAGAATGGTTTGGCAATCTCAACTCTGAAGTTCTCAACACCATATTTTAAATAGAACACAAATAGCAAGGCTCAGATGGCCACAAAGTCTCATACACATAAAGTTCAAATGGCAAATAGGTAGTTCATAAGTCGATTACATAACAACTACAAACATAAATGGAGAGAATGACTGATAGTCTCATCCTCTCATGGCTGAAGGAGCGAATGGCAGATTGGCAGTAGACTCAAGTGAGAGAACCAATGATTTCCTCCTCCAATTCTGGTTCATCAAGTGAAAGATCTGCAGCTTCAAGCATGCCAACACCAGAAAAAGACTCAACTCCATCACCCCCAACATCCCACATTCGGCTTGGCCCAGTTTTATATGCTTGAGAATTCCTTGAAAGAAGGCGATGGTTGTTGTGTGTGTACACCAAATCGGAAGCTCTAGCAGGTGTTAGCTTGTTTCTTCCAGAACTATGGATGAAACCATATGTGCTCCAATTCCTTTCACAGCAAGAGGAAGATGCAGGCTGCCCAAGTACCTTCAATGCCACATTTTTTAGTAGCCTTGTGCTGACCCCATGAGTGCCCCACCATTGTTTAGGTTCAAAATCAGCTCTATCTTCAATAGAATCTGGATTTTCAAAGGCATTCATGAAAAGAGCAAAATCAGCAAATTCCTTCTTGATGGTTTTGAAATCCTCTTGATCTGGATAGAACTTCCGAAAGCACTTGTTTCTCATTTCTATAACTTCATGGTCATCATTGGGGCTGATACGGCCAGGGACTTCATTAATCCAAGCTGGACTATAGTACCTATAATATGAAGTAAATAAAATCAGCAAGCATGTTCAAGTTGCTCTTGGTTTAGTGAGTGAGCAAGACAATGAGAAACAATGAAGATTATACCTTGGGTTTAGTGAGTGAGCAAGACAATGTAAAGGGGTATTGCTCTTGGTCCATCGGGAAACAAGGATCTCTTTAATAATGTCATACAAGATACACTCGTCACCTTCCTCCTTTCCTTCAAACCTATAGATGGGCATTTTGACCTATGAAAGAAGCAACAAATAAAATCAGCATGCTCCACAAATGAAAACATCATGCTAATGTAACGAGTAATGAGCAACTAATCATTTACCTTCTCTATCATGGAATCCCACATTTCATAGATCAAATAGAGACATGGCTTGTCCGTGTCAGCCAACCTTATCATTGCATAAATAGGCTCGGTGAAAGAAACAACGTATCCAATTCTGTCCCACCAAATATCATTGAGAATAAGCTCCTTAACCCTTTGAGCTTTAGCTGTATCATCCTCCCTATAAGCAGCCCAATTAGGATGAACAACCATTTGAACAAGTGCATCCTTGATCAATAGAAGCCTCTTGAGCATGATCACGACACTTGCGAATCTAGTTTCTGCAATTTGAAGAAATTTGAGCTTGCTGAACTCGTTGAACATAGACAACCTCATGCTATGAGTCATGACAAAGTTCTTGATAAAAGAAGCTTCCTCAGCCACCTCTTTGATGAACCAAAGATGGAAATTGTCTCCCTCGTTGTTCTTCGGATCACATATGTTCTTCAATGCAAGATTGAGAGTGTGCACTATGCAAGAAGTCCAGAATATGTTCTTGTACTTTGCTTCAATCATCAACCCAGCAGCTTTGCAGTTTGCAGCATTGTCGGTCACCACTTGAACCACACACTCAACTCCAACTTCCTCGATCACTTCCTTTAGCTTCTCAAAGATGTATTCCTTGGTTTTAATCTAGCAATGAAGACAAGTCAGCAAGCAATATATGCAACTAAAAGGAACAAAGGACAAAGTAAATTATGTAGGTACAAAGATTTTACCTCTCCCTCGGTGTCAATTGCTTCTAGGAACATTGGACCACCTTCTGTCACAGCCATGAAGTTTAGAATGGGCCGCCTTTGAGGATCAGACCACCCATCCGTCGCAATGGTCACTCCTTTGTAAGGCCATGTTGATTTAATAGGCTCTAGGCTCCTCTGAATATGCTTCTTCTCTTGATCAAGAAGAGTTGTCCTCAATGAATTATATCCTGGAGGCACATACCCACCCAAGATGCTGTTTGCAATGAAGCTCATGGCTGCCCTAAAGTCAGGGTTCCTTGCAAGATTGAATGGAAGCCCTACAATATACACGAAACCACCAAGGTAGCAATTCAGCATCCAACAAATCAGCAACACATAAATGATAAATCTATCCATGTTTGACAAGAAAAGAATGCACACCTGCAGTGTAAAACATCCTAGCAATATGAGCATCAGCTTGTTGCCGGACTTCAGCATTAAAACTCTCTGCAATAGCTGTTTGCTTTTGTTTTCTTGTTGGAGCAGATGCATCATAGGGGGGTAAAGGAATTGTATGCCTGGTTGGACCATTTTGAAGGAGTTGAGCAGCTGCTCTATCTTCCTTGCAAAGTTGCTCAAAGGCAGCATGTGGTATTTTGTCACATGTAGCTACATCTTTCTTTGTTATCTGAAGAAGATGAGGCTTCACTCTTGAATAGCTGCCTGGGTAAATTTTCTTGCAGAAATTGCAGCGGAACTTGGCGTTTCCTCCACGGCTACCAGAGGCAACAGCTGCACAATCACCATTTGCTTCTTCTGGTACAAGCTTCTGCACATAAGCCCACAGAGGATACCTTGGATCTACAGCACCAGGACCAAGACGGCCTTCACTCTCACCCACGGACGATTGGCTACCAGCTGTGGCGCTCCCAGATGCCATGCCACTTGCTAGTTGCTACCTATCAACAAGTGTGCAGCAACACAAGCTGTTAAATTCAGAAATAGGCAGTAGCACTAGCAGGCTAGCAGCAGCAGCATCAGCCCAAGCAGCACAAGCAAGCAGCAACAGCATAACAAACAGCAGCAGCACAAGCAGAGAGGTAGCAACAACAACAAGCTAGCAAGCATCCAGATCCAGTAGCTTAATCCCTTAATAATGGAACAAAATCTGAATCTGAAGAATAAAAGAGGAAGAGGTTGAAGAATGGAGAAGCTGCTGGGTTACCTACAGGCTACAGCAGCGAGGAGTCGAGGAGGCAAGGAGAGAGAGAGACTGCTGCTGCTGGTGCTGGATGGAGGAGTCGCCGTCGAATCCAGGAGTCGCCGGCGCCGGCGGCGGCGAGTCCAGGTGGTGGAAACCTCGATCCAGAAGGTGGCGGCTCCTTCTGTTCGAGCTGGGAGGCAGGGAGCAGCTCGTATGGCACGCTGGAGACCCTGCAAAATAGGGTTACATATTGGGCCGTGGCTGGGCCGGGGGTGTGTTTTTGGGCCAGGCCATATCCCTAACGTGTCCCCGCGTATCCCAGTCGTTTTTTCTTTTTTTTTAATTAGAATTTCGGGATACTAAAATTACAGATCCCGCCAGATCCCCGTGATCCCCGCCAGATCAGGACGGCAGTTCGGTGATTCCTGGCGTGTCCGTGCTTTTTAGATCATCATCCTCATACAACTCCTTTGTTTGATCCATGCCTGGAAGTTCAGCCTCAAAAGAAGTCAAGAGGCTTGCACGATGACTCAAAGCATCGGCCACTCGGTTAGTTGTCCCAGATTTATGAACGATGAGATTGTTAAACCTCTCCAGATATGCTGCCCATCTTGCTAGTATGCGGTCAAAATGTTTTTGATTTCTAGAATGCTTCAAGGATTGATGGTCACTATAAACAATGAACTCTTTAGGCAGCAAGTAGACTTCCCAAGTTTTCAAAGCTCTGAAAATGGCATACAATTCTTGTTGATAGGTACTCCGTTTCTGTGTAGCTTCGCTTAACTTCTCACTAAAGAAAGCAACGGGCTTCCTTTTGTGAGATAGAACAGCTCCAATGCCTACTCCACTTGCATCACACTCCAACTCAAAAGTCTTGTTGAAATCAGGTAGCACCAAGACAGGAGCTTGTTAGAGTTTTTGCTTGATCTCATTGAAACTAGCTTCAGCCGCTTCCTGCCATTGGAACTTTCCTTTCTTCAGGCACTTTCGGTAATTGGTGCCATGATAGTGCTGAAATTCTTCACAAATCGCCTATAGAAAGTTGCAAGGCCATGAAAACTTCTTACCTCAGAAATGGTCTTTGGAGTTGGCCATTCTTGGATTGCTTCAACCTTGAATCATCAACATGGATACCGTCACATGTTACGATTTAATCCTATGAAAAGATGTTGTGTTTGCAGGAAAACACATTTCTTCAAGTTGGCGAGAGCTCATTTTCCCTTAGTACTTCTAGCACCTTCCGGATGTGATCAAAGTGTTCATCCTCATCCTTGCTATAGATCAAGATGTCATCGAAATGGACCACAACAAAGTGGGATAAGAAGGGTCAAAAGACTTGATTCATCAAGTGCATAAAGGTACTTGGTGCACTTGAGAGTCCAAATGGCATGACCAGCCATTCAAACAACCCATCCTTTGTCTTGAAGGTTGTTTTCCGTTCATCCCTGAGTCTGACATGGATTTGATGATATCCGCTTCTTAAATCTAGCTTCGTGAGCACTCTTGCTCCACTAAGCTTACCCAACATATCATCCATATGGTGAATAAGGAATCTATACCTTAGAGTGATCTTGTTAATGGCTCTACTGTCGGTACACATGTACCAAGATCCATCTTTCTTTGGCGCGAGCAGGGGTGGTACAACACATGGGCTAATACTTTCTCGAATGTGCCCCTTCTGCAGCAATTCCTCCACTTTCTCCTTCAATATATCATGCTCTTTTGGGCTCATTCGATAGTGTGGAGGATTAGGAAGACTTGCTCTCGGAATTAAGCCAATTCTATGTTGAATTCCTCTCATCGGTGGCAGACCTTGTGGCTCTCATAGTATGTGCAACACACAAATCTGCCTCCTTCAAGTCTTCCATAAACTCATGAGAGGTGTGGGAGATAGTTAACATAGTTTTTCTCTCCTCCTTAGAGGTATTACCTTCAGTTTTGTTTGGTAGAATAATGATCTTTCTCCTGTTCCAAATGAAAAGAGTAAGAATTTTCCTTGCCCTTGTGTGTAGTATCCACAACAAATTGTGAAGGTCTCCCAAGAAGGACATGGCTGGCATCCATATCAACTACGTCAGACAACACGTTTGAGCGATAATGCTTTCCCAAAGAAAGTGGCAGGTTGCATTGTTTGGTGATTCTCATATTCACTCCTTTCTTGATCCATCCAATAGTGTAGGTTTCAAGCTTTAAATGGTTCACCAACTTCGGGAGATAAGATTATCGCAACTGCAACTATCAATCACTAATTTGCATATCTTGCCATTCACCATGCATTTGCTCTCAAATATTTTCTTCCGTTGTGTCGTCAGGCTGTGGTGTGGAACATAGGAGACGCTGAATCAACATACCACCTCCACACCTTCTTCTTGACAAACCTCTTGTCCCTCTACATCTTCAGATTTGTATTCTTCCTCATCGTCTTTACCATCATGGATAGTTGTGTTAACAAATTTTCTTAGTGGGCAACCGTTGGATATGTGTCCCTCTTTACCACATTTAGGGGTGGAAACGGATCGGATGCGGATTGGATAGTGCTCTTACCACTTCCATTTCCATATTTTCAAACGAATACAAATGCGAATACGGATGTGGCTCGGATGTTATTCAAATACGGATACGTATCGGATGTTCACTCGATTCAGAACGGATACGAATAATAGTGACATATTGGTTAAGTAAATTAGTCAATGGTTATGTGACATGAAATAATCTACTTGTAACATACAATAAGTCAATGATAAGTAGGTTTATGAATATATACTATTGTAGTGCATAATAATTTGTAAATTTCATCATACAAAGAGTAAAATTTGACCACTTATTTGGCTTTTATGTTGGATAATTGGAATAATGGGGCTAGAATTTTAAAAATACTCCCATAATCTTATTCGGATACGGATATATCCACTTCCATATCCATATTTGTGTCAAAATCTCATACCATATTTGTTTTTTTATTTGTTAAATAAATTCGGATACAGATAATTTCCATTTCCATTTTCGTTCGAATGCGGATGTTTCGGATACGAATAGGCATTTTCTCGAATACGGATATCGGATATTTCGGATTATCCACTGCCACTTTCCACCCCTAACCACATTTATAGCACTTCGTGCCTTCATTTGCCTTACCCTTGCCTCTTGTTTGCTTTGAGATGGGTCGTTTTGCCTTTGGTGGAGTGGTCTTTTCTTCCAGTCCATTAGTGTGATCCCTAGACGAGCCTTCGGTATGAGGATATGGAGGATATGGAGCCTTAGTTGTCTTTATCATCCTCACAAACCTCTCGGCCTTCAAGGCTAGAGCTTGTGCTTGATTAATGGACCAGATTTGTTGCATCATCAATCGATCTTGAATAGCATCATTGAGACCATTGATGTACCTTGCAACTTGTTGATCTTCAGTTTCAGCAAGGTTGCACCTCACTTGTAGCCTTAGAAACTCTTCCGTGTAATCTGAAACAGTCTTATTTCCTTGAGCACAATTTTGGAATTGGATAAATAGGATCTGGTCATAATCAGCGGGTAAAAATCTCCCTTTCAAGACTTTACAATTGTCGCCAAGTTCTCACACGAGGTTCTCCTCTCAGCCTGCGTTCTTCTTGAACGCGATACCACCATGCACCGGCTCCTCCTTTCAGCTTGTAAGCGACCAAAGGAACTCTACGATCTTCCGGAACCTCTATGACCTCAAAGAAAGTCTCCACTTCATATAACCAATCAAGGCACCCTTCAATATCAACATTTCCATTAGAAGTTGGGATTTCAGTTTTTACCTTGTATGTATCCCTTGCATATGTAGGGTTGGGCACTCTCCGATATGCATAGAGATCAGGCTCTTCAAGGGCATCATCATATTCTTCACCTTCAGGAGCTTCAACATAAATTGGCCTTCTTGAATTATGCTGGACTGCACGTTGTTGTGGTGGCCTTGCTCCAAGATTACCTCTCCTTTGTTGAACATCTTCTTCTTTAGATGAATCTCCTTCATTGGCAGTAGAGGGGAACACCCTCTCTTATCATCTCAACCAGCTGGTCAAATCTCCAATTAAGATCTTCACGCGGCTCTTTGATTTGTTGTTCTGCAGCATCCATCCTCTTCTCCAATTGCTCCATTGCTTGCTCTCAAAGAGGACATAGAACTAGTATGGATCAACGAGGCTCTGATACCACCTGAAGCAGCACAGGGTTGTGGAGGAGCAACTCCACCTTGGTGCTACTAAGTGTACCACACAAGAGTTGAAGGAACTACTTCAACATGCTGCGCTAGATATCGCTCTAGAGGCGAATGTAGGCCAATATGGCAGCTGGAGTTCAATTCAGAACTCCTAGAGCACAAGATCTACTCCAAGATCTTAGATAAAAACACCAAGTTCTATTATAGGTAGTGGGGTACATAGTGTGGTTACAAAGTAGAGGTGAGGACCTCTATTTATAGGGCTTTGGGAAGCCTTTACATACTTCTACTTATAGCTGGAACACTCTAGAAAAATATCATTTAAGATTCACCATTCTACTCATAGCTACTCACAGCAAGAGGACTCCAGAAAACAGTAGGTAGGTTAGAAAAGAAAAGAAATACTACACTAGAGTGGAAGCGTCTAGAAGTAGCCAAACAAATCTGGCGTATGATATTTTTTCTTTTTCCTCATTTAGCTGCGAAAAAAGCGAAGCGAAAGATTGTGTTATAGTTCAGTACGTTCTGACAATCAGGCACATTTTCCACTTGGTAGACGTTTCCAGCTTAAAACTTTTCATGTTTGTGCATGCAGTAACTCTGCCACCCTTCGGTGGAGGACTTAGCGAACATAAAATGAGAAACTGAGAATGTTGCGCTATATTTTAGGTGCACTGCGGAGATATGAAACGGTAAAATAAAGAACATAAGTTTGCTGCCACTCTTCGGTGGAGGACTTATCGATAACATAAAATGAGAAACTGAGGATGTGAGATATATCTTAGGTGCACCGTGGAGATTCGAAAAGGTAAAATAAAGGATATAAGGCCCTGTTTGGTTCGGCTGTGGATTTCTAAAAGCAGCTGTGAAAAATCTGCTGTGGAAAAACAGATGTGGAAAATCTGATGTGAAAAAGATTTAGGTCATTTGGCAAACCAGCTGACACAGCTTTTTCAGATTTTGGCCCGCATCGGAATCAGATTTTGGAAAGCACGTCCTGGGCTGCTTCCGCTTTTGGTTCAGATTTTGGCAGCGGATTTTTGGAATTGGATTCTGCTGGGTTCGCCCTTTGGTTCAGATTTTGCTCTTGTGACAGCGAATCCGTTGATAAAAGCTGAACCAAACAGGGCCTAAGTTTGCTGCTTTGAATATCAATGATTAGATGCTGCTGGTAGTGAGGCATGCGCTTGAGTGGTTCAGGCCAGGAGTGGACTTGGGTGTTGGATGCTTGGGCGATGGGCCCGGGAGATGGTGCGGTGCTTCCGCAGCAGTGGGATCGAATGTCGGGACTGCGGAGGCGGTGGCAGTACGAAGACGATCAATGGCTTGATGCTGATTGAGTGGTGGTCTATGTCGACTTGGCTGGTGTGACTCTTGGAGTTGATTTGGCGTGTCTGTCGGGATGGCCATTGGGGGCCGCTGGCGACTGTCTGGCGTGGCTTGGGTTACGAGGCAGTCAGGTCATTCGGCTATGCGGTTGTGTGGCCTACTCGCAGGTGGAGTATGGCGGGGCAATGGCCCCAGAGGACTGTGAAGGGGGGCTGTGTAAAGAGTGGAGGCTAGACGTATGTCGGGGTAGCGGCCCTGTGTAGCGCCCCGGGACCGGCAGTATGCAGATCTAGTGCATCTGCTAGCATCTGCATAATATCGATCCTAAGACACCACCTTCACACAACAACGTGCACGCCATGTGGGTGGAAAGCAAGCATCACAACATAATTCCAATACAGATCCGCAAGAACATGCATATACAACTCCGGAGAGTCAAATTAATGAATGAATACCATACAAGGGTCATACGATGACCAAGATATAACTCATAAAACAGAAGCAAATATACCTTTGACAGCTAAATCATACAAATGCCTTAAGAAGGCTTTAGAGAAGAGCAAATGGCGTCCATATCCCTGCCCTGGCCAGACCTGCCTAGGGATAACTAGCTAATGATTATATAACTTTTTGGTGGGTCACTCCCTTACTAGTCTCTTCTTGGTCATGGGATGAAGCACGCATTTTTGCCCTTCCGTTTGAAACTATAATGATTGGTTCACCCATTGTGCATGACCCCATGGGCGAATTGCCAAGGGCGGCCCAATGGAAGATGGCAAAAGGTCATTGGGACCACGTCACTCCAAGGTATCTTAATATGCTCCAACCTCGAGGGAGATTTCAACCGTGTGTTTCGCTTTGATAGTGTCGGAGTCACTAAACCATTGGACCTTGTATGGATGAGGATGGCGCTTCTTTTAAGATGCAACTTGGAGCATAGTTATTCACTTGCCAAATTGTGCCAACTACCACCATCAATGATGTCCTTGGTGGATCTTCCTTGGATTCCTTCTTTGATGTAGAAGATATGGCATCTTTGATCATCGTCATTTTGTTGTTGAAGTGTCGAGATCTTGGAGACGACTCTTGTGGGACTTGAGTCGAGCAACATGATCCAAAGGTTTCAGTTCTCCTTCACTATAAGATTCGTACTCTCCATCGGCATTGAGGATCTTAGTGCCTCTTGTAGGATGACATCAAGATAGCAAGGTGAAACGTCAAGTTCAAGATGACATCAATGGAGTACTTGATGACATCAATGGAGTAGGATGACATCAAATCCGCTATCTTGCCTCTTGTAGGATGACATGTCATCTTGGTTGGAAATCCGCTATCTTGTTGTATGGTTGGATATCACAAATGAGGATGGAGAGGCAAAAGAAAAATATGCACCTGCAAAGATATTGAGGAAAATGAGCAATACAAAATGCCCCAACGAAGACTAAGCTCATGGTGCACAAACTTGAGGAGAGAAGCTAGCTTTGGTTGCACGTAGAGGGCAAGGATTCGACCACTTGACTGCTATACTACTGCCAGAACTTGATGTTTTCCTACGAGTATCCTTGGCACTTGTATTTCTATTGCTCTTTGTACCTTTTGCTAACAAGCTTCTTCTTTCTCTTTTTTGTGATACTTTTCTTCATTTTGCCTTTCCTCGTTGAGCCAAGATTTGCCATCAAGATAATGCGAGGATAGAAAGCACACCTCTGATCAATGAAATAAAAAAGTCGTGCAAGGCAAGTGATTGATACCCGAGAATACTCGATAAGCTAGTCTCGGTAGGTTCAAGGTAATTGCAAAAAATGGAATGGCTCACAAGGTGGCAAAGTTGCGTGACGAAATGATATGGTGATGTCCATAAGATGCTTTGCATCAGGTCCATCAGGTTCCTTGTTCTTTGCGCGGAGCCTGGCGCTGCTGGGGCCACACCCATGCAGGCCACAGAGGCGATGGGTTTTGAGTGCAATAACGAGTGTGTTCTTGATTCCCTCATGGACTGGCATCATGAAATGACTATTTGTAAGAAAGTTAACCTATATGTTGGGACGAAGGTTTTTTATGATTTTGACCTTGGACAGTTGCATCTACTCGGTAGTCCAGAGGCTGTTTTACCGCACATAAATGAAGTTCGAACGTGAGTTTTCTGCACCTGAAGAATTCTGATTATGGACTTAAGGGTTGTGGCTCCTCATTTGGATTTGCAAAACTGATTCCAGCCACATGCCTGTAGATACCGACCCACGTGTACATTTTCTAGAGTATTAACATGCACAGCCTATCATATTACAAAATGCATTCTATTATTTGTGGGACACCAGATGTCAACCACATTCTGTAGCCTGCATGTCAACTGACATAGATTTGGCTATGCAGGCCTTTTGAGCAGTGAATGTAAAACCAGCTTTATTTTTGGCAGGCCTTTTTACACCATACATTCATTAGTTTGGTACTGCTTTTGCAGTTTGCTTCAGAGAGGTGACCCGAGAGGGCCATTTCATGGTAATGGTCGTTCTGGAGGCAGTGGTCAGGGCGGTGCTGGCAAAAGAGGAATGTTTCAAGGCAACGTTCGTCCTGGAAACACTGTCCAGGACGGTGGTGGGCGGGGTCAGGGCAGAGCCAGAGGGCATGATCGCAGCCGAGTTCCGGCCTCTGCTGCGGATCTTGATGCTGAACTGGAGCAGTATCATGCAGCAGCAGTGAAGCAAAAATGAGGCTCTGATGTACTCCGTATATTTTATACTCCCTCCGTCCATATATAGGTGACGTGGTTTTAGTCCAAATTTAAACTAAAACCACGTCACTTATTTATGAACGGAGGGAGTATATACATAGATTGTTGCATTATTAGTTTTCTGCTTTTAGTCGTCAGGTACCATGTTGAGAAAAGTTGGAAGGCATTAATTCGACATTTACATCTGCTGTGCTTTTCATATCCCTACTCCGTGCTGGATATGCCGTATTACCTAATTTTGAAACAGGGGTGTTCTCTTGGGGTTTATTTGGATAGTAAGATTACAAAGAACTAGTTCTTGTTAAATTCAATTTCTAACTGAATCTTGGATATGTCGTATCATCTTGTTTGGATTATCTAACTGAATCTTTAGACATAGAAAACCGAGTTCTGCAAAAAGATCCGTCTAAGGCTCATTGAGATGGGACTTTGTTATGTCACATCTAAGTGATATCTCCCTTTGTGTGGTCCCTTTTTCCTATGCAGCACACCTTTTTAGCTTGGTTTGTTCTTGTATTTTTGTTTTTGTTTCTTGATTTTTTTGAGCAACTGTTTTTGTTTCTTGTAGATGTGCTGTTTTTGTCTGGATTGATGCAGCATTTTGTTGGGCTGGGTTTTTTTTTTACTTTATATTTGGGCATTTTCATTTCTATTGAATTTCTTCTAGCTGACGGCTTTGCTTTGTGTTGTTTTTGACAGGCCTGGCCAAAAGAAAAGGCAGACTATATTTAATATCCGGATAAAAAGAATATAAAAATATTGATAGATAAAATCACCAAAAAGAGCATGCTGGTGAAAAACACAATGAAAAATAATAATACTCCCTCAAAAGTCGTACTAAAGTCCGAGACACTTTGGGATTAAGGGAACGGAGGGAGTAATAATTTAAGACGTGTTTACAATGAAAAAATAATATTTCTTTTGAAGTTATACTAAAGTTGAGGTATTTATTTTTGGTATGGAGGGAACGTGTTTGGTTGCTTGCTGAAATTGAACTAATCCTTGAGTGGTTTTGGTAATTCATAATAACATATATCTTATTGAGCTAATATTCATTCAAGTTAAAGATTTCAGGATGCTCAATGATTGGCATGGCAAGGATTATTGATTGTGGACCCTTCAAAATACTAAGGACATGAATTGACAAAAGCTCAAGACTCTACATTTTTGGTATATTTTTTTGTTAAGTGACCTAAGATCACATTGAGTCCATAGGAAAGCTAATATTATTAAAAAGAGATGAGATTTTGATTATGATCTATTTGCTCAAGTGCTTAATGATATTGCTTCAAAACCCTTAACCACTTCCTCTATCCAAATATGTCCAAAACCCTACATTATAACTTGGCCCCATCAAAATTTCTCCATCTGGACATTGCCTCTGCCAAACCCTAACAAATCGGAGTCACTGGTATGGTTCTTGGTCCCACCGGTTTAGCCTGCCCAACCTTCTATAACCAGTTGCAATTATTTTGGTCTCACCGAGTTTTGCAATCGGTCCCATCGAGATGGCTTGTCAACTTCTGTAACTTGTTGCAACTATTTCGGTCCCATCGAGTTTTGCAATTGATCCCAACGAGAGGGCGTGCCAACCTTTCTGTTGCCTTATTGCTTCACTTCGGTCCTACCGAGTTGATGCAGTCGGTGCCACCGAAACGAGGTTTGCCCTAACCATTGCACATCGATTCATCCGAGTTGTTCCCTATCGGTCCCATCGAGACCTCCAACGTTCATATCTTTTACACAGGTCAGTGCCATCGAGATTTCTGATCGGTGCCATCGAGTTGGGTCAAAAGTGTGTAACAGTTGGATTTTGTGTGGAGGCTGTTTATACCCCTCCACCCCCTCTTTCTCAGTAGGATAGCCATCAGAACATGCCTACACTTTCACTACTCATTTTTCGAGAGAGAACCACCTACTCATGTGTTGAGATCAAGATGTTCCATTCCTACCATTTGAACCTTGATTTCTAGCCTTTCCCAAGTTGCTTTCCACTCAAATCCTTCTTCCAGCATAGCTAAATCTCTCTCTCTGTGTGTGTGTGTGAGAGAGAGAGAGAGAGAGAGAGAGAGAGTTGAGTGTTGGGGAGACTATAATTTGAAGCACAAGAGCAAGGAGTTCATCATCAGCACACCGTCTATTACCTTTTGGAGAGTGGTGTCTCCTAGATTGGTTAGGTGTCGCTTGGGAGCCTCCGACATGATATGGAGTTGAACCAAGAAGTTTGTATGGGCAATGAGATCGCCTACTTCGTGAAGATATACATGAGTGAGGCAAGTCCTTCGTGGACGATGGCCATGATGGGATAGACAAGTTTGCTTCTTCGTGGACCCTTCGGGTGAAGCCTTCTATGGACTCACGCAACCGTTCTCCTTTGTGGGTTGAAGTCTCCATCAACATGGATGTACGATAGCATCACCTATCGGAACCATGCCAAAAATCACCGTGTCCCCATTGCGTTTGCCTTATCCAAACCATTCCCTTTAATTACATGTGCATGTCTTACTTTGCGCAGCTATACTCTTAGAATTGCATGTGTAGGGTGTTGCTTGATTTGTCATAATTGCTAAAATCTGCCTATAACTAAAATTGGGAAAATATTAGGTTTTATTTGGTCAAGTAGTCTAATCACCCTCTCTAGACATACTTTCGATCCTACAAGTGGTATCAGAGCTTTGGTCTTCGTAAGCCTTGGTTTCCATTGCTTTGGTCACCATAGTATTGGTTTCACAACCTAGGAGAGTATGGCATCTAGTGAGGGTAATTATCACCATAAAGGACCATATTTTGATGGTACAAATTTGCTAGTTGGAAGCATAAGATGAAAATGCATATTCTTGGTCATAACCCCGCCGTTTGGTATGTTGTTCGTATTGGCCTGCAAGGTGAATTCTTTGAGGATGGTAGAGAACCAAATCATGAAGCAACCACGGAAGAATTGAGGATGTTGCAATACAATGCTCAAGCTTGTGATATTCTCTTCAATGGTTTGTGCCCCGAGAAACTCAACAAAATCAGCCGCCTTGAGAATGCAAAGGAAATGTGGGATACTTTGGTTGATATGCACGAAGGTACCGAGTCCGTCAAGGAATCCAAGTTGGACGTGCTTCAAAGTCAACTTGACAAGTTCAAGATGAAGGCTGGTGAAGGAGTCGCCGAAATGTACTCTAGCCTTGCTCTTATCACAAATGAGATTGCTGGCTGAAGTGAAGAGATGACCGACAAATTCATCATCAAGAAAATCCTTAGAGCCTTGGATGGTAAAATATGATACCGTGTGCACATTGATCCAAATGATGCCCAATTACAAAGATCTCAAGCCCACAGGAGTCATTGAAAGAATTGTTGCTCATGAAATGTCACTCAAGGATAAGGAGGAGCTCCAAAACAAGTCAAGTGGTGCATACGAAGCTTCAAGTGATGCTCCTACAACATCAAGTGACAAGCTAGTCTCCAAGGAGGAATTAAGTCTAACGGTGAAAAATTTCAACAAATTCTACAAGGGTAGAAGCAAAGATAGAAGCTCCAAGTCAAGGTCCTACAATGAGAAAAGATCTTCTAGTCGTGATCGTAATTGCTACAATTGTGGAAGACCCGGACACTAGTCCAATGAGTGTACGACACCCTACAAGAAAAGAAAAGACTCACCTAAAAGGAGAAGTAGAAGAGATGAATAACCTCATAGAGAGATAAGGAGTAGAGATTTTCGTTATGAACGAAGACCCTCTCGAAGAAGCCAGGATTCGAAAAGGAAAGACATGTAATCAAAGAGCTACACAAGACGAAGACATCAAGCTCATGTTGGTGAATGGGTTTCCGGCTCAGACTTCGACACTCACTCCGAGAGAAGCTATCACTCTGATTCCGATTATCTCAAGATGAAGGTGTTGCCGGTCTTGCTCTAGTGTCATCCAACTCCCATGACATATTTGATTCATCAAATGAAGGAATTGGAAGATGCTTCATGGCTAAATGCCCCAAGGTATCACATCCCGAGTATCTTGATTTCAATAGTGATAAAAATGATTTGGTAGGTGATGATGATTTGCCTGTTGACAAAACTAGTAATGTGGGCTATAATGAACTTGCTAGTTATCATGATAGTCAAGATGAAACGAATGACAATGATAATAAGGAGATTGAGCGTCCAACTAAATAACTAAACACTCTTAAATTAGCTCATGAAACAACTCAAGAAGATCATAGAGAGCTCCTAAGAACTCATGAGAAGCTACGCTTCGAGAAGCTACATTTAGAGCAAGAGCATGAGTTTCTAAAAGCGGTCAATGATGATCTTCGAAAGAAGAGTTCCTCTAACATTGCCAAACGTCTCCTCTTTTCTACTCACACGCCACAAGTTAAACCTAGTAACAAGAGTAAGAAAGATTATTCTTCTAGTAGTAAAAATAACCATGCTAAATCCAATATTGTTGCTTCTAGTAATTCTCTTGATTCCATTAATGATTATCTTAGCCAAGTAACACTTGAGCAAGAAAATAGCTTATTGAGGGGAATTATAGATAAAGGTGTTTACAGGATTCTTGCCGGGAGTAAGTAATTCGAAGAAATTGTACGCAAGCAAGGAAGACACGGGAAGAATCAAGGTGTTGGTTTTGAACGAAAGTTCAATGCCAATGGAGTTGAATGGGAAGAAGATCAATACCCCAAGACAGAGTTTGTTCCTCAATAAGAGAAGTATGACCTCACTTCTTTTGAGGGAACACAAGCTCAAGATGATCTTCAACCACAAGACCACAAGCTAAAAGGCAAGGACAAGCTTCAAGAAGAGATTGACTCATTTGAAGAAGCACCTAAAGCCATGGTCAAATGGGTTCTCAAGACTTCATCAAGTTCTACTTCATCAAGTTCAACTACAACTCCAAGGATTCCGATCAAGTTGATGTGGGCCCCAAAGAAGAAGAACTCGAGTGTTCTTGAGGGTGACCCCGCCAACATATTTCACTCATATTCATTTTGACAAGGACTTGTGCAACCAACTTCAACATATTGCACTAGTTCATGGAGTCACAAACCCTCTTGTTGGTGAGACAAGGGACAAGGTAACTCAATGCATTCATGGACATCATCATATGTGAATTCAATCTATGTCTATGGATATAGTTGTATGTTCCTTGTGGGACTAACCATGTAGGTATTAAAAGTGCAAAATTCCAAAGGATTGCTCCCAACTCTTGATGAAATACATAAACATCAAGCATCCACATCTTGACTATCTACATGAAGTCATCATAATTTAAAACCCAAGGTTAGTTCATCCCTCTTTGGGGGGATATCACATCTAAGGGAAGCTTTGCTCTAAAAATTGAGCTAAAGCAACTCTAGTGGTGTGAACACATTAATGCTTTATGTAAAAGTGGTAACCCCACTTGTGCTTACATGATGAGTATGACCTATGATCAAATATTCTCATTTTACTCCTAATTCGATGTACTCACATATAGATGACCTAGTCCTCGCCAATTGCTTGATAAATGCTGGAATTGGTTGTGCATGTTTGACATAGATTTCATTTGCCATCTTATTGTGCGAGCATGTTGGTATGCATGTTTTCTTCATTCGAGGACATCCATTTGTTGTTTTGTTTGTCTTGGTTTTTCTAGCCAAGTGGATGTACAAGAATGCCTAAGCACCTCCTCTAGTTATCTATGCTTTCTTGTCTCAGATTCTATTCTTACTACATCACAAAAATTGAACAAGTCATTTTCGGACCCTCCGGGTGAGGCGCACTCGGACTCACCGATCTGAGAAGGACTGAACTCCAAAACCTTCTTTATGCATTTTAGTTGGACCAATCCACTCAAACTCGGTCAAACCGAAATAATTTAGATTGATCTAGTTTTCCTTCTCGGTGTCACCGAATTGGACCATTTCGGAGTCACCAATGTGCTATACTGCTTGCAGTTACACATATCGGTGCCACTGAGTTGTTCCACTCAGAGCCACCGACAACACATAGGTATATAACCTTCGCGGCCCGTATCTTGAAAAATTCTTGAAACATCATGACCTTGCACCCCGTTGCTGCTGTCGCCCTGGTTTTCAGATCGTCGCCCTTGTCTCCTACGCGCCATCACCGCCCGATTCCGTCGCCGTCAACGGGAATCTTCCCTGCTGTTGCCGCCGTAGAGGATCTCCACCGAGTTAGGCGAGATTCGACCCCCTCCTCATTCTAAATTCTGATTCAATGCACGGATGGATTACCATTATTCTTGCCACATATTGAAACCTTCCCTTACACTGCAAATTCCGTAGATGAGTTTCGAGCAAAAAGTTTAGGTTTAAGTTTTCGCTGAATGCATCTCGGACCGACCGATTTGAGATTTTCGGAGTCATCGATTAGGCCCAAGCCATTGCACTAGTACGTCTCAGTGCCACCAAGTAGTACTAATCAGTAAGACCGAAAGTAAAGTTTTAGTGAAACCCTAGCATATCGAAGACACCGAGCCATATTTTGGTCTGGTCGAAACTGTGTGCCATGTTTTATGTTAAGTGCTTCGGTATCACCGATATGATCAACTCGGTGGATCCGAAATGCCGTCTATGAAAACACTTGAAACTAAGATTTGAACTCAACATTCTTCAAAATTATCTGTTTTTTATGACTCATCTACTCTGCCCATACCCAGCTATTCATAGGGTTAGCTTTGCAAGATGTTAGATGCCAATGACAGTCAGAATGTCCCAGAAGTGAATGATGATCTCAGTGCAGGCTCTAGTCCTGAAGGCAGCTACTATCAGGGAGAAAGGAGTTCTCCAGAACTGCCCAAAGCTGCTACAAGGGCAAGAAAGGAGAGAACCTCAGATGATGAGGATGGGGACTTAATTGCAAGTGAAGCGAAGCTACTTCCAACAAGAAAAAGATTGTGCTTGCAAAGGAGTATGGCACAGCTGCTAGCACAAGACCATCCACCAGCTCGAAGGAAAGAATTGCTGTAAGAAAGGTCCCTTTGTCCAAGAAGGACAAGTGATGTAGGGTGGAACCCTAGGGGACGATCTTTCATGAAATGGAGAGGATCCCGCGAAGAACACGAAGAAAACAAGGGGAAACGTGAGGGAAATCACGAGAGGAAACACTCAAATCAACAAGAAACAATCACACATGTGCTAGATCCATGAACACAAAGAGAGATACATGATCCAAAGACAACAAAGGGGGATATAAGAGGTAACTAGTTCACCTCCATGAGGAGGTCTTGAGTCCGCGAGGGATCTTCCCATGAGGGGTCTTCAATCCAAGCGTGGACCTTCTCCGTAGAGGCCACGATCTCTCGAATGGAGGATAACCACAAGGATGAGCAAAGATCTATCTCTAAATGAGCTATCACAATGCTAACCCTAACTAGGAGGAGGAGGGGGGTCTATATATAGTGCTAGCCCACGAAGGGGTAAGTGAGAGGGGGGATACATGGGCCTCATGCCCTGTCCATGCGCGCAGGCAGGCACCTGATGTCCGGCTGGGGGCCGGATGTCCGGCCGTTCGCGGGGCGCCGGATGTCCGGCTTGGCGGTGGCCGAATCTGGTGCGTTCTGTCGTCGATGCTGGATTTCCGGGGGAAGGCCGGATGTCCGAACTGTCGGGAGGCGCCGGATGTCCGGAGCTGGTGCCGGATGTCCGGCCGCTGATGCTGTTAGCCGTCTATTGGTGCAACTCCTCGGCGGTTGCACAGGTGCCGGATGTCCGACCGCTGTAGCTTCAGCAGCTCCGTCTTCTTCTGTCATCGCTTCCAGGCTTCCCTCGCGGATGGTGTAGTTGTTCCTTGGCGCTTGCACTCCTCCTCAACATCCGTGAAGCTCCGATAATACCTATGCATGCATACGGGAGAAGTGTCAAGTAGTATATGATCCTCGAAGGGGTCAAGTGAGCACGTGTAAAGGAGATGATTCACCTTTGGGTATGTGAAGTAGATGTCGCACGTGTCACTCGCCAAACGGATTCTTGACATGGTGATGTCCGTAGGATGCTCCGCATCATCTCCCCCTGCTTGGGAAAGATCCGACCTCGGATCGAAAACCAAATCACCATGGGAAAGAGATGGCTTCACCGTGTAGAAGTGGATGTTCACCAAGTACTCGTCATATTGAAGCTCGAAATGGGCACTCTCCAATGTCGCACCATCTTGTGATTCCTTCAAAAGGAGTAAGGACAACAAACACTTGAAAAAACAAATGTGGTTAGCGTAGTGCAAAACCAAGCATTCAAGGGGTGATTCACCAAACAAGTGTCGTCATCATGCAAAGCATATGGCATGGCAAAGGGTTGTGACATGGCATGTAAGCATATCAATCGAGCACAAGAAAATCTATCATGGGGACAAGTATGTAAATCTGAGGTAGTGATGCAAATATGTGTGACAAGTAATAAGCATGTACCTCAAGGTCATAGCAATCATGCATGAAGCGCTCGACAAATGGTCGATGGTAGGCATAAGAAGCATTCACAACACCAAAGAAGACGAGATGTCTAAACACATGGGTCAAGTGCAAGACAATCCAATCATAACATGCATAGGGTGTAGTGAATATAGTGTGGCACTCAACACAATAGAACGAGCAATTGTTCATCATGTGTGAGGAAATCAAGGTAAGCATGTAGCAATCAATGGGACATGGCATATGTGAAGAAATGACATTGTTGCAACCAAGCATATGATAGGAGAAAGTAATGCACAAGTCGGATGCAACACACAAGGCATATATATATCATGAGGCATGGAAATGGCAATTCAAAGAAAGATCTCTAACATGTGCACGATCAAGTGGTCTAAGATGACCAACAAGTCTCATGGTGCAAACAACACGAGTAGTAGGATACACAATATTCATGCTCAAGAAAGATGTCACCTTGAAGGCATGTCCTTATGCATTCTTCACAATGCCGAAGTGGTAGGAAAGGTGGTGTAGAAGTGAGTCATTGTCGAATGTATGAGGCTTGCTCTCAAGAGCTCGAATGGTCACCTCACGTGAAGTGGAAGTCGACACAAAGTCCAAGTATCCTACACATGCACACAACAAAACAGAGAACATATGCGCATGGTAGATAAATACATCATCCATCATGATGGTTCTCTTCTCTTGCACATAACCATTAGAAGCACAAGTGCATGAATAATATGATGCAACAGTGGCTATATTCATGGCACTAGGTAGATGGTGCAAAGAGGTAAGACAAGCATGCTTCATAAGAAATATGTCAAAATCTCCAAACATATGCGAGAATGCTATGGGGGCACTCTCATGAGCAAGAATAAAATCGTTGTTGCACTCAATACATGGAAAATTATCTAGCATGAGAGAAGCAACGGATGGAGGGATATGACAAGAAGCAATGGAAATCATGTGCAAAGCATGGCAATGGTTTTCATCAACCGCGTGAAATGAGCAAGTATGAATCATGGGTGATGCAACATAAGCAAGCATATCAAACATATCGTGCAAACTTGTGGAGCGAAGATGCAACACACTAGGGGAAATCATGTCAATCATGTCATGTGAGCAAATAATAGGCATAGGCAATGCACATGACATATCGCAAGCACGAACACAAAGCAAGATCATAGTATAATCATAGGAATGGGTCATAAGTGGAACATGGCAATAACAAGCAATATCTCCACCAAGCTTGCAAATATACAAGTAGTAGAATCAATCATCATGTGTAATGCAAAGCATGGGTCACAAATGCATGGCAAAGGCATCGGAATGAGCATATCATGCAAAGTGAACATGGCAAGATGGGCAAAGGATATATAATGGACAATGACTCATAACCATGTGAGGGCCATGTAGAAGAAATGCGTGAAGTCTTTGTGTGAAGGGAATGGTACAATCCACGGGATCCAAAGTCATCATTGCTCTCTAGAGCTCGTTTTGTCAACTCATGGGATTGTGAGGTTGAAAAGTATTCATGGGTACCTACACAAAAGAGAAACAAACCAAAGAAAGTGTGTGCGCAGTAAATGTACACATCATCCATCATGATGTGTATGTGCACGTGAGAGTTAGCACAAGATAAGCATCGCTCAAAGAAATTGGAAGCATGGTATAAGAACATGTCATCCATCATGAAAAAATAGTTTTTATGTAAGATACGATGGGGACACAAATTGAGTGGGCAAGTATATGGCACAACAATATCATTATGATTCATGGGGAGCATATTGTGCACATAATTATTGGGATCATGCAATGGATGGGATGGATCAATACCTCCTAAAATGTATGAGGAAACTATGGGGACTCCTTGAAAGTGCAACTATTCCCGGTGGGTTTGGTAATTCATAACAACATATAGCTCATCAAGTAATATCCATTCAAGTTGATTATTTCAGAAAGTTCAATGATTGGCATGGCATGGACTAGAGATGTGGACCCCTCAAAATGCTAAGGACAAATATTGGCAAAAGCTCAAGACTCTTCATTTATATTTTAGGCTCCAAGATCACATTGTGTCCATAGGAAAAGCAAATACTATTAAAGGGGGATGAGGTGTTACTTAATGGTCTACTTGCTCAAAATGCTTAGTGATATGCTCCAAAGCCCTCAAACACTTTCTCAAATCCTAATATGTCCTAAACCTAAAGTCAAACTCGTCCCCACCGATTATATCCATCCGGCGCCACCGAGTTCTTTTGACATAGCCATAGCCAGCAACCCTGATCAGTTCGGTCTCACTGATAGGTATTTCGGTCTCACCGAGATTGGGTTGCAAACTCTCTGTTTCCCTTCGTAACATTTCAGTCTCACCGAAATGAGCGATCGGTCCCACCGAGTTCACAATGCAAACTCTCTGTTTCCCTTTCGTAACGTTTCGGTCTCACTGAAGGAGCGATCAGTCCCACCGAGTTTGCCTGACGAACTCTCTGTTTTCTTATTGCTGAAATCGGTCTCACCGAGTTCATGTAATTGGTAACACCGAGATGAGGTTTTGCCCTAACCCTAGCGCATCGGTCCCACTGAGTTGATCATGTCGGTCCCAGCGAGAATCCTAACATTCACATTTTGAACTGAATCGGTCTCACCAAGTTCACCTATTCGGTCTGACCGAGTTAGGTCAAATGTTTGTAACAGTTATATTTTGTGTGGAGGCTATATATGCCCCTCCACCCCCTTGTCTATTAAAGAGAGAGCCATCAGAATGTGCCTACACTTCCACTAGTCGTTTTCTGAGAGAGAACCACCTACTCATGTGTTGAGACCAAGACATTCCAATCCAACCACAAGAATCTTGATCTCTAGCCTTCCCCAAGTTGCTTTCCACTCAAATCATCTTTCCACCATAGCCAAATCTGTGAAAGAGAGTTGAGTGTTGGGGAGACTATCATTTGAAGCACAAGAGCAAGGAGTTCATCATCAACACACCATCTATTACCTTTTGGAGAGTGGTGTCTCCTAGATTGGTTGGGTGTCGCTTGGGAGCCTCCGTCAAGATTGTGGAGTTGAACCAAGGATTTTGTAAGGGCAAGGAGATTGCCTACTTCGTGAAGATGAACCCAAGTGAGGCAAGTCCTTCATGGGCGATGGCCATGATGGGATAGACAAGGTTGCTTCTTCGTGGACCCTTCGTGGGTGGAGCCCTCCGTGGACTCGCGCAACCGTTACCCTTCGTGGGTTGAAGTCTCCATCAACATGGACATACGATAGCACTACCTATCGGAACCACGCCAAAAATCTCCGTGTCTACATTGAGTTTGCCTTTCGAAACTCTTCCCTTTACCTTAATATGCAATGGTTTACATTCGGCTGCTATACTCTTAGAATTGCATGTGTAGGTTGATTGCTTGACTTGTGCTAAGTTGCTAAAATCTGCCAAGACTTAAAATTGGGAAAAGGCTAGATATTTATTTGGTCAAGTAGTCTAATCACCCCCCCTCTAGACCTACTTTCGATCCTACAAGTGGTATCAGAGCTTTGGTCTCCATTTGCCTTGATTTCCATAGCTTTGGTGATCATAGCCTTGGCTTCACAACCTAGGAGAGTATGGCGTCTGTCGAGGGAAATTACCACCGTAAAGGTCCTTACTTTGATGGTACTAATTTTGCTAGTTGGAAGCATAAAAAGAAAATGCATATTCTTGGACATAACCCCGCCATTTGGGCTATTGTGTGCATTGGTTTTCAAGGTGAATTCTTTGAAGATGGAAGAGAACTGAATCATGAAGCAACTGCGGAAGAATTGAAGATGTTGCAATACAACGCTCAAGCTTGCGATATCCTCTTCAACGGATTGTGCCCCGAAGAATTCAACAAAATTAGCCGCCTTGAGAATGCAAAAGAAATTTGGGATACTTTGGTTGATATGCACGAAGGTATCGAGTCCGTCAAGGAATCCAAATCGGATGTGCTTCAAAGGCAACTTGATAAGTTCAAAATGAAGGATGGTGAAGGTGTCGCTGAAATGTACTCTAGGCTTGCTCTCATCACAAAGAGATTGCCGGTTTAGGAAGCGAAGAGATGACCGACAGTTTCATCATCAAGAAGATCCTAAGAGCATTGGATGGAAAATATGATACTGTGTGCACTTTGATCCAAATGATGCCCAATTACAAAGATCTCAAGCCAACGGAAGTCATTGGTAGAATTGTTGCTCATGAGATGTCACTCAAGGATAAGGAAGAGCCTCACAACAAGTCTAGTGGTGCTTACAAAGCTTCATGTGATGCTCCTACATCATCAAGTGAGAAACAAGTATTCAATGAAGAATTGAGCCTAATGGTGAAGAACTTCAACAAGTTCTACAAGAGTAGAAGGAAAGAGAGAAGTCACAAGTCAAGGTCCTACAATGACAAAAGATCTTCTACTCATGATCGCAATTGCTACAATTGTGGAAGACCCGGACACTACTCTAGTGAGTGTATGGCTCCCTACAAGAGAAGAGAAGACTCACCTAAAAGGAGAAGCAAAAGAGAGGAATCACCACCAAGAGAGAGAAGGAGTAGAGATGATCGTTATGAATGAAGACCCTCTCGCAGAAGAAAGGATTCGGAAAGGAAGAACAAGTCACCAAAGAGATACACAAGACGAAGACATCAAGCTCATATTGGTGAATGGGTATCTGGCTCCGACTCCGACAACTACTCCGAGAGAAGCTATCACTCTGACTCCGAATATACTCAAGATGAAGGTGTTGCTGGACTTGCACTTGTGTCATTCAACTCCTACGCCATATTTGATTCACCAAATGAAGGGATTGGAAGATGCTTCATGGCTAAAAGCCCCAAGGTATCACACCCCGAGTATGTTGATTTCAATAGTGATGATGATGATGTTGGTGATGATGATTTACTTGTTGACAACTCTAGTGATGAAAACTATGATGAAGTTGCTATTAATCATGCTAATCAAGATAAAACGAATGATGATGATAAGAAGGAGATTGAGCGTCTAACTAAAGAACTAAACACTCTTAAGTTAGCTCATGAAACTACCTTAGAGGATCATCGAGAACTTTTAAAGAGTCATGAGAAGCTACACTTTGAAAAGCTCAATCTAGAGCAAGAGCATGGGTTCTTAAAAGCAATCAATGATGATATTCGTAAGAAAAGTTCTTCTTACATTGCCAAGCGTTTACTCTTGTCAACTTACATGCCACAAGTGAAATCTAGCAACAAGAGCAAGACAGATTCTTCTTCTAGTAGTAACAATAATCATGTTAAATCCAATATTGTTGCTTCTAGTAGTTCTCTTGATTCCACTAATGATTCTCTTAGCCAAGTTACACTTGAGCAAGAAAATAGCTTATTGAAGGGATTATAGAGAAAGATGTTTACAAGAGCCTTGCCGAAAGTAAGCAATTTGAGGAAATTGTACGCAAGCAAGGAAGGCACCGGAAGAATCAAGGTGTTGGTTTTGAACACAAGTTCATTGCCAATGGAGTTGAGTGGGAAGAAGATCAATACCCCAAGACGAAGTTTGTTCCTCAATAAGAGAAGTGTGATCCCACTTCTTTCAAGGGAACACAAGCTCAAGATGATGTTCCACCACAAGACCACAAGCTAAAAGTCAAGGACAAGCTTCAAGAAGAGATTGATGCATTTGAAGAAGCTCCTAAGGCCCTGGTCAAGTGGGTTCCCAAGACTACATCAAGTTCTACTTCATCAAGTACGACTACAACTCCAAGGATTCCCATCAAGATGATGTGGATCCCGAAGAAGAAGAACTAGAGAGTTCTTGAGGGTGACTCCTCCAACATATTTCACTCATATTCATTTTGGCAAGAACAAGTGGAAACAACTTCCACATCTTGCACTAGTTCAAGGAGTTACAAACCCTCTTGTTGGTAAGATAAGGGACAAGGTAACCTAATGCTTTCATGGACAACATCATGTGTGTATTTCACTCTATGTCTATGGATATCCTTGCATGTTCCTTATGGGACTAACCCATGTAGGTATTGAAAGTGCAACTCACTCCAATAAATTGCTCCAAATGATCTACATCAACATTGAGCATCTACATCTTCAAAACCTACATGAAGTCATCATTGACAAAACCCAAGGTTAGTCCATCCCTCTTAGGGGGGATATCACATCTAGGGGGAGCTTTGCTCTAAGAATTGAGCTAAAGCAACTCTAATGGTGCGAACACAACAATGCTTTATGTAAAAGTGGTAACCCCACTTGTGCTTAAACGATGAGTATGACCTTCGATCAAATGTTCTCATTTGACTCCTCAATCAATACACTCATATATAGATGACCTAGTCATGACTAATTGCTTGATAGACGCTAGAGTGTTTGTGCATGCTTTGACACATATTTCATTTGCTATCTTATTGTGTGAGCATGTTGGTTGCATATTTTTCTCATTCGAGGACATCCATTGGCCTTTTCTTTTTGCCAAATGGATGGACAAGAATGCCTAAGCACTCCCTCTAGCTATCTATGCTTTTCTCGTCTCAAATTCTATTCATGCTACATCATGAAGCTTGATAAAGTCATATTCGGACCCTCCGAGTGAGGAGCACTCGGAGCCACCGATTCGTCAGACTTAACTTCCAAAACCTCTTAGTGTATTTTGGTCTGACCGATACATCCCGTTCGGTCACACCGAGTTCATTAAGTTGATCTAGGTTTTAATCTCGGGCAACCGATTAGAATAGTTCGGTCACACCGAGTTGCAGCAACCGCTTGCGATTCTGCATCTCGGTGCCACCGAGTCGTTCCACTCGGTTATACCGACAGTGTCTGGATATATATACCCACGGGATGAAAATTTGGAAATTCCTCCAAATGCTTCGCCCATGCCTATCCAGCTCTGCTGACTCGAGGTCTCCGGATCGTCTCCTCGTTGCCAGCGTCCTCCTGCCACTGGTCTTCGCCGCCGTCAACGGGAATCTTCGCCGCCATTGTCGCCGTAGCGGGTTCATCACCAAGTTAGGGTATGAACTCATCCCTTTGTGCTTTCCCCACTCCGATTTCGAGCACAAAGTTCAATGCCTATATTCTTTCCATGTTTGAGACAACTCTATCCACTGCAAACTCTGATTAGATTAGATTTGATGTAGAAATTTAGGTTTAGGTTTCCGCCGAACTCATCTCGTACCGAACGATATTAGGATTTCGGTCTCACCGATTTGGCTCAGGCCATAGCACAAGTATTTTTTGGTCTAACCAAAACATACAATCGGTGTGATCGAGTTCATTTCTCTGTGAAACCCTAGCAACTTGGAGTCAGCGAATTGCACCTCGGTCTAACCGATCTTGCATGTTTAGACTCCAGAACTGCTTCGGCGTCACCGAGTTTGTAATATCGGTAGCTCCAAAATGCTTTCTATAGAAAACTAAAACTAAGTTTTTGACTCATTTGTTTTGCAAAATAGCCGTGCTTTGTGATGCTTATCCACTCTATCTCAACCTATGTATTCACAGGGTCAGCTTTAAGTGTCAGAGATGTCAGACAACAGTGACAGTCAGAATAGGTTAGAGGAGCACCAAAATCTCAGTGAGGGCACTAGTCCCTCAAACAGCAGTTATGACGAGGGTAGCAGAAGCACCCCAATCAATCTGCCTAAGGCTGCAACTAGGCAGAGGAAGAACAGAACCTCAGATACTGAAGATGAGGATTTTGTGATTGATGAGGAGGTCACTTCCAAGAAGAAGGTGATCAAGAAGGAACAAGTTGCTGTTGCTGGCATCAAGCCAGACATGAAAAGAAGGCTCCTGCTCAGAGGAAGCCAATTGATACGTCTCCAACGTATCTATAATTTTTGATTGCTCCATGCTATATTATCTACTGTTTTGGACATTATTGGGCTTTATTATTCACTTTTATATTATTTTTGGGACTAACCTATTAACCGGAGGCCCAACCCGGAATTGCTGTTTTTTGCCTATTTCAGAGTTTCGCAGAAAAAGAATATCAAACGGAGTCCAAACGGAATGAAACCTTCGGGAGCGTGATTTTTGGAACAAACAAGATCCAGGAGACTTGGACCCTACGTCAAGAAACAAAAGAGGAAGCCACGAGGTAGGGGGGCGCGCCCTCCACCCTCGTGGGCCCCCTATTGCTCCACCGACGTACACCTTCCTCCTATATATACCTATGTAGCCCCAAACGATCAGATACGGAGCCAAAAACCTAATTCCACCGCCGCAACCTTATGTACCCACGAGATCCCATCTTGGGGCCTGTTCCGGAGCTCCACCGGAGGGGGCATCCATCACGGGGGGCTTCTACATCAACACCATAGCCTCTCCGATGAAGTGTGAGTAGTTTACCTCAGACCTTCGGGTCCATAGTTAGTAGCTAGATGGCTTCCTCTCTCTTTTGGATCTCAATACAATGTTCTCCCCCTCTCTCGTGGAGATCTATTCGATGTAATCTTCTTTTTGCGGTGTGTTTGTTGAGACCGATGAATTGTGGGTTTATGATCAAGTTTATATATGAACAATATTTTAATCTTCTGAATTCTTTTATGTATGATTGGTTATCTTTGCAAGTCTCTTCGAATTATCAGTTTGGTTTGGCCTACTAGATTGATCTTTCTTGCAATGGGAGAAGTGCTTAGCTTTGGGTTCAATCTTGCGGTGTCCTTTCCAAAGTGATGAGGGGCAGCAAGACACGTATTTTATTGTTGCCATCGAGGATAACAAGATGGGGTTTTTATCATATTGCATTAGTTTATCCCTCTACACCATGTCATCTTGCTTAAGGCGTTACTCTGTTTTCATGAACTTAATACTCTAGATGCATGCTGGATAGCAGTCGATGAGTGGAGTAATAGAAGAACATCCATCAATGAGTCGGTCTACTTGTCTCGGACGTGATGACTATATACATTATCATACCAATATATTCTCATAACTATGCTCAATTCTGTCAATTGCTCAACAGAATTGCTCACCCACCGTAAAATACTTATGCTCTTGAGATAAGCCACTAGTGAAACCTATGGCCCCCGGGTCTATCTTCATCATATTAATCTTCCAACACTTAGTTATTTCCTTCGCTTTTTTACTTTGCATCTTTATCATAAAAATACCAAAAATATTATCCTATCATATCTATCAGATCTCACTCGTAAGTGACCGTGAAGGGATTGACAACCCCTTATCGCGTTGGTTGCGAGGATTTATTTGTTTTGTGTAGGTGCGAGGGACTCGCACGTAGCCTCCTACTGGATTGATACCTTGGTTCTCAAAAACTGAGGGAAATACTTACGCTACTTTGCTGCATCACCCTTTCCTCTTCAAGGGAAAACCAACGCAGTGCTCAAGAGGTAGCAAGAAGGATTTTTGGCGCCGTTGCCGGGGAGGTCTACGCAAAAGTCAACATACCAAGGACCCATGACAATCCCTTATCTCCCGCATTACATTATTTGCCATTTGCCTTTCGTTTTCCTCTCCCCCACTTCACCCTTGACGTTTTATTCGCCCTCTCTTTTTCGTTCACCTCTTTTCCGTTTGCTTGTCATTATGGCTAGTCCTCTATCTTCTCCGTTGTCTCCCGAGAACGAAGTTCTAAATTTTAAACAAAGGGAGGGAGAAAATCTAAAAGACACTTGGTATAGAATTTGCAATGCTCAAAATAGATCTGCCAGGAAGCAATCTACTTCCGTTCTTCTCCGCAATTTTTATGTAGGCGCTAATCCTTGGTATAGATATATTCTTGATACCATTACCGGAGGGAATTTCTTGGGTAGCCATACTTTTGACTCTTATAAGGCTATGATAGATTTATTTGGCTCACCACCTCTTTTGGTTAATGGAACTATGTTAACTTTGGAGCATGTAATGCAAAGACTTGAAATTATTGAAAATAAGGTTGCTACCATAGAGTTAATTGAAAATTTGGATAAAAAGATCCACAACCGAATCACTCAATATGGGTCTAAAGTAGGAGTCACTTTGAAAAATATTAAAGAGAAGGAACCCATAGTTAATGAGAAAATAAATCAGGATTCCACTAGAATCGATAAACTTGAGGATATCATTACCAACTTGGGAACCACTTTTTCTTCCGTAAAGAATACTCCAAGTCCTCCTACTGAAATTGCCAAGCTTATCTATGTTCCTAAAAATAAGGGTGAATCCTCTAGTAAGGAAACTGCGGATCTCAAATCTATAAGTATTCATCCCAATCTTTTTGCTATCATTAAGGAACCATTTGCTACAAATGAATTTTTCGATCTTGTGCCTAAATTTTTGATAATTACTAAAAAGAAAGAAATTCCTAAGGATGATAGATGTCTCATTGAAGAATTTCCTACCAAAGATGGCAATACCTAGATCTATTCTTGCTTTTATGCCTAGCTAGGGGCGTTAAACGATAGCGCTTGTTGGGAGGCAACCCAATTTTATTTTTAGTTTTTTTTGCTTTTTGCTTATGTTTAGGAATAAATATTTGATCTAGCCTCTGGTTGTATGTGTTTTTTATGTTTTAATTAGTGTTTGTGCCAAGTTAAACCTATAGGATCTTCTTGGATGATAGTTGTTTGATCTTGCAGAAATTTCCAGAAACTTTCTGTTCACGAAAATAATTGTTAAAAATCACCAGAACGTGATAAAATATTGATTCCAATTGCTGATGATAAATAAACAAATTTTCTATGTCTTCCTATTTTGTCTGATTTTTTGGAGTTGCAGAAGTTTGCGTTAGTTACATATTACTACAGACTGTTGTGTTTTTGACAGATTCTGTTTTCGTGTGTTGTTTGCTTATTTTGATGAATCTATGGCTAGTAAAACAGTTTATAAACCATAGAGAAGTTGGAATACAGTAGGTTTAACACAAATATAAATAAATAATGAGTTCATTACAGTACCTTGAAGTGGTCTTTTGTTTTCTTTTGCTAACAGAGCTCACGAGATTTTCTGTTGAGTTTTGTGTTGTGAAGTTTTCAAGTTTTGGGTGAAAGATTTTAATGGATTATGGAACAAGGAGTGGCAAGAGACTAAGATTGGGGATGCCCATGGCACCCCCAAGATAATCTAAGGACACCAAAAATCCAAAGCTTGGGGATGCCCCGGAAGGCATCCTCTCTTTCGTCTACTTCCATCGGTAACTTTACTTGGAGCTATATTTTTATTCACCACATGATATGTGTTTTGCTTGGAGCGTCTTGTATGATTTGAGTCTTTGCTTTTTAGTTTACCACAACATCCTTGCTGTACACACCTTTTGAGAGAGCCACACATGATTTGGAAATTATTAGAATACTCTATGTGCTTTACTTATATCTTTTGAGTTATATAGTTTTGCTCTAGTACTTCACTTATATCTTTTAGAGCACGGTGGTGGATTTTTTTTATGGAAACTATTGATCTCTCATGCTTCACTTAGATTATTTTGAGAGTATTAAATATCATGGTAATTTGCTTAAATAATCCTAATATGCTAGGTATTCAAGAATAGTAAAAACTTTCTTATGAGTGTGTTGAATACTAAGAGAAGTTTGATGCTTGATATTGTTTTGAGATATGGAGGTAATAATATCAAAGTCGTGCTAGTTGAGTAGTTGTGAATTTGAGAAATTCTTATGTTGAAGTTTGCAAGTCCCATAGCATGCACGTATGGTAAACGTTATGTAACAAATTTGAAACATGAGGTGTTCTTTGATTGTCCTCCTTATGAGTGGCGGTCGGGGACGAGCGATGGTCTTTTCCTACCAATCTATCACCCTAGGAGCATGCGCATAGTGCTTGGTTTCGATGACTTGTAGATTTTGCAATAATTATGTGAGTTCTTTATGAGTAATGTTGAGTCCATGGATTATACGCACTCTCACCCTTCCATCATTGCTAGCCTCTTCTGCAGGTGCATTGCCCTTTCTCACATTGAGAGTTGGTGCAAACTTCACGGTGCATCCAAAGCCCGTGATATGATACGCTCTTTCACACATAAACCTCCTTATATCTTCCTCAAAACATCCACCATACCTACCTATTATGGCATTTCCATAGCCATTCCGAGATATATTGCCATGCAACTTTCCACCATTCCGCTTTATCATGACACATTCATCATTGTCATATTGCTCAGCATGATCATGTAGTTGGCATAGTATTTGTGGCAAAGCCACCATTCATAATTCTTTCATACATGTCACTCTTGATTCATTGCATATCCCGGTACACTGCTGGAGGCATTCATATAGAGTCAGACTTTGTTCTAGTATCGAGTTGTAATCATTGAGTTGTAAATAAATAGAAATGTGATGATCATCATTTTCTAGAGCATTGTCCCAAGTGAGTAATAAAAAAAAGAGAGAGAATGGCCATAAAAAAAGAGAAGGCCCAAAAAAAACGAGAGAAAAAGAGAGAAGGGAAAATGTTACTATCCTTTACAACACTTGTGCTTCAAAGTAGCACCATAATATTCATGATAGAGAGTCTCTCGTTTTGTCACTTTCATATGCTAGTGGGAATTTTACATTATAGAACTTGGCTTGTATATTCCAACAATGGGCCTCCTCAAGTGCCCTAGGTCTTCGTGAGCAAGCAAGTTGGATGCACACCCACTTAGTTTCTTTTGTTGAGCTTTCATACATTTATAGCTCTAGTGCATCCGTTGCATGGCAATCCCTACTCCTTGCATTAACATCAATCGATGGGCATCTCCATAGCTCATTGATTAGCCTCGTTGATGTGAGACTTTCTCTTTTTTGTCTTCTCCACATAAACCCCATCATCATATTCTCTTCCACCCATAGTGCTATTTCCATGGCTCGCGCTCATATATTGCGTGAAAGTTTATAAGTTTGAGATTACTAAAGTATGAAACAATTGCTTGGCTTGTCATCGGGGTTGTGCATGATGAGAGCATTCTTGTGTGACGAAAATGGAGCATGACTAAACTATATGATTTTGTAGGGATGAACTTTCTTTGGCCATGTTATTTTGAGAGGACATAATTGCTTAGTTAGTATGCTTGAAGTATTGTTATTTTTATGTCAATATGAACTTTTATCTTGAATCTTTCGGATTTGAATATTCATACCACAATTAAGAAGAATTACATTGAAATTATGCCTAGTAGCACTCCGCATCAAAAATTTTGTTTTTATCATTTACCTACTCGAGGACGAGCAGGAATTAAGCTTGGGGATGCTTGATATGTCTCCAACGTATCTATAATTTTTGATTGCTCCATGCTATATTATCTACTGTTTTGGACATTATTGGGCTTTATTATTCACTTTTATATTATTTTTGGGACTAACCTATTAACCGGATGCCCAGGCCAGAATTGCTGTTTTTTTGCCTATTTCAGAGTTCGCAGAAAAAGAATATCAAACGGAGTCCAAACAGAATGAAACCTTCGGGAGCGTGATTTTTGGAACGAACAAGATCCAGGAGACTTGGACCCTACGTCAAGAAACAAAAGAGGAAGCCACGAGGTAGGGGGCGCCTACCCCCTGTATGCGCGCCCTCCACCCTCGTGGGCCCCCTGTTGCTCCACCGACGCACTCCTTCCTCCTATATATACCTACGTACTCCCAAATGATTCAGATACGGAGCCAAAAACCTAATGCCACCGCCGCAACCTTATGTACCCATGAGATCCCATCTTGGGGCCTGTTCAGTAGCTCCGCCGGAGGGGGCATCCATCACGAGGGGCTTCTACATCAACACCATAGCCTCTCCGATGAAGTGTGAGTAGTTTACCTAAGACCTTCGGGTCCATAGTTAGTAGCTAGATGGCTTCCTCTCTCTTTTTGGATCTCAATACAATGTCCCCCCCCTCTCTCGTGGTGATCTATTCGATGTAATCTTCTTTTTGCGGTGTGTTTGTTGAGACCGATGAATTGTGGGTTTATGATCAAGTTTATCTATGAAAAATATTTGAATCTTCTGAATTCTTTTATGTATGATTGTTTATCTTTGCAAGTCTCTTGAATTATCAGTTTGGTTTGGCCTACTAGATTGATCTTTCTTGCAATGGGAGAAGTGCTTAGCTTTGGGTTCAATCTTGCGGTGTCCTTTCCCAAAGGATGAGGGGCAGCAAGGCACGTATTTTATTGTTGCCATCGAGGATAACAAGATGGGGTTTTTATCATATTGCATGAATTTATCCCTCTACATCATGTCATCTTGCTTAAGGCGTTACTGCTTTTCATGAACTTAATACTCTAGATGCATGCTGGATAGCAATCGATGAGTGGAGTAATAGTAGTAGATGCGAGGCAAGAGTCGGTCTACTTGTCTCGGACGTGATGCCTATATACATGATCATACCTAGATATTCTCATAACTATGCTCAATTCTCACAATTGCTCAACAGAATTGCTCACCCACCGTAAAATACTTATGCTCTTGAGAGAAGCCACTAGTGAAACCTATGGCCCCCGGGTATATGTTCATCATATTAATATTCCAACACTTAGTTATTTCCTTCGCTTTTTTACTTTGCTTTTATTTTACTTTGCATCTTTATCATAAAAATACCAAAAATATTATCCTATCATATCTATCAGATCTCATTCTCGTAAGTGACCGTGAAGGGATTGACAACCCTTTATCGTGTTGGTTGCGAGGATTTATTTGTTTTGTGTAGGTGCGAGGGACTCGCGCGTAGCCTCCTACTGGATTGATACCTTGGTTCTCAAAAACTAAGGGAAATACTTACGCTACTTTGCTGCATCACCCTTTCCTCTTCAAGGGAAAACCAACGCAGTGCTAAAGAGGTAGCACCAATGTCCAAAGTTAGAGCCTCAACTCAAGAAACTATGGAGTTCACTCTTGAACCAAGAGAAGAAGAGGCTGCTGGAGGCAAGAAGAGGAAAGAAAGGGTCAAGAAGACCATAGCCAGAGTGATTGGCAGATCCTCAATGATGGAAGATCCAGATGAAGATGAGGAGGAAGAAGAAGATGCTACACCAGCCCACAAATCTCAGAAGTTGATGGGAGATGCTATCAAGTCTGGGGCTGCTCCATCCAAGCCCAAGACAGCTCCCAAGTAATCTTCACAAGCTCAAGCTCCAAAGCCAACAACACCTAAGAGAAGCGCAAGAAATATCCCAGTCGTTGAGAAGAACAAGGCCCCAGTGCCTGAAGTTCAGGATGATGAGGAGCAGCAAGTGCTTAGGAAGCTCAAGCCAAAAATTCCAGATCATGATGACACTCACCCTATTGCTGAAAACATGAAATTGAGAAAAGATGCAGGTCTCAGACTATGGAGGTAGACAGACCCCTATGCTAGACAAGAAGCCCATAATCAGTGACATGAGATGGGTAGACTGGAAGTTCATTGATGATAATGAAGACTACTTCCCTGGAGTTCATGAGAGCTTCAGTATGAATGGAGTTGACAAGTTTGTTGGTCAGAAATTAACTAAATGGAATGATGAGATGGTGATGCTGTTTTACTCTACAACTCATTTTTACCCAGATGGCAAGATAGTCTGGATAAGTGAAGGTACAAGGTACCAATCTTCTATTGCTGAGTGGGCCAAGCTGATCAATGCCCCTGAAGAGGCTGAGGATGGTACTGATGTCTATGCAAAGCCAAGGAAAGACCACAACTCCATGGCACACATGTACATGGAGATTCCTGATTCTTCCTTGGAAACTCATAAATATGGCTCCATTTACTATCTGTTGTAGGGCTGCCAACTATCAACACTATACTGAGGCATACTTTGTTGCCCAAATCAAGAGATGACAGGATGATCAGAGGGCACTCAATCAACTTGCTACATATGTTTGATGTGCCAGAGAAGTTCAAGGTGATGACCTTTATTGTTGAAACAATTAAAAGGACTGCAACAGATCAAAAGAGGTGATGTGGATATGCTCCACACATCCATATGCTCATCAACTCCAAGGTGGGCACAGGCACATATCTGCTAGACAGAGAGCACCTTCCCCTGAGGCCAGATTTTGAGGACAATGTAGTTATCATGGATGCCTCACATCCTACATATGTAGAGGCTCAGGAGAAGAGAGAGAAAGCAAAGGAAGCAAAGACTTCCAAGATTCCAGATGCCTCAGCTGCAAATCTCAAGACCAAGAAGGATCAGCTTAGCTATCTGCTTGAGGCCACTGTGAGAATTGAGAAAGGACTAGCCACCCTGACTCAAAATCAAGAAAGTCTTGAGAGGATCATTGAAACAAAATTTTATGATCTAGACTTGAAGGTCATAGAGATTCAGACCATAGTTGAGCAACTTCTATAAGAAGCAGAGGACAGGAGAAGAAGAACCACCACAAAGGCATATCAGAGAGTGCCTAGAGCACATATGTCAGCAGCTGTGCCAGTCAGTGATACGAGAGCTACAACTTCAGCACCTGCTGCCACTGCCCCAGTTGCCCCTCCAATGGCAACTCCTCCAGCTCCTCATACATCATCGGAGGCTTTTGTATATGCTGTCCTCTCCACGCCATGTTCGCATGCCGGAGCTCCCGAGGTCGTGCTTAGAGTGCCGCATAGCACTATGCATTTTCAAGCTTTTTGGTAACTTGTTGCCAAAGGGGAAGAAAGTGTATCATAGGCTTCGAGAGAGAGAGAGAGAGAGAGTTGCTTTTGGTTGCCTCTCTTGCTACTTGTTATTTGCTTGTGTGCTTGCTACAATATTCATGCTTGTGTGTGACTTATGATCATGTGATTGATCATATTATGCCTTAATGTGTGCTTGAATGATGATATCTTATCTCTTGTGTATGATCAATCATGTTTGTCTCGGTGATGAGTGCATGCTTTTTTATATTCTATTATTTTGAACGCTCCACCAAGATGTATGTGACATGGAAGAGTAACCCATGATCCTAATCGATTGTGCATTTGCATTCAAAAGCAAATTTTAAATAATGCACAAATTTAGGGGGATCTCTTGCTTATCACATACTTCTCAAAGAGACGATATATTTCATTCATATTATCATTTGTCGAAGCTTTGATCTATATGTTGTCATCAGTTACCAAAAAGGGGGACATTGAAAGTGCAACTATTCCCTGGGTGGTTTTGGTAATTCATAACAACATATAGCTTATTGAACTATCCATTCAAGTTGATTATTTCAGAAAGTTCAGTGATTGGCATGGTATGGACTAGAGATGTGGACCCCTCAAAATGCTAAGGACAAATATTGGCAAAAGCTCAAGACTCTTCATTTATATTTTAGTGATCCAAGATCACATTGAGTCCATAGGAAAAACCAACACTGTTAAAAGGGGATGATGTGTTGCTTAATGGTCGACTTGCTCAAAATTCTTAGTGATATGCTCCAAAGCTCTCAGCCACTTTCTTAAATCCTAATATTTCCTAAACCTAAAGTCAAACTCGGCCCCACCGATTTGATCCATCCGGCGCCACCGAGTTCTTTTGACATAGCCATAGCCAAAAACCCTAATCAGTTCGGTCTCACCGATAGGGATTTTGGTCTCACCGAGATGGGATTACAAACTCTTTGTTTCCCTTCGTAACATTTCAGTCTCACCAAAATGAGTGATCAATCCCACCGAGTTCGCAATGCAAATTCTCTATTTTCCCTTTCGTAATGTTTCGGTCTCACCGAAAGGAGCAATCAATCCCACCGAGTTTGCCTGACCAACTCTTTGTTTGCTTATTGCTGAAATCAGTCTCACCGAGTTCATGCAATCGGTCACACCGAGTTCATGCAATCGGTCACACTGAGATGAGGTTTTGCCCTAACCCTAGCACATCGGTCCCACCGAGTTGATCATGTCAGTCCCACCGAGAATCCTAACGTTCACATATTGAACTAATGGTCTCACCGAGTTCACCTATTCGGTCTGACCAAGTTGGGTCAAATGTGTGTAACGGTTATATTTTGTGTGGAGGCTATATATACCCCTCCACCCCTACTCTATTCAAGAGAGAGCCATCAGAACGTGCCTACACTTCCACTACTCATTTTCTAAGAGAGAACCACCTACTCATGTGTTGAGACCAAGACTGTCTGTGTACAAAAGTAGGGGCTCTCCTTTTGACCCCTTTACTTGTGCACGGGCAGTCAGAGCCACGCACCACGGCCACACCTAGCAGGGCAGAAGAGGGAAGCCGGAGAGAAGTCGAAGCCCAAGACAAACAAGAAAACGCCAAGACCAAGAACCCAAAGAGCAAGAGGGCGAGGTGGACTCCCTCGGCGAGGCCCTTGCCGGGGCGGCCTCCACGGCCCCGGCAAGAGCCTTGCCGGGGCAACTTGCCCAGTACCGGCAGAGCGAGCCACCCTCGAGCCCAAGAGTTCCAAACGCCTCCAACGACTACGTTGGAACCAATGCTCTGGAGGCACCTCCATGGTGGCATGCAGATCTTTGTCAAGATCATAAACATGTGAGATCAGATGAGGACTAGAAGACGACGACCCTCAACGGGATCCCAGCCGAGGGAATCCACAAGACCCCCGGTAAGCGCCTTGCCGGGGACGACTCAACGCCACGGCAAGACCCTTGCCGGGCCCCCAGCAAGGCCCTTGCCGAGGATGTCAGCGGGGCCACAGCCAGGCCCGCGTCGACCAAGACTCCACCGCCATTCACATGCAGCTGCCAGCCCAACCAGCTAGGCAGGCACCTGCGTGGCAACATGCGGCTTCCAGGCCAACTCAGCAAGCGCCTGCGTGGTGGCATGCAGATTATCGTGAAGGCTCCACCACCGCGCCACCTCAGCTGCCTGCCTGCCTACATGGCACCGCACGCATCGCTGGCCTGGGCGCGTGTCGAAGTAAGACGGAGTGGCGACGGACAGGACGGGCCTCGCTCCCGTCCCCGATAAAGCTAAGGGACACCTAAGCGATGCATTAAATGCGTATTGTCCTATAATACGGGCGATAAGATCGCAGCACTGTAGACCTTTCCACCTCCTGTGTGCCACTGTGGCAGCCCCTTTCGACTATAAAAGGAGGCCCATGGCATACTGGAGAGGGATTCAGCTCGTTTGGGTAAGTTACACCCCCGTAGCTTGCTCAAGAATACAAGAACATGCAATACATCCACCAGCAGGACTAGGGTATTACGCATCCTCACGGCTCGAACCTGGGTAAATGATCCGTGTGCTTCCCGTTAGACCTACTCTTCTCACAACCCTGCGCCCGCCAACTGTAGAAGGGATTCCATTGATCCCATAGGTGTCGTTTTTCCCCGACAAAGACATTTCAATCCAACCACAAGAATCTTGATCTCTAGCCTTCCCCAAGTTGCTTTCCACTCAAATCATCTTTCCACCATAGCCAAATCTGTGAGAGAGAGTTGAGTGTTGGGGAGACTATCATTTGAAGCACAAGAGCAAGGAGTTCATCATCAAGAAACCATCTATTACCTTTTGGAGAGTGGTGTCTCCTAGATTGGTTAGGTGTCACTTGGGAGGCTCCTTCAAGATTGTGGAGTTGAACCAAGGAGTTTGTAAGGGCAAGGAGAAAGCCTACTTCGTGAAGATCTACCCAAGTGAGGCAAGTCCTTCGTGGGCGATGGCCATGGTGGGACATACAAGGTTGCTTCTTCATGGACCCTTCGTGGGTGGAGCCCTCCGTGGACTCGCGCAACTGTTACCCTTCGTGGGTTGAAGTCTCCATCAACATGGACGTACGATAGCACCACCTATCGGAACCACGCCAAAAATCTCCAAGTCTACATTGCGTTTGCCTTTCCAAACCCTTCCCTTTACCTTCATATGCAATGATCTACATTCTACTACTATACTCTTAGAATTGCACGTGTAGGTTGATTGCTTGACTTGTGCTAAGTTGCTAAAATCTGCCAAGACTTAAAATTGGGAAAAGGCTAGATTTTTATTTGGTCAAGTAGTCTAATCACCCCCTCTAGACCTACTTTCAATCCTACACTCCTCATGAGCAATATCTGAAACAACATATGGAGAAAATGGACAACATCCAAAACAATGCATATCCGAAGCTAGGTGGTCATGGCATGGCATATGAGATAAATGATGCAAAGCGAGCACATTAATACCATCACAAGAAAAACAAACGCCAATAACCATGGGCTGGTCATCTATGCCATATGTGCAAATTGGGTTTATTTAATGGCATATGCATAGTTACTACGAAGAGATTGCAAATATGACATATTGTTGATCTCATGCATAACATATGACAAGTCAAGCGGATTGTCAAACATGATGTGACCGAGAGAATTATCACAAGAAATCCTATGTAACATGGCATCACAACTAATATATTCCACATGGCAATCATCAAACTCATCATAAATGGGTAAATCATCGAATGGGGAAGTCACACTAGCATGAAGCATGGTAATAGGTTGATCATCGAGGGACTTGTAGTTCTCGAAGAAGATAGTCTTGGAGATGTCGTTGTGCAATCCCATCATGAAGTGGAACTTCATCGAAATGGGTTCGTCCACGCCGGCTCGGCGCAAGGCATTATTCATCTCCTTGAAGTACGCGTCGATGGACTTGGATCCTTGGATTGTGTTCTCCAATTGGCATAGAAGTTGTTCCGTGTAGGTGGGCGGCACGAACTGTCACTGCGTAGCTCTCTTCGTCTTGGGCCAACTCATATCGTAGCTCTCCGAAGGTGTGTGAAGCCACCATGTCGATGCGTAGTCGTGGAAGTTCGTTGTGGCGCACTTCACTTGATCTTCGGAAGGAACTTGATGTAGGTTGAGGTAGTCGTCCATTAGGCGCTCCCACTCGAGATACTCCTCGGGTTCTTGAGTCCCATAAAAAGGAATCTTGTGGTCGGTGTCGAGGTCGTAGTAGCTCGTGGAAGTCATGGACTTGAGCTTGGGGAGCTTCTTGTGAGAGTAGTATTGGGGTGCTTGTTGGCGAAGATGTCGTATGTCCGTAGACGAAGATGCCTTGAAGTCGCTTGGCAAAGATGCCAAGGGAGATGGTGAAGTCGTTGAGCGGTTTTTGGTGTTGAGCTCTTGACCTTCACGTTCTTGTCGGTGGTGGTGTCAATGCCGATGTGACCTTGTCGGAGATGGTAGCTCAGAAGCATGTGCAATTGAGCATCTTCTCGAAGATGAGGAAGATCTCTTGTAGTACTTGAGGAGGGCCTTGATCTCCTCCATTTGAGCATCCATCTTGGCGTCTGAGTTGTTTTTCATGGCACCAAACTCGTCATTGTTGTTGTAGACCGAAGGAGGTGTGCTTTGCCATCCATCACAAGACTCGAGCAAATATGAGTGGGAGAAAGAGAAGAACTAGACCAATGTACCTTACCCGATGTTGAAGATGGATCAATGATCACTCAATAATGTATCAAGGAAATATCACAATTGGTACCGGATCTTGTCAATTTTCACACCTACACAAATAAGGGTTATGGAGTAGCTTTGTGAGGATAGTGGCACAAAAATTTGATGCAAAATGTTAGCAAGAGTCAATAATGTTGAAAGAGATTCACAAATTCGCAAGTAAAACAAGTAGACCAATACCAATCAATGGTGCACGGAAACACATGCACGGATAGATAGATGGGGTCGTGCAACCACAAAATGAGCTCAAAATGTGGAATCCATGGAAAATGCTCTTGTTGCACAACGCTAGAGAGATGCTAGCTCGATTCCTTAATAGGCAGATATGACACTTGTGCAAAACCTATAAGAGACAAAAATGCAACGACTTCTATCCCAAGTATGCTATTATGTATGATTCCCGGTGTTCCTCTCAAGATGATCCAAGATGATCAGATATGACAATATTATATGCAATATGGTATGATTCTATGGCTCTTTCTTACAAGCTTCTTTGCTCTTTCTCTTTTGCTTAAAAGCTTATTCTCCTTTTTTTGTATGGCCACTATGCGAAATGCACAAACCAAGATAGCAATTGTGTATATGCGGGAACAATCTTGTGACACAAGAGATGATATGATGATACCAATACGATATGGTATGTATGCAATGGAAGGGCGGATCGATGATCACTAATGTGCACAAGTAACATTGCCGGCAATACTCAATGGCTAGTCTCGATAGGCAAGTGACGCAAAATGGGCTAGTGGTTATCAATACAATGGCAAGAATGTACAATGATGGGATACCATGATACCAAGATGATATAGAGGTTACCGTCTTGCTTACGGTTAGGGTGTTAAAATGGTGAAGGTGGTCGATGTTGAATGCTTGTAAAAGTTGAGCGGCGGTGTTGTCGATGTCGAACCGTTCCTAGTTAGCCGAAACACCCCAAGAAACGGAAAAACCACGAACTCAAAATCTCAAAGGCAAATGTCAAATGGTGGTAGCAGAATGCGGTGGTGGTCGCGAAAGTATTGGTGGAAACCCGGTCAAAATGGGTTAAGGTGGCGGAAGGGTATGATGGTCTATACACGGTGTCGGAGTTGAAGTCACGATCCCTAAGTAGCCAAAACACCTTAGGAGACACAACTCACAACACAAACAAAATTGGGTTAAGTTGGGGCTGGTGGAAGTGTATGGTGGGCAAGCCTATGCGGAAATTATGGTGGTGGTTTATGAAGAAGCAACCGTCCGTAAGTAGCCAAAACACCTTTGGAGACTCGAATCACTACTCAAGCAACCACTAATGCTATGGGGAACAAAATGGGTTAGGTTGCATAAGTCAGTGGTGGTATAGCGGATGATGTGGTGAAGGCCCTAGGCAAAGATGCCAAAGTTTCAAAATTTTGATGGAGTCATTGTCATGCTCGGGAACGGGGTCCCAGACTTGCTCGCTTATGCCCACAGCGTGGCCAAGCAGCATGCCGTACAGCCCATCTTCGTCAACAAGGCACCCATGACCCTCGCGAGGGTCCAAGACCCGCGAGGCGGACAACGCAAGACCTCCTCTGGAGTGTCCTAGCCAGGCAGGCTCACGAGGAGCGGAGATATCAAGGCAAGGCAAACCTCACGAGGCTTTCGTGACGTGAGCCATGACGAGCGGTACCAGGCGGGCGCCAGTGCATGAAGCGTCCCTATTTCCTCTTTGGTGCTAAGGAGGCCAGTGCAGGCGAAGAGTACCGAGGCATCAGGCAAAGGTTGCCATATTGGTGCAACGAGACCGAGACCAGGAGGACGACAATGCGGAGGTCATCGTGGAGCCCAAGACGGCGTCACTCCAGGGCTTTTCGCAGGCGGAGACCACTTTTGTCAGGATAGCTTGTACTAGCTGTCCCCCTTCAAATTTGCCCGCCGTTGTTGGCTCCCTTCCCGCTCGATATTTGGGAAGAGGACCAGGGCCTCTATAAATAGGATAGCCACCACAGTAGAAAGAAGGGGATCCGGAACCAGTTAAGATCATCCTCTACTACACAAGCACAAGAACACCTCAACCTCATAAGGCTGTTCTTCCCTTGTACTGTTCATCATCAGCCCAAGAGGCAATCCACCACCACCACACTGGAGTAGGGTATTATACCACAACGGTGGCACGAACCAAAGATAAACCTCGTGTCTTTCTGTGTTGCGAGTTTGTCGAGTTCGTCCGCAAGATCTTAGAGAGCTAGAGCGTAGATCGGTAGGAGGGAGAGACTTCGCGCGCACCCCAATGTTCGAACCTTAATGGTTTGCCGGAACCCCACATCTGACATTTGGCGCGCCAGGTAGGGGTGCGCTGTAGTTTCCCTTCCATCAGTTCGTTGCTCCATCGCTCCGTCGTTTCCATGGTGGACGCTCGCCGTGCTCAAGCTGAGCGTCGGGCTGTCCTCTCCGCCCGTGTCGCTCAGACGGCCCCCGTAGGCGGGCCACCTCGTCGTTCTCCGTCTCCCGCCGCCAACGCTGCCACCGGCCCCGCGGGGAACGAGCAGCAGCGCCCTGTTGCATCCTTCGATGCGGCAAGACGGCCGCACCGCTACTCCATCACTTACCCCTGCCGGTTCTTCGTCTCACGTGCACCACGCTCCCATGGAGGCACGGACCGCGCTCATCGTGGCGAACGAGCTCCTGCGTTACTGCCCTATCGATGACCTCTATGAGGAGTGGCTCGACCGCTTTGCCGAGCTCGTCCGCGCCGCAGGGGGCTCTCTGACGCCGTCCCACTCTCTGCCTCCCCCTCAACCAGCCGTGGGCGACGGGGCTCATGGCATGCCTCCACCACCTCAACCCCAAGACGGTGCCTTGGCACCAAGGTGCGCGCCTCCGCGGCGTGATCCACCGCGTCCGGCGCCCGCGCGTGAAGAAAGAAGCTACCAAGAAATCCCGCGGCCGCGAGAAGCTGCACCGGCGCTCCCCGCGCCACCTCGTCAAGACCGCGTGCCGCCTGCAGTGGCGCAGCGCGGACCTCGCAAAGACCAAGCTCCACCTCAGAAGCGGGCCCTGGCGACCACGGCCGGCTGCCGCGCCTTCACCCCCGAACTGCGTAGCGTCGCCTGGCCAAACAAGTTCAAGCCAGATCTGCCTCCTTGCTACGACGGCACCGCCGACCCCGCGGAGTTCCTGCAGATCTATGAGCTGAGCATCGAAGCGGCCAACGGCGACGAGAAAGTCATGGCGAACTGGTTTCCCATGGCTCTCAAGGATGGGGCCTCGCTCGCTCCTCGAACTCGCAGACGGCTCAATCTCCTCCTGGTCGAGATGCGCGATCGCTTCATCGCCAACTTCTGTGGCACTCGCGATCGCCCACCGGCCGCGGGTGATCTACGCCGCATCAAGCAACAACCAGGAGAGACCCTCCAGAAGTACATCCAGCGCTTCAACAACACCCGCCTCAAGATCCCCAAGGTCACGGATGAAGCCATCATCTCCGCGTTCTCAGACGGCGTCCGTGACGTCAAGATGAAGGAAGAGCTCGCTATCCACGAGGAGCTTTGCACATCTCAGGAGCTGTTCGACCTGGCGACCAAGTGCGCAAGAGCTGAGGAGGGGCACCTCTCTCTCCTTGAGCTGCCAGCTGCAGGAGCGGAGGAGAAGAAGGCCAAGGCCAAGGACATGAAGCGCAAAGAGGCAGTGGTGCTCGCAGTGGAACCCGACACCAAGCGAGGCAGAGATCAGCCCGAGTCATCCAAGAACAGCCGACCGTTCTGCGCCTTCCACAACCTGAACACCCACAACACCAGCGACTGCCAAGAGCTCAGAGCCATATGGGAAGGACGCTACGGTCGACGCCCCGAGCGCAACGACCGGGGCTACGGCCGCGGAGGAGGACGCGGAGGCGGACGCTGGGACGACCGTGGCCCGCGCCAGGAGTGGCGCGACCGGCCTCGTGAGGACCGCTGGCAGGACCAACCTCGCGAGGGCGCCTGGAGGGACCAACCTCGTGAGGATCGCCCCCAGGGCAACGCTGGTCTTCCTCCGCTGCCGCCACCAAGGAGGAACGACGACCACCACTAGGACGAGGGGGCTGGGGGCTTCCAGGAGCCGCGTGCGATCGCCTGCATTTTGGGAGGTGCCCAGGCCCCAGCCTCTCAGTGCATCTTCAAACAGTTCGCTCGCGAGGTGAACGCGGTGCTCCCCAAGCTCGAGGCCACGCTACCAGTGTGGTCCCAATGTGCCATCACCTTCAACTCGGCAGACCAGCACAAGTGTGCAGCCACCGCTGGCGCCCTCCCTATGCTGTGCTCCCCAGTCATCAGCAATGTGCAAGTCACCAAGACTCTCATCGACGGCAGCGCAGGGCTCAACGTCCTGTCCGCCGACACGTTCGACAACCTCCAAGTGCCATATGAGCAGCTCCAGCCAACCAAGACTTTCTCAGGAGTGACCGACGGTTCCACCACACCGATAGGGCAGGTCCGCCTGCCTGTCACCTTCGGGGAGCGCAAGAACTATCGTGACCGAGCTCATCGACTTGACGTCACAAGACATCCGCTGCGGCCGTATAATGCCATCCTCGGGTATCCAGACCTGGCCAAGTTCATGGCAGTCACTCATCACGGCTACTACGTTCTCAAGATGCCAGGAAGCGGAGGAATCATCACGGTCCCATGTGAAGAGAGGGATGCGGTGTGCTCCCTTGAGCGCGCCTTTCAAGCCACGGCAATCGAGAACCCGGACATCAGAAGTGAAGGCCCTCCGGAGACCATCCCCAAGAAGAAGCTGCCGCGCCGCAGAGACCTCGGGGAGGATGGCGCCAGGCAGAGCCTCGTCAGATCGGCCGCCCAGGGGCGCCTCCCTCCATCACATAGGAAAGCGCGCCCGGCGCCCTCCTCAGGCAAGACTCGGGGGCTCTCTTCTGGAGAGCCTCAGACCTTGCCAACCTCACAAGGGAGGCACTTGGGCACCACTTGGAAGCGTGCCTCACGGCACACCTTCCTTAGGAGAGCACAGGGCAAGGAGTGCCCACCACGCAGGAGTTCATCACCAAGACCACCCAGGAACTGCAAGAAGCAAGAGCCATGGCGGCCACAGCCGCTCACAAGGCGCAGATCCCCATCCAGGCGAGGATGCCGGGCTGCGTGTCTGCATTGATGTCCTAGGGCTCAACAGGGCCGCATCTCAGGAGCGCTTCAGGCCTTCGCGTGTGGGTCGCTGCGAGGGCCCACCACACAGCTACGTTCGCATGCCCTTTGGCTTGCCAAGCATGGCGTCGGCCTATCAGTGCAACATGCGGCAAGTCCTACGGCTCAGGAGGCCAGGTTCCATGCCGTCCTGGAAGAGATGGAGACGGTCTTCAGGGAACCTCCTGAACCCCCAGAGCCTCCCGAGGCTCAGGGTCCCGGTGGATCATGAGGAGCCATTCCTTCGACGCGCGGCTTCAGTTGCACCAACTCTACTTCGTCTACAGAACCAGGTGACATCTTCCAAGTTCGTTTAAGCCGAGCGCCTCGGCTGCATTATTCCTGTGCCACACGGGTCCTTCCTCGTGGCATGTATCCCTTTGCTTAAGTCTTTAGCTTACCTTCTTGGGGCGCCTCGGCTGCATCATCCCTAAGCCGCCGGGCCGCACCCAAAGGGCGTGTATCTTCCTGCATTTATCCAAGTTGATCTCGCTATCCATGTTTAACCCGCCAACCGCTACCACCGCCTAATCATCGCCTCCCTTGGGGCCTCCACTGTGCACGACGCCGGGTGCATGGGTCCGCCTCGCCACATCGACAAATCTGAGCGGTCGAGCTCGGCTCGTGGCACGCCTCACAAGACGTCACCTCACCAGGCCCTCGCCTTCACCTCATCCAGAGCAACTAGCGGCAAAGCCGACACCTGTAACGGTAAACCATGTTCCTTCTTGTGCTCGCTCACTGGATCCCGAGGGAAGGATAGCAGGTGGCACCGCTGAGTCTTTTTTCTCTCGTGCAATTCGCTTGCGTTAAAGGGGGGGCTCTGAGCATCGCGACTCAGAGCTCTTCGCTCTCCAGCCCTCACCCCCTGGCCTTGACCACGGCATCACGACCTGGCATACCAGCGGTGGCTGAGCTCGCTCGAGGGCCGGGACCTGAGGACGTAGAGCACTAAGGAGAGCATGAGGAGAGGGGACCTCGTATGGGCCGACCTGGCTACGCTGCACGAGTTGGCGCACAGCCCTAGCGCGACATCAGGAATCGCCGCGAAGTTAGCAAGATAAGTTTCGCCCTAAGATCGGCTAAATATCTGGGCCTAATGGTCACTCACGCCATGCCGCAGCCCCGCTATGCCAAGTCATTTTCCTTTCTTGCCTTACCATGGCTGCTTGAGCGCTAAGGGGGACCTCCTGAGCATTGCGCCTCAGGGGCTCTTACTGGACCTTGGGCCGCACACCTCCTGGCCTTGACCACGACATGCGACCTGACATACCAGCGACGGCTGTAGCCTGCCTGGGGACCTGAACCTGTCAGCGTAGAGCAACAAGCCATCACGAGGAAAGAAAGGAGGGACCAAGCCTTAACGAGACATGCACTCACCAAGTTTTCATAACAAGGAAGATAAGCACCAAAGACATTACAAACCCTTACATGCCCCCACGGGGTGATTCATGATTGTTCGCAGGAAACAAAAGCTGATACTAAGGGGAATCCTATCTACACCCTTCCGTGGCGGATGCCATCATCAACAGTGGGCCACGGGAGGCCGGCGCCAACCCCATCCAGATCAGCGGTGGCAACGGCCAGACGCCACAACCCTGCTCCGAGCGCGGCGAGAGCTCGGGGCACGAGTCGTTGCCGCCGCCTCGAGTCTCGTAAAGCTCGGGGAGAGCTGCTTTGGACTCTGTGTGCTACTGCTGTTGGAGTAGCTGTGGGAGGAGCGCCACGGTCCGGTGCCCCTCCCTGTGGCAAGACTTCCGTGGCGGCCCTCGGCGTCAAGACCTTGAAGAAGAGCGTGGAGGCGCCTGTCAGACTCGAAGTGGATCACGAGGGCTCCTCGCACGGCAGACCAGCGATCTCGCCCCAGCCGCGAGTCATGAAGATCTTGCCGGTGGGGACCGCTTCGGTCTCCGCCCCGGCCGCCGGAGCGCTGCAGTCGGCGTGCTGCAGCCAGAGCTCGAGAGGCCCCCTCGGTGGCATCACGTCGGAGAAGAACTGCGGGAAGCAGATCCAGGAGCTTGGAGGCATCAGCGCCCACAGCACCAACTCACGCGAGGAGTCCGCGGCATGGACCCCAGGGGCAATGGCACGTGTCGCCGTGGCGCGGCGACCCCGGACACGGCATGGGCGGCGCTGCTCGTCGCTCTGACCTCCCGAGCCCTCGGCTTGGGCGTACAAGGGTAGCGGGTACCCCGGAGGAGGCCGCTCGCACCAAGGCCTCGTCACCACCTGCATCGCCGCTTCGTCACGGTGATGGATCGACCTCTTCTTCGGTGGAAGTGGTCCCAGATCGTCACGGGGAGCTTTTCCTTTCTCTTCGGCGGAAAACCTTCTGATGGGCGCCATTGTTGTCAGCAGCGGAGCAAGGAGGAAGAAGCGAGCAAGCGAGGAAGAGATGGCGTCCGGGCCCGCCTCCCCATTTATAGCAAGAGAAGGCCAACCGGCGCCTCCCACGATCGTAGTTAACGATGGTTTTCCTTGCATGTCGCAGCGACTTGTCAAGTCGTGCAGTTGCCGAGGCAGCGTGGGGAAGCGGAGACGCCCACGTCCAATCAAACGCCACGCGTCAACCGAGGCCATGTGCTTTGGGGCCCGCGGTGCTCAAATTGACCCTTGGCTTCACCGCTGGCCAAGCTCGAGCGCACCTTGGGACCGGGGGCTACTGTCGTCGTTCTGGGAACGGGGGTCCCCAGACTTGCCAGCCTGCAGCCCACAGCGTGGCTAAGCAGCAGGCCGTACGGCCCATCTTCGTCAACAAGACACCCAAGAGCCTCGCGAGGGTCCAAGCCTCACAAGGCGGACGACGCAAGACCTCCTCTGGAGTGGCCTAGCCAGGCAGGCTCACCAGGAGCGGAGATTTCAAGGCGAGGCAAACCTCACGAGGCTTTCGTGACGTGAGCCATGAAGAACGGTACCAGGCGGGTGCCATGCGGGCGCTAGTGCTTGCAGCGTCCCTATTTCCTCTTTGGTGCTAAGGAGGCTAGTGCAGGCGAAGAGTACCAACGCATCAGGCAAAGGTTGCCATATTGGCGCAACGAGACCGCGACCAGGAGGACGGCAATGCGGAGGTCATCATGGAGCCCAAGACGGCGTCACCCAGGGCTTTTCGCAGGCGGAGACCGCTTTTGCCAGGATAGCTTGTACTAGCTGTCCCCCTTCAAATTTGCCCGCCGTTGTTGGCTCCCTTCCCGCTTGATATTTGGGAAGAGGACCAGGGCCTCTATAAATAGGACTAGCCACCACAGTAGAAAGAAGGGGATCCAGAACCAGTTCAGATCATCCTCTACTACACAAGCACAAGAACACCTCAACCTTAGGAGGCTGTTCTTCCCTTGTACTGTTCATCATCAGCCCAAGAGGCAATCCATCACCACCACACTGGAGTAGGGTATTACACCACAACGGTGGCCTGAACCAGTATAAACCTCGTGTCTTTCTGGTTATGAAGTTCGTCGAGTTCGTCCGCAAGATCTTAGAGAGCTAGAGCGTAGATCGGTAGGAGGGAGAGACTTCGCGCGCACCCTAGTGTTCAAACCTTAAGGGTTTGCGAAAACCCCACATCCGACATTCATATGGTGATGGTAGTATTTTTATGGGATGGGGGATGTCAAGAGCTTCAAAATGAGCTAAGGAACATCAAAATCGGACTCCGGATAAATTAGTTATGGTCAAAACGGTGAAACACAGGAGACTGAATTCCCAGGGGTCGGATGTCCGGAGGGTAGGCCGGAGATCCGGGGCTGTATGTCGAGAACCGTGCAGATTTTGTGCTCCAGGAGCCAAATGTTCGGGCCTATGGGCCAGATTTTCAGGGGGGGGGGGGGGCAGATGTCCGGGGCCACGGGCCGGATGTCCGGGCTCCAAATCCGAGGATGAACTCGAGGAACTCAATTTTGGGGGTGGAAGTTGATAATTTGGGGGCAAAATTGGAGAGATTTCGTGGATGGAAGGTGGGGAAACTTGGGGGAAAGATAGATCCACCAGTAACACAATGAATCCACAGATCAAAATCAACAAAACATCATCAAAACCAACAAATCAAAAAAAATTGGGGGGCTATTTTTGGTGGGGATTTTTGAATTTAGGACGAAATCAAGCAAACCAAGGCTAGAAAACGAGGGGGGAGACTCCAAATCCGTGATCAACATGGCTCATGATACCAAGATGATGTAGGGTGGAACCCTAGGGGCCGATCTTTCACATAATGGAGGGGATCCCACGAAGAACACGAGGGGAAACACGAGGGAAATCATGAGAGGAAACACTCAAATCAACAAGAAGTAATCACACATATGCTAGATCCATGAACACAAAGAGAGATAATGATCCAAAGTCAACAAAGGGGGATACAAGAGGTAACTAGCTCATCTCCATGAGGAGGTCTTGAGTCCGCGAGGGATCTTCCTGTGAGGGGTCTTGAATCCAAGCATGGATCTTCTCTGTAGAGGCCGCGGTATCTCGAATGGAGGGGAACCATAAGGATGAGCAAAGCTCTATCTCTAAATGAGCTATCACTATGCTAACCCTAACTAGGAGGAGGATGGGGTCTATATATAGTGATAGCCTACGAAGGGGTAAGTGAGAGGGGGGATACATGGGCCTCGGGCCCTGTCCATGCGCGTAGGAAGGTGCCAGATGTCCGGCTGGGGGCTGGATGTCCGGCCATTCGCGGGGCGCTGGATGTCCGGGGTACTCGCCGGATGTCCGGCCTGGCGGTGGCCGAATTTGGTGCGTTCTATCTCTGATGCCGAATTTTCGAGGGAAGGCCGGATGTCCGGGCTGTCGAGGCGCCGGATGTCCGACCGCTGATGCTGTTAGCCGTCTGTTGGTGTAGCTCCTCGACGGCTGCACAGGCACCAGATGTCCAGCCGCCCGGATGTCCGCCAGTAGTTTCAAAGCAGCTCTGTCTTCTTTCGTCGACGCTTCCAGGCTTCCCTCGCGGATGGTTGAGTTGTTCCTTGGCGCTTGCACTCCCTCAACATCCGTGAAGCTTTGACAATACCTATGCATGCACATGGGAGAAGTGTCAAGTAGTATACCATCCTCGAAGGGGTCAAGTGAGCACGTGTAAAGGAGATGATTTACCTTTGGGTATGTGAAGTAGATGTCGCACGTGTCACTCGCCAAATGAACTCTTGACATGGTGATGTCCGTAGGATGCTCCCCATCAACGAGATTTCCGAGGAGGATCCCACAAAGAAAAACAGAGTGAGAAAACAGTATGTGAAAGTGGTCTTCAAACCCACTTCAATGAGAAGATATGATATGCCTGAAAGTGAAGAGGAAGAGGAAGAGGAGGAATAGTTGCTAATCCATCCCCTGCCAAGTCTCAAAAACTTCTGGCAGATGCAATGAAGACTGTTGCCACCTCCAAGTCCAAACCCAAAGCTCCAGCACCTAAGAAGAAAACAAGGAATGTTTTTGCTAGTGAGAAGAACAAGGCCCCAGTGCCTGAAGCTGAGGCTGATGATGAGCCACTAGTGCTCAGGAGGTTGAGGCCTAAGATTCCTGATCATGAAAACACCCATCTTGTTGCTGAGAACATGATGCTGAGGAAAGATAAAGGTCTGCGTCAATGGAGATTTTCTGATCCCTATGCTGTGAGAAGGAGGACTGCTTGTGACTATCGTTTCCACACCAAAGAGCAACAAGACTTCTATGAAACAATGTTGCTAGATAAGAAGTCGATTGTCAGTGATATGAAATGGGTGGATTGGAATTACATTGATGAAAATGAGGACAACTTCCCCCATGTTCATGAGAGCTTCAAGCTTGCTGGTGTTAATGCTTTTGTTGGGAAGAAGCTTACCAAGTGGAATGATGAGATGATCATGCAATTCTACTCTACTGTTCATTTCTATCCAAATGGGAGGATAGTGTGGACGACTAAGGGAGATAGGTACCAGTCAACCATCTCTGAGTGGGCTACTCTTCTTGGTGCTCCTGAAGAAGAAGCGAATGATATTGATGTATATGCAAAGCCCAAGATGGACCACAATTCCATGCAAAACATGTCCAAGCCTATTCCTGAGAAAGACCTTGAGACACACAAGTTTGGATTTGTGAAGCACTTGTTGGCTGGTTTGGCCACCATCAATACTATTTTGAGGCACACCCTATTGCCAAAATCTGGAGATGACAAGATGATTTGTGGCCACTCCATCAACCTTTTGCATCTCTCTGATACACCTCAGAAGTTCAAGGTGATGAGCATAATAGTTGAAACTATCAAGAGAACCACAACCGACCAAAAGAGATCATGTGGTTTTGCTCCGCACATTCAGTTACTCATCAACTCCAAGGTTGGAACGAGCACATATCTTCTTGATCGCGAGCATGTCCCCTTGTAGCCAGAGTTCGAGGACAATGTAGTGGTGATGGATCCTTCACACTCTACTTCTGCTAAGACACATGAGAAGATTCAAGTAGCTGCTACAGCTAAAGCAACTAAGGAGGTATATGCTCCCAATGCTCCCATTGCCAACCTCAAGATGAAGAATGACCAAATGACTTATCTGCTAAAAGCAACCCTGAGGATTTAGCGAAGTCTAGCCAACCTCACCAAGAACCAGAGAGCTTAGAGCGGGTAGTCGAGGCAAAGATATATGATCTTGATGTAAAGATCACAGAGGTTCAGACAATAGTGACAAAGCTGAGGGATGATGTTGATACAACTAGAGCTGCTGTAGAGGATAGTGGAGATGACAGACCAACGACTGATAGATTCTAGACAGTGCCTAGGGCACCCATGTCTGCTGAAGTGCCTGATGCAGACACAAGAACTACAGTTTGTGCTCCTGCTGCTGCTTCATTAGTGCCACCACCAGTCTCTAGTCCACCAACCCAGAAGACTTCAATCGAGTAGATGCACTTCTCTCAACAACATCGACACACACCGGAGCTGCCAACCAGTGATCGCCATCAGGAGCTGTCGAGGATCGTGCCTAGAGAGATGCATAGCTATATACCTATTCGAGCTTTTTGGTACTTGTTACCAGAGGGGGAGAATTCGTATAGATCATTATGCTGAGAGAGAGAGAGAGAGAGAGAGAGAGAGAGAAAGAGTGTCTTGCTTTTTCTCGTTGGTTTTCTCGAGTTTTTGCTACTATTTGATTCGTGCTACTTTGACTCGTTATGCTTGTGAGATACTATGGTTGTGTTTGATCATACTATGCTTCATGTTATGCCTGATGCTTATCATTATCATTGTCCTTGTATGACGACCCACTTGTGTTTTTGGTGATGCGTGCTTACTATTCTATTCATATCATTTTGTGCGCTCCACCAAGTTGACTATGACATGGAAGAGTGATTCATGATCCTAATCGATTGTGCATTTCCATTCAAACGCAAATTTTTAATAACGCACAAATTTAGGGGGAGATCTTGCTTATCACATACTTCTCAAAGCGATGATATATTTCATTCATTTAATCATTTGTCGAAGCTTTGATCTATATGTTGTCATCAATTACCAAAAAAGGGGAGATTGAAAGTGCAATTAATCCTCGGGTGGTTTTGATAATTCATAACAACATATATCTTGTTGAACTAATATCCATTCAAGTTAAAGATTTCAGGGTGTTCAATGATTGTCATGGTAAGCACTAGTGATTGTGGACCCCTCAAAATGCTAAGCACATGGATTGGCAAAAGCTCAATACTCTACATTTTTGGTTAAGTGATCCAATATCACATTGAGTCCATAGGAAAGCCAATACTATTAAAACGAGATGAGTTCTTGATTATGATCTATTTGCTCAAGTGCTTAGTGATATTGCTCCAAAACCCTCAACCAATTTATCTATCCAAATATGTCCAAAACCCTACATTCCAACTTGGCCCCACCGAAATTTCTCCATCCGGGCCCACCGAGTTCGTCTGGACATGGCCTCTGCCAAACCCTAACAAATGAGTGTCACCTATATGGTTCTCGGTCCCACCGGTTTGGCCTGCCCAACCTTCTGTAACCAGTTGCAATTATTTCGGTCTCACCGAGTTTTGCAATAGGTCCCACCGAGATGGCTTGTCAAACCTTCTATAACCTGTTGCAATTATTTCAGTCCCACCGAGTTTTGCAATTGGTCCCACCGAGACGGCGTGCCAACCTTTCTATTACCTTATTGCTTCACTTTGGTCCTACCGAATTGATGCAGTCGGTGCCAGCAAAATGAGGTTTGCCCTAACCATTGCACATCGGTTCATCCCAGTTGTTCCCTGTCGGTCCCATCGAGACCTCCAACGTTCATGTCTTTTACACAGGTCGGTGCTACGGAGATTTCTGATCGGTGCCATCGAGTTGGGTCAAAAGTGTGTAACGGTTGGATTTCGTGTGGAGGCTATTTATATCCCTCCACCCCTCTTACTCAGTAAGATAGCCATCAGAACATGCCTACACTTCCACTACTCATTTTTTGAGATAGAACCACCTACTCATGTGTTGAGATCAAGAGATTCCATTCCTACCAGTTGAACCTTGATTTGTAGCCTTCCCCAAGATGCTTTCCACTCAAATCCTTCTTCCACCATAGCCAAATATGTGAGAGAGAGTTGAGTGTTGGGGAGACTATCATTTGAAGCACAAGATCAAGGAGTTCATTAACACACCATCTATTACCTTTTGGAGAGTGGTGTCTCCTAGATTGGTTAGGTGTCACTTGGGAGCCTCCGACATGATGTGGAGTTGAACCAAAAAGTTTGTAAGGGCAACGAGATCGCCTACTTCGTGAAGATCTACCTGAATGAGTCAAGTCCTTCGTGGACGATGGCCATGGTGGGATAGACAAGGTTGCTTCTTTGTGGACCCTTCGTGGGTGGAGCCCTCCATGGACTTGCAGTCGTTACCCTTTGTGGGTTGAAGTCTTCATCAATGTGGACGTACGATAGCACCACCTATCGGAACCACGCCAAAAATTACCGTGCCCCATTGCTTTTGCCTTCTCCAAACCCTTCCCTTTACTTACATATGCAATGCATTAATTTCCACTTCTATACTCTTAGAATTTCATGTGTAGGGTGTTGCTTGACTTGTCATAATTGCTAAAATCTGCCTACAACTAAAATTGGGAAAATGTTAGGTTTTATTTGGTCAAGTAGTCTAATCACCCCCCTCTAGACATACTTCCGATCCTACACCTGCTCCCATTTTGCCCTATTTGCCTCTTTGCATGTGTCTTAGGTCGGCCTATCTGAGGTAAAACAGGTGAGTTGCACTGGGTGCATAAATTACACTGTGTTTGGTTGCAACCTGCATAAGGCGCTATCACCATTTCTCACTAGTGCTAACCTTACCACACATAATTCGAACAAGTTTCAGTTCTAGATATGAAACAAATCGCAGTTCATCCTAGCTACTAACAAATATTAGTACAAATATAACAGTCAAATGGCTCAAATAGGGGAAAGTTCATCGATGCCGAATTAGTTGGAAGTCCATCCTAGTCCTCTTCTTCTTGTCTGACCTATGTTATCCCACATTGCTTGTGCCCACTCCATCCTTTTGTTCTTACATGCTTCGTTGTCAAATGCCTCCACACCATGTACGGAGTTGACAACATCGTCACACGTCACCTCTTCCGCCTCCAAAGACCAGCTTTATCACAACCCCATTGCAGGATCCAGTTATGTAGAATGCAACAAGCAAGAACAAGCTTACCCTGGGTGGGAAAAGTGCGAAATGGCTTCTAATCTAGCATCTTAAACCTATTCTTCAGAGCTCCAAATGCCCTCTCAATCGTAACTCTAAGGCTGGAGTGTCTGAGATTAAACAGTTCTCGCGAAGTCCTAAGATAGTTCCTACCAGGGAACTTGTTTAGATGGTACTTGCTTTTACTTAAGGGTGGAAGAACACCCGGCTGACATGCATAGCCAGCATATCCTAGGTAGAACTTGCCATTGGGGATATTGATGCCATTAGTTTTACTCATGATGTCACTTAGACTTAGAATGTTAACATCATGTGTTGATCCTTCCCAGCCAGGCAGCACACATGTGAACTTTAGATTGAAGTCAACAACAGCAAGAACATGCTGGCTTCTGTAATGCTTTCTCCCCCTGTATGCTGCATATTGTGACCTCGGCATTCTAGTAGTGACATGGGTACCATCTATTGACCTAGTGCAATCATGAAATTGCATGAAAATATGGTGTTATGGCTATAGCAAAACAATACAAGCATGCCAAGGCATGGACTACATACTCTCAGTGCTCACCTTGAAATATGGATACCATCTTGGGCTAGTGCGAATCTTGCTAGGAGTCCATCCGGTTGGTGACCTGATCATCTCTCCTCTGAGTTCCCCAACAACGTACACCACTTGCCTGAAGTACCTGGAGATGGTCTCCATTGATCTCCTGAATGTGTTGTGAATAATCCTGAACCTATGGTATGACCAACAACATGGAGGAACATGGCAACTTGCTCTTCCACACTGGCGTGGATGCTATTTAGGTTTATACAAGCCTGGCGAAAGGTGCTCTTTTCATTGTTAGCATCCACAGAGCCTCTGTGTCGCTGCAGTTGTAGATGTAGTTCAAATTCGCTATCCTCTCCTGATCCCGGGTTACCTTTGGAGCATAACCGATGGCATGCTTGGCACCATAAAGAACAATCTCTGATCAACATGAGCCATGCCCGAATCATAGCTATCAGTGTTGCTGCCTAAACTACGAGCTTTGTCCGTTCGTCCATAACCTAGGCAACATCGACGGTGTAGTGAGCAATGGGGAAATCGATCCTACACCTTTCCTAACAGCCTAACAAATGACCTAACATGGGGGGGCGGGGGGGGGGGGGGGGTTCCATGTTGCTTACTAGCTTCGGAGATGATGACGAGGAAGGGGGGACATGGCTGAGTCGAGGAGGACCATATGGTGGCCAAGAGGAAGGGGAACATCAACTCCTATTGATGGAGAGTGCTGCTGCCGCCTATGTCGTCGCTGGCGCAGATCTGAGTCATGCTGCCGCTAGTGGTAAGAACAGAGAAAGTGCTTGTCTTAGAGCTATTGGTGACCGAGTAAATGGGGTGGTGAGGCTAGATTTCACGCCATCCTGCCTCGGCTGATTTCCATCTCCTACCATTTCCAATCGATTTCCCCTTACACCGTCGCAAGCGTGCTACCTCCCTTTTGTGCTGCACTCAGCTAGGCTCGCTGAAAACTGCCGATTCAAGGGTTTCCAGTGAGCCAGGCTCTAGGTTGCTGTATACGTGCGACAATCTATGGGATCGAGAAGCCCCTTTTGGTTCGGCGTGGGCATGCAACACACCAAGAGCAGCAACAACACACATCACACGAGCATTTACCTAGGTTTGGGCCATAGTGATGCATAAAACCCTACTCCTGCTTTGGTGGATTAAGTGTTTGAGCCCTGCTTTACAGTGAGTGCAACCTTGTCGACAAAGTGCTCGGGAGGTGTTGCTAAGCTACCGTGAATGGACAATGACGGTGTCCTGGATTAGGGGGTCCTGACCTAGCCGGCCCATTCTCCTCGGGTTGGGTCTATGGTACCTCATTCATGGTCAAGATGGACTTTAGAGGCCGTATGCTGGAGGCATAATCAAGACCGCGTCCCTTGAAGACTTGACATATACTCCAAGATCTATGCCGCCGCCTAGCTCCTAGCTACCGACCTTGTAACCCTAGATACCCTTCCCGGCGTGTATATAAGCCATAGTGTTTAGCCCGTAGAGGGGACATCAACGCAAAATCATTCACCTAGCCCTAGAGTTAGACCACACATTATGATCTCGAGGTAGATCAACTCCGTACTGGATAGATCTTCATCAATGAGCAGGACATAGGGTTTTACCTCCATCAAGAGGGCCCGAACCTGGGTAAACATTGTCTCCTTCGTTCTTGTTACCCTCGATCCGAGATCCACAGCTCGGAACCCCCTACCCTGAGGTCTGCTGGTTTTGACACCAACACTGGCACTTTCATTGAGAGTTCCGCTGTGCGATTAGCAGAAGGATTGATGGCTCATCTGTAGATCAATTGCTCTAACGACCTCAGGAGCGTTTTTCCCCCGGCCAGCCTTTTGTGTTCGGCAACATGGTCTTCTGCACTGACTCGACAGGTCATCTGGCCTCTGTCAAGAACTACTCCCAAGGACGGATCGTGACCATTGGCGGCGGCGCGCCCGGGGGGGTATGCGCTCCCCCCACCATCGTGGGCCCCTCGTAGCTCCACCGACGTACTTCTTTCGCCTATATATACTCTTATACCCTATAAACATCAGGGGGAGCCACGAAACCACTTTTCCACCGCCGCAAGCTTCTGTACCCGTGAGATCCCATCTTGGGGCCTTTTCCGGCGATCTGCCGGAGGGGGAATCGATCACGGAGGGCTTCTACATCAACACCATAGCCTCTTCAATGAAGGGTGAGTAGTTTACCACAGACCTTTGGGTCCATCGTTATTAGCTAGATGGCTTCTTCTTCTCTCTCTCTTTGATTCTCAATACAAAGTTCTCCTCGATGTTCTTGGAGATCTATTCGATGTAATACTCTTTTGCGGTGTGTTTGTCGAGATCCGATGAATTGTGGATTTATGAACTTGTTTATCTATGAATATTATTTGGTTCTTCTCTGAATTCTTATATGCATGATTTGATATCTTTGCAAGTCTCTTCGAATTATCGGTTTAGTTCGGCCTACTAGATTGATCTTTCTTGCAATGGGAGAAGTGCGTAGCTTTGGGTTCAATCTTGCGGTGTCCTTTCCGGTGATGTGAGGGGCAGCAAGACACGTATTGTATTGTTGCCATCGAGGATAAAAAGATGGGGTTTATATCATATTGCTTGAGCTTATCCCTCTACATCATGTCATCTTGCTTAATGCGTTACTCTGTTCTTATGAACTTAATACTCTAGATGCATGCTGGATAGCGGTCGATGTGTGGAGTAATAGTAGTAGATGCAGAATCGTTTCGGTCTACTTGACACGGATGTGATGCCTATTTTGATGATCATTGCCTTAGATAACTTCATAACAATGCGCTCTTGTATCAATTGCTCGGCAGTAATTTGTTCACCCACCGTAATACATGCTATCTTGATAGAAGCCACTAGTGAAACCTATGACCCCCGGGTCTCTTTCTTATTATATTGCATCTCTTTTATTTACATCGCATCTCGTTTAATATTTTGCAATCTTTACTTTTCAATTATACAACAAAAATACCAAAATTATTTACTTTACTATGTTTATTAGATCTCACTTTTGCGAGTGGCCGTGAAGGGATTGGCAACCCCTTTATCGCGTTGGTTGCAAGGTTCTTGATTGTTTGTGCAGGTACTAGGTGACTTGTGCGTTGTCTCCTACTGGATTGATACCTTGGTTCTAAAAAACCGAGGGAAATACTTACGCTACTTTGCTGCATCACCTTTTCCTCTTCAAGGGAAAACCAATGCATGCTCAAGAGATAGCAAGAAGGATTTCTGGCGCCGTTGCCGGGGAGATCTATGCCAAGTCAAGACATACCAAGTACCCATGATAAACTCTTCTCCCTCGCATTACATTATTTTCCATTCGGCTCTCGTTTTCCTCTCCCCCACTTCTAAAACGATTTTCGAAAACTATGACGCCCGGATACTTAAGCTACAGTGAACCTCTGCTAATCATGCCATGACACCTCGGTTACTGTTGCTATCCTCGCAATAATTCGAAACCGTTCGAAATTCAAATTCAAATTAATGATAACAATAAAAGTTTTCAAAAATTAAAACAGAATTGTTCGGTGGTTGCCGAATATTACAAAGGTAATTATGGTGCAACAAACACATTTTTATAAAATGACTAAATGGTTTAAAATGAATTTAAACAGAAAATAAATAATAAAGAAAATACAAAAGAAAAAAAAACAGAAACAAAAAAAAGGGAGAGAGCCCCCCTTGCCATCTAGGCCTCGGCCTAACTAGCCTCTGGGTCACCAGGCCGGCCCACCCCACTCCCCATATCCTCCCCTGTCGGCCGAAACCCTAGGGCAACCACTCCCACTCCCCCCCCCCACGACGCCACTCCCTCTCCCCTCCCGATCCAATCGGGATCGAGGCGAAACCCCCCCACTCCCCTCGCTCCTCGCCTCTCGCCTGATCTGGATCGGGCCAGCCCACGATCAAGGCCACGACCGCGCCTCGGCGCTCGAGGCTACCGCCGCCCGGATTGACACCTCCCCGGAGCTTCCCGCTCGCCAACGCCCCCGCCGCCTCACCTCACGGACCGCTCCTCCGCTCGACGTCGTCAACTCATCGTCGACCCCGTCGCCCTGCAACCCTCTCCGTGATCGATGCCGTCCCCGTCATCCTCCTCGAGCCGCTGCCACTCCCCTACACCGTACGGTGATGCCAAGCCCCGGCCTCTCCTCTCCCCCCGTCCCCATGTGCACACCGCGCCCTCGCGCGCCAATTGCCATGGCCACGCTTGACCCGACTCCTCTTTGCGCTCCGGCCGCCGCCGTGCCTGGATCGCGCCCGCTGCTGGTCGCGCCCGCTTCGCACTCCGCCCGGGCGCCACGGCCGCTTCCGACGACGGACCGCGCTGACCCGATCGAGACCACGCACCCGCCCTCCTTCTCCTTCCGTCGCCGCTCGTTCCTATCATTGGTCACAAGACGGGTTATGGCCTCGCTGGCTCGCCACCGCGGCTCAAGGCCTTGCTGGCACCTCGCTTCTCCTCCGCGCCCCATCGCACCCTCCATCAAGACGGGCGCTGGCGCCCAAGACGCCTCGGCTCGGCCTCGCTCAGCGGTGCTACACCGCGCCGCCTAGGTCTGGCACCCACGCACGGCGACCACGCCCGATAGCGCTCGCCCCGGCTGGCCTCATGGGCCGCTGACCCGCGGGGTCCGCACCATGAAAAGGAACGAAAAAAGAAACGAAAATAAAAATAAAAAGGGATTAAAAGTAATTAATTAATTAAGTTAATTAACCTGCTAAATAACCTACCTGACTAGTTTAACTAACCACTAGCCTATGACATGTGGGACCCGCTGACCCTGTTGACCACTCAATGTTGACTCGTCAACTGCTGACTGTGCATGTTGACTAGACCCACGGCCCCACTTGTCATCCACTAGGGCTAGATGCTAGTGGGTACAATAGGTATATCCTGTCTCATTTAGATTTAATATGAAATTTCAGAATATTATTAAAACTTTGAAAAAATGATATAAAATAATCCGTAACTCGGATGAAAAAACTTTGTACATGAAAGTTGCTTAGAACGACGAGACGAACCCGGATACGCAGCCCGTTCGTCCACCACACACCCCTAACATATCAAACTCGCAACTTTCCCCCTCCGGCTCCTCTGCCCGAAAACGCGGAACCCCGGGGATACTTTCGGATGCTTCCCTTCACGCCGGTATCACCAAGCATACCGCGTTAGGGCACCCCTAGCACCGTTACTTGTCTTGTCATGCATCGTTATGCATCCGTTTGCATTGTATTCATTGTTTGTCCCCCCGGCTTCTTCCGCTAGACACCAAGACCGACGCCATCGCTACCCAAGACGACTACGGAGTTGACGGCCCTCTCTCTTGCCGGAGCAACTGTGCAAGCCCCCTTTGATCACCAGATATCGCCTACTCTTTTCTATACTGCTTGCATTAGAGTAGTGTAGCATGTTATCGCTTTCGATTAATCCTATACCGCTGCATAGCCTGTCCTTGCTACTACTATTGTTACCTTTACCGCTATCCTCGCTTAGTATAGGATGCTAGTGTTCCATCATGACCCTACACTCTTGTTCGCCCGTGCTATACTATTGGGCTGTGATCACTTCGGGAGGTGGTCACGGGCATATACTATATACTTTACATCGTTACATTACTCGTGATAATCTGCTCGGAGATGGGGGCTGAAAGGACAGGTGGCTCCATCCCGGTAGAGGTGGGCCTGGGATCCCGACGGCCCCGATTACTTAATGTGGCGGCAGTGGCAGGTTGAGACCACCTAGGAGAGAGGTGGGCCTGGCCCTGGTCGGCGTTCATGGATACTTAACACGCTTAACAAGATCTTGGTATTTGATCCGAGTCCGCCATTTGGTCTATAATGCACTAACCATCTACGCGGGAGTAGTTATGGGTATCCCGGCGTCGTGGTATCAGCCGGCACTTCGTGACGTCGGCCGAGGATTGGACTGAACGCCTGTAGGCTAGGTCTGCCTCGCCAGCGACGCAACGTGCAGGTGTGCTAAGGGCGATGGGCCTGCAGACAGGCGCTTAGGTTTAGACCGGCGTCTTGACCTCTGTTGAGCCTAGGTGGGGCTGCGACGTGTTGATCTTCATGCCGGGCATGACCCGTAAAAGTGTGTCCGCCAAATGGGATCAAGCGTGTTGGGTTATGTGGTGCACCCTGCAGGGAAGTTTAATCTATTCGAATAGCCGTGATCTTGGTAACAGACGACTTGGAGTTGTACCTTGACCTTATGACAACTAGAACCGGATACTTTATAAAACATACCCTTCCAAGTGCGGATACAACCCGGTGGTCGCTCTCTCTCGTGGTTATGAGGAGGGATCACCGGGTAGGATTATGCTATGCGATGCTACTTGGAGGACTTGATCTACTCTCTTCTACATGTTGCAAGACGGAGGCTGCTAGAAGCGTAGTCTTGACAGGATTAGCTATCCCCTCTTATTACGGCATTCTCAGCTCAAATTCCAATCGATATGGCCCTTTACACATATATCCATGCATATGTAGTGTAGCTCCTTGCTTGCGAGTACTTTGGATGAGTACTCACGGTTGCCTTGTTCCCCCTTTCCCCCCTTTTCTTTACCCGGTTGCTGCGACCAGACGATGGAGCCCAGGAGCCAGACGCCACCGTCGATGACGACTACTACCCCGGAGGTGCCTACTACTACGTGCAGCCCGCTGACGACGACCAGGAGTAGTTAGGAGGATCCCAGGCAGGAGGCCTGCGCCTCTTCGATCTCAGTATCCCGGTTTGTGCTAGCCATCTTATGGCAAACTTGTTTAACTTATGTCTGTACTCAGATATTGTTGCTTCCGCTGACTTGTCTATGATCGAGCACTTGTATTCGAGCCCTCGAGGCCCCCGGCTTGTATTATGATGCTTGTATGACTTATTTATGTTTTAGAGTTGTGTTGTGATATCTTCCCGTGAGTCCCTGATCTTGATCGTACACGTTTGCGTGCATGATTAGTGTACGATTGAATCGGGGGCGTCACAAAAACCTTTGCCTTTTATTTTTCCCTTTTTTCGTTCGTTCTTTTTCGCTTGCTTCTTGTGTGCTTGTGTGTTGGATTGTTTGTTGATCACGATGGCTCAAGATAATACTAAAATGTGTGACTTTTCCAATACCAACAACAATGATTTTATTAGCACTCCGATTGCTCCTACTACTGATGCTGAATCTTGTGAAATTAATACCGCTTTGTTGAATCTTGTTATGAAAGATCAATTTTCTGGCCTTCCTAGTGAAGATGCCGCTACCCATCTAAACAACTTTGTTGATTTGTGTGATATGCAAAAGAAGAAAGATGTGGATAATGATATTGTTAAATTGAAGCTATTTCCGTTTTCGCTTAGAGATCGTGCTAAAACTTGGTTCTCTTCTTTGCCTAAAAATAGTATTGATTCATGGAATAAGTGCAAAGATGCTTTTATCTCTAAGTATTTTCCTCCCGCTAAGATCATCTCTCTTAGAAACGGTATTATGAATTTTAAGCAACTTGATCATGAGCATGTTGCACAAGCTTGGGAGAGAACGAAATTAATGATATATAATTGCGCTACACATGGTTTGAATTTGTGGATGATTAACAAAAAAATTATGCTGGATTGAATTTTACTTTTAGAAATCTTTTACATTCGGCCGCGGGAGGCACTTTTATGGAAATCACTTTAGGAGAAGCTACTAAACTCCTAGACAATATTATGGTTAGTTATTCTCAATGGCACACCGAGAGATCCACTAGTAAAAAAGTTCATGCGATTGAAGAGATTAATGTTTTGGGTGGAAAGATGGATGAACTTATGCATTTTTTTGCTAATAAAAGTGTTTCTTCTTATCTTAATGATATGCCTTTGTCCACTTTGATTTAGAATAATAATGAATCTATGGATGTGAATTTTGTTGGTAGGAACAACTTTGGTAACAACGCGTATAGAGGAAACTTTAATTCTAGGTCGTTCCCTAGTAATTCCTCTAATAATTATGGTAATTCCTACAACAACTCTTATGGAAATTTTAATAAGATGCCCTTAGATTTTGACAGTACTGTTAAAGAATTTATGATTTCGCAAAAGAATTTCAATGCTTTGCTTGAAGAAAAAATGCCTAAGATTGATGAGTTGGCTAGGAACGTGGATAGAATTTCTCTTAATGTTGATTCTTCGAAACTTATATCTATTCCACCTAAGCATGACATCAATGAGTCTCTCAAAGCCATGAGAATTTCCATTGATGAGTGCAAAGAAAGAACCGCTAGGATGCGTGCAAAAAAATATTGCTTTGTGAAAGCGTGTTCTCCTAATCCTCATGATAATAATGATGAAGATCTAAAAGTGATTGATGTGTCTCCTATTAAATCTTTGTTTTCCAATATGAATCTTGGTAAATATGGGACTGGAGATGAGTCAACTTTAGTTAAAAGGCGTCCCAATGATTTGGAGTTTTGAGATCTTGATGCAAAAGTTGATAAAAGTAGGATTGAAGAGGTCAAAACTTTACATAGCAATGAACCCACTATTTTGGATTTCAAGGAATTTAATTATGATAATTGCTTTTTGATAGATTGTATTTCCTTGTTGCAATCCATTTTAAATTCTCCTCATGCTTATAATCAAAATAAAGCTTTTACTAAACATATCGTTGATTCTTTAATGCAATCCCATGAAGAAAAGCTTGAACTAGAAGTTTCTATCCCAAGAAAACTTGATGATGAGTGGGAACCTACTATTAAAATTAAGATTAAAGATTATGAATGCTATGCTTTATGGGATTTGGGTGCTAGTGTTTCCACGATTCCAAAAACTTTGTGTGATGTGCTAGGTTTCCGTGAATTTGATGATTGTTCTTTAAATTTGCATCTTGCAGATTCCACCATTAGGAAACCTATGGGAAGGATTAATGATGTTCTTATTATTGCAAATGGGAATTATGTTCCCGTAGATTTCATTGTTCTTGATATAGATTGCAATCTTACATGTCCTATTATTCTTGGTAGACCTTTCCTTAGGACAATTGGTGCAATTATTGACATGAAAGAAGGAAATATTAGATACCAATTTCCGTTAAGGAAAGGCATGGAACACTTTCCTAGGAATAAAATTAAATTGCCTTATGAATCTATCATGAGAGCCACTTATGTATTGCATACCAGAGATGGCAATACCTAGACCTATTCTTGCTTTTATGCCTAGCTAGGGGCGTTAAACGATAGCGCTTGTTGGGAGGCAACCCAATTTTATTTTTGTTCTTTACTTTTTTTCCTGTTTAGTAATAAATAATTCATCTAGCCTCTTTTTAGATGTGGTTTTATGTTTTAATTAGTGTTTGTGCCAAGTAGAACCTTTGGGAAGACTTGGGTGAAGTCTTTGCGATCTTGCTGTAAAAAACAGAAACTTCTACGCTCACGAGATTAGCTACCATTTTTTACTGGAGAGTGATTTTAGGTTGATTCTTTTTGCAGATGATTAACAGACAAATTCCTCATGTCCACCAATTTATTTAAGAATTTTTGGAGTTCCATAAGTACTCGATTTAGTCAGATTGCTACAGACTGTTCTGTTCTGACAGATTCTGTTTATCGTGTGTTGTTTGCTTATTTTGATGAATCTATGAGTAGTATCAGGGGGTATGAACCATAGAGAAGTTGGAATACAGTAGGTTTAACACCAATATAAATAAAGAATGAGTTCATTACAGTACCTTAAAGTGGTGGTTTATTTTCTTATACTAACGGAGCTCATGAGATTTTCTGTTGAGTTTTGTGTTGTGAAGTTTTCAAGTTTTTGGGTAAAGATTTGATGGATTTTGGAATAAGGAGTGGCAAGAGCCTAAGCTTGGGGATGCCCAAGGCACCCCAAGGTAAAATTCAAGGACAACCAAAAGCCTAAGCTTGGGGATGCCCGGAAGGCATCCCTCTTTAAATCTTCGTCTATTGGTAACTTCACTTGATGCTATATTTTTATTCACCACATGATATGTGTTTTGCTTGGAGCGTCTTGTATGATTTGAGTATTTGCTTTTTAGTTTAATACAATCATCCTTGATGCACACACCTTTTCGGAGAGACACGTATGAATCGGAATTTGTTAGAATACTCTATGCACTACTGGAATCTGGCACTTTGCCATCTGCCATGGCAGATGGCAAAGGCATGGTCGGCGGATGGCAAAGGCTTTGCCATCTGCCAGCAGATGGCAAACAGTTTGTCACTTATGTTCTTCACTTATATCTTTTGAGCTAGATAATTTTGCTCTAGTGCTTCACTTATACCTTTTTAGAGCACGGTGGTGGTTTTATTTTATAGAAATTATTGATCTATCATGCTTCACTTATATTATTTTGAGAGTCTTTTAGAACAGCATGGTAATTTCCTTTGGTTATAAAATTAGTCCTAATATGATTGGCATCCAAGATGGGTATAATAAAAACTTTCATAAAAAGTGCATTGAATACTATGAGAAGTTTGATGCTTGATGATTGTTTTGAGACAAGAGGATGGTGATATTAGAGTCATGATAGTGAATTAATTGTGAATTTGAGAAATACTTGTGTTGAGGTTTGCAAGTTGTCGGCGTCCTGGGAACGGGGGTCCCCAGACTTTCCTGCCTGCGGCTCACGGTGTGGCTCCGCCAGCGGCCCCGTACGACCCATCTTCACTAGCAAACATTCAAGACCTTCGCGAGGGGCCAAGCCTCGCGAGGTAGATGACACAAGACCTCCTCGGGAGCGGCCTCACCAGGCTACCTCGCGAGGGGCAGAGAGATCAAGGCAAGGGACACCTCGCGAGGTTCCAGTGACGCAATCCATGGCGACTGGAGCCAGGCGGGCGCGAGCGCGCACAATGTCCTCGTTTCCTCTTTGGTGCTAAAGGGGGTCAAGCACAGGCGAGGAGTCCCGAGGCCTCCGGCAAAGGTTTCCATATCGGTGCAACGAGATCAAGACCAGCAGGACGGCAGGACGGAGGTCACCGTGGAGCCCAAGACGGCGTCACTACCAGAGCCTTTGGCAGGCGAAGACCACCTTTAGTCAGGATAGCTTGTACTAGTTGTCTCCCTTTGAATTTGGCCATTGTTGGATCCGTTCCCGCTCAATATTTGAGGAGAGGACCAGAGCCTCTATAAATAGGACTAGCCACCACAGTAGGAAACAACTCATCTCGAACAGATCATCTCATCTGGGACTAGATCCATCCTCACCCACACAAGTTCACCAAGCACAAGAACACCTCTCCTCAGGAGGCTGCTCTTCCCCTTGTACTGTTCGTCCTCAGCCCAAGAGGCAATCCACCACACCACACTAGAGTAGGGTATTACACCACAACGATGGCCCGAACTAGTATAAACCTTGTGTCTCTTGTGTTGCGGGTTCGTCGAGCTAGGCTTTGAGATTGCGGTGAGGCTGAGGGCGTGATTAGGTAGGGGGATATCTTTGCACACACCCCAGTGTTCAAACCTCGAGGGTTTTGCCGAAACCCGAAATCTGACATTTGGCGCGCCAGGTAGGGGTGCACCGAAGCTTTCTTTCTGCCGATCAGCGTCCCGTCGCTTCGTCGTCTCCATGGCGGACGCTCGTCGAGCTCGCGCTGAGCGCCGGGCCGCCCTCGCCGCCCGCGTTGCTCAGACTGCTCCTCTCGGCGGGCCTCCCAGTCGTTCTCTGTCACCCGCCGCCACCGGCCCGGTGGGAAACGAGCAGCAAGCATCCTCGCTGCACCCCTCGGTGTGGCGAGACGGCCCCACCGCCACTCCGTCGCTGACCCCGGCCGGCTCGTCGTTTCACGCTTGTCGTGCTCCCACGGACGCGCAGGCCGCGTTGCTCATGGCGCGTGAGCTCCTGCGTTACTGCCCCGTCGACGACCTCTACGAGGACTGGCTGGACCGCATCACCGAGCTCATCAGCACTGCAGGGGGCTCCCCTGCGCCTTCTTTCTCGCTGCCTCGCCCTCCGCCAACTGCGGGCGATGTGTCGCATGAGGCACCTCCACCTCCTCTGCACCAAGATGGCGTCCTGGCGCCAAGACGTGCGGTCCCCCGGTGTGACCCACCGTGCCGGGCGCTTGCGCGAGAAGAAGGAAGCTGCCAAGAAGTTCCCCGGCTGCAAGAGAATGCACCCGCGCTCCCAGCGCCACTGCGACAAGACCGTGCGCCACCTACGGTGGCGGTGCGCGGACATCAAGGGCAGGCTCCACATCAGCAAAGGGTCCCGGTGGCCGCCGCAGGCTGCCGCGCCTTCACCCCTGAGCTGCATAGCATCGCATGGCCGGGCAAGTTCAAGCCAGACCTGCCTCCTCGCTACGACGACACCCCTGACCCCGCGGAGTTCCTGCAACTCTACGAGCTAAGCATTGAGGCGGCCAACGGCGACGAAAAAGTCATGGCGAACTGGTTCCCATGGCTCTCAAGGATGGCGCTCGTTCGTGGCTCTTGAACTTGCCCCCGGGTTCGATCTCCTCCTGGAACAAGATGCATGACCGCTTCGTCGCCAAATTGCAGGGCACTCGCGACCGCCCTCCGGCCGCGAGTGACCTGCGCCGCATCAAGCAACAGTCAGGAGAGACCCTCCAGAAGTACATCCAGCGCTTCAACAACGTTCTCCTCAAGATCCCCAAGGTGACGGACGAGGCCATCATCTCCGCATTTTCTGATGGCATCCGTGACGTCAAGATGAAGGAGGAGCTCGCCATCCACGAGGAGCTGTGCACGACCTTGGAGCCGTTCAACCTGGCGACCAAGTGCACAAGAGCTGAGGAAGGGCGCCTTTCCCTCCTCGAGCTCCCGGCTGCCGACCCTGAGGAGAAGAAGGCCAAGGCCAAGGACGTGAAGCGCAAGGGGGTGGCCGTGCTCGCAGCGGAGCCGGAGACGAAGCGTGACCGAGACATTCCCGAGTCGTCCAAGAGCAGTCGTCCAAGAGCAGTCGTCCGTTCTGCGCCTTCCACAACATCCACAACCACAACACTAATGACTGTTAAGAGCTCAGGGCCATTCGGGGCGGACGTCTCGGTCGACGCCCCGAGCGCAACGACCGGGGCTATGGTCGAGGAGGAGGACGTGGCGGAGGACGCTGGGACGATCGTGGCCCACGCCAGGAGTGGCGCGACAGGCCTCGCGAGGACCGCTGGCAGGACCAACCTCGTGAGGGCGCCTGGAGGGATCAGCCTTGTGGGGACCATCCTCAGGGCAATGCTGGGCTTCCTCCGCTGCCGCCACCACCAAGAAGGGACAGCGACCACCATCAGGACGAGGGGGCTGGGGGCTTCCAGGAGTCGCGGGCTATCGCCTGCATCTTGGGCGGAGCTCAGGCCCCAGCTTCTCAGCGAATCTTCAAACACTTTACTCGCGAGGTGAACGCGGTCCTCCCCAGGCTCGAGGCTACACGCCCGCTTAGGTGGTCCAAGTGCACCATCACTTTCAGTTCGGCAGATCAGCTCAAGTGCGTGGCCACCGCTGACGCCCTCCCGATGCTTTGCTCACCCGTCATCAGCAACGTGCAAGTCACCAAGACCCTCATTGACGGTGGCGCAGGGCTTAACGTCCTGTCCGTCGAGACGTTCGACATCCTCCAAGTGCCATACGATCAGCTTCAGCCTACCAAGCCTTTCTCAGGAGCAAGCGACGGCTCCACCACCCCGATAGGTCAGGTAAGCCTCCATGTCACCTTCGGGCAGCGCGGCAACTACCGCACCGAGCTCATCGACTTCGACGTCGCCCACATCCGTCTGTCGTACAATGCCATCCTCGGGTATCCGGCCCTGGCCAAGTTCATGGCAGTGACACACCACGGCTACAACGTCCTCAAGATGCCAGGGAGCGGCGGAATCATCACAGTCCCCTGCGAAGAAGGAGATGCGGTGTGCTCCCTCGAGCGCACCTTCCAAGCAGCGTCAATCAAAGACCCTGACAGCAATGCAGCACAGTACCCTCCTGAGGTCGTCCCCAAGAAGAATAAGCAGCTACTCCGCACAGGGCCTAAGGAGAGCGGCGCCGCAAGTGGCCTCCCTCCCTCGCATAGGAAGGCGCGCCCGATGCCCTCCTCTGGTAGGGCTCGGGGGCTCTCTTATGGAGGGCCTCCGACCTTGCCAACATCACGAAGGAGGTGCTCGGGCACCACGTGGAGGCGTGCTTCGTAGCACGGTTCCCTCAAGAGGACACCGGAAGAGGAGCGCCTGGCGCTCAAGAGTTCATTGCCAAGACCAGTCAGGAACTCCAGGATCCGAGAGCTATGCGCGGCGACCGCCGCTCACCTGGCACGGCTCCCCATCCAGGCGAGGATGGCGGGCTGCACGTCAGCATCGACATCCCAGGGCTCAACGGGGCCGCATCTCAGGAGCTCTACTGGCCTCGCGCATGGGACGTTGCGAGGGCCCACCTCACAGCTATGTTCACATGCCTTTTGGCTTGCCGAGCATGGCGTCCGCCTTCCAGCGCAACCTGCGGAGCATCCTGGCGGCTCAGGAGGCCAGGCATCACGCAGTCCTGGCGGAGATGGAGACGGTCTTCAAGGAACCGCCCGGACCCCCAGAGCCTCCCGAGGCTCAGGGTCCCGGTGGCTCGTGAGGAGCAACCCCTTCACCACGCGTCTTCAACTGCCGCAACATACCTTCAACAATAGAACCAGGTGACATTTTCCAAGTTTATTTAGCTGGGAGCGCCCCTCGGGCTGCATCATTCCTAGGTCGCGTGGGTCCGTCCCTGTGGCATGTATCCCTTTACATCTTTGGCTTACTTTGCTGAGGGCGCCCCTCGGGCTGCATCATCCCCAAGCTGCTCGGGTCCAACCCAGTGGCATGTATCGTTCTTGCATTTATCTGAGCTAGTTCGCTTTCCATGCGTAATCTATCTATGGTTATCACCTGCTTGATTGTCACCCACAGTGGGAGCCGCGCGCCGAGCATCTTTCTTCAGGATCCTTCGCATAAGGAGGCTAGGCACGGCATCTATGCTCGAGCCCGTCCCTGCAGCGTCGATAAATCCAACGGTTGAGCTCTGCCTGGCGGGCCGGTCCCATTCACGTGACCTCCTGGGGTCGTTGGTGCTTGGCCTTCTCATGTGATAGCCTCAGGAGATTCGTTCGGTGCAGGTTGTCTAACCATCTCGCAGGACCATCACAGCCACCAAGAACCAAGACCAGGCGCAACCTGCCTTGAGGTAGGGCATCGTGAGTCCCGCGCTGGCTCACGAGTGCCCAGACACACCTCGTCTAGCCCTGTCGTGCAAGCCACGTGTCAGGGCGGGGCTGTACACGCCCCGGGGGCTCTCCGTGGTAGGGAGTCCCCTCCCACGTACCAGTGGAAGCACCATGCTCCTTGCTGGCCGTCGACACTGCCGAGGAGCGGCTATGCCCGTGCAAGTACGAAAGCGCTATGCTCCGCACTAGTGATAAACAACTAAGGGCGGCTTCACAGCCGTATCAACCTCAGGGATCCCTTGAGCTCAATGTCTGGCCCCATCGCAACTCCTCCCCTCGGGAGAGTCGCGCAAGGGGGCTGGACACGGTGGCTATGCTCGGGTCACGCCCAAGCGTACGCCACCCAGCCAGGTCCCTCAGACCTAGTCATCGCGCGCCCCTCCCGAGCCAAGCCTCAGCGAGGGCAAAGGTACGAAGGTCGTTTGAGCGTCAAGGGGGACTCCTGAGCATCGCGACTCAGGAGCCTAACTGGCCACATAGCCCCTCACTCCTTGGTGTCGTCCTGGTGATCCTAACGACCCAACGGTGGTTGAGGTATGTGCGGGGTCGGGCCCTACCGATGTAGAACACTAGACCTATCCCTGCATTTCCTTTGGGAAAATTTTGTTTTTGCCACTCTAGATTTTGCCAATTTTTCTTATGCCACTCTAGATTTTGACATTTCACTTTTGCCACTCTTAGATTTTGACAATTATCACAATTTCCATTTTATGGAAAAAGCAAAATAATTTTATTTCATTTTTGCCACTCTTAGTTTTTGACAATTATCACAATTGCCACTCTGAAAATTTTGCTTTTGCCACGGGAATGGCAATTGTGATAATTGTTAAAAAGTAAGAGTGGCAAAAGTGAAATGTCGAAATCTAGAGTGGCATAAGGAAAATTGGCAAAATCTAGAGTGGCAAAAGCAAAATTTTCCCATTTCCTTTCTGTAAGCTGTTTGCGCGTCAAGGGGGACTCCTGAGCATCACGACTCAGGAGCCTAACTAGCCACGTAGCCCCTCACTCCTTGGTCTCGTCCTGGTGATCCGGACGACCCAACGGCGGCTGAGGTATGCGCGGGGTCGGGCTCTGCCGACGTAGAACGTAAAGCAAATGGGAAGGAAATCACAAAATCTCAAAGCAAATATTACAAACCATATTGTTCTCCAACACCAAACGCAAGTTTAAACGCCTCCACGAGCACGATACATGTTGCAGGAGTTTAAGCAGGAGAGGATCCGCGAGAAAGTCATCCCTGGACACCGCCATTGCCCGCAAGGGATGCACCTTCCTTGGTGGCGTCACCTTCACCTGCACCGCCTGCTGGAGTGGTGAGATCAGCAGCGCTGCCAGCCGAGGGCCGGGGGTGAAGGCGCGGAACTTCTCCAGCAGGGCCTCCACCTGGCTCTTCACGGCCGCGGCGGCGGCTGCGCAGTGCTCGTCGTCCACATGCTCCAGCAACTTGTCAAGGCGGGCGACGGGGTCGCGAAGATGGAGGTGGCTGAGGACGCGTGTCAACGTGGCCGAGGAAAGAACGCGGGCTTCCCCCTCTGCCATGGGGCCGATACCGCTCACGACGTCCTCAAGCGCATCAACCAGATAAGGAAGCAGCTGGGTAGGGCCCTCGTTGCTGGTGGCCAGCGGCTCCTCCAAGCCCTTCTCGTAGAGCGACCGCAGCGCCTTCCGAGCCCTCACCTCGAGGAGCTTGAAGGCCTCGCGGTCCTCAGCCAGGACCTTCGCCTTGGCGTCAAGATCAACCTTCTCCGCCTCCACCTTCTGCTCCAGCTTCTTCAGCTGGCTCGTTCCGCGGCCTATGCTTTCGCCAACTCCTCCAGCTCGGCGGCGCGACCCTTGATGGCGTCCTCCCGGGCCTTCATCTTCTCCTCCTCCGCCTTGCAGCTATGGGTTTCTTCCGCACGCTCGGTGCGCAGGGTCTTCAGCTCGGCCTCCAGCACCTGGCAGCGATCCTGGGCGGCCTCGACATCCTTCAGCGCCACCTCGCGAGCGGCAGCTGCCTGGGCAGCGGCCTGCTTCTCCTTCTCGGAGGTTGCTGCGGCCTGGCTCAGCGCCGCCCGGACGGACACATCAGAATGAAGCCAGCCAGAGACCAGCTCCAAGCGCCCAGCTACCAGGTGGGGGTCGGCGCCCTGAATATCTTCTCGCAGCCGGGTCATCTCAGAAAGAGCGCGCTCCAAGATGTCAGGGGAGGTCGAAGGACCTGGAGCCAGCTGTGCAGTAGGAGGAGGAGGAAGCAGCATCATTACCATAGCCTGGGAGACTGGGGGCTCCTGAGCTTTGGGGACCTCAGCAGCTGGGCCGGACACCGGTGCCTCCGGAGCCAGCGGGGCCCCGGGGGCTGACTCCTCCTGAGGATTCTCCCCTAGGCCTCGCGAGGACGACTGAGCCGGATACACATGAGCGCCAATGTTGCCCTTCTCCACAGGGGGAGACGCAGCCGTGGCAGGCAGGTTGGTCTCGAGCAGCACCACCGCTTCCTTCTTCCTCTTCTTCACCGCAGGCATCGGCCTAATCGCATAGCGGAGAAGTGTCAAGGTCAAGCAGCAGAAGAAAGAATGAAACAAGGCAAGAGCACTTACAGGTCTGTCGCAGCGTAGTCCCTCCGCTTCGTAAGCTTGAAGCCTGAGAGCCTCGAAGCCCGAGGAGCGGGCGCGAGGGCTCCAGGAGAAGAAGGAGGGGCAGCGGATGGACCAGAAGCAGCCCAAGGAGGAGTCAGAACAGGGGCATCATCTCGAGAGACCAACGCCGACCTGCCCCTTGTCGGGATCACGGGTGGCTCCCCCCTCTGGAGGACACCGGCCTCGTCGTCATCGTCAGGCATGGCGCGAAGGAGGTCAGCCTTGCGCAAGGGGGAGGTCTCCCCCATCCCCTCAAGGGTCGCCTCCAAGTCGCGCTCCTCGTCTTCCTCGTCTTCTTCCTCCTTGCGGGAGTCGCCAGAAGACACGTCCACCGGCGCCGTCGCCTCCGGGACCACAAGGGGCGCTGGCGGCACTAGGCCACGCTTGTCGAAGGTGGGCATGGCGGCCGCAACCTGCGCCCCGTCCTTGTGACGGAACAACGCAACGATGGCGCTCGACGGATACTCTTGGTCGTCCCCGACCAAGAGGCGGAGAGCTACAGCCAGCACCTCATCAGACAAGGCTCCCGGACTCAGGTGAAGCTTGTCTTCTTCACTAGCGTCCACAAGGCGCAAAAGCGCGCTGGCGGAGCCACCCACAGCATCAGGAACTCCCTCAGGAGCATGGCCCCCGTCAGCTTCGCCGCCTTCGCGTTGCCCGGCTTCAGATCGGCATTCATCTTCTCCAGCACCGATGTTGCCCGGTCATCAGTTAGCTTCGCGCGAGACCACCCCTTGTCAGACTGGGGCATCTCCGTCGGCAACGTTAAGCGTGGGTGGACGCACTTGGCGTCCATCATGAACCACTTGCTCCTGAAGCTGTCAGCCTTCTTCCCAGCCTTCGAGATAGCGTTGGCCTTGCCGACCACGACGAAGTTGGCGCACCCGGAGGTAAGACCATCATTGATGCGGAGGAAGAGGAAGTGACATAGCAGAGCCACGGACGACATCATGCCGACATACGCCTCACAGTAGAAAGCGAAGGTCGACAAGAGAAGGATGGAGTTGGGATGGACGTGAAGGGCCTATAACCCGTAATGGTGGAGGATGGCATAGAAGAAGTCGGAGAAAGGGGGAACCAGGCCCGCGATGATGCTGCTTATAAAGAAGGGGTAGAAGGTGCTATTGAAGCCTCCGGCTCGGTGGAGCCAGCCCGGAGCTTGGTCTTCCCCCTCTCGTTGCTCTCCCCCGCCGTCAGGAGGCGCGTGGCGCCGAGGTTCTTCTTCGAGACGTTGGGCGTGTCCAGAGACGGCTCGTACCAAGCCGGCAGCGAAGCGGCCTTGGCCTTTCGGGGCGCCATTGGTCGAAAGTTTGGAAGGGGATTTAAGCAGATCTGGAGATTTTGGAAGCAAGGAGCAAGAAAGGGGATATGGAGCAAGGTGAAGGAAAGCAATGAAGGCAAGCGTAGCCCCCACCAGCCTTTTGTCAGACGGGCAGTTGCCGAGGCAGCGTGGGGAAGCGGAGATGCCCACGTCCAATCAATCTCCACACGTCCACCAAGGCCGCAAGCTGTTGGGGCCCGCGGCGCTCCGGACTTGCCCTTTGGCTTTGCCTCGAAGCCAAGTCCGAGCGCGCCTTGGTCCCGGGGGCTACTGTCGGCGTCCTGGGAACGGGGGTCCCCGGACTTGCCTGCCTGCGGCCCATGGCGTGGCTCCTCCAGCGGCCCCGTATGACCCATCTTCACCAGCAAACATTCAAGACCTTCGTGAGGGGCCAAGCCTTGCGAGGCGGACGACACAAGACCTCCTCAGGAGCGGCCTCACCAGGCTGGCTCACGAGGGGCGGAGAGATCAAGGCAAGGGACACCTTGCGAGGTTCCAGTGATGCAAGCCATGATGACTGGAGCCAGGCGGGCGCCAGCGCACACAATGTCCTCGTTTCCTCTTTGGTGCTAAAGGGGGGCAAGCGCAGGCGAGGAGTCCTGAGGCCTCAGGCAAAGGTTTCCATATCGGTGCAACGAGACCAAGACCAGCAGGACGGCAGGACGGAGGTCACCGTGGAGCCCAAGACAGCGTCACTATCGGAGCCTTTGGCAGGCGAAGACCACCTTTAGTCAGGTTGTACTAGTTGTCTCCGTTCGAATTTGGCCGTTGTTGGCTCCCTTCCCGCTCAATATTTGGGGAGAGGACCAGAGCCTCTATAAATAGGACTAGCCACCACAATAGGAAACAACTCATCTCGAACAGATCATCTCATCTGGGACTAGATCCATCCTCATCCACACAAGTTCACCAAGCACAAGAACACCTCTCCTCAGGAGGATGTTCTTCCCCTTGTACTGTTCGTCCTCAGCCCAAGAGGCAATCGACGACACCACACTAGAGTAGTGTATTACACCACAATGGTGGCCCGAACCAGTATAAACATCGTGTCTCTTGTGTTACGGGTTCGTCGAACTAGGCTTTGAGATCGCGGTCAGGCTAAGGGCGTGATTAGGTAGGGGATATCTTCGCGCGCACCCCAGTGTTCGAACCTCGAGGGTTTTGCCGGAACCCAAAATCCGACACAAGTCCCGTAGCATGCATGTATGGTAACCGTTGTGTAACAAATTTGAAGCGTGAGGTGTTTCTTTGATTGTCCTCCTTATGAGTGGCGGTCGGGGACGAGCGATGGTCTTTTCCTACCAATCTATGCCCCTAGGAGCATGCAGGTAGTGCTTGGTTTTTGATGACTTGTAGATTTTTGCAATAAGTATGTGAGTTCTTTATGACTAATGTTGAGTCCATGGATTATACGCACTCTCACCCTTCCACCATTGCTAGCCTCTCTAGTACCGCAACTTTCGCCGCTACCATAAACCCACCATTTACCTTCCTCAAAACAGCCACCATACCTACCTATTATGCCATTTCCATAGCCATTCCGAGATATATTGCCATGCAACTTTCACCGTTTCATTGATTATGACATGCTCCATCATTGTCATATTGCGATGCATGATCATGTCGTTGACATCGTATTTGTGGCAAATCCACCATTCTTAATTTTTTCATACATGTCACTCTTGATTCATTGCACATCCCGGTACACCACCGCAGGCACGCATATAGAGTCAACTTTTGTTCTAGTATCGAGTTGTAATTTTTGAGTTGTAAGTAAATAGAAGTGTGATAATCTTCATTATTAGAGCATTGTCCCATGTGAGGAAATAAATAATAAAAAAATATTTAAAAAAAGAGAGAAAGGCCAAATAAAAAGAAAGGAGAAGGCCCAAAAAAAAGAGAGAAAAAGAGAGAAGGGACAATGCTACTACCCTTTTTTCCCACACTTGTGCTTCAAAGTAGCACCATGATCTTCGTGATAGAGAGTCTCTTATTTTGTCACTTTCATTTACTAGTGGGAATTTTTCATTATAGAACTTGGCTTGTATATTCTAACGGCGGGCTTCCTCAAAATGCCCTAGGTCTTCGTGAGCAAGCAAGTTGGATGCACACCCACTTAGTTTCTTTTGTTGAGCTTTCATATATTTATAGCTCTAGTGCATCCGTTGCATGGCAATGCCTACTCACTCACATTGATATCTATTTATGGGCATCTCCATAGCCCATTGATACACCTAGTTGATGTGAGACCATCTTCCTCCTTTTTGTCTTCTCTACAACCACCATTCTGTTCCACCTATAGTGCTATGTCCATGGCTCGCGCTCATGTATTGCGTGAAAGTTGATTTGAGAATACTAAAGTATGAAACAATTGCTTGGCTTGTCATCAGGGTTGTGGATGATTTGAATATTTTGTGTGACGAAGATGGATCATAACCAAACTATATGATTTTGTAGGGATGAACTTTCTTTGGCCATGTTATTTTGAGAAGACATGATTACTTTGTTAGTATGCTTGAAGTATTATTATTTCTATGTCAGCATTAAACTTTTATCTTGATTCTTTCGGATCTGAACATTCATGCCACAATAAAGAAAATTACATTGTTATGTTAGGTAGCATTCCACATCAAAATTCTGTTTTTATCATTTACCTACTCGAGGACGAGCAGGAATTAAGCTTGGGGATGCTTGATACGTGTCCAACGTATCTATAATTTTTGATTGTTCCATGCTATTATATTATCCGTTTTGGATGTTTAATGGGCTTTAATATGCTATTATATTACTTTTGGGACTAATCTATTAACCGGAGGCACAGTGCCAGTTTCTGGTTTTTCTGGCCTATTTTAGTGTTTCACAGAAAAGGAATATCAAACAGAATCCAAACGGAATGAAACCTTCGCGATGATCTTTCTTGGACCGAAAGCAAACCAGAAGACTTGGAGTTGAAGTCTAGAACGCCACGAGGCAACCACAAGGCAGGAGGGCGCGCCCGGGGGGGGGGGTATGCGCTCCCCCACCCTCGTGGGCCCCTTGTAGCTCCATCGACGTACTTCTTTTGCCTATATATACTCTTATACCCTAAAAACATCAAGGGAGCCACGAAACCACTTTTCCACCGCCACAACCTTCTGTACCCGTGAGATCCCATCTTGGGGCCTTTTCGGGCGATCTACCGGAGGGGGAATCGATCACGGAGGGCTTCTACATCAACACCATAGCCTCTCCGATGAAGCGTGAGTAGTTTACCACAGACCTTCGGGTCCATAGTTATTAGCTAGATGACTTCTTCTCTCTCTTTGATTCTCAATACAAAGTTCTCCTCGATGTTCTTGGAGATCTATTCGATGTAATACTCTTTTGCGGTGTGTTTGCCGAGATCCGATGAATTGTGGATTTATGAACTTGTTTATCTATGAATATTATTTGGTTCTTCTCTGAATTCTTATATGCATGATTTCATATCTTTGCAAGTCTCTTCGAATTATCGGTTTAGTTTGGCCTACTAGATTGATCTTTCTTGCAATGGGAGGAGTTCTTAGCTTTGGGTTCAATCTTGCGGTGTCCTTTCCCAGTGATAGTAGGGGCAGCAAGGCACGTATTGTATTGTTGCCATCGAGGATAAAAAGATGGGGTTTATATCATATTGCTTGAGTTTACCCCTCTACATCATGTCATCTTGCTTAATGTGTTATTCTGTTCTTATGAACTTAATACACTAGATGCATGCTGGATAGCGATCGATGTGTGGAGTAATAGTAGTAGATGCAGAATCATTTCGGTCTACTTGACACGGATGTGATGCCTATTCATGATCATTGCCTTAGTGTAACGCCCCGGATACAACTTTCCATATTCGTAAATCCAACTCTTGTCTTTTCCGGAGATGCGATATTTTATTTCCTCCGTGGTTGGGTTTTTGTCTTTTGTTTTGCATTTTGTTCATGTCAGGCATTTCATCCCATGGCATCATGTGCATTGCATTCGCATGTTTTTTTTTTCATAAAACTCGTTACCGTCAGAAGTTGCCGATTCTCTCTTTGTCTCTATTGACCAATTGTCGACCGCTTGTCTTCGTTGACCATTCTCGAGACCAACCACCCACTTGCACGCGATCGCCTTTGTTCCTCTCAAGACACGCATGCACCCCTCCCGGCGTCTGAAACTTACGAACCCGAACGGTCTGGTTGCTACCGATGGATCCGGATCATCCCCAAACATCTATAAAACATCTCCATTTTCTTTTTTGGCCTAACCCATTTATTCCGGACCGCTCGATCGCGATCGGAGGATCCAAATCATCCTTTCGTATATATATATATATATATATATATATATATATATATATATATATATATATATATATATATATATATATATATATATATATATATATAGACCCTAGTCCATTTCTAGACCAAACCCTACTTTCTAGGGATCCTCCTCGCCGCCGCCACTCCTCTTGTCTCCTCCCACCTCGGGATCCTCCCAGATCCCCTTCGCTCCAATCAGCCGCAGCCTTCCCTACCTCGATCTCCCCCGCCACTCAGTCCGTCGATCCATCCATGCATCGATCCCCACCAACCAGAGATCCCCGACCCTCCTTGACCAGCAGCATCCAGGAGCTCAAACTCCCTTCTCTCGGTCCATGGCGCCCGGCGCCGAATCGACCACGGCCAGGCCATGCCCCTGCTTCCTCTCTCTCCTTCGGTTCTCTCTCTCCCTCTGGTCTCTCAAACTCTCTTGCTTTCTGTGTTCTACAGGACGCCATGGGGGCACCTCGCTCGAGCTCCGCCTCCGCTTCTGGTTCGCCGCCGGCAACCACCACCAACAGATGAGCCCCGTCGCGCCCTCCTCCTTCCTCCATTTTCCTCCTCTCTGTCTCTCAATTCTCTCTCATTTTCTCTCTGTCCAGGAGCACACCAAGCCGGCCCGCTTCGTCCCCAAGTTCGCCGGGCCTCCAGCCTCGGATCCGGTCGAACCTAAGCTCCTCTGCCGGTCATGGCGCGCCGCCTGGGTCCGCGCCCCTCGATCCCCTATGCCGCCAAGTTCCTCGCCGCCGTGCCCTGCATCCGCGTCGCTCGCCCTGCTTCCTCGCCCGTCCGGGGCGACGAGCAGTAGTGGCTCGCTCGTTCGAGCGTTGGCGCGGCCTGCCCAGGTCCTTCGCCTCCGGGGCCATCAGCAACCTCCCCAAGCCGACCCTTCCTGGTCGGATCCTGCCGCCGCGCAGCCGCTCCTCGCCCACAGCTCCGCCCAGCCGCCGCCATCTTCTTCCCGGAGGTCCGCCGACGCCGCAAGTCCCGCTGCCGCCTGCTTCCTCTCGTCAGAGACGAACGAGCGCTCGCCCGCGTGCGTTGACCGCGCCCGCGTGGACCATGAGGCCTCGATCGCCTCCAGCCAAGCCTCCAAGGCCCAGCGCTCCCTGCCCGGCCTCCTCCTCACCGACTGGGCCTCAGCCCATGGGTGAGCTGCCTCCCAGCGCCTGCTCCTGTTGGCCCGTTTGCTCAGATTCGGCCCGATACATTTTTTTTCCTTGCGTTGGACGAATTGTCTTTTTATCCAGAGACTGCAGTTTTTCAGAAAACACCTTAATGTTCATGCATCAATAATTCATTAACCATGCATCTAAATGAAACATGTTACATATGTAAAATGCTTAGATTTTCGTCTAGTTTCACAATATCAAACTTTCATGCATGTTTAAAATGTTTAACTTGTTGTTTGCATTAATTTGCATAAATGACATGTTAAAATGATTTATTTCATAACTAAATAACCGTAGCTCGGTTTTATATAAACTTTATATGTATATGGGGTGGAAAAATGCATAGATTAACATGGTAGCATTACTTTACATGTTTAACAACTATAAAATTATTTATAGGGCAGAACAGTACCAAATTCATATTATGCATATGGGGTTTTTCCGGAATTGTTGTTCGTTGTTTCCGGCCTCATTTAAACTTGCCTAGATAGGTAGTTTTGTTATGCTTCATCCCTTGCCATGTTAACCAACATTTAATATTGTTGAGTACCTAACCGAGAGTGAACTAAATAATTAAATGTGGTGTTTAAATCAATATGCAACTTCGTTGCATATTGGGCTCCATTTAACTTGTAGTTTTGTTTGTGCATATTGCCATGCCATGCTATTTAAACCGGACATGCATCATACTTGGTTGTGCATCATGCCATGTGTATGTGATGGTTGTTTACTATGTTGTTTGTTTCTTTCCGGTTGCTTCTCTCGTTAGCTTCGGTTGCGTTCCGGAGTTGTGAGGATTCGTTCGACTACGTTCGTTTGTCTTCTTCATGGACTCGTTCTTCTTCCTTGCGGGATCTCAGGCAAGATGACCATACCCTCGAAATCACTTCTATCTTTGCTTGCTAGATGCTCGTTCTTTTGCTGTGCCCATGCTGCGATACCTACCACTTGCTATATCATGCCACCCATATTGCCATGTCAAACCTCTAACCATCCTTTCCTAGCAAACCGTTGATTGCTATGTTACCGCTTTGCTCAGCCCCTCTTATAGCATTGTTAGATGCAGGTGAAGATGAAGTTTGTTCCTTGTTGGTACATGGAGATGTTGTTCCTTGTTGGAACATGTTTACTTGTTGGGATATCACAATATATTTTATTTAATTAATGCATCTATATACTTGGTAAAGGGTGGAAGGCTCGGCCTTATGCCCGTGTTTTGTTCCACTCTTGCCGCCCTAGTTTCCGTCATATCGGTATTATGTTCCCGGATTTTGCGTCCCTAACGCGGTTGGGTGATTTATGGGACCCCCTTGACGATTCGCTTTGAATAAGACTCCTCCAAAGAAGGCCCAACATTGGTTTTTACCATTTGCCTCACCTATGCCCTTTTTCCCTTGGGTTTTGAGCCCAAGGGTCATCTTTATTTAGCCCCGGGCGGTGCTCCTTCGAAAGTGTTGGTCCGAACCGAGCAACTTCTTGGGCCACCATGGGGAAACTTCAAGCTTGGTTTTACTCGTAGCTTGACTTATCCGGTGTGCCACGAGAACGAGGTACGTCGACTCCTATCGGGATTTGTCGGCACATCCGGGCGGCTTTGCTAGTCTTGTTTTATCATTGTCGAAATGTCTTGTAACCGGGATTCCGAGACTGATCGGGTCTTCCCGGGAGAAGGAATATCCTTCGTTGATCGCGAGAGCTTATCATGGGCTAAGTTGGGACACCCTGCAGGGTTTGAACTTTCGAAAGCCGTGCAGCGGTTATGTGGCAGATGGGAATTTGTTAATGTCCGGTTGTAGAAAACCCAAGTCGATCTTAATTAAAATACACCAACGCGTGTGTGTAACCGTGATGGTCTCTTCTCGGCGGAGTCCGGGAAGTGAACACGGTGTTGGAGTTATGCTTGACGTAGGTTGTTCTAGGATCACTTCTTGATCATAGTTGTTCGACCGTGCTTTTGCCTCCTCTTCTCGCTCTGTTTTGCATATGTTAGCCACCATATATGCTAGTCGCTTGCTGCAGCTCCACCTCACTACCCTGTCCTACCTTTAAGCTTAAATAGTCTTGATCTCGCGGGTGTGAGATTGCCGAGTCCCCGTGACTCACAGATGCTTCCAAAACCAGTTTGCAGGTGCCGATGTAACTGCAGGTGGCGATCCGAGCTCAAGGAGGAGCTCGTTGAAGATCTTGTTCATTGTGTTGTTTCGTTTCAGTTGATCAGTAGTGGAGCCCAGTTGGGACGATCGGGGATCTGTGTAGCATTTGGGGTAGTCTTCTTTTATTTTGGTTCCATAGTCGGACCTTGATTGTATCTGTTTGATGTAATGCTTTACTCATGTATTTGTGTGAAGTGGCGATTGTAAGCCAACTATGTATCTCTTTCCCTTATGAATTACATGGGTTGTGTGAAGATTACCTCACTTGCGACATTGCTTTCAATGCGGTTATGCCTCTAAGTCGTGCTTCGACACGTGGGAGATATAGCCGCATCGAGGGCGTTACACTTAGATAACTTCATAACTATGCGCTCTTGTATCAATTGCTCGGCAGTAATTTGTTCACCCACCGTAATACATGCTATCTTGAGAGAAGCCACTAGTGAAACCTATGGCCCCCGGGTCTCTTTCTTATTATGTTGCATCTCTTTTATTTACATCGCATCTCGTTTACTATTTTGCAATCTTTACTTTTCAATCTATACAACAAAAATACCAAAAATATTTACTTTACTATCTTTATTAGATCTCACTTTTGCGAGTGGCCGTGAAGGGATTGACAACCCCTTTATCACGTTGGTTGCAAGGTTCTTGATTGTTTGTGCAGGTACTAGGTGACTTGTGCGTTGTCTCCTACTGGATTGATACCTTGGTTCTCAAAAACTGAGGGAAATACTTACGCTACTTTGCTGCATCACCCTTTCCTCTTCAAGGGAAAACCAACGCATTCTCAAGAGGTAGAAGTGGCCTCGAGTACACTACGGATTCCCGTGGTGAGCTCGTCCTGTCGGGATGGGCCCCTGGCTGAATTGAGAACTCATCTGGCTCTGGAGGCTCGACTCCAGAACCGATATCCATCACGGCGTCACCAGGGACCCCCGACGTAACTACTCCGGCTGGTCCCCTTCCGATCTCCAGTCCGGACGTAGATCTGGTTCCCACTTCAGGAATTACGTCAAGACTAGAACTGGCCTCGATGCAGAACTCGGAATCACTCCCAGATCCCCTTCTTGCCGAAGACATGTCAAGTTATACACCGAACATACTTCGAGTCAGCCCCGCTTACAACCCGCCGAAGACATGAGATGCTTGACCGTATCCAGAGTATGTCCATCTCGGATGGCAATACCTCGGTTCACAACTAGATCGGACTTAAAGCCGACGATCCAGAGTATGATTTAACCGACATACTAGAATATGGTGAGGCCATGAACATGGATGAAGACACCGATGGCCCCGCGGAAGACACCTTGCCTCCGGTAAACACCGGCATGTGGACTGCTAGATCTACTTATGAATTAGATACGAACCAAATGATACAATTTTTGATGACATGCATTAACATTTTGGTTGTCAAGTACAATACGTGGTCAAACTTTGACCCAAAATATGCAAAACAAAAAAAATACTTCCAAGACCACCGCCTCTCCTCTCTTCTTCCATTTCAAAACCACCCCCGCTCCTCTCCTATTCCAATCCAAAACCAGTGCCACTCCTCTCCTCTTCCATTTCGAAACCACCGCCGCTCCTCTCCTGTTCCAATCCAAAACCAGCGCCGATCCTCTCCTCTTCCATTCAAAGACCACCGCCGGCGAGTGAACACTACTAGGAAAAGGCCTACTAATGGCGCACCGGTTTTGCCTACTAATGGCGCACTACCGGTGCGCCATTACTAGCACGCCATTAGTATTTTTTACTAATGGCGCTGTAATCGATGCGCCATTAGTATCTGGTATACTAATGGCGCACCATGCAATGCGCCATTAGTATAGCCCACGGTGCGCCATTAGTATGCCTCGAGGGCCATGTATACCAGTGCTTTGGCATACTAATGGCGCCGCACGGCATGATGCGCCATTAGTAACTTCAGCATACTAATGGCGCACAACGGCATGATGCGCCATTAGTAACCCGGCATACTAATGGCGCCTTTGTTTAATGATGCGCCATTAGTATCCTTTGGCATACTAATGGCGCACTATGATGTGATGCGCCATTAGTATGAATATTAGGTTTTTTATTTTTTATTTTCTGTTTTTGCACAGGTTACAAAATGTATAATTGGACAAAATATAGACAGCACACATCAACAACAGATTCATCGAATACAATAAAAGATTAGTCTCACGAATACAATTCATCATATTAGTCTCTGAATACAATTCATCATATTAGTCTCCGAATTGAAAAGACCGAACAAAGATAGAACATTATATTACAAGTCTCGAGACCGCGAGTAGCGAGTTTGTCTTCATATTACAAGTCGATATCGATCATCTAAACTACCATCACATAGAAGAGAGCTGTGGTCAACACGATGAGCATCATCACGATGAAACTCGTCTTCATCTGGTTCCTCCAACGCTCCCTCCCCTCTCCCGCTAGATAGCGGGCGTATCTAGATTCGGCCTCGGCCCTAGTGGTGTACCCTTTGTAACAATTACCGCTGAATCGGTGAACCTGTCTCCGACACTCCTCCCGATCGTCGTAGACTCAGGGAACCTTACCCTTGTACCACGACATACGACGGCATCGCTATGCACTAGCCAAAGCGAAACATTAGTACCAATTCACAGACAATACATAAGCAATATATAAGTATGCAACAGAACGATCGGAAGAGAAAAGCAAGACATTAATAGCATCGATTACATCTAAGTTGAACGACTCTCAAAACCAAAGAGACATACTACAAGTTCATTAAAGTTTAATTACAACATGAGCCAATCGATGTTTCAGAACTAGACACAACATCACTGCTTTCGACTCGACTCAAGGGACCGGAGCGTGGATGAAGCCGTCGTCTATCGTGGGAGTCATGAAAGAACATGCGTTGTCAGCCTGCATTTGTAGCATTGTGTCGATGTCACTGTTGGACGGTTGATTTCTGAGGTAGAACTGCCCCGAGGTACGAAGGACATCTTGATTGATGATTTACGGAAACTACGTCTGGTTGCGAAAGAATTCTTGTGTGATGTCCGAGTCCTGTATTGACGACTCGCTCGCGGCCCAATATTTGAGTTTACTCGGTAGCGAAGTTGATGATGGCCCCGTCGATCGCCCGCATGTGATGGATGGCATAGTAGGCACCCTTGACCGCCCGGTGACTTGACGCAGCGAGCGTCGTATTGTGGGAGAACACGTGCTTGCCGTGCTTACGAATAGGCCTGGTGAAGGTGCCTCCAGATTAGGCGTGGCAGGGAGAACATCATCAAGAACCTTCTTGACATTTGTGTAGTCTACCTTCGACTGACGGTCGGGGTCGAAATACGTGGCCATGGAATATTTGGGGCTTAGGAGGATGAGCGTGCAATGTGTGTCACTGCAGAAAACACGGAATGTTAAAAGAAAAACGATCGAAATCTAAGAATTCATATGTTATGGGCCGGTTGAGGGCAGGACTTACTCGGGAAAGTAAGGCACGAGGAAGTTATCCTTATCTTGGTTTGCCAGAATAGCGCCTTGAGGTAAGAACTTCGCGACTTGCGGTCCCCGGCGCTGCCCAAGATCTTGCCACGCATGTAGAAGGGGTCGACTATCACGATGTCCGGGGTCTTGTCGCGAATGATCCGCATCTCCATACTCGGCGAAAATAGCCGAACGAAGGTGTAGTGCAGCGGATGAAGGTTCAACATAGCGTGGATGTCATCAAACCGCAGGACGATCGTACGCCCGATGGAGTTATCCACAAAGCCCTTGCCCTCCGGCACCTTGGCCACGAAAACCGGGTATGCCACATCCTTCTCTCGAGACGCCGCTTCTCCAAAGAAAGAACAACATCATGCAGACTCCGCATAGCACCGGTTGCAGCATTGAGCATATTTGTCGGTAGCATCGCCCTACCCGCCACATGCACCCTCCTCGAGATATCCTCAGGTGAAGGTGGCCCGTCCTGAGCACGGATCGTACTCGGTGCCGGCTGGCCTGCACCCTTGTTAGTCTTTCTTTTGCGTGCCTTCTTCTTCTCCTGTAATGGGACCGAGTTCGCTCATCGACCGCCTTCTTGAGTGTGTTGGGGCTGATAATATTTCGCACCTCGCCTATCTAAGGCTCGGTGAAGTCGGCAATGGAGGCGTCTCTCGAGAGCTGAACGGCAAATGACGCTGTTGCAACTTGGCTTCTCCGTGGTACCAGCTAGATCGCGCCGCGTCTTTTGTTGGGTTGGGTTCTTGAGAAGGAGGCCCCATGAAGTCGCCACCGTACCCATGATCGGCAAAATATCGATCGGCGTTGGCAAATGTATCGTCGTCGTCGTCGTTACGATCCTGTGCCATATGCATGTTTGGATCGATGGCATAGGGATGTCCGACACCGTTGCGGCGGTCTTGCCATGGGGCCGACTTGGCGGCAACGACGTGGCGGTGTTGTCTTTGGGGTGGTGTCCCCGCCCCAAACAAATCTGGCTCTTCGGCCAAAGCGAGGCCAGCTTCGAGGCGCCGAGGGTCATCACGTCATCATCGTCGGCCCGACGGGTCGAATCGGAGGTAACACCTCGTCGCAGCTGGCGACACCGAACGGTTCAACCCTAAACAAGTTGGGTGGCATCCGGGTACCGTGGAACAAGGGGTTGCCGGTTGAGCGATTTTGCCCTTGGCGACATCGACCAACTCATTGTTCACGAAGTGCGGAGAGTGCAGGCGTCGGCGGCGCCCTGCGAAAACATGTAGGGCGTCAGGGATGCCCAGTCAAAGGCAAGGAGATGAAATCCTCGACCGAGAGAGGCTTAATTAGTTACCGTGATGATGGCGTCGAGCTCGGCTAATGTCGAGGCACCGCCAACGGCGGGCGTGCAGTTGACGGAGGGACCGCTTGCTGCAGAGGTGCCGGCCGGCGTACACCGGGTGCATTAAGCTCCCGTGCCGGCGTTGGAGACACCAATGCCGCCTCCGCCGGAGACACCAATGGCCCCGCCATCGCATTCTGCGAGTTGCTGGCTGTGAAGCTAGGAATCGGGCGGCCTGTTGGCGCCCGCAATCCACGACTCAACCCTGGATCAAGGTAGGCACAATGGCGGTGATCGTCGCTCCGAGTTGTTGTTGCACTTGCTCTTGGACAATCTCCGGAATCCGCGCCACGTGCCTTGAGTTCTTGAACCTCGCGCTACCGCTTTCCGAAAGCTGGTCTTTTTCTCCTTCCGCACACCAGCGGTATAGTATGACCCCCATTTTGTGGACAAGCCTTTGCCGGCCACACGACCAGCTGACGTCGGCTTACCGTCGTGATCATCTCCTGGGGATTCTTCGTCTTATCGCCCGCCCGAGCCGCGGTGGTTGTCTTGCTGCCCTTCCTCATTTCTTGCCCGGCCCCCATGGACGACTTCGTAGTCATCTTCATCACCTTGCCACCGATAGCCATCCATGAAACCACGCAAGAGCGGTGGTCCCGCACCTGCCGGAATCCGGGTCCGCAATAAGGCTCTTGACTTGCATCTTCGACATGGACATCTTATCTCCGTCTCGTTCTTTTGAAGCATCTCGGCCTTAGCGGACCTCAAAAACCTATTCACGATGCCTTCGGTCATCGTGCGGACCATGGTCGCTGCAAGTAGAGCAAAACGATATTTTAGAACCAAACAAAAATTTGGCATGACTTTCCCTAAAAATAGGACCAAAAGAATGCTTAATGCCAAAATTCTCGCCAAAGCGAAAATGAATCAACATTCCGCCAAAATATTGGCAACTATCGCATTTCAAATACGGTACACCTCCAAACACAAACACATATGCAACACCACAAACATATGCAACACCACGAACATACATAGATCTAGCTAGGCCATAAAAAGTGCATGTGCACATTGTTGTAGGGAGAACAACATAAATATAGCTTCCCCCCTTACTTACCTATTAAAACAAGGTAATTTAACCACTTAATTTGAATGAATCTATGGTGGAAATGAGGTGAAAAAGAGGAGGCACCCGAGACAAGGAGGAGGTGGAGAGAATGAAGTGGGGAGAAAGTGAGTGTGGGTAGGAGAGGCTGTCCAAAATATCTAGTTGCTGCCCACTTACTAATGGTGCACCAGCTACAAATGCGCCATTTGTAATCCAGGTTACTAATGGCGCACCCTCCGGCGGTGCGCCATTAGTAGTTGTGCAAAAAAAAATACTAATGGCGCCCAGCGATCCATGATGCGCCATTACTAGTTTAAACTAGTAATGGCGCACGGTTGATCGATCGCCATTAGTAGTATTGGAAAAAAAGGAATAAAAAATATAATAAAAAAACAACATTAGTGGCGCACATGCGGAAGGGTGCGCCATTAGTAGTTACAACTACTAATGGCGCACTTTATCAGGATGCGCCATTAGTATGTTTGGACAGGCGCACTAGTCCAATTTTTTTTTATACTAATGGCGCACCCTTTTCCTTGTGCGCCATTAGTAGTTTCAACACTAATGGCGTATCAGCAGGTGGTGCGCCATTAGTATATACTAATGGCGCACCAATTGTCTGGTGCGCCATTAGTGTCAATCCCATCTATAGCCCTTTTTCTAGTAGTGGAAGGTGCTGTGGAGAAGTAGATCGATGGAGGAGTACAAACGATACATGAGGATCGCAGACGGTGACCCTGTGACGGTGACCCTGTGAAGCTAGCCAGGATATTGGAGATTCATTCGTGGTTTCAAAACCTAGGGAAATTAGCGGCAACAGTGACAGCGATGGCCAAATATCCGGAATAGAGCGAAAGGCAGCGATACTCCCAGAGGGAGTCGCGTGGGAGTACATAGAGCTGCTCCTTTGGGCCATGGAGCAGACAGATTCACCGAATCCGATTGTGAGGCAATGGCGGTGGGAGTATCGATCCAAGATGGAGCATCCCCAGAGATTGAAGGATCGAGCATCTACATGGTGCCGTTTGTGAGGTTGCCGTGGCAGAGCGAGTCGGTGGAGTCTTCGTCGATCGTATCCAACTGCAAGAGGAGAAAAGCAGTTGGCACGATGATGCTTCCCTGCCATCCTCTCCCTCGGCGTTCACCTCGTCTCAACGGGCGACCGTCTGTCGCCGAGGAATAGGAGGGGACTGACCCCCCAATAGTCTGAGGAGGAGCTTAGGGTTTTCAGTATTTGCAGGTTGTGAATTTTGAATTGTGTTATGTATTTTGAGTGTACTTCCAAATATGAATGTTTTTTGAATTTCAGATTTGCAGTATTAAGCATATGAAGTATTTTCTGAATTCTAGAGATCTATTTTTAGCACTTAAAAAATGTAGTTTCATATAAAAGTGCAGATAATGTGGTTCTCGGAGAAGAAACTGTAAGTTTCAGTTTCATATAAGAAACTGCAAGTTTGAGAGGCAGAGTATTTATATTAACACGCCCTTTTCAAATAGGGATAACATCATGTTGGAAGTTTTATTCATGGTCGAGAATGGAACTACCAGCCAGTTAACATCATGCTAACGCTCACACGTGTGGTGGGAGCTAAACCCGCCCACATGCCCTATAACACATAGACTGCGCACGCCACGCATGCATGCATGTGAGATTTTTTTTGGATTTTTAGTTTTAAAATGTTTTATCTCTTAAATGAAAAATCTGATTGAAGATCCATTTTCACCATTACATCCCCCGCGACGAGATCTTCGAAATTAGATCTCATATCAATATATTTCGATGAATTTTTTGGGGGTTAAAAGTTGCCATGTCTATTGCACATGAATTGCCATGATGTTTACACCGAAGTTGCCATGATATGTTTCAGCTATTTTCTTCTACATTTAAAAGTAAATTTCGACATATTATAAAATGGGGAATTAAGAAACTATACTTTCCATGAACCATAAACTAAAATTGCCATGATACATGCACTTAAAATTGCCATGGTTCATACAAAAAATAATTTTCATGGTCAAAGTACAGGAATTGCCATCATAAAAAACTAAAATTGCCATGCTCTACAAACTAAAATTGCCACATGGCAACTTTAGTTTAAGCACTATGACAACTATAGTGTAAACATCATGGCAACTTTTGGGTTTTTTTGTTGAAACATATCAACATGGGGTCTAGTTTTGAAAATCTAGTCGAGACAAATTTAATGGTGAAAACAGATTTTTAATTTGATTTTTTAATTAGGAGATAAAAAAATTTCAGCCGAAAACCAAAAAGATTCCTGCTGATGTCATCTATTCATACGTGGCAAAATGAGTGGTGATGGAGGCGTATGGGCGATGTGCAAGATGCCACACGTGTGGGCGCTAGTTTTTTCGATTAACATTCATGCATAGCACATCTTCATATGATGCACAATAGAAAAGATATGGTATTTTCAAAATGCCCACTTAATGTTGAGTGTGCGAAAAACAGAGAAAACAAGGGACGGAGTTTTGGCAAGTGTTGGAGGTGGTGTGCGTAGATGACAATGTGGACCCACATGTCAGTAATGGCAGAGGCAAAAATTTGCGGATATTTTCACTGCATCGGGTGGAATCAAACCCAAGCAGAGCAACGATTGGGGAGTGGAACTTGGCCACTCAGCTACTTAAATACTTTCGCTAGAAATTAGGCACAACTTCTACCACTACTATAGCATGTCTTCCCCGGCTCCGGTGCGTTCTCGTCCGGGGCCTGGACGTCACCCTCCGCCTTTGTGCGTTCACCAAGGCACCACTGTCAGCCGTTGTGAACATGCTCAACAAACAAGAGGAATCTGGGGAGGACTGTACATGGAGAGGCGGGCAGTCGGGACCCACCAGGTCCATGGCCGTACGCAAGCAAGTGCCTCATGGAAAATACTTCCTCCAAATGCTATACTAACATTGGGGCCCGCGGGTTTGTCAACGTAGTTACTAAAGAAGATAAATTTACAAGTCATCGGGGAGCTGGCATGTATCGTTTATTATCAGTGGGCCAGCAAGTATCAGCTAGATTGTGGGCTGCCCAGTCTAGGCTTTCTCTTTTAACATGCGTAGGCCATGACATGTCGGTTTGTATTTTTTGGGGGCCGTCATGTATCGACCGGCCATGGGCCTCCCATCCTAGGTTTTATTTTTTTCTTAAACATCTGCATCCCAACTTATGTATTTTATTGAAGAAAACATAGAGGTCTGTTCTATTTTTCAATATAAGAATAGGAATTTCAGGTCCAACTTATGTTTCCCTTCTAACTAAATTATATATATTCATATTATTTTATATGTTATTATATATTATTGTTATTATCATCATATATTTAACAAATACTTACATATATAATAAAAAAATATCCCACATCTTATGAACTTATAAAAATAAAATTTTGAACAATAAAATCCTAATTTTTTTTACTTTAAGGCAACAAAAATCCTGGTGATTGTGTACAAAAGCTTGGTAAGATTTAAGGACCAATGTAATAATAAAGCGCTTATTATTTAAATATATTTATAACAAAATGCTCAACCCCTGTTTATTTTTTGATAACATTTCTACGCCCAACCCAACATTATAATTAAACCAGCCCAGCAAAATCATGTATTTCGAGAAAGTGCAAATGGGCTGTAATTTTTTTAGGAAAAACTAAATGGGCCGCATGGACGCTACATTATTTGTTCACCCAACCCAGCAAATTCGTGTATTTCGAGAAAGTGCAAATGGGCTATAGTTTTTTAGAAAAAAATAAATGGGACGCATGGGCGCTACATTATTTGTTCACCCAACCCAGCAAATGGTCTGTAAATTCTAAACAACGGGTTGAATATGTTCCACATTTTTGGAGGCTGAAATGTGAGCCAATAGGTCAAAGCCAATGCAAGGCATTGCCAAACTAGTCATCAAATGATTCTGACATCCATAGCCATTGGATTTACATCCAAACGGCCAGCATCCATCTTCAATCTCTCGTCTTCTTCCTCCAGCGCCGTCGGGACCACCTGCTCTCGCCTCCGGTTGCTAGCAACTCCGCTTAGCACGCTTCGCTGCGAAGCGTTACCCCATCGCCGGCCAAGCCATCCCTCCACACCTCCTGTTATTCTCCTCCGACTGCAGAACCACGACGCATCAGAACTGGTTAACCCTCACACACCTCTCCGTCTGCGACTCCACTTCCGCGTCTTCCCATTTCTGGCTCATTGCCGTCCGGGGCCTCGCCATCGTCCACTGCCTTGGTGCGCTCGGTGCGGCGTGGTCAACATGTCAACAAACGAGAGTCAACAGAAGAGGACTGCACGTGGAGAGGCTGAAAGTGGGGACGCACCAGGTCCATGGACTCATACATGCAACTGCCTCCTTATTAGGCGAAAATGAAATTATTTCTCCCCTTGAAAGCTGGGACCCACCACGTATATCTTCGCACGGAAGGAAGTGCCTCCTTATTCCTGCCCCTGACACCTGGGACCCACCAACAACATCTTTGCACACGGAAGTGCCTCCTTATTATGGGCAAAAAAATGATTCCGCCCCCTGACAGCTGGGACTTGCCAGCTATATATTCGCACGCAAGGAAGTGCCTCCTTGTCCTCCCTGACAGCTGGGACCCACCCGGTCGAAGCATACGTAGCGTTATCTGTCTGGTCGTGTACGTGTACGTACATAGCAGTCGATCGGTCTCTCTACAACGATGACCCGTGGCCGAGTAAGGAGCGGCAAGTGTCGTCGTAGAACCGCCAACGTAACATGTCATGCAGTCCCGTCTATATCGTGTACCCGTACGTACATCCATGCTGCAAGAAAGTAAATACGGCTACGTACGTACATACAGGTGGGGTCTCGAACGCGTACAATGACAACATCATGTTCATCGGCAGCCAACCGGCTTGGTCGGAATGGAGGAAACAACGTCGTGTTCATCGGGAGGCAACCAACTAGGTCAGAATATGTCATGTTCATCGGGAGTCAACCAGCTTGGACGGAACAGCCGAAACGAGGTCTGGCATACCACAGAATGGAGGAAACGGTCTTCTGTTCGACAGCGTACGGTCAAAACACTACTAGGAAAAAGCCTAGTAGTAGCGTGGGTTAAACAGCTAGTAGTAGCGCGGGTGCCCGCGCTACTACTACGGTGCTACAGCTAACTGGTAGTAGTAGTGCGGTGCATCCCGTGCTACTAGTACGTGTGTTAGTAGTAGTGCGTGTCTCTGACCTGCGCTACTAGTATTAATTTTAAAAACCAAAAAAATCTCGACCCCGTGCATGCTGTCAATGGTTCGAGCCAGCGACGACAGGGGTCGCCGGAGGTGCGAACGGGTAGCGGCAGACCAGATCCGGTGACGACTGTTGGAGAGGGACCGGATCTAGTGTAGAGCAAGACGAAGGTGTGAGGATCCTCTTCGCGGCCAAGGCGGAGAGCTCCTGGTTGGCCATGTCGACGACCTACGCAGGCATGGGAATGGGAGGTGAGCAAAATCGAAGGGAGAGGGAGAGGCAAAAAGAGAAATAGAAAGTAAGGAGATAGAGGGCGCATCGGGGCTGGTCACTGGTTATGAGATGCTCTGTCGTGGTGGCATGGAGGCGAGGGGGAAGACGGGCAAGCTCCTGGACACCAGCGACGCGAGGAGGCGGACTCATTGGGCGCCATGGAGGAGATGTGCTTGGGCAGGAGCACCATGGGAGAGCCTATGGAGAGAGGGGGGAGAGTGAGGGAGAGCGGAGGGATTCGGCCGAGGATATGGGGACTTAACCTACCTCGTACTTAGTAGTAGCGAGGGGTATAAACCCGCACTACTACTATCAACATAGTAGTAGTGCAGGTTTATACGCCTCGCTGCTACTATGGCATGTCCCGAGGGGGGGCACGGTAGAGACCGCTTAGTAGTAGCGAGGGGTAAATACCCACACTACTACTAAGTAGCGAGGGGTAAAAACCCGCGCTACTAGTAAGTAGCAGTAGCGAGGGGTATAAACCCACGCTATTAGTAAGCATCTGCCTATAAGCTTTTCCCTAGTAGAGAAATGGTGTCCTGTTCATCGGGAAGGGTCTTGCATACCACAAAACGGAGGAAACAGACTTCTGTTCGAGTGCCTACGGTCAAAACGGGGTCATGTTGATCGGGAGGGGTGTGGCGTACCACAAAACAGAGGAAACGGACTTCTGTTGGAGCGCCTATGGTCGAAACAGGGTCTTGTTCATCGGGAGGGGTGTGGCGTACCGCAAAATGGGACTCCACGGGCTACTGTTCATCCATCGTCTACTGCCTCGCTCCAGGCTCCACGGGCTACTGTTCATCCACCATCGACTTCCTCCAGCCTCCACCTGCTACTGTTCATCCACCGCGTCTTCCTCCTGCCTCCACCAGCTACTGTTCATCCACGGGCTACTGTTCGTCCAGCCTCCACCGGCTATTGTTCAACCAGCCCTCCACGGGGTCATGTTCATCCACCCCCAACCGGCTCGGGTGTGGCGGCCTCCTTGGGGTCCTGTTCATCCTGCGGCAATAGCCTACCACCACGGGGTCCTGTTCATCCAACCCCCACCGGGAACTGTTCATCCAACCCCAACCAACCAGCTAGACTCACCACGTCTCGACTCATTCAAGAAACCCCCAACAATGGTCACTGTTCATCAAGAGGTAGGTTCGATCGGCTTCAGTTAGCAGCAGTAGCGAAGGAATCACTCGGGTTCAGTCAACAGCGAGGGAATCGCTCAGGTTCAGTTAAGAGCCAGGGGATCGATCGCTCGGGTTCAGTAATGTAGCTAGTGCAATCGCTCGGGTTCAGTGGGCGAACACCTCGCTCTGGTTCAGTTAGAGCCCAACGCCTCACACACAAGCTCGCGTATCTATACGAGAGAAATGTGCAAACCTCCATGCATCGCTCGGCCCCGACCACCAACCGTAACCGGGAACTCCCCAAAAATTTCCTCGCCCTCACTTTTACCATGATTTTTCCTGTTATGGATGGCCCAAAGAATGTCATGCAGGTGCGTCCCCGGCCCGCCTTGGTCAAAAAGCACATTTTCTGTCATGATTTTTTGTCGTAAAAGTAGGAGCCCACCACATCTATGATGATACGTGTTTTTGTCACAATTATCGTCATAGAAGTGTCATAACCATGACAATTTGTTTTTCGTTCGGGCCATAATGTCACGGATGTGTCTTTTTTTTGTAGTGAAACAATGTGTGCAGGGTTCCCGAGTCGACCAAACGGGTGCCTCGGTACGCTGGGCCACTTGCCTACCGCATTATAGCCCACCCCTCGGGTCAGCGCTATGCACGACCGCTAGCATACTACAAACACTAGAAACTACCTGCAGCTCCTGGACATAGTACGAGGGGGTTAATAAGTCGAGTGAGGTCATATTTCGGGGCCCAATGTGTGGTAGTAGCTGTTCTTGGATGACAAACAAAGAACTCAGTTCCTGAGGATGGTTTCAATGAGACAACCCACCATGTACTCCTACATGGCCTCTCATCGCTACCTTTACCAAATCCTGTTCACACACTTAGATCTCAACCGTAGGTCATGTTCACCACCATCCCATTCCATCCCAGATGAATCAGACCTGACACAACTCTTAGCATAGTAGGAATAACACGCAAGCATGAATGAGTAGGCACATCATGGCTCAAACAAATCCTACTCATGCTAGTAGGTTTTAACCATTTACTGTGGCAAAGATAGGTCATGCAGAGAAATGGGTTCAACTACCGCAACATGTAACAATTGAATCGTTGTTGTCCTCACTACAACAGGACGCTGCTAATGCGACATACAATCAGAGACCCTTAGATGAAACTGTGTGCGATGCATTAATCGCAAATGGTGATGTAAAAAAACTGTCAAGAAAGATGCAAAACATTTGCGATGGCGGATACTCAAACACGGTTCAGATTTTAGTTGCGTGTGCCATGCGGGGCATACGGTTGATCCATATGAAATGTTTGCGATGAGATAGAACAACAGAAATGGGCAGCCAAATCGAGGTGTGCGTGTGCGATATACGACATACAGTTCACTCGGATAAACTATTTGTGATGAGGCGGAACAAGAGAAACGGGCAGCCAAATGAAGGTGTGTGCGATATACGGCATGCAGTTCACTCGGATGAACTGTTTGTGATTAGGCAACACAAAAGATACGGTCAGCTAGATCAAGGTATGTGCGATAGAGGGCAAAGATTTCACTCAGATGAACTGTTTGCGTTGAGCCAAGAGAACAAAAACGGTTCAACTTAACAAGATATGTGTGATACGCGGCAAACAAGTTTGTAATCAGAAATGTGTGCGAAGACCGATAATAACAGAGACGATTGCTGCTAATAAGATGTGTGTGTTGTGCAATGTGATTGCATACAGAACAACAACAATCTTTACCTACTAATAAAGCACGGATTGGTTCCGTAGGGTTCATCGCCTACTTTTTTTCGAGTTGGTCGAGTTGGCTTTTCCTAAGCAAATATTGTTTCTGTCCAGGATTTTTTTTGTGATTGCATGTGCACGTGTTTGTGTGGCCAGGTCACATTCATTTTTCCCTCAAAATAAAAAGGCTAAAATATTTTTTGTGTTCTGGATTCGAACTAGAGACCTCTTCTTGAGTCGGAGGTGCAACTCAGTGACCAATTGTGACACCTAAATGTTGTGTTCATATCCGAGTTGTCTTATATTTCTATAAGCTCTGGAGCTCTGGAGTGCTTCAGCTGTCAGGTCAGTTGCACCAGCGCGCCTACGTAAACCATCAACATACAAAAAAATAGAGCGCACCCCACGGTATTAATGTTTGTGGATATTCCATGTTGAATAGTCCCACATGGATCCAATCAAATGATTATCACCAATTTATATATGTTTAACAAGATTGTCTGGTGTGAGCTAATTAGACGTGATCTTACATGCAAGTTGAGAAGTGGTTTGCAGGCTGCATGATACGGTGGGCTGGGATATATTGCAAAGTGGCCTAGGAAGTTGTGGTGCCCATGTGTACACACATGCAATAATGAACAAAAACTGCAAGGAGGCTTAAGTAGTTGTGGTGCTGATGGGCTTGATCGAGTGCAAGAGAATAAAAGAAGTTGTGGCTTTGTTGGGTGGAATGGAAGGGATGCTTGAACAAGACAAGAAAGTTGGGGCTTTGTTGGGAATGGAATGGCTGGGGTGATCCATGCAAGTACACAATAGTGCAAAAGAAAGATAAGCTATAAATAAAATTAATAAGGATCTGTTCATTAAAATAGAAGCCCAGTTAACATACAAAAAACCCAATTATCATTTTATCTTCTACATTTAGTGCTACAGGACCGTTAATACATAATTTGTTCTATTTAAAAAATGTGCTATAGATATGGATTTTTTGTAGGATTTAGCATGCAACTCCTTGCCGCATGATGACATAGTCCGGATGCTGCATTGTTGGGCGTTTTCGGCCAATCATGGTTCATGTCAAATGGAGACATATCATGTTTCAACTTCCGCCCCAAAGACCATGCCAATTAAGCGAAACCACACATAGAGATCAACATCACAGAAGATTGTGGGTGTCTTTGTGACGCGCTTTCAACATCTCAACTGGGATTCTGCTCTCACCCATGCCGGTACTATAGTCAAGCCGCATTCTCGCCTGATTCATGGCAACCATATTTGCTACATTATAAACACGCTTCTGCTCTTTAGCAGGATGGTGCACCGACATTTTTTCTCCTGTTGCAACGCACGGGCATATTTGCTATGTTTTCTAAAAAACGGTCACAATGTGCCTGTCCTCCAAAGTTACTTTCTGGATTAATCACAAAGCCTACATGAAATACGGTTAAAAAAGACTACATTAAGTAAAAAGTGGAACCACCACATGGCATACATGATAGTATTATGGATGCATGTCGGGAAAAGTTTGCATTAAGAGAAAAATAATATCCATGGTTGCATTGTATTTTAAGTCAATCTATTGTAATAATGAAAAATAATTGTGAAATACTCTTTTTCTCTATTGCAACAGATGAAAATATTTTACTATACCTACAGGTCCCATGATCATCCTGTACCTTGGTGCTAGCAGGAGGATGGTGTGTGGGTTGCCGATGGTGGCGATAGCAGCAGTCGGGCGGGTGTTGAGCCATCGTGTCATGAGGATGTGTACAAGGTTGGTGTGGTGCCTGGGGTGACCTTACATCTTCACAGATGACTAGCTCCCACCAACAACAACATGCTTCGTTTTGTCTTCATCACACTAAACATCATGTAGGTCGTGGTGCTGGTGTTGGAGATGGACCCCTGTTACACAGTCTAGCGATACGTTGAGAACATAGTTGTGAGTCTCAAAGATAATTAACCTACATTTCAAAATAAAATATAACTAACCTTATACTACATGTGATTTAATCACCTGTTTAATCATCCATTTGCTCCATTTAGCTGTATTGTCACATGTTATAGCAAGGATGTTTGCTCCCTAAAGCACAGGTATGTGATTTTTTTCCATTGCAATGCACGTGCATTTTTGCTAGTGTGTGTGTGTGTGTGTCTATATATATATATATATATATATACACATCTGGGCTATTCTGTTTCGCGTAACATAATATTATTCTGTTACCCTACTTGAACTAACGTAGTTTACATATTGGACTGACGTGGTTTTCTACTTGAACTGATCTTCCTACGTCTATGACGGACGGAAACAGGGGATGCAACGGGGAGCTTCCGGGGGTTCTCTGGCACGGTGCTTGATGTCTACTACACAACCTTCTTCTTGTAGACATTGTTGGGTCTTCAAGTGCAAAGGTTTGTAGGACAGTAGCAAATTTCCCTCAAGTGGATGACCTAAAGTTTATCAATCCGTGGGAGGTGTAGGATGAAGATGGTCTCTATCAAACAACCCTGCAACCAAATAACAAAGAGTCTCTTGTGTCCCCAACACACCCAATACAATGGTAAATTGTATAGGTGCACTAGTTCGGCGAAGAGATGGTGATATAAGTGCAATATGGATGGTAGATATAGGTTTTTGTAATCTGAAATATAAAAACAGCAAGGTAACTAATGATAAAAGTGAGAGAAAACGATATTGCAATGCTAGGAAACAAGGCCTAGGGTTCATACTTTCACTAGTGCAAGTTCTCTCAATAATAATAACATAATTAGATCATATAACTATCCCTCAACATGCAATAAAGAGTCACTCCAAAGTCACTAATAGCGGAGAACAAACGAAGAGATTATTGTAGGGTACGAAACCACCTCAAAGTTATCCTTTCTGATTGATCTATTCAAGAGTCCGTAGTAAAATAGCACGGAACTATTCTTTCCATTCGATCTATCCTAGAGTTCATACTAGAATAACACCTTAAGACACAAATCAACCAAAACCCTAATGTCACCTAGATACTCCTATGTCACCACAAGTATCCATGGTATGATTATACGATATGCATCACACAATATCAGATTCATCTATTCAACCAACACAAAGAACTTCAAAGAGTGCCCCAAAGTTTCTACCGGAGAGTCAAGACGAAAACGTGTGCCAACCCCTATTCATAAGTTCACAAGGTCACTGAACCCGCAAGTTGATCACCAAAACATACATCAAGTAGATCACGTGAATATCCCATTGTCACCACAGATAAGCACATGCAAGACATACATCAAGTGTTCTCAAATCCTTAAAGACTCAATTCGATAAGATAACTTCAAAGGGGAAACTCAATCCATTACAAGGAGATAGAGGGGGAGAAACATCATAAGATCCAACTATAATAGAAAAGCTCGCGATACATCAAGATCATGCCATATCAAGATCACGAGAGAGAGAGAGAGAGAGAGAGAGAGAGAGAGAGAGAGATCAAACACATAGCTACTTGTACATACCCTCAACCCCGAGGGTGAACTACTCCCTCCTCGTCATGGAGAGCGCCAGGATGATGAAGATGGCCACCTGTGATGGATCCCCCCTCCGGCAGGGTGCCGGAATAGGTCCCGATTGGTTTTTGGTGGCTACATAGGCTTGCGTCAGCGGAACTCCCGATCTAGGTTATGTTCTGGAAGTTTGGGTATATATAAGAGGTGTTGGCGTCGGGAACAAGTCAGTGGGATCCACGAGGCGGCCACGAGGTAGGGGGCGCGCCCAGGGGGTAGGGCACGCCCCCACCCTCGTGGTGGCCTCAGGACTCTTCTGGTCCATCTCTGGTACTCCATGGGCTTCTTCTGGTCCAAAAACAATCTCTGCGAAATTTCAGGTCAATTGGACTCCGTTTGGTATTCCTTTTCTGCGATACTCAAAAACAAGGAAAAACAGAAACTGGCACTGAGCTCTGGGTTAATAGGTTAGTCCCAAAAATCATATAAAATATCATATAAATGCATATAAAACATCCTAGATGGATTATATAATAGCATGGAACAATAAAAAATTATAGATACATTGGAGACGTATCAAGCATCCCCAAGCTTAATTCCTGCTCGTCCTCGAGTAGGTAAATGACAAAAACAGAATTTTTGATGTGGAATGCTACCTAACATATTTTCAATGTAATTTTCTTTATTGTGGCATGAATGTTCAGATCCAAAAGATTCAAGACAAAAGTTTAATATTGACATAAAAATAATAATACTTCAAGCATACTAACCAAGCAATTATGTCTTCTCAAAATAACATAGCCAAAGAAAGCTCATCCCTACAAAATCATATAGTTTGGCCATGCTTCATTTCCGCCACACAAAATGCTCTCATCATGCACAACCCCGATGACAAGCCAAGCAATTGTCTCATACTTTAGTATTTTCAAACTTTTTCAACTTTCACACAATACATGAGCGTGAGCCATGGACATAGCACTATGGGTGGAATAGAATATGATGATGGAGGTTGTGTGGAGAAGACAAAAAGGGAGAAAGTGTCGCATCAACGCGGCTAATCAACGGGCTATGGAGGTGCCCATCAATTGATGTCAATGCGAGGAGTAGGGATTGCCATGCAACGGATGCACTAGAGCTATAAATGTATGAGAGCTCAACAAAAGAAACTAAGTGGGTGTGCATCCAACTTGCTTGCTCATGAAGACCTAGGGCATTTTGAGGAAGCCCATCGTTGGAATGTACAAGCCAAGTTCTGTAATGAAAAATTCCCACTAGTATATGAAAGTGACAACATAGGAGACTCTCTATCATGAAGATCATGGTGCTACTTTGAAGCACAAGTGTGGTAAAAGGATAGTAGCATTGCCCCTTCTCTCTTTTTCTCTCATTCTTTGTGGGCCTTCTCTTTTTTTGTTTGGCCTTTATTTTTTTGGCCTTCTCTCTCTTTTTTTATTTGGCCTTTCTCTTTTTTTATTTCCTCACACGGGACAATGCTCTAATAATGATGATCATCACACTTCTATTTATTTACAATTCAAGGATTACAACTCGATACTGGAACAAAATATGACTCTATATGAGTGCCTCCGGCGGTGTACCGGGATGGGCAATGAATCAAGAGTGACATTTATGAAAAATTATGAATGGTGTCTTTGCCACAAATACGATGTCAACTACATGATCATGCAAGGCAATATGACAATGAAGAAGCGTGTCATAATAAATGGAACGGTGGAAAATTTCATGGAAATATATCTCGGAATGGCTATGGAAATGCCATAATAGGTTGGTATGGTGGCTGTTTTGAGGAAGATATAAGGAGGCTTATGTGTGATAGAGTGTATCATATCACGGGGTTTGGATGCACCGGCGAAGTTTGCACCAACTCTCGAGGTGAGAAAGGGCAATGCACGGTACCGAAGAGGCTAGCAATGGCGGAAAGATGAGAGTGCGTATAATCCATGGACTCAACATTAGTTATAAATAACTCACATACTTATTGAAAAAATCTACAAGTCATCAAAACCAAGTACTGCGCGCATGCTCCTAGGGGGATAGATTGGTAGAAAATACCATCGCTCGTCCCCGACCGCCACTCATAAGGAAGGCAATCAAAGAAACACCTCATGCTTCAAATTTGTCACTAGCAGTTTACCATACGTGCATGCTACGGGACTTGCAGACCTCAACACAAGTATTTATCAATTTCAAAATTACTCAACTAGCACGACTCTAATATCACCATCTTCATATCTCAAAACAATCATCAAGTATCAAACTTCTCATAGTATTCAATGCACTCTAAATGAAAGTTTTTATTATATCCATCTTGGATGCCCATCATATTAGGACTAGTTTTATAACCCAAGCAAATTACCACGCTGTTCTAAAGACTCTCAAAATAATATAAGTGAAGCATGAGAGTTCATCTATTTCTTCAAAATAAAACCACCGCCGTGCTCTAAAAGGATATAAGTGAAGCACTAGAGCAAACGACAAACTACTCCAAAAGATATAAGTGAAGATAACTGAGTAGTCGAATAATTATGTAACTATGTGAAGACTCTCTAACATTTAAGAATTTCAGATCTTGGGATATTATTCAAACATCAAGAAAAACTAAATAAAATAAAATGACGCTCCAAGCAAAACACATATCATGTGGTGAATAAAAATATAGCTCCAAGTAAAGTTACCGATGAATGAAGACGAAAGAGGGGATGCCATCCGGGGCATCCCCAAGCTTAGGCTCTTGGTTGTCCTTAAATATTACCTTGGGTGCCTTGGCATCCCCAAGCTTAGGCTCTTGCCACTCCTTATTCCATAGTCCATCAAATCTTTACCCAAAACTTGAAAACTTCACAACACAAAACTTAACAGAAAACTCGTAAGCTCCGTTAGTATAAGAAAATAAATCACCACTTAGGTACTGTTGTGAACTCATTCTAAATTCATATTGGTGTACTATCTACTTTATTCCAACTTGTCTATGGTTCATACCCTCCGATACTACTCATAGATTCATCAAAATAAGCAAACAACACACGAAAAACAGAATCTGTCAAAAACAGAACAGTCTGTAGCAATCTGATTCAATCGAATACTTCTGTAACTCTAAAAATTCTGAAATAAATTGGTGGACCTCAGGAATTTGTCTATTAATCTTATGCAAAAGTAATCAACCTAAAGAACTCTCCAGTAAAAAATGGCAGCTAATCTCGTGAGCGCAGAAGTTTTTGTTTTTTACAGCAAGATCGCATAGACTTCACCCAAGTCTTCCCAAAGGTTCTACTTGGCACAAACACTAATTAAAACATAAAACCACATCTAACCAGAGGCTATATAGATTATTTATTACTAAACAGGAGCAAAAAGCAAAGAACAGAAATAAAATTGGGTTGCCTCCCAACAAGCGCTAACGTTTAACGCCCCTAGCTAGGCATGATGATTTCAATGATGCTCACATAAAAGATAAGAATTAAAACATAAAGAGAGCATCATGAAGAATATGACTAGCACATTTAAGTCTAACCACTTCCTATTCATAGGGATTTTGTGAGCAAACAACTTATGGGAACAATAATCAACTAGCATAGGAAGGCAAAACAAACATAACTTTAAAACTTTAAGCACATAGAGAGGAAACTTGATATTATTGCAATTCCTACAAGCATATGTTCCTCCCTCATAATAATTTTCAGTAGCATCATGAATGAATTCAACAATATAACTATCATGTGAGGCATAATCCAATTGAAAATTAAAATCAAGATGACAAATTTCATGGTTACCATTATTCTTAATAGCATACAAGTCATCACAATAATCATCATAGATAGCAACTTTGTTCTCATAATCAATTAGAACCTCTTCCGAAATAGTGGAATCATCACTGAATAAAGTCATGAGCTCTCCAAATCCACTTTCATAATTATCACAATAAGATTCAACATCCTCCAAAATAGTGGGATCATTACTTACTAAAGTTGACACTCTTCCAAACCCACTTTCATCAATATAATCATCATAAATAGGAGGCATGCTATCATCATAATAAATTTTCTCATCAAAACATGGGGGACAAAACATATCATCTTCATCAAACATAGCATCCCCAAGCTTGTGGCTTTGCATATCATTAGCATCATGGGTATTCAAAGAATTCATACTAACAACATTGCAATCATGCTCATCATTCACATATTTTATGCCAAGCATTCTATGTAATTCTTCTTCTAGTACTTGAGCACAATTTTCCTTCCCATCATTTTCACGAAAGATATTAAAAAGATGAAGCATATGAGGTACCCTCAATTCCATTTTTTTTGTAGTTTTCTTTTATAAACTAAACTAGTGATAAAACAAGAAACTAAAAGATTCGATTGCAAGATCTAAAGATATACCTTCAAGCACTCACCTCTCCGGCAACGGCGACCTTCTTCTTGTAGACATTGTTGGGCCTCCAAGTGTAGAGGTTTGTAGGACAGTAGCAAATTTCCTTAAGTGGATGACCTAAGGTTTATCAATCCATGGGAGGCGTAGGATGAAGATGGTCTCTCTCAAACAAACCTGCAACCAAATAACAAAGAGTCTCTTGTGTCCCCAACACACCCAATACAATGGTAAATTGTATAGGTGCACTAGTTCGGCGAAGGGATTGTGATACAAGTGCAATATGGATGGTAGATATAGGTTTTTGTAATCTGAAATTATAAAAACAGCAAGGTAACTAATGATAAAATTGAGCAAAAACGGTATTGCAATGCTAGGAAACAAGGCCTAGGGTTCATACTTTCACTAATGCAAGTTCTCTCGACAATAATAACATAATTAGATCATATAACTATCCCTTAACATGCAACAAAGAGTCACTCCAAAGTCACCAATAGCGGAGAACAAACGAAGAGATTATTGTATGGTACGAAACCACCTCAAAGTTATCCTTTCTGATCGATCTATTCAAGAGTCCGTAGTAAAATAACACGAAGCTATTCTTTCCGTTCGATCTATCCTAGAGTTCGTACTAGAATAACACCTTAAGACACAAATCAACCAAAACCCTAATGTCACCTAGATGCTCCAATGTCACTACAAGTATCCACGGGTATGATTATACGATATGCATCACACAATCTCAGATTCATCTATTCAACCAACACAAAGAACTTCAAAGAGTGCCCCAAAGTTTCTACCGGAGAGTCAAGACGAAAACGTGTGCCAACCCCTATGCATAAGTTCACAAGGTCACTAAACCCGCAAGTTGATCACCAAAACATACATCAAGTAGATCACGTGAATATCCCATTGTCACCACAGATAAGCACATGCAAGACATACATCAAGTGTTCTCAAATCCTTAAAGACTCAATCCGATAAGATAAATTCAAAGGGAAAACTCAATTCATTACAAGGAGATAGAGGGGGAGAAACATCATAAGATCCAACTATAATAGCAAAGCTCGTGATACATCAAGATCGTGCCATATCAAGATCACGAGAGAGAGAGAGAGAGAGAGAGATCAAACACATAGCTACTTGTACATACCCTCAGCCCCGAGGGTGAACTACTCCCTCCTCGTCATGGAGAGCGCCATGATGATGAAGATGGCCACCGGTTATGGATCCCCCCTTCGGCAGGGTGCCGAAATAGGGTCCCGATTGGTTTTTGGTGGCTACAGAGGCTTGCGTCGGCGGAACTCCCGATCTAGGTTATGTTCTGGAAGTTTGGGTATATATAAGAGGTGTTGGCGTCGGGAACAAGTCAGGGGGGTCCACGAGGCGGCCACGAGGTAGGGGGCGCGCCCAGGGGGGTAGGGCGCGCCCCCACCCTCGTGGTGGCCTCGGGACTCTTCTGGTCCATCTCCGGTACTCCGTGGGCTTCTTCTGGTCCAAAAACAATCTCCGTGAAATTTCAGGTCAATTGGACTCCATTTGGTATTCCTTTTCTGCGATACTCAAAAACAAGGAAAAAACAAAAACTGGCACTGAGCTCTGGGTTAATAGGTTAGTCCCAAAAATCATATAAAATAGCATATAAATGCATATAAAACATCCTATATGGATAATATAATAGCATGGAACAATAAAAAATTATAGATATGTTGGAGACGTATCAGTGTTGCAGGTCATTCGTTGCCAGAGGAGACATGCACGGGGTTCCGCACGTGCGTGCGCTCATCTGGTCGCGTTTTCCGATCTCAAGTCACCGGAGGTGACGTCGTGGGCATTTGGCTGCGGACGTGTTTTGGGCATTGGTGTTTACCGTGGTGTTCGTAGTCGTCAATTTTACGTCCGGTTTGTTGTTTTATGTGTTGTTTTGGATGTGAGAATTATCGGTGTGTTAGAGTTTTTGGAGATTATTTTCATATGTAATTTCTGATTACAAGTTTTGGTGTTCTTGGTCGTTTTCCACGTCTGCCATGCAAATGTGTTCTTCTTTTTCTGATGTTTTACTTTCGAATTGGCATTGCAGGAAGAGAGATGAGGATTGTATGAAACATTTGTGTTGTCAATTTTGCTTCTTTGAGTTGTTTCTACCCCGGATTCCCATGTTATTTGGTCGATGGCAGAGGTGGTCTATGGTGGCTGACTGTAGCCTGTGATTTCTTGTAATCTGTTCAAACTGTGTAATTAAGTTGCGTGTTTTTCAGTGTTGTTTGAATTGTTGCCGTATGTGTAGTTGGACTGCTTCATGTCAAACTTGTATTACTGTGCGTTGACATCGAAGTAAGTATTTTCTACTGGCTGCCTATCCATACCTCTGCACTTTGAGTATAAAGCCCGAGCCCTTTGTCACTTTCATTCCACCAGCTGCAACCAAAGAAAATATGGATCCTGAGCTGGGAGAGGTCACAGAGGAGGAGGGGGTGCCGTCGATGTGAGGGCTGCAGTAGCAGAGCAGAGGAGGAGGAGGAGGCGCAGGCGCAGGCAGAGGGCACGACGTGCTGCCGAGGAGGAAGTGGAGGCAGAGTTCAACAGACGCCTTGCGCGCGAGGTGATGGATACTTGCAACTCCAATGAACTGGAGCTACTTTTCCCAGAGGGCAGGGGAAGGAACCATATTCAGATCATCAGTTGGGCTAGGGCGAGAGCAGCCACGGCTCCACATCCATCCACCAGGGCCAAATGGCGTCGTTTCTTTGATCGTTATGACTGAAGTACTGAATTTTTATGTTTTTAAGATTGTGTTGTGAGGGAGTAGATGGTTGAATGACTAAATTAATTCAACTGTCTACCTCTGAATGTGTTGTTTTATCTGCATATGTTTGTTATGTGCACTTTTGAACTGCTGTTTTATCTGAAGTTGAACTGATTTGCGGTCAAATGTTGCATGACTTGTATAATAACTATTTTCTACTAGCTGGCTGCCCACCTGCCTATTTATTATTTTTATAATCTGCGAATCTCCCTGGCTATAATTCTATCCATCTATGTGTGGTGTGTGGCTCAATCCCCCCTCCTTTTTCTTCCTTCTTCCAGAATCAGATATAGGTTCCTCCCTCTTCTCTCTGTTGTTTTCTTCCCTATTCCTGTGTTTTCCATGGAGGATTGTTCATGCGGATGTCTGGCAAAGATGGCGCGCATAGCTGACGCTGTGTGTACGAATCTGTTTTGGAGCTCACCGAGACTCAACGCCGTGGACAACTTTCGTGTCTGTTGTACATCAACCATGGGTTTCGTGCACCCTATGTTTGTCGCCTGACGGTTGGGGACTTGAAGGAATCATGGGTATGTGTTTCTATTCGTTTTGTTTTCTTCTTTTTGTAGGTATCATTTTGAATCCCATGGACTGAATCTGTAGTTTAGTTTTATCAATAGTATGTCTATAATTTTAATTTGGTTTTGTCAGAATTTAACAGTAGGGATTTGTGTGTGTATTTGTTCATTACTTAACAGTATTTATCCATTTTTGTATAATCCTTGTTCTGTTTTTGTCAGATGTTTTTACTGTAGGTGTATTGATATGTATATTTCTTCAGTTTAGTCAGGTCATATGACTAGTTAGTTTGGTGTTTTTGTTTTGGTTCAGATATTTTCTTTTCCCTTTGTTATGCAACTGTTCCTAGATCTGTGTAAAAATTCAGTTATGTTAGGTGTTCACTTTATTATCTACTCCCGTGCCCATTTGCAGAAAATGTCACCCAGAATCAGGATTGTTGCTCCTAGTTCCGGGATACTGAAGATGGAGACTTCAGACAAAAACATGCATCAGTTGATGGAAGTGGCCTACCACATCAACTTTGATGGTTGCGTCAACCTAACTACTGGGTGGAAGGAGTTTGTGGCAGAGTCTGAATTTGAGGATGGTGATGTGGTTATGGTTATGTTCTCCAGGGAAGATGACTCTCTGACATTCAGAATTTATGTGATGTAGGTTTAAATGTGGCAAATGACGCTGGTTGTGAGATTTGTGTGCGTTTGATTATGTTGCAGTATTTTTCTTTAAAACAGTGCATGTGAGATGGTTGAATTCTATGGTATTACCAGATGGTTTGGAACAATTTGTTTGTATGTTATTGTATGCACTATTTCTAGTTTATGTAATGCTTCTTATTTTTTTGCTCAAGCATAACTTTTTTTATATATTCTTTTATATTTGAACTGGAACAATTATAGTTGAACTGATGGGCATCCTTTGTTTTGACTGGGATATTTTTCATGTACATAGCTCGCAGACGAGAAATATATACTGATGATGGTTGTAGGACCCCTTTTGGGTTTTAAGTTTGCTGAACTTACATGCTATTAATGACTAGTAGAATGCCCGTGCGTTGCCACGAGCCTTTTGCTGTATATAAATCACAACGACATCGCCTCAACATACTTGTCGATGGATTCCTTTTGAACGTTGACATAATCCATCTCCATCTCTTTCATATTTCGCAAAATAAATAAATAAATATAAACACCTTTTGTATTATTGTGCGCAATAAATATATAAAAAACAATTATTTGTATGCATATGTTCTGATTGTGTAAATACAGGTGATATTTCTGCCCGGTCCATCATAAAGCTTTGTCAATCGAAAGCCATCTGTTTTCAAAGCATAATGAGAAGCCATCAATTTTGATCTATGATTAACAAAAGCAAACATATAAAAAATATTAAAATAAAAAATGATATACAATATATATTCAATGGCCAGAAGCTAAATTCGAGTAGGTGACCGTTTTATGTTAGGATTTAATTAATCCTATTAATCCCTGCTTTTCTAACCGAGGCGGTTGCCTCACATCCCTTCGGTCGCACCCCTTCAGGGGCTATATATATGTGTAATCCCATCATCAATGAGAACAAGAGTTTACTTTTACATCATGGTGTTTGTCTCTGGTTTCTCTCTCGATCTCAATTCTAAACACGTTATCAGTCACTTGCTCTCCGGCAACAAGCGATCGGCCAAAAACGTTGAAGTTTTCAAGGACGGAATCGATCCATCTATCTGAATCGATGATCTTGATGGATCGGTGCATGTTGCGCCCCTTTGTCTTGTTCCTAGTTTGATTAAACAAACATTACTAATGCACTTGTATTGTTGATTCGCTTTGCATCAATTTGGAACAAGGAGATCTGGAGCATGATCAACGCAGCAGTTGCACCATGAGCGGCCGTGATGGCTGAAGCGGCGACTTCTCGGGCGTGGCAAATCGCAAACGGCGCATCAGCCATAGCCGATTCCCAAGCGGCCGACCACGATTCCTCCACGGCGCCGGCCTAATGCACGACAACGCTGAAACCAACGGCCGGCTACACCCTCCAGCGTGGCGCAAATTCAACCGAAAGCGATTCGCCTACAAAGGAACAGAGGAGATGCCTCTCGATGGTGCTCGTCGGCACGAAGCCATGGAGATCAGATCGGCAATCGCCGATCGATTTCACGGAAGCGATTACCAAGAAGAGAACGAACAATGCGTCCGTGGCTATCGCCCATGGCAGCAAGGTATGACGGCCACAATGGCCTCCTCACGGCCTCAACCCCATCCCTCCTCCTCCCGGCGATGTGCGCATCGGTAGCAATGCGGCGCCCACCACCACGGTGTTGCGCCTCGCGCCCTCGCCCCGACCATGGCGGGCAGCGCCCTCCCATGCTCGCTCGACGCACGACACGTGGCACGCATCTGTTGCAGCCACGGCTATCCGTGGCTGGCGGCGTCGCCTTAACCCGTCTGGATCGAGGTGGACTCTCACAACGAGGCCTCCCCTCGACAGCGGTAGCGGCGCGCATCACGGCTACGGGCGTCGCCTTCGCGTGACCCGTTCTTCCGGTTGCACAACTTCCGACGACAGCGTAGCCTTGTCTGCTCTCGGCAACGACGCGGCCATCCAAAGCGTGCCGCCTATGGTGCTGGATGCGGCGAAGGAAGGCCCGGCGCGGAGAGCCCCTCCCAGAAGCGGCGGCGTGGTTTCGCCCTCCTATGCCGGGCGACTTCGGCGTCGTTCCCACACAACGGTGGTGTAACCACACATAGAGAGGGCCGATGGAGGCTTATCTCTTTGTTGTTTTTCGTTCTACCATCAAGGTTTTACCGATTCACGGATTAGGACATGTTCAATGTATTTGCGCTCTAGCAATTCCTACAACATGTTCTTTACCGGCACAACACCATTGTTTTGCGATTGAGATTAAATTTTCAAGCATAACAATATTGATTTTGTGATTGAGAATTTTTTCTCACAAAACAATTTCATAGCGATTGAGATTAATTTTCTCTCAAAATATTAATTCATCCTGCTGAATTATCTTGCAACTTGATACAGGATCATCTCATTTAATTTGGGATCTATACAATTCAAGTTTTTCACTTGAACATCAAGTTTGCAACATCATTACTATTCATTATAATAGTGGTATATTTCTGTTGAGTACGATGTATTAGGAATGTATGTATCTCCATGTCCGCTACATGTTGAGATTAATATGTCTATTTACAATTGAGATTTTTAATTTCTTGCAAATAAGAATGCAAAATTCAAAGTGATTTCTTCAAATTGATGTATTGGGATCACAAGGTAGTCATTTAGATCTATTGCCTTCGCAGATTATCAAGGACTCTTTGTTAAAGCCTATATTTTGTCATTTTGACATTATAATTGCTTTACAAAGTGCTCTCCCACGCATTTTACTAAGTCATGACATAAGGCATTACGAGTGAGTATCTCTTGATTCTATCAGATTATACTCTCTAGTGTCTTGAGATCTACTCCATTTTGGAGATTATCTTCAAGGTGTCATATTTAGCAATTTGAGATTCACACTAATGGTTTCAAGATAACTTCTTGAAATACCCATTGATTTTGCTAAGTTCATTATAACATCAACCATGATGGTCTTTAATTTCTTGGTTGTAAATTAATTATCTCTGGTTTACCCATAGAGGTAACATATGGCTATAGAGTTTGGGGCATTCGCCTCAATGGCCACCACCGCCCTATCTGGGCCATGGACATCATGATCGCTCTTGTGTCTCGTGGGATAATGTGTGCAATCCAGATTCACTACAGTGGGGATCACACCGCTAATGTAAAAATGTTGTCTTATACATTATAAGGCATTAGATTCAGATCTCAAAGATCCGGTTATTACGTATCGGCGATTCACGGGATACAATGAACCTCAAGGGTAAAGGTTTGAATCTTACTTCAACCTTCAACTGACAACACCACCTGTGACGGGACCCTATGAGCACGGAGAACGTGATGGTTGAATATGCCTCAACCGACATGTTTGGAGACTTCTTCTAGTCTCTCAATCTCCGAGTGGTCAACATAATTTATGTCAATTTACGATGTTCTAATAAGAACATAAGTATTGTTGTCATCATATATTGTATATCACAATATATTGTATCAAGACTTTGATACACATACATTTGTATGCATTCTATATATCCTGATGTGATTTTCATATTGAGAATCTTCATGTCTATATATAGATTTCTACGGAGTCAATCCGATGAAAAATGATATGTGCCTTGTGGACATATGCACCACACTCACTCTATACTCAGGGAAGTCCAATGTTTCCACTCTCATTGAGAGAAAGGAGATATTTAAATCGCTAGACGCGATGAGGTATTTGTTGGTTCAACTCGAGTCATATTTACTATCCCTGTGGGTACTCGAGTAACGTTGGGATGCTTTATTGCTTCCTGTGTTTAACTCGCACTTACTAAACTATGGAGGTATCCGTCAAAATAGTTTTCATAGCGAAACTTATGATGACAATAAAGAGAAATAACTTCTCTTTACCATATGCAACGGATATGGCAAGCACATTCTATGTGTACCATCTGGATTGTACTACACATACGACACAACCCGTAGCACATGTTGTGTACGAGATAGTTTTCCAGAGTGTCTTGTACATGACAAAATTGGCATACTCGTCTTGGTCATCGAGACATTGGGTTGAAACCGAAACTATCAGCAATTCCAATAGTTTATGATTATTATGATGCTAAATTCTAATAACATTTGGATTTTATGTGCACTACAAGTGACACGGGGAAGCTAATTTTAAGGCTTGCACACCTTAAATTCTACGATGAACCACTCAAACTCCTTGAATGCATCAAGTCGAGGTAAGTGGCTCTTCCCACCATTGAGTAGACTATTCAGGTATTCCATGGTTCTAAAAGACATATCTACATGATGGTCTTAAGTGTGTGCTTTATTCACACGAAACCAACGGCTCATTATCCCGACATCGGTTTCAAGCAAATCGAATGGATAACATTGCAGAATTCTCCTTGAAGGCATTCTCTATGGCCTTTGGGTAGAAGTTTAGCAATTTGTCCTAATGTCTAGACTCAAAATGGTTTTGTAGAATCATATCCAAAGAGTTAAGCTCATTGCATTATCTTTATTTTGGAATTGCAACTTACCAACTTTACGTTGGAGTCATGTAGTTTTACACGCTCATGACCAAACTGCATAATATTATTCCCTCCGTCTTTGATACGTGGGAATCTACCAAGCATTTCCTATCTGCGGTAATTCGGTTTGCATACCGATATCACCACCCGGCATACATCATTGGCCCCTCAACATATAGTTGGGATCTATGTGAGGAATAAGCGTATTTCCGTCAATACCTCAAGCCCCTCACATGGGGAGTTATTCAAGGCCAAGATATCGATTCAATGAGGAACATTTCCAGGCATTAGGGGAGATTTCAAGTACCATAAAAATGCCAGAATTTAGTGGAATGTTCAACACATTTCGCCTCAAATCCATCGTACTCAAAGATCTCGAACCATGCGTTCGTAAGATTTGCAACACATTGCAAATAATCACGGATTCATTTATCGACTATAAAGGTGTCACACAATCCTACAATCCTCGTAAAAGTACGCCTGAAAGAGTGGAGGTACCAAAGAAAATCCACTCCACTCCTCATTCAAAGCAACAGGGGAGATGTATGGCGTATACATCAGATTCAGCTTCTCACAAGCAAGGATACCAAGGCACGTGAATCAAGTAAATGCAAATCAACTTCACGTTGGCGAGACACCTAATGGGTAGTATACACCCAAAGGACGGAAACCTCCACCAACCCAGTTCATAGTGCACACAATGACCGGGACATCGGAATACCCGACTCAATCGCATTGGGAAATCGCGAGAAGTCACTACGGGTAACGATATTTTCATCAACTATATATTGATATATAGATTACGGAGAATCATATAACCGGAAGTCTACAATTGTCGACATACATTTCTCAACTAGATTGCAAAACCTTACAAATGATTCAGATCCAAAGACCATGGCCATGGCAAAGTGTGATCAACACTCTGACCGAACTCAAGCAAAGGGTATAATCTAGGTACAAATGATCTTGCTCAATAATGGGAAGGTATTCATAAGCAATATCTACACCAGCTTTTCTTCCGGAAATGTAATTGAGAACAACGTGGTGGTGATACAAAGTGCAAGTATTGTAGCACAAGGGTTCACGCAGATACCCAACTATTCTCCAGAGGTGGAATCTCATTCCGATAACTTATATCATTGGCAGTTCAAAATCATCTATCTCTGCAGTTGATAGATGTAGTGATCACATGTCCATGTGGATCACTAGATTCGCATATACATGATTGATTTCCAATGGAATCCCAATTACGAATCGAAATACAAAATGCAACATACATTGTGTAAAATCAAGAAGCCACCATACGGCTTATTGTTGCCGGTACATATGGTACAACCGACGTAGTGAGATCCTTGTACACAAGGATTACTCCTACAATGATGATTATCCATGTGTTGTGTGTCTGCAATGACGACACATGTAATCATCTAAGTGACGGACTTCAAAATGAAGGATTTGGGTAAACCAAAATACCGCTCGTTACTACAACTTGAGCACATTCGTTCATACATTATGGTATACTATGTTGTCTATATCCAAAATATATTGGAGAAATTCATTTGGACAAATCTTATCCATCCATAACTCTCATGCTAGTTCATTCTCTAGACATAGAGAAAGATCTATTTTAGATCAAGAGATGATGGAAATGAGATATTGGGACTCAACGTTCCATATGCCATTGGATCGACCAAACACAATTGGTTGGTACTCAAGAATATCTTCGATATCTCCAAGGCGTGAAACATCTTGTCACGGTTTTTCAGCTTTGGAGAAATCAACACCAATATCCTTTGGATACATCGATCGATCCCCACTATGTCGGATCATAGACAAGTTTAGTGTTCCTACTAGGTGTGGTAGCCCTCTCATGAAGGGTCTTGAATAGACCTCATGGCTACATTCACCAACCATTATCTCAACGATAATGTTTCTTGTGTTGCCGGATGCAAACAGGTTACATAATAAGCAATATCACTATATTGCATATCTTGCAAGTCAAATCATGCGATCGATTTGTTCAATGGGTCTCTACCAACTTCTATGTTTTGGTATGTGATGCCTTGAATTTTTGCAAGAATTAGGGGAGTATCTTCTGAATTGTTCCTGTTCAATGCATCATATTATACTCTTTTTCCCTTCATGAAGGTTTTTAATGAGGTAATATCAACATGAGATCATATGTCATACTTTCCCCACCGGGGTTTTTAGGAAAGTATATACGACATATTTATTGTCCTCTAAACTCTATGGGTTTTCTCGTATTGAGTTAAAAGAGACAATAACCATTATATATGTTGCATCATTTTCTCCTTATTTTTCCCACTAGGTTTGAAGGAGTTTTAGCAATATATGGAACACCTATCTCCTCATATTTTTCCCACAGGGCTTTTGGAGGAGCTTCTCAAGATGATGATACTTACACTAACAAGCATGAATTAGGGGGAGTGTTAGGATTTAATTAATCCTATTAATCCCTGCTTTTCTAACCGAGGCGGTTGCCTCACATCCCTTCGGTCGCACCCCTTCAGGGGCTATATATATATGTGTAATCCCATCATCAATGAGAACAAGAGTTTACTTTTACATCATGGTGTTTGTCTCTGGTTTCTCTCTCGATCTCAATTCTAAACATTTTAGTCGGAGTGAGTGGCATTGTCCTTTTTAGTAGAGTGAGTCACGTTCCAATTTGAATAAACTGTAAGCTCACTTGTATATCACTTGTTTATAATTTTCTTCATAAATGACTTGTTTAAGGTATCTAATATAAACAAATGCTCCCCCCCCCCCCCCACACACACACACAAAAGAAAATGCCGCTCCTTTTCTTTTTATTTAAAAAGTTAATTCACTCTCTCATTCTCTCACTACCTGGCACAACACGCACACTCACATCTCATTCCCCCGACCTGCTCTCCTCATTGATGCTGTTGCCATCTCTCCCCACCACGGTGTTCAGCCCACACCTTCCTCTCAGCGTTGTCGCCCTTCCTGACCATGGCGTCGCCCTCCCCTCCTCACCCCTCTACGATGTCCAACGCCGATTGCCAGTGCAAGGAATGCACACAATCATAGCCGAGGGCGACCACCATGGCATTTTTGTTGTCTGATATGCAAAATGGTATATATCATGCGATATTTTCGCATATACTTTTCTAAAATAACTATTATCAATTTCAACATCAATAGAAATAGCAAAATCTATGCTGCTGCTTATGTTTCATTATTAAATCACAAGATTGGATGCTTGCATTTCCAACCCGAAGATAGCTAATAGCTTATTTAGAAGGATGCTTGCATTTCCAGCCTCAAGATAGCTAACATGTTTAGAAGGATGTTTACATTTCATGCTCACCGATGGACAGAGCAATAAATTTGTTATTTGGATGTTGAGTTTCTTTCCTATTCAAAATGCTCTGTTTATGTGTCCGTATGTTCACTTCCCGGCATCATATGCAAACTTGCTGACAAGTGACAAATATTTAAATAGATTTAAAAAGGTGGATGAACAACCAGTAAATTTGAATTCTCTAGTTGAATGACCGTGCATTGCCATGGAATAGAAAAAACATAGCGATCAAATAATTGACTCAATGCAGAAATATGTTGGACAAGATGGCATGTGGTCTCCATCCGTACGGTAATAAAATAGATTCTCTCTCAGTTTCTTGTCATTTCTTCGGTACCATTACGCTCCACAACTCCGGGAGCGGAGTTGCAGAGCTGCAGTGTAAAACAAAGGAGTTGCAGTTTCCCCGCTCCGCAGATTCCAGGAGTGGGTGATTACCGAACAGGGCCTTAATGTTGTGAAATTTCTAACAACCAAACAATCATGTATAGCTCAGAGAAAAGATACATGAAATGATAAGACATGAACCAAGTATAGTGCGAAAGGTGAACATAAAACTCAAAGATACGCATGAAATATATCATAAGTACAAGTATCAAGACATAACAACATTTTTCCATGCATTTATGGAAATCCTTAATACACATATCACGATCGTAATATATGTTGTCACTTGGATCTTTTCCGTCGATCTTTTTAAACATTCGCGTGCCACATTGCATTAATCCACGTTGTGTCACCATATTTTCACACACAGTATCCTCTTAAGTATTATCTTTTAGATAAACTATAATAACATGGTTACTCCCTTAACTTGTTAACACTTCTATATAATGGAACCGTGCAGCAAATAGATCAGTACACAAAAAGGTTGTTTTAGTTTTATCTTTGCTGTTTTTTATGTACCAAAATTGTAGAGTTGGACTAAGCCATAGACAAATCTTCTATTTTCTACAGTTTTGACTCTAAGGCAATTAGCAACATTAAAACTTAAAATATTAAATTATTATTAACTTTCTTATTTGATTCAACTACCATGTTTTTCTTACTTGAGCAAACTCAATAAGGGCAAGCATGTGGAGTGTACATGATCACCGAGAGAGACTCAGTCGAGCAACATAAATGAAAAAGGAAAAGTACCAACGTTTTGTGGAAATGAATTCAGTTAGTCATACAAGAATACATTTAGAAGATATAAAATCATTTGGACACACCTCGTACAAATTCTCTCAAAGAATTCTGCATGGCATCTTCTAGAACCTACATGTTCAGAAAAACAAAGTAAGAGAGCAGACATATGCACCGTAATCACCATCTCGGAACTTGTGGTGTGAAACCATCAAAGTACAAAAAAGATATATGAATATATTGTTTCCTTATTTATTCAATTTTATTCGAGATCACAATTGAAATGTTTATAAAGTACATATTCTTGGGTAGCATTTATTTCTCATCTTGTCCGCATAATAAACAGATCAAGGCTTAATATTATTACTTAGCTCAGAGATCGATCAACAAGTAGTATGATCTAATTTACAATAGAACTATGTGCATTTACTTACTGGAGGAAGAAACCAAGGTCGAAAGGCAAAATGACAGTCTTCATATCATGCGTCAAGCATAACTTCATTGCCTTATAAACAAATTAGAACTAACAAGCAATAGTACTAACAACCAACAGTGACGAGCCTATTTCTCTTGCACAAATGTTTATCCCAAAAAGGATCCTAAACTCCCTAGATACACTATCTGAGGCTCATTCCCTTTGCTTGAGGCACTGTCATAGGAACGACTTCAGAGTAGGTCAATTGAAACTTAGAAGAAACGTAGATAGACATGTTAACTAATAGACTGACATTTGTCACTTGTGATTGAAATTAATTAATTCACAGAATAGTATTCAACAATGAAAAAGGAATTTGGAAAATGAACATACAGTTGTTTTGTCAAAGTGCGATGGACATTCCTGCATGGCAGAAGAGCAATCATGAAAATAAGCGCAAATATGTGCAGGGTTATTTCGATGCACTCACTTACTAGAGTGGGCGCACCATGTAGCTGCCACAATATTGAATTTGCTAATTTTTCTCAAAATAGAACTTTGCGAATAGTACGACATTATAGAATCAACAGTAGCTCAGCACCATTACTGATGCATGTACGTCTATTAGACCAATAATGCTTCGACAAAGAAAAATCTTTACAACCCTTTCACTTGTGGTCATTTTACCAGGATAATAGTAATTCTAAAACATACAAATACAAGTTTTATCTACAAAAATAATTAACTAAATGATTCAAACAAGCACGGTTATTCCCTATTACATTAATCTCGGAAAATGGTACAAGGAAAACTTTAGAAAATTAGATACGGCAAAGGAACTTTCAATGAAGTTGTAGGGAAAATAAGCTATTGCAGTTAGTGCACCGTATGACCTTGGCACAAGAATATTTATTTAGTTTCAACATCAGTGAATCAACTGTAGGCATACCGGCTCCATCCTTTTAATTGCTTTTAATTCACAGTAAAGCTTGCAATACTGAGGGGGGGAAAGTAAGCTGCCACACCCTAATTAATTAGTAGAACCTCAATAAGCTTGCATACTGCGATAAAAAAAGTCGGCAAGCATGCTGTAGGTACAAGAAGCAAGCAATCAGCTTAGCTTAATTAATTAGTAGGACCTTGATCGCTTAGACTAATTCAATTGCAGCTGGTGGAAGGCACAAGGCCAATTACCTGCAGGCTGCAGCTCCGTAGTTGCAGAGACACATTTACAGCTTTCTCTATTGAACATCATTCACATATTTGCAGCTACCGGCATTGTCCTCATTTACAGATTTCTATCTTGAACATCATAGAGACATTTAACTATCTTCTCGAGGTACGTCTGAATTAACGGGACTGGCAGAAGGCAAGAACATACTGTTAGTGCTTCGTTTGGTTGAGTAGCTCCCGCTGATTAGAGGATAAAAATGATCATTCCCCGACCAAACAATCTCTGGCGACAGCGGTGAGAGACGGTGGCTTGGCTAGTTCAAGAACCATTTGGCCATTCCTTCGTAGGCCTCGTTGGTCCGGCACCAACAATAGTTTTATCATTGTTGCTGAGAGCTCGGCCTCCAACGCTTCCTCTAGCCACCTCCGCACCCTCTCGACCTTGAGGAGTATATGAGAGCCTTTTCCCACATTAATATATCTGAATCTGCGCCCAGATGAGAATGCAATTTTCATCAGATAATCTGCAACAACAATATAATTTTAGAAAATAAACATCGTACTGGCAATATTAAATTAAGAAATAAACTATACAATATCTACCTTATGCTTGGAAAGAGCATTTCCAATCATCTTTATTGGTCGTATGGCTCTAGTAACGAAGAATCGAACTTTCCTATCCAGATCTGTAGAAGTGATCCAAGCATACCTTTCAAGAAAGCACAGATAAATGTTAAAAACCCTGTAACTTTTGCATATGGAAAGAGAATGTGATCTATATATGACAGCCCTAAGCAGAACAGGTCGGTGATAAAACATATATATCAAGTTAATCTTACACATGGCTATTAGTCTGGTACTGACTTATGGGGTGAAAAGGTGCAATTCTAAGAAAGCATGCTAGCCCGAATACCATGCAAAATAAACAAAAAAAAATGCCTACAAAATGTGCTCTAAAAGCAACTGGGCAACATTCTAACTGACCTATACTCATGGTAGCCTTGTACCAACTCCTGACACTCGCATTTCTCTAAAAGATTGAAACCGACTCACTCTCCTAGTTAACTTCACTCGAATTTGTTACCACTTACCACTGTTGAATGCTAAGTCTGCATACTTCCTATATTAATCAGTGCACCATTGCTCAAATCACGCAGTATTCGCACCAAAATTGCTGATGCACTGTACATGGAGGTGGTCACTAAACTCCTAATTCTAGCCCTTATACTGATATGTTATGCACAATTTAAAGAAAAAAAATACTAAAATGACTGCAGAGAACTGAATATTGTTCAACATCATCAGCAATAGATTGTTTGTGGGTAGGTAGGTGCAAGCGTGGGCGGACGACCTTCTGGCCCTTCATTGCAACTTCAAACTTCATTCAGGTACGATCCGAGCGGCATTCCTTGGCTCTCAATCAACTCCATTATCCTCTTCCTCTCCTTGCGGGACAAATCCTCCACCAATGCCGCACTAGTGCTCACCACAGCGTAAACCACGCCCTGTAAAAACACATATCAAACTCAATTGTATTCTCTAAAAAACGAAAGTTTGGATATATAAGCCAAAAAGAACACTCCTCATTGACATCAGCGTCGGCCACCGTCATGGAAGTGCGGCAGCCGCGCCGGCAGCGAATAAGACATCGTTCTTCGTGGATCATGTGCGTGATTTTGCATTGGGGAAACCTAGGCGTGACCATAGTGCTACAGAAGAGCCTTTCTATGACTGGTAATGGATCAACATATATAAGTACTCCCTCCGTCCGGAAATACTTGTCATCAAAATGGATGGAAATGGATGTACCTATAACTAAAATATATCTAGATACATCCATTTCAATGACAAGTATTTCCAGACGGAGGAAGTACAAGAAAAGCCAACCAGCCTGATTGATACTTCAGTTTAACATAAGTGGTTGAATTAGCAAGGTCTAGTAAGCACACACGTACGGCTTCACATCAAAGTGGTTAACTTAGCATTGTGTATTAATCAATGTACACATCATGGGGAAGAAGAAGACACAAAAGGAGAAAAACGAGTGACAAACCTGGACAACCAATTCACAAGCCATTATTGGCCGGACCAAACCCCGTGCCCAGGAGCTACGGCCAGTGACCACGCGTAAAGGTTCTCGAGGAGTTGTGTGGCGCGGAGGGTCATGTGTCTGCGGACGCGGCCACACCGACGGATGGAGGGCGACCTAGCCTTTCTCATCTAAGAACGAACCCATAGGTAGGGGAGGGGAAGGACAAAACCCTAGCTAGGGTTTGTCTCTCACCTTGCTGCGCATCGGACGACGATTCTGACGGTTGCTATTGGCTGATGGCGATCACCGTCACGGCTGAGATGGACCACGCCGAGGAGTGGACTTGGCTGACGGGGACACGATCTAGGAGGAGCATGTAGAGGAGGGCTGGGGGAGAGGAGGACAGATCGTGCCATGTGTGTTCTCTTTTTGCCCTAGCGTTCATCCAGATCGTGCGTTGTGGACTGGTGGAGGAGGAGCGGCAGAGGCGGACTGTTTTTTCTGCTTTTTTGTGCGCGTATGTATATGACCGGAGCAAAAATATGTGAACGAAAGCTGGGTTTTCTTTAGGAAAATCGGTGGGGGAGCGGGGGTGGGTCGAGCAGATTGGCGGGAGCGAGATCGATCGTTGGGTATGAGACGAAACCAAATGACAACAATACTCGGTTATTTGTTTCCTAATTAATGTGATTGAACAGACAACAATACTCAGAGGGTGCTTGAATTCAAGGGATTTATTTTAATCTGACTAAAAATAGTCTGCTAAAGTTCCAAGCACCCCTGACTAAAGAGGGGCTAAAACTAGTCTTGAGACTAAATTTTTTTAGTTAGAGGTACCCCTACTAAAATATGGATTAGTCCTCTCTCTCCTCATTTAACTCCTCTCCTTTAACACATCCAAGTTCTGGATTGAAGGGTTTAGAGGATAATAAATGCCCATTAACTTGATTTTAGTCTCTTTAGTATTTGGTTCCAAGCATGGGTGAAGCTAGCAAGTTTTAATCCCACTACTTTTAGTCATGAGACTAAAACATATTCAAGCACCCTCTCAGATATGTGTTTCCTAATTAATGTGATTGAGCAATTTAAAGTAAGGTTAATTAATTTAGATTTGATCTTTAAAGATTGACCGTGATTGATTCTTTCACATAAAGACATTCCTCAATAACTTGCGCCAGAATGAAAAGTTCTGATTCGTTCAGATTTTTTTTGTTGTGTGTGAGGGTGACGCGAAACTAAATCGGTGGGGTGGGGGAGGGGACAAAAAAAACCAGCGAAAAAAAACCATGAAGACTATTCATCAACTCAGACATTAGGAGTAGAGATAGTACTGAACTATTTAGTATGTCAATGGCCAATTGCACTCGTTTGTTGTAGATCATTTTTCCTTACTTTTTGACATGAATTTTAGAGCACAATTTTTATTTTTTAGTTGAATAGTGATAGTTTTACTATTTTTTAAAATAAAAAGAATTTAATCTTTGCACAGTACTAATTTTACTTGAACCTAATGAACTTTAGTAGTTGAACTTTTTATAAATTTGTTTCTGAAATTTTATTACAATCTTCTACGTGTAATTTTCCAAAAAAAGTATTTTTTATTTTTTTAGTTCTTACAATTAACATGTGTTTTTACATTATTTGTTTTGAACTGATTTCTTATGAGTTTTTTTTTAAATTATCTGCATGTGTTTCTTTTATTTGGTCGTGTGTGATTAGTTGGAATTTTGTAATGGGGCGAACTACTGTATTGGGCCATCCACCGGAGCAACTGTTTTCGGCCCAGATAGCTCGTCCGCGCGGCTATGCAGTGCGGCGTGCGCGTGCGATATATGTTTAGTCGCACCTCGCTAGTCGAGGGGGCTCTTGATCTGTTTATAAGTGCTGCCGAGGCTCACTGGTCGAACTCCTCTGAATACTTACCTGAGCGCTTATACACGGCGCTCGCCTTCTGTCATTACCTGTGGGCCCTGGTGGGTTGGCCCCCGCAGTCTAGTTTACAAAGGATTCGCCGGTTGTTTCATGGTTGGCTTGAGTCCTAGTACCCACCTGCGTTGGGCCGGCCTGTCCCTTGGGTGGTCAATATTTTTGATTCTTAGCATTTTTTTCCTTCTAGTTTTTATGATTTTTTTTGCCTAATATAAGCATTTTTTTAGTACTGAATGTTGTCCTCTACTTGAACTGACATCTTTTTGTATAGTGTGTTTTCCTCTCGCTTTTTCTTTGTTCTCATTCTTTTTCGACATTTTTTGGATTTTTTAATGAATATCTAGGTAAGATATATAGGGACCGCACCGAGTGGCATAGTTGTTGATAGAGGCAAATGTGTCCCGTCTTTCGATGAGATGATGGATATCGCTTTGGTGGAAATCGACTTTGACGATCCGATCATTTAACGTCTGCGAGGACGCCGCGCCTTTAGCAATCGCTAAACCAACTCCGAGAGGTTATTGACCACGCCGAGCACGATCAACGACCACGAGGGTCTGCTTTTGCGAGCAAACGAAGAACAAGCAAGAAACCGAGATTGCAATCTGGATATTGCGAATATAAGATGAAAGCTTTATTGATCAAGGTGGGGTTCTGTGGACGCCTTTGTTTGGTCGTTGAACACAAACGGCACGCGAAGTTGCAGCTATGGCGAACTTTTAATCTAAACAAAACCCAAAGTCTAAACGACACCCTAAGGGTTTGTATATATGGAGGAAGAGGGGGGATTTCGTGGCTTTGGGGAAGGGGTCCAAACCAACCCTATCTCTTGTTTCCCCACATACGGACTCTAAAACAGCCTATACTTAAGTATTTCGAAAATACATGGGCCTGACCCAATAATAAGGTGACGCAGCACCTAGAATAGCCTCCGAACGAAAGTTATGAAGTAGCATCTTGTATATTTCGTCCAAGGCTTCATCCACTCATTATGGTGGCTTCAACATCCTGAAATCATCACTTGTAACTCCGTTCTTGTTCCCTATGCATGCCATCATCTCCATGCTTGTTCTTGCTCCAATGTTCATCCTTCTCCAAGCTAGGCCCTTCATTCGTAAGCAAAACAAATGTATCCAATTTAGGCAAAGATCATATTCTCATGAACATTAGAATCATTACCAAGAAACGGAAGTACCGGTAATTTAATTGGCGGCGTGAGCTCTAGTAATTGGTCCAAGATGTATAGCAAAGGGGCTGTGGGTGTAACAATGGTATTGATGTCCTCATCATCCTCCCCTTCTTGAAATGAAGTCGACCTCGACGGAAGCTCATCTTCCTCACCCAAATAAGGCTTCAAATCTGCAATGTTAAAAGTGGGACTAACCCCAAAATCTGCAGGCAGCTCAAGTTTATATGCATTATCATTTATTTTCTCCAACACCTTAAAAGGACCATCAACACGTGACATTAACTTTGATTTGCGCAAATCAGGAAATCTATCCTTACGCAAATGTAACCAAACAAGATCTCCAGGTGCAAACACAACATGTTTTCTACCCTTATCTCTAGCAAGTTTATATTTAGCATTCATAAGCTCAATGTTTTCCTTAGTTAATCATGCATTTTTAAAATCAATTCAAAGACGTTCTTTAGCATCAAAATTAACCTTCTCCGAAGATGGAAGAGGCAACAAATCAATAGGTGCACAAGGGAGGAAACCATACACAATTTCAAAAGGGCACATCTTAGTAGTAGAATGCAATGAATGATTATAAGCAAAATCAATATGAGGCAAGCATTCTTCCCACATTTTCTTATTATTCTTCAAAACAGCCCTAAGCATAGTAGACAATGTTCTATTGACTACTTCAGTTTGTCCATCAGTTTGGGGGTGACAAGTAGTACTAAAAAGCAGTTTAGTCCCCAACTTAGCCCATAAACATCTCCAGAAATGGCTAAGAAATTTAGTATCACGATCTGAAACAATAGTATTGGGCACACCATGCAAGCGAATAATTTCATGAAAGAACAAATCAGCAACATTAACGGCATCATCACTTTTATGACATGGTATAAAGTGTGCCATTTTTGAGAACCTATCCACGACAACAAATATGCTATCCCTCCCCTTCTTTGTTCGAGGTAAACCTAAAACAAAGTCCATAGATATATCCTCCCAAGGAACACTAGGTACATGCAAAGGCATATATAAACCATGAGGATTTAGTCGTGACTTAGCTTTTTGACATGTAGTGCAATGAGCAATAAACGCTCAACATCCCGTCTCATCTTTGGCCAAAAGAAATGTGTAGCAAGTACGTCCTCCGCCTTCTTCACGCCAAAGTGTCCCATTAATCCCCTCCATGCGCCTCCCCGCAACAACAAAAGACGAATAGAGCTAGATGGAATGCATAGCTTGTTAGCACGAAACACAAATCCATCATTAACGCATTTAACTTGTTCCATGTTCTCCCTTCTTTACAATTCTGCAATACACCATTAAAATCAACATCATGCACATATTGATCTTTGATGGTCTCCAAACCAAATATTTTGAAGTCAAGTTGTGAAAGCATAGTATAGCGACGAGACAATGCATCAAAGAATAACATTTTCTTTACCCTTCTTGTGTTTAATAACATAAGGGAAAGCCTCAATGAATTCAACCCATTTAGCATGTCTACGATTCAGTTTAGCTTGACTTTTAATATGTTTCAAAGATTCATGATCAGAATGTATAACAAATTCTTTAGGCCATAAATAATGTTGCCATGTCTCTAAAGTCCGACAAGAGCATATAATTCTTTATCATAAGTAGAATAATTCAGACTAGGCCCACTCAATTTTTCAGAAAAGTATGCAACAGGTTTGCCATCTTGTAATAACACACCTCCTAATCCAATTCCACTAGCATCACATTCAAGCTCAAAAGTCTTATTAAAATCAGGAAGCTGGAGTAAAGGAGCATGTGTCAACTTATCTTTCAATACCGTGAAGGCTTCTTCATGTGCGGTACCCCAAACAAAAGGCACATCCTTCTCTGTAAGCTCATTGAGAGGTGCAGCAATGGTGCTGAAATCTCTCACAAAACGCCTATAGAATCCAGCAAGGCCAAGAAAACTCCTCACTTGTGTGACCGTTTTGGGCTGCGGCACCAACTCTCAATAGCTTCAATCTTGGCTTTATCAACTTCAATTCTCGTGGAGTAACAACATAGCCAAGAAAAGACACTCGGTCGGTGCAAAAGGTGCACTTCCCAAGGTTACCAAACAAACGTGCATCACGTAGAGCAATAAAAACAGCACGTAAATGTTCCTCCAAAGATCTGCTATAAATCAATATGTCATCAAAGTAAACTACCACAAATCGTCCAATGAAAGCACGTAAAACTTCATTCATTAATCTCATGAAAGTACTGGGTGCATTAGTTAACCCAAAAGGCATGACTAACCACTCATATAATCCAAACTTAGTTTTAAATGTTGTTTTCCATTCATCCCCAATTTCATACGAATTTGATGGTATCCACTACGCAAATCAACTTTGGAGAATATTGTAGAGCCACTCAATTCATCAAGCATATCATCTAGCCTAGGAATAGGATGACGATAACGAATAGTAATATTATTAATGCCTCTACAATCAACACACATACGCGATGTACCATCCTTTTGGCACTAGAATAATAGGAACAACACAAGGACTAAGGGATTCCAGATATAACCTTTGTCGAGAAGCTCTTATACTTGACGCATAATCTCCTTCGTCTCCTCCGGATTGGTGCGGTATGGCGACGGTTTAAGTGAAGAAGCACCGGGAATTAAGTCAATCAGATGCTCAATCCCTCGAATAGGCGGTAATCCCGGTGGCACGTCTCGTGGGAAGATGTCAGCGAACTCCTGCAAAATGTTAGTGACAGCAGGGGGCAAAAAGGAAGGCACGTCCTTGATTGAAAATAATGCCTCTTTGCACACAAAAGCATAGCAAACAGATTTGCTAAAATCTAGCTCATCAATATCAGATTTAGTGGCAAGTAAACATGCACTTTTCAATTTAATTTCAGAAGCAACACTAGATGGTTTATTATTAGGCTTCATTTGTTGCTCAAATTCTTTTGCCACAATCTGATTTTCACTCTTATTCTTCTCCTGTTTTGCTTTATTAGCTCTATTAATATCATGTTTCAAAATGGAATCAAGAGTCATAGGAAGCAAAGTAATATTTTTATCCTTATGAACAAGAGTATACTGATTGTTTCTACCATGGTGGACAGAATTTTTATCAAATTGCCATGGTCGCACCAAGTAATAAGGAACATGCTTGCATAGGTACCACATCACAATCAACATAATCAACATATGTAGAGATACTAAAATGCACACCTAACAAAGACGTGTTACCTTAACCTTGCCGTTGTTGTTGAACCATTGGATGTAGAAAGGATGTGGATGTGGTCTTGTGGTGAGAGATAGCTTCTCCACCATCTCCATGCTAGCCAAGTTGTTGCAGCTCCCTCCGTCTATGATGACGCCGCACGTAATCGTTCCTTCACAACTCCCTTTGTATGCAACAAATTATGCCTCCGATTTTGCTCAGCTTGTGTGACCTGCACACTCAAAACACGTTGAGCAACTAAACATTCATATCTCGGCGTCTTCAGAGCCATGTATTGCGTCTCATGATCGTAATCATATCCACCATGTTCTTCATGTGTAATAAGGGCCAAAGTCTCCTCATCATAGTCACTAGCGGACTCATACCCACCATCCTCAGTAGCAATCATCACACGCTGAGATTTGCATTCTCGCGCATAATGACCTCTTCCTTTACAACACGACAAATAATATCACTTGTGTTCCCTGTTGATGCCATGGAAGAAGAAGAGCTCTGTGTAGGTCCGGCAGGTGCGCTCTTGGCAGATAGTGGTAATTGTGCCTGCTTTTTTGTATCACGGCTGGAGGTGGCACCTGATGGAGGTGCTGGTGTAGTGGAAGTAGAAAATGCACGCGGTGTCCATGAGGAAGGTCGACCTGCAGAAAAGTTAGTGCGCGCCATTGCTTGTCGATCCCGCACTTCACGTTCAGCTTTACAAGCAAGATGGAATAAACGAGTGATATTAGTATACTCCTTATACTCTAGAATGGTCTGAATATCTCTATTTAATCCACCATGAAACGTGCAAGCATAGCTTCATTCTCCTCAACAATACCACATCTAATCATGCCGCTTTGTAATTCACGATAATATTCTTCTACGTAATTTTTTTCCTTGTCTTAAACGCTGCAATTTTGAAGCAATTCACGTTGATAATATGGTGGAACCCAACGAAAAGCATAGCAATTTTCAAAGCAGCCCAAGTAGCTGGAATAGGATATAATCTACAATGTTCGGACCACCATACACATGCAAAACTAGTGAAAGCACAAACAAAGAAGAAGAACTCCGCCTCTCCTCGGGATATTGTAAACATGTAAAACGTTGTTCGCTTTCTAACTCCCAAGTAAGATATATATCAGGAACATATCTACCCTCAAATGGTGGAATATTCAATTTCAGTTTAGGAACATGGTCATGATCTCGCACTGAGGTGGTGGTGCAGGCCTACCATTGCGATTATATACACGAGGTCGACCGCCGGGTGGTGGTGCCGGTGGCTGCACGTAGTTCTGATTTTGATCAACCTCATCCTCATAATCGCCTCGCATACTCATCATCCTCCTGGTACCAAAGAAGCAGCGAGCAGGAGCCAAAGAAGCATCAACAACAGTACAAAGCAGCACCAGAAGTTTGGCCATCCTCAAGAGGAACACGCTGCGCTCGTCCATACTGATTCGGAAGGGGGCGTTGTTGTTGTCGTTGCAGAGGTGCGATAGGTGCAGCCGGCGGTGGTTGTGGAAAACACGCGAGCAATTCATTAAACTTGTTATCAAGCTTTGTTTCGAACGTCTTCTCAATGCCATCTATCTTCTCCATGGCCTCTTAAAATTTGTTTAGCACATCTTGCACCTGTCCACTCATCATTTGCTGAAATTTATCATGTAGCTGTTATTTTGTCAGGTTCTCCCAATCAGTCTCATCGGCTTGTGATCCTACCATGGTTAGCAGCAAATAGAAACAAACAAGAATATGATCCTATATACTACTAGGAATAGGTGGTGGTGTATCACAAACTCGTCAAGCAAATCTCAAATTCTTACCAGTTCTTACCCAGCAGCAGGTGATTGGCAACCGTTGTAGTCAAAACTCTCAAAGCTTGGATAAAGCGATTACCAGGGAGAGTCAAATGCACGACGTAGATGTATGTGGAGCTGGGAAAGCTTATAATATGGTAGCAAAGAGGGTCAGCAATAATCAATTCAGAGATACAAAGTTGAATAAACGCTCAACGACGGTACTGTGCTGGTCCTAGGCTAGACCGTGCTAGAGACGTGAGCCTAGAACACTAACAAAATCACGGCGCTGCACATAAACAAGGGAAAAGAACACTCTGGAACTTTTTTTTCGCTCTTTTTTTTTGCGCTACTCTTTTTCTTGTGAAAAATCACTATAATGGCGAGTGTCTCAAAACTCTTCCCAGGTCAAACTGAAAGGATGGGCACGAAATTTTTTGACAATTTTTTTTCCGGAAATCAGGGCATGACGATTTAAAAAGTCGACAAAAAATCACTATGATGGCGAATGTCTCAAAACACTCCTGGGACCTAAAATAGGACAGGGAAAAATATTTTCGGTCGCGAAATTTTGGCCTAAAACTGCCTGGGGTCTCCAGACTCTTTTTTTTTCGAAACCTACTCAGGCAAGGAAACACGAATAGGAAATTAGATGGATCTCGGAAACAAACCTAATACGAAAAGAACTCGGATTGGTGGTGGATATATGGTGGTAGGATATGGATCAGTGGTATATGGCAGCGGTGGTGGTATATGGCAACAACGATGAAGATGGTGCGGCGGCGGCGTGACAAACTGTGATAGAACTCGAAACTCTAAAGGACTAGACGCTAAGACCAACAACTAGACATGACGATGCAACCGCAAATTCAACAAAGCAAAACCCTAAAATAATTATGCAAAGGCTTAGATTGGCTCGAATATGATGAACTAACCCTAATTTTTTTGTGGCTTTTTCGTGGACTGTAGGTATGAAGAATCGACTCGATCTAAACTACGAAAAACTATAAAATCTCACCGAGCAACCTGGAGCTCTGATACCACTTGATAGAGGCAAAGGTGTCCCGTCTTTCGATGAGATGATGGATATCGCTTTGGTGGAAATCGACTTTGACGATCCGACTACTTAACGCGGCGAGGACGTCGTGCCTTAGCAATCGCTAAACCAACTCCGAGAGGTTATTGACCATACCGGAGCACGATCAACCTGACCACGAGGGTCTGTTTCCTGCGAGCAAATGAAGAACAAGCAAGAAACTGAGATTGCAATCTGGATATTGCGAATATAAGATGAAAGCTTTATTGATCAAGGTGGGGGTTCTGTGACGCCTTTGTCTGGTCGTTGAACACAAACGAAGTACGTGAAGTTGCAGCTATGGCGAGCTTTTAATCTAAACAAAACCCAAAGTCTAAACGACGCCCTAAGGGCTGTATATATGGAGGAAGAGGGGGGGGGGATTTCGTGGCCCTTGGGGAAGGGGTCCGAAACCAACCCTATCTCTTGTTTCCCCACACATACGGACTCTAAAAACAGCCTATACTTAAGTATTTCGAAAATACATGGGCCTGGCCCAATAATAAGGTGACGCAGCACCTAGAATAGCCTCCGGACGAAAGTTATGAAGTAGCATCTTGTATATTTCGTCCAAGGCTTCATCCACTCATTATGGTGGCTTCAACGTCCTGAAATCATCACTTGTAACTCCGTTCTTGTTCCCCTTGCGTATGCCATCATCTCCATGCTTGTTCTTGCTCCAATGTTCATCCTTCTCCAAGCTAGGCCCTTCATTCGTAAGCAAAACAAATGTATCCAATTTAGGCAACATCATATTCTCATGAACATTAGAATCATTACCAAGAAACGAAAGTACCTGGTAATTTAATTGGCGTGCGCGAGCTCCAGTAATTGGTCCAGTATGTATAGCAGTAGGGGCTGTGGGTGTAATAATGGTATTGATGTCCTCATCAGTTGTACTGATATATTTTTTGTATGGACTGAAGAACATCTATCTTTTTTAGGGTGTGTGTGGGTGCATGTGGGGGGGGGACAGAATAACCGCACTACGCCTGTCAAACGAGCGCACTGCCGCGTTAGCGCGAGGCCGAGCCGGGGCGGGGGAGGAACGAGCCGTAGCAGGCGACGATGCGGCGTTCCGCGGCGTCGCATGCGGAGGCGGGTCCGTAACATGACTTGCCCCCATTATCTTATCTTTTTTAGGGAAAAAACCAGCACCGCACCGAGGGGCATAGTTGTACTGACACATCTTCCTTGTATGGACTTGCCCCCATTATCTTATCTTCTTTTTAGGGGAAAAGCCAGCACCGCACCGAGGCGCATAGTTGTACTGACACATCTTGCTTGTATGGACTTGCCCCCATTATCTTATCTTTTTTAGGAGAAAAACCAGCACCGCACCGAGGGGCAAAGTTGTACTGACACATCTTCCTTATATGGACTTGCTCCCATTATCTATATTAGGGTGTGTGGGTGCGTGTGTGTGGGGGGGGGGGGGACATAATAACCGCAGACCGCTACTGTCAAACGAGGGCACTTCCGCGTTAGCGTGAGGTCGAGCCGGGGAGGGACCCTCCCCCATCTCGGCGAGGCCGAGCCAGAACGAGCCGTGGCAGGCGACGGCGTGGTGTCAAGGCGTCGCTATGAGGCGAGTCCGTAACATGACTTGCCTCCATTATCTTATCTTAGGGTGTGTGGGTGCGTCTGGGGGGGGGGGGTGAACAGAATAACCGCACTGCGCCTGTCAAATGAGCGCAGTGCCGCTTTAGCGCAAGGCGGAGCCAGGGGAGGGGGAGGGAGGGGGGTCGGGACCCCCCCTCCCCCATTCCGGCGAGGCCGAGCCAGGAACAAGCCGTAGCAGGTGACACCGCGGTGTTCCGCGGCGTCACATGTGGTGGCGTGTCCGTAACATGATTTGCCCCCATTATCTTATCTTTTTAGGGGAAAAACCATCACCGTTATGAAGTATTATTTCAATTGTACCTTTTTGATAATTTTTATTGTACTATTATGAGTTATTATTTGTACTTTAGCCGTTTGTTTTCTCCGTCTATATTAATTATTTTATTATATTTAGTTTTTGTTTTTATCTTTAGTAACTGCCCAGTGATAGTGGGCTTTGCCCTTTTTCTTTTTCTTCCATGATCATAGTCATCGGTTTTCTCCCACTCACCTTTTAACGTCCGCTCTCCCCCGTTCCGCTCCCACCCCCTCCACAAATTGGTTCCTTCTTCGTTCCCCTCCTCTCCTCTTCTCGCATAGAAGCTGCTTCTCATGTTTCGCCACGGGAGCGTCGACCGGCTGGTTGAACTCCAGGGGTGGAGGTCTGGGTGCTCTGTTTGCTCCTTTTGCTCTGCCATCGACTCCCCTTGCGTCCCCTTATGTTTAGACTTTCCCTGTATTTCTAAGTTATTGCTCTCGTGTTGTCTCAGGCTGGATTCGCTAGGGTTCCTTTGCTCTTGAACGAGCGGTCGTCAGTGATACTGGATTCGGTGGCGGATTTTGTGTTTGCTGGTAAGAGTTTTGCTTTGTATGGCGTGCTTCATTTCTGAAATAGGTAAGAACCTTAATTTCTTTTCATGTGTCTTGCAGTTCTGGTTCGGCAGATTTCAGGTCTGTAGATCTCAATGGGTATATCATCCAGTCCAGACAAGTTGAATGCAGGTAATTTTTCCTGTAATTCAGATGATGTTTTATCAGATATGGTGCTTAATAGGTTTTTAGTTGTATAGGTGTTGTCGTATGGACTTTACAAGTTGTATGGATTTTGATAGCTGTAAATTTTCCCCCTGGAATGTGTGGTGTGTCTAGTTTTTAGGTTGCTGTGACCTGCAGATATGTTGTAGTACTGATCACCATGTGTAGTTTGAACTGTTGTCCTGGCATTTGAATAGTTTGTAGCAGTCTGGGAAGAACTACTATGATGTTGAAAGAGTTGTTATTTTGAAGTTTGGAGTGACAGTGGTGGGGTGATATTTTTTTATTGGGTGCACTTGTAGTGTTCATATAGTTGAACTGATTGTTTGTTCATGTACTTTCTTGGTGATTATGATGTTGTTGCAGATGTTGGAGTGTCGGTGCCTCCTGATTCTGACAAATCAGAACGCTTTCAAGATCTTGTGAATGTTATTTTTGAGACACCAAATCCTCTAGAAGAACTTGCGAGTGTTGCTGGTGTTTCCCTTATATTTGCTCTTTTTTTAACAGCCTTGAATACATAAATATGCTTAGTTACATCAGTTGTTCCTTTTGTTTGTGTCTGATGCTATGCACCTTATTTATCTTGTCTCTGCAATGTTAATTGTGTTTTAATTTTATATGTGTGTGCTTATGTTATTGGTTTATGCAGTTAATGACAGCCATGCTGCTCCTGAGGACACTGCTGATGTTGTCAAAGATATTAATGATGGAATGTATTCTCTTAACTTTGATGATGGTGATGGGAGCTTGCAGTTGTCTGTTACTCAAAGACAGCAGTGTTGATGGCACCGAGCCTCATTTCAGCCGAGGATGTTACTATGCGATTCTGACCGAGGATGAAAGGATAAGAAAGAAGAAGTGTGATTTCCAGAGGAGAAAGGAGTTGGAACGGCGTCAAAAGGCTGCTTGCGTGCAACAAAGCGATGATGATGTTGCTCAAGCTCCTAAAGGTGTAGATGATGAAGGTGGTGACGCGGCCTTTTCAACTGTTGATGCTGGATCTCATGGAACTGACATGCCTGTGAAGAAAAACCTGTTGCAGACTCGTTTGACACAAGTGTTTACTCGTGATGTAGTTAAGGAAAAGAAAGCTGTTTTGAAGAGGAAGATGTCAGATCGAAATCCTGATGGCACACAAAGGCGTAGCCCACGTGTGAAAGTTGGTTCCCAACCTGGTAATAGCAAAGCTGATGGAGATAGTGTTGCTGTGAAGATTGGTCCAAGCACACCTGGTGGCTCTCCTGTTCATCGGAGTCCACGAGTTTTGTCAAATAAGAAGCCTTCTTCGTCTCCTTTTCCAGAGTGCTCTTTGTTGAAGGAAAATAAGAAGCGTAAAGTTGCTCCTGCGAAGGTGTGAACAAAGGTGTGAAGAAGCTTCTACACCAAGGCCGTTAGAGGACGGATATGATGATGCTCTGATGAAGTTAAGATTGGAGCTTGACATTAGCAGGAACAAAGATATCAAGACAAAGGATTTGAGGGATAGGCTCAAGGTGCTTGTCAAGGATCCCAGCAAAGATGACCTTGCTCTCAAAGTGTTCTTCATTTTTGTGTTTATGAAGGTTGTGTTGCTGGTGTCACTGCGTGTTTCCAGAGAGGCAACAATGTTTGAGGATCTCGTCATTGAGGACATGGCTAATATGGATTATTGCCAGCTGATGGTTGATGAGCTTAGAAGGGCTATTGTCAGGTACCAAGATGGTGTTACCCGTGGGAAGGCAATCACAGACTGTGCTATAGGGCCTGTACTAATGTACCTTGACTGCCTTACCGTGGCAAGACTCCGGAGCCTGACATGCGAGTCCCCCGCATATGTTTCATGGATCCTGACAAGCTTTCCGATCTGATTGATGCATATTTGATAAAAAAAAGGCACAACAAATCCAAAGACTTGGGTGTTTGGGAAGCTTCCGGTGAGTTTTCATTTCTGTCGTGTCTTGCAGACCTTTTTTTATTTAGGTATAGCTATTTTTGCTGGAGTGAACATGTGTACTCCAGAGTTACCTGTTTAGATTTTGTCATTTCATAAGCTTTGTGAGGTTTAGGTACGATTTTTAGTACTGTTGTGTCATGTGTGGTTGAACTGAATCTCTTGTTCAACTGTCCTGTTGGTAAATACTAACAAATTGACACTCATAGTGAAAGATCGTTAGTGTTATTGATTTAAATCTGTTAATATAATGTTTATTTTCCCTGTGTGTTGCATTGATTAATTAACTCCTTTTCCCCTTGTTTGTAGTGGAAAACTCAAGAGGAGGTTGTCTTTTTCCGAGTGTATAAATGGCCAGTCCTGGAGATGTTGTCGTCTCAGGTTCCCAAGATTTCTTCTCTGCACGATGAGCTGAGAGATGGTCGTGGTGTTGAGGGTGCTGGTTATGTTCCCCCTGGCCCTAGTAAGGCTAGTACTTCACAGAGGCAGGGTTTTGGTATTGATGTAGATGTTTCTGTGTTGGAGTGTGCTGAGCATATTTTTTGTAATGTGTGTTCTGAGCTGCAAAAGGTCCCAACTATAGTTGAGCGTCTGAGCTGTATCAATGGTATCCTTCCTGAAGGTCATCGATTTAATGCTTAGGAAGCAGCGGACTATATTGAGATGGAGAGAATTTTAATTAGTGATATGTGTGATGGTGCTGCTCAACTAGTTTAGAGCTCGGTTCTTCTGTTGAACAACATGAAGCGTTTCAAAACTATGCAAGATTCTCGCTGCAAGCCATATGAAGAAAGTGCAAATGTTGTTATCAGGCAGATTGAGCAGGATGAGGCTGCTGCCACCGGCAGCAGGGCTAATGATGGTACCGAGGCTAATGTTTCTGACCACCATACGAATGATGTCGCCTTGGAGCCCCCTGTTGTTGATGTGAGTCAGTCCTTGATATTTTCATTTTTTTACTATGTTGTTCTGCTGTCAGTATTGCAGTTGAACTTTCTCATGTTCATCTGTTTATTAATTTTTCTTTCATGCAGGAGACCAGTCATAATGTTGAGGCTGCTGTTGACTGTGGAGTTAATGATCCATCTACTGATAAGTGCAAGGTTATTTTTATTTTTATTGTGTTTATATATATTCTTGAATTTTCATGCGCACCAATGTGCCTTACATGTTCATTTTTCTATCTCACACCGTTAAGAGTTTGTAGGTGATACCTACCTTTTTGTTAGTGTGGTTTAATTCCTTGTGTTTATTGTTGCTAATAATAGCATTGTTTTTTTTGCTTCATTACTATGAATCAGGGTCCTGTTGTTGGCGACGAGCCTTGTTCGACCATTGGTGATGTTCCTTTGAATGTTAGTAGCAGCAAGATCGATGATGTTGCTGTGAATGTTGCTAAGGTTTGTTTTTCTATGCTTGCATTAATTTTATATGTAGTTTTCACTGTTGTTTCTTTTTAGTTGTAACATTTAGCCTATGCACCTCTTGCTATCTTTTTTTTATTGTTAGTTTTGCTCATATTATTCACTTTTTCTGAATTTTTATTTTTTTAGATGACTGATGTTGAGCGTGAGGCTGCCGTTAGTGGTGGAGATGATGCTTGTGGTGTTGCATCGAGTAGTGGGCGCGATGTTGGTACCAAAGTTGCTGATGAGGATGTTGGTGTTGCCAGCATACTTGATGCCAAATCGTCTGGTGTTGGTATTGCTGGGAATGAAAATCTTTCTGATTGTGAAGATTTGCCGCCGGAAAATTTCCCGCCTGGAGGGCTTGATTACGGTGATGCATTGCAAGATGCCTCTAGCGTGGAGGAGGTGCCATCTGAGGATGATGATTTACTTATCTCGATTTCTTTCCGCCCTCGACGCAGAGGCGCTCCGTCAGTCTCTGTGATTTTCTTTTTCGCACTTCAAACGCAGCCATATTGATGTCCTCACAAGATCTTCCATCATCAAACCCTGAAACTGGAGGCATATTGGTGTCATCACAGGAACTCCCGTCGTCAAACGTTGATAGTGCAGGTAATTACTCGTAAATGAGGCGTACTTCTCATTTATGGCATTTTGGACATGTTCACTTATAGCTTGAACTTATTTTTTTTGTTCTTTTTCTGCAAGCAGAAGGTGCTAATGTTGCTATGGTTGATTTGCTTTTCTTCACTGTTACGAGGTTGCGCACGAACCGTGGGAAATGGTTAGTTTGGGATTTTGCCCGTATCATTTTCGTCTCTTTTTCTTTCCCTCATATGACTATTGTTGTTATTGCAGTAGTTTTAATTCATGTCATCTTTTGTGTTTTCCTAGTGACAAGCCGATGTTTCAAAATAGCGAATGTGATGCCAGTGTTAGTTCTATTGCTAAAGCGTTTGTCTCCACTGGCATGCTCAACTCAGACAGTGCTGACGTTGTTTTATATTCTCTATGTCAGAAGTACCGAGACACTGACAAATTGATAGTTCCTAGATGGGTGATGGTCAGTATTTTGCTTTCTACATAGGATGATAAGTTATTTTGGCAATTTTCTAACGGTTGTTGTTCTTTTTATACAACAGACCAAGATCCGTGATGGAAATATTGATGCCAATGTGCTACAGTGGTTCACGAGATCAGGGGCTGATGGATTTGACCAAGTAGGTGAACTTGAACTTATTGTACTCGTGAACTAGAACTGTCATGTTTTCTTGCAAGTTTGGGAGGTGGGAATGAACTTGAGTAGCCTGCTTTTTATCCATTGTACTTATGAATGATGTGTGCTTCTTTTTTAAAGCTGCGCTTATTGTCACAAGGAAATTGAACTGATGTGTTTGTTGCAAGTTTGGGCGGTCGATATAAACTTGAGTAGCATTTATGTTTTGTAGTGGGTTGCTTACTCAATTAGAACTTATGATTATCTGATTTGTTTGTACTTCTGAATTTCAATTTCCGTCTTTTATTTTATTGTTTGGAGGCTGAATTTTTTGTTTCATTATGATTTGTTAAATTCATTTTTCCTATGCGATTTTTTTGTTAGCTTCTTTTCCCTACTTTTGATCTACCATCATTTGTGGCTGCCATGAAGCCTAGTGAAGAATCTGGGCATTGGTGCTTGATTGTTCTGAATTTGAGGTTCCGTCATTTCGAGTGTCTTGATTCACTCCACGATGAAACCTATAGTGATGCAGTTAGATTCTTAAGGACTATGACAGATCACATAAAGAATCTTTGGAGGGAGTCCAACAGAGATGGGCCAAACCGTTCTCGGCCACAAGATATTGATGGTTTCTCTTGCGAGTTTGTGCGGGTGCTGCAGCAGAAAAATAAGTGAGTATCCATTTTTAATGATTTTTATTAGTTGTTTTTGTTGCTGGGAGGATGGTGTTCCTGTATTTCAAATTTGTGATGTAACCTTTTGTTTTTTCTTTTGTTAACATGCATGATTGTGGCTTCTTTACGCGACAAAAATGCAAGACCTATAATTGCCGGGAGGATGGTGTGATTGAAATGTTGGGTTATAGCCATGAAGACATTCTTGACATTAGAAAGACTTTGCTGTATACCTGCGCAACTAGCGATGTGTTTGATGTTGACTTCCGGGGTTTGATTGGCATCGAACCCTGTATGTATGCATGACCTTTTGTAATTTTTTGCAGCTTGCACTTCTTGACTAGTACTGTCATGAATTATGTATTTGAACTTACCCTTGATGCGCTCCTTTTTTTATTTTGCAAGTGAATGGCTGGATCTTGGTGAGCACGACTATAGGATCTTTGGCAGCCAGTTCTCGGAGCTCGAGCGTGTAGCTATTGATTTTAGCCAGTGGTGTTCTCCCGAAAAGACAAGATCTGGTGTTATGAAGGGCCGGTTGGGAGCTCTGAAAGGTTCTACGGCTGCTTGTGCAGAGAGCCCCTCTACACCCAAGAATCCCATTGTGGAATTGCTAGACAGTGATGATGATGCGTTTGACAAGATTGCTGGCATGGGAAGAGTCACCAGAGCTGGCCGCCACGGTGTATCTCCCCTTGCTGGAATAGTGGCCCGTAGAGCTGGTGTTGCTAGGAAGGATCCTGCTTTGAATTCTGGCAATGTTATAAGCACGAAGCATGCACCGAGAGCTCCTATAAAGTTTTGCTCCCCTGTGCAGCAGCTTCACCCTCATAAATTCACATGGACAAGGCTCGCAAGTTGTATAATCTGCTGCTTAGTGATGAAGGACGTGAGAAGTATGCCGAGTGAGTATCTCTCATTATTTTTCCTCTTCTTTTCTTATGTTGTTTCTAACTGCTAGATAAATATGATTTGAACTGCTCCTTTTTATACAAGTTGAACTGCTATGAATGCCTTATCTTGCTTCCCCTGCTTTTTGTTCTTGTGTGTGCTGTAGGACTGCATTCTCAATGATACCTCAGCCCGATGACAACGTAACTACCTTCACTGGGAAACGCATCTGGGAAGTTTTTGCACCTGGGCAAATGATGGAGGGTAATGTAATGGACTTCCTCATTGAAGATTGGAAGCTAGATCCCGAGAGAAATGCTGATTTTGCATCTGAAAAAAGGATATTGCCGAGTCCATATTTCATCACGGTAATCGATCAGATCATTTGTTTCTATGAAACAAGACTACCTATTGTTTTACGAGTTTTAATAATACTTTGTTTGCTGATCGTTTCCCCCTGTCTATTTCTTTTTGGCTTTTTGCAGGTTGTGCTTGACTGTACGTTTTATGGTGATGAAGATAAAAGGTTTAATGTGGAGAGTGCAGCGAGAGATTTCAAGAGCTATGTTAAAGATAAGGAAGACATGCTCAGTGCCGACCTTGTGAGATCTACTAGCTTTTTTGGTTTTATTTGTTTGCTGTGATGTTGGTTTTTATTTTGAATATTTAATATCTCTTTTTTGGTTATTTGTTTTTAGATCATGATGCCTCTATTCAAACCTATGGTTTTATCAAAGGATAAGAAAGTGAACCACTTTTCCTTATATGTCATGAATCGATACCGAAGTAGCATTGACATCCTTGACTCTTTACCTTGTAAGAAGAACCAACGTCCTTCAAAGAACACCTATCATAAAGAATCCGAGAAGATTGTGAGTGACATTTATTATCTATACCGGATTAATTTATCCGCCTCTTGTTTCTGCTTTTTCGAGACCTGAAAATGTGTGGTTTCTTTTCTTTTCTTACAGATCTCTAGTTTGGTCCAAGTAATGAAGGCTGTGTATGGTGATGCTCAGTATAATGCGAGCAAGCAACCCAAATGGGAGGCTTTTGCAAAGAAACCAACGTTTGTCAAGGTTCCACTTCAAGGGGCGAATGAATGTGGCCATTATACTCTGAAGTATGCGGGAACCTATGATGGTGAAAAGATCGTTGAGAACATTCGAAATAATGACGTGGGTTCTAGTTGAGCTTTTCACGTTTTGTGTTTGGTTGATTGTCTATTCTTTTTTTATGTGTCATGATTTTTGATAATTTGTTTTATTGTTTTGCAGCCTCGTATTGTTGATTGGAACGCTGAGGATCTGTATCCTGTTGTGTTCAACCGGAATAACCAGGTTATGGTGCTGGAGCTTCCCAAGGAGGTTAAGGCTTTGGCTCCTGGTGCATAGAAGAAATGATCATCATTTGTGTAGTGAATGGGATACTTGTGTGATATATCTCTTGCAACCATTGTAGGCTTTGTTTGTAGTGTTTGGATGTCTTGTCAACTACTATGTAATAACTGGTATAATTTGTGATGTTTTTAAGTGTGGCACAATGTTTAACAAACTTTTTTTCCATGATGATAGTGTGGTTGAATAGCTATTTCACTTGTGTATGTTTCATCGGGAATTTGTTTTGGTTAAGTTTTATTTTTTGTACTGAAGTCTTATACACTAGTTGAGCTGAAAACACCTTTTTTCAAGTGCATTACGAGTTGTTGCTGAAAAAGTGAGATTTATTTTATTTTCATCTGTCCCAACCTAAGTTGGACCTTTATAGTTTCTATACCCTCTTTTCTTGTACTTATGGTATAGTTCTGTGAGTACTGAATTTGTAATCTCATTAAGCGTAAGGCTTTTAAAATTTGGTGTCACAATAGCACTTGTGGATCTAGCGTGAGTGGAGTGACGCTTCCTTGTTATGTAGAACTGATGTCATATAACGTATTAGAACTGAAGTTTTTTTTGGGATTGAGATCATTTACGGCGAAATTGCTACGTGATCTCTAGCCAGATTTTATTTAAGTATAAGAAATTTAGCAAAATTGAGAGCCAAATTTTTGTTTGAACTTCTTGAATTTTAGTAGTTGAACTTCATAGTAAAAGTTAAAGCACTGGTTTAAATTAGCTACATTTAACAGATAGCCCTATTAAGTTCATAATTACTTCACTGGTCAATGTGGACGGATGCTTCTGTTGTTTGTTTTTGTGATTTTTTGTCCTTGGTTGAACTGTAATCTATTTGGTTGAGTCTTGGCCTTCTTTCTCAAGGCATTAATTGGTATCATCATAGCACTTACCAAATAAACTAAGTTGTACTGAGATTTCAATTATGCTAGTACTATGACTATTTTATTTTTTTGTGTTGTTTGAAACTAGTACCTCACTGGTCAATGTGGGCTGATGCTTCTGTTGTCTTTCTTTTGATTTTTCTCCTTGGTCGAACTGATATCTTCTTGATTTAGTTTTGGCCTTCTTTTTTATAGGCTGTGGTTATTCTAAAGGCAATATTTGCTATCATCATAGTACTTGCCGTATAGACTAAGTTATACTGAGATTTCAATTGTGCTATTACTATTATTCTTAGTGTGTCACTGTTTTAGGGAATGCAAACTGAAGCTTCCCATTCCTTTTTATTTTTGTAGAATGGATGTACTGTGTGTTCAAGTGTACCAGTAATTTTCAATCCTAGTATGCTAGTGACTAGGAAATACGTACTGATGGTTCTTTGCTTTTCCTGTTGCAGTACTTAGTAATTTTCTAACTACTATTAGCATGATGCTATTAGTACTGAATGTTGACCTCGGCTGTAACTTAGTCTTTTTAGTATTCTTCTGAATCTAAAAACTGATTTTTAGTGTGCTAGTACTACCGTACAGGACTAAGTCGCATCTTGGCGTCCAAGGCTACTATTTGCTGTTGTCCTTAGTCTGCCAGTGTTTTTGTGAAAATATCCATGTGTGATTTGTTGCTCCATGACTAGTGTTGCATAGCAGCCATCAAGTTTCATTCACAACCCACTTCAACTTCAAATGATGGATAAACAAAATAGGAAGCTAGCAAACTTGTTGAACGACATAAGCAAACGATGTACTTGATAGACATAAGCAAACTTGTTCAAACCCTGACACACATGACATAAGGAAGCTGGTTCGACCTAACAAAAGCAAACTACAAATTTGAAACAACATGATAAAGGACAAGCACGAGCGCAAGCAACACGAAGGCAGACTTTCATGTCTCTTCATCCCGCGAAGTGGCAGTGGTAGTAGGGGTCAGCCTCTTGCTCTTTTGAAATATCCCAACCTGTTGTGATGTTGTCGATTATCTTCCATGACTTGTATGTGGCGTACGCATCTATTCCTGCGTACTCGATGAGCTTGTCTGGCAGCGGGCTGATCCCCCACAGTTTGTGGTCTTCCTCCCTGTCGATCTTCTTCTTCATGCCTCTGTAGAATGGGTGGATGATGCTGGCTGCAACATTGGGCAAGGAGTCGTACTCTTTTCTGGTGGTTGGAACTCTCCACTTGTGCTGAATGTCGATGAAGTTCTAGGGGTTGATCTCCAAACCAGACTTCTTCAGCATCCGCTTGTCACCTTCAATGCTGAAACCGGCAAATGTGTACAATTTCTGTTCCTGCAGGAACTCTTTGAGGCGCTTGGGCCTGCAAGGGGGAGACACATATTGAAGATTAGTGTTCTTTTTTGAAGATTTAATTCTTCTAGTTTTTTGGTTTACAAGTGATAATCCATGAGATAGATGCTTATATAGTATAAGTCATGGACGAATGTAGTTCAGAAACTAGTACACAAAGTTCTGAAATTAAATTCAAGTAACACCATGTCATTTTTCTTTTTTGGTATCTTCAGTGCTTCACCAAATGCTTCACCAAGTTCAAGAACCTATAGACAGAGTAAATGATCTATGTGCTACATACTTCAAGTTTAGTTTACTTTTTGTTAAATAAAAGAACTATACCGGTGCTTCACCAAGTTCTTACTTTATTGTTTGCTGCTGAAAATTACATCAGACCAGGTTCAGAAACTACTTGTGTACATCAAGTTTAGAAAGATTTTTTAATACATCAACTCTATAAACTACACTAGTGCATCAAGATCAGAATCTATGCTAATACATCAAGTTCAGAAATTAATTTGTTGAAACAATTATCAGATGCTAATCCAGTGCATCAATTTCAGATGCTAATCTGGTGAAACAATCCACTTCACAATTTCAGAAATGCATGTAACTTGAGAAACATGTACTGAACGTTTAGTAATTTTTAGGGAGCGATTTTGGGTTCATCTAGTTGGGAAACAAGTTTCAGAAGTCACAATTTTAGAAAGTATCAGTACTCATGCATCCACTTCACAAACTATAGTAGTTCATCTAGTTGGGAAACAAGTTCAATGAAATTTTTAGGGAGTGGTACTAGTAGAGCGATTCGGACGAGAGATTCACAATTTCAGAAGTCAAAATTTCAGAAAGTTTCAGTACTCATGCATCCACTTCACAAACTATAGTAGTTCATCTAGTTAGGAAACGAGTTTAATGAAATTTTTAGGGAGTAGTACTAGTAGAACAGATGAATGAACAGTAGTACGGGTTACCATTTTGTGGCCGCTACGATGTGGTACACCAGGCAGAGTTCCTCCACACACAATTGTAGGACTGCTGCCATCTGTGGAGGTTCATCTTTGCTGGTGTACTCCACCTCAACTCCGATGAAGCTAGGATACAGGCCGCCGCCCTTCATCCTGAGCCTGCTCATCATCTCGTCGGCCTTGTCTGGTTCTCTGGTGCAGACGATCTCCAGCGTCTCCTTGCCGTGGAGCTCAACCCCTGTGAGGGTTTTTGATGTAGGGTGGAACCCTATAGCGTCGATCTTTCACGTTTGGAGTGGATCCTACGGGGAGACACGAAGAACGAGCGGAAGAGCACGAGGAAATCACGGGGAGGAACGAGGGAAAACACTCAACCAACAAGGGCACAAATGCTAGATCAAAGAACACAAAGAGATACACGAGATCCAAAGTCAACAAAGGTAGAGGATACAAATGAACCGTTCTTCTCCGCGAGGAGGGCTTGAATCCACAAGGGGATCTTCCCACAAGGGGGTCTTGAATCCGATAGGATCTTCTCCGAAGAGGCCGCGGTCTCTCACGAGGAGGAGATCCGATGGATGAGCGAAGCTCTATCTCTAACTTGAGCTAAATCAATGCTAACCCTAACTAGGAGGAGGTGGAGGAGTATATATAGTCGTAGTACAAGTTGGGGATGAAGTGAAGGGTACATGGGCGGTGGCCCGTTACACCACGCTGCTAGGGTGGCCGGATGTCCGGGCGACGGGCCGGATGTCCGGGCTTCGACGGGCGGATGTCCGGGCTGGGAGGCCGGATGTCCGGGCTGGCCTGGGTCTTCCAGATGCGTTCGGTGATGGAGGGGCCGGATTTCCGGGCGAAGGGGCCGGATGTCCGGGGCTTCAGGAAGAGCCGGATGTCCGGGGCATGGTGCCGGATGTCCGGGCTGCGCTGGTCCTTTTCGGTGTTCTCTGGATAGCCGATGCCGGATTTCCGGGGCGACGGGCCGGATGTCCGGGCTGGGCCGGATGTCCGCCGCTGAAAGTACCGGGCTCTTCTTCCTTCTCCTTCCTTCGCTTCACAAGACGCTTGGCCTTGGTCCTTGGGCTCTCAATGGTCTCCTCGGGTGTACTTGAGTATGCACAAGGTCCGGCTGAAGTAGCATCCATGTCTTACATGCGGAAAGGGAAGATTCGGAAAGGAGCGAATTCACCTTAGGTCCAATGGCGAGGGCTCGAGTGTACATGGGGATGATCGTCGGATGCTCCGCATCATCTCCCCTCCCTTGGGAAAGATCCGACCTCGGATCAAAATCCTCATCACCATGGAAACGGTTGTCGTGGACGGACTTGTAATTGGACGGAGTGGAAGTCATGGCGCAATCCAAGTACTTCAAGATGTCGTCGGGATGGTAGACATGCAAAACGAGCAAACACAAGCGACACTTGGAAATACAATGGTTAGCGCACACAAGGTGTCTATCATGTAAGAATGAGGTCGTCCAAAGGAATTGTTCATGACAAGGCATGAGATGCTTATCCAAATGATGTAAAATGACAACATGGGTGATGCATCAAAGCAAGATGATATGGAATGAGATGTAAAACATTCATGGGAACAAAAGCATGGTGCACAAAGCGACAAATTCTACCATTGTGCAAAATGATGTCATAGAGAGACGGTTTATCAATAGCATGAATATGGCAATGGATGCTCAACATGATTATGTTATCATGCAATTGATGGTAGGCAATGTGATCATTATGTATGAATATGCCATCAAGAAAGATCACAACAAATTTGCTAAGAAAATTCACAAGCTCATATATCATGGATGATATGGGAATAGGTGCAACAAGACAATCATAATGTGTGTCAATCCATGCATAGGGTGCAAATTTGTCATGGGAGGTGTTGTACCATAGCTCGATGTCGTGGCACTCCTCAACTTGAAGGTCCATAGGGTCCATCTCCAATGTTGGTCCTCCATCGAATATATGCATCATGTAGACAAGAAGAAGGAAACAACAATGAAAGTATGGCCCATCCAATATGCATATGTGACGAGGGCTCAAATGGAAGGAGTTCACCTTTAGTAGTTTCTCGAGAATGTTGGTGTCGCACATCATGCACGCCTTCACATAACCAATATGTCTCGCGATGGTACCGCCTTGTGAATCCTTGAAAATGAAAGAACATGACAAACACTTGGAAAAACAAATGAGGTTAATGCAAATGCAAGACCTATCATTCGAGTGGTAAGATACCCAACAAGTGTTCTCATCATTCTTATCATAAGAAAGGACAAGGGAGCATTTCATAGTATGGAGGCATATGATGCGAGAACAACCAAATACAATAGGCTCAATCAACCAAGCATGCATCACAAGTGAAGTGTCCAAGTCTCCAAGATCATTAAGCATAGAGGCAACTATTGGAGACAAGTGGCAAGGATCAAGATATATCATGTGAGAGGCATGAACATATATGTCATCAACCCAAGAAAGCGAGTAATGGAACATGGGTGATGCATCAAAGCAATCAATCATAGAGATCAAGTCAAGCAAGCTAGTAGTGCGAAGATGCAACGTCTTTGGAAGGAATCATGACAAGCATGTCGTGTGTGCAAATAGTGGGCATGAATAATGCACATGACATAGCACAAGCATGAAAGCAAGATATGAGTAGAATGGCATGAATGTATTGGGCGAGAGGCCATGTGTAAATAGCAATGGGGCATCATGAATCTCCCAACACAACTGTCGCTGTTCTGGGAACGGGGGTCCCCAGACTTGCCTGCCTGCGGCCTGCGGCGTGGCTCAAAGGAGGCCCAGGACGGCCCATCTTCGTCAACACAAGCTCAAGACCCTCGCGAGGGGCCAAGCCTTGCGGGGCGGACGACCAAGAGCTTCCTCGGTAGCGGCCTCGTCAGGCTGGCTCACGAGGAGGCGGAGAGTTCAAGGCGGGTACCTCGCGAGGTGCCCGTGACGCAAGCCATGACGACCAAGGGCGCCTAATCGGCGCCAGCCCGCAGCCGTCCCTCCTTTCCTCTTTGGTGCAAAGGGGGCAAGCGCAGCAAGGGTATCAAGCAAAGGCATCCGTTTCGGTGCAACAAGACCAAGACCGGCCCCAACGGCTGGAATGCAGTCATCGTGGAGCCCAAGCACGCGTCATCACCAGAGCCTTTGGCAGGTGAGGACCAACTTTAGTCAGGATAAGTGTACCCGCTGTTCCCCTTCAAAATGGCCAATTGTTGGCGCCCTTCCCGCTCAATATTTGGGAAGAGGCCCAGGGCCTTCGCCTATAAAAGGGGGGACGGAGGACGATCGGATAGAGCATTCGGAATCCACACAGAGAGAGAGAAACCCGTTCCTCGCGCTAGGGCGACGGGGCACCACTTAGCAGTTCATCACACACACCAAGAACAGACCCTCACGAGGCTGTTCTTCCACCGTATTCTTCGGCCCCCTGAGGCAATCCACACACCACAAACTAGAGTAGGGTATTACACCACAGCGGTGGCCCGAACTAGTATAAATCTTTATGCGTCTCTTGTGTTGTTCTTGTTAGTAGTTTAGGTCCCTGCGATTCGGCGAGGAACGAGACGGTGGAGGGTTGGATCTCCGTGCGCACCCCAGAGTTCGAACCTTAAGGGTCTGTCGGAACCCGTGATCCGACATTTGGCGCGCCAGGTAGGGGCGCGCCGGAATCTTCCTTTCGTCGCCTTGTTCTTCCGCGACCACCGCCACCATGTCTGACGCTCGTCGGGCTCGCGCCGAGCACCGAGCCACCCTCGCTTCCCACGTCGCCCAGACGGCTTCCGTCGGCGGACGTCCTCGTCGTTCCCCGTCACCGGCTGTCAACGCCGCCACCGACCCGGCGGGGAACGAGCAGCAAGCCGCCCCAAAGACTCCGGCCCATGAGGCGGACGGCCGCACCGCCACGCTTTCGCCACCCCGCCGGTTCTTCGTGCAGGCGCGCTTCGCGCGCCATGGAGGCCCGAGCTGAACTCATCGCGCCAACGAACTCCTGCGCTACCGCCCGTCGGCCGACGACGTCTACGAAGAATGGCTCGACCGCGTCGCCGAGCTCGTCCGTGCTGCGGGAGGCGACCCCGCACCGTCTGTTTCGCTGCACCGCACCCCGCCCCGCGTGGGCGATGAAGCTCCCGGGGCGCCTCAGCCGCCTCCTCCTCAAGACGGCACCCTGGCCCCATGGCGCGCGGCCCCTGGGCGGAACCCGCTCTGCCAGGCGCCGGCGTGGCAGGAGCAGAGCTGCCAAGAAGTTCCTCGCCCACAAGAAGCTGCCCGAGCGCTCCCCGCTCCAAAGACGTCAAGACCTGCGCGCCCCGGCCTCAGCCAAGGCAGGAGGCCTGCAAGACCAAGCTCTTCGCCGTCCGAGGCCCCCGCTGCCACGGCAGCTGCCGCGACTTCACCATCGAAGTCGCGGCGTCGCGTGGCCCGCCAAGTTCAAGCCAGACCTGCCCCACGCCACGACGGCACGGCTGCACTTTACGGAGTTCCTCCACTTTCACGAGCTGGGCATCGAGGCTGCCAACGGAGATGAAAAGGTCATGGCGAACTAGTTTCCCATGGCGCTCAAGGACGGAGCCCGCACTTGGCTCCTGAATCTGGCCCCAGGCACGATCTCTTCCTGGGCTGAGATGCGCACCCGCTTCATCGCCAACTTCCAAGGCACTCGCAATCGGCCACCCGCCGTGAGCGACATGCGCAGAATCAAGCAGCAGCCAGGGGAAACCCTGCAAAAGTACATCCAGCGCTTCAACAATGCGCGCCTCAAGATCCCCAGGGTGACGGAGGAGGCATCATCTCTGCCTTCTCCGACGGCGTGCGCGACGTCAAGATGAAGGAGGAGTCATGGCGATGCATGAAGATCTGCGGCACCTCCTCGAGCTGTTCAACTTGGCGACCAAGTGCGCCCAGGCTGAGGAGGGCGCCTCTCCCTCCTTGAGTTGCTCGCCGCGGATCCCAAGAGAAGAAGTCCAAGGCCAAGGGCGTAAAAGCGCAAGGGGCTGCCGTACTCATGGTCGAACCAGACACCAAGCGGGGCAGAGATCAGCCCGAGTCTTCCAAGGGCAGCCGATACTGCGTGTACCACGACCTCCACACCCACAACACCAATGAATGTCAAGAGCTTCGGGCTGTGCGCGAAGGAAGGGTCGGCAGACGCCCTGAGCGCAGCGACCGGGGCTACGGCCGAGGAGGAGGAAGAAATGCAGGACGCTGGGAAGACCGCGGCCCGCGCCAAGGGTGGCGCGACCAACCTCGCGAGGATCGCTGGCAAGACCCACCTCGCGAGGGGGGCTGGAGGGATCAGCCTCGTGAGGATCGTCTGCAAGGAACGCAGGCCTCCCTCCACGCCGCCACCAAGGAGAATCAAGACCGTCATCGACGAGGGGCTGGGGGCTTCCGGAAGCGCTGCGATCGCTTTGCATCTGGGCGGAGCCCAAGCCCGACCTCCCACCGCATCTTCAAGCAGTTCGCCCGTGAAGTGAATGCAGTCCTCCCCAAGCTCGAGTCCACGCACCCTCTCGGTGGTCGGCGTGCGCCATCACGCTCAAATTTCGGCGGATCAGCTCAAGTGCGCAGCCACAGCTGGAGTTCTCCCAATGCTTTGATCCCCAATCATCAGCAACGTGTTGGTCACCAAGACCCTCATCGACGGTGGAGCAGGGCTCAACGTCCTGTCCGTGGATACCTTCAACAATCTTCAAGTGCCCTCTGACCCGGCTTCAGCCAACCAAGCCCTTCTCCGGAGTCACCGACGGCTCCACGGTCCTGATCGGGCAGGTCCGCCTTCCTGTCACCTTCGGGGCCCGCGACAACTACCACACCGAGCTCATCGACTTCAACATCGCCCACATTCTCCTGCCGTACAACGCCATCCTCGGGTACCCAGCGTTGGCCAAGTTCATGGCCGTGACCCACCATGGCTATAACATCCTCAAGATGCCAGGAAGCGGCGGGGTCATCACGGTGCCCTGTGAAGAGAGAGATGCAGTGTGCTCCTTGGAGCGAGCCTTTTCAGGCTGCATCGCTGGAAGACCCAGACCACAGCAGCAGGACGCCTCCCGAGGCAGCACCCAAGAAGAAGAAGACATCGATCGGCCCGGCTCATCAAGAGACAGGCCCCTCAGGGCCCGCGCCGGGCCAGGGGGAGCCTCCTTCCATCACATAGGAAAGCGCGCGGCGCCTCCTCGGCAGGGCTCGGGGCTCTCCTCGAGGGCCACCGACCTCGCCAAGGTCTCGAGGGAGGCGCTTGGGCACCACGTGAGGCGTGTTTCAAGCACGCTTCCCTGCAGAGGTGAGCAGGACCAGGAGGACAGAACCCCGAGAGTTCATCAAGAAGGCCATTCAGGAGTTACAGGAGTCAAGGGACATGAGGGCAGCCGCCGCCACTCCAGCTGTGGCCCCCATCCAGGCGAGGATGGTGGGCTGCGCGTCTGCATCGACACACCAGGGCTCAACCGAGCCGCATCTCAAGAGCGCCTCTGGCCCTCGCGAGTGGGATGTTGCGAGGGCCCGCCCCACAGCTACGTACGCATGCCTTATGGCCAGCCAAACGCGGCTGCTGCACACCAGCGTCTCATGAGGACCATCCTGGAGGCTCAAGAGGTCGCACGCCTGCAGCCTGGCGGAGATGGAGATGGCCCGTGAGGGGCCGCCAGGCGCCCGAGCCTCCCGAGGCCCCCGAGCCTGGGGCTCGTGAGGATCGGCTCCGCAGCCCACCGAGTCCGCTACATCAACATCCTTCATCCCCAACATCACCAGTGACATCTTTAAGTTTTATTTCCGGCTGGGAGCGCCTTGAGGCGCATTATTCCTGTGCCGCGTGGGTCCGTCCCTGCGGCATGTATCCCTTTTGTTTCATGTCCTTAGCTTACCTGTTGGGGGCGCCTCGGCTGCATCATCCCCAAGCCGCTCGGGCCAGTCCAGCATGTATCCTTCATGCGTTTTCCTTAGGATTATGCTCCACCATGCTTGTTATTTGGTGCCTTCTCCGGGTGGCGAAATCTTGCACGTTAAAGGGGGTGCACGAGCATCGCGACTTCGGGGCTCCTACCGGCTCTCCGGCCCTCACCCTCTGGTCTTGTCCATGGCATCGCAACCTAGCTTGCCAGCGACCGTAGAGACCAGCCCGAGAGCCGGGACCCGAGGACGTAGAGTTTCGTCATCCAATCCAGCTTAGCGTTAAAGGGGGTGCCCGAGAATCGCGACTGGGGCTCCTACCGGCTCTCCGCCCTCACCCTCCGGTCTTGTCCATGGGATCGCGACTGGCTCGCCAAATGACGGTAGAGACCAGCCCGAGCCGGACCCGAGGACGAGAGTTGTTGCCTCCGACCCGGCTTGCGCGTTAAAGGGGGTGCTCGAGCATCACGACTCAGGGCTCCTACCGGCTCTCCGGCCCTCACCCTCTGGTCTTGTCCATGGCATCGCGACCTAGCTTGCCAACGACGGTAGAGACCAGCCCGAGAGCCGGGACCCGGGACCCGAGGACATAGAGTTGTGTCATCTAATCCAGCTTGCGCGTTAAAGGGGGGGTGCCTGAGCATCGCGACTCAGGGCTCCTACCGGCTCTCCGGCTCTCACCCTCTGTTCTTGCCCATGGCATCGTGACCTGGCTTGCCAGCGACGGCTGAGACCAGCCCGAGAGCCGGGACCCGAGGACGTAGAGTTTCGTCATCCAATCCAGCTTGCGCGTTAAAGGGGGGTGCCTAAGCATCGCGACTCAGGGCTCCTACCGGCTCTCCGGCCCTCACCCTCTGGTCTTGTCCATGGCATCGCGACCTGGCTCGCCAGCGACGGTAGAGACCAGCCCGAGAGCCGGGACCCGAGGACGTAGAGTTGTTGCCTCCGAACCAGCTTGCGCGTTAAAGGGGGGGTGCCTGAGCATCGCGACTCAGGGCTCCTACCGGCTCTCCGGCCCTCACCCTCTGGTCTTGTCCATGGCATCGCGACCTGGCTTGCAAGTTTACGGTAGAGACCAGCCCGAGAGCCGGGACCCGAGGACGAGAGTTGTGTCATCTAATCCAGCTTATGGCGCGTTAAAGGGGGTGCACGAGCATCGCGACTCAGGGCTCCTACCGGCTCTCCGGCCCTCACCCTCTGGTCTTGTCCATGGCATCGCGACCTGGCTTGCCAGCGACGGTAGAGACCAGCCCGAGAGCCGGGACCCGAAGATGTAGAGCACCGGCATTTAGCCATTTTTGCAAGAACACGCTCGAAGATAAGGCCCAGAGCCAGGCGCAACCCGCCTTGAGGTAGGGCCTCGTGAGTCCCGCGCTGGCTCACGGGTGCCCAGATACACCTCGTCTAGCCCTACCGTGCCAGCGCCCACGTGTCGTGGTGGGGCTCCTCCCGAGGGGAGCCCCTCCCACGTTCCATGGAAGCACCATGCTCCGTGGCCGGCCGACGACACCGCCGAGGAGCGGCTATGCCCAGACGCATGCGGAAGCGCTTATGCTCGCTGGTGATAAACAACCGAGGGTGGCCTCCGGTCGCGTCAACCTCAAGGAGCCCAGAGCTCGATGTTCTGCCTCGCCGCAACGCCTCCTCTCGGGAGCGTCGCGCAAGGCTGGGCACGGGGCTGCGCTGGTCACGCCCAGATGCACGCCACCAGCTGTGCCCCTCGGGCCTGGTTCGTCGCACGCCACTCCCCGAGCGGAGCCAAGGTACGCATGCCGTTTGAGCGTTAAGGGGGACTCCTGAGCATCGCGACTCAGGAGCCTAACTGGTCACGTAGCCCCTCACCCCTTAGTTCCGAAAGGCTAACGACGGTTGGGGTATGCGCGGGGCCGGGCTCTGCAGACGTAGAACGGTGGATCCGCCCGCGCCTCACCTCCCTACTTGCTGTTCGTGCGCCAAGGGGACTCTGAGCATCGCGACTCAGAGCCTAACTTGTCACGTAGCCCCTCACCCCTTGGTCCCGTCCCTGGTTTCGGTCGGGCTAGCAATGGCGGCCGAGGTATCTGGGGCAGACTCTGCCGGCGTAGAATATAAGCAAGTAGGAAGCACAAATTTCAAGGAATTCAAAAGCAAATATTACAGTCCACACTGTTATCGCAGTGCCAAACGCAAGTTTAAACACCTCCCTGAGGCATGATACATGTGCAGGAGTTACAAGCAAGGCAGGAGCCGCAGCGGAGTCACTTGTCGGCGGTGGAGCAGCGCGGAGTGGGCGCGCCTCGTGAAGCAGCAGGGCCGGCAGCGCCTCGCTTCGGCTTGGTGCTGAAGGCCTGGAACTTCCCCAGAGCCTCGCGCGACCCTTCACAGCCTCGGCAGCGGCGGCTGCGTGTTTCGCCGCTCACCGGCTCCGGCTGTCCATGTCGACGCTGGGTCGCGAAGATAGATGTGGGTGAGGATCCGCGTCGCTGCCGCAGAAGACAAGACCAGCGCCTCGGCCTCGGCCGTGGGGCCAAGACCAAGGGAGACATCTTCAAGAGCGGATCATGAAGGAAGCAGCTTGGTGGGGCCGTCCTCGCGCCCGGCGATGGGCTCTCCAGCGGCTGTCATAAAGCTCCCTCGGCGGGGCACCCCTTCACCTCCATATCCATGAAGGCCACGCGGTCTTCAGCTGTAACCCGCGCCTTGGCGTCGGCTCGACCTTCCTCGCCTCGGTTCCTGCCCCAACGCGTCAAGACGGTCGCGGCGCTTCTTCAGCTTGGCCTCCCGGTCCTTGATGGCCGCCTCGCGAGCCTTCATGCCTTCCTCCTGCTCCTGGCGGAGGCGAGCCTCCTCGGCGAGCTGGTTCTGCAAGCCCTTTAGCTCACCCTCGAGCGTCTCGCGGCGACCTTGACGCTGGCTGCCTCCCCAGTGGCAGCATCGCGGGCTACCTTCGCCTCGCGAACAGCCTCGCTTCTCGTCACAGCCGTGAAGCTCAGACCAGCACCGCCGAATCGAGCGTGCCGGCACGAATCCAGCCAGAGGCCAGCTCGAGCACCCGGCCACCAAGCGAGGGTCGGTGCAGAAGATCTCGCCGCAGCCGGTCCGATTCAGCAGAAGGCGTCCAGACCGCGGAGGAGTCGGAGAGACAGCAGTAGGAGGAGTAGGAGGAGTTGGCGGCAGCGTAACCACTGCACCCTGAGGCAGAACCGGCGGCGCCACGACGATGGTGGAGGCTGCGCCCAGCAATGCCGCCTCAGGAGTCGCTTGGGACAAGGGGGCTGAGCTTCGCCCGGCCTCGGCCGAACCCTCGCGAGGACGCCCGGCAGGAGAGGCACAGGCGTCGGGGTCATCTTCCTTTTCGGCAAAGGCACCACCACGGATGGGGCCTCAGAGCCTCTTCACCGCCGCAGCGCCACTGAATCAAGAGCATGGACATCAGATCTCGTCAACAAAGCAATAATCAAGACAGGAGGCGGGCACTTACAGGTCGTCTCTGGTGGACTCGAGCAACCGTCGGCCATACTTGAAGCCCGAGAGCCGGCTGCAGGGATCGCTTCAAGGGGACCAGGAGCAGCAGGCGCGTCCGTGGATCGCCCCGGGGCCGGGGCGGACCATGGGGACCAGCCAGTCCGTCCTTCTTCGGGATCGGGCAGGCTCTTGCCTCCCGCTCATCCTCATCTTCGCTGTCGTCACTTTCGGGAGGCGGAGAACGCGGGCCTGCGCCACGTGGGAGGGAGCCCTCGACTCCGCCGAATAAACCCTCTCTGGCTCCCTTTCCTCCACCTCTTGTGGAGTCGGAAGAGGGCACGTCCACCAGTCCTCCGGAGCCTCCGCGGGCACAAGCCCGTCCCCATTGAAGGCGGGCATGGACCCCACAACCTGCTCCCAATCCTCGCGAAGAAACAGGGGCGCGGGGGCGCCCTCCGGTCTCGCCACATCGCCTCCTACCAAGGACTGGAGGACCGTCACCAGATCCTCGCCGGCCAGGCCACGGGCTCGGGTTAGGCCTCCACATCGGGCAATCTTGGCGAAGCGGAGCAGTTGGTGCTCAGAACTCCCTCAAAGAACGACGCACCGGTCAGCTTCGCCGCCGCCGCATCGTCCGGCTTCAGATCTGCGTCCATCCTCTCTAGCACCAGCTTCACGTGAGGATCCCGAAGCTTCGCCCGGGACCAGTCGTCGGAGCTCTCGGTGGGCTCCGTGGGCAGGATCAGTCGAGGGTGGATCCGCCCGGCATCCACCAACACCCACTTGCTCCTGAAGCCCTCAATCCGCTTCCCAGTGTTCGAAATGGCAATGGCTCCGCCGTATGCGATGAAGCTTCAGCGCCTGTGAGACGGGACCACGGGAGAATCGGAGGAAGAAGTAGTGGCGCAGCAAGGCCACCTGTGGCTTCACCCCAACATGGGCCTCACAATAGTAGGCGAAGATTGCCAGGAGAAGGACGGAGTTGGGATGGAGGTGCAGAGCGTGAATGTTGTAATGGCGAAGGACGGAGAAGAAGAACTCAGATAAGGGAGGCGACAGACCAACAATAATGGCGCCCATGAAGAACGGGTAGAAGGTACTCCCGACCCTCGTGGGCGGAGGAGCCGCCTTGAACACCGCCATTTGGCTGACGCCTGTGCCTCCGCCACCGGGCAAGATTGTGGCAAGGCTCGCCACCGACACATTCGGCGGGTCCAAGGCAGAGAGTACCAGTTCCGCCGGGTTTGACGAGGAGCCATGACTGGCTAGGGCACGGAGGCAGAGTGGACCTGAAAGTCTTGGAAGCAGGAAGGAGAGGCGTAAGAAAGGGGATCTGAGCAGCAACTGGAGAAAGTAAAGGAGGCAAGCGAGATGCCGCTCTATTATCAACCCGCGCGATTGCAAGTGCGCCCACGTCCAATCAACCGCCACGCGGCGCCCAAGGCCGCAGGCTGTTAGGGCCCACGTCGCTTCGCACTTGCCCTTTCGCCTCTCTGCACGGCCAAGTCCGGGCACGTCGTGGCCCCGGGGGCTACTGTCGGCGTTCTGGGAACGGGGGTCCCCAGACTTGCCTGCCTGCGGCCTGGGGCGTAGCTCAAAGGAGGCCCAGGACGGCCCATCTTCGTCAAAACAAGCTCAAGACCCTCGCGAGGGGCCAAGCCTCGCGGGGCGGATGACCAAGAGCTTCCTCAGGCGCGGCCTCGTCAGGCTGGCTCACGAGGAGGCGGAGAGTTCAAGGCGGGTACCTCGTGAGGTGCCCCGACGCATAGCCATGACGACCAAGGGCGCGGTCAGGCGCCCGGCCAGCAGAACGCCCTCCTTTACTCTTTGGTGCAAAGGGGGGCAAGCGCAGTAAGGGTATCAAGCAAAGGCATCCGCTTCGTGTAACAAGACCAAGACCGCCCCAACGGCTGGAATGCGATCATCGTGGTGCCCAAGCAAAGGCGTCATCACCAGAGCCTTTGGCGGCGAGGACCAACTTTAGTCAGGATAAGTGTACCCGCTGTTCCCCTACAAAATGGCCAATTGTTGGCGCCCTTCCCGCTCAATATTTGGGAAGAGGCCCAGGGCCTTCGCCTATAAAAGGGGGGGATGGAGGACGATTGGATAGAGCATTCGGAATCCACAGAGAGAGAGAGAAACCCGTTCCTCGAGCTAGGGCGACGGGGCACCACTTAGCAGTTCATCACACACACCAAGAACAGACCCTCGCGAGGCTGTTCTTCCCTGTACTGTTCTTCGTCAGCCCCAGAGGCAATCCACACACCACAAACTAGAGTAGGGTATTACACCACAACGGTGGCCCGAACTAGTATAAATCTTGCATCTCTTGTGTTGTTCTTGTTAGTAGTTTAGGTCCCTGCGATTCGGCGAGGAACGAGACGGTGGAGGGTTGGATCTCCGTGCGCACCCCAGAGTTCGAACCTTAAGGGTCTGCCGGAACCCGTGATCCGACAACAACAAGCATCAATAGCGTGGGGCACATGATAAGCATGGCAATAGCAACAAGGATCTCCACCAAGCATGCAAATACACATAGAAGTAGCATAATGGTGAATCATGGGTATATGCAAGCAAGGGTCACAATTGCATGGCAAAGGCATAGAAGCAAGCATAACATGCAATGTTAACACGGTAAAATGGGCATAAGGTGACAAGTAGTAAATAGCCCATAGCCGTGTGAGAGCCAAGTAGAAGAGATGCGCGTAGTCCTTGCGCGAAGGGAGTGGTGGTAAGGATAGTCCACGGGATTCCAAAGCATCGTTGCTCTCAAGAACTCATTTCGTCAACTCATGGGATTGAGATGTTGACGAGTATACGTGCGTACCTACACAAAACAAAGACAAAGGAAAAATTGTGTGTGCATGGTAGATGTACGCATCATCCATCATGATGCATACATGCGTGTGTTTGTTAGCACAAAATATCCAATGCTCAAATAAATGAGATGCGTGATATAGAAACATGTCATCCATCATGAGAGGTTTGTTATGATGTATCGCATAATGGAGACTCAAATTGTGTAATGCATCATGAGAAATGTCTAGAGCATTGTTATTCATGGAATGCATATGGTTCACGCAATTATGGGAATCATGCAAAGTATGAGATGCATCAAAATCTCCTAATATGTATGAGGAAACTATGGGGTCTCCTCATGAGCAAGAGTAGAAACATCACGTGGAGAATATTGAGAACATCCAAAACAATGCATATTCGAACAATGTGATCATGGCATGACATAGTAGACGAATTGCGCAAATCATGTAAAGGAAGCATGGCAATATCATCACAAGAGAAGCAAAAGCCAATGACCATCATCTTGTCATCTATGCCATAAGTGCAAATGTGATTTATTTTAATGGGGCATGCATAGTTACTATGTTGAGATTGAAATGAGGCAATATGGGAGATCTCACTCATAGCATATGACAAGTTCAATGGATTGTCAAATACGATGTGACCAAAAGGATTTTCACATGATATCCTATGGAGCATAACATCACAACTAGGCAACTCAACATGCTCATCATCATATTCATCATAAATAGGTAAGTCAAGGCATGAAGAAGTTTCACTAGCATGAAGCATGGTAATAGGTGGGTCAACATCATGGGAACAATCGATGGTAAGAGAGTCCACTAGTGGGACAAGAGAAGCACCATCACCTATGTTACCTTTGGAAGGTCGCTCATGTGTTGTAGGTGAGGTGTCAACGATCCATTCGTTGTCATCTTCATCTTGATGGAACCATGTGGGGGTGTATCATCGTCCACCATGGCCATCGCTGCCTCCAATGTAGGGATGGACTCACGAGGATAGGCATGTCGTCATGTAGGAGACCTAGCACCAAAGAAGAAAACACACTACGAGTAGAGGTTAAGTCGTTAGAAATCATAGTGGCCTCATGTTCCGTGTCAACTACCTCACTCACTAAGTGTTGTGGCTCACTCACTCCCTCAAGGATGCTCTCACTCGTATGGTGGGTGGAGTCACTCAAATGGCGCTCAACCTCACATAGGATGTGTGGCATGCTCTCATGTGTGGGGCTAGTGGTGGTCATACTCATCCTCTCATAGGAAATGCTCTCAATGTCACGTATGGTGGAGTCACTCATGTCACTCATGGGGTGGTGGCTCTCCTCACATGGCAATTGGGGCATCTCGACATATGTGGGTGCCGGAGACGTGGGTGCAAATGTCTCCATGCGCGGTCGCGTAGCTTGACTCGGAGTATGAGTCCAATGTGGGCGTCGTCTTCATGTTGTTGAAGAGGTTCGGCGCTCGTCGCCGTGGTCGAAGGGGATGGCCCTTGCTCGACCGTCTTGTCACCGCCTTGGTGTTGGAGGCCCATATGATGTGGCACCTCATAGCTCGTCTCCATGACCGAAGGGAGTTTCCCATGCTCGGCCATCTTCCTTGAGGGGCTTCAAGATGGAAGTGTCGCCTCGCCGTAGGGTGGTCGCCTTGGACTTGATGAAGTCGATGTAGGCGCACACGGGAAGTAGGCGAAGATGCCAGACGTCCAAAGGCAAAGATGTCTTGATTGCACTTGGCGAAGATGTCAAGTGGTTGTTGTAGCCGTAGCGCCGTCTTGGTGGTGCTCGTCTCGCGGTCTTCTCTTGTGCTTATGAAGCTTCGACTTGGCGTGAAGTAGGGCTTGTTGGGACTTGTGCATTTGCACTTGTCGAGCATCTTCATGATGATGATGTCGTTTTCGTGCTTGAGCTCCTTGGCGTTAAATGCCGTCGCCGTGCACATGATGCTTGGAGGTGACTTGCCCTTCATGACGATGTTGATCACGAACGTGATGGTGGTCTCCATGTAGATGTGGACGAGGAGGATTTGCACTTGCGCTGCTTCCGCGCTCAAGACTTGTGGCTTGAATGTCGCCGCCTTGAAGATGACGAAGGGGAAGTAGACTTGATCAAGGCTCTAATCTCCTCCATCCTTGCATCTTGCTCCTCTTTATGTGCGGCAAGCTTCTTGTCGATGTAGTCCCTTCTCCTTGCTTTGGAGCGAAGAATGTCGATGGAGATGTTCTCGATGCGCTCTCGCAATCTTGATTGTGTGCCTTGCACTTGTCGTTGTAGATCGAAGATAGACGCTTTGGTGATGTAGTTGTTCACGCCGTCGTTGTTGTCGAGGACCGAAGAGGAAATGCCTTGCCTATCCATCACAAGACTCGAGCAAATATGAGTGGGAGAAAGAGAAGAACTTATACCAATGTACCTTGACCGATGTTGACAATGAATTAAGTTCACTCAAATGCGGACAATGAAATAGCACTATTGGTACCAATCCTTGTCGGTTCTCACACCTACACAAGTAAAGCTTATGGAGGAGCTCGGTGAGGATAGTGGCACAAAAATTTAATGCAAAATGTTAGCAAGAGTCAATAATGTTGAAAGAGATTCACAAATTCGCAAGTGAAACAAATGGACCAATAGCAAAGAATGGCACACGGAAATACACACACGGATAGATAAATGGGGTCGTGCAACCAAGGAATGAGCACAAAATGTGGAATCCACGGAAAACGCTCGTGTTGCACAACTCAAGAGAGACGCTTAGCACGATTTCTCAATAGGCGGATACGACACTTGTGCACAACCTATAAGATGCAAAATGGATAAACTTCTATCCCAACTATGCTATGTATGTATAGTTCCCGGTGTTTCTCTCAAGATGATCCAAGATGATCGGATATGACAATCTTATGTGCAATGTGGTATGATGCTATGGCACTTGCTTACAAGCTCTTTGCTCTCTTTCTTTTGCTTAAAAGCTTTATTTCTTTTTTTGTATGGCCACTTTGCACAATGCACAAACTAAGATAGCAATTGTGTATATGCGGAACAAACTTGTGACACAAGATATGATACCAATATATGCACCACAATGATATGGTATATATGCTATGGGAAGTATGATCACTAATGTGCACAAGTAACGTTGCCGGCAATACTCAAATGGCTAGTCTCGATAGGCAAGTAATGCAAAAGTAAGGCTAGGGGTTAACAATGCAATGGCAAGGGGAATATACAATGGAGGGATACCACGATACCAAGATGATATGGAGGTTACCGTCCAGCGATGATGAGTAGCGGTGTTCTTGATGTAGATACCAAGATGATGGAGACTCGTCCCTAAGGCAGTCAAAACACCTTAGGAAACGGAAAAACCGCGAACTCAAAATCTCAAACGTCAAATGTCAAAATGGTGGTAGCGGGAATGCGGTGGTGGTTTGCACTTGGCAATGCAGAAGTGGAATGATGGGCTATACACGTGTCGGAGTTGAAGTTGCCGTCCCTAAGTAGCCGAAACACCTTAGGATACACATGCCACAACTCGAACAAGCTCAAACAACTATTGGGTTAAGTTGAGGTGGTTGAAGTGTATGGTGGGCAAGCCTATGCGGAAGTTATGGTGGTGGTGGTGGTTGATGAAGATGCAACCGTCCCTAAGTAGCCTAAACACCTTAGGAGACTCGAATCACAACTCAAACAACCTCAAATGCAAAGGGGACAAAATTGGTTAGGTTGCGGAAGTCGCTGGTGGTTATGCGGAGGATGTGGTGGAAGCCCTAGGCAAAGATGTCAAAGTTCCGAAAATTTGATGGAGCCAAATGGTGGTGGTAGTATTTTTATGGGATGGGGGATGTCAATAGCTTCAAAACGAGCTAAAGAACGTCAAAAACGGACTCCGGATGAATTAGTTATGGACAAAACGGTGAAACGGGAAAAATCTGAAATCCCAGGGGCCGGATGTCCGGGGTGGAGCCCGGATTTCCGGGGGTGTCTGTCCAGAACCGAGCAGATTTGGCACTCCAGGAGCCGGATGTTCGGCTTGGGGCCCGGATATCCGGCCAGATGGCCCGGATGTCCGGCCCGACGAATCCAGATCTCGTTTGGGGCGGAAATTTTCGAATTGGGGGCGGAAATTGATGATTTCAAGGTCAAAACTGGAGAGATTTCGTGGATGGAAAGTGGGGAAACTTGGGGAAATGCTAGATCCACTCGAAACCAAGCAAATCCATGGATCAAAATCAACAAAATATCATCAAAACTAACAAATCACAAAAAAATTGGGGCTATTTTTGGTGGGGATTTTCGGATTTAGGACGAAATCAACAAAATCAAGCTACAAAATACGGGGTAGGGGCTCCAAAAACGTGATCAACGTGGCTCATGATACCAAGATGATGTAGGGTGGGACCCTATAGCGTCGATCTTTCACGTTTGAAGTGGATCCTACGGGGAGACACGAAGAACAAGCGGAAGAGCACGAGGAAATCACGGGGAGGAACGAGGGAAAACACTCAACCAACAAGGAATCGATCACACAAATGCTAGATCAAAGAACACAAAGAGATACACGAGATCCAAAGTCAACAAAGGTAGAGGATACAAAGGAACCGTTCTTTTCCGCGAGGAGGGCTTGAATCCACAAGGGGATCTTCCCACGAGGGGGACTTGAATCCGATAGGATCTTCTCCGAAGAGGCCGCGGTCTCTCACGAGGAGGAGATCCGATGGATGAGCGAAGCTCTATCTCTAACTTGAGATACATCAACGCTTAACCCTAACTAGGAGGAGGTGGAGGAGTATATATAGTCGTAGTACAAGTTGGGGATGAAGTGAAGGGGTACATGGGCGGTGGCCCGTTACACTACGAGGGGTGGCGGATGTCCGGGGCTTCGGACGGGCCGGATGTCCGGGCTGGGAGGCCGGATGTCCGGGCTGGCCTGGGTCTTCCAGATGCGTTCGGTGATGGAGGGGCCGGATTTCCGGGCGAAGGGGCCGGATGTCCGGGGCTTCAGGAAGAGCCGGATGTCCGGGGCATGGTGCCGGATGTCCGGGCTGCGCTGGTCCTTTTCGGTGTTCTCTGGATAGCCGATGCCGGATTTCCGGGGCAAGGGCCGGATGTCCGGGCTGGGGCCGGATGTCCGGCCGCTGTAGCAGCTGGCTCTTCTTCCTTCTCCTTCCTTCGCTTCCGCGCACGCTTGGCCTTGGTCCTTGGGCTCTCCATGGTCTCCTCGGGTGTACCTGAGTATGCACAAGGTCCGCGCTTGAAGTAGCATCCATGTCTTACATGCGGAAAGGGAAGATTCAGAAAGGAGCGAATTCACCTTAGGTCCAATGGCGTAGGCTCGAGTGTACATGGGGATGATCGTCGGATGCTCCGCATCAGTTTTGGTGTACTCGCGCTTCTCGTCGGGGACGTGAACGTCGTCGAGGTTGCTACTCTTGTCGGATGTCTCGCCATGATGACGCTTGGTGGACGGTTCTTCCGCCATTGCCCTCCTCCGGCGACTGTGGGCTTGGCAGAGAGAAGTTTCTGGTTTGTCTAAAGTGGAGATGAAGAGGCAATGGTGGTTTTGGAGATGTGGCAGTGATGGAGTCGATTTTGGGGCTCGGGCGTGGGGGAGGAGGTTCTTCCCGGCCGTGGGGGTAGTGGTCGTGGGGTCGCCGTTTGTAGTCCCTTGTGGCAAACACCCAGTGTGTCGCACGGGTGGTGGCCTGGAAGAACCAACCGTCCAAGCCAAGGGTTTTTACAGTCGCACTGATCCGTCTTGTCAAGATGTACTTATCAACTGCTTATCCCACCTGCACGTCTCAGGGTTGGTGATGATGGCATTTTGCACTGTTTAAGTGACGTATGCTTTGTGATGTTTTTCCGTGTGGAGGTTAAGTCTTGTTTTTCCACTAAAGTCTTTTACACTAGTTGATCTCAAAACGTTTTTCAGTGCCCTGGGAGTTGTTTCTCAAAACTGGGACTTATTTTATTTTCATCTATCCCAACCTAAGTTAGGCCTTTATAGTTTTTGCATTCTCTTTTTAGTGTACTTATGGTTTAGTGCTATGTGGACTGAATTGTAATTTCATACAGCGTACGGTTTTGAAAATTGGTGTCACAGTGGTGTGAGTGGCCTGACCCTTCCTGCTTTTTTTAGTACTGATGTCATATGTATGTTTGAACTGAGTTTTTTTGGGATTAAGATTATTTACGATGAAATCGTTGGTTGAGCTCTAGACAGATTTTATATAAATAAGAAATTTAGCAGAATTGACAAACAATATCTATTTGAACTTGTTCCATTTTAGTAGTTGAACTAGTCAGATTTTATAAAAATAAGAAATTTAGCAGAATTGACAAACAATATCTATTTGAACTTCTTGTATTTCAGTAGTTGAACTTGTCAAAGTTTATATAAATAAGAAATTTAGCAGAATTGACAAACAATATCTATTTGAACTTCTGGCATTTTAATAGTTGAACTTGAAAGTAATATTTAATTCACTGGTTTAAATTATGTCCATTTAACAGATAGCCTATTTAAGTTCTCTGCTTTTTAGAGTTTCATTGTTTTTGTATCATATTTTTTTCGTTTTTAATCATCCGTGGTGCAAAGCTAAAAATAATTTTATTTTTTGTATTTAAAATTATTGCCTGTGAACTAGTATTTGAACTTTTCTATTTTCAGTTTTCGAACATTTTTTTATAGTTTATATTCTTTTGCCCCGCGCTCTGCTTTTTTTAACTGGCCTTATTGGTGGGGTGTTTGGAGACGATGGAGGCTATTGGGCCGTTTCTGGCCCAAATGGCCCGCGCGGGCGATTTGACGTCTGCTGGATGTGCGTCTGCTTTGGGTTTAGTCCCACCTCACTAAGGGAGGAGGCTCTCGACCTGTTTATAAGCGCGACCGAGTCCTACTGGTCGAACTCGTCTGAATACTTACCTGAGCGCTTATACACGGCGCTCGCTCGCTCTCTCTCTCTCTCATGACCTGTGGGTCCTGGTTGGCTGGCCCTGCATTGTGCGGATTACTAGGGATTCGCCGACGGTTCCGCTGTGGGCTCGAGGTCAAGTATCTAGCTGCTCAGGGCCTGCCTGTCTTCGGGCGGTCAATTTTTACTTTTTTTGGTTTGAATCTAGTACTTGACTCCACCAGTAATGGGGAGTGATAATTTTTTGTTCTAGTTCTTGTGAGTTTTGTGGAAGTGTTATCTTTTCATTTGAGTTTTTTGCCTTCTTTTTGTGTTTGTTTTTGTGATTATTCTCAAGGGTCTTCTGGTATCATTTTCAGCACTATGGTACTTGCGTGTAGACTAAGTTGTACTGATAGTTTATTCATAGTTGCACTTATGTTCTTAGTCTGACATTTATTTTTTTGAGGGATTACGAACTGATGCTTCTTTGTACCTTTTATTGTAGTAAGTATGCACTGTCCGATCATATGTACTAGTACTGTCATTCTTAGTCTGCAAGTGACCAATATAAGTGTGTGTTGATGCTTCTTAACCTTTTCTGTTGTAGTACTTGCTAATTTTCTAGCAGCTACATCTACATATGAGTGAGAACAGTACATGAAGTACTAAGAATTTCTGCTTCAACTTTTGAAGCGTTGTTAAGCAACTAAAATTGTGCTGATTGATTTCAACGTTATGTTTTCCATACAATACTGAATCGAAACTACACATGGGATATCGTTGTGTGATTAGTTGCTTCATAAGTAGTACTGAAGAGCAGCCACAAAGTTCCATTCAGAAGCTACTTTGAATTTTAAATGATGGGTTAACAAAATACGAAGCTACCAAACTTATATAATGAGATAAGCAAACAATGTACTTGATGGCATAAGCAAACTTGTTCAACAGTGACAAGCACGACATAAGCAGACTGGTTCAACACTGACACACAAGACATAAGCAAGCTAGTTCAACCGAACAAGAGCAAACTACGAATTTGAAACAACAAGATAAAAGGCAAGCACAAGCGCAAGCAAAACGAAGGCAGGCTTTGATGTATCTTCATCCCGCATAGTGGCAGTGGTAGTAGGGGTCAGCCTCCTGCTCTTTTGAAATTTCCCAACCGTTTGTGATGTTGTTGATTATCTTCCATGACTTGTATGTGGCGTACGCATCTACTCCGACGTACTCGATGAGGTTGTCTGGCAGCGGGCTGATCCCCCACAGTTTGTGGTCTTCCTGCGTGTTGATATTCTTCTTCATGCCTTTGTAGAATGGGTGGAGGACGCTGGCCGCAACATCAGCCAAGGAGTCGTACTCTTTTCCGGTGTATGGAACTCTCCAGTTGCGCTGAATGTCGATGTACTTGTTGGGGTTGATCTCCAAACCAGACATCTTCAGCTTCTCTTTTTCGCTTTCAATGCTGAAACCAGCAAATCTGAACAACTTCTCATGCTTCAGCATCTCATTGAGGCGCTTGGGCCTGCAAGGGGAGAGACATTTTGAAGATTAGCATTACTTTGATGTTTGAATTAATCATTTTTGTTTTGTTTTACAAGCAATGAATCCATGAAGTAGATGCTTATATAGTATAATTAATGGATGAATGTACTTCAGAAACTAGTAAACAAAGTTCTGAAATTAAATTCAAGTACACCATGCTAATTTTCTTTTTGGATTATACATAGTTTGAGTCAATGATGTATGTGCTGCTTTAGTACTAGTTTAGTTTACTTTTGTTGAATAGGACAACACATACCAGTGCTTCACTAAGTTCTTACATTATTTTTTGCTGCTGAAAATTGCATCAGACCAGGTTCAGAAAATACTTGTGTACATCAAGTTTAGAAACATTTTTCAATACATCAACTCTATAAACTACAGTAGTGCATCAAGATCAGAATCTATGCTAGTACATCAAGTTCAGAAATTAATTTGTTGAAACAATTTTCAGATGCTAATCCAGTGCATCAGTTTCAGATGCTAATCTGGTGAAACAATCCACTTCACAATTTCTGAAATGCATGTAACTTCGGAAACATGTACTCATGCATACACTTCACAAACTATAGTAGTTCATCTAGTTGGGAAACAAGTTTAATGAAATTTTTAGGGAGTAGTACTAGCAAAAAAGATGAATGAACAGTAGTATGGGTTACCATTTTGTGGCCGCTGCGATGTGGTACACCAGGCAGAGTTCCTCCACGCACAACTGCAGGTCTGCTGCCATCTAGGGAGGGTCGTCTTCCCTGGTGTAGTGCACACCAACGCCGACGAACCTAGGATACAAGCCGCGAGCCTTCCTCCAGAGCCTGGAGATCATCTCGTCGGCCTTGTCTGGTTCGCTGGTGTAGACGATCTCCAGCATCTCCTTGCCGTGGAGCTCAACCCCTGTGAGGGTTTTGGTGTACTCACGCTTCTCGCCGGGGACGTGAACGTCGACAAGGTTGCTGCTCTGGTCGGACGTCTCGCCATGATGACGCTTGGCGGACGGTTCCTCCGCCATTGCCCTTCTCCGGCGACTGTGGGCTTGGAAGAGAGAAGTTTCTGGTTTGTTTGCAGTGGAGATGGAAGCGACAATGGTGGTTTTGGATATGTGGTAGCGATGGAGTCAATTTTGGGGCTTTCTGAGGGCGTGGGGGAGGCGATTCTTCCTGGTCGTGGGGATAGTGGTCGTGGCGTTTGCAGTCCCTTGTGGCAACCGCCCAGTGGGTGGCGCGGGTGGTGGCCTATAAGAACCAACCGTCCAAGCCAATTTCTTTGCCAGGGTATTAATCTAGTCGCATTGAGTAGTCTTGTCAAGCTGTACATATCAGTTTCTTATCCCACTTGGTCGTCTCAGGGTCGGTGATGATGGCATTTTTACTATCGCACTGATCCATCTTGTCAAGTTGTACTTATCAGTTGCTTATCCCACTTGCACGTGTCAGGTTTGGTGATGATGGAGGTTTGTACTCCTCTACTGTGGGTATTTGGACTGGTGATTGAAGTGTAGTTGAACCTACCAAATACCTGTCAGAATATGTGTGTCATCCTATATTTTTTAAAACAATTTTTTTTGAAAGGATTCTTTATATCAACATAATCCTTGAAAGTATTTTTACAGATAAATTAGTTTTTCATCAGTACAGGTGTATTATGTTTGCACTTTCAATTTTTTCTGTTTGCTTGAGGTAATTATTTTTATGTACTGATGGACTTTCTGAACTAGGACTGGCAGAACCAGACATAGCTTGTTTTTGAAATGATGTTTTTTGAGGTGTTCACGGGTGTGTTTGGTTACTCTGCCTTGTACTGAATAGTGAGAATTATCAGTAACGCCCCGAGACCGACGCTTCAGAAGACTTCCGTATTTTCGTGATCACCATGTGTTTCATTTGTGCTTGCTCTTTTATTTTTGCATTGCATCATGTCATCATGTCATTAATCTTTGCATCTCAACTCAACTAATAAATTGCATGGATCTTCGATCCATTTAAATCGAGGGAATTCACATGGTGATTTCTCTTTATAACATATCCTCCCGATATTTAGGGAGCTACTATAAATATTCCATTAGTTTGGAATTAACCATAACACACTTGCATTTTAGTTCCATGCCTCTTGTGCTTCAAGTTTCGCCTCCAAACCTTGTCAATAATTTTTTTCTCCATCTATTGATGCTCCTCCTAAAATCTCAATATTTTTGGACCTTTCAAATGCCCACTTCTTATTCAAACTCATTTGAATTTAATTCAAACGAGTTCGAATCCAATCTTCACACACACACTCTCTTCTATTTTCTTGGATCAAGCACATTTTTGTGAGTCCGGGAAAATTATCCGCGTGTCCAACTTTTCCCCCTAACCTCTCTTTCTTTTCTTTCTTATCTATGTTTTGTTTTTATTTTCTTTAGAGTGTGAGAGAGAGAGAAGCCCAGCCGCCACTTGTATCCGTCTGGACCAGTTGGCCCATCCCTAGGCCTAGCCGCGCCCCTGTTTTAACCCTAGCCATCTCTCCCAATCGATCCCCTCCTTCTCCTACTCGTCTAACTCCTGCGCCGCCTTCAGACGCACGTAGAGGAGCAGCGCATCTCGCCTGATCCCGCGTCGGCCTCTCCTTCCCCGCGACCAGCCAAGACCTTTGCTGCCTGCCTCGGCGTCCTCGCTTGGGATCCTTGTCGCCAACCCTGCCGTCGCTTGGCCCCGACGCCCCGGCCTCTCCTTCCTCGCGCCGCACCACCATGGAGGCCCAAGCAGCCGCTCCCTCGCCATCCCTCGTCGTCCCGACCAACAGCAGGTCGCCAGAGACCTCGCCGTCCTACCTCCTCTTAGTCCTCCTCCCAAGAACCTCTCTCACCTCGCTCTCCCATCGTTGTTTTCCTAGGAACCAGGAGCTCAAGCCCTGCCATGACCGCCGCCCGTTCGTCGCCTCCGCCGCCGGATCCGCGCCGCCGGCCCCTCGTCGAAGTCGTGCCAAGCTTCCCTGCATCGCACGAGTCGCGAGCCCCTGCCTCCTCTCCGCTCCATGTTGACCAGCTCGCCAGGTCCCTTGCACCAGCGCCGTGACTTCCTCCTCTGCTTGCGAGCCCTGCTTCGCTGTTACCGAAAAAGGCTTTCGCCCCGCGTTATATATGAAGCGTTGACAATAGTGTCCGATACAACCGCACTCACCCACCACAAACGCACACACACCCAAGGAAGGATACATAGGCGCTGAGCGCAACAACACACTCCCTAGCACTATAAGAGCCGCCGAGGGCTTTAGCCGTGACCGTGAAGAAGTGAAGCCGCATATGACGAACCGTGGGCTCCAAGGCGGCGCCTTCAAGAAGGATACGACACCGGAGCGCCACCACCGCCCGATCCGAGGATCAGAGTTTCCCCTGGAGCAACACGAAGGGCAATGATAGCTGCGACGACACCTTCAAGAAGGGAGCGATCTTCGCCGTCGCCAGTCCGTCCGAAGATAGAGTAGGTTTTCACCCCGGCCAATACTCACCGCCACTGAACGCCACACCCCGACTACCACGCCGCCCACACGGCCATGGCAGCCGGGCAGCACCGAGGCACGAGCTCTGCCCATGAGCACCGCGCCACCACCACAAGGGCTGCTGCCCGGACACCAAGACCGTGACACCAAGACCCCGAGCCCCACCGCTACCCCAACCGCAGAAACGAGTGGAAAGGATCTGCCTTTCGCACCCATGGCCGGTCCCAGCACCGAGACCGAATAGGCCGGCCACCAAGCCTCCATCGAGCTGTCCTGCTACACCGGGCGTGGGACGAGCGCGGTCCCGCCGCCGGGCGCGAGACGGGCCGGTCCTACTGCCGGGCACGAGACGAGCGCAGTCCTGCTGCCGGGCGTGAGACGGGCCGGTCCTGCTGCCGGGCGCGAGACCAGCTCGGTCCAACGGCACCGGGTGCGAGAGGGTCGATGGACCGCAGCCGGGAGAAGGCCAGCTCTGAAGCGGCCGGACGCCGAGGAGAGGAGTCAACGGCCAATACATGCAACCTACAAACGAGCCGACGCCAGAACAGTCTGGCCGCCGCCGCAGTCAACCTGCCACCACCACATCACCTGCGCCTCCTCGCCCTGGTCAGCACCACCCGACGCCCGGCCACCCAGCACCGGAGCAGCACGGACACCGGCCGCCACACCACCACCTCCACGGGGTCCCGGCCACCCCCGCCATCGATGACTTGCACATCCACCGGATCTGGGCCGGGATGCCTAGATCCGCCGCCAGCACGACCGTGCCCACCAGAACCCCTGCTTCGCTGTTGCGCCTCCATGGCCTCGCTGCCTTCGCCGCACACCAGTAGCACATCCACCTCGCCGTCGGCCTCCTGTTGCCGTGGACCCAAGGCCACCGCACTGTACAACTACGTTGAGAGGACCCGGATCGCCAAGTCCAAGACCACCAAGACCGACGCCTAGCACGACTACGCAACGTTGCGCCAAGTACCACTACCATCGACCGCGAAGGGCTTGGAGTCGTCAAGTACCTCTACCGACGGCCCCGAACATCTACGGACGTGTACGACTACCGTTGCCCGAAGAACCATGGATCACAAGCGTCGTGAATGACTACCGTTGACCGTGGATTTCGTCAAGTTCAACGACAACCCGTGAAGCACATGGATACATCAAGTTCCTCTTTGAAACGTGAACCACTACTTCCACTATGACCGTCCCGAGAATGCCTACTTCCCCTACATCCCGTCGAACTTGATCCGTTCCGAAAATGCACGCTTTGAAGGTATAACCCCGATACGACCACTGTGGGCCGAATGCATGTGTTGTATGAGATGCACCGTTTGCACCGTGTCCGAATTGTCACTCGTTTCCATGCCACTAACTCGTGGGAACCCGGTAGTCGGGATCATCCCACCATCTCTAGCATTTTCCACGCATCCGCACACTTGCTCTTTTGCATCGGTATATCAATGAGTTGTCGGATCATCGAAATGTTGCTGTTGCACCATTTCCGTTGTCGTTGCCATGGCACCCCTTTCACTCCGCCATGGTGACCAAATGCTTCATATTATGCTCATGTCAACATTTTCATGAAACTTGCATACGTCATTCGCATCATGATAATAACATCTAAATGTTTAATATTGTTGTTTGCATGAAAATTGCTAAATATGCATATGGGGTTTTTACGAAAATATTGTTTGATGTTTTCGGCCTCATTTAAACTTACCTAGATAGGTAGTTTTATTATGTTTCACCTCTTGCCATGTTTAACAACATTTAATATTGTTGGGTATATAAACGGGAGAGAACTAAGTAAATAATGTGGTGTTTTGTCAATATGCATCTCGTTGCATATTGAGCTCCACTTAACTTGTAGTATTGTTTGTGCACTTTGCCATGCCATGCCTCATTAAACCGGACATGCATCATATTTGATTGTGCATCATGCCATGTTGATGTGATGGTTGTTTACCAAATTGTTTGCTTCTTTCCGGTGTTGCTTCTTCTTGATAGTTCCGGTGACGTTGCGTTTGTGAGGATTCGTTCGACTATGTCCGTTTTTCTTCTTCATTGACTCGTTCTTCTTGCTTGCGGGATCTCATGCAAGATGACCATACCTTCGAAATCACTTCTATCTTTGCTTGCTAGTTGTTCTCTCTTTTGCTATGCCTCGCTACCTACCACTTGCTATATCATGCCTCCCATGTTGCCATGTCAAGCCTCTAACCATCCTTTCCTAGCAAACAGTTGTTTGGCTAAGTTACCGCTTTTGCTCAGCCCCTCTTATAGCGTTGTTAGTTGTAGGTGAAGATGAAGTTGGTTCCATGTTGGAACTTGGATACTTTGGGATATCACATATCTCTTACTTAATTAATGCATCTATATACTTGGTAAAGGGTGGAAGGCTCGGCCTTATGCCTGGTGTTTTGTTCCACTCTTGCCGCCCTAGTTTCCGTCATACCGGTGTTATGTTCCTTGGTTTTGCGTTCCTTACGTGGTTGGGTGATTTATGGGACCCCCTTGACAGTTTGCTTTGAATAAAAATCCTCCAGCAAGGCCCAACCTTGGTTTTACATTTGCCTACCTAATCCTTTCCCTTGGGTTTTCGCGAGCCCGAGGGTGCTCTTATTTACCCCCGGCCAGCGCCGTCGTGAGTGTTGGTCCAACTCATCAACCGCCGGTGTACCAGGTACTGGGCTCGCCTACCGGAAGTTTGGACAATCCGGTGTGCCCTGAGAACGAGATATGTGCAGCTCCTATCGGGATTTGTCGGCACAGTCGGGCGGCTTTGCTGGTCTTGTTTTACCATTGTCGAAATGTCTTGTAACCGGGATTCCGAGGCTGATCGGGTCTTCCGGGAGAAGGAATATCTTTCGTTGACCGTGAGAGCTTGTGATGGGCTAAGTTGGGACACCCCTGGAGGGTATAAACTGTCGAGAGCCGTGCCCGCGGTTATGTGGCAGATGGGAATTTGTTAATGTCCGGTTGTAGAGAACTTGAAACTTGACTTAACTAAAATACATCAACCGTGTGTGTAGCTGTGATGGTCTCTTTTCGGCGGAGCTCGGGAAGTGAACACGGTTTGGGTTATGTATGAACGTAATTAGTTTCAGGATCACTTCTTGATCACTTCTAGCTTCGCGACCGTTGCGTTGCTCCTCTTCTCGCTCTTATTTGCGTATGTTAGCCACCATATTTGCTTAGCGCTTGCTGCAGCTCCACCTCATTACCCCTTTCCTGCCCATAAGGTTAAATAGTCTTGATCTCGCGGGTGTGAAATTGTTGAGTCCTCGTGACTCACAGATTCTACCAAAACAGTTGCAGGTGCTGACGATACCAGTGCAAGCGACGCAACCGAGCTCAAGTGGGAGTTCGACGAGGACCTTGGTCGTTGCTATGTTTCGTTTCCTGATGATCATTAGTGGAGCCCAGTTGGGACGATCGAGGATCTAGCATTTGGGGTTGTCTTCTTTTCTTTTGGTTCCGTAGTCGGACCTATGTGTGTACTCTGAATGATGTATGTTTAATTTATGTATTGTGTGAAGTGGCATCGTAAGCCAACTCTTTATCCCATTCTTGTTCATTACATGGGATTGTGTGAAGATGACCCTTCTTGCGACAAAACCACCATGCGGTTATGCCTCCAAGTCGTGCCTCGACACGTGGGAGATATAGCCACATCGTGGGCGTTACATGATGTACTATAAGAGTTTAAATTTTCCTTAACATATTTTTGCTGAGTTGCTGGTCGACAGTAGTGTTGACGTTTACATAAATCCAGATAAGCTTTTTCAAATATATTTGTGACTGCATTCAAAAGGATTATCAAATGGTTTACATAATAATCTCACTTGTCCAGCAGGCACAAATCACAAATTATATCTTAATTATAGTACTGATCGAGAAATCGATGATAAAGCTAAATAAGTTTTGGTAATGACAGTGTTTCAGATATGATTCCTCATTGTGTACCAAGGCAACTGAGAGTACAAGCTTATTTTTCAGTTGACGCAGCAACATAGCCACTATGAATTCTTCAGTCTTGAGCTCCTCCTAACTGGCCCCGAATGTTGTCCCTTGCCGGCGCCCTTTGCTGGTTGAACCTTGGCAGCTTCATCGTCAGTTTCCTCACCCCAAATAGTGTCATCTTCATTGTCTTCATCTGATTGGTCGTCATTCTCGTCAAACTCTTCTTCTTCATCCTCTTCTTTTGATTTTTTGGAACTCTGGACCTTGCCCTGCTTACATTTCAAATACCAATCGACCTCCTTTACCACTTTGCATGTGCGGGCATTATGTCCGTCAGTTCCGCCACACTTGCGGCAAGTGTAGCTGTTACGTGTGTTGTCTCCATTGGTAGATATCTGGGTGGCTCCAATCTGCTTCTGCAGCTTTTGCTTGTTGACAATGGCATCTGTGCGGAGTGGGCATGTGCGGTAATTATGATTGGTCACGACATTGCAGAATCCGCATGCCCTTATCCCGAGAGGTTTGCCGTCCGGGCCAAATTCGACGCGTCTGATGGGGCGTGGCGGCTTTTTGGCTGCTGCTTTCGCTACTTGCGTCTTACTCTTCCTCCCTTTTGTGTTTGAGAATATGGGTGGTTTAACTACCCTTTCCTGCTGCTGCTGGTAGGATCTCCTGTTGTCATGTCGTTCCCCTACAGCACCATCAAGCTCATGATCTTGCACATGATCATGTTGCTGCTCTTGAGTGTGCGCATGGGTAAGCTCTGGTTGTTGTTGCTCGTCTTCCTCGTTGTCGAATGGGTCAATAGCTCCCAGATGGTTCATCTTGGATAAGATTGTAGCAATATCCTGCTCAATGGCTTCATTGTTCGCAACACCTCCGTTTTCAGCAGAATGCATGGCGTCGAGTTCTTGTTCAAGTTTGTCCATAACGACCCGTGACCTCACCATTTGCTCTTGGCTTCTCAAGCTTTTTCTGTGCACCCTCATGTTCAACTACAACAGTGTGCTTTCAATGCAGTATTGGGAGGCCTTGTTTGACGCTACTGTCCTCAAGTATTTCTGTTGAATGTTGGCTGGATGTTCGGGCGTTTGGTGTATCTCCTGAGGATGTATTTCTCTAGAACGCTGGCAACCTTAATTGTCTGCATCATGCACAGGACATGCACGCAGAAAATACCTGTATTTTTTTGGAAGAGGTGCATGTTTTCTGTCATTTCATTCGAACAAAAACTCTGCAAAAATAAGTAGTACAGTATGTAACATCTTTTTTTAGTCCTCACCTGTGTGGTCCCATAGCTTGCACTCGCAGCCATATATTTCTCCCACGGGGTCTGCAACCACTTGGAACACGTGCTGAGACCATGCAGACAGTTTTTGCGGGTTGTTGTAGGGCACGAGGTACTTTGTGGGCTCTTCCGTCTCTGTCGCCATGAAGAGTGTGCTCAGTTTTAGCCTTTTCTGATCTCGCTGTACACAGCTCGTGAGTAAAGCTTTGCCATCTGGGTGTCAAACCCATAGAAGGTTAGCGTGTTTTGTTTCTTCTGCCCAAGCAAGAGTGATGACCAATCTATTAGTTTTCTCGGAGCAAAAACTTCTCTAACTAATAAAGTTTTACTTTAGTAAGCATGTTATTTTGTCTCACGATAGGTGATAGAGCTATACCCGGTTACCCATTGTCTCCTGGTTCTCCGTCTTCCTCCTGGTTTTGACGCGGGAGTTTACCTGGCTGACAAACCGGTGGAGGTTTTGTCTCTCACTTACACAATTCTTATTGAGCACATAGTTCATGCTCTCACTTCGTTGTGTGGATGTCATTTTGGCGCAGAAAATTTCTTTGTAGTAAGCTGATATCCATCTCTCACGCTCGTTCCACATGGCCACAATCGTGGCATCATCATGGAGGTTGTACTTATACATGAGTCCTTTCCAGGCAGCTTCAAACTCAGTTGGCATGAGGGACCAGTTGAGGATTGATGTGAATTCATCCTTAAAGTTTTCGTGGAGGTTGTACAGGTATGCGAGGTGTTCCCTGTACTTCTTCATAATGTGCCAGCGGCACAACTTGTGTACCGTGTTCCTGAAAGCATCTGGGATTGCCAAAGCCATTGTCGGGCACTGGTCTGGTAATGAGAAAATAGACGTGGAGTGGTCAGCAGATGGTAGTGCATATATACAAATAGAACTGACACAACATTTTTACGGTGTTATTTTCCTTTGGGGGGTGGTTGGGGGTGGTTTTGGTGGTTGTATCTATGAGGATGCATGTAGGAGCCTTCCCTCTCATGCACCTTAAAAATTTCTTGAACAGCCATCTGAATGAATCTGCATCCTCATCCCTTATTAGGGCGAAAGCAAAGAATGTAGTTTGTAAGTGGTTGTTAGTACCCACAAACACCCCAAGTGGCATATGGTACTTGTTGGTCTTATATGTGATGTCAAACATTACGCAGTCCCCAAAGTCTTGTTACGCCCCTCGGCAACTTGCGTTCGCCTAGAATATGTTCTTAACTCTGTCGGACTCATCAAGTTGCATGCCACAGAAGAATTCCCTATTTATAGCTTTCATCTCCCTAAAGAAGTTGACAGTCTTTGGGACATCGTCCACATCATCCATCCTTGAATTCTTTGCTTTCTTGCATATTAAAAGTGAACAGTCATTCAAAAATGCATGTTGAACTAGCGTCAGGTCATGTGTTGCGTAATATGTTTGTTCTGACAGAGGAAAAAAGACGGGGGGGGGGGGGGTTATGGGAGGAGAACAAGTTTGTACTTACATGTTAATCAGGTCTTTGGCATTCATTTAGAGGAAGTAGCTACCGGGGTCATCGCTGCCCAGTATGCTCATGATTTGCGCGTGTTCAATGCCTTTGAACTGCATGTACTTGATGTACTCCAAGATTGTTTTGTCAAAGTTTTTTGTGGGAGTGCAAGAAGACAAGCATTTGGGGGGAGAGCTGTAGCCTGTGGTTGTGTTCCCCGACTATCTCTTTTATGACAAGTGTTCCATCCTTTTCCCTCTTCAGCCTCATTTTAGCCCCATGGTTAGTCCTGGCTGTCGTCCTATTCCGCTGTCTATTTGCTTCTGACACCTTCGATTCATAGACTCCATATCATGTGCAATAAAGGTAGACTCTGGTCTCAACCTTGGAGCCTTCCCTGACAGCAAAACCCGCGTGCTTTGCATAGACGTTGTAGAAGTCCTTCGCTTCTTTGAAAGTTTCAAAGCGCATCACTAGCCTTGGCAGAACGTAAGCTTCAATGTTAGGTGACTGCACGCAATAGTGAGCAAACAAAAACGCATTTATGAAAATGTTAGATGGGGTGGTCACAGTACCAAGGTATGGACTGTGCTTGTATGTTTTTTTCTGAATTGATACTTACATGTGTATAGCTCTGTGCTGCCTCCGGTGTTTGTTGTTCACCCTGGTGTATGGGCGCGGGTGGTGTCACCCTTGGCACATGCAACAATGTATCTCTTAGAGGGAGCAATGTTGATGAAGCTCTTCGTCTCTCATTGTACGACCGTCTTCCCTCAGATTCGTTGTGAGGTTGCTCCTGTCTATATGGCTCATATCTTCTACTTTGCACCCTGCTAGAGTGGCCAAAATTTCTGTCTCTTTGTCCTCGTCTTCCCATCGCAACCGCTTTTGCAGCACGGATGATTGATGTTGATGGAGCGACTGGTGGAAGCCTGTGTGTCCTTGCCTTTCTGTATGCTATATGGAAGGAAAACATTTGTTGTTGGGGAAATTGTTGACCTTGTTGCAATCCAGCAGTGGCAAAGCTTGTATTCCCAGATATCGGTGTTTGCTGCATAAAAGAACCTATCTGTGCTTCTGATGATTCTGGTGTAGCTTGAAATATTCCTGTATTGTTGAAGTATCCAGGTGTTATTTCTGGTATTACCCAACCAGGCGGTGCCCCATATCTGCTTGGCTCATCAAACCCTCGCTGCGTGTGCCGCCTTGCATGTTTCTGCAATGACATTCAACAGTTTTGGGATTAATCTTTTTTGCATTTTCTCGTATACATGCTATGGGTAACATGTCATGCACTGAAGGCAATGTACAAGTTGAACTTGCATCGCTAGGCGTTATTAAACTTTGTTCTCTATTTTGTATCTGGTTTAGTTTCAGTCGAACTGATGAATGTACATGTTCAACACTAATGTAATGATGTACTGATTTTTAGCACTGCTTGTAAACTGAACATTGAACTTCATCTGTTATGGAAAGTATTTTTATCTTTTTCCCTATAACTGATGCATAAACATTTGGTGCACGGCTTGCAAATTGAACATTGAACTTCAGAGATGTATGGATATGCATATATATAAAACTGATGCATGTCTTCTCTTTTTTTCATCTATAACTTATGCAACTACACTAGAAGTACTCCTTGCAGTGGTAGCTGAACCTTACATAAAGCCTAGTAGCTACTTGGACTGATGCATAAGTTTATGTTTTTTGGCTTGGATTGAAGCTAGCATATTAGAGGTACTGACAGTAACCTTGACATCCAAATTGTGCATCAAGTGGTAGGGTGTAATGAACTAATGCAATCATTTGCAATGTACTATCAGCTTCTGCATCATAGGAACATGTGTCACTGCTGCAGCACACATGTACTATTGATGAATCTGATAGTGTAACATGTAGGAAGAGCATAGTGTGTGCAATTTTTAAATTGAGTCTTCTTCATAGCAGGACTGATGAACTGACACAAACGTGGTATTTTTCTTCAGGCAAACCCAGACATGAAAACAATTTTTGAACTGATTCAGTTTTGGAGGAAAATTAGTGTGGGAAGCAGACATCACCTCCAATGGCATGTTCTTGGATCTGACTTCTTCTTCTTCCTCTCGTGGGCGGCGTACTGGCATGTTCTTAGGAGGCGGCGCCATTGATGCAGGCAAGGAGCCTGGGGAGACGACGACGCCCGTGCTAGTGGTGGAGGTCCGGCGACGAGGTCCGGTGAGGCAGCGGCTGGCGGGGATCACAGGCCCGGCAAAGGAGCCCCGTCGAGGGAGGGAGGCTGGAGGCGGGGATCACGGCCCTGGCGAAGGAGCCTCGACGAAGGAGGGAGGCAGGATGCAGGGATCCCTGCCCCGTCGTTGCTTTGCCACGGAGGAAGGGGATGGTGGCGGTGGATCCGTAGCCGGCCAATCACGGCACCGCAGGCTCCCTCGCTCCGACTGCCGCCATCGCTTGCTCGCCCACGATGGCTGCCTCCGGCAGAAGAAGGTGGGTTGGGTTTAGGCTGGGTCGGGGAGATTCTACGGTGTAGGCGCGTAGCGGCCTATATAGGGCCGCGGGTAACAGAATATTATTCTGTTACGGGTAACAGAATAGTCCAACCCTATATATATATCGGGTGGGTCTGTTATGATAACACCCCTTAAGAGTCTTATTCTAATAACACCTGCCTTATTCTGCACATCCCCCACCAGATCGCCGCCGCCCCTCACCTCCCCGCCTTCTCATCATGACAAGGGGCCTCGAGCGCCGCCTCCCTCCCTCACGCCTTCTTTCGTGGTAGCGGCCTGGGAGCGCTGCCGCCTCTCCCTCCCCCGCCTTCTACCGTGGTAGCAGCCTGGGAGCGCCGCCGCCCCTCTCCTCCCCAGCTTCTTTCGCGGCAGCGGCCTAGGAGCGATGCCGCCCCTCCCCTCCCCGCTTTCTCCCATGGAGGCGGCCTGGGAGCGACGCCGCCACTCCCCTCCTGGCCATCTTCTGCGGCGGCGGCCGGCAGCGATGCTGCCCCTCCCGTTGCAGCCTTCATCCACGGCAGCGGCCAAGAAGCGCCGCCGCCCATCGCCTCTCGGCCTTCTTCCGCGGCAGCAACCGAGCTGTGCCTCCCCTGCTTGCATATCGGCCTTCTACCACGGTAGCAGCTCGGTAGTGCCGCCGCCGATCTCCTCCGGGCCTTCAATTACCTGTACTTCATCAAATGTGGATTGGTGCTGCCTCGACATCAAACCAATTCGAGCAAGGAGGACTATGCGCAAGGTTCCTTCATCCACGACAGCTTCTTGGATTAAGGCTGCAATGACCTTCAGATCAAATCCTCCGTCACCACTCACCTTGAGCAATATCCAGACCACTCATGAACTTCTGAAGGGCAGGTGGACTGCACGGCTGAACGCAAAAGTTCTGCAGACGGACGAGAAGGGAACTTCTTCCTGCAAACGCAAGAAAGCACTGCAACATGAGGTAAGCAGTACACTTCCTCAACTATCTCACTTTAGTTATTCCACATAAAGCAGTACACGCAGTCCGTACACCTCCAAAAACGATGCAGTGTGGTTACTTTAGTTCGCCGTGGAAAAAAATGCAGTGCAGTTGCTCGGTTATGCAGTACGCTTGCTGGGTTATGCAGTACGGTTGTATAGGTTCACTACAGACAACGATGCAGTGCGGTTACTTCAGTTCACCTTGCGGGGTGATGCAGTCAGCGTGCATTAGTTCATAGTACCCTTTCAAATACATTGTAGTTCACATGATTCAGTTCACTCAACCTGACAATGCAGCTCGGCCATTTTGTGCAGGAAATGACGTTCAACAGATACAAAATGCCGCACATAATTGACAACCCTGGGAACAACAACTTTCAGAAGAGTAAAGCTTCTTCTGAAAGAGACACTGGCTGGGTTACACCTAAGATTCCTCGAGGATTATTCACAACAACAAACATGGTGCAACACTCTCCGGAAGAGGTTCTTTTCCAAGAAGAAGAGGTAGTAAAAGATGACGATGATGTCACATTCGTGTGGGAGGGCACTCACCAACAGGATGATGAAGATGATGACGATGAAGATGAGCCAAGAACAGTTCTTAACCCAGAGTACAAGCACGAGTTCACTACCTTTGGGCAACATGTTCAAACAGACAATGATGATGCAGTTGAACATGATGTTGCATCATATGATGATTATGATTATGTGCTGTCGCTCCAAAATTTTCAAACCAATCTGCTGAGACATCGCCACAACATTGGATTATCACCGCGTCCACGGTGCACCACAAAACAGTAGCCTGGCGGCCCACCACGAGACCGAACAGAGCTCAAGTAGACCTGGCCACACAATCTCGACAATGCGACCACCAAGGGTGCCTCGGTCAAAAGTCAATGGTAGGTACAAATCCTCCTCACTATTGCTGCTGCGAGATCCTCAACTACACAGATCTGCTATAACCCCGCCATGTCCAATACAACCCAGTGAGCTGCAAACGCCATCGGATGAACGACATTACACACATGTAAGTTTATGTCCTGAAAAAATAATAATATTTGCAGTCCATTCAGATAACATTGAAGTGCACACTGATATTTCTTGTGAGGTTTGGCCTAACATCTAATACAGTTGATTCTTCTGAAAACATAGGAACATTGCAGTGCTTTATTAAACTAGTATGCACTCCTCGTATTTAAACATAACAGAACACTTTATCTCAACAAGCACCACACTTGATGCAGGATAAAAACATGCCGCTGAACCTCATACCTGCCGCTGGAATGAAGTTCTCCATGTACGACAAAGCATGGGACTTTTACAACACTTATGCAAGATATGCAGGGTTTGACATACGCAAGAGGGCAAAACACAAGACAAATGCCTACATTGTATGCTCAAGAGAAGGGGCGCACAAGCAGACTGTGTCAAATTATGACCGGAAACGTGAGAAGACATAAAAAAGGATTGGCTGCAAGGCAAAAATAAGAGTCAAAAAGAGGAAGGATGGAAAATTTGTGATAGAAATGGTTGAACTAAATCACAATCACAAGATGCTGGAAAGCCCCGTGATGCTTTTGCACATGTGCTCACACAAAAGAGATGATCCTTTGATTGACCAGTTGATGAAGGACATGCAGTTGGACAACCACACACACACACACAAATGATGTCAACACTGTCGCGTATGTCCTGTCGTCTGCAGTACATGGGACATACTAGCCGTGACTGGGTAACAAGTAAGCACGTCACAGAGCATATCGCTTGAACATTCTGTCGGTAATTATTTCCTGTTTGATGAGATGAGTTTGCATTGCGTTTGAAATGTAGGAAACAGAAGTTTGCCAGAGAAGAGTCCCAAGATGATGTCAAGAAACTTCTGGATTTCTTCAAGAAGATGCAAAAGATAATCCCAGAGTTCTTCTATGATTATGACGTTGATGCAGATAACCGTGTAAGGAACGTCTTTTGGGCCAACGCAAGTTGCAAAGGATCGTATGAAGAATTTGGAGACTGCGTTACATTTGACACGACATATAAAACTAACAAATTCCACATGCCGCTGGGAGTTTTCGTGGGAGTGAACCATCATCTACAGAGTACCATATTTCCTGTCGCCCTTGTGCGAGATGAAACAATATCGTCGTTCAAGTGGGTTTTCAACACATTCCTAAGGTGTATGAACAAGAAGACGCCAATCTGCATGCTCACAGGTACAAAAAAACAACACTTGTATACTTACATTTGTTTTGTACACTTCTATTTCTTCTGTCTTTCTTACACACAAACAACTTCATAAAAAATACTATTTGTGCCTTTTTAGAACAATGTTCTTCGATGAAGGCAGCATTATAAATTATCCTCCCAGATACATTACATAAGTTGTGTCGGTGGAATATCATGAAGAAGTACAAAGACCACCTCGCCTTGCTATATAAGGCACACGAGAAACTAAAGGATGATCTCAATGCGGTGCTGAACCACCCACTAATGCCTTCAGAATTTGATCGGGCAGGGAAGGACCTCATTCATGAAATACAACTTGCAAAACGACGAAGTGATGAATTCGCTGTGGAATGACAGGCACGAGTGGATCTTGGCTTATTACAAGGAAATTTTATGTGCTCGGATGACTTCCACGCAGAGAAGCGAGAGCATGAACCACATATTGAAGAAAAACTTTGTCAAAGAGAAGCATGATCTCCATCTGTTTGCTCAGCAGGTGGACAAGTGCATTCAGACCAGGAAGGCCGTCGAGCATGCAGAGACAGTAGCAAAAGAGGTAAACAAAATGTCCATAAAAAATGCTAAATATAACTACAAAAACAAACAAAAAATTTTCATTTCTCTGTTTCGTAACACTGCATTTCTGATCATGCAGTCAGTGGTAAAGACAACAACCCAGTTTGGGTTCGAAGTTCAGCTGTCAAAAGTGTATACAAGGGCAGTTTTTGCAGATTTTAAAGAAACACTCTACCGCAGCACTACATTCAGAACAGAACTGTGCCCTGAGAACCCGACAAAGTATCTCGTACACCACTAAAACAGATCGGATGCATTTGACTGGGCAAGGCATAATTTCCAAGTGGTCGCCGATGAAGAGAAATGTGTCTATGAATGTGAGTGCAAACTCTGGACACACACAGGTGCGACTTGCTAGCAAAAAAATATCCTAATTTCTGATAGTCATGCACGAAAGCTCACTTATTGAACTTTAAAATTCCACATGCATGAGTAATTCACAAAACGAAGTGAAGTTCACTTCCTTAAAATGAACAAATAACAAAAAAAGTATGTGTTTATTAATTTCATGGAGTTCACTTACAAAACAAAGAAAACATGTGTTGTCTGCAGGGCTCTTTTGCGTCCATGTGTTATGCATGCTTTCTCATCTGAGAGTACTCAAGATTCCTGAGGTGTACATCATGAAAAGATACACCCGGAACGCAAGATCAAATGCAATGTTTGACAGAAGAAACTACGAACAAACAACACCAGATGGAAGCTCGCTTTTTTGCCATAGAAAATTTCTCACAGAAACAACAATGGACCTTGCAAACAGAGCGTCAAGGTCCGACACTGGGTGCCACAAAGCGTTGTCTGGTATGAGGGCACTGATCGAGGAAGTTGATGTGCTCAACGAAGAAGAAGAAGCAGCAGCAGCAAAACTAAAGCAAGCAGAGAAATCCCAGCATGACAATAACGCCGAGCAAGTAGAAATACCGAACACAGCGCAACTGGTGCTATCCAAAAAGAAATAATTCTTACACCTCCTATTTCGAACACAAGAGGAAGGAAGCAAGGGGGCGACGCAACCCAGAAAAGGTTGCATGCAAGGAGAAAAATGATGACAAAAATAGTAAGCCACAACCTGAGCTGGACAGTGATGGTCACCCACTGGGAATAAGAAGGTGCAAGACATGTAATGAAATCAGTGGACACAATTCCAGGACATGTACAAAAAGACATGAACAAGAAAACCGAGGACATGGAGATGCACAACCAAATAGAAATTCCACTCACAACACTAAGAAATGGACGAAACCGAGACGTTGCAGCATCTGCAAAAAGCTGAAGAGACACAATTCAAGAACCTGCCCCAACAGAACAAGATCATAAAACGAGGAAGACGAAGAAGATGGTGACACAACTGAAGAAGAAATGGCTTATGAAGAAGTAGAGGAAGAAGAGGAGGAGGAAGAAGAAGAGAGTGAAGTGGACGAAGAACGTGAAGGAACTGAAGAAAGAGTGGCTTATGAAGAAGCAGATTGTAACGCCCCCGATGCGGCTATATCTCCCACGTGTCGAGGCACGACTTAGAGGCATAACCGCATTGAAAGCAATGTCGCAAGTGAGGTAATCTTCACACAACCCATGTAATAAATAAGGGAAAGAGATACATAGTTGGCTTACAATGCCGCCACTTCACACAATACATAAATAAACATCCATCATTCGTAGTACACTCAAGGTCCGACTACGGAACCAAAATAAAAGAAGATACCCCAAATGCTACCACAGATCCCCGATCGTCCCAACTGGGCACCACTACTGATCATCAGGAAAAGACACATAGTAACGACCACGTTCCTCGTCGAACTCCCACTTGAGCTCGGTTGAGTCACCTGACCGCATCGTCGGCACTGCAACTATTTTGGAAGTATCTCGTGAGTCACGGGGACTCGTAAATCTCACACCATGAGATCAAGACTATTTAAGCTTATAGGAAGGACAGAGTAGTAAAGTGGAGCTGCAGCAAGCGACTAGCATATATGGTGGCTACATCGCAAAAGAGAGCGAGAAGAGAAGCAAAGCACGGACGTGAAGCTAGTAGCGATCAAGAAGTGATCCTGAACTACTTACGCCGACATAACTCCAACACCGTGTTCACTTCCCGGACTCCGCCGAGAAGAGACCATCACGGTTACACACGCGTTGATGTGTATTTTAATTGAGGTCAACTTCGGGTTTTCTACAACCGGACATTAACAAATTCCCATCCGCCTCATAACCGCGGCACGGCTTTCAAAGATAATACCTGCGGTGGTGTCCCAACTTAGCCCATTATAAGCTCTCACGGTCAACGAAGGATATTCCTTCTACCGGAAGACCCGATCAATCTCGGAATCCCGGACTACAAGACATTTTGACAGCAATAAAACAAGACCAGCAAAGCCACCCGGTTGTGCCGACAAATCCCGATAGGAGCTGCACATATCTCGTTCTCAGGGCACATCCAGATGAGACATGCTACGAGTAAAACCAAGCCTCGAGTTTCCTGCGGTGGCCCCTGCAGCGGTTTCGGTTCGGCCAGCACTCGAAGGACCACTGGCCCGGGGGGGGGGGGTTAAATAAAGATGACCCTCGGGCTCGCGAAACCCGGGGAAAAGGCTTAGGTGGCAAATGGTAAAACCAATGTTGGGCCTTCTTTGGGCGAGTCTTATTCAAAGCGAACTGTCAAGGGGGTCCCATAAATCACCCAACCGTGTAAGGAACGCATAAAAATCAAGGAACATAACACCGGTATGACGGAAACTAGGGTGGCAAGAGTGGAACAAAACACTGTGCATAAGGCCGAGCCTTCCACCCTTTACCAAGTATATTGATGTATTAATTATAGCAGATATATATTGTGATATCCCCAACAAGTAAACATGTTCCGATCAGGAACAACATCTCCATGTTCCAACAAGGAACAAACTTCAACTTCACCGCAACTAGCAACGCTTATAAGAGGGGTCGAGCAAAGCGGTAACATAGCCAAACAACGGTTTGCTAGGAAAGGATGGTTAGGGCTGACATGGCAATATGGATGGCATGATAAGCAAGTGATAGGCATCGTAGCATAGGCATAGCAAAAGAGCGAGCAACTAGCATAGCAAAGATAGAAGTGATTTCGAGGGTATGGTCATCTTGTCACGCAATGTTCTCGAGTTGTCGAAAGCTTGATCCTCGTGAAGCGTTCTCAACGGGTTCCTCGTTCACGTACTCGCCTCCCGGCTCTACCCAAAGCAAGAACACAAACAAAGGAACCACAATAAATCACGGTGCAATGCACAATCAACATGATGCAAAACATGACATAATATGCGAGATGTGATATGCAATGCGATAAAAGGCCCGAAAGGAAAATGATGAACCAGGCATCAACTTGGCAAACCAAGTATCCCACTGGAAAGATGAGATGATTTCGGTTGAAATCAATATAAAGATCACCGGAATCGGATGCACGGTTTGGAAATCACAAGCAAAACAAGAATGGCACAAATCTGCCATTAACAGCATGATGCCACTTAGCAAGCAACAATAAATTAAGCTACTGCACCCAAACGTATCAACAAAGTATATGGCAGTGATCTACACAAGATGCTTGACAAAAGATGAGCACTGAGCTTCGGCTAAATCACATCATAACAGGTTCAAACAAGCATGGCAAAAGTGCACAAAATATCAGGCTGGGCATGGCAAAAACAGCATCAGTTTGCAATGTTCAGAGCAATAAAACTACATGCTACAGGAACTTAAAATAGCAAAACAAGGCATGGCATGAATCTACTCAAAGCATAGAACAAAAGTCCCTTAGTTACCATAAGCCAAAAAGGAACAGAAAATATAGTAACACCCATGTCAATATTGAAAGTTTCGTTAACAGATTCAGCAACATGGCATGTCAAAAACTGATAACAAGTAGGCATGTTTAATAGCTCGATGCACTCACTACAGAGCCTTATATGATAAACTAGGCATACATACATCAAGAAGACATGGCATAGAAGACATACATTACAAGAACAATAACATAGCATACATGGATCAACCACAACAACCTTGGAAAAATTGAATAACATGTAAACAATCTGCCAGGAAACATTTTATAGCAAAAGTAGAGCTCGATTGACTCAAGCTATGGTACTCCATAATTGCAAACAAGGACATGGATGGATAGAGCAAGACATGTTTAACAAAACATCCTTAGTGAAGTATCTCAAAATATGCACGGATCTCTCGGTAGCAACAAGTTAACGTGGCATCAAAATATCAGCAAAACAGAGCTGAAAACAGCAACATCAGGACACCTACTTTGCATGCTTGTGCTAGTCACCACATAGATCAGAAAAATACATGGCATACACCCCTGGAAATATGGCATGGCATATTACAAAACACATGTAGGACTCAAATTCATAAGGTGCACACATCAATCATGGAAAAAATAACAAAAGTGGAAGTTCTGTTAAGAAACAGAAACTAAGATCACATAGCCTTCTTCTAACAGCATTTCGGGCATCAAGATGAGCTCAAATGAAAATGATGCAATGAGGTGAAATGATCTACTCTTCGAGGCGAACACTTTGACATATTATATGCGCAAAATGGAGCTACGATGACAGAGATATAGCATGAAGAAAATGACACAAAATATCAAAACTTCGGGGGACTTAGACGATTTTTGAGGTCAACCCTCGATCTAGGGTTGCACGGAACCCGAGGCATGGCGCTCTCGCCGAGTGGATGCGAGGGTGGCCGGAGAAGGAGGCGGCCGGCAGGGCGGCGAGGTGGCTGGCGGGCGAGGCCACGGGCCGGGCAAATGAGGTGGCCGGGCGCTGGGAACATGCATGAGTCGGGCTGACTGGCGCGGGCGGCCGGAGGTCGGGCGCCATGGGCGGCCGGAGAAGAGAGGCCCCATGAGGCGAAAGCGGAGGCCGGGCGAGCTCCGGGCGGCGGGCGAGATGCGCCGTGGGAGCTCATGGAGGCGCGGCAGAGGCGGGCGGGGTTTCATGGCAGTGAGTCGACCGTGAGGGCGGGCGGTTCACGGGCTGGCCACGGGCGGCGCCGGAGGCGACGGGCGGCGGCGGGTTCGTCTGGCCCCGATGGGCTCAAGGGGCCCGATCTGGCCGGAGGGCCGGGCGGGTGGAGAGAGAGAGAGACCCGTAGCGATGAGGTGGCGGGCGCGTGAGTGGAGGGGAGGCGGCGGCGCTGACGTGGCGTCCCCGATTCACGGAGCGACGTGGCGGCGGGGGCTGGACACGTCCGGGCGCGGAACGGACACGTCCCGATCATGGGAGGAGGAAGATGGCTAGGGTTGACCGCGCGAAAAAATCCGGGAGGGACACATATTTGTAGGTAGAGGGAGCTAGGAGACTCCAAATGAGGTGCAGTTTTAGCCCACACGATCGTGATCGAACGACGGAGAGCATGGAAGTGACTTAGATGGGTTATTGGGCTGTTTTGGAGGGTGTTGGGCTGGAACTTAAAAGAGGCCTTTGCGAGTGCGGTTAACTGTTGGAGTACCAAACGAGCTCCAAATGACCGAAACTTGACCGGTGGTCTACGGGTGGTATACCAAGGCCACTAGACAAACCTCGGTCCATTCCGAGAAGGTTTAGTACCACTTTGCGGAAAAACGTAAAAGGGCCGCCGGGGAGATAGGAGTGTCGGATTGCAAAAGCGGACAACGGAAAAATGCTCGGAATCATGAGGCGAACACGTATGCAAATGCGATGCACATGATGACATGATATAAAATGCATGACATGGACAAAATGCAAAAAGGAGAAAAAACCCAACCACGGAGGGAATATCATATCACAATGCCGAAAATGGCAAGAGTTGGAGTTACAAAAATGGAAAGTTACTTCCGGGGTGTTACAACACTCCACCACTACAAGAGGATCTCGTCCCGAGATCTAGGGTGAAAGAACTCCGGATATTCGAACGGAGGTGATCCTCGCGCTCCCGTGTAGCTTCTCGGGAATGGTGTGACCACTTCACTTTCAGGAATTTGATTGACTTGTTGCGAGTCTTGGCGCTCGGTTTCTTCAAGAATAGCAACGGGGTGCTCATGATAAGAGAGATCTTCTTGGAGGTCAATTTCTTTGAAGTTGATAGTGCGCTCAGGAGTCTTGAAGCACTTGCGAAGCTGTGACACGTGAAACACATCGTGCATGTTTGCAAAGTTGGATGGAAGCTCAAGTTGATAGGCGAGATCGCCTCTTTTGCCAATTATCTTGAAAGGACCCACGTATCTAGGGGCAAGCTTCCCTTTGATACCGAAGCGACGAGTGCCTTTCATTGGAGAGACGCGGAGGTAGACATGGTCTCCGATTTCACGGTGCTTATCATCATAATAGCTCTTCTGGCGCGATTGCGCGGCTTTGAGATTCTCACGAATGACTTGGCACATTTCTTACATACGTGATCAAGTCATTGCCAAGAAGTTGGCGTTCACCTGTCTCGCACCAATTGAGAGGAGTCTGACACTTTCTCGCCATAGAGAATTTCGAATGGGGCCTTGCCGAACTCGCTTGGAAGCTGTTGTTGTAGGAGAACTTCGGCATATGGAAGACAATCTTCCCACTTCATACCGAAGGAAATGACACAAGCCCCGAGCATATCTTCAAGGATTTGATTGACTCGCTCGACCTGGCCACTTGTTTGAGGATGGAAAGCTGTCTTTGAAACGAATGTTGGTGCCCATGGCCTACGAAAGAATCCCAGAACTTGGAGGTAAAGATGCTGCCACGGTCTGAAGAGATCACTTGTGGAATGCCGTGCAAGGAGACAATCTCGGAGGTGTATAGCTCTGCCAACTGAGCTGCTGTGATGGATTCTTTGATAGGAAGAAAATGAGCCACTTTAGTAAGCTTGTCAATGACAATGAAGATAGCATCATTTCCACGCTTGGACTTAGGAAATCTAGTCACGAAGTCCATTTCAATATGATCAAACTTCCATTACGGAATAGCAAGAGGTTGGATGAGACCAGCTGGTATTTGGTGTTATGCTTTCACTCTTCTGCAGACATAACATTCATTCACGAATTGAGCAATTTCTCGCTTCATTCGAGTCCACCAATATGACTGCTTGAGATCATGGTACATCTTCGTACTTCCATGATGAATGGATAGAAGCGAATTGTGAGCCTCGTTCATAATGACTTTTCTCAGATCACCCTTAGGAACCACAATCCGGTCCTCAAAGAAAAGAGTATCTTTGTCATCAATGTGGAAGCACTTATACTTGGAAATGCCCTTGTCGATACCACGTTTCACCTTTTTCACCATGGTATCCAGAAGTTGAGCCTCACGAATCTGATCTTCCAAAGTAGGAGAGACTATGAGGTTGGCAAGAAAGCCTTGAGGAACAACTTGAAGATTCAGCTTGCGGAAAGCTTCACAGGCTGAAAGGGCTTGAGGATTAGACTGTTGCAGTAAGCCTTCCTGCTCAAAGCATCTGCAATGACATTGGCTTTACCCGGAGTATATTCAATACTTGGGTTGTACTCTTGAATCATTTCGACCCATCGAGTCCGCACTGAGGTTGAGGTTGGGCTGAGTGAAAATGTACTTGAGACTCTTGTGATCGGTGAAAATGTCCACTTTCCTTCCCAACAAGAGATGTCTCCATGTTATCAATGCATGGACAATCGCCGCCAACTCAAGATCGTGAGTGGGGTAGTTCTTTTCGTTGGGCTTCAACTGGCGAGAGGTATAAGCCACAAATCTCTTCTCTTGCATTAACACAAAGACCGAGACCTTTGAAGAGAAGCATCACAGAAAACTTCAAATGGCTTGGATTCATCAGGAGGAGTCAAGACAGGAGCTGTGACGAGTTTCTCTTTGAGAGTATTGAAAGCAACATCACAATCAGGAGACCAGACATACTTCACATGCTTCTGGAGGAGGTTGGAAAGAGGCTTTACAATCTTGGAGAAGTTCTCAACGAATCTTCGGCAATAGCTTGCAAGACCAAGAAAACTGCGGAGCTGCTTGACATTCTGAGGAGGTTCCCAATTCACAACTGCGGACACCTTCTCGGGATTAACAGTGATGCCCTTGGCGGAGATGATATGACCAAGATAAAGCACTTCATCAAGCCAAAATTCACATTTGGAGAACTTCACATAGAATTGGTACTCTCTGAGCTTGTCTAGCACCAATCGCAAATGTTTGGCATGATCCTTCTTATTCTTGGAGAAGACCAAAATATCATCAAGATAGACCAAGACGAATTCATTGGTGTAGGGGTTGAAAATGAAGTTCATCATCCGAGAGAATGTTGGAGGAGCATTGACGAGGCCGAAAGACATGACGGTATATTCATAAGAACCAAAGCTTGTTACGAATCTGTCTTGGGAATATCTTGTTCACGAATGCGAATCTGATGATAACCCATCTGAAGGTCAAGCTTGGAGAACACTTTAGCACCTTTGAGTTGCTCGAAAAGCTCATTGATGTTGGGAAGTGGATACTTGTTCTTGATTGTCTTCTTATTCAATGGACGTTAATCGACGCAAAGTCGGTCCGTGCCATCCTTCTTCTGGACAAAAAAAACACCACAACCCCAAGGAGATGAACTTCGATGCGATCAAACCCGAACGCTCTTGTTCATCGAAATGCTTCTTCAATTCCTTCAGCTCATTAGGTCCAAGCTTGTATGGGCGCTTGCAAAGCGGGTTGATGCGGGCTCAAGATCAATAACGAACTCAAGCGGCGGTGAGGAGGCATTCTGGAAGCTCTTACGGAAAGACATCTTGGTACTCACAAACGATTTGGAATCGAGAGATAGCATCCAACTCGCCCTTCTCATTGAGAGAAAACAACCGAATGGTTTCATCACGAAGCGGCATAGATGATCACATCATTGGAAGAGTGAGTCAATTGAATTTCCTGGCAGCACAATCAAGCTGAGCTTTGTGCTGAGAAAGCCAGTCCATTCCGAGAATAAGATCAATATCCGAGTCACCAAGAACAATTGGTTTAGCCAGAAATCTATAATCACCCATCTTGATACCGACATTTGGAACCAACATGGTAGATCTCAAACGCTTAGCCGGAGAAATAACTTGCATAGCTTTAGGTAATGCCTCTGTATCAAAATTGTGCTTCGATGCAAAAGGATATGACATGAAAGAATGCGATGCACCAGGTATCAAATAAGACTTTTGCGGGAATATCATTAAGCGGAAGATTACCCATTATCACATCGAGGAAGATTCCTCTCGCTTTGCTTGCATTCATCATATTCACCTTGGCATGCTTTGGATTATGCTTGACCACTTTGCATTGCTTTGGAAGATTTCACAGGAGGAGGAGGCGGAAGGCGCCTTTGGTTGAAGCACTTGTTCGCATAGTGACCTTTTCTCACGACATTTGTTGCAAGTCACCTCGGAGAGCGGATGGTGGTAAGGAGCACTTGACCTTGGAGCTTGAGAATTAGACTTGTTACGATAGCTTGGGTTGGGTGGGTGGGAAGATCCACGGCCACCGAGTTCTTCTCACGATAAAATTTGGCCGGAGCGGAGGAGGAGGAAGGTAAAACCTGCTGCTTAGCTGCCACTTGAGAGGAAGAAGAAGACTGAAGCGCATCAACGATTCTCTTCTTAGAGGCCTCACATTTGAGCTGGGCAGCTTCTTGCTTGATGCCATGTTGTAGAATTCATCATACTTATCTGGCTCAAAAGCACAAGAGCTAATTGCAGATCTTCTCTCGGACCACCTACGAATTGATAGATCATACTCTTTTCATCGAGAACGTCTTGCTTAGCAAAACGAAGCGAAGCTTGGAACTGGATATAGTATTGATAGACAGACATGTTGCCCTGCTTGAGATTGCGGAACTCCTCACGCTTGCTCTCAACAACACTTTTCGGAATGTGGTGAGCTCTGAAATCTCGGCGGAACTCATCCCAGGTAATGACACGACCTCCTCTGGAATCTTTGTATTGCTTGGTACCACTTTCGGCAGCTTGATCCTTGAGTTGAAACGATGCAAACTTGACAAAGTCCTCGTGCGACATTGCTACAATCAAAATGCTTGCAGATGTCCACAAGCCAATCGTCAGCGTTTGTGGCCTCGACACAGAAACTGAAAGACTTCGGCTGATTAGCGAGGAACTGACTGAGAGTAGTAAAGTGCGGCTGATTGTTGTCTTGACCCTGATTTCCTTGACTGCCTTGCCCTTGAGTACGTTCTTGCAAGAGCTGCAAAATCATCTGAGCATTGGCATTGGTGGCTGCCATGATAGCTTGCCAGGCCTCTGGAGGCGGAGGTGGAGGTGGAGGGTTCGGTGATCCCGTCATTGCGATCCGGATTCGATCGGCGTGGCGGAGCCATCTGAAGAGGGTGACATCCGTTAGTCCTTTGATAGACAAAAGATAAGTAGAATCAACGGATAGAAATTGCAACATATAGTCTTCACAATAAACATTCGAACAAGAATGAACGAATGAATTCCAAAGTTAATCATCACACGTCCATTAAGGTGAGAAGCCACTTAGATAAAGGTATGGAATCATCATCTGCCTTTGAAACAATTCGAATATCACAACTGAAAACAAAGATTGGCTTCTAGAATGAGCCGGAACAAACACATGATAGAGATTTACGCCCAAAGTGTTCGTGGTGGGGCCCACACGGACCTGACGTATAGCGGACGTCACGAATGACAAACAAGACGTCCCGAATCAGCATAGCCAAGGATTCTTTAATACGTCTCGCGACCAGCGTAAATCGACCGTGAATGGGCGGACCACTAGACGTTGGACCCCAATCTCAAATCATACATCTGTCGGAAAGATATCACCGTAAGCTACTAGAATTCCCACCTATAAACTCCCGAAACTTTACGGTTATGCAATCTGGTGTTGGGGATACAGGGGACACAAAATATATCACCCAAACTAACAATACCTAGATCCAAATTGTATCCATCCGTCAACACAAAACCAAGAAATCCTCGGAAATCATGTACCTCGACCTTCGAAAAACATCCGTTATACGAGTCATGGCAATACTCCACTTTTCGCCTCGATCTTTGGGCTATCGGGGTTATCTCACCAACAACTGCACAAAAGAGATTTCGATGTCGGCAAAACTCAGGTATTCGAATCGCAGCGATAAAATTGTGGCGACAACACCTCGGAGCTCAACTCCCGGGACACCGCCACAACCCCTAAATGTCGGGAGGCACCAAGAACAATGTTCTCGTCACAAAACCATCGGAGCGATTCCAAGATACCCACGTGATCCTAAAATTTTTTAGTGAAATTTGAGGAGAGAAGAGTCAAAACACTACGTCGGGATACCTCACGGAAGGCTGACGAAGGGACTGGGAAGTAAAAAGAATCCTACTCTCCGATATATATAATCCTAAGACTCAAAACATTTTTCCATTCTAGACTCAACAACGCATGACAAACAATCAAGTAGGGGCTCCTAAGTCGGGAAGGCTCGATTACCAACTTAGCGCCCCGATGCGGCTATATCTCCCACGTGTCGAGGCACGACTTAGAGGCATAACCGCATTGAAAGCAATGTCGCAAGTGAGGTAATCTTCACACAACCCATGTAATAAATAAGGGAAAGAGATACATAGTTGGCTTCTGATGCCACTTCACACAATACATAAATAAACATCCATCATTCAGAGTACACTCAAGGTCCGACTACGGAACCAAAATAAAAGAAGATACCCCAAATGCTACACAGATCCCCGATCGTCCCAATTGGGCACCACTACTGATCATAAGGAAAAGACACATAGTAACGACCACGTTCCTCGTCGAACTCCCACTTGAGCTCGGTTGAGTCACCTGCACTGGCATCGTCGGCACCTGCAACTGTTTTGGAAGTATCTGTGAGTCACGGGGACTCAGCAATCTCACACCAGCGAGATCAAGACTATTTAAGCTTATAGGAAGGACAGAGTAGTACAGTGGAGCTGCGACAAGCGACTAGCATATATGGTGGCTACATACAAAGAGAGCGAGAAGAGAAGCAAAGCACGGACGTGAAGCTAGTAGCGATCAAGAAGTGATCTGAACTACTTACGTCGGACATAACTCCAACACCGTGTTCACTTCCGGACTCACGAGAAGAGACCATCACGGTTACACGTTGATTGATGTGTATTTTAATTGAGGTCAACTTGGGTTTTCTACAACGGACATTAACAAATTCCCATCTGCCTCATAACATGGGCACGACTTTCGAAAAGATAATACCCTGCAGGGTGTCCCAACTTAGCCCATTATAAGCTCTCACGGTCAACGAAGGATATTCCTTCTACGGGAAGACCCGATCAATCTCGGAATCCCGGACTACAAGACATTTCGACAGCAATAAAACAAGACCAGCAAAGCCACCGGTTGTGCCGACAAATCCCGATAGGAGCTGCACATATCTCGTTCTCGGGGCACATCTAGATGAGACAGGCTACGAGTAAAACCAAGCCTCGAGTTTCCCGTGGTGGCCCATGAAATGGCTCGGTTCGGGCCAGCACTCGAAGGAGAACGGGTCGGGGGGGGTTAAAAAAAATATTACCCGCGGGCGCGCGAAAACCTAGGGGAAAAAGGCTTAGGTGGCAAATGGTAAAACCAATGTTGGGCCTTGCTGGGGGAGTGTTTTTCAAAGCAAAGTGTCAAGGGGTCCCATAAATCACCCAACCGTGTAAGGAACGCATAAAAATCAAGGAACATAACATCGGTATGGCCGGAAACTAGGGTGGCAAGAGTGGAACAAAACACGGGCATAAGGCCGAGCCTTCCACCCTTTACCAAGTATATAGATGTATTAATTATAGCAGATATATATTGTGATATCCCCAACAAGTAAACATGTTCCGATCAGGAACAACATCTCCATGTTCCAACAAGGAACAAACTTCAACTTCACCTGCAACTAGCAACGCTATAAGAGAAATTTGAGCAAAGCGGTAACATAGCCAAACAACGGTTTGCTAGGAAAGGATGGTTAGGGCTGACATGGCAATATGGTTGGCATGATAAGCAAGTGATAGGCATCGTAGCATAGGCATAGCAAAAGAGCGAGCAACTAGCATAGCAAAGATAGAAGTGATTTCGAGGGTATGGTCATCTTGCACGCAATGTTCTCGAGTTGTCGAAAGCTTGATCCTCGTAAGCATTCTCAACGGGTTCCTCGTTCACGTACTCGTCTCCGGCTCTACCCAAAGCAAGAACACAAACAAAGGAACCACAATAAATCACGGTGCAATGCACAATCAACATGATGCAAAACATGACATGATATGCGAGATGTGATATGCAATGCGATAAAAGCGCCCGAAAGGAAAATGATGAACCATGCATCAACTTGGCAAACCAAGTATGCCACTGGAAAGATGAGATGATTTCGGTTGAAATCGATATAAAGATCACCGGAATCGGATGCACGGTTTGGAAATGACAAGCAAAACAAGAATGGCACAAATCTGCCATTAACAGCATGATGCCACTTAGCAAGCAACAATAAATTAAGCTACTGCACCCAAACGTATCAACAAAGTATATGGCAGTGATCTACACAAGATGCTTGACAAAAGATGAGCACTGAGCTTCGGCTAAATCACATCATAACAGGTTCAAACAAGCATGGCAAAAGTGCACAAAATATCAGGATGGACATGGCAAAAACAGCATCAGTTTGCAATGTTCAGAGCAACAAAACTACATGCTACAGGAACTTAAAATAGCAAAACAAGGCATGACATGAATCTACTCAAAGCATAGAACAAAAGTCCCTTACTGACCATAAGTCAAAAAGGATCAGAAAATATAGTAACACCCATGTCAATATTGAAAGTTTCGTTAACAGATTCAGCAACATGGCATGTCAAAAACTGATAACAAGTAGGCATGTTTAAGAGCTCGATGCACTCACTACAGAGCTTTATATGATAAACTAGGCATACATACGTCAAGAAGACATGGCATAGAAGACATACATGGCAAGAACAATAACATAGCATACATGGATCAACCACAACAACCTTGGCAAAATTGAATAACATGTAAACAATCTGCCAGGAAACATTTTATAGCAAAAGTAGAGCTCGATTGACTCAAGCTATGGTACTCCATAATTCCAAACAAGGACATGGATGGATAGAGAAAGACATGTTTAACAAAACATCCTTACTGAAGTATCTCAAAATATGCATGGATCTCTCGGTAGCATCAAGTTAACATGGCATCAAAATATCAGCAAAACAGAGCTGAAAACAGCAACATCAGGACACCTACTTTGCATGCTTGTGCTAGTCACCACATAGATCACAAAAATACATGGCATACACCCCTGGAAAGATGGCATGGCATATTACAAAACACATGTAGGACTCAAATTCATAGGGTGCACACATCAATCATGGAAAAAATAACAAAAGTGGAGGTTCTGTTAAGAAACAGAAACTAAGATCACATAGCCTTCTTCTAACAGCATTTCGGGCATCAAGATGAGCTCAAATGAAAATGATGCAATGAGGGAAAGGATCTACTCTTCGAGGCGAACATTTTGACATATTATACGCGCAAAATGGAGCTACGATGACAGACATATAGCATGAAGAAAATGACACAAAATATCAAAACTTCGGGGACTTAGACGATTTTTGAGGTCAACCCTCGATCTAGGGTTGCACGGAACCCGAGGCGTGGCGCTCGCCGGAGTGGATGCGGGTGGCCGGAGAAGGGAGGCGGCCGGCGGGCGGCGAGGGTGGCGCTGGCGGCGGGCGAGGCTCACGGCCCGGGCGGCGAGGCGGGCGCTGGGAGTCATGGGCGTGAGCCGGGCGACCCGGGAAGCTGGGCGGCCGGAGGTCGGGCGCCAAGCGGTGGCTGCCGAGAAGAGAGGCCCATGAGGCGAGCGGAGGCCGGGCGAGCTCCGGGCGGAAGCAGATGCGCCGGGGGAGCTCCCATGGAGGCGCGGGCAGAGGCGGGCGGGCTCGCTGAGTCGACCGGGCGAGGGCGGCGGGGTTCACGGCGGCCACGGCGGGCGCCGGAGGCGACGGGCGGCGGCGGGTTTCGTCCCGGGCCCCGGCGGGCTCGGCGGGCTACGATTTATCCGGGCCGGGAGGGCCGGGCAAGGTGGTGGAGAGAGAGAGACCGCACGATGAGGTGGCGGCGCGTGAGTGGAGGAGGAGGCGGCGACGCCGACGCGTGGCGTCCTCCGATTCGTCGGAGCGACGTGGCGGCGGGGCTGGACACGTCCGGCGGCGGAACGGACACGTCCGACTGCGGGAGGAGGAAGATGGCTAGGGTTGGACTGCGCGAAAAATCCGGGAGGGACACATATTTGTAGGTAGAGGGAGCTAGGAGACTCCAAATGAGGTGCGGTTTTCGCCCACACGATCGTGATCGAACGACGGAGAGCATGGAAGTGACTTAGATGGGTTATTGGGCTGTTTTGGAGGGGTGTTGGGCTGGAACTTAAAAGAGGCCTTTGCGAGAGTGCGGTTAACCGTTGGAGTACCAAACGAGCTCCAAATGACGAAAACTTGACCGGTGGTCTACGGGTGGTATACCAAGGCCACTAGACAAACCTCGGTCCATTCCGAGAAGGTTTAGTACCCGCACACGGAAAAACGTAAAAGGGCCGCCGGGGAGATAGGAGTGTCGGATTGCAAAAGCGGACAACGGGAAAAATGCTCGGAATCATGAGGCGAACACGTATGCAAATGCGATGCACATGATGACATGATATAAAATGCATGACATGGACAAAATGCAAAAAGGAGAAAAAACCCAACCACGGAGGGAATATCATATCACAATGCCGAAAATGGCAAGAGTTGGAGTTACAAAAATGGAAAGTTACTTCCGGGGTGTTACACAGATGAAGAAGAGGAGGAAGAGGAAGAAGAGAGTGAAGAGGAGGAAGAACACGATGAAACAATGCCACAAGACCACCAAACAAAAGACAGAAAACACAAGGGAATGCTGCTGTACAGAAACAACCGAGAACGACACCGCATACAAAAAACCAGGTAGGAGCACGAAAGGATGCAATTCACAACGTTGGAAAACAAAAGCCACCATCAACCATCACACAAGGAGCAAAGAAGGATGCAGTTCACATCATTGGAAAACAAAAGCCGCCATCAACCATCACGCGAGGAGCAAAGAAGGATGCAGTTCACAACATTGGAAAACAAAAGCCGCCATCAACCAGCACGCGAGGAGCAAAGAAGGATGCAGTTCATAGCACTGGAAAACAAAAGCCGCCATCAACCAGTGCGCGAGGAGCTACAAACACAATGGTGCAAAGACAAGAACCAACAACATCACCACGAAAAACAAAAGAAAGTGCGACATTAGACACGCTGCAGTCACTGTGAAGAAGCAGCAGATTAACGACCAAATAGATGAAGTTCAATAAATTAATCATATACATAGTAGTTTTGTTATCTGTACGACTTATGTATCAGTTTAAATTTTGTATAAACAGAAATTTCCCGCTGACTATGAGTTCTTCAACTAAACCATATTGAGAGAAATGATGTATATAGTAAACCATATATATAGCAATCTAGAGTAAACATTGACACATTTTGATCCACAAACCATAAAAAATGCAGTTTGCTCACAGGCAGCACGAAGTTCTGACTTATAATTCAAGTGGTTCAGATCACAAAAGTACTTATTACAAAACACATCAAAAGATGAAGCGTTTGGTATGCAAAAGTAGTTATTACAATCAACCTCATAACCTTAACCAATCACGTCGAACGTGATTCTAACCATACGATCCTCGTGTTCAAAGAAGTTGAGGACAATAACTTGCTCATACTTCAGGCCACTATCAATGACAAATTCCTTCAAGCCTTTCTGCCGATATAGCCGCCCAGTTGAGTTTAATACGTCCGCCTCGCCAGCCCTTATAAACGTGCCGAGCGGGCTCTCCGTGGGCGAGGTGGGACTAAACGATACCGCTCACACACAGCACACCGGGAACCAGCCGCGTTGACAGGCTTACTTGAGCCGAATGCGTTTTCACTCCTCTAACACAGGCCCAACACGCTAGAGTGGTTAAAATAACACATCACACTAAAAAACAAATAAGTACAAAAAACATCAAAGAAAAATGAGAAACATTTTTTAAATGAATAACAACCACAAAAAAAAATGTGTGTGGAGCCTTTGCCCGAAAACTTCTGATTCGCTCTCATAAATAAAATGCAGGAAGCCTGAAGTCAACGTACAAATGCAGTCCGCGACCTACAACAATGCAGTTCGTCACGTGGAAGCATGAAGTATTGCTACTTTTGAAACGCAGTTCTCTTTCTACCGCATTGCAGTAGGGCTAAAATGAAGAATGCAACCCTTTTAGTTAAGCAAAGCAGTCCGATACCCCTATCCACACTACCCTCCATCCACACAAAAGATGCATCACCATCACCTATAAAAAAAGAAAAAATAAGAAAGAACACCATAAAAAAGTAATGTGCATACATCTATATGCATCCTGACCCGATATATTACAGTATATGAAGAATAAATTTCACTTGCATGCAGTACACTTTGTGGACACAGGCTGTTCCGTCGTGATACCGAAGAAGTGCACTTACTAGGAAATTTCACCGAAAACACAATTATCAAATTTTCTGACAGTTGCGTGCATACCTGTACTTGTCACGAAAAAATAGGCGACGATGTCCGGATTCCCTACACACTAAGACAACCTCCTCATAGTAGAACCTTTCCGCAGTTGCCACGTAACTAAAAACACAGCCCCACCATGCTACCACCCCGCTCCACCACTCCCACGTCCTGTCACGGAGAGCAAAAGAGAAAACACAACTGCTTCGTCCCCCCCAAAAACCCCATTGCATCTTCTTCTCGCCACTTCCTTTCACTAACCTCTCTCTCGAGAACAAACGCGAGAGAGCAGAGGAGAGCCATGGCGGATGCACCTCTGTACAAGCAGCGCCGCACGTACACCAGGGAGCTCCACGACGTCGACCTCCACGGCAATGACAAGCTCCATGTCGTTTGCACAAGAAAGGGTCAAGGCGTGGACAAGTTGCTGTCCACGCTCAGGAGGAAGCTCGGTGAAATGCTTGTAAAACTAGTCGGCGTTGATGTTGAGTACACGCACTACATGAAGCCACAGCGGGCAGCAGTGCTCCAACTATGCGTAGAAAAAGAATGCCTTGTGTACCACATCTCTGCAGCTAAAGACAAGCAAGAATAATTACAATCTGTACTATTGGTTGTCAATATTGATTTTAAATTATTTTCTTCGCAAATGCCATCATATAAACTTTGGTTCTCATTTTTAAAAACCATGGCATAGGAATTCATTGACAGTTTTCATCTGGCTCCATGTAACTCATGTGTTCAATTCTTGAATTAGATGATCTGGTGATCCACGCAGTTTTATTTTGTTTTACCAAATACAAATTATCTGCCTGAACAATAGAAAACTGCACCATTACTGCCTACTTTCAAAGATCATAGTCCAGACTATCTAAAACATGTATGAAATTCAATTCAAGAAAACAAGCATGCACAAACATGCATTATTTATGGAATCTATTATGAGATTTACTAGTTATGCTGTACAAAAGTATTAGCAGCTACTCACTGCAACAGATTCAGGGATTCATATTGCACTTCAGTTTCAGAAAAATCAAAAAATGTTGGTGGTTCTAAAAATAACTGGTACTGTCTCACTATATCCAGTCTATACAAACATCTTGCAGGCCAATGAAACTAGACAAATTCCTCATGAATGATGAATACACCTTCGCCGGATTCGCCATTGAAGGAGACAAAAATAAGCTGAAGCTACCTGGCTTGGAGATCAACTCTGACAACTACACTAACATTTAGGTGGAATGGACAGACCCATACAATAAAAGCAGTTTGACTCTTTGGATGATGTTGCTGGCAGGCTGATCGACATTCACTATGATGACATGAAGAACTAAATCAACCACACGAAAGACCATACTCTCTAGGGGTTTTTCCCGCTGCCAGACAAGCTTATCAAGTATGTAGCAATAGATGCACTCGCAACCTACGAGTCATGGAGAATCATCTACGATGTCATAATGGGACTGGACAGGGCAAAAAGAGAAAAAGATGTGAAGAAGAAGAACAAGGCTGTAATCCCATGCAGCAACTAGAAATGAACAGGGCTATGTTTAGTTTCATTTTACTTTAGTGGTTGTGTTGTTCCTTGTTTCATGTCTGCTAGGTTTTTCTTATGTCCGTTGCTTCATATCAAACATTTCTTTGTAAAAACAATGTCGTTGCACTAGGTAATGATTGCCGAGTTTGTATTAGAAAAATCTAATGTGTGATACCAAAACATACTACCCACATACAAAACATACTAAAAAATGTTAAACAAAAAAATTAAGTACTCTGACTACAACTCATACTTAAAAAAGAAAGATGAATGCAATTCACTAAGATAAGCAGTACCGATGTGTCCACATGCAGACCACAAGATTAATTATAGAAAAAGACCAATAATATTAATATTTCTAAAAAATTATAATCCGCAGACCAGTCTAAACAAAGGTGAATGCAGTTCATCGAAGTAATATTAGGCAGTTCACAAAGTGTATACATGAAGTGCAGAACATGCTTAAATGAAACACGAGAGGGACTACAGCCACTTTCATGCAGTGCACAACACACAAACTTGGTACACGTAGTGCACTGCGCAATGTTGGTACAAGCAGTACAAATGACATCATTTGTACTACCACGAATACATGTACTGCAAAAGAAATAAAATGCTTGAAATATGAGAAAAATTGACCACCCAGGTGCGACCAGGCCCCACAGTAGGCGAGTCGTTCTGAGCCACGATGCATTGGGCCGGGCACACATGGCCCCACAGGTCAGAGAGGAAAGAGCAGTGAGTGCCGTGTATAAGCACCCAAATAAGTAACCTAAGGAGTTCGATACGGTTGCCTCACCAGCGCTTATAAACAGACCTACCGCGCTCCCCGCAGGCGAGGTGGGACTAAACGATACCGCCCACACATAATGCAAGAGCAAAACACCCGTATAGGCTGACTTGGGCCGAATGCGTCTTACACCCCAACGGACCCAACACATTCTCACAGCCTAAAACCAAGAAGCCCCACGACGCACAACTAGCACGCAACTCTAGTACCCTCGCACCTACAAAAAATGCAGTCCGTTGTGCAGTTAGGTATGGGAATGAAGATATGCTATCAATTAAGCATTGTAGTTCGCGTAGATGATTGTTTTTTACAGCCAACCAAGAACACTACCACGGCTAGCCCGCGTCAAATCGCCTCCTCCACTTGGTGATTCTTTTTTCTTGGCTACCACGGCACAACCCCCCCATCACACCCTGACTTGGTTGACAGGCGCACGGGGTGTGACAGGGGGGGGCGACGGGGTGTGACGGACTCGCCTACGCATGCGGTGCCACGACATGCCGCGTCGCCGCCTGCTCCGGCTCGTTCTAGGCCCGACCTTGCAGGGGGTGGGGAGGGGGTCATCACCCCCCTCCCTACCCCCTGCTCGGCCTCGTGCTAACACATGCAGTGCGCTTGGTTGACAGGCGCAGTGCGGCTATTCTGTTTTTCCAAAACACTAGAACGCACGCAACCCCAGAGCCACACCCCTAAGATAGACAGGGGGCGATGGGGTGTGACGGACTCGCCTACACATGCAGCGACGCGACACGCCGCGTAGCCGCCTGCTCCAGCTCGTTCTAGGCTCGGCCTCGCAGGGGGGTGGGGAGGGGGGTCACGACCTCCCTCCCCACCCCTTGCTCGGCCTCGCGCTAACGCACACAGTGCGCTTGGTTGACAAGCGTAGTGCGGCTATTCTATTTTTTCAAAACACTAGGACGCACGCAACCCCAGAGCCACACCCCTAATATAGACAGGGGGCGATGGGGTGTGACGGACTCGCCTATGCATGCGGCGCCGCGGCACGCCGCGTTGCCGCCTGCTTTGGCTCCTTCCAGGCTCGGCCTCGCAGGGGGAGGGGAGGGGGGTCACGACCCCCCTCCCTACCCCCTACTCGGCCTCGCGCTAACGCATGCAAAAATAACTCAACCTCCAAATAAGTGCCACAAATAAAACAATGGGAGGGGGGGGGGGCAATCCCCCCTCCCTTGAGAGGGGATGCATCAAGTACACGCAAAAAAGAGATGCGGGAAGCAACTCTAGACAATGAAGTGCATTTGGTTAGACAAAGCAGTGCAGTATCATAAAGCAATGCAGTTCAGAATACATACATGAATACAAGGGCTGCAGCAAGTACAACAAATACAGGTGCAGTACAAAAATATACAGGAAATACAGGTGTAGTACAAAAAAAAATATAGGTGCACATGGAAGAACATATATATATATATACTATATGGTTTATTTATATAAAATGAAACACAAACAAATTCGTCCGTATAGGCTGCTGCAAAAAGCAGACGAAACACAAGAAATAGAAAAACTAGTCTTTTCATACATTATCTACCTTAGACAACACACAGTACACAACATGAACCACAACATGAACCCTAGTTCTTGTCCATACACATGTTTTTAACCAGAAAAAATGCCAAATGACTGTTACTGCGTCTATGACTGCGACAGGGAAGTAAGCCCGAGGCTTGCAATTAGATCGTGTAGCTCAGGCAGCATGTCTTTGCAATACAACATGTTCAAAGGATTAAACAACAGCTGGAAAATGTACTCCGCCTACCAATCTTCAATAGCAGGCTGAGAAAAAATAAAAAGTGCAATCCAGTGATTAAAAAAAAGGTTGTCAAAAGAACAAAAAGTGAAAAAATAATAAATAAATAAAAACAATAACAAGAAAAAGAAGAAACAGATAAGGTATTACATCGGATTTGACAATTTCGTCGACTATACATTGGCCGTCATACAAATGCGTCAACCTCAAAACATAGATTCCACACTCGTTTGTTCCCTGCGCTGGCACGACCAGGTAAGAGGGCTTTTCTGCCAATTTAACCCAGTCAGGGTGGTTCTTAGATTTATACAAATTTTCACCATAAATCGCCTTCAGCAGCTGAGTCATCCTCCTCATCTGGCAAAAAGGAAGCATGAAGTAAAATAACACACGCCATAGATAAATAACTATTCAGACGAACCGAAAAATACAAAGTTCTTCTCAACATCTAGACAGTCCCTCTTTTAAATGCACATGAGGTCATTCCCTTTTATCACTCTTTTACACATATTGGGTGTGTGTGTGTGTGAGAGAAAATGTAGTTCTATGACGCACATGTTGCAGTGCACTATATTAACAAGTGTGGTGCTATGTGTGCTAACATTGCGTGCGGTTAAAAAAATGCAATAGGACAAACACAAAAAAGCTTTGCACTTGGCTAAAAAAATAACATACCACTTCAGTGCAATCTGAGTGGTAGTCAGTCCTACGCCACTTTGTCGTGAAATCAGGATGGCTAGTGTATTTCCTAGTGTCATGGATGTCAATCGTCTGGCGATGCTGGTTCATCGTGTATAAGGAATAATGACCATCCTTGGAGCGCGGCATCATAATCTGTCACATCAAAAAACAAAATAAAAAATGAAAGTTCATTCGACACGTAGCACTAGGACCACTGTCACATCAAACAAGAAAATAAATGACGGAAAACAATGGCCTTACCAGTTTTGCGTCCAACGGGTTTTCGTCACCGCTCACAAAAACCGTGAACTGCTTAACGCATCTTCTAAAACAAATGGGGGATGCACAAGTGGCAACATAGGGCTTCCTTCATCATCTTTCTTCACAAAGGTTTCCATTTGAAGAACATACTGCATAGAAAAACAACAAAAACAGGACATGAAAAAAAGAATAAAACATGCATGCATGCATGGACATGAAAAAAGCAGTACAAGTGAAAAAATGACAGCACATGTTTACCGTGATAAATAAAGGTGAAAGTAGCACACGTTCACCAGAACGATAAACTAAACTCATTTCAGGGTCTTGCTTCCAGTACTTGATGACAAAATCCATGATATACGAGTCCATTAAAACTCCTTTGCCAAATGTATTATAGATATAGTCAACTTTGTAATTTTTGACATCACCAAAAGAATTATTCACCATCAAGAACGCGTTCCTGCAGTGAACATACATAGATGGGATCAAAAAAATAAACTTAAAAACAAAACACACAAAAAGGATGAAGGGCACACACATAAAACTTACTCGTGGTATTTGGTTACAAAATCTTTGCTGAGAACGAGATCCTTTATTATCCTCGCCTCATCAATATATTTGAACCTCAGAAGCTTAAATTTCTCTATAGAGCATCTCAACTTAAAAGCCCTCTCACCTACCCTCTTGTTCGAAAATACTTCAGCCTCATCCACAGGAGGACGATTCATTGCTGCACTCCTAGTCCTAGTGACGGATGGCACCAGCGTAACAAAATCATCATCATCAACATCAACTACCTCACGAGGAGAGTCGGGGGGAGCAACCTTTTCACAATCAGGTCCAGGTCCAGAGACAACATCTGTGTTCAAAACATCTCCAGAATTCTTTGGAAAGATTTCAATGGCACAATCTTCCATAACTACCTCAGAACCCTGCAACTCAAACAATGATGTATAGTCTCCATGAAGACCCCCATCAGAACCTGATAACGAGGAGAAAAAACATGGGAACACTCAGCCCAAATACAAAAACAAAAACATTAAATGCATCTCAATAATATAAAAATGCAGTTCACTAAAGAAGAGAATGCAGCCCACTTGTATATAACAATGCAGCCCACTTGCCTAGAATAATGCAGCCCACTTATATAGAACAATGCAGCTCATTTGTCCAGAACAATGCAGCTTACTTGTCTACAGCAAATGCAGCTCACTTGTCTACAACAAATGCAGCTCACTTACAGAACAGATATATAGCCATCCATTGTAAATCACAAATCTCACTAAACATACTAGTAAAAAAAAGGACCTTAAGAAGCGGAAGCATGCAGTACACAAAAAAAGTGAGAGAAATAAAAGAAGTTCATTGAAACAAACCTTTATCTGCAAAATTAAAAGTGACGATAAGTCAAGGCAACACTTTGGTGATGTGAGCCAACGATAGAGCATGGCTTTTCTGATGTAGCCAATGTGCTCCACTCCAAACTTAGCAACTCGAGCACCATCCCAAGTCTGCAGGAATTGAAACATCTAGAATCCACGATCATGCCTGCAATAAAATAACAAAAAACATCAGCTTCACATAATGAAATATAAAAGAAAAGTTGAGCAGTATGGTAGACAGGGGCTACAAGGAACATACCCATTTGGCTGAAATGAGACAATAACACGTTTCAACACAAATCCATCAAGTGTAGGAGGATTTAACGGCTCAGCAGAGCTTGAGCTACCTTCTTTCAATGCACGTTTGATATTTTTAACCATCCTCCTAAAAATCCTGTTCGCATCATAGCTGCCAGGTTTGTTGAGCAACTCAAGAAATTCAAACCGCCTTTCCTTCAAATTCAAGGAGACTACACAATATTGACCAACATATGCCTCGTCTCTGGCGGATCAAATGTTGGAAACATGACCTGTTGGAAGTAATAAATAAATAAAAGAATTATAAGAACAAGAAAAATAACACTATAAAACCAACACACAAAAAATGGTCTTTGACACATAAAAACATTACTCACCATATCTTTTTTATCAACACGCTCCTTGGCTTTTGAAGGGAACATCAATTTCACACTCCTGCCTACACTACCACCATGCCAAATACTTGTCTGTCAAAATAAAACCAAACAAAGCAATAGTGCTCAAGCAAAACAGGTCATCATACGAAATCAGAAAAAAAAGAAAAACAAAAATTTGTGCATGCTTACACAAATATGGTACGGGACAACCATCGCCGGAGATCCCTTAAACTTATCTACCAGCAAAGAAACCCTAAGATCTACAAGGGCTGTAGTGAGCATCTCTTTATCCCAAAAAGATTCACCAACTTCGCCAATGGTAATATCAGACATCTGAGTTTTAAAAGCAATCATGTCCCTGATTTTTTTTTATGAAAAACTGAAACATAGGATACTACCAAAATAACAAGAACGAGAAAGGGCAAATACTGAAATTAGAAAATACATATGAACAAAACAATTTTTAAAAAGCCATACTTCATTTTTTTGTCCCTCCGAGTCCTCGTAACAGCACTATACAACTCATTGTATCTTTTCAAAAGAGCTGGATGAATGCTCGACAGTGTCACAGCAGGAAGTTCGTCATCTGTAATAAAAAAGGTGAAGTTCACTTATCCAAAAAATGAAGTTCAAATATTAAGATAAGGAAATTATGCTAGCAATTTTGAAAATCGCCAACAAAATATGAGGTTTCACTTATCATTAAACATCTAATGCAGCTACCATAGTAATTAAAAAATTAAATGAGAAAAACTTCAACTTCACTGTTCGAAACAAAAATCTTGCCTTCAGTTTCAGAGTCTTCATGCTGTTGTTCTTCAGAGCTGACCAAAACATTTACTTGGATAGGTTGCGAGGAAACCACCACAACCTCACTGGACTGCCCTACTATAGCAACATCAGCATTTGTCGGATGTTGGGTTCCGGCAGACCCTTAAGGTTCAAACACTGGGTGCGCACGAAGATCTCTCCCCTACCGATTTACGTCCGATCGCCTCGTGAGATCTAAGCTGGAAACGATGAACAACACAAGGGACACGAGATTTATACTGGTCCAGGCCACGGTTGTGGTGTAATACCCTACTCCAGTGTGTGGTGTGGTGGATTGCCTTAGGGGATGATGATGAACAGTACAAGGGGAGAACAACCTCGCGAGAGGTGTTCTTGGGCTGGTGCGATGAACTGCTTGGGTGAGTTCGATCGCCTCTCTCTCTGGCTACGCCTCCCTAGTCTTGATTCCAGATGCCTCTACTCTATGGTGGCTAGCTCTATTTATAGAGGCCCTGGGCCTCTCCCCAAATATTGAGCGGGAAGGGCGCCAACAACGGCCATTTCGAAGGGGAACATCTAGTACAAGTTATCCTGACTAAAGTTGGTCTTCGGCTGCCAAAAGCACTGGCGATGACGCCGTCTTGGGCTCCACGGTGACCTCCATCCTGCCGCTCCGCTGGTCTCGGTCTCGTTGCACCAAAATGGGAACCTTTGCCTGATGCCTGGTACTCCGTGTCTGTGCTTGCCCCCTTTGCACCAAAGAGGAAACAAGGACATTGCGCAGGCTGGCGCCCGCCTGGCCTCGATCGTCATGGCTTGCGTCACGCGCACCTCGTGAGGTACCCTGCCTTGATCTCTCCGCCTCCTCGCGAGCCTGCCTGGCAAGGCCACCCTTGAGGAAGCCCTGCGTCGTCCGCCCCGCGAGGCTTGGCCCCTCGCAAGGGTCTTGAGTCTTGTGTTGATGAAGATGGGCCGTATTGGGCCACCACTTGAGCCACGCCGCAGGCCGCAGGCAGGCTAGTCTGGGGACCCCCGTTCCTAGAATGCCGACAGTAGCCCCCGGGCCCAAGGCGCGCTCGGACTTGGCCCAGCAGAGAAGCGAAGGGGCAAGTGCGGAATGCCGCGGGCCCCGTCAGCCTGCGGCCTTGGGCGCCGCGTGGCGGTTGATTGGACGTGGGCGTCTCCACTTACCCACACTGCCTCGGCAACTGCTCGACTGACAAAAGGCTGGCTCTGGGTTAGCCTCACCTCATTACCCGTGTTCCTCTTGCTCCAGATCCCCTTTTTGCTCTTCGCCTTCCTGCCTCCAAAATCTCCAGATCTGCCGCATTCCTTCTCCTCCAGCGAACTATGGCTCCCCGCAAGACTCCAGCTGGGGATGCATCGGCCTGGTACTCGCCGGCCCTGGTCTCTCCCAACATGATGGAGAAGAATCTCACCCTCACACGCCGGATGGTAGCATCGCAGGTCAACGAGATGGGGGAGACCACGCTCCGTCTTGGCTCCGCCCAGCCGGAGGAAAAGGGGAGCACCTTCTATCCCTTCTTCATGAACGTCGTCCTCGCTGGTCTGGTTCCTCCCTTTTCTGAGTTCTTCCTTGCTGTCCTTCACCAGTACCGGCTGCATGCTTTGCGTATCCACCCCAACTCCATCCTCCTCTTGTCGATCTTCGCCTACTACTGTGAGGCGCACGTCGGGGTGGCGCCCTCCGTGGCCTTGCTGCGCCACTTCTTCTCCCTCCGGGTCTTCGGTGGCAATATCTCGGCGTGCGCGACTTTTGTCGCGTACTCTGAGTCCAATGCCATCTCGAAGGCTGGGAAGAGGGCCGAGGGCTTCCGGAGCAAGGGGTCATGGTGAATGCTGGGTGTCACAACCCCCTGCTGGAGCTGCCGATGAAGAAGCCCGAGGCCGTTGAGGCGTGGTCCCACACGAAGCTGGATGACAGGCGGGCGAAGTGGGTGCTGGAGAAGATGAACGCCGACCTAAGGCCGGGTAGTCTAAGGACGGCAAAGCTGACCGGGGCCTCGCTCCTGAGGGAGTTTCTGTCGCACCGGGTAGCCCCTCTTCAGGCGCACTCGCGCCTGCTGTGGAGGATCGCGGATGAAGATGCCATCCTCCGCCTGAGCTTGGACGCCCTGAGCGACGAGGATCTGACCGCGGCCCTGCGCTGCTTGGTTGGAGAGGAAGTGGCAGGCCCGGCGAGTGCTCTGGTCCCTTTGTTTTTCCGTGATGACTAGGAGCTGGTGGTGGACGCCATGCCCACCTTTGACGGGGTCGGCCTGGTGCCGGCGGAGGATCCTGAGGGCCAGGCGGCGACGGCGACGGTGAACCTGTCCTCTGGTGAATCCAGCGGAGAAGAGGAGGGAGATGGTGATGAGGATGAGGAGCGTGACTCGGAGGCGACCTTTGAGGGGACGGGGGAGACCTCCCCCTGGCGTAGGTCCAGGGCCCTCCGCTCCTTGCCTGACAATGACGAGGCCAGCACCAGGCGAGAGGGGGAGGACACGCCCCTGATCCCGAGGAAGGACAGGTCCGGGCTGATCCCCCAAGGGTCTACCCCACCCCCCGCATCGGCCGAAGTCAGCTCCAGCCCTTCTGGCGCGCCTTCGCCTGCGACTGGGCCTCCTGAGGTTGAGCCACGCAAGAGGCTTTCAGGATTCAAGCTTGGCCGGAGTCCGTGGGGTCCCGCGGCGGTCAACAAGTAAGTATCCGAACTTCGCCTCGCTCCTGTCTTTTGCTATCTGGATCTGACGTCTTCTACCGGGTAAGCTGCTGCCTGCTGCGAAGAGGCTGAAGGGAGGCGCGGCAACCCCGCCTGAAACCGGCTCGTCAGCCGTGGCCGCGTACCCCGCCCGATCATCCTCGCGAGGCTAGCAGGAACGCTCCGGCGAGGAGTCAGCCCCCGTGGCCCCGTTGACTCTGGAGGTGCCTGTGCTTGACACTGGCACCGAAGTTGCCAAGACTCAGGAGGTCCCTGCCTCCCAGGTTGTGATTACGCTGCCGTCTTCTCCTCCTACTCCGCCGGCTCCCGTCTCCTCTGCTTCCTCTGCCGCCTTGGACCGTGCTGCCGATGAACTGAACCGGCCGCAGGAGGACCTCCGGAGCGTGGACCCCCGCCTGGTGGCCGGGCGCCTGGAGTTGGTCTCCAGCTGGGCTAGTTCTGACGCCTCCGTCTGAGCAGCGCTGAGCCATGCTGTGACGCCTTCCGAGGAGGGGAAGCAAGCCACCTCCCAGGCCATGGCCGCCCGTGATGCGGCGCTGAAGGACGCTTCAACCGTCAAGGGCCACTGCGAGAAGCTGGAGGGCGAGCTGGGAGAGCTGCGTGCTGAGCTTGCCAGGGAGGTTCACGGCCGCCAGGCGAAGGAGGAGGAGATGAAAGCTCGGGAGGCTACTGTCAAGGAGTGCGACGCCGAATTGTCAGTCGACCGTGACCAGCTGAAGACGCTGGAGCAGGCGCTGAAGGTGGAGAGGGTCGAGCAGGACGCCGGGGCGAAGATCCTGGCCGAAGAACGCACGGCTTTCGCGCTCTACGAGGAGTGGCCCGCGTAGCGCTGAAAACGCTCTACGACGGGGGCCTGGAGAAGCCACTGGCCGGAGCCAAGGAAGGCCCTGCTAAGCTGGTTCCCTTTCTTGTCAAGGCGCTTGAGGAGGTCGTGATCGGCCCCATGGCTGAAGTCGAGGCTCGCGTCCTCTCCTCCGTAGCGCTGACGCGGATCCTCAGCCACGTCTACCTTCGGGACCCCGACGCCAACCTTGATGACCTGCTAGAGCCCGTGGACGCCAAGCGCTCCGCCGCTGCTGCTGAAGCCGTCAAGGGTCGAGAGGAGGCCTTGCTGTCGAAGTTCCGCGCCTTCAACACCGCGCCCAAGCGAGGCGCTGCTGGCCCCGCAGCTCCAGGAGGTGGGGCTGCCAAGCGCGACTCCACCACGAGCGGTGGCGCGGCTCAGTGTTGATCTTCTCGCGGCCTTTTTCCTGCTTTGATTCCTGCAACATGCACGGTGCCTCGTGGAGGCGTTTAAATTTGTGTCTGGTATTGTGCGAACAATTTATGGTCTGTAATGTTTGCTTCTGGATTTGCTAGATTTTGCGATTTCCTTCCTATTTGCTTGTGTTCTACGTCGGGCAGGCCCGACCTCACGATACCTTAGCTACGCTTAGCCCCGGTCGGATCACCAGGACGGAACTAAGGAGTGAGGGGCTACGTGGCAAGTTAGGCTCCTGAGTCGCGATGCTCAGGAGTCCCCCTTGACGCTCAAACAACAAATAGGGAGGGGATGGAGGAGAGGATTTTGGTCGTTTTGCATCGGCAGGGTCCGGCCCCGCGCATACCTCAACCGCCGTTAGCCCCGGCCGAATCACGAGGATGAAACTAAGGAGTGAGGGGCTACGTGGCAAGTTAGGCTCCTAAGTCACGATGCTCAGGAGCCCCCCTTGACGCTCAAACGAGTCTTCATACCTTGGCTCCGCTCGGGGAGGGGCACGCGACGACCAGGTCCGTGGGACCTGGCTGGGTGGCATGTGCTCGGGCGTGGCTAGGGCGCAGCCCCCGTGTCCACCCCCCCTCGTGCGGCACTCCCGAGGGGAGGATTTGCGATGGTGCCAGACACTGAGCTCTGGGCTCCCTGAGGTTGACACAGCCGTGGGCTGCCCCCAGTTGTTTATCACCAGCGCGGAGCATAGTGCTTCCGTATGTGTACGGGCATAGCCGCTCCTCGGCAGTGTTGTCAGCCAGCTGAGCATGGTGCTTCCATCAGTGCGTGGGAGGGGCTCCCCTACGGGAGGAGCCCCTGGGCGCAGGCCAGCCCCGCCTACGACATGTGGCCGACACGATAGGGCTAGGAGAGGTGTATCTGGGCACCCGTGAGCCAGCGCGGGACTCACGAGGCCCTACCTCGAGGCGGGTTGCGCCTGGCTCTGGGCCTTTGTGGATGGTATGTTCCTGCAAGGTGGTTAGAATGCAAATGCCCTACGTCCTAAGGTCTCGGCCCTCGAGCAAGCTCAGCCGCCGCTGGTATGACAGGTCGCAATGTCGTGGGTCAAGGCCAGGGGGTGAGGGCTGGAGAGCCAGTAAGAGCCCCTGAGTCGCGATGCTCAGGCACCCCCTTTTAACGTGCAAGCGGTTCGCATGGGGAGAAATAGGCCCGTGGTGGGCGGCGATCAATAATCATGAATAGGTTAAGCATGAAGAAGCAAATCAACCTAGATAGATGCGGAGAAAGCAAACGCCACTGGGTCAGGCTCGAGCAGCTTGGGGATGATGCGGCCTGAGGGGCGCCCCCAACAAGATAAGCAGAAGATATAGGCAGAATGGATACATGCTGCAGGGACGGACCCACGCGACCTGGGAATGATGCAGCCCTGAGGGCGCTCCCAGCTGAAACAAAAACTGAAAAGAAGTCACCGATGTCATTGCAGTGAGCAGCAGTTGGTGCAATGGCGGTGCAGGGCGAAGAAGCCGATCCTTACGAGCCCTCGAGACTCCGAGCCTCGGGAGGCTCAGGAGGTCCGGGCGGCCCGTTGAGGTCCATCTCCTTCTCTTCCAGGAATGCGCGATGCTTGGCCAGCTGAGCTTCCAGAATGCTCCTCATCATGCGCTGGTGGGCTGCAGCTGCGTTCGGCAAGCCAAAGGGCATGCGAACGAAGCTGTGCGGCGGGCCCGCGCAACGCCCCACGCGCGAAGGCCAGAAGCACTCCTGAGAAGCGACTCGATTGAGCCCTGGGTAGTCAATGCAGATGCGCAACCCGCCATCCTCGCCTGGATGGGGAGCTACGCCGGTCAGATGGCGGTTGCCGCGCATGACTCTTGATTCCTCCACATCCTGAACGGCCTTGGTGATGAACTCCTGAGGGTCGGGTCCTTCCTTCCTTACGCCTTCTTGAGGGAAACGTGCCACGAAGCATGCCTCCAAGTGGTGCGCAAGCGCCTCCCTAGTGATCTTGGCAAGGTCGGTGGCTCCCCAGGAGAGAGCCCCCGAGCCCTGCCCGAGGAGGGCGCTGGGCGCGCCTTCCTATGCGATGGAGGGTGGCGCCCCTTGGACGGGCGCATGTCCAGACGTGGTGCCTCCGGAGGCGCCTGCCTCCTGAGGCCTTGAGCCAGGTGACGTCTTCTTTTTCTTGGGAGATGCTCCAGGGAGGTTTCCACTCTTGCTGTCCGGGTCCTCGATCGACGTGGCCTGGAAGGCGCGCTCGAGGGAGCACACCGCATCCTTCTCTTCGCAGGGGACCGTGATGACCCCACCGCTTCCTGGCATCTTGAGGACGTTGTAGCCATGGTGAGTCACTGCCATGAACTTGGCCAGGGCTGGGTACCCGAGGATGGCATTGTATGGCAGGCGAATGTGAGCGACGTCGAAGTCAATGAGCTCGGTGCGGTAGTTGTTGCGCCGCCCAAAGGTGACAGGAAGGCGGACCTGCCCTATCGGGACAGTGGAACCATCAGTGACTCCTGAGAAAGGCTTGGTTGGCTGAAGCTGATCATATGGTACTTGGAGATTGTCGAATGTCTCGACGGACAGAATGTTGAGTCCTGCTCCGCCATCGATGAGGGTCCTGGTGACTTGCACATTGCTGATGACTGGGGAACAGAGCATTGGGAGGACACCGGCCGTCGCCGCGCACTTGAGCTGATCCGCCGAGCTGAACGTGATGGCGCACGCAGACCACCTGAGAGGGCGCGTGGCCTCAAGCTTGGGGAGGATTGCATTCACTTCGCGAGCAAACTGCTTGAAGATGCGCTGTGAGGCTGGGGCCTTAGCACCGCCTAGGATGCAAGCGATTGCATGTGGCTCTTGGAAGCCCCCAGCCGCCTCGTCGTGATGATGGTCTTCATTCCTTCTTGGTGGTGGTGGCAGAGGAGGAAGGCCTGTGTTGCCTTGCAGGCGGTCCTCGCGAGGCTGATCTCTCGAGGCTCCCTTGCGAGGCTGGTCCTGCCAGCGGTCCTCGCGAGGTCGGTCATGCCACCCTTGGCGAGGGCCACGGTCGTCCCATCGTCCTCCACCTCTTGCTCCGCCTCGGCCGTAGCCCCGATCGTTGCGCTCGGGGCGTCGACCGACGCGGCCTTCTCGCACGGCCCTGAGCTCTTGGCATTCGTTGGTGTTGTGGGTGTGGAGATCGTAGTACACACAGTACCGACTGCCCTTGGACGACTCCGGCTGATCCCTGCCGCGCTTGGTGTCCGGCTCTGCTGCGAGTACAGCTGCTCCCTTGCGCTTCACATCCTTGGCCTTGGATTTCTTCTCTTCTGGGTCCGCTGCTGGGAGCTCAAGAAGGGCGAGGCGCCCTTCCTCGGCCCTTGCGCACTTGGTCGCCAGGTTGAACAACTCGAGCGTGACGCAGATCTTCATGGATTGCCAGCTCCTCCTTCATCTTGTCGTCACGAACGCCATCAGAGGATGCCGAAATGATGGCCTCCTCAGTCACCTTGGGGATCTTGAGGCGAGCGTTGTTGAAGCGCTGGACGTACTTCTGCAAGGTTTCCCTAGGCTGCTGCTTGATGCGGCGCAGGTCACCCACGCCGGCGGACGGTCGCTAGTGCCCTGGAAGTTGGCGAGGAAGCGGGTGCGCATCTCCTCCCAGGAGGAGATCGTGCCAGAGCTGTGTTCAGAGCCAGTGCGGGCACCGTCCTTGAGCGCCATGGGAACCAGTTCGCCATGACCTTTTCGTCCCCGTTGGCGGCTTTGATGCCCAGCTCATAGAGCTGTAGGAACTCCACGGGATTTGTAGTGCCGTCGTAGCGGGGAGGCAGGTCAGGCTTGAACTTGCCTGGCCAGGCGACACTGCGCAGCTCGGGGGTGAAGGCGCGGCAGCCTGCGGTGGCCACCGGAGCCCTCTGCTGATGCTGGGCTTGCTCCTGCGGATTCCCACGCGCCGCCGCTTGGAGCAGTGCGGGGTCTTGGCGTGCTGGCGCAGGGATGCGGTCATGGCGCACTAGTGCTGGGAGCACGCGGGCGCCGTCTTGGGGACGAGGGATCTCTTGGCAGCTCCGTTCTTCTTGCGCGCAGCACCAGACGCAGTGGGTCTAAATCCTGGGCCGCGCACCTTGGAGCCAGGGCGCCTTCTTGGGGAGGAGGTGGTGGGGGCACCTCCTGATCCACGCCTCCCGCGCAGGATGGAGGGCGAGGAAGCGAGAGGGACGACATAGGAGAGCCCCCTGCGGCGCTGACGAGCTCGGTGATGCGGGCGAGCCAGTCCACGTAGAGGTCGTCGACGGGGCGGTAGTGCAGGAGCTCACGCGCGCCAGAGCGGCCGCGGCGTGCGTCCGTGGGAAGCGCGACAGTCGTGGGACGATGAACGGTGAGTCGATGACGGGTGGCAGTGTGGCCTTCCGCCGCACCGATGGATGCGTAGACGAGGCTCGCTGCCGTTCCCGCCGGGCCGGTGGCGGCGTTGGCGGAAGGCGACGGGAACGACGGGGTGCCGCGAACGGCGCCCGTCGGGCGACGCTGGCGGCGAGAGCAGCCCGACGCCGGCGCGAAGCTTCGGCGGCGTCGGCTACCGTGGACACGACGGAAGATCGAACGCGAACAGCAGGAGAAAGATTCCGGCGCACCCCTACCTGGCGCGCCAAATGTCGGATGTTGGGTTCTGGCAGACCCTTAAGGTTCGAACACTGGGGTGCGCACAAAGATCTCTCCCCTACCGATCTACGTCCGATTGCCTCATGAGATCTAAGCTGGAAACGATGAACAACACAAGGGACATGAGATTTATACTGGTTCGGGCCACCGTTGTGGTGTAATACCCTACTCCAGTGTGTGGTGTGGTGGATTGCCTCAGGGGCTGATGATGAACAGTACAAGGGGAGAACAGCCTCGCGAGAGGTGTTCTTGGGCTGGTGCGATGAACTGCTTGGGTGAGTTCGATCGCCTCTCTCTCTCTGGCTAGGCTTCCCTAGTCTTGATTCCAGATGCCTCTACTCTGTGGTGGCTAGCTCTATTTATAGAGGCCCTGGACCTCTCCCCAAATATTGAGCGGGAAGGGCGCCAACAACGGCCATTTCGAAGGGGAACATCTAGTACAAGTTATCCTGACTAAAGTTGGTCTTCGGCTGCCAAAAGCACTGGCGATGATGCCGTCTTGGGCTCCATGGTGACCTCCATCCTGCCGCTCCGCTGGTCTCGGTCTCGTTGCACCGAAATGGCAACCTTTGCCTGATGCCTCGGTACTCCGCGTCTGTGCTTGCCCCCTTTGCACCAAAGAGAAACAAGGACACTGCATAGGCCGACGCCCGCCTGGCCTCGATCGTCATGGCTTGCGTCACAAGCACCTCGCGAGGTACCCTGCCTCGATCTCTCCGCCTCCTCGCGAGCCTGCCGGACGAGGCCGCCCTTGAGGAAGCCCTGCGTCTTCCGCCCCGCGAGGCTTGGCCCCTCGCGAGGGTCTTGAGTCTTGTGTTGATGAAGATGGGCCGTATTGGGCCACCACTTGAGCCACGCCGCAGGCCGCAGGCAGGCAAGTCTGGGGACCCCCGTTCCCAGAATGCCGACATCATTCTCTGGGTTTACGACAGTCTGGTCAACCGCAACATCCTTGGATACCCACCTGCATGAGGCTCCACTGTGAATACATCAGGAACATCGTTCGGCGACACACAAATAGGAGAGGCAACAACTCTACCAGCAGGAACGGTATTCTCTAGCGGCTTCTCAATGCCAACATCAGGATCTTCGTGCTGACTAGGGGAAACAGTATCGTGGGACTCCTAAGCTACGGAAGGTTCTGCACTATCGATGCCAACCGATACAGAAGCGTCAACACTACCAGCAGCAGCAACAACACAGCCCCCCTGGTTCACATCAACATGAACTTCTACATTTTCATCTCCAGGCTGTAAAAAGATTTAAAAAGACACAATGATATAAATGAGTGAGGGGCTAATTAACACAACAACACACATTTCACTTATGTCAAAGACTGCAGTCCATATATGTAGAATAACTGCAGTTTACTTATGCCAAACACTGCAGCCCACATATGCAAAAAAGAACTGCAGTTCACTTCCGTCAAAGGCTGAAGCTCACACATGTAAAACTACTCAGCTCACATATGTAAATGAAATGCACATGAGTGAACAGAACAGCGTACGCCAAGCTTATAACAACAACAAAATATTAGATTTCAATCCACTAACAGAAAAACTAATTCCACTAAACCTTATCAGCTACAACATCCGGAGGGGACGATGCATCAGCCAAGTCCTCATTCTTCTCAGAGCCATAGTAGGAATCTTTGTGCACATCACAAGCAGCAACTCCAGTCTATGGGCATAGAACAAACCAAAACGAAAATGAGATGGTAACGACCAAAAAATAAAAAACTTCAACTATGCACAAGCAGTAAACATTTTACAATCGTGAGGTACACAAAAAATACAATAAAATGGAAAGCAAAAAAATGCAAGTTCAAGAAAAGAGGCACATGGCAGAACAGGCATGGCAGAAGTACTTGTACCTGACCAATTCCATCGTCCCTAGATGCGTGGACACCAGAAGATTCCACTCCAGCATATGACAAAAATAAATAGTCAGGAGCAGTCCACATAATACACGAAAGAGGCTCGAAAGCACAAAAAACCTAGAACGTACATTATCAGCGCCGGCGCCAGCATCGTGACGGTTCATTGCATCCAAAATGTGCTCAACATCCTTCTCATATCAAGCGCACTTTTCCTCCTGTGAATGTTTCAACTGAGCATACGTAGACCGAATATTCATCACTGCAATCTTCAGACTTTGAACCACACCATAAACAAAATTGTGAGCAGCAACAATATCTTCATCTCATGGGCCATGGCCAACAGGGGAAAACCAGCAACTGTCCTCAACCTGTCACTAGAGGTTGGCAAATCTTCAGTCAACTTCAAAATGTTCAGAAGAAGCTCATCAATCTCCTCGTGTTTTTTGCCGCCAACAAATGTTGTGTTTAGAAGGGCTTCTATTATCAAACATTCGACGAGCCGTGAAACCACGAGTAGGCGGCGCCTCATCATCACAGGCAAGAAGCTGGCTACAGATAGGCTCATAAAACCTAGCATGAGTGCTAGGCCCCGCATCAGAGCTGCCTACAACTGCAGCTGGACGGTTGTACACAATATCACCTGACGCCTTCCACTGCAAAAAAAGACAAGAAGGGAAGAGAAGTACACATGTGAGTACTAGAAAGTTTAGATTTATAATGACTGCACATTAAAAGAAAACTCTGATATTAAAAACTCAAATGCACTAACCGTCAGCTTCCCAGATTTGTAAGTTTCAAATAATCTTTCCCTTGACAAGCACATCCTCGTTGTATAACTTCATTAGGTCCTTGGTCGAATTGTGTGACGACGTGGCGTCAACGTGCTTAATGGCGAAAATTTGTGAAGCTTCAAGCGATCAAGATACATAATCAGGGGACAATGGCACAACCCTCTCGCACAATTTCGCTTGCTGCCTTCATGCGCCACCTCACCACAACCGCCTACAACTCATCAACAACAAGTCGACAAAGTCCTTCTGCGCCATAGCCGCATAATCCATGTTCTCTACCGTTGCAGCAACCCTAACCGAACGAACTGCAGGCCCAGGGCACAGCAAATTCTGTTGAAGTATCAGGAAGAACACGTTCACAGCAAGATCAACAGTCACATGATCATCTTCCTCCACCAACACCTTCAACTTCTCAAGCAAGTCCTTGACACCTATACTTTTGAATGGTCAAAGCCAAGCACATCCTTGAGGGCAGTCAACAATTCATCATGGCTCTTTGGCGGCGAGCATGGGTGCGATGTGATGTCCCATAGGTAAATCAAAACTGTGATGAATCGCACCATGATTGATTCAAGAACCCTGCCATTCCCAAAGTCCATTATCATGGTGGCGGGTCAATCACTTCCATCGAGCAGCACATAAGAATGCGCAACACATTTTTCTTTACTGCCAGTTCAAAGACAACACCGAATCCAGCATCCCGAACATGACTACAGTGTGCGTCTTTCAATAAAGCAGCAGCCTTGCAAACAGTGGGAGCGACAAACGTACGGTCTTGTTAAATCGAGAATCATCTCCCTCGGCATCATCTTGATTGCATTGCTCTTACTAGATTTCTTCCTCTGTGTAAATGGAAATGCAGTCCATATCAGAAGATTAGCCATAAAAAGAGACATAAAAAACATAGATAGAATAACAAATGAAGGAAACAAATGCAGTCCACTTCAACAAACCTTTGGAATAACATCCGACTCCCCACCGTAGTCAAGACCAACACCTTCATCGCCACCATCATGGGCACGCTTGGGTAGACTCTTAGATGAACCACAGTCTTTGCATCTACCAGTATGAACATCCCTCACAAAATTAGCAAGCACAAAGTCATCATCGTCAGAGTTGGGACCTTTACTAACATGTAGTCTCTTGCGCTGAGGATCCTTTCCACCAGCTTCAGCATTTCTCTTACCAAGATTCTTGTTCATGCCTGCAACACGTGGACTCCGCCGAGGAGTACCACCTTCCTCAGCAATAGAACTCAGCCTCTTCTTCTGCAAAGCAGGCTGATCTCTCGAGGCTCCCTTGCGAGGCTGGTCCTGCCAGCGGTCCTCGCGAGGTCGGTCATGCCACCCTTGGCGAGGGCCACGGTCGTCCCATCGTCCTCCACCTCTTGCTCCGCCTCGGTCGTAGCCCCGATCGTTGCGCTCGGGGCGTCGACGCGGCCTTCTCCTGCGGCCACTGAGCTCTTGGCATTCGTTGGTGTTGTGGGTGTGGAGATCGTAGTACACACAGTACCGACTGCCCTTGGACGACTCCGGCTGATCCCTGCCGCGCTTGGTGTCCGGCTCTGCTGCGAGTACAGCTGCTCCCTTGCGCTTCACATCCTTGGCCTTGGATTTCTTCTCTTCTGGGTCCGCTGCTGGGAGCTCAAGAAGGGCGAGGCGCCCTTCCTCGGCCCTTGCGCACTTGGTCGCCAGGTTGAACAACTCCAGAGACGTGCACAGATCTTCATGGATTGCCAGCTCCTCCTTCATCTTGACGTCACGAACGCCATCAGAGGATGCCGAAATGATGGCCTCCTCAGTCACCTTGGGGATCTTGAGGCGAGCGTTGTTGAAGCGCTGGACGTACTTCTACAAGGTTTCCCTAGGCTGCTGCTTGATGCGGCGCAGGTCACCCACGCCGGCGGACGGTCGCTAGTGCCCTGGAAGTTGGCGAGGAAGCGGTGCGCATCTCCTCCCAGAGGAGATCGTGCCAGGAGCCGTGTTCAGGAGCAGTGCGGGCACCGCCCTGAGCGCCATGGGAACCAGTTCGCCATGACCTTTTCGTCCCCTGCTGGCGGCTTTGATGCCCAGCTCATAGAGCTGTAGGAACTCCACGGGATTTGTAGTGCCGTCAGAAGGGAGGCAGGTCAGCTTGAACTTGCTCGGCCAGGCGACCTTCTGCAGCTCGGGGTGAAGGCGCGGCACTGCGGTGGCCACCGGAGCCCTCTGGCCGATGCCGGGCTTGCTCCTGCGATTCCCACGCGCCGCCGCTTGGAGCAGTGCGGGGTCTTGGCGTGCTGGCGCAGGGATGCGGTCATGGCGCACTAGTGCTGGGAGCACGCGGGCGCCGTCTTGGGGACGAGGGATCTCTTGGCAGCTCCGTTCTTGCTGCGCGAGCACCGAACAGCAGTGGGTCTCAAATCCTGGGGCGCGCACCTTGGAGCAGGCGCCTTCTTGGGGAGGAGGTGGTGGGGCACCTTCGATCCACGCCTCCGCGCAGGATGGAGGCGAGGAAGCGAGAGGGACGACATAGGAGAGCCCCCTGCGGCGCTGACGAGCTCGGTGATGCGGGCGAGCCAGTCCACGTAGAGGTCGTCGACGGGGCGGTAGTGCAGGAGCTCACGCGCCAGGAGCAGCACGGCGTGCGCGTCCGTGGGGGCGCGACGGTCGTGGGACGATGAACCAGCTGGAGTCAGTGACGGGGTGGCGGTGTGGCCTTCCCGCCGCACCGATGGATGCAGAGACGAGGCCTGCTGCTCGTTCCCCGCCGGGCCGGTGGCGGCGTTGGCGGAAGGCGACGGGGAACGACGGGGGTGCCCGCGAACGGGCGCCGTCTGGGCGACGCGGGCGGCGAGAGCAGCCCGACGCTCGGCGCGAGCTCGGCGAGCGTCAGCCGTGGACACGACGGAAGATCGAACGCGAACAGCAGGAGAAAGATTCCGGCGCACCCCTACCTGGCGCGCCAAATGTCGGATGTTGGGTTCCGGCAGACCCTTAAGGTTCGAACACTGGGGTGCGCACGAAGATCTCTCCCCTACCGATCTACGTCCGATCGCCTCATGAGATCTAAGCTGGAAACGATGAACAACACAAGGGACATGAGATTTATACTGGTTCGGGCCACCGTTGTGGTGTAATACCCTACTCCAGTGTGTGGTGTGGTGGATTGCCTCAGGGGCTGATGATGAACAGTACAAGGGGAGAACAGCCTCGCGAGAGGTGTTCTTGGGCTGGTGCGATGAACTGCTTGGGTGAGTTCGATCGCCTCTCTCTCTCTGGCTAGGCTTCCCTAGTCTTGATTCCAGATGCCTCTACTCTGTGGTGGCTAGCTCTATTTATAGAGGCCCTGGACCTCTCCCCAAATATTGAGCAGGAAGGGCGCCAACAACGGCCATTTCGAAGGGGAACATCTAGTACAAGTTATCCTGACTAAAGTTGGTCTTCGGCTGCCAAAAGCACTGGCGATGATGCCGTCTTGGGCTCCATGGTGACCTCCATCCTGCCGCTCCGCTGGTCTCGGTCTCGTTAATCGAAATGGCAACCTTTGCTCGATGCCTCGGTACTCTGGCGTTGTGCTTGCCCCTTTGCACCAAAGAGAAACAAGGACACTTTGATAGGCCGACGCCCGCTGGCCTCGATCGTCATGGCTTGCGCCACAAGCACCTCGTGGAGGTACCCTGCCTCGATCTCTCCGCCTCCTCGAGCCTCACGGACGAGGTCAGCCTTGAGGAAGCCCTGCGTCGTCCGCCCCGCGAGGCTTGGCCCCTCGCGAGGGTCTTGAGTCTTGTGTTGATGAAGATGGGCCGTACTGGGCCACCACTTGAGCCACGCCGCAGGCCGCAGGCAGGCAAGTCTGGGGACCCCCGTTCCCAGAATGCCGACATCATTCTCTGGGTTTACGACAGTCTGGTCAACCGCAACATCCTTGGATACCCCACCTGCATGAGGCTCCACTGTGAATACATCAGGAACATCGTTCGGCGACACACAAATAGGAGAGGCAACAACTCTACCAGCAGGAACGGTATTCTCTAGCGGCTTCTCAATGCCAACATCAGGATCTTCGTGTGACTAGGGAAAGCGATGTCGTGGGACTCCTAAGCTACGGAAGGTTACGCACTATCGATGCCAACCGATCTGTAAGCGCCAACACTACCAAAGAACAGCAACAACACAGCCCCCCTGGTTCACATCAACATGAACTTCTACATTTTCATCTCCAGGCTGTAAAAAGATTTAAAAAGACACAATGATATAAATGAGTGAGGGGCTAATTAACACAACAACACACATTTCACTTATGTCAAAGACTGCAGTCCATATATGTAGAATAACTGCAGTTTACTTATGCCAAACACTGCAGCCCACATATGCAAAAAAGAACTGCAGTTCACTTCTGTCAAAGGCTGAAGCTCACACATGTAAAACTACTCAGCTCACATATGTAAATGAAATGCACATGAGTGAACAGAACAGCGTACGCCAAGCTTATAACAACAACAAAATATTAGATTTCAATCCACTAACAGAAAAACTAATTCCACTAAACCTTATCAGCTACAACATCCGGAGGGGACGATGCATCAGCCAAGTCCTCATTCTTCTCAGAGCCATAGTAGGAATCTTTGTGCACATCACAAGCAGCAACTCCAGTCTATGGGCATAGAACAAACCAAAACGAAAATGAGATGGTAACGACCAAATAAAAAACTTCAACTATGCACAAGCAGTAAACATTTTACAATCGTGAGGTACACAAAAAATACAATAAAATGGAAAGCAAAAAATGCAAGTTCAAGAAAAGAGGCACATGGCAGAACAGGCATGGCAGAAGTACTTGTACCTGACCAATTCCATCGTCCCTAGATGCATGGACACCAGAAGATTCCACTCCAGCATATGACAAAAATAAATAGTCAGGAGCAGTCCACATAATACACGAAAGAGGCTCGAAAGCACAAAAAAACCTAGAACGTACATTATCAGCGCCGGCGCCAGCATCGTGACGGTTCATTTCATCCAAAATGTGCTCAACATCCTTCTCATATCAAGCGCACTTTTCCTCCTGTGAATGTTTCAACTGAGCATACGTAGACCGAATATTCATCACTGCAATCTTCAGACTTTGAACCACACCACAAACAAAATTGTGAGCAGCAACAATATCTTCATCTCATGGGCCATGGCCAACAGGGGAAAACCAGCAACTGTCCTCAACCTGTCACTAGAGGTTGGCAAATCTTCAGTCAACTTCAAAATGTTCAGAAGAAGCTCATCAATCTCCTCGTGTTTTTTGCCGCCAACAAATGTTGTGTTTAGAAGGGCTTCTATTATCAAACATTCGACGAGCCGTGAAACCACGAGTAGGCGGCGCCTCATCATCACAGGCAAGAAGCTGGCTACAGATAGGCTCATAAAACCTAGCATGAGTGCTAGGCCCCGCATCAGAGCTGCCTACAACTGCAGCTGGACGGTTGTACACAATATCACCTGACGCCTTCCACTGCAAAAAAGACAAGAAGGGAAGAGAAGTACACATGTGAGTACTAGAAAGTTTAGATTTATAATGACTGCACATTAAAAGAAAACTCTGATATTAAAAACTCAAATGCACTAACCGTCAGCTTCCCAGATTTGTAAGTTTCCAAATAATCTTTCCCTTGACAAGCACATCCTCGTTGTATAACTTCATTAGGTCCTTGGTCGTCAGGTGTGACGCACGTGGCGTCAACGTGTGCTTAACTGAAAATTTGTGAAGCTTCAAGCGATCAAGATACATAATCAGGGGGACAATGGCACAACCCTCTGCACAATTCTGCTTGCTGCCTTCTGTCTGCCACCTCACCACAACTGCCTACAACTCATCAACAACAAGCTGACAAAAGTCCATCTGCGCCATAGCCGCATAATCCATGTTCTCTACCGTTGCAGCAACCCTAACCGAACGAACTGCAGGCCCAGGGCACAGCAAATTCTGTTGAAGTATCAGGAAGAACACGTTCACAGCAAGATCAACAGTCACATGATCATCTTCCTCCACCAACACCTTCAACTTCTCAAGCAAGTCCTTGACACCTATACTTTTTGAATGGTCAAAGCCAAGCACATCCTTGAGGGCAGTCAACAATTCATCATGGCTGCTGGCAGCAGGCATGGGTGCAGTGTGATGTCCCATAGGTAAATCAAAACTGTGATGAACTGCACCATGATTGATTCGAAGAACCCTGCCATTCCCAAAGTCCATTATCATGGTGGCAGGGTCAATCACTTCCATCAGATAGCACATAAGAATGCGCAACACATTTTTCTTTACTGCCAGTTCAAAGACAACACCGAATCCAGCATCCCGAACATGACTACAGTGTGCGTCTTTCAATAAAGCAGCAGCCTTGCAAACAGTGGGAGCGACAAACGTACGGTCTTGTTAAATCGAGAATCATCTCCCTCGGCATCATCTTCAGTTGCATTGCTCTTACTAGATTTCTTCCTCTGTGTAAATGGAAATGCAGTCCATATCAGAAGATTAGCCATAAAAAGAGACATAAAAAACATAGATAGAATAACAAATGAAGGAAACAAATGCAGTCCACTTCAACAAACCTTTGGAATAACATCCGACTCCCCACCAGAGTCAGCACCAACACCTTCATCGCCACCATCATGGGCACGCTTGGGTAGACTCTTAGATGAACCACAGTCTTTGCATCTACCAGTATGAAAATCCCTCACAAAATTAGCAAGCACAAAGTCATCATCGTCAGAGTTGGGACCTTTACTAACATGTAGTCTCTTGCGCTGAGGATCCTTTCCACCAGCTTCAGCATTTCTCTTACCAAGATTCTTGTTCATGCCTGCAACACGTGGACTCCGCCGAGGAGTACCACCTTCCTCAGCAATAGAACTCAGCCTCTTCTTCTGCAAAGCAGGCTGCTTGACTTTGACAAATTTGGCACCCTTGGCACCATCTGCAGCTCTCCTCTGCTTCTCCTTCTCCGCACACTCTTTTGAGTCACTTTCAAACCTCAACTTCTTCTTGCTTTGCTTCAATTCATGTGCACGAAGCTGTTCCGAGACCAACCACTCCTGTGTAACTTCCTCTATACCATCAACATACTGTGATTGTGCTTTAGACAAGACAAGACGTCTCTAGTCAAAGCTCACACCAACATCACCCTCTGCAAAATAATGGTCAATCAATTGAGTAACCTCCTCAAACCCAGGCGACCCAACATGAAAAACAGACACTGCGTCAAAATGAAGTTTAACTATGGTCGTTAAAAAGTGCACAAAAAGAACAAATGCAGTACACTTAGACATATAAATGCAGTGCTCCAATCATAAGCTAAATAAAAATTAATGCATTGTACAAAAAACTTGAATAAAACAACAATGCAGTCCACACATACATATAGTGGAGTTGACATATACATATAAATGCAGTGCTGCATACACTAACGTCATGTTTGTTCCAAACAAAATGCCGGACTTGATACAGCAAGGCAACACCAATTTGTACAACATCAAGTAAGCAGCATACACAAAATAAGCAAAGCATTCACATCAAAAAATAGCAAGTATTTATAAGAACAATCCATTGCAAAACTCACAAGACACATATGAAATTTACAACAGAAATAGGGATACAACCGGCCACACTTATAGGGAGAAGATTCAATTGGCGAATTCACTTGATGTCCTGCCTCACCACCATGGTCCTTACCACCAGGACAACGAGAGCCAATTGCTGCATCGTTATGACCACTGCAATCACCTACTGGATTCAATAAAAACCAGAAACAGAAATTACAAAACACCACATCACAAATAATGCAAAGGAACGCTAACAACTAACACGACATAAACAAATATCCAGGATGAATTAGGAAACTAGATAAACATCAAACAAAATAAATAAAGCCAAAATAAGCAGTCCACATACCCTGAACTCGTCCTCCCACTCCGCTCGGCGAAGACATGGCGTTTGCCTGCAACACAAGGACGAAGTGACATATATAAGCAACAAAATTGGTGAAGTCTGATGAAACCCTATATGCACCTTGCTCTGCCTACAGAGCACACACGAGTATCAACTTCAAATCAAGATAAAATTGCCTGCTTACGGAAAAAATACATAAGCAAAAAACACAGCAACAACTACGAGAATCACAAAACTAGACGAGGGGACGATCAAGACCGAGGTCAAGGGGAACATACCACAAAAAGGGGATGAATGGCGGCGGTGTGGGGGGGGGGGGGGAGCGGGAACGGACGGGAAAGGGCTGCGGGAGCGGAGCGGGAAGGGCTGGCGGAGCGGACAGCGACGCGGAATGCAGGAATAAGGACCTATTGGGGACGGCGGTTCCGCGGGTGACGGTGGTTGCTGCGGGCAATGACGGTTTTGCTCGAGGTAGACATACTTCGGGAGCCGCTGTAAGAGAGGAGAGAGGTTTCTTCTCGGTCTCTCCCTGTGAGCAGAGCGATGGGATCGCTTGGGAGGGTCACGTACAAGGCCCACGTGGGAAAGGGTTACATAGAACGGGCCGGCCCAAAACGGCCTGGCTAAATAAGATGAACTACATTGAAACGAAGAAGGTAGCACATGATGCAGTTCTCTATGAAGAACAATGAAGTTCAGACAGTAAAACAAATAAATACATGTAGTTCGTAAAAAAAATTAAATTAAAAAACAACGCGCGTGTTAAGATAACGCATTCAAAAAAAGTCTACCTTCAAATAAGTGTCACAAAAAAGGGCCTCCCAACCCCCCCCTCCCGTGCCAGGGACTGCAGCAAGCACACGCAAAAACAGATGCAGTACGCATCTCTAGACAAATGCAGTGCATTTGGTTAGACGATGCAGTGCTGTATCATAAGCAATACAGTTTCAGAATACATACATGAATAAATACACAGTATAGTCCACAGCGAAATACTCGTAAATTGCGGAATACATTGTACTTTGTTCCACGAGCTGCAACAAGGACACGCAAAAACCGGTGCAGTATGCACCTATAGACAAAATGCAATGCGGTATTATAAGCAATGCAGTTCCGGGAACACGTACGATAAATATAAACGTGAAAAATGCCCGTTCGTAAAGAAAGTGGCGGTTAAAAAAATTTACTGATAAAAAATAAAATAAAACCACGTTAAAAAAACCACATTCGCATACAACCGCCCAATCCGAGCGGTTCCATCGGCACAAACCCACGATCACAGACGCACACCAATCCACGATCTGCACAACCACATCGTCAGCGAGATCGTGCAGTTCATCCAATGCGGCCATCCCAACCCTTAAATTCAGACCTCTACCAAAGGCCTTCTCATCCACAACAACACAAGTATCCATGGCGCTGTCACCAAATCGCTCCATCACATCGATCTCCACAGAAAACACCAAGCCCTACTATGGCGATGGTGTTCTTCGACGAGTACAGGGACGTGGAGGCCCACGGCAACACCAAGTTGCACGTCATCCACACCAACGACAAGAAGCAGATGGCGATCTCCCTCGCGCAGTATGAGCACCACCTCAGGCTCCAGCGCCACATGATCGTCGAGATTGATCTCGAGTACAACAACAAGCCTGAAGCGATGCAGAAACCCACCCTCATCCAACTCTCCGTCGGCAAGACTCAGCCAGTGCTGCTCTTCCAACTGAGCCCCGCTGAAAGGTGCACCGTCATCGACAACTTCCTCGCTGACCCCAGGTACACATTTGCTAGCTTCTCCATTGAGGGCGACAAAACCAGGCTAGAGCACGTCAATCTGGAGGTTGCCAACTTCGTCGACATCCAGAAGGAGTGGAGGGTTCCCGAGGCCACCAAGGAGTTGGACTCCCTTGCAGACGTCTCTGGCATGCTCATCGACGACTACTACAACAACATGAAGAAGAAGATCACCGACGAAGAACACACGCGCTGGGCCACCCTGCCTCTGTCCATGAGGCACATCGAGTACGCGGCAAAGGACGACTACACAGCTTACGAGATATGGAACCGCATCACCCTCACCCAGGACGGGCTTCGCTGTGCAAAGCTGGAGAAGGAGGAGCTCCCCAAGAAGCGCGACAGGAGCAGTTGGGGAGACTCTACTTGGTGAAGAAGCAGACGGTGCCGGCCAAGGGCCAACATTGCCGGAGTCGTTTTAGATTTATCATCAGGTTTGCTTTCTGTTGTTTGCTTATGTATGGTTAGTTTGCTTGTGATCATTTGCTTTTGCTGAACTTAGTTTGCTTGTCATACAAAATGGCTTGTAATGATGAACTTTGCTTACGTTATGAAGAACTTTATTTCAATTACAAAACTAGAGTTCAATATTAGAACATACTGTAGTGCACATAAAATACGTGATTCGAGTAGTGCACAGAACGGACGAAGATGAAGTGCACAAATAGGATGCATATAGTGCAAAATGTGGGCACATGCGGTACGGTATTATGATGAATGAAGTACACATAGAACAAAGAAAGCACTACACACAGTATATTAGAAAATAATACATAAGAGGAAAAACACAAAAAAAAATTAGACCAGGATGCAATGCACAAATGCTCCTGCATATATAGTGCAAAATGTGGGCACATGCAGTATGGTATTCTGATGAATGAAGTACCCACAGAACTAAGAAAGCACTGCAGACAGTATATTAGAAAAGAATACGTAAGAGGAAAAACACTAAAAAAATTAGACCAGGATGTAGTGCACAAAAAATGAACCTACATATGTAGTGTGGAATGTGTGCACATGCAGTACACAAACATGATGAATGCAGTGCAAAATCGAGTTACTAAGCAGTGCACACCCTATATTAGAAAAAAACGTAAGAGGAAAAATATATATAAAAAATTGACCACCCAGGTGCAACAGGCCCTAGCCAGTCTCGTAATAGGTCTGCGCCCACAGTAGGTGAGTCGTTCTGAGCCACGATGCATGGGGCCGGGCACACATGGGCCCACAGGTCAGAGATGATATAGCAGCGAGTGCCGTGTATAAGCGCCCAAACAAGTAACCAGAGGAGTTCGAGACCGTTGCCTCGCCAGGGCTTATAAACAGGTCAGGCGCGCTCTCGGCGGGCAAGGTGGGACTAAACGTTAGCGCGCACGCACAACACACAAGGAACCAGCCGCGCTGACATGCCTACTTGGGCCGAATGCGTTTTTGCTACCAAAACACAGGCCCAACACGCAAAAGATAGGCCATTGAAAATTAAAAAAACATTCCCACATACCACGAAAATCCACGGCCCATTAAACATATAAACAATAACTAGAAAAATAAAAAAAATACACAATCCACGTATTCTGCAGTTCGTTGTAATACGATGATGCAGTTCGCTATGTTCAAGCAAGCAGTGCTGCTGCTTCTCGAACGCATTCGCGTAGACTGAATCAGAATCAATCGACAACCTAACAGCAACCACAACATTTATTACTTCTGTTGCTCAATTGGATGCATAAAACCTATCCATTCGTGCCCCAGACTCACACAACTCCTCCCCCCGTTCCTCTTTTTCTTCAAATCGTAGATCTAGGGTTCCGCCCATCCCCAACTGTTCTCTGAAATTCCACTAAACCTGCCATGGACTGTTTGTGCGGGTGCTTGGCAAGGATGGCGCCAGTAGCGGACACATGGGTGTACGCAGGTCTAGAGCTCACCAAGACCGAGTGGCGCAGCATGCTCGGGTGCCTGATGATACCCAACAGGGTGTTTTGGGCACCATTTCTTCATCGCCTCACATCTGCGAACCTGCAGGAAAGTTGGGTATGTTTTTCCCATCAGAATGTTTGACACAAAAAAGGCTGCAACTCCACATCTAAATGTATATTTCCATAAATTTGCTTAGTAGTATCAACAAATGCAAAAAGATATGGGTTTTTGTTTGCATTTGTTATCTATTAAAGACTAGATATATATACTTACTTTTGTTCAGTACCGCACTAGGTATAGAAAACTTGTTACATCAGAACCCCAACACAAGAACAAAAAAGAGGTTCAATAGATCAGTGTTGCAGTTCTCTTATCATGCTAGCGAAGTACACTTCAAATGACCTTCCAGTGCAAACATGTTACAGTATAATATATATTCTACTAAAACTAAAGGTCAATTCCGTATATAAGTTTGTTCATACATTGCAATTACTTTCTTACAAAGAAGTCATATATATGTACATATTTAAGTCAAAATTTAGTATGCAGTTTACTTATAAAATTTGATGTTTACTTAAAAAATTCTTTTTCCATGAATGCCAAAATACAAAAACTGCCATCCACAATAAGGTTTCCTGCTCCGAGTTCAGGGAACGTTACTTTGGAGAGACAACATAAGAATGGGTATGTAGACATGCAAGCTGACTACCACATTGACTCTGAAGACTGCATCAACATAACCACCAGCTGGAAAGATTTCGTCCCAGAATGGCTTTGAGCCTGAAGAAGTGGCCATGGTGTTTTTCTACAAAGAAGAAGACTCCCTGAAGTTTACAATATTTGCACTGTAGGTTGTCTAGGATAAAGCAAGCCATCTGTGGCATATTTGTAATGCTTTGGCTATGCTGTATGATTTTAAAATTATGTCCATCTGACACTTTGAACGGTGCCTTATTAATCTATGCAACATCGTCTCCATCATTTTATCACCCTTTTGGACAAGTTGCTGGTGACTTAATGCAGTTATCTAATACACATATTGTGATCCTAAAATATAAAACAATGCAGTCCACCGAACAGTAACAATGCAATCTGAATGGTCGAAACTTTAAAGTTAACATATGATGTTCAGAAAGAATTATCATCGTATGCGATTAAAAAATTGTCATAATAACTATTCAGCTAACGCCAGCACAAAAAAGACCATCTATTATAATAGCACAATAGCAGATTAACCCATATTGCTAATGTAGTATGAAAGTGAATATTATGTAGTTCCCTAAAACACATAATGCAGTTTAACAAATAGAGAGATCTCATAAGCTGCCATGACCACTTTAATACATCTGCAACAAAGTCCACTTCTAAGAAAAATGCAGTGCACTACACCGTATGCCAGAAATGCAACAATAAAATTAAAGCAGTACAAATACAAACACGTGGGAGGATAACAGAGGTGCCAATACAATTGCACTTCCATAAGTCGCCTAAAAATTCCCAAACACTAAATTTTTGAAGAATACCCCACAAAAAATACACCAAACACAAGGTCACTAGATGAACAGCATGAGCATTTCTTTATGAGAAGATTACAGCCGCAACACAATGTATCCAAACAAACAGTGAAAGTAATTACAAGATCCAAAAAGGCATCAACGCAAAAAACCAAAAAAAGAACAGAGGAGCGGACGAAGCTCACCCGCCACACAATCAAATTCACTGGAATTGAAAACTAACTCCTAAAAATTATACAAACTAAAGAGTGAAGGGAGCGATTAAACGAACACAATCAAAGAATTCCCACTAAAAACAGCATCCGAGCGCCAAAAATTCAGATCCAACATGAACATGAACAAACAGAGCAAAGCTCCTCCGCCAAATCTCTCGATTTACCCAGATTTTAGTCGTTTTTCCAACAAATTACAATGCAAACAAGGTCGAATAGTGTCCAGAAACAAACTAAATCATCCCGCAACACCCGATTCCGCACAGAACAGATGGGCGCACAACCAAAAAATGAAGCATTTCTCCCATTAAGCATTGCAGTGCTCACCGTCAGTAAGATGCAGTGCGCTTCCGTTGAGCGTGCAGTGCAGAAATGTTAGCAGAATAGACCGGCTGTATATATTTAAATAGTGACACTATTCTGATCCTAGGATCAGAATAGGTATTCGGATCACAACGCCCCTATATAGGCCCGCTGGGTTGTTTCCGAACTCTATAAAAAATAAACAAGAACTGGCCCACCCGGCCGTCTTCCACCTCCGATCCCCACATCTCCCACGGCCACAGAATCACCCCGTGCACCCCCACCCCCTGACCGTCGCCGAACCACCGCCCCCGGCCCAGCGCACCTCATCCCGCAACAGCCACCACTTCTGCCTCCTCCCGCAACCGCCGGAGCGGCTCCCTCCTCCCCCAACTGCCACTCGGGCGCTTCCTTCCCTAACCTCCTCCGGGGCCACCTCCTCCCCCAACCGCCACCGGGGCGCCTCCTCCCCAACCTCCGTCAAGCCCGCCTCCTCCCCCAATCACCGTCACGGTCCCCGTCTACCTCAATCGCAACTCCTCGACAGGCCCCCGTGCTTCCATCCCCACCCCGCAAGATTCGCCACGACGACTCTCCACTGCTGTCGTTCGCTACCACTGGCAACCCTCCCCCACTGGCAACCCTCCTCTATTGCCATCTACCTCCTCTCTTCTTCATTCCTCGCCCGCCGGATGGGCTCTACCGGGATTTGGCTGCCGGATCTGGCCAGTCCCTACACCCTCTGCGTCTCTGATGACCGTAGACGCGTGAGATCGATGGACACCGATGGTGACCACCGGTGCACTCGCTGCCGCGTTTGGACTGCAGCGACGACCGAGTCAGACCTTCCCCAGCATCACAATTCTTCCTTCTCTCTGTCCATCAATGCGCGCCACCGTCCACCCTATCTTCCCGCCCCAGGTGATGAGCTCCCCTGCCAACCTCTCCGGTGACCAACTCCGGGACCTTGCTGCCCCACTGAGGGGAGCCCCTCGCTCAATGCTCCGGCGATGCATGCCCCCTCGTGAAGGAAATATGCCCTAGAGGCAATAATAAAGTTATTATTTATTTCCTTATATCATGATAAATGTTTATTATTCATGCTAGAATTGTATTAACAGGAAACATAATACATGTGTGAATACATAAACCTCTGAGTGTCACTAGTATGCCTCTACTTGACTAGCTCGTTAATCAAAGATGGTTGTGTTTCCTAACCATGAACAAGGAGTTGTTATTTGATTAACGGGATCACATCATTGGTTGAATGATCTGATTGACATGACCCATTCCATTAGCATAGCACCTGATCGTATAGTTTGTTGCTAGTGCTTTTCTTCATGACTTATACATGTTCCTATGACTATGAGATTATGCAACTCCCGTTTGCACGAGGAACACTTTGGTGCTACCAAACGTCACAACGTAATCGGGTGATTATAAAGGTACATTACAGGTGTCTCCGAAGGTACATGTTGGGTTGGCATATTTCGAGATTAGGATTTGTCACTCCGATTGCTCGGAGAGGTATCTCTGGGCCCTCTCGGTAATGCACATCACATAAGCCTTGCAAGCATTGCAACTAATGAGTTAGTTGTGAGATGATGTATTACGGAACGAGTAAAGAGACTTGCCGGTAACGAGATTGAACTAGGTATTGGATACCGACGATCGAATCTCGGGCAAGTAACATACCGATGACAAAGGGAACAACGTATGTTGTTATGCTTGGTCGACCGATAAAGATCTTCGTAGAATATGTAGGAGCCAATATGGGCATCCAGGTCCCGCTTATTGGTTATTGACCAGAGAGGTGTCTCGGTCATGTCTACATAGTTCTCGAACCCGTAGGGTCCGCACGCTTAACGTTTGATGGCGGTTACTATGAGTTGTTATGATGTTTCTGTACGAAGGTTGTTCGAGTCCCGGATGAGATCACGGACGTGACGAGGAGTCTCGAAATGGTCGAGACATAAAGATTCATATATTGGAAGTCTATGTTTGGACATCGGAAGTGTTCCGGTGAAATTAGGAATTTTACCAAATGGCAGGGAGGTTACCGGAACCCCGGAATACTAATGGGCCAACATGGGCCTTAGTGGAAAGGAGAGAAGGGGGCCCAAGTGCTGGTCACCTTCCCCTTCCCTAGTCCTATTAGGACTAGGAGAAGGCGCCTCTCTCTCTCTCCCTTCCCACTTGGGGAAACCTAGTTGGACTAGGATTGGGGGAATCCTACTCCTAGTAGGAGTAGGACACCTGGCGCACCTCCCTTGGCCGGCCAGCCCCTCCTCCTTCCCTCCTTTATATCACGGGGCAGAGGGCACCCCATGACACACAAGTTGATCCTTGAGATCTTTCCTTAGCCGTGTGCGGTGCCCCTTCCACCATATTACACCTCGAGAATACCGTAGCAGAGCTTAGGCGAAGCCTGCGCCGGTGGAACATCATCATCGTCACCACGCCCGTCGTCTTGTGAAACTCTCCCTCAACACTCGGCTGGATTGGAGTTCGAGGGACGCCATCGAGCTGAACGTGTGCGTAACTCGGAGGTGCCGTACGTTCGGTACTTGGATCGGTTGGATCGTGAAGAAATGCGACTACTTCCTCTACGTTGCGTCAACGCTTCACTGTGGGTCTACGAGGGTAATGAGACAACACTCTCATCTCGTTGCTATGCATCACCATGATCTTGCGTGATCGTAGGAAAATTTTTGAAATTACTACGTTACCCAACGGTGGCATCCGAGCCAGGTTTTATGCGTAGATGTCATATGCACGAGTAGAACACAAGTGAGTTGTGGACGATACAAGTCATACCGCCTACCGGCATGTCATACTTTGGTTCAGCGGTATTGTTGGAAAGACGATCCAGACCAACCTTACGCGTACTCTTACGCGAGACCGGTTCCCTCGACGTGCTTTGCACATAGATGGCTTGTGGAAGACTGTCTCTCCAACTTTAGTTGAACCGAGTGGCTACGCCCGGTCCTTGAGAAGGTTAAACGGAGTCTATTTGACGAAGTATCGTTGTGGTTTTGATGCGTAGGTAAGAACGGTTCTTGCTCAGCCCGTAGCAGCCACGTAAAACTTGCAACAACAAAGTAGAGGACGTCTAACTTGTTTTTGCAGGGCATGTTGTGATGTGATATGGTCAAGACGTGATGCTATATTTTATTGTATGAGATGATCATGTTTTGTAACCGAGTTATCGACAATGGCAGGAGCCATATGGTTGTCGCTTTATTGTATGCAATGCAATCGCTACGTAATGCTTTACTTTATCACTAAGCGGTAGCGATAGTCGAGAAGCATAAGTTTGGCGAGACGACAACGATGCTACGATGGAGATCAAGGTGTCGCTACCGGGTGACGATGGTGATCATGACGGTGCTTGAGATGGAGATAACAAGCACAAGATGATGATGGCCATATCATATCACTTATATTGATTGAATGTGATGTTAATCCTTTATGAATATTATCTTGCTTTGATTGACGGTAGCATTATTAGATGATCCCTTACTAAATTATCAAGAAGTGTTCTCCTGAGTATGCACCGTTGCGAAAGTTCTTCGTCTTTGAGACACCACGTGATGATCGGGTGTGATAGGCTCTACGTTCAAATACAACGGGTGCAAAACAGTTGCACACGCAGAATACTCAGGTTATACTTGACGAGCTATGCATATAAGATATGACCTCGGAACACGAGACCGAAAGGTCGGCGTGAATCATATAGTAGATATGATCAACATATTGATGTTCACCATTGAAACTACTCCATCACACGTGATGATCGGTCATGGTGTAGTTGATATGGATCACGCAATCACTTAGAGAATTGGAGGATATTTTTCTAAGTGGGAGTTCTTAAGTAATATGATTAATTGAACTTAAATTTATCATGAACTTAGTACCGATAGTATCTTGCTTGTCTATGATGTGTAGATAGATGGCTCGTCTGTTGTTCCGTTGAATTTTAATGCGTTCCTTGAGAAAGCAAAGTTGAAAGATGATGGCAGCAATTACACGGATCGGGTCCGTAACTTGAGGATTATCCTTATTGCTGCCTGAAGAATTACGTCCCCGGAAGCACCGTTAGGTGCCGGGCTGGTGCAAGGGCTGCGCGGATGTTGTGAACGTCTGGCAAAGCAAAGCTGATGACTACTCTATAGTTCAGTGTGCCATGCTTTACGGCTTAGAACCGGGACTTCAACGTCGTTTTGAACACCATGGAGCATATGAGATGTTCCAGGAGTTGAAGTTAATATTCCAAGCGAATGCCGGATTGAGAGATATGAAGTCTCCAATAAGTTCTATAGCTGTAAGATGGAGGAGAACGGTTCTGTCGGTGAGCATATACTCGTAATGTCCGGATATAACAATCACTTGATTCAACCGGGAGTTAATCTTCCGGATGATTGCGTCATTGATGTAATTCTCCAATCATCGCCACCAAGCTACAAGAGCTTCGTGATGAACTATAATATGCAAGGGATGACCAAAACAATGCCCGAGCTCTTGGCGATCTTTGAAAGCAGCGAGGAGGTAGAAATCAAAAGGAGCATCAAGTGTTGATGGTTAACAAAACCACTAGTTTCAAGAAAAGGGCAAAGGAAAGAAAAGGAAACTTCAAAAGAACGGCAAGCAAGTTCTGATCAAGAGAAGAAACCCAAGTCTGGTCCTAAGCCTGAAACCGAGTGCTTCTATTGCAAGCGTGCTGGTCCTCGAAGCGGAACTGCCCCAAGTATTTGGCGGATAAGAAGGATGGCAAGGTTAACAAAGGTATATGTGATATACAAGTTATTGATGTGTACCTTACTAATACTCGCATGAGCACTGGTATTTGATAATCGGGTTACATTGCTAATATTTGCAACTCAAAGCAGGGGCTACGGATTGCGAAGATTGGCTAAGGACGAGGTGACGATCTTGGCGTGGGAAATGGTTCCAAAGTCGATGTGATCGCGATCGGCACGCTACCTCTACATCTACCTTCGGGATTAGTATTAGACCTAAATAATTGTTATTTAGTACCAGCGTTGAGCATGAACATTATATCTGGATCTTGTTTAATGCGAGACGGTTATTCATTTAAATCGAGAATAATGGTTGTTCTATTTATATGAATAATATCTTTTATGGTCATGCACCATTGAAGAATGGTTTGTTTTACTTAATCTCGATAGTAGTGATACACATATTCATAACGTTGAAGCCAAAAGATGTAGAGTTGATAATGATAGTGCAACTTATTTGTGGCACTGCCGTTTAGGTCATATCGGTGTAAAGCGCATGAAGAAACTCCATACTGATGGACTTTTGGAGTCACTTGATTATGAATCACTTGGCACTTGCAAACCGTGCCTTATGGGCAAGATGACTAAAACACCGTTCTCCGGAACTATGGAGAGAGCAACAGATTTATTGGAAATCATACATACTGATGTATGTGGTCCAATGAATGTTGAGGCTCGTGGCGGATATCGTTATTTTCTCACCTTCACAGATGATTTGAGCAGATATGGGTATATCTACTTAATGAAACACAAATCTGAAACATTTGAAAAGTTCAAAGAATTTCAGAGTGAAGTGGAAAATCATCGTAACAAGAAAATAAAGTTTCTACGATCTGATCGTGGAGGAGAATATTTGAGTTACGAGTTTGGCCTACATTTGAAACAATGCGGAATAGTTTACGCAACTTACGCCACCGAACACCACAAAGTAATGGTGTGTCCGAACGTCGTAATCGTACTTTATTAGATATGGTGCGATCTATGATGTCTCTTCTTGATTTACCGCTATCGCTTTGGGGTTATGCTTTAGAGACGGCTACATTCACTTTAAATAGGGCACCATCTAAATCCGTTGAGACGACGCCTTATGAACTGTGGTTTGGCAAGAAACCAAAGTTGTCGTTTCTGAAAGTTTGGGGCTGCGATGCTTATGTGAAAAAGCTTCAACCTGATAAGCTCGAACCCAAATCGGAGAAATGTGTCTTCATAGGATACCCAAAGGAGACTGTTGGGTACACCTTCTATCACAGATCCGAAGGCAAGATTTTTGTTGCTAAATTCGGAAACTTTTTGGAGAAGGAGTTTCTCTCGAAAGAAGTGAGTGGGAGGAAAGTAGAACTTGATGAGATAAGCTGTATCTACTCCCTTATTGAGAAGTAGTACATCACGTAAAAACAGTTTACGTGACACCTACACCAAATAGGGAAGAAGCTAATGATGATGATCATGAAAACTTCAGATCAAGTTTCTACAGAATCAGTAGATCAACCAGAGCAAGATCCGCACAGAGTGGTACGGTAATCCTATTCTCGGAAGTCATGTTCTTGGAACATGATGAACCTACGAACTATGAAGAAGCGATGGTGAGCCCAGATTCCACAAAATGGCTGGAGGCCATGAAATCTGAGATGGGATCCATGTATGAGAACAAAGTGTGGACTTTGGTTGACTTGCCCGATGATCGGCAAGCAATTAAGAATAAATGGATCTTCAAGAAGAAGACTGACGCCGATGGTAATGTTCTTGTCTATAAAGCTCGACTTGTTGCAAAAGGTTTTCGACAAGTTCAAGGGATTGACTACGATGAGACCTTCTCACCCGTAGCGATGCTTAAGTCCGTCCGAATCATGTTAGCAATTGCCGCATTTTATGATTATGAAATTTGGCAAATGGATGTTAAACCTGCATTCCTGAATGGATTTCTGGAAGAAGAGTTGTATATGATGCAACGAGAAGGTTTTGTCGATCCAAAAGGAGCTAACAAAGTGTGCAAGCTCCAAATGATCCATTTATGGACTGGTGCAAGCCTCTCGGAGTTGGAATAAACGTTTTGATAGTGTGATCAAAGCATTTGGTTTTATCTGAGACTTTTGGAGAAGCTTTGTATTTACAAGAAAGTGAGTGGGAGCTCTGTAGCATTTACGATATTATATGTGGATGACATATTACCGATCGGAAATGATATAGAATTCTGGATAGCATAAAGGGATACTTGAATAAGAGTTTTTCGATGAAAGACCTCGGTGAAGCTGCTTACATATTGGGCATTAAGATCTATAGAGATAGATCAAGACGCTTAATAGGACTTTCACAAAGCACATACCTTGACAAAGTTTTGAAAAAGTTCAAAATGGATCAGGCAAAGAAAGGGTTCTTGCCGGTGCTACAAGGTGTGAAGTTGAGTAAGACTCAATGCCCGACCACCGCAGAAGATAGAGAGAAAATGAAAGTTGTTCCCTATGCTTCAGCCATAGGCTCTATCATGTATGCAATGCTGTGTACCAGACCTGATGTGTGCCTTCTTTGTAAGTTTGGTGCAGGTACCAAAGTAATCCAGAGTGGATCATCGGACAGCGGTCAAGAACATCCTTAAGTACTTAAGAAGGACTAAGGAAATGTTTCTCATTTATGGCGGTGACAAAGATCTCGTCGTAAACGGTTACGTCGACGCTAGCTTTGACACTGATCCGGACGATTCTAAATCGCAAACCGGATACGTATTTACATTAAACGGAGGAGCTGTCAGTTGGTGCAGTTCCAAACAAAGCGTCGTGGCGGGATCTACATGTGAAGCTGAGTACATAGCTGCTTGGAAGCAGCTAATGAAGGAGTGCGGATGAAGGAGTTCATAACCGATCTAGGTGTTGTACCTAGTGTATCGGGTCCAATGAAAATCTTTTGTGACAATCTTTGGTGCAATTGCCTTAGCAAAGGAATCCAGATTTCACAAGAGAACCAAGCACATCAAAAGACGCCTTCAACTCCATCCGGATTTGGTCGGTGGGAGAAATAGAGATATGCAAGATACATACGGATCTGAATGTTGCAGACCCGTTGACTAAGCCTCTTCCACGAGCAAAACATGATCAGCACCAAGACTCCATGGGTGTTAGAATCATTCTTGTGTAATCTAGATTATTGACTCTAGTGCAAGTGGGAGACTGAAGGAAATATGCCCTAGAGGCAATAATAAAGTTATTATTTATTTCCTTATATCATGATAAATGTTTATTATTCATGCTAGAATTGTATTAACAGGAAACATAATACATGTGTGAATACATAAACCTACAGAGTGTCACTAGTATGCCTCTACTTGACTAGCTCGTTAATCAAAGATGGTTGTGTTTCCTAACCATGAACAAGGAGTTGTTATTTGATTAACGGGATCACATCATTGGTTGAATGATCTGATTGACATGACCCATTCCATTAGCATAGCACCTGATCGTATAGTTTGTTGCTAGTGCTTTTCTTCATGACTTATACATGTTCCTATGACTATGAGATTATGCAACTCCCGTTTGCACGAGGAACACTTTGGGTGCTACCAAACGTCACAACGTAATCTGGGTGATTATAAAGGTACATTACAGGTGTCTCCGAAGGTACATGTTGGGTTGGCATATTTCGAGATTAGGATTTGTCACTCCGATTGTCGGAGAGGTATCTCTGGGCCCTCTCGGTAATGCACATCACATAAGCCTTGCAAGCATTGCAACTAATGAGTTAGTTGTGAGATGATGTATTACGGAACGAGTAAAGAGACTTGCGGTAACGAGATTGAACTAGGTATTGGATACCGACGATCGAATCTCGGGCAAGTAACATACCGATGACAAAGGGAACAACGTATGTTGTTATGCGGTCCGACCGATAAAGATCTTCAGAGAATATGTAGGAGCCAATATGGGCATCCAGGTCCCGCTATTGGTTATTGACCAGAGAGGTGTCTCGGTCATGTCTACATAGTTCTCGAACCCGTAGGGTCCGTGACGCTTAACGCTTCGGCGACAGTTACTATGAGTTGTTATGATGTTTCTGTACGAAGGTTGTTCGAGTCCGGATGAGATCACGGACGTGACGAGGAGTCTCGAAATGGTCGAGACATAAAGATTCATATATTGGAAGTCTATGTTTGGACATCGGAAGTGTTCCGGGTGAAATTAGGAATTTTACCAAGTACCGGAGGTTACTGGAACCCCGAATACTAATGGGCCCACAGGGGCCTTAGTGGAAAGGAGAGAAGGGGGCCCACGGGCTGGCCGCACCTTCCCCCCTTCCCTAGTCCTATTAGGACTAGGAGACGGGGGCGCCCCCCCTCTCTCTCCCTTCCCACTTGGGGAAACCTCGTTGGACTAGGATTGGGGGGGGGGGGAATCCTACTCCTAGTAGGAGTAGGACACCCCTGGCGCACCTCCCTTGGCCGGCCAGCCCCTCCCCTTCCCTCCTGTATATCACGGGGCAGAGGGCACCCCATGACACACAAGTTGATCCTTGAGATCTTTCCTTAGCCGTGTGCGGTGCCCCTTCCACCATATTACACCTCGAGAATACCGTAGCGGAGCTTAGGCGAAGCCCTGCGCCGGTGGAACATCATCATCGTCACCACGCCGTCGTGCTGACGAAACTCTCCCTCAACACTCGGCTGGATTGGAGTTCGAGGGACGTCATCGAGCTGAACGTGTGCAGAACTCGGAGGTGCCGTACGTTCGGTACTTGGATCGGTTGGATCGTGAAGAAGTACGACTACTTCCTCTACGTTGCGTCAACGCTTCAGTTGCTGGTCTACGAGGGTACGTAGACAACACTCTCATCTCGTTGCTATGCATCACCATGATCTTGCGTGATCGTAGGAAAATTTTTGAAATTACTACGTTACCCAACACCTCGCCCCCGCTCCTGTCTCCACCGGCCCCGATGATGCCCACCACTCCATCTAGCTGATGCTCCTGTAATTTTCTCTGTTTCTTCTCGGTCTGACGCCGTCATGCATTGGCATCCACAATCCCATCGGCAGAGGTCCCCGTGTGGCTTCCTTCATGTAATCGATCCTCATCCTCCGTCCTATAGAACTGAGAGCACCGGCGATGAGGACACTGACAGAATGTCGCGGCGCACGTGAAGGAGCCGTTCACTTTCTACAGTGTGGGTGTGTCGTGCGTGAGTTGATGCCTGAACCAAAAAATGACTTTCAGCAACAGTTTGCTGTACTTTCTAGCAATTCGTTTGTGTTTCTATTAAAAAGATAGAAATTCACCCTGCAAAACATGCACAATTCATTTTGTAAAAAGAAGATAGAAAATAAAACAACAGAAAAGTTCACTTAAAAATGCAACTTTTCACAATTCAAAAAAAAAACTTCTCACTCTACAATTCAGTTTCTGTTTCTCTTTTCCAAAAATAGCAATAAAATTAATATGTTGAATCTATTTGTGTTTATGTCTCGAATAAGTTAAAATAATAATAACAATTGTTTCTATCCGTGCTATGTGTTATACACCTTCCCACATAAAAAAGAATAGTTTCATGCGTGATAGGAAACGTACAAATTTTCTCAAAACATTTCAATTGATCGATATATGTAAGTCCAAAAGAACAAAAAAAAGTCAACAAACAAAACCCATTAGGATTGCAAAAAAAAATTCAGTTAACAGGACGAGAACCAAGAAGTTCAAGGATGAAACCTTGCAGAGTTCAAAAAAAGAAGTTAAAAAGGTGTTTATTGTAAAACTAATATTTTCGCAGTTACTAAAGAATAACCAAGTAATTCAAATAAAAAACAGAGTAGTTCAATATTTACAAAAAATACTTTTGTCATTTCTCAAAAAGATAGAAGTTCAAATTGACATAACAGATAGGTTCGACGTTTATTAAAAACTTAGGATTTTTTCCGTCACTAGAAGAAAATAAAACAAATAAGTCCAAATTAAAAAGAGAACACTAAAGCATCATTAATAAAAGTTCGGAAAGAGAAGACTGAAGCATCATTAAAAAATGTTCTTCAGGCAATTTAAAAAAATAGAGGGAATTCACCCAAGAAGTTCAAATTAAGAAAAACAAAATAGTTACAAAAAACTCAGTTTTTTCTCCCGTTACTACAAGAATAAAACGAAGAAGTTCAAATTAAAATAATGAAGCAACTCGATGTTTATATACCTATAGGAAAACATGGCTCGCCCAGAAAATGGTCACTTTTGAAGTTCAAATTTTATAAATTGTAGATTTCAAAGAAATATAAATAAGTTTAATGTGCAAGATTTTTACAATACAAAAAACATATTTATAAAAGGCGGATTTTCTCAAGTTTTTTAAATTAACCTAAGAAGTTCAAATTAAAATAACAGATCAGTCCAATTTTATTAAAATGGTTAACAAGATGTTCAAATTAAAATAACTAAAGTGGGTCGATGTTTTATTTCCTATTTAAAAAAAATTAAAACAAGACGTTCAAAAATTAAATAACTGAACAGTTCAATGTTATTTTCACAACTACAGTCTTTTTCCCCATTACTAAAAGAAATAAAACCAAGAAGTCCAAATTAAAAAATAGAGCAGTTCGATATTTATAAAAAAATCTTAGATTTTTCTCGTTACCAAAGTATAAAAGCAAGAGCTTCAAATTAAAAAAATGGGGAAGTTCGATGTATACACAAAACTCAAATTCTCTCACTTTCTAGGCAAAAATAAAAGTATGAAGTTCAGTTTAAAAAAAGTTGTTTGATGTGTACTTGACAATCATTTTATTTATTTTCTGAGAATAAAACTAAGAAGTTCAAATAAAAAAGGGAGAGAGGTTTGGAGTTTATAAAAACCTAGGATTTACATGCTCAATTTTGATGGGTACTTTACCACTTAGGGCAAAAAAAAAGAGAGTTGTTCAAATTGATTACAGATTTTCTTCGTTTTTAACAAATAAAATAAAACGTTCAGGTTTAAATAGCACAACCGTTGATTTTCATTAAAATACTCCTAGAAAAAATAAAACTAGGAAGTTCAATTTTAAATAATAGAATAGTTTGATGTATATTAAAACCTTGAAATTTTCTTGTTATTAAAAGAATAAAACCAAGAAGTTCAAACTAAAAATAATAGAGTAGTTAAATGTATATTAAAAACTCAGATTTTCCTCATTACTAAAACAATAAACCTAAGAAGTTCAATTTATAGTAGTAGAGTGGTTTGATGTTTTTGTTACAAAAATCGGATTTCTCCCGTTACTAAAGAATAAACCAAGAAGTTGAAGTTATAATAACAGAGTAGCTCAAAATTCAAATAACTCAATTTTCTGTACATAAGATTTTTCCAAGCGGTATTGTCATACCCTGGCCGCCGACCCGTGCGCCACCGGTTGTGGGTCCCGTCTCGGCTACACCGTGCCGCCACCTTGCACCTCAGGGCGCCAAAATATGGTAAGTATCCACTAAAAATTTGAAACAAAAGCAGATAGAAGTTCAATGTGAAAGCAACGAGCAGTTCAACCGCTACATGGAGTGTGTTTCATATAAGAAAAATAAAAACAAAAGACAAGGTGTAAAAAGACTTTAGCGAGAAGTTCACGTGGTCGGCCCAGGAAGTTCAAATATTCTTGTAAAGGAGGTTCTCCGTCTATTTACTTGTGCAAATGCACAAAAAAAACGTTGTGCAACTCCGACGAACGGGTGAGGAACGAACAAAAATACGTGACCAAAGTTCAATGTGAAAACAACGAGCAGTTGAACTATTATACAGAATGTGCTTTCAATTGAGAGTAAAAGAATACAAAACTACAAGCCTAAAAGGTTTGTAGCGAGAAGTTCACGTGCTCCTCCCTACACAGTTAAAATAATTAAATTGTGAGACGTCCGACCTTCAATAACATGTAAAAAAAGGAAAACAATGTTGTTTTCGCCATTTGTAAAACTGCTCTCACGACAACGAATTTGTAACAAGTGGCTGCATGAAAAAGTTGCTCAAGAATAAAACAAAGAAGTTCCATTTTAAAAGCAGAGCAATTTGATAGTATTTATTTGAAAACTCGGTTTTTTCCTGTTACTAAAGAATAAGACCAATAAGTTCTATTCGAAATAACGAAGAACTTCGATGTTTCTAACAAAACTCCAATTTTCACAATTCGAAAAACACACAAGAAGTTCAAATAAAAAAGTTAGGGCGGTTCGATGTGTATAAAAACTCAGTTTTTTCCGCTACTAAAGCGAAACAAAGAGAAGTTCAAAGTGATAACAGTCAGAAGTTCACGTATTGCATGGTTTGTGTTTTCATATGGGAAAAAATAATAAAAAGGTTAATGTATAAAAATTTAGTTGCAAGAAGTTCAGGTGCTTAGCATGGGAAAGTTTAGAACTTTTTGTGAGAGAGGTAATCAGCACGATATATCATTTGTGCAACTCTGATGAATGGGTGAGACATTACGAAAAAAATACGTGGTAGAAGTTCAAAGTGAAAACATCGGGAAGTTCAACTACTACACGGAATGCATTTTAAATGAGAAAAAAATGAATAAAAAACTAAAATCCTAAAAGGTTTGTTGCAAGAAGTTCACGTGCTCCTGCCGGTTTAGTTTGAGATCTCTAGTGCGAGACGTCTGACCTTCAATTACATGTTAAAAACAATCAAAAACGACGTTGTTTTGCCATTTTTAATACTGCTCTCAAAAGGCAGTGAATTTCTAATGATTGTGTAGATGAAAAAGTGGCTCCTATTCATGACTTATCACTACAACCACAGATTGAGCGAAAGCCGCCCAAATGAAGATCAGATCACGAAATCATTCTACGATTGATCGAGTTATTCTCTATATCTTTATATAAAATAAGGAGACAAAGAGACTTGGCTTCAAGATGGAGATTAGCCATCTGCACCTACTCATTCAATTATTCTATTCTATGAAATCCAGAATAAATCTTCAGACAGAGGGTCCCTTCGATAAACTACTTGTCTCATTGGGAGTACACTCTTATGGAGAGCTAGATTCTGTAGTGGAGTTTGACTTAGCTAAATTAGCAACTTATGAATCTGCCGTTGCTTTTCAAATCCACTCTAACCAAAATATGTTAATTATGGGTTACCGCTTATCGTTAGAAAATAAGATTGTCTTCCAACGGTATATTATATGCTACATTCTGATAAATCGTTCAAAAGTTTTACGTATACTGTTAAAAACACATTTTTACGCATTCAAAAAAATATTTTGAACTGTTACAAGTATGAAAAAATGATCAACACAAAAAGTTGCGTGTTTTCAACAACTTTCCATTGGTATACCATTTGCTCAATTTCAGTAAGTGATTGGGGAGTTACGGGCAAAAAACAGCACATCAAAAACAGAGTGAAGTTCAAATTGACATGCCCCAGAAGTTCAACTTCTTCACGCAGTGCATTTCCATTCACGATGAAGGCAAAAATCATGATCTCGCCATTTTCTAAATTACTTGAAAATGCCAGGAAAATTAATTGTGTAAGTTCAAGTCCTCGGTCGGAGAAAGTTCTTAAAAAATGTGAGAGAATGGATGAGAAAATTACAAACGAAAATACGTCACAGAAGTTCAACTGAAAACGACAGGAAGTTCAACTACTACACTGAATGAATTTCAGATGTAAAACTTTTAAAACCGTCGCGAGTATGAAAAAATGATCAACACGGGAAAGTTGCGTGTTTACAGTTGCTTTCCATCAGTATATCACTTGCTCAATTCCGGTGAGTGGATGGAGATCTACGAGCAAAAAATTGCGTGAAAAACAGAGTGAAGTACAAGTAGACATGCCGAGAAGTTCAAGTTCTTCATGTGGTGCATTTCGAAGAATCTGTTTCGCGATAAAGGCAGAATGCATGATCTCGCTATTTTCAAAATTACTTGAAAATGGCTAGTAATCAGAGAAAACCATCTACACAAAAATGTTTCACATTTTTCGTAGCTTTTCAACGGTATGTTATATGCCCCATTCCGATAAAGTTTGTAGAAATTATGGCAAAAAACATTTTTAGCCATTTTCAAAATTGACTTAAAACCATAAGGATTTAGAAGGAACAATATATACCAAAAAGTTTATCCTTTCCTCAAGCTTTCCAACGCCATATCATTTGTTGCATTCGCACGTACGGTTAAAAAATTAGCTCGAAAATACGAACTTGGTGGAACTTGTATCGTTTTCTAAATTAATTACTTTTAAACCGTTCAAAATTAGAAACAACTTTCAACATGGAAAAGTAGCTTATTTTCATAAGCTTTCCAACGCCGTATCATTTGCCTCAATTGGATTAGCGGTTTAGATGTGGCATCGAAAATATGAACTCAGCTGTTCGGTTTACGAAATTTTACGATTTTCCAAATTACTCTTTAACCATAGGGAATTAGAGATAACTTTTAACATGTGGAAGGAGCGGTTTTGCAGCAGATTTCCAATGCCATATTATTTGCCTCATTCTGAAAAATGGTTTAGCAATGCGATTGAAAATACGATTCACGTTTTTTGTATGAAGAAAAAACTGTTTTCAAAACTGCTCTTAAACCGCTGACATTTTGCCAAAAATTTCACTTGTGTCATGGTACTCGTGTCCATAACTTTCCAACGGTATATCACAAGCCCCATTTGGGCAATGTTTGCGTAAGTTCAACCTAGCACCGGGGGAAGTTCAGGTCGAACAACTCCGGCAGTAAAATTGCAACATAGGCATGTTTCATCATGACCCGAGAGCAAATCCGCCAATGAGCGAGATTCCTATTTGAAACGGGCATTTAGTTGCTAAAAACCGTTTGCAGATTACACTTACATCACTTAGAACACGACTGACCAGAAAAATTTGCGCGGGGAGACACGGTTGCGAAGATAGCCCGAAGGTTGGGTTCCTACAGAGGGAAGTTTAGGTTGTGTAACTCAAGAAGTTCAAGTTGTGATCAGAATAATATTCTGATCCCGCGATTAGAATAGTTTATATATATATATATATATATATATATATATGTATGTATACACACACACACACACACTTATAAGTACATGGTTGCATAACCAAATTAAACATCCACTTACATAGGTGGCTACTACACACATGACATTTGCACACACCAAAGTAAACTATTACATGCATAATTACATAGGTGGCTACTACACACATGACATTTCCACACAACAAAGTAAACTATATATTACATGCATAATTAACTAGGATAAAAGATCATCTGATCATAATCTACTGCTTGTGATGCTTGCCGCTACTCCTCTGCTTGTGGTTCGATCCGGCCTCGTCGATTTCGGGAAGGAGGCACTTCCTCATGTCAACGATACGCCTATGCATCTCATAGCATGTGTACACGCTCTTGGCCATGAACCTAAGGTGAGGTTCATCCAGTTGCCGCATCCAGGCCCTGTGCCAGGATACGGGACTTGTTCTATTAGCATCCTATTTCATATTTTCATAGTAGGGGTCGATGATGGCCGAGGCGAGTTAAACCAGGGAGTCCTTCTTCATGCTGCCCCAGACCCAGTAGTGGTCATGGATTTCGACAAGGTTCTTGCAAGCCAAGCCTGTAACCATGAGCGCTTTTACATCGTTGGAGGTTTCCACTGTAGAGAACTTGTAGTCGGTGCTGTTGACAAACCTGGTGAAACGGCCGCAAGGCTCTGTGGCCATGCAGTAGTGGTAGATGAGGACATGATGGCGCATGCACAACTAGGCGATGTCAACCTTCTGATCTTTGCCGGGATGACCGCCGGTGTACTGGAGGTTGATGCCGACCAACTTGTACTTGTCTCGAGCAAGCAACTGCTCGACGGTGTTGATGTAGTCCTCCACCATGACCGGGTCGATGGTGTACACCATCGAGAGATCCGTCTCCCTCGTGTGGGTCTCCACTTTATGCTCGCCGAACTCCATTTGAGCGCCGCTAGATATCCTCTCTGTATGTGTCGTTGTGGGTGGGCTTGTTGTGTTGTGGGGCGCGATCGAAAGGTTGACGAAACTAAGGTTATAACAGCCGCATGAATTAATGGGGAAGCCGGACGACCTAGAATATTGGCACACCCGGATGGCAGTTCTAATTGTAGTGCATAACTCCATCGTGCCACACGTAACTGCATCATGGCGGCGGCCGCGGCGCAACTGCATGCATATGGGGGCCCCCAATGTGATCGTGTGCCGGCCCCAACCGCTGGCAGAGCGCGTGTGGAGGGGCGCGAGCAGCGTGCTATGCAGCCACCTCAACAACGAGCAACCATATATATGCATATAGCAGTTGAACACACAAGGAAAGTCTATCGACAAGATGAGCGCGTGTAGGTACGGGAGCTGAGCATGTCGCGGCGCCTAACGGCGAGCAGAGCGCACCGAGGGACGCGAGCAGAGGCCGGCACAGTGATACATGGCAAATAAGACAAACTATGCAAGCAATGGCGGAGAAATCAAGCACGATTCAGATTAGAGTTGTGTGTGCGATATGTGGCATATAATTGATCCATCCGAGATGTTTGTGCTGGAATAAGCCATGTGTGTTGTGGGCAAACGCTTGCTGGTATACAACCATTTGTGATTGATGAATTCATCACCGAGGGGTTCCCTACTGTGGTCCGTGTGTGATGCTATATGCTTTGTTTGCACAACATCTATGCTTTGTCTACAGAAGAACAACATACCCCATTACAAATACCATAAATATACTTATAATAGGAGATGATTGCAAAACCATGTTAAACATTTACGTTATATAACAAATATGATAAATACTGCAAGGTTCAAATTCCAGCATTACAAGGCCCAAATCCAAAGATTACAAGGTTCAAACTATTCTGACAAATAAAATTCATCTTCTTCAGAATCCCTTTCATGCATTATTTCTGCGAAAGGATCAGCCACTGAGAAGTCATATAGTGGGTCGATACAGTGACTTCCGAATAATCTGTCATATGAAGTTACAAACTGAAATTTAGCTTCTGCAGAGCCTTTTCCATTCAAATGTAGACGCCTACGCTATTTAGCAATCCATTCACTTTTGCGCAATAAATATAGGGCAAACCTAATTACCTTGAGCAACCTTGCTTTCTCAACAAAGAACCTGTCAAATTTAATTTCTAGTTTGGTGCCTCGGTACTCATTGAAAGTAATTTCTGTGAGATGAAGATCAAGACATTCAATGAGATTGTTATATTCCACAATATTTTCTACTTTTGGGCCTGCTAGTATCTTCAAACGAAGATGACATATTAGTGCCTAGCTGCAGATTTGAACACTTTAGGCCTCTTTGATTTGCAGGATTTCTAAAATACACAAAAATAGTGAAATGCTACCTTCAATCTTTCATGATTAACATCTCAAAAAATATATGTACTGATCCGTCCATTTTGATCACGCTTTTATATTGATATGTATTGCATTATGGGTTGTCATTACACATTATGGTACAATACTTATGCCTTTTCTCTCTTATTTTACAAGGTTTACATGAAGAGGGAGAATGCGAGCAGTTGGAATTCTGGTATTGGAAGGAGAAAATATGAGAGACCTATTCGGCACAACTCCAAAAGTCCTGAATTTACAGAGAATTATTTTGGAATAAAAAAATATTGGGCGAAGAAAATACCAGAGGGAGCCACTAGGTGGCCACAAGCCTAGGGAGTGCGCCCTACCCCCGTGGCCATGCCCCTAGGGCTTGTGGCCCCCCTGGAAGGTCTCCTGTACCCATCTTTTGCTATATGGAGGGTTTTGACCTGGAAAAAAATCATAAGGAAGCTTTCGGGATGAAGCTCCATCGTGTCAAGGCGGAACCTGGGAAGAAGCAATCTAGGGCTCCGACGAAGCTGTTCTGCTGGGGAAACTTCCCTCCCGAAGGGGAAATGGAAGCCATCGTCATCACCAACCATCCTCTCATTGAGAGAGGGTCAATCTCCATCAACATCTTCACTAACACCATATCCTCTCAAACCCTAGTTCATCTCTTGTATCTGATCTTTGTCTCAAAACCTCAAATTGGTACCTGTGGGTTGCTAGTAGTGTTGATTATTCCTTGTAGTTGACGCTAGTTGGTTTATTTGGTGGCAGATCATATGTTCAGCTCCTTAATGATATCCAGTACCCCTTTGATTATGAACATGAATATGCTTTGTGAGTAGTTACATTTGTTCCTGAGGACATGGGAGAAGTCTTGTTATAAGTAATCATATGAATTTGGTATTCGTTCGATATTTTGATGAGATGTGTGTCATCTTTCCTCTAGTGGTGTTATGTGCACGTCGACTACATGACACTTCACCATGATTTGGGCCTACGGGAATGGGTTGCTAGAGTGACAGAAGCTTAAACCCTAGTTTATGCGTTGCTTCGTAAGGGGCTAATTTGGGTGCACTTGTTTCATGCTATGGTTAGATTTATCTTAATTCTTCTTTTGTAGTTGCAAATGCTTGCAAGATGGGTTACTCATAAGTGGGAGGCTTGTCCAAGTAAGGCCAGCACCCAAGCACCGGTCCACCCACATATCAAATTATGAAAGTGACGAACGCGAATCATATGAGCATGATGAAAACTAACTTGACAACAATGCCCATGTGCCCTCAGGAGCGCTTTGCTTTATATAAGGGTTTGTCGAGGCTTGTCCTTTGCTACAAAAAGGATTTGGCCACCTTGTTGCACCTTTGTTACATTTGTTATAGTTACCCATTATGAATTATCTTATCACACAACTATCTGTTACCGATTCAGTGCTTGCAGAGAATACCTTGCTGAAAACCGCTTGTCATTTCCTTCTGCTCCTCGTTTGGTTCGACACTCTTACTTATCGAAAGGACTTTGATAGATCCCCTATACTTGTGGGTCATCAAGACTCTATTCTGGTGCCGTTGCTGGGGAGTGAAGCGCCTTTAGTGAGTGGAATTTGGTTTGCCCGAGGATGATGTGAAGAAGGTCTTCCCTTTATCTTTGAAGGGAAAGGCATTAACATGGTATAGGCTATTCTATGATATTGGATCTTGGAATTACAACCGATTGAAATTGGAATTTCATCAGAAGTTTTATCCGATGCATGTGGTTCATCGTGATCGGAATTATATATATAATTTTTGGCCTCATGAAGGAGAAAGTATCGCCCAAGCTTGGGGGAGGCTTAAGTCAATGTTATATTCATGCCCCAATCATGAGCTCTCAAGAGAAATTATTATTCAGAATTTTTATGCTCGGCTTTCTCATAATGATCAATCCATGCTCAATACTTCTTGTACTGGTTCTTTTATGAAGAAGACTATTAAATTCAAATGGGATTGATTGGAAAGAATTAAACGCAACTCTAAAGATTGGGAGCTCGACGAAGGTAAGGAGTCAGGTATAGGCCTTAAGTTTGATTGTGTTAACTCTTTTATGGATACCGATGCTATTTGTGAATTTAGCACTAAATATGGACTTGACTCTGAGATAGTAGCTTCTTTCTGTGAATCGTTTGCTACTCATGTTGATCTCCCTAAGGAGAAGTGGTCTAAATATCATCCTCCCATTGAAGTAAAAATAGTAGAACCTATTAAAGTTGAAGAAGAAACTATTAGTTATAATGTGATCCTGTTATTCCTACTACTTACATTAAAAAACCACCTTTTTCCTATTAGGAAAAAGAACATGCTAAAGCTTCAATTGTGGTTCGTAAGAGTTATACTAGAAATCCTACACCCCTTGAAAAAATTAAAGTTGAACCTAGTATTGCTATGGTTAAAGATCTCTTTGTCGATAATATTGATGGGCATGTTATTTATTTCTGTGATGAAGCTACTAGAATTGCTAGACTTGATAATAAAGACAAACATAGACCTGTTATTGGAATGCCTCTTGTTTATGTTAAATTAGGAGATCATTGTTATCGTGGCTTATGTGATTTGGGTGCTAGTGTGCGTGCCATTCCCTTTACTTTATGTCAAGAAATTATGAATGATATTGCACCTGCCGAGATAGAAGATATTGATGTTACTATTAAGCTTGCTAATAGAGATACTATATCACCAATTGGGATTGTTAGAGATGTTGAAGTCTTGTGTGGGAAAAATAAAATACCCTATTGATTTTATTGTTCTTGGTTCCCCACAAGATGACTTTTGTCCCATTATATTTGGTAGACCTTTCTTGAACACTGTTAATGCTAAAATAGATTGTGAGAAAGAAACTGTTAGTGTAAGTTTTGGGGATGTGTCTCATCAGTTTAATTTCTCCAAATTTCGTAGACAACCCCATGATAAAGAATTGCCTAGTAAAGATAAAATTATTGGTCTTGCTTCTATTGATGTGCCTCCTATTGATCCTTTAGAACAATATTTGCTAGACCATGAAAACGATATGTTCATGAATGAAAGAAAGGAATTAGATGAAATAATCTTTAAATTGATGCCTGGTTTGAAACACAATTTGCCTATTGAGACTCTTGGAGATCCTCTACCACCCAAGAGCGATCCTGTGTTTGATCTTAAACAATTGCCTGATACCTTGAAATATGCTTATCTAGATGAAAAGAAGATATATCCTGTTATTATTAGTGCTAACCTTTCAGAGCATGAAGAAAACAAATTGTTGAAAACTCTGAAGAAGCACCATGCCGCTATTGGATATAATCAGGATGATCTTAAGTGCATTTGTCCCACTCTATGTCAACATAAAATTAATATGGAATCTGATTCTAGACCAGTTGTTGATCACTAGTGATGGTTGAATCCTAAGATGAAGGAAGTGGTAAGAAATGAAATATTAAAGTCTGGAAGCAGGTATAATATATCGTATTGCTGATAGTAGGTGAGTAAGTCCCATTCATTGAGTCCCTAAGAAGGGAGGTATTACTGTTGTTCCAAATGATAAGAATGAATTGATTCCTCAAAGAATTGTCACAGGTTATAGAATGGTTATCGATTTTAGAAAGTTAAACAAAGCTACTAGGAAAGATCATTATCCTCTACCTTTTATTGATGAAATGCTAGAAAGACTACCAAAACATACACACTCACTACTGCAGGATGCTGCTAACGCGACACTACGATCAGAGACCCTTTGATGAAACTATGTGCGATGCATTAACCGCAAACACTGATGTAAAAAAAACCGTTAAAAAGATGCAAAACGTTTGTGATGGCGGGTACATCAAACACAGTTCAGATTTTACTTGCGTGTGCGATGCTGGGCATACGGTTGATACGGACGAACAATTTGCGATTAGAAAGAACAATAGAAACAGGCAGCCATATCAATGTGTGTGCGATATACGGCATACAGTTTGCTGTGATGAACTGTTTGCTATTAGGGAAAGAACAAAAACAGTTAGCCAGATCAAGGTGGGTGTGATATACGACATACGGTTCATTCGAATGAACTATTTTCGATTAGGGAAGAGAACAAAAACGGTTCAACTTAACAAGATGTGTGTGATACGCGGCAAACAGGCTCGGAGGTTAATTTGAGAACAAGTACACAGAGGTTAATTTGACATACATGACTTATAAGTTTCATAGAAATCATATCACTTTTTTGGAGAACATTTAATTGCATTGAATGTATATAGTGCTCTGTCCTATTAGTTGAATTAACCTCGAGGTCCATGTTTTGGAAACATGTCGTAAAGTAATGGGATAGACCTTCATTTAAGCCAATCAACATGTGTTCAAAAAACAAAAATTATCAAAAAGTAACGAGATAGACCTTCTTCAAGCCAATATACATGTGTTCAAAAAACAAAAAAAAGTCAAAAATTACAAAACAAAGACCTCAAGGTTAACTCAACTAATAGGATGGAGCACTATATACATTTAAGACAATTAAATGTTTATAGTGACCCATCCCATCACTTAATTTAACATTGAGGCCACTTCCCATCCGGTCACCCATCTGATGACTACTCAAGCCTTAGCACAGTTAACTTGGTAGTTCTGTTAGATGAGCTATCAGTAGGGAAGCTGGTCCTTGCAGTTGTAGGATCCCTCTTTGCATCCTTTATTGCGCACCTAGATGACCGACTGTTACCGTCCAATGGTCAATGCCATGTCCCCCGCGAATGTAGAAGCTTCCCTCCCTTGGATGAGTGGCAAACAGTTAATCCAGAAGAACTTTTTGCAATGATGCAGAACAACAAAAACGTGCAGCCAGATGAGGGTGTGTGCGATATATGGCATACAGTTCACTAGGATGAACCGTGTGTGATTAGGCAACGCAATAGAAACGGTTCAACCGAACAAGATGTGTGTGATACGCGGCAAACAGGTCCGTAATCATAAATGTATGCGAAGACCAATAATAACATAGATGATTGCTGCTAATAAGCCTTGTGATTTGCTTTGTCTATTAGTCCCCTTTATATTCCGTGACATATTTTGACCTTCAATTTAACCAACGAAATTTTAATGCATGTTACACAAATTATATAATGGGAAACTATGTTCAAATACAATTCCAACGATATAATCTTTGGCGACATGCATTCGCATTTTATTAGTTAAATCCTACTTATAAACCAGGACGGGCGTACAGTAGGTAATTAAATCACAAATGTTTTTTTATTAACCATAGTGTAGGTGTCCTTTCGTCCTCCTCTCGCACGTCTTGTCACCCCGCTGCCGCAGACGGCTTCGAGCGCAAGCTTGAGCAGCGCGCGGGGGTGTTCTTTTGGCCAAACGGCGGTGAGCCTGTTCCCGTGCCACCGCGCAGGTTCCCGCGAAGCTTCCCGCCCGACTCGGTGAAATCCCCCAAAATCCCAATGCTTACCAGCCTACTATATAAACCCTCACAGCCGGCGAGTCATGTGTCACATTTTCCTCTCCCTCCTTGTAGCTTATTTCGTCTGCATCTCCCACAATCGCCAATGGCACTGGTCCGTCATCATCGCTCAACCACTCCGCCGTCATCAGAGGACAACTCCAGCTGGGAGGCTACACCGCGATGGTAGCGCAGTCCCCCGCGTAGTGTAGTGTGCGTGGCGTCCCTATTGGGTGTGCGCGGAACACCCACCACACGCTCTGTCGCCGCTGCCCATCGGCAGCTGTTGCCGGCCGCCGTTTCCGCCACACCATCATCAAAAGCCAAGGCCATCGCCAGCTCCGCCCCCGCGGCCAGAAGACGGGAGGTGGCCGTTATGGCCGCCACCCCACTGCCGGCCACCGTGGCCATCACCCGCTTCGCCACCATGGCCCGAAGGCGGGAGGTGGTTGTCATGGCCGCCAGCCCATCGTCGGCCGCCGTGGTCGCCAGCCCATCGTCCACCGTCGGTATCATCACCCACTCCTCCACCGCTGCCCGAAGGCGGGAGGCGGAGGTGGAGGCCCGCACGTGCGTCAGCGACCTTGCGCATTACATCGAGTTCCTGCGGGAGGAGGAGGAGCACCTCGTCGACCATGCAAAGAGCCTTACCGTAGCCATGGCCGCAGCACACGCCGGCGCAGAGGCGAGGAATCAGGAGATCTACGAGCAGTCCCGCCACTTCGAGAGGGGTCGTCTGGAGCGGCAGAGGGCGTTCAAGGTGAGCGTCGTTGAAGGTGCAACAGCGACAGGCACCGTATTGCAGTTATCCAGTTCGTTGGTAGGCTCCTCCTCCTCTTCCTGTTACTGAGCACACTCGATAGAGGACAGGCTACCGGAAGTAGTACAAAGCCCCTCCGTAGTAGTAGTATTTAGGGGCTATTTTGTTCAGTTCATCTGACTTGGATGTGGTGGAACTTTACAACACACTTAAAATTAGCTAGTATATATAGTTGAACTAGCTATTTGGTCGGTTCAGCTATCGAGTTGAATTGTTTGGTCGGTTCAGCTATCGAGTTGAATTGTTTGTATAAAAAATGACTGCTTAATCTATGAATGAAATCTATGCTTAATTACTGAATTTTAGTTGCAAAAATTAGATAGTGCTAGTGATTTTTAGCTGCATATTTTGACAAATCGCAGTGTTACAAGGGTGACAAATGGCAATGTTACTAGATCAACAAATGTCAATCTTTCGAGTTTGACAAATGGCAATATACACAATATGACACATGCAAATCTTACCAAATTGTCTGTACGTGGTTGCACATAGGTCATCCAAAAAAACCGTTGGGGTTGAAGGGAGGTACAAGTCCTGCTTGCCAGATTTTCTCCTGGCTTAGTGCCGAATTAGTGCTTTGCATACCTTGTTCAATCTAAACCGTTTGCATTGAGGAGATGCATAAATCCCGCGCGGTGAATTTTCCCTTGGCTTACTGCAGAATACCATAGCTCTCGCTTTGCATACATGTGTTCTATCTAAAACGTTTGCGATGAAGAGCTACACAAATCTCGCTCAGCACATTTTCCCTTGGCTCACTGGGGAAGCTATCGGTTTATATACGGGTGTTCTATCTAAAATGTTTGCGATCAAGAACTGCACAAATCCTACTCGGCACATTTTCGCTAGGCTTCCTAGGGAAGCTGTCGGTTTGCATAGGGTGTTCTAACTAAAACGTTTGCGATGAGTGTTTTATATTTAAAAATCGTATTAAACTGTGGCTTGGGCGCCATTAATGGAGAGGATGCGAGAAAGGCGGGCGGCCATATAAGTCAAAGGGCTCGCTTCCTAGTGAGCCTGCGCGGCTTACAGCTCGCCCGCTTCCCGGTGAGCCTGCGCATTGGAGTACAGCTCGCACGCCTCCCGTTTAGTCAAGCACCTGTCCGCACGGCACCTCCTAGCCATTAAAAGAGTGAGGCGTGGCGTCACGTGAATGGTTAACAGAACGCACACGATTTGAATTATACAACACATTTGAGATGTTGCAGTGGCAGCTATTTGTTTCAAAATGCCTTTGTTGGCTGTCATTTGAGTGCGCCTTCTCTCAAAATGGACACAAAAAATACCACAGCATGTTGGGTGCCATCACATGATAGCATGCCAAGTTTCATGAATTTCAGATGAGTTTTGGATTTACTAGAATTTAAAAACAAAGTATCTCAACATTTTGCCGGCAATCAACAGTGCCCTGGTGTTTGAAATTCATTCCCATTTCTTGCATGGGACCTAAGCAGGCACCCAAGGACACATATTTGATTTTTCAACCAATTTATGTGCACTGGATCATGTGCATGTAGTTCAAATTTGTATTATGCACATAAAATGTCTGGAAAACCTAGTTAATGTATAAACATGTCCAAACGAACCCCGAAAAATTCCAAAATTTAACAGCACTCTTATTGTTCTATGTTGACACTAGAAATTTTCTAAAAGCAATAAGAGGCAACAGATATCATTTCGTCCCCAAAGGTGGCACGTTCCCTACCAAAACCATCAGGCTTGTTGTGAGAAGCTCTGGTTTGTGAGAAGCTTATACCCAAACCTGCCCCAAATGGGACAAAAATTTTACCACAGCATGTTGATGCCGCTCCACGATAGCATGCCAAGTTTCATGAATTTCAGACGAGTTTTGGATTTACTAGAATTTAAAAACCATGTATCTCAATGTTTGCATCCGAGTGACGGTGACAGGGTTTTTTGACATTCATTCCCATTTCTTGCATGGGACCTAAGCATGCAACCAAGGACACATATTTGAATTTTCAACCAGTTTATATGCATTAGAGCATGTGCCTATAGTTCAAATTTGAATTACGCACATAAATGCATTGAAAACTCAATTAATGTATAAAAATGTCCAAATGAACCCCGAAAAATTCCAAAATTTCACACAACACTCCTGTTGGTCTATGTTGACACTAGAGAAAAAAATTGAAATCAAGAGGAGGCAACAGATATCGTTTCGTCCCGAAAGGTGAAATGTTCCCTACCGTAAGGCTTGTTGCGAGAAGCTCTGGTTTGTGAGAAACTTATACCCCAACCTGTCCCAAATGGGATAATATTTTTACCACTGCATGTTGATACTGTTCCATGATAGCATGTCAAGTTTCATGAATTCCAGACGAGTTTTTGATTTACTAGAATTTTAAAACCATGTATCTCAATGTTAGCGGGCAAGCGACGGTGGCAAAGGTGTTTGACATTCATTCCCATTTCTTGCATGGGACCTAAGGTTGCAACCAAGGACACACATTTGATTTTCAACCCGTTTATATGCACTGGAGCATGTGCATGTAGTTCAAATTTGAATTATGCACATAAACGCATAGAAAACTCAGTTAATGTATAAAAATGTTGAAGCAAACCACAAAAAATACAAAAAATGACACAACACTCATGTTGTTCTACGTTGACACTAGAAATGTTTTGAAAGCAAGAAGAGGCAACGGATATCGTTTCGTCCATAAAGGTGACATGTTTCCCTACCGGAACCATGAGGCTTCTTGTGAGAAGCTTTGGTTTTTGAGAAGCTTATACCATAGCCTACCCCAAATGGGACAATATATTTTTACCCCAGCATGTTTATGCCATTCCATGATAGCATGCCAAGGTTTATGATTTTCAGATGAGTTTTGGATTTACTAGAATTACAAAAGCAAGCACCTCAACGTTTGCAGGAGAGCCACGGTGCCGTGGTGTTTGAAATTCATCCTCATTTCTTGCATGGGACATAAGCATCAACCCATGGACACATATATCATTTTACAACCCATTTTGGTGCACCGGAGCATGTGCATGTAGTTTGATTTTGTATTGTGCACCTGAAATGCCTAGAGAACCAAGTTAATGTATAAAAATGTCCAAACGAACCCCGAATAATTCCAATTTTTTTAATGACACACCTATAGTTGCATGTTCAGCGTGGATAAAAGTTCTAGCAATGCAAACACCATCCTTTGCAGCTGTGACCCCATTATGTAATTCAGATCGAGACGAAAAATCAAGAAGATCGTACACAGTTTAATATCACCAACCGTGTGAGATGCAACACAAAATACCTTGGAACACCGTCGGAGTATAGTACGCATATGGATTACGCGAGAAGGTGCGACGGCTACAGTCCACAGCTGGCGTGTCAAGCACACTAGCTCTCTCCGCAAATATCATTTCACTGTTCAATCGTCTCCAGTGAAAGATGGGGACGTGGACCCGCTTCGTGAGGGAAACTTCAGCGGCCCACTCCACGTTCAAACTCATCACACACGGGTTAGGCTATATGAATCATTTGTGATGTTCACATATCGTACACAGTGCTGAATAAGGGACCATGTCTGATGACACTTTACGCGCCAGTTTTTTCGCTGAACCAATTCAAAATTTTCGGCTTCCACGGAAATATCTACCTCCCCGCCCCCTCCCCTTACCAAAAGCCACATTTCCCCTGTTTCCGCCTTCCTTTCCAAGGTTAAACTGTCACTCCTTGCTTGCAACGCTGCTTCCTCACCGGCGACCCTCCTTCACGCTGCTCGGCCTCGTCTATCCAGGCAGGTAATCCACACCCGACCCCCACCCTCCTCCTCCTTCCACATCCGACATGCGCCGACTGCTGGCGCGACACCTACCACCCAAATCACCGACCCCTCCACCCAATAAGCGCCGCCCTAAGCCATGGTGCACACAGTATAGCGAGGAGCTCAAGGAGCATTTGGCAGCGGAGAAGCAAATCATGACCGCACGCGCGGATGAGGTCGCGATGGCTGCCATTCGTGTCGACCCCCAGGTCTTGGAGGAGCACCTCACCATCGAGGCCACCGTCGATGCCTCGCGTGCCGACGCCTCCACGCGGTTGGCTACTTTAAATGACAGTTCGTCGTGTTTTCTCGAGGCCACCCTCGGTGCCTTCGACGAAGTCTACGAGGTGTTTTCTCAGTGTGCAAGTGCTTACCTCAACTCGAGAGCCAGCAGTTTGGTGCCCGGAGCGGCTCAGGTCGGTGTACAAAAAGAGGGTGCATTTTTTGTACCCCTTTACCTGTGCACGGGCAGTCAAAGCCGCACCCGCGGCCACACCAAGCAGAACGGGGAGGTAAGCCAAGGTAAGACCGAAGCCCAAGATAATAAGAGCAACGCCAAGGCCAAGACCACAAAGAGCAGAGGGACGAAGCAGGTCTTGCCGGGGCAACCTCAGCAGCCTCGGCAAGACCCTTGCCGGGGCAGATCACCCTACACCAACAGAGTGAGCCACCCTTGAGCCCACGGTCCCCAACACCATCATCTGCATGGGGCCAGGGCTCGGGAAGGCACCTCTGTGGTGGCATGCAGATCTTTGTGAAGACATATTCAAGATCAGATGAGGATTAGAAGATGACGACCCTCGGCAAGATCCTTGCCGAGGAAAGCCACCAGACCCCCGGCAAGGTCCTTGCCGGGGACGGCGACGCGCCACGGCAAGACCCTTGCCGGGCCACACGGCAAGACCCTTGCCGGGCCACCCGGCAAGACCCCCACCAAGGATGCCAGCAGGGCCACCGCCAAGCCCGTGCCAACCAAGCTTCCATCGCCGTTCGCATGCAGCTGCCAGCGCAACCAGCTGGGCGAGCACCTGCGTGGCAACATGCAGCCCCCAGGCCAACTCATCAAGCGCCTGCGTGGTGGCATGCAGATCTTCGTGAAGTCTTCACCACCGCGCCACCTCAGCTGCCTGCCTGCCTACATGGCGCCGCACGCATCGCTGGCCAAGGCGCGTGTAAAATCGAGGAGGAGTGGCGACTGACGGGACGGGCCTCGCCCACATCCCAATAAAGCGAGGGGACACCTAAGCTACACATTAAATGCGTCTTGTCCTGTAATACGAGCGATAAGCTCAGGGCACTGTACGCCTTTCCACCTCCTGTGTGCCACTGTGGCAGCCCCTTCCAACTATAAAAGGAGGCCCATGCCATACTGGAGAAGAATTCAGCTCTTTCGAACCACGCACTCACCACAGCTAGTTCGAGAGCTCAAGAACTCTCTAAAATACATCCACCAAAGCAGGACTAGGGTTTTACGCATCCTCGTGGCCCGAATCTGGGTAAACGATCCTTGTGCTGTATACTGATCCTGCTCTTCTTGCAACCCTGCGCCCCGGCAACCATAGTAGGGATTCTTGTGATCCCATAGGTGTCGTTCCATGCCGAGATCTTTGGCGCGCCAGGTAGGGGGCGCAATTGTGAGAATCTGGTCTAGTAGTTAGCCTAGCAGTTCTTCATCGCCCTTGGCTCCTCAGAAGAAGGCGGCCGGAGGAACAGCCGGCTCGGCAAATGTAAAAGCTAAGTCATTCAGAGCTTTGAGTTATTTCCTCCTATACATAAGGTTATCGTCCTCGGAGATCTCACCTATGTATGAGAAACCTGCACGCAAAGTGGCCCTCCCGCAATTGGCAACGCCCTTGTTTTGTTCCGAGTCCACTCAACAGCTCAAAGCGGCCGCGTCGAGAGTGGTGGGGTAGCCTTCCGCACTTGGCAACGCTCCCAACTCTGACTCGAGTCAAGCTCGACAGTTCGGGCGGCCGCGCTAAGGGCGGCAAGGTGGTTCGCCCGGTAGCAAGCACACCCGGCAGGCCAATGGGGATCCGTCCCCAAGACGCCGCCTTGGGTTTACGCGTCGGCGAGCCTACCCAGTAACGTAGGGTGGACATACAAATGAAAATCAAACAGGAAAATAACATGCATAATACTGAAAGTGTTGCAGAGTTATATTACATCGAATTGTTGCCACGGTTCTAACTAGAGATAGCAATTGTCCTGGTTGTGAACCTGCAGCGGCGATAAGGAATGGGATGCCTAATCCCGGCGCTGGCCCTCCACCCTCTGGATTTCGCCGACTCGGCTGATGATGGGCTTGATGCGCTCCCTGAGCGGCGCAAGGTCAGTACCCTCCGGCAAGCTCTCCAGCGCAGTGTCGAAGTCGAGGTCGGGGTACCAGTGCACCACCTTGGTGAGAACCTTGGTCATGGCACCCTGGAGAAGCCTCCGAGACTCATCGGCCAGTGAGGCCGCCCGGTTGGAGTGGAGCCGCTCCAGAGCGTCGACGACCTTCTCAAAGGACATGGTCAGGCTGCAATTGGCGCTCACGCTCCGCTCCGGGACATACCTCACGTCCGACATCCCCATGATGGCCAGCTGCGCGGCGGCCTGGTTGGCGACGGTGGCGAGGCGATCGAGCCAACGGTTATCGCCCGCCACATGATCCACAAAGTTGAGGCCATCGTTCTCCCGCAACTGCTTCTTGGCCTCCAGCTCCTTGGCCAGGGTCCTCTCTCGGGTTCTGGCCTCCGACAGCACCTTCTCGAGACCCTCCAGCTTCAGCTTGAGGTCTTTGATGGCATTGTTGGCCTCGGAGAGCTCCCCAGCCTTGCTGACGACCGCGCCCTACACCTCTGTCAGGGCACTGTTAAGTGTGTCCCTCTCCTGGGACAGCTTCAGGGCCTGCTCCTTCAGCCCGTCGCGCTCCGCCTCCAGCTCCTCCACCTTGCCGGCGTGAACCCGGGCCTGGGCATTGAGTGCCTCTTCGTGCCTCTGCTCCAGCTCACTGGTCCGCTGCAAGATAAGCTTCTCCACCTATGCACCCTTGTCACGAAGCATGGCAGCAAGCTTTCCCTCGCGTGTTGCGAGGTCCTCCTCCTAGGAGTTCAGCGCGGCCTCGTGCTGGGTCTGGGCGGCTTCGGCGGCCGCGCCAAGTTCCTTGCCGTCTCTTGAGCTTTCTCGACATTGGCGAGCTTCATGGTGAGCTCCACGTCGCGCTTGGCCAGATCACCCTGAGCGGCCTTGAGCTCCTTGTGGGCCTCGCGAAACCAGTCCTGTGTCTCGGCAACACGCTCCTGGAATTCCGCCTCCGCCTTCTCCACCACCGCCGTCCTGGACATAGCCTTGTCCAGGCGGGCGCGGTGGAGCGCCTGGAGCTTCCGGAAGCTGGCGCCCATGGCGTGGAGGAGCCGCTCTTCCTGCAAACCATCACCACCGACGATCGGCTTGTCGACGACTTCAAGCCCGGCAGCGGCAAGCACTTCGTTGTCGAACACCTCTCCCTCAAAGGGTGTCCTGGTGCTCGACGCGCCTGGAAGGTGGACGAACAAGTCATCGCTCACCCTCAAGTACTTGCCGGAGCCGGAACCAGCAGAAGTGGAAGGCTGGTCACTAGCCACCTCCTCCTCCTCCTCAGCAGCGGCCCCGCCGGCCTCTCCGGTAGGCCCCTTGCCGGCCTCCTCAGCGGCAGCATTGCCGGCCTCCCCGGCAGGCCCCTTGGCGGCGTCCTCGGCAGTGCCCCTGGTGGCCTCCTCGGCGGCGATCTTCTCGGCGTCTGCCTTGGCAGCCTTGGCGACGCCCTCGATGACGGCGTCCACGTCCTTTGGGTTCACCGAGGAGGAATCTAGACGCCGAAGAAGGGGTGAGGCAAGGCCAGGACCAAGAGCCAGAAGGAAAAGGAAGCAGGGACGAACGACGAACGACTTACCTGTGCCAGTACCCGGCTGGGAAATGGAAGTCCCCTCCCCGCTGACATTTGGCGTCGAGGCAAGGCCGCCGGCACCCAAGTTCTCCTCCTCCTCCTCCACCATGTGCGTGGGCCCGGTGCCTGGCGCCCTTGCTGGGGACGCCCCTCGGGGCAGCGTGGTCGATGGGGGCGGCGTGTTGGGAGTAGCCCTCTGTGGCTCCTCCTGCTGCTGCTCTCCTCCTGCATACCTGGCAATGTCAGCACCAAAGTGTCGTGCCCCTGACACATGTCGATGGGGGAAGAGTGATGAACTTATGCTGGGGGCTATGCCGGGGGCTGCTGTCCGGGCTGCTCAACACCACCAATGGCACCCCCGAAGTACCAACTGGGGGCTGGCCACCCGCCGAGACCTTGGCCCTCTTCACTCTCTGGGCCAGCGTCTCCACGTCCCTGCAAAGATGAAGAGAAGTTAAGACGAGCAACACAGATTGAGGAGGCAGAGATAACGAAAAGGAACCAGAAACTTACTCGTCGTCCGCCTCCTCCTCTGCTGTTTTTCTCTTCCTCCTCGGACTGAGGGATCCATAATCAAAAGTAACCTCCGTATCGACATCTGCCGGAGGAGGAGAAGGAGGTGATGTCTGGACACGCATGGACGAAGAAGGGGCGGCTGTCTTCTTCTTCACCGCGGCCTTCGCCGGCTTCTTTGCCGCTGCGGCCCTCGTGTGGCGCCCGGACCCCTCCAAGGTTAGCTGTGGCCGCGCAGCCCTGCCAGGCCGGACCGGCTTGCCGGAACTGGCCCGCAGCAGGACTCGCCCTCTCCCCACAGCCGGCGTCTGGCCTGCGGTCTCGGCCTCCTCCTTCGATGACTCGCCAATCACATCTTCAACCATAGGAGCCTCGGTGTCGGCGCTGCTGGATCCCCCGGCGGCTGCCGCCCACCGGGCGAGCTCCTCCTCCTCCATGGCTGTCGCGGCCTTGTCCTCCACACTGCCGATGCTGCCGGCCTCCCAGGCGAGTTGTGCCTCCCTCGCCCTGGTGGCGATGTAGTCCAGCTCTGCCTGGGTGGTGTCCTAGACAAGCAGCCGCTCGGCGTCGGTGTTGACGTACCCCTCTTGCAGAGTGTCAAAGAACTGCTGCATCTCGGCGTCCTTTGGCTCCTTCTAGCTCGGGTCGGGGCCATGCGCGTTGCAGTCCGGCATCATGGCAATGATCTCGGACCGTCGCGAGTTATTGCACAACGGGACCGCCCCCGTCGGCAGCTTGAATAGGGGCCCCTTCAGGACCTTGCCGGCCTTCGCGGCGGCCCTCGCGACCTTGCCGGTTCGCTCAACCTCGTCGTCGCGGCCCACGTCAAGCTGGAAGAGCCGCTGGCAGAAATCGGCGTGCCCCATCACTATGAAGTTGTGGTCGAGGCCGGGACGAAGCCGCATGATGTCGGCGGGGTTCGTGAAGAGCCAGGCTGGCCACCCCTTGTTATGCAGTGGAGCAATCCGGTGATGGATGAAGTCCGCCCCGATCATCTCAAGGGTGAGGCCGGCCTCGGTGAGCCGGAGGATCCTGGTGGTGGTGATCGTGAGCTTCTCGTCGTCAACATCGACGTTGCTCCAATCGCTTCTGCGGACCGGCGGCGCCCGGCGAACTTCGCAGAACGCCGGTGGGTCCTCCTCCTTGACCCAGCACCACCAACCCCGCCATTCTTCCCACCTATCCTTCATGGCACCCTCCTGATACGCTCCCTTGGATCTTGAGACCCAGGCGATGCAACCGGAGATGGCGCCCCTGTTGGATTTGAGGGGAGAAATAATGGCGGAAGAGCGCCGTGTTGGGGTGCACCCCGGCGAAGCCCTCGCAAAGATGCGCGAAAAGGGCCATGCACGCCATCGCATTTGGAGTAAAATCCAGGAGGCGGAAGCCAAAGGTATGCATGACGTCGATGAAGAAATCAGAGAAGGGAGGACAGAGACCGCAGGAAAAATAATCGACAAAGAAGGGGTACCGATTTGGGGCAGCCTCGGTGCAGTCGGCGGGGATGACGCGCGTGGCTTGATGCCCTGAATTCTCCCCCCCCCCCCCGTCTTCACTCACCACAGGTGCCTGAAGGAGTCCCGAAGCTCGAACACGTCAACTGTCGAGGGGAAGAAGGCGGACTGCGTCCGCTGCACCGCCAGCGCACTCTCCGGCGGCTCCGCGGCTCCGGCGTCCTTGGCCACTCCCTTGCCCTTGGTGGATTTTGGCGCCATGGCGGCTGGGGGAGGAGGACAGGACAGAGAGCGGCGGAAGCGCAACGGCAGCGAGCAGGAACGAAGCTTGGAGAAGAAGTGGAAGGCATACGGAGGTTTCCGAGATTGGGGTTGTGCGAAGGGTAAAAGGAATAGTGCGCCCGCGGTTATCCCTTTTTATGGGGAAGCCGCGGGTCACGCTGCCCATTTACTGCGATGTGACGCATGCATGCAGGAACCGCCCCACGCATGCCGCCCACGTCACGCACTCCCCTCCATGCTGCGCCGCGCGCGAAGGTCATGGGAAGCGAAGCGCGCGAAGAGTTTTACCACGGTAAAAACTGCCCGCCTTCCCGCGCACCGTTTTGGGCCTGGCCCAACAACGTGTCGCGCCTATGTGTGGCCCAGGACCGAGGGCTCCTATCGGTGTACAAAAAGAGGGGTGCGTTTTTTGTACCCCTTTACCTGTGCACGGGCAGTCAGAGCCGCGCCCACGGCCACACCAAGCAGAACGGGGAGTTGAGCCAAAGTAAGACCAAAGCCCAAGATAATAAGAGCAACGCCAAGGCCAAGACCACAAAGAGCAGAGGGACGAAGCAGGTCTTGCCGGGGCAACCTCAACAGCCCCGGCAAGAACCTTACCGGGGCAGCTCACCCCACACCAACAGAGCGAGCCCGCCCACGGTGCCCAACACCATCATCCGCATGGGGCCATGGCTCGGGAAGGCACCTCTGTGGTGGCATGCAGATCTTTCTGAAGACATATTCAAGATCAGATGAGGATTAGAAGACGACGATCCTCGGCAAGATCCTTGCCGAGGAAGGCCACCAGACCCACGGCAAGGTCCTTGCCAGGGACGGCGACGCGCCACGGCAAGACCCTTGCCGAGCCACATGGCAAGACCCTTGCCGGGCTACCCGGCAAGACCCCCGCCAAGGACGCCAGCAGGGCCACCGCCAGGCCCGCGCCAACCAAGCTTCCACCGCCGTTCGCATGCAGCTACCAGCCCAACCAGCTGGGCGGGCACCTGTGTGGCAACATGCAGCCCCCAGGCCAACTCATCAAGCGCCTGCGTGGCGGCATGCAGATCTTCGTGAAGGCTCCACCACCATGCCACCTCAGCTGCCTGCCTGCCTACATGGCGCCGCACGCATCGCTGGCCAAGGCGCGTGTTAAAGCGAGGAGGAGCGGCGACGGACGGGACGGGCCTCTCCCCCATCCCCAATAAAGCAAGGGGACACCTAAGCTACACATTAAATGTGTGTTGTCACATGTCTGAGTGATAAGCTCAGGGCCTTTGTATGCCTTTCCACCTCCTGTGTGCCCTTTGTGGCAGCCCCTTCCAATTATAAAAGGAGGCCCATGGCATCTTTGGAGAAGGATTCGGCTCTTTCAAACCACGCACTCACCACAGCTAGTTCGAGAGCTCAAGAACTCTCTGAAATACATCCACCAAAGCAGGACTAGGGTTTTACGCATCGTCGCGGCCCGAACCTGGGTAAACGATCGTTGTGCTGTCTACTGATCCTGCTCTTCTTGCAACCCCGCGCCCCGACAACCGTAGTAGGGATTCTTGTGATCCCATAGGTGTCGTTCCATGCCAACATCAGGCAACTCACCACTACGACGAGGGCACCCAAGATACGGAGGCTTGGCCCTCTTCCATGTCCAAGGAGCCAATCATCATCGATATCTCCGACAATGAGGAGTAGCTTTTCTTATTAGCTCACTATAAGGACCCATGTTCAGTTTGCTAGCTACTGCCTTTCCTTAAAAAATTCTAGTGAATTGTGCTATCTACTTTTACCATGCAATCTGTTGCTCTAGTGTATATGTTCTATATGTCGTGCAATGTGGTGCTCATTTATTAACTGTTTGGTTAATTAGTTGTCATGTTCAGTTAACTATTTGGTCAATTCTGCAAATGTGATGTTCAATTCTTCAGGGTGCAATTTTGTATTGTCTTCCATGTGACAAATAAATCGAATATATTTACAAAATATATGAGAAACAAATACAATCGCTATATTTCCAAGTTTTCAAGCATGCTTAGTTTTGTTAATTGTCTGATCTTCTAGTATGTTATACATTGTGCAATGTGGTGCTCAGTTAACGTTTGGTTCATTTGTTGTGGTGTTTAGTTAAGTATTTGGTTCAATTCTGCAATGAGATGTTCAATTGTTGGGGTTGCATTATGTTATTGTATACCATGTGAGAAATAAATCGAATTTGGTAGTACTAAATACATGAGAAACAAATACAATTGCTACATTTCCATGTTGTTAAGCATGCTTGGTTTCGTTAACTGTGTGATCTTCTATTAGGAGTATGCTATATTGTGCAATGTGGTGCTCAGTTAATGTTTGGTTGGTTTGTTGTGGTTTTTAGTGAACTGCTTGGTTCAATTCCGTAATGTGATGTCAAATTGTCGTGGGTAGAATTTTGTATTGTTGTGCATGTGAGGAATAAATCGAATTTGGCTGCACTTAATACATGAGAAACATATAAAATTGCTATATTTCCTAGTTCTTAATCATGCTTGGTTTAGATAAATGTGTTTTCCATGTGGCTTGAATTAATCTGATGAATCTGCAATGTGCTTATTTTTCATCAACATATTTTACTAATAGCATGCGAACCCTCACTTAGCCTGATCACTAACTGCCTTATATGTGTTGCAGGAAAACAATGGGAAGCACTGAGGTTTGCAATCGAGGTTTGCACATGCATGGTCCTTTGTCTAATAGCACATTATTGTGCAATTGCACGAACCATTCTAATATTTTGGTTTTTAACAATTTGGTCTTGCACATGTAGGTCCTGCTGTCAGAGGTTTTGATCCACTGTTCGACCCTTTTTGCATATGGGGAAATGAGTTGTCCATGAACATCAGTCAAGTCAAGAAACTTAGAAAGATTGTTAGTATAAATAAATTAGCGACAAAAAACAACAAGATCTTTGTCTGCACAATGAAGAAGACATCAGTTCATACAGGATGGTACTAACTATTATACCTTGCCTTTTTTATTCCTTTGCCCCATTTCCAAAACAGAGAAGATATTTATGCACATCCTTATTTTCAGGCCTTTCCAAAGAAGTTCACTGACGATTACCTCTCAAACCATCTGTATGGTCAGGAGGCGAGGAAGGTATTCATACAACACCCACAGTTCAATATTGAAGTGTTCCTGAAGAGGACGAAAGATGGACGGTCAATCATCCACATGCACTGGCCTAAAGTTGCAAAGACCTTCAACATCAATAAAGGCTCAATATTCGCCTTCCGCTTCAGCAGTTTTCCAGATGAGATTCATCTGTGTATGTATCATCTATGATGCTAATTTAGAATGGTTATAGATGTTGCATGTGAAACTTGGTCTTTGATGCGGTTGTGTAATGGGGTAGCTGAGTGCTGAAGCAATATGATGTTGTACTCTGATGTATTTCAGTTATGAAATCCTGCTTCCTTAATATGAAAATGAAATATATTGTGTGCTTAATATGAAATGTCAATTAGATTAATAAATGGATTATTAATAGAAGGACAATTAGCCTGCTAATGGGCTAATTGGTTTTTCCTATTGCAAATGGTTATTGAGAAAACACCATGGGCGATGATGTCAGGACCCCGATTCTAAGTCACACCGATCTAGCATGTAACACATCATATCACTTTGCGGCCTCACGCACGGTATTCCCACGGGTGCCACCTGACATGGCCCGGGACCGATTGCGCCTTTTGGCTCACGTATATGATAGTGTTGCTAGTATCCATATGACAGAGAACCCGGGCCGACATGACTAGTCGTGAACCCAAAGTGGCGCTAACTTATGGGGACAGGCATACATGAACCAACATCGAACATGTCGGTCATCAGCGTGTGAATCCGGGCTGTAGCAACTGGGCTAACAGGACTCCAGGAACCCGGGCTGTAGCAGGCTAGCAGGACTCCGAAAATCACAGCGTGACATTTCCCGAAGGATGAACCACGAACGAAATGGATCACATGCGGCCGGTCTAAGTGTTGAGTAGTAGTAATCAGGCTAGCGAGGACTCCGTAAACGGGCTGTAGCAGCCTACCATGGCTCAGTGGAAGCACCAGACTACATTTCCCCATAAGAGAGGCTACCAAGGATAAACAAGTAGGTTGTCAGATCCCACACATACCAAGCATTTCAAGCATACACACAATATGCCCGATATGTGTACATACAACATGGCATCACAACAAAACTCTACAACTCAAGGTATTTATTCATTAGGCTCCTAAGAGCCAGATATTACAAACGTGGGTCTGATGACCCAACATACAGAGCAAGCAAGCAACAAGCACATGTGGAAGCTTAACTTGTCCGAGTACAGACAACTACAAATGAAAAGACAGAGAAGCCTGACTATCTACTAGACCCTGCCGAGGGCACAAGATCGTAGCTGAGGTAACAAGCTAAACGTCGAAGTCCACGCGTAACTACTAGTGAGAATGAAGTCTCTTTGCAAAACATAAAATAAGCAAACGTGAGTACAAATGTACCTAGCAAGACTTACATCAGAACTAGCTACATATGCATCGGTATCAATAAAGTGGTGGTGGAGTTTGACTGCAACAAGCCAGCTTTGACTCGGTGGCTATCCTGAACTACGACTACAAATAACTCTTTTGAGGTGGCGCGCACGAGTCCACATATTCACCATATCAATACACTACTATGGATCCACTCACATCTCCCTACGAGGACACCATCCATAGCACTCACGCTTATATTGCGCATTTTAGAGTATCCACTTTCACTTGTCTATGAACTGTACAGGCAACCCAGAAGTCCTTTACCGCGGACACGACTATTCGAATAGATCATTTATATCCCTACAGAGGTGTACTTCTTCACACACGCTGTCGCCACTTACCACCATGTACACGCCGTGTATCTCGGCAACCTTCAAGCGGAAGCCTGGCGAGGGAGTCGGCCACGACCTGACTAACCACACCAGTCTCTAGTCCAGGTTTATCGCCAATTCGAGTTCCATCCGCGAGGAGATCCGGTCGGGGTTTCGCTCACAGCCCCAAACGATGTGTGCAGGGTTCTCGAGACACCAAACGGGCACCCGGTACACCGGCCCACGGTGTATCTACCGCATCATAGCCCACCCCTAGGGTCAGCGCTACGCACGGCCTCCAACACATATCCTACAAACACCAGAAACTAGTTGCAACTCCTGGACAGAGATCAAGGCGATTAATAAGTCGAGAGGGTCCATTGGTTTCGGGCCCAACGCGTGGTAGTAGCTGTTCATGGATCACAAACACAGAACTCAGTTCCTGAGGACGGTTTCAATGAGACAACCCACCATGTAGTCCTTCATGGCCTCTCACCGCTACCTTTACCAAATCATGTTCACACACTTAGCTCTCAACAGTAGAACATGTTCACACACCTCCAATTCATCCCCGATGAATCAGACCTGACTCAACTCTAAGAAGTAGCAGGCATGACAACAAGCATGAATGAGTAGGCACATCAGGGCTCAAACAACTCCTACTCATGCTAGTGGGTTTCATCTATTTACTGTGGCAATGACAGGTCATGCAGAGGAAAGGGGTTCAACTACCGCAACATGTAACAGTTGAATCGTTGTTGTCCTAATGTAGTAAAAGAGAGCAAGAGCAAGAGAGTGGGATTGTATCGAGATGAACAAGGGGGTTTGCTTGCCTGGCACTTCTGAAGATAGTATAGTTCTTCATCGGTGTCATCGAACTCATCGTCGGAACCACGTCTACTGAGAGGGGACAAATACCGGCAAACAAGGAAGAACACAATCAATGCAATGTAACAATATGATGCATGATCATGACATGGCAATTTGTTGTGGTTTGAGGTAATGCAACTAGAAACCAGATTAAATGAAGTTGGTCTGAACCAAGGGTTCAAATTCAAACTCCATATGTGCTTATTTAAATGCCAATTTTGCAAATTGCCATATACAGAAACCTTAGGTTGTTCAAACATGCATGCAAATGGTACAGATGGATAGATTGGATTTTCTGATCATTTTTCATATATAAATCTTTGCATTTGGAGTTACAGATTAATTTCTATGATTTTTAGAAATTAGCACTATTTCCTGGAATTTTCTGAATAATAATAAAACCAGAAAAGGCATTACTACGTCAGCATAGCGTCAGCATGACGTCAGCACTGCGTCAGCACTGCATCAACTGTGCGGCCCAGGTCAAACCTGACCTGTGGGACCCACTGGTCAGTGCCCGGGTGTCGTTAGTGTCACGGACAGGTGGGTCCAGTCAAAGGCCATGTCAGCGTGGTCAACGGCCACGTCAGCACTGTCAACTCTGACGTGTGGGTCCCGCTGGGTTATAATTTATGTGAGCAAAAATAAAGTTGGGGTTAATTAGGGCATGGGTGTCGGTGTTCTGGGAACGGGGGTCCCCAGACTTGCCTGCCTGCGGCCTGCGGCGTGGCTCAAAGGAGGCCCAGGACAGCCCATCTTCATCAACGCAAGCTCAACACCCTTGCGAGGGGCCAAGCCTCGCGGGGCGGACGACCAGGAGCTTCCTCAGGCACGGCCTCGTCAGGCTGGCTCACGAGGAGGCGGAGAGTTCAAGGCGGGGTACCTCGCGAGGTGCCCGTGATGCAAGCCATGACGACCAAGGCGCGGTCGAGCGCCCGGCCAGCGCAGCGTCCTCCTTTCCTCTTTGGTGCAAAGGAGCAAGCGCGGCGAGAGCATCAAGCAAAGGCATCCGTTTGATTGCAACAAGACCAAGACTAGCCCGAACGGCTGGAAGGGAGTCATCGTGGAGCCCAAAGAGCGTCATCACCGAGTCTTTGGCGGCGAGGACCAACTTTAGTCAGGATAAGTGTACCCGCTGTTCCCCTTCAAAACGGCCAATTGTTGGCGCCCTTCCCGCTCAATATTTGGGAAGAGGCCTAGGGCCTTCGCCTATAAATAGGAGTAGCCACACTCAGAGTAGAGAGAGGATCAGATGGAGGGATCGCAAGGATAAGGACGATCCGCATCCAGGTCAGAGGGAGATAGAGACCCGATCCTCAAGCTAGAGCGACGGGACCCCACCTAGCAGTTCATCACACCCACCAAGAACAGACCCTCGCGAGGCTGTTCTTCCCTGTACTGTTCCTCAATAGCCCAGAGGCAATCCACCACACCACAAACTAGAGTAGGGTATTACACCACAACGGTGGCCCGAACTAGTATAAATCTTGCGTCTCTTGTCTTGTTCTTGCTAGTAGTTTAGGTCCCTGCGATTCGGCGAGGTACGAGATGGTGGAGGGTTGGATCTCCGCGCGCACCCCAGAGTTCGAACCTTAAGGGTCTGCCGGAACCCGAAATCCGACATTTGGCGCGCCAGGTAGGGGTGCGCCGGAATCTGCCTTCTGCCACCTCGTGTCCCGTCGCATCATCATCGCCATGACCGGCGACCAAGCGGGAAACCCAGATCCTTGGGTGGCATGGCGCGCCCACGCAGAGCCGCTCGCCTCGGGCGACCACGTGCCCCAGGCAGCTCGCGGTCCCTTGAGGCGGCTACTGGGCGGCGGCGAGACGAGGCTTCGACGGCTCTCACACCGCAAGTAGCGCGGGTCAGCAAGAAGAGCCTCCAACCACGCTGCGACCACATCACCGTACACCCGCCGAGCGAAGCGAACTCGAGGGCAGCGCCACGGTGGCCGAGAGCTGCTGCGGTGCAGAGCTGCTGGAGAGCGGCATGACGTCTTGCTGGAGCGGGTGGCGGAGCTCCTGGGCTTCGCCGCCTCGGGGGCTCACCCCTTCTGCACCCAGCTTCCACCTCAGGCCGAGGGCGGCCCGCACAGGGGCTCCGCGCGCGCCCGCGGGCTCCAAAGCTACTCCAACACCGGCGAAGCTGTCAGCGCCGGGCCGGCGGCGGGGTTGCCCCCGCCCCCGGCCCGCGGAGAAGAAGGACTCGACGCAACTCACGGCCCTGGTGGACCGCCGCGCCACCACCCCACGGCGGGCGCATCAAGCAGAGCAGCAAGGCACGCTCAGCACTACGGCGTGGCCTTTGGGATGACGGCGCCGGAAGAATACGTGCCCCATATGATGGACCAAAGGCACCTGCATGAGGGAGAACAAGACTCGCTCCTCAGCCCAATCTGGGGGGATGAGGCGCCAGAAGCCGCGCTCTTCCAGGAGTCTCGAGACGGTCCCACTGGTCACGCCAGGGGCGACGATTATCGGGTACCGCTACTTCCTCAAGAGCAAACATACGCTAACCATAGGTCGCAGGAGGTACATGTCACCACGACGAGCGGCTGCGCCCGCTCAGCGATCTCCTACCCCTCGGGAGGGGGCGCAGGGGCTATCGGAGAGGGGCAGAGATCCGACATCACCACCGCGGCGTTCGGAGCAAGGCGTTCTCAGGAGGTAGGCCCTCTGCTGGGGAGGTGCCTCAGGGCCTGCCCCTGGCGGAGGACCCGTGGTCGTCGGGGGAACCGCTGGCGACCGCTCTACCCATCGGCGGCGTCCTGGTTTCGATGCCGTTGGTGGCACTAGAGTGTGGCGCAAGCGGGGCCCTCGTCTGGCGATATGAAGCAAGGCGGTACCTGTGAAGAAGGCCTAGTGCCCGTGAAGCTTCGCCACCCGTGACACTCTCACGTAATAATGAGTGGGGCTCTACACGCCCGAGTCTCGGGGTGCCGGCCTCGGGCCACAGGGCTCCCTCCCACGCCCGAATAACAGCACTTAGCTCCTATTTGGTGAGAAGACGCGTCCAAGACTAGACTAGGTGCGAGCAGCGGCCTTTTACGATTTCATTTGGTTTTCCCTCTGGTGTCGTTTTCCCTGTTGGTTTTAAGTTGAATTTGAGCTCGAAGATTTGCGCGTATTCGGGGAAGGGGTGCTTAGTCTCGTTCGAGCAAATTTCTCGCGTTTCGGTTACAACTCCGCCTCAGCTGCCTCCCCTCGCGAGCCCCTCGCGAGCCGGGCCAGGCCAAGCTCGCGCGCAGCCCAGCCTGTCGCCGCCGCGTCCTCTCCGGAGGGTTTTTACTGCAGGTCCTACGGATTCGATCAGTAGACACTCAGATCGCCGCAGCCTCCCACAGGCTATCTCGGGGCTCGTACGAAACAAAGGTAAACCATCCAACTAGCGCGCCGCTTAGCCAACCACTTGGCGCGGGCGTGTGGGCGATGTAACACCTGCTAATACGAAGAACACAAGTTTTACATGAGGGGCTCCCCCTCCCAAAATGCTCTCACCTCCATCAGGCCAAAACCTGAGTTCTATTCATGCAGGGTAATGGAACAAGGACAATACATGATCAGTCGGACAAATCCCCCAATGCATCCTCAGGAGCACCTCCCGAGCCGTTGTTGGCCTCGCTGGCCTCGCCGTCGCTGTCTGCGTGATCGTCGGCAGCGTCTGGGCCGTTCACCACGCCGCCCTCATCGGCGGCCACGACCACGCCGTCGTCGTCCGAAGCGAAGGCCCGGACGAGGGCATCCACGTTGTCTTCCACCCAGTGCGCCAGGTCGCCCCGGACGGCCTGGGGAACTGGGGCGATGGCTGCGTCAAAATCGAAGTGAGGGTCCATGTCCCGGAGATGGCTGAAGACACGAGAGAAGGCGTGCCCGAGCAGCGCGGCTCCTCTCCTCCACCAACCTGTCGGCCACGACCGACCGGCGCCTCCACCGCGCCACCATGTCGATGAAGACCTGAAGGTTTCGGCGTAGTTAACCGCGGCGGCGCGCTCTTGCCGCCTCGCAGATATTATCCAAGGCTGCGTTAGCTCTTTCCCGGAGCGTGGAGAGCATGGGACCGTGCTCATGCTCCAGGATTCACCGCTGACACATCTCGTCCGTGTTCTGGCGCGCGAAGAAGGAGCGCCTCGGCCTGAGAAGTGGTGGACTCCCTCTGCGCCACCTCAAGGGCGGCCCGAAGAGCATCGGCCCGCCGCGTCGCCTCCTCCAGCTTGGCCCTCAAGGCGGCAGTCCTGCCCTCAGCCTCGGCCTTGATCAACCCCAGCCGCTCCTCAAACTCGCGCTCGAGGCTCGAGCGCGCCGCCGCCACTCGGCGTCCGACCTCCTCCAGGACGCGGGCTTCCCGTGTTGCGACCTCATCCTCTGCCCGCGTCGCCGAGTGCTCCCTCGTCTCCAAGCGCTCGTACTCGCACGCGCGTTCGGTGGCTTCAAGCATCAGCGCCTCCTCACGCTTCTGGAGCTCCGCCGAGTCGCCGGAGGCCACCTTCATCGACGCCAGGGCTGCCTCGCGCAGCTCCACTTGCTCCTCCAACGAGTGACACCGGGCCAGGAGTTCTCGTGCCCGCTCCTCCGCCGCCTCTACTTTGTTAGCTGCTCGGGCCTCCTCGGCGGCCCGAGAGCAGGCCTCCCGAGAGGCTGCCGGCAACGCTTTGGCCTCTTCATCATCAAGATCACGCTGGTGGCGCGCAGGCGGCGGCACCCTCCGGTCAGCGCCTCTCTGCGGCCAGCGCAGGCCCTCGGCCTCAAGGCGCGCGTCTTCGTCAGCAAGCTCTTCACCAAGAAGGCTCACCGCGTCGGCCGCCCTTCGAAGAAATCCTTGGCGAAGGGCGCGACGCTCCCGGGCGCGCTCGCGCACGTCCTCCACACCATCGACTGCCCCAGACGGGCGCCGGGAGCCGCGAATCAACACTCCCCCTCAGGGCAGGGGGCTGGGGGCTGGCACCCTCGCGACGGCCGGGCGTGCCGCGCCAGAAGCCCGGGCTGGAGCCAGCCCATCCCCAGACGAGGGGCGCAGGAAGCGCCTCAGCCAATCGCCGTCCACGACCAGGCGAGAAGCCCACGGCAGGCTAGCTATGCCTCGGGAAGGCTCACGAGGAAGGATCGCGAGGCGCACAGGGCCACGACGCGCCTCGGGACGGCTCACCTCCCCGGTCGGCCTCACCACAAGAGCTCCGCTGCTTGGAGCACTCGAGGATTGGGGAGAGGGCGAAGCCGGGGAGGACGGCTCCTCTCCCGTCTCCATGAGCTCGGCAGGAAGGGGCCTGCAGGGCAAGGATCAGTACGAGAAGCAGAGGAATCAAGAGCTAGAGAAGGGGAAGGCTTACTCATCAGTGGCGAAGTACTTCCTACGCTTCAGCAGGCGACAAGGGTAATCATCGCCCAGGGCCTCCCTTCTCTTCCGGAGGGCCTCAGGAGCTGACTGGAAGGGCTGTCACCACCACTGGATTCTCGCGAGGCCCCTGGAGACCAGCGGGGCGCAGCCCCCATTCGTCAAAGATAGGCATTTGGTTCACCAAATCACCCCTGTTCCGGCAGAGGTACAGCAAGGCCCCTTCATGCTGGATGCCACCGGGGTTAGGGTCGCCAGTCAGGACCAGGAGCACTTTCCTTAGCGCTTCAGGCGTCAGGTCTTCTTCCTGGAGCCTCATACAGTCGCCAGGCCCGCTGAAGGCCCACATCCGGTGGGAATGGCGTTGGAGAGGAGCAATGCGGCGCATCGGGAACTCCTTCACCACCTTGGGCGCTGTCACAGCAAGCGACCTCAGGAACGCGAAGCGGCGCCAGACGAAGATGAGCCGAGGGCTTGAAAGCGTCTCCTGGCCCCAGCCTGAATTGGGGACAGCAGGCGAGGTTGGCTCCGATAGCAGGGGGCTGGGCACCCCCACATCCACGTACAGCCACCTCTCGTGGAACTCAGTCGCGGGCGGGGGCAAGCTGAAGTCAATCCCTGAGGCCGCTGTCTCGGGCGCGGCGGCGAAGCTCACGCACGCCGAGCATTGAGTGGGGTCGACAAGGCGCAGAGAGAAGAAGTGGCGCAGCAAGGCAACCGAGGGAAGGATGCCCATCATTGCCTCACAAACGAAGGCGAAGACCGAGAGGAGAGTAATGGACTTAGGACCCAGATGCATCATGTGGATCTGATAGTGGGAAAGCACGACATTGAAGAAATCAGAGAAGGGGGGAACCAGCCTCGCATACGAGGCGTCGTGAAATACGGACCTCGGTGACTATCCTGTCGATGGCGAAGTGGGGCCTTGGGCGGGCCGTCGTCCTCCGCCTTCGTTGAAGGAGGTGGCGAGCCGAACTGACCTTGCCCAAGCCCTCCAGATTGAGTATGATCGACGGGTCGACAGCGGAGGCCGCCGGCGACGGCGAGCGAGGCGAAGGCGCAGGTTTCTTCCCTTTCCCCTTCTTCGTCGGAGCCATGGCGACCGAAAGGGGGAAGGAGGGATTTGAGATTGGATTGGAAATGGAGGCTGAAGTTCGAGAGAGGGAAGGACTGGAGCGCACAAGCAACAGAGAGGGGAACAGATGTGTGCACCAGCGTGTCCGCCTAGCAAGGCATGAAATAAGGAGGCATGGGGGAACAGTGCCGCTCACGTCCAATCAACCGCCACGCGGCGCCCAAGGCCACAGGCTGTTAGGGCCCACGACGCTTCGCACTTGCCCTTTCGCCTCTCTGCACGGCCAAGTCCGGGCGCGCCCGTGGGCAGGGGAGCTCTTGTCGGCGATGCAGGAGCAGGGCTCCCAGACTTGCCGACTGCGGCCTGCTGGCGTGGCTCAAAGGAGGCCAGGATAGCCCATCTTCATCAACGCAAGCTCAAGACCCTCGCGAGGGGCCAAGCCTCATGGGCGGACGACCAGAGCTTCCTCGAGCACGGCCTCGTCAGGCAGCTCACGAGGAGGCGGAGAGTTCAAGGCGGGGTACCTCGCGAGGTGCCCGTGACGCAAGCCATGACGACCAAGGCGCCCGATCGAGGCGCCCGGCCAGCCTTGATGTCCTCCTTTCCTCTTTGGTGCAAAGGGAGCAAGCGCAGCGAGAGCATCAAGCAAAGACATCCGTTTGGTGCAACAAGACCAAGACCAGCCCAACGGTGGAAGGGAGTCATCGTGGAGCCCAAAGAAAGGCGTCATCACCAGAGCCTTTGGCAGGCGAGGACCAACTTTAGTCAGGATAAGTGTACCCGTTGTTCCCCTTCAAAATGGCCAATTGTTGGCGCCCTTCCCGCTCAATATTTGGGAAGAGGCCCAGGGCCTTCGCCTATAAATAGGAGTAGCCACACTCAGAGTAGAGAGAGGATCAGATGGAGGGATCGCAAGGATAAGGACGATCCGCATCCAGGTCAGAGGGAGATAGAGACCCGATCCTCAAGCTAGAGCGACGGGATCCCACCTAGCAGTTCATCACACCCACCAAGAACAGACCCTCGCGAGGCTGTTCTTCCCTGTACTGTTCCTCAATAGCCCCAGAGGCAATCCACCACACCACAAACTAGAGTAGGGTATTACACCACAACGGTGGCCCGAACTAGTATAAATCTTGCGTCTCTTGTGTTGTTCTTGCTAGTAGTTTAGGTCCCTGCGATTCGGTGAGGTACGAGACGGTGGAGGGTTGGATCTCCGCGCGCACCCCAGAGTTCGAACCTTAAGGGTCTGCCGGAACCCGAAATCCGACAATGGGGCCCATGTGTCAGTCAGCCACGGGTTTAATTAGGGCGTCATCAACCACTAATGACTGTGCCACGTCAGACGCACCGGCGGTTAGCCGCCAGCGACCAAACAGAGCGGCGGAGGCGCTCGGGATTCGCCGTCCACCGCCCATTCGACTCGCGGGTTGCGGCTATGGGCTGCTGGCGCACGCACGCATCCATCGGTGGCCACGGAGGGAGCGAGGTGGACCGTAGCGGAGGTGGCGTCGAGCTGGGCGGCGACCAAAGTTTGGGAAACAGCGGTGATGGCGCTACCCGGCACGGCAGGGCCAACCCGTGGGTGCTGCGGGTTCACTGGGACACGGCGAGCACGTTGGTGATGCTGGGGCGAGCGGGCGAGCTCAGGAGCATGGAGCTCGTCGGCCATGGCGGCGGCGAGCTTCGGCAAAAGTGGGGAACGGAGCTAGAATATGAGCGCGAGCAGGGAGGAGGGGGATCGGTCCGTGAGCTCACAGAAGTTGCAGCACGCGTCTCAGTGGGCTCAGGGGAGGTCGGAGCTAAGCAGGGCGGCGAGGTCGATCCCGGCGATCCGAGGAGGAAGAACAGGTCGGGGACGACGCGTCGGGGCTCTTCCGGTCGCGTGAGTCGATGGAGAGGACGACGGCGGCAACGCGGATATCGGGGGCGCGTCGGAGAGGTGAGTGGAGGCCGGTGGCCGTGGTGGTGCTCGTCGCCAACAGCGGGTGTGTTCGGTGGTGCCGCGCGGAGAGCAGAGGAAGTGAAGGGGTCCAGGGGAGAGAGGGGAGAGGTGCGGGTGGCTGTTGGGCGTCTCCGTGGCACTCGAATGGGTCCGGGGAAGGAGGAAGCAGGCAGGGAGCTTGCCACGGTTATCGGGCGCGTGTCGACACACCTCTGCCTACTGGCAGAGGTTGAAGACTACCGCTGCGCCTGATAGGCTGGGCCGCCAGCTGGAGTTGGGCCAGGTAGGTCCAGGTAAGTGGCCCAGTGGCCTTCCCTCTTTTATTTCTTTCTGTTTTTATTTTCTGTCATTTGTTTTGATTTAGTTTTAGGAATTAAATCATTTTATTTTCTTCTGATAACTTTTGTAGGGACTAATTGGATTATTCCAAAGCCCTTCACCAAAGATCAGAATTATTGGACATATATTAATTATTTAACAAATATATATCCAATGCAAATAGTTATTTATTTAATTAAAAGGCCCAAAATAAATATCTCTGAGATTCAAAACATATTGTTTTGAGGTTTACCTCTTGCCAATATTTTCAGAGACTAAGAGGTACATTTTCGTGGACTTCTTTGAAGATATTTTAATGTTGACTATTTCTGTAATGATTTCTGAGGCTTTCCACTTTCCCCAATTCAACTTTCATAAATTTAAACATGATGCAACCCCAGATGCTAGCACTAGGCATTACCAGAACTAGGGATGTGACAACTCCCCCCCACTAAACAAGAATATCGTCCCGAGATTCAAGATGCGAGGTAAGAAGACAGAGGGGACATTGAATTTCACAAACTTCATGATCCAATTTCCCTTCTCGAAGATGTTGATCCATTCATCATCTTAGTCTTGACGTCTTGCTCTGGGGATTCCATTCAACAAGACAACGAGAAGGAATGGTAACTCTTAGAAGAATTGATCTCCTCAAAGATCGAGCAATTGATGATCAACTCACGGAATGAGGCGCAGGAACATCTCTTGAGCTGAGACACAACACATATCGAGAGAGATGGAAATAAACAGATGACGAAGGTTCAGTTTGGTAGGCAACAACTCCATGCTTGGGTAAGATGGTGTACGGTCTCAACGTAGCGAGGGGTTAACTGCCACGATACCAAAACGGGGCACCTTAAGGGAGGTGACTCGTGGGATTTTCCCTTAAGTGGCAAAGGAATTACTTTTGATACAAAGATCATTGAAATTCTCTATAACAGCCTCAGGCAATCACAATCGATCATTTGAAGGAGTTCCAAAGAATGACATAGTTGGAATAGGATGGATGATGTGGACTACCTTGTTGAAGACAACACAATGAGATTTTTGCCTATCATCAGAAATGGTTGGGACCAATGGTAGGACCACTTCTGAAGATGATCATGAACAACAATTGCTGAGAAGGGCAGCCCATGGGAAATTGGCACAAGGCGGTGCAAGCTGGGAACAAAATGCAAATGTCGGGAATGTTCCAACCATCATATCTGCCTGAGATTCAGATCTGGTTGGTGTCAGGATATTCCAGACTCATCAAGTCTAGAAAGAAAAATGAAAGTTTGCAACACAAATCGACGAGATGACGTTGCGAGATTCTCGGGGAGTGAACTACAATAGCAAGCTCCAAAACATGAGCTGGTTCTACTACATACATGTGAACACGTTGTCCAAGACAAGCATGACCACATAGTAGTCTTACAACGCAACACTACCGAGTTCCGATTGGGAACCATCATTGCGGAGAGCGAAGTCCTGCGCATGTACCTTTGGGTCCTTAAGGGTTAGCACTCAAGAACTTCTTTTCCTTGAACAAATCAATCAGTGGATTGGTGTGCTAGGAAACACATATGGAGTGGAGGCGACCAACCTATCAAACCATAGAGTACTTCACACATATGGGTGACTAATTTGGGATGATTCCAGAGGAAGCAAAAACAAGCTTTCTCGAATTCACGACGGCAACTTACATCAAGTGCACGTGAATTAGAGGAAGTCACTTCTTTCATCCAAACGTATACCTCGTGAGCAGGACACGAAGGCATTGTTTACAAAGTGTCCAACACTACCTTAATGTTCAACATGAATCATGGAGAATATGAAATGCTGCTGATGAGCTCAACAACAAATCATCAAGATTCCCATGAGGTTGGAATTCCACAACTATGTGAACAAGGCAATAGTATTGGTCAGACCCAAAAGATATAATGGTGTATGCTCGAGGGACAACCGCGAGTAAGACAACATTACGAACATCGATGGTTCTGATTTGATTTGATGATAGCACATATTCAAACCAAAGAATGGTAAGATGATAGATCCAACAACTGATCACGAGGGTCAGTCGATGAAGATGTCATCTTTCTTCAACACACACGCACACACAAAAGATATCCCTTAGAGATGAACTAAGTCGGACAAGCTTTTATCTTCCAACTCTCCAAGTTGTGGTTTAGCTTGACCAACTAGCTCAGGGGTATCCAACACAAAATCTTGGAGAATGGGTGGTTTGGAGGAAAACCAACATGATCACGAACTCAACATAGCGGTCAAGTGACAACCTAGTAATACTTCTGAGAAGATATTCGGAACATCACGAACCACCGATATGTTACTAAGCTCGAGAACAGTCTTGCTTTTTGGGGCAAGACGATGTGATCAAGGGAGCGAGGGATTGACACAATCCCAACTCATTGATCGAAGAGTGCACCGGAAATAAGGACTAGGTAGCATGATCAATCTTAAGATGATGATTCAATAACCAGCACGCTAAGAGTGAGAGTATTGTCCATTAACTACCAAGCAACGAGGTTGCTAGGAGTATTGATTTCACACATCACAGTTCACTTGTCGGCATTTCGGTTACAACAACATGGGACCGAGGAATGAATAATGATGGAGAGAAGTATCACTGCATCAAGAATTCATAAGAGGTGGTGCAATTCTCATGACATTCTTGACATAAAGATGGTAACACTCCAAGGTAGAACAGAGCAAAAGCTGGATTGGCATTTTGATCCACGGAATACAACTACTTTGACCCAATCCTAGATATGGATAAGGTACTGGAGTTCGTTTTCCTAGTCATTCCAGAAAAAAATGGCTTGACGGACCACAGAAATAATAGGCATCGATATCACAAATTCTCAACTACTCATGTCTATCAATTGATAGACGAGGGCCAGAAAATAACTAAAGAGGGACAACCCAAAAAAACATATGATTTTCTGAGTTGTGGGTGCATAGATCAGTATGTCGAACAAGTTCAACATATTACTTCCGGATAACCCATGCAGAAGAGTAGGACTGGCAGAGTCACAATATAGAATTGAGAAGTCATCAAGAGCACTCTGGTTGTGATCTTTCAGCTCAACGAGGAACTTCTGCCATAAGTAGTTCATGGTATTTGGAAGAAGGAAATACCACAGACCTCGAGGACTATCGCAAAGGTTACTAATATCCTAAAGGAACTAGCAAACACTATCAACATGAAGTAGGTAGGGTGAATATTGGGTTCAAGAACCCAGGAATAGAATGCCTACTAACTAAATGGCATCACTGGATGCTTTCAAGAATAATGGGCAGAATCATCACACTAGGGATACAAAGCATGGCTAGATTACTAGGTGACTCCCTAAAACACCTAGGGTCTTAATAATAGCTCCAACATATATGTCGAGGCAATAGAGTACCTCAACTCACCGATTAGTGTGGTTGAACTGGCCCAAAGGGACATCGAGAACGGAAAGAAGGGATTTGCAAATGCATCATACTATTTAGAAACCTGGGATGACTTGGACAACATAACGGCTGTAAATGCTCAAAAAGATTTGAGACATCGAGCAAAAATGGTGGCATAACCACTTAACATCACAATATCAAGGTTCTGAGATCAATTCACAACACACAGAAGTAGTAGGAACTGAACTGGGCTTGAAACTATCAATCCTATAAGTGTATGGATTAGTAACATGTCATCCTGATAGATAGATGAGAAGGCCTAGTTCTTAAGCCCCATAGAAAAGAAGAGGTTGACTCATATCAGAAGGCATGAGGTAAAGGAGTAAAAAGAGTCGTACGTTCCCTTCCACAATCGATTCCCTTATATAACTAAAGCATTTCTAGACTCAACTTCGACCAGTTTGGCTTGGTAATCCTCTGAGCGATCGGGGCTCGATATCAAAGCTGTTAGGACCCCGATTCTAAGTCACACCGATCTAGCATGTAACACATCATATCACTTTGCGGCCTCACGCAGGTATTCCCACGGGTGCCACCTTACCTGGCCCGGGACCGTTTGTGCCTTTTGGCTCACGTATATGATAGTGTTGCTAGTATCCATTTGACAGAGAACCCGGGCCGACATGACTAGTCGTGAACCCAAAGTGGCGCTAACTTACGGGGACAGGCATACATGAGCCAACATCGAACGTGTTGGTCATCAACGTGTGAATCCAGACTGTAGCAACTGGGCTAACAGGACTCCGGGAACCTGGGCGGTAGCAGGCTAGCAGGACTTCGGAAGTCACCGCGTGCCATTTCCCCAAAGGGACAGACACAGGAATGAAGTGGATCACATGCCGGCCAGTCTAAGTGTTCGGAGGCGAGTAATGGCGGCTAGCAGGACTCCGGTAAACCGGGCTATAGCAGACTACCATGGCTCAGTGGAAGCACCAGACTACATTTCCCCATAAGAGAGGCTACCAAGGATAAACAAGTAGGTTGTCAGATCCCACACATACCAAGCATTTCAATCATACACACAATATGCCCGATATGTGTACATACAACATGGCATCACAACAAAACTCTACAACTCAAGGTATTTATTCATTAGGCTCCTAAGAGCCAGATATTACAAACGTGGGTCTGATGACCCAACATACAGAGCAAACAAGCAACAAGCACATGCGGAAGCTTAACTTGTCCGAGTACAGACAACTACAAACGAAAATACTGAGAAGCCTGACTATCTACAAGACCCTACCAAGGGCACAAGATCGTAGCTGAGGTAACAAGCTAAACGTCGAAGTCCACGCGGAACTACTAGTGAGACTGAAGTCTCTCTGCAAAACATAAAATAAGAAAACGTGAGTACAAATGTACCTAGCAATATTTACATTAGAACTAGCTACATATGCATCAGTATCAATAAAGGGGTGGTGGAGTTTGACTGCAGCAAGCCAGCTTTGACTCGGTGGCTATCCTGAACTATGACTGCAAATAACTCTTTTGAGGTGGCGCACACGAGTCCACATATTCACCATATCAATACACCACTATGGATCCGCTCACATCTCCCTACGAGGACGCCATCCATAGCACTCACGCTTATCTTGCCCATTTTAGAGTATCCACTTTCACTTGTCTATGAACTATACAGGCAACCCAGAAGTCCTTTACCGTGGACACGGCTATTCAAATAGATCATTTATAACCTTGCAGGGGTGTAATTCTTCACACACATGCTCTCGCCACTTACCACCATGTACACGTCGTGTATGTCGGCAACCTTCAAGCGGAAGCCTGGCGAGGGAGTCGGCCATGACCTGACTAACCACACCAGTCTCTAGTCCAGGTTTATCGCCTATTCGGGTTCCATCTGCGAGGAGATACTTCCGGGGTTTCGCTCACAGCCCCAAACGATGTGTGCAGGGTTCCCGAGACACCAAACGGGTGCCCAGTACACCGGGCCACGGTGTATCTACCGCATCATAGCCCACCCCTAGGGTCAGCGCTACGCACGGCCTCCAAGACATATCCTACAATCACCAGAAACTAGTTGCAACTCCTGGACAGAGATCAAGGCGATTAATAAGTCGAGAGGGTCCATTGGTTTCGGGCCCAACGCGTGGTAGTAGCTATTCATGGATCACAAACACAGAACTCAGTTCCTAAGGACGGTTTCAATGAGACAACCCACCATGTACTCCTACATGGCCTCTCACCACTACCTTTACCAAATCGTGTTCACACACTTAGTTCTCAACAGTAGAACATGTTCACACACCTCCAATTCATCCCTGATGAATCAGACCTGACTCAACTCTAAGAAGTAGCTGGCATGACAATAAGGATGAATGAGTAGGCACATCAGGGCTGAAACAAGTCCTACTCATGCTAGTGGGTTTCATCTTTTTACAGTGGCAATGACAGGTCATGCAGAGGGAAGGGGTTCAACTACCGCAGCATGTAACAGTTGAATCATTGTTTTCCTAATGCAGTAAAAGAGAGAAGGAGTGAGAGAGTGGGATTGTATCGAGATGAACAAGGGGGTTTGCTTGCCTGGCACTTCTGAAGATAGTATAGTTCTTCATCGGTGTCATCGAACTCATCGTCGGAACCACGTCTACTGAGAGGGGACAAATACCGGCAAACAAGGAAGAACACAATCAATGCAATGTAACAATATGATGCATGATCATGACATGGCAATTTGTTGTGGTTTGAGCTAATGCAACTAGAAAACAGATTAAATGAAGTTGGTTTGAACCAAGGGTTCAAATTCAAACTCCATATGTGCTTATTTAAATGCCAATTATGCAAATTGCCATATTTTATACAGAAACCTTAGGTTGTTCAAACATGCATACAAATGGTACAGATGGATAGATTGGATTTTTCTGATCATTTTTCCTATATAAATCTTTGCATTTGGAGATTGATTTCTATTATTTTTAGAAGTTAGCACTATTTCTTGGAATTTTCTGAATAAGGATAAAACCAGAAACGGCATTACTGCGTTAGCATTGCGTCAGCATCACGTCAGCACTGCGTCAACTGTGCGGCCCAGGTCAAACCTGACCTATGGGACCCACTGGTCAGTGGCCCAGTGTCATTAGTGTCACGGACAGGTGGGTCCAGTCAAAGGCCACGTTAGCGCTGTCAACTCTGATGTGTGGGTCCTGTGGGTTATAATTAATCTGAGCAAAAATAAAGCTGGGGTTAATTAGGGCTTGGGGCCCATGTGTCAGTCAGCCAGGGGTTTAATTAGGGCGTCATCAGCCACTAATGACTATCCCACGTCAAACACACCGGTGGTTAGCCGCCGCCGACCAAACAGAGCGGAGGAGGCGCTCGGGATTCGCCGTCCGGTGACTGTTCGACTCGTGGTTTGTGGCTATGGGTTGCTGGCGCACGCGTGCATCCAGTGGTGGCCACGTGAGGGAGCGAGGTGGACTGTAGCGGCGGTGGCGTCGAGCTGGGCGGCGAACGGAGTTTGGGAAACGGCGGGGATGGCGCTACAGGGCACGACGGGGCCAACACGTGGGTGCTGCGGGTTCACCGGAACGCGGCGAGCACGTTGGTGATGCTGGGGCGAGCGGGCGAGCTCAGGAGCATGGAGCTCGTCAGCCATGGCGGTAGCGAGCTTTGGCAGAGGTGGAGAACGGAGCTAGAATATGAGCGCGAGCAGCGGAGGAGGGGGGGTCGGTCCGTGAGCTCACAGAAGTTGCAGCACGCATCTCAATGGGCTCAGGGGAGGTCGGAGCTGAGCAGGGCGGCAAGGTCGATCTCGGCGATCCGAGGAGGAAGAAGAGGTCGGGGACGACGCGTCGGGGCTCTTTCAGTCGCGTGAGCCGATGGAGAGGACGAGGGCGGCATGGCGGAGCTCGGGGGCGCGTCGGAGAGGTGAGTGGACGGCGGTGGCCATGGTGGTGCTCGTCGGTGGCGGCGGGTGTGTTCGGTGGTGCCGCGCGGAGAGTAGAGGAGGGGAAGGGGTCCAGGGGAGAGAGGGGAGAGGTGCAGGGGGTGCTGGGCGTCTCCGTGCCGCTCTAATGGGTCTAGGGAAGGAGGAAGCAGGCAGGAAGCTGGCCACGGCGATCGTGCACGCGTTGACACGCCTCTTCCTACTGGCAGAGGTTGAAGACAGCCGCTTCGCCTGATAGGCTGGGCCGCCAGTTGGAGTTGGGCCAGGTAGGTCCAGGTAAGTGGCCTAGTGGCCTTCCCTCTATTATTTCTTTCTGTTTTTATTTTCTGTCATTTGTTTTGATTTAGTTTTAGGAACTAAATCATTTTATTTTCTTTTGATAACTTTTGCAGGGACTAATTGGATTATTCCAAAGCCCTTCACCAAAGATCAGAATTATTGGACATATATTAATTATTTAACAAATATATATCCAATGCAAATAGTTATTGACTTAATTAAAAGGCCCAAAATAAATATCTCTGAGATTCCAAAAATATTGTTTTGAGTTTTACCTCTTGCCAATATTTTCAGAGACTAAGAGGAACATTTTCTTGGACTTCTTTGAAGAGATTTTAATGTTGACTATTTCTAAGGCTTTCCACTTTCCCCAATTCAACTTTCATAAATTTAAACCTGATGCAACACCAGATGCTAGCACTAGGCATTACCAGAACTAGGGATGTGACAGATGACCTCAGGCAATGCACACAGTTTCTAGCAATAAACCATGTTGGATTAATGAACAATCACACATGACATCCTCTTGAAAACTGTTTGCATGAGCCACCTTGCGCAAACTTTTACCACATAAAAAGTGTGTGTGATGGACAACCTTTGCCACACAGTTTCTTCTATGCACCGTGTGTGATGCATTCAATAACGCAAACAATAAAATTGTTAATATCATGTGCAATGGAAATGCTATCACAAACGATTTAATGGGGAAAATTGTGTGTGATGTACCTGCGAACGGAAACGTTTTCCTTGGAGCGATTGTGTGGGATGTATATATGAACGAAAACATACTTCTTGGATTAACTGTTTGGGATTTACATACTAAGGAAACATATTCCTTGGATTGACTGTGTGGACTGTACATACGAACGGAAATGTTTAGCAGGGACTGTCTTTGTGGGATGTACTTACGACCGGAAACGATTTCTCCTGTATAATTGTATTTTTTAGCACTACTGTACGTATAACCGTATTTGATCGCTCAACGGTCGCACACAACCTCATTTTGCCGAGCGTGTGTGCCAGGAGGGCATATGCCTGACGATTTATGGGTCGTGTGGGAAGGGCCCCCCTATCGCAGTCACTCACTAGGCAACGGTTCCAAAATCCGTCGCGGAAAGGGGTTAAAAACCGTTTGTATAGCAACTCACTGTATTAGTGACTTCTACTTTCTAGATGGTTATTCTAGTTTTTCCCAAATACCTGTGTCACAAGAGGATCAAGAAAAAACTACTTTTACTTGCCCTTTCGGTACCTTTGCTTATACACGTATGCCTTTTGGTTTATGTAATGCACCCGCTACCTTTCAAAGATGAGTGACTGCTATATTCTTTAATTTTTGTGAAAAGATTTTCATGGATCATTTTTCCATTTACGAAACTTCTTTTGATGATTGCTTAAGCAACCTTGATTGAGTTTTGCAGAGATGTGAAGAAACTAATCTTGCCTTGAATTGGGAGAAGCGCCACTTTATGGTTAATGATTGTATTGTCTTGGGGCATAAAATCTCTGAAAGAGGTATTGAAGTGGATAAAGCTAAAGGTGATGCTATTGAAAAAATTTCGTGTCCTAAATATATCAAAGGTATAAGAAGTTTCCTTGGTCATGCTGGTTTCTATAGGAGATTTATTAAAGACTTCTCTAAAATTTCTAGGCCTCCTACTAATCTTTTGGAAAAAGATGTTCCATTTGTTTTTGATGATGATTGTGTAGAAGCCTTTGAAATACTTAAGAAAGCCTTGATTTCTGCACCTATTGTTCAACTACCTGAATGGAACCTACCCTTCGAAATTATGTGTGATGCTAGTGATTATGCTGTTGGTGTTGTTCTAGGACAAAGAGTTGATAAGAAATTGAATGTTATTCATTATGCTAGTAAAACCCTAGACAGTGCTCAAAGAAATTATGCTACTACTGAAAACGAATTTTTAGTTGTTGTATTTGCTTGTGATAAGTTCAGATCTTGTATTGTTGATTTAAAAGTAACTGTTCACACCAATCATGCTGCTATTAAATACCTTATGGAAAAGAAAGATGTGAAACCTAGAATTATAAGATGGATTCTCTTGCTACAAGAATTTGATTTACATATTATTGATAGAAAGGGAGCTGAGAACCCCGTAGTAGACAACTTGTCTAGGTTAGAAAATGATCTTGATGGCCCACTATCTATTGATGATAGCTTCCCTGATGAACAATTAGCTGTCATAAATGCTTCTCATAGTACTCCATGGTATGCTGATTATGCTAATTACATTGTTGCTAAATTTATACCACCTAGTTTCACATACCAGCAAAAGAAAAAAAATTCTATGAGTTAAGACATTACTTTTGGGATGAGCCACACATTTATAAAGGAGTAGATAGTGTTATTAGATGTTGTGTACCTGAGCATGAACAGGAACAGATCCTACACAAGTGTCACTCCGAGGCCTACGGAGGACACCATGCTGGAGATAGAACTGCACACAAGTTATTACAATCTGGTTTTTATTGGCTTACTCTCTTCAAAGATGCTTGTAAGTTTGTTTTGTCTTGTGATGAATGTCAAAGAATTGGTAATATTAGTAGACGCCAAGAAATGCCTATGAATTATTCACTTGTTATTGAACCATTTGATGTTTGGGGCTTTGATTATATGGGACCTTTTCCTTCCTCTAATGGGTATACACTTATTTTAGTTGTTGTTGATTACGTTACTAAGTGGGTAGAAGTTATTCCAACTAGTAGTGTTGATCATAACACTTCTAATAAAATGCTTAAAGAAGTTATTTTCCCGAGGTTTGGAGTACCTAGATATTTAATGACTGATGGTGGTTCACACTTTATACATGGTGCTTTTCGTAAATTGCTTGCTAAGTATGATGTTAACCATAGAATGGCATCTCCATACCACCCTCAGTCTAGTGGTCAAGTAGAATTGAGCAATAGAGAAATAAAATTCATCTTGCAAAAGACTCTTAATAGATCTAGAAAGAATTGGTCCAAGAAACTTGATGATGCATTATGGGCTTATAGAACCGCTTATAAAAACCCTATGGGTATGTCTCCATATAAAATGGTTTATGGAAAAGCATGTCACTTACCTCTAGAACTAGAACATAAAGCATATTGGGCAATGAAAGAGCTCAACTATGATTTCAGACTTGCCGGTGAAAAGCGGTATTTGGCATTAGCTCACTTGATGAAGGGAGAACCCAAGCCTATGAAAATGCCAAGTTGTTTAAAGAAACAGTTAAAAGATGCCATGACAAAAGGATACAAAAGCGTGAATTTAATGTAGGTGACCATGTCTTGTTGTACAACTATCGTTTAAGATTTTTTGCAGGAAAGCTTCTCTCTAAATGGGAAGGTCCTTACAATATTGAGGAGGTTTATCGTTCCTGTGCCATCAAGATCAACAACACCGAAGGCACCAATCTAAAGGTGGTAAATGGGAAAAGAATCAAACACTATATCTAATGTACTCCCATAAATGTCGAAACCAATATTATTAGTACCATAACACCGGAGGAGTACATAAGGGATATCTACTAGAACGTTTCAAACTCCAAAAAGGAATAGGTATGTGGTAAGGTAAGTAAATCGACTCCAAAACTTTTCCAAAAGTAATTTTACTTTGTTTTGGAATATTTAAAAAATAGGAAAATAAAAAGTAGTCCGAATAGTGCACGAGGAGGCAACAAGCCATGGGGGCGCACCCTACCCCCTGGGCGCGCCTCCCTGGCTTGTGGCCACCTAATGTTTCCCCGAACTTCGTTTTCTTGCAGAATACTTCTTTTGGTCAGTAAAAATTCATTATATAATCTCCCGAAGGTTTTGACCACTGTATCACGGCAATAGCCCATGCTTTCGTTTTGAGCTATTTTCTACCAGAGTTTCAAGGTCAGGCGTCATGTCGTCCTTCTACTCCAATAGTATGGACGGCGATGTTTGGTTGATGCATATGGAACTTAGGAGGGAGGATGTCAAGGGTGTCACGATGGAGGAGGAAGAAGGAGATTCGCTTGAGGTACTCTGGTGGGCATCTCCACTATTCCAAATCCCCATCAAGCAATAGGGACTACAAGCAACCATGAAGGCCAAGAGGTTCGAGAAGGGCTTCCCCCTAGGAGGCCCTTACACAGGTTACATCGGAACAATTTTCATAACTTGGTTCATAATTACGGAGTGGAGAACACTCCTCGTGCACATATACCCTCCAATAGGTACATATCTCATTCAAGTGAAAGGAATGGTGGAAAAGGTTCTTGGTGGCCTGAAAATAAGCATCTTTTGGAGGAAATAGAGAAGAATGCAAATATGCTTCAACGTGTGCTCCAAGAATTGCAAGTCCTGAAAGGTGCCTTAATGAAGATGACAGATACATCAACAACTCCATCATCACCACCTCCGAATAAAGAGACCTAAATTCATGGGTATGGGCACTCCCCTTGGCAACTTCCAAGCTTGGGGGAGGTGTCTCGGCATCGTATCACCATCACATCTTTACCTCTACTGTTTTCCTTAGTTCGATCCTTTTGGTTATATCTTGATCTAGTAGAATAAAAGTTTTTAGTGTGATCTAGTTTTGAGCTTTGCTTTGAGTTCTATCTATTAATCAAGTCCGTGAGTTATATAATAAAGAGTAGTTTTCAGTTGAGGGCTTTGCTTTGTTGCTTTGATCTTGAGAAAAAGAAAAAGAATAAAAGAAATGAAAAGATTATATAATGATCTTATGGAGAGTGATGACTTCACATATAAAGAATGATGAATAAAATTTGTTGAGAGTTGACAAACATAATTTTGGTCATTGTTGCAATTAATAGGAAGTAATAAAGAAAGAGAGGTTTCACATATAAATATACTATCTTGGACATATTTTGTGATTGTGAGCACTCATTAAAATATTACATGCTAAAAGGTTGATGTTGGACAAGGAAGACAACATAATGGGTTATGTTCTCTTATATCTGAATAGAAATTATATTTTCATGGATCCTCCAACATGTTGAGCTTGCTTCTCACCCCATGCTAGCCAAATCTTTTGCACCAAGTAGAAATACTACTTGTGCATCCAAACATCCCTTAAAAAAGTTTTGTCATGAGAGTCCACCATATCTACCTATGGATTGAGTAAGATCCTTCAAGTAAGTTGTCATTGGTGCAGGCACTAAAATATGCTCTCTAAATATGTATGATCTTTTAGTGCGAAGAAAATAAGCTTTATACGAACCTGTGATATGGAAGAAATAAAAGCGACAGACTGCATAATAAAGTTCTTTATCACAAGCGGCAATATAAAGTAATGTTCTTTAGAATTAAGATTTTGTGTATCCAAACATGAAAGCGCATGACTACCTCTGCTTCCCTCTGCAAAGGGCGTATCTTTTACTTTTATCTCCTACCTTTATACAAGAGTCATGGTGATCTTCACCTTTCCTTTTTACACTTTTTCTTTTTGGCAAGCTCTATATGTTGAAGATAAATATATATATATATATACATATATATATATATATATATATATATATATATATATATATATATATATATCCACTCGGACGTAGGTTATCATAAAGTATTATTGTTGACATTACCCTTGAGGTAAAAGGTTGGGAGGTGAAACTATAAGCCCCTATCTTTCTCTGTGTCCGATTGAGGCTTTGAACTCATAAGTATCGCATGAGTGTTAGCAAATGTGAAAGACTAAAAGATGGTTGAGTATGTGTACTTGCTATACAAAAGCTCTTACATTGACTCTTTCCGATATTATGATAAATTGCAATTGCTTCAATGACTGAGATCATAGTTTGTTAGTTTTTTCAATAAAGTTTCTGATTCATACTTTATCTTGTGAACAAATTATTACTTTAGCATAAGAGATTATATGAAAATATATGTTGTTGTTCTAAAGATGATGATGATGCCCCCATGTCTGTATTTTATTTTATCGACATCTCTATATCTAAACATGTGGACATATTTATCGATTTCGGCTTTCGCTTGAGGACAAGCGAGGTCTAAGCTTGGTGGAGTTGATACGTCCATTTTGCATCACACTTTTATATTGATATTTATGTCATTATGGGGTGTTATTACACATTATGGTACAATAAATATGCCTTTTCTCTCTTATTTTACATGATTTACATGAAGAGGGAGAATGCCGACAGCTGGAATTCTAGACCATAAAGGAGCAAATCTGAGAGACCTATTCTGCACAACTCCAAAACCTCAAAATTTATGGAGAATTATTTTTGAATATATAAAACTATTGGGTGAAGAAAATCCAGAGGGGACCCACAAGGTGGCCACAAGCCTGGGGGGGGGGCGCCCTACTCCCTGGGAGCGCCCCTAGGGCTTGTGGGCCCCCTGGTAGGTCTCTCGTGCCCATGTTCTGCTATATGGAGGGTTTTGACCTGGGAAAAATCATAAGGAAGCTTTCGGGACAAAGCGTCGCCGTCTCGAGGCTGAACCTGGGCAGAAGCAATTTAGGGCTCCGGCAGAGCTGTTCTAGCAGGGAAACTTCCCTCCCGGAGGTGGAATTCGAATCCATCATCATCACCAACAATGCTCTCATCAAGATCTTCACCAGCACTGAGGGAGTTATCGACTATGGGGTCCTCGGAGTGTCGGTCCATTGATATGGGCCGGATTGGCAAAGCCGCATAGCGACATAAGATTGATGACGCTGTGGTCTGTCCTCCAAGTTGAGGGTATACAAGATCTTTTTATCCCTTATTGTAATCTATCTCTGGCAACCCTAACCCTATCACTATCTATATAAACCAAGGGTTGTAGTCTTTAGGGCCAGAGCTTCATTCGTCACCTCATCGCCTTAGGGTTTAGCTCATGTTGATCTCGAGGTAGATCTACTCTGTAAACCATACTATACATCCAATATAATCAAGCAGGATGTAGGGTATTACCTCTTCGAGTGGGCCCGAGCCTGGGTAAACACTGTGTTCGTCGTCCCTTGTTCCCCATCGATCCTAGATACACAGCTCGGGACCCCCTACCCCAAGGTCTGCCGGTTTTGACACCAACATTCGTGCTTTCATCGAGTGTTCTGCTGTGAGGTCACCCGAAGGATCGATGGCTTGCCTGAGCATAGGAGAAGGCATTGGATCCCGGGACTTCTTTGTCCCCGGTCAACTCTTCGCGTTCGGCACCATCGTGCTGCACACCGACCCGACTGGTCGTTGGGATCAGATCGACAGCTTCGCTCCTGAACACTAAATTCGATTAAGTAATTTGGAATATGTCACGGACACGTGGGGCGATCTGGTCTTCGCCGGAATCACTACCCCTTCCACACCCTCACAGGCTTTGTTACGCCCGTCTCTCTCCGATCCAATCTACAGATCGACCCCCGCCCTCCAAATTGCTTCGAGCCACGCTTCGAGCAAGGGCCAGACCCCACCTTCAGTCGGATCCATCATGTCCATGGAGGGCCTATCCTCGGCCTCGGTGACAGAATCAGGAGGCGAAGACCAAGAGTCAATCTCAGCCGTATCTTCTCATCACGACGCCCCTCCGGCCTTAAGGCCCTACGACGAGCCGCCGGCCGACGACCAGGGATCACCCCGGCCCAAAGCAGCTGGATCTCGAATCTCAACGTGGGAGCCACACGCAAGAATCAAGACCCATCCTTGGTCCCCGGTGACAATCTGGACCCTCTCAAGGATCCGGTACCATACCCCGATTTTAGCTCGGCTTGTGAAAACCAAGGTCCGGCCAGGGCACGGACTGCCCCCCACCCCATCACAACAGAATTTGGCCTAGAGCCTGCAAATTCAGCGACCCTCGCTATGCTAAACGAGGCGCTGGACCGGATCTAGAAAATGGCCATCCAGGAGGACTTATCATCCGCTCACAAGCATCAACCCTTCGGGGCATACCATGGGGAATTTTACTTCCCACCCACCACCCGCTTGGTAACCACTGTCGATTATTTAACCGATATGCTAGATTAGAATTCGGAAAACACCGAATACATGGACAAGGATAGCAGAGCCATGGATAACGCCGATGTTGCTCCCCCCGACACCGGCCGCTGGTCGGCCACACCTACTTACGATATCTACATGGTGGACAACCCCAAGGACGACGATGGCACTCCTAATCAGGAAAAAGATAAGCCCATAGACGAGCCGCCCAAGCGCCTAAGACAGCATTGTTGACCAAAATCACGTCGAAGCCATGCGAGCAATGTGGACCCTGAGGAGAACGACACCATGAATAATAGGGACGACCTCACTGGAGCCGCAGCTAACGAATATCATCAGGATGATCCCGCAGGGCAGGAAGACCCGCTCAACCCAGAAAACCCCGATGACTCCGAAGATCACAACTACCTCCCACTCTCTGAAGAGGGGGCCAGCCTCGGGGAGGACGATTTCATCATCCCCGAAAACCCACTAGAGCAGGAACGGTTCAAGTAGAGGCTTCTAGCCACCGCCCGCAGCCTCAAGAAACAAAAGCGCAAAATGAAGGCCGAACAAGACACCCTCAATGATCGGTGGACCAAAGTCCCAGTCACCGAAGAAGGGTACGGCCGCAAACAGCCAACCAAAAGCTATCCCAAGTGAGGATTGCTGCCACAGTTTGATGACAAGGCATTAGAGCCAATACGTCTGACATACACACATGTCGAACAGCTGGACCGCCCCCTAGAGGGCGGGACAGAGAAGATGACAAGTCCGAACAGCCCGTCGACCTACCTCGCCGTTGTGGCAAGGATCAAGTGCGGCCCACCAAGGGGTGTAGAGGAAATCTGTGCCCTCTAAGGAAATGGGGGAGGAATATGACCCTTTCGCCCGGCTTGGGCATGGGGATGATCTGGCCCGCTTCAGGGGCCCGACGGGCAATATTGGATGACAAGTAACTGGCCTCCTTCAACTTCACGATGTCGCCATCGATAACGATGAAGGCCTCCCACCTCCCGTTGGCGCCGGATGCAGCCATGGTCGAAAGAGACGGGATGAGATTTGCTGCAGAAGTTGAGGAAGAGGGCACTGGAGCTCTGAGGATCTGCGTAAGCAAAAGATGGAGGAAGACGTGGGATGTTGACTGCTACAGCTCTCCCTTTTATAGGCTGTTGACAGGCTAGGAACTCTCTTTTTCATGCTGTTGGCTCCTCCACTTCCCGATACGTTCGCAATGTTATGTGCAGGGAGGGGAATCAAAATCATTGGTCATATCCCCTGAAAGGCGGAGCACGATCCCCACCTAGATGAGACATGTCAGACATGGGTGGGCCTCGAACCACGCCCCGAGAAATATTAACCGCTTGGCGTTATGACTAGATGTGACTCTTTGTTGAAGGAGTAAAAGTTGTTAGATGAAGGCACAGTTTGGTACCTAATGGTTTTTTGTTACTGTCTTCATTGTTAAGTAAAAATACCGTTTCAGATTCCGGACACCACCTGGCTCCGAATATGAATAAAACACGTCGAAGAACTCGCCTCGCAAGCCAGATACAGTTGGGTGAGCGGATGCCGGATGCAAGCCTTGGCATTGGAGGCAAGTTCGGGTGCTACTGAGGGAGTTATGGACTAAGGGGTCCTCAGGGCGCTACCGGCCCATTGATATGGGTCGGATTGGCAAAGCCGCATAGCGACGGAAGGTCTATGAAGTCGTGGTGTGTCCTCCAAGTTCAGGATAGACATGATCTTTTTATCCCTTATTGTAATCTATCTCCGGTAACCCAAACCCTATCAGTGTCTATATAAACAGAGGGTTGTAGTCTTTAGGGCCAGAGCTACATTCACCACCTCATCGCCTTAGGGTTTAGCTCATGCTGATCTTGAGGTAGATCTACTTTGTAAACCGTACTATACATCCAATATAATCAAGTAGGATGTAGAGTCTTACCTCCTCGAGAGGGCGCAAACCTGGGTAAACATTGTGTTCGTCGTCCCTTGTTCCCCAATGATCCTAGATCGACAGCTCGGGACCCCGTACCCCGAGGTCTGCCGGTTTTGACACCAACAAGCACCATATCCTCTCAAACCCTAGTTCATCGCTTGTATCCGATCTTTGTCTCAAAACCTCAGATTGGTACCTGTGGGTTGCTAGTAGTGTTGATTACTCATTATAGTTGATGCTAGTTGGTTTATTTGGTGGAATATCATATGTTCAGATCCTTAATGATATTCAATACTCCTATGATTATGAACATGAATATGCTTTGTGAGAAGTTATGTTTGTTCCTGAGGACATGGGAGAAGTCTTGTTATAAGTAATCATGTGAATTTGGTATTCGTTCGATATTTTGATGAGATGTATATTGTATTTCCTCTAGTGGTTTTATGCGAACATCGACTACATGACACTTCACCATGATTTGGGCCTAGGGGAAGGTATTGGGAAGTAATAAGTAGATGATGGGTTGCTAGAGTGACAGAAGCTTAAACCCTAGTTTATACGTTGCTTCGTAAGGGGCTGATTTGGATCCACATGTTTCATGCTATGGTTAGATTTATCTTAATTCTTCTTTCATAGTTGTGGATGCTTGCGAGAGGGGTTAATCATAAGTGGGAGGCTTGTCCAAGTAAGGACAGCACCCAAGCACCAGTCCACCCACATATCAAATTGTCAAAGTAACGAACGCAAATCATATGAGCATGATGAAAACTAACTTGACAACAATGCCCATGTGTCCTCGGGAGAGATTTTCTTTATATAAGAGTTTGTCCAAGCTTGTCCTTTGCTACAAAAAGGATTTGGCCACCTTGCTGCACCTTTGTTACATTTGTTACTTGTTACCCATTACAAATGATCTTATCACACAACTATCTGTTAACGATAATTTCAATGCTTGCAGAGAATACCTTGCTGAAAACCGCTTGTCATTTCCTTTTGCTCCTCATTGGGTTCGACACTCTTACTTATCGAAAGGACTACAATAGATCCCCTACTTGTGGGTCATCATGTACTGAAATCCTCCAAATTTCCTTTATAAATCATTCTACTTTTGTCTCTGTAATTATGGGTAAAAGTAACGACAGAATGAGCTCCATTGTGGTTAACAATCAACAGGAAACACTGCAAAAAAAGACACATCCGTGACATTTTGGGCTGAACGATTTTTTTCTGTCATGCTTATGACACTTCTCTGACGATAATTGTGACCAAACCCGGTATCATCATACATGTGGTGGGCTCCTACTTCTATGACAAAAAATCATGACAAAAAATGGGCTTTTCATGCTGGGAGGGCCGGAGACGCAGCTGCATGACCTTCTTTGGGCCGTCCAAGACGGAAAAAATCATGGTAGAAGCGAGGGCGAGGAAAATATTGGGGAGTTCTCGGTTACGATGGGTGGTCGGGGCCGAGTGATGCACAGAGGGATTGTGCGTTTCTCTCGTACATGTACGCGCGTGGGTGCGAGGCGTTGGGCTCTAACTGAACCCGAGCGAGGCATTCGCCTACTGAACCCGAGCGATTGCACTGGCTACGCGTTACTGAACCCGAGCGATCAATCGATCCCTAGCTGTTAACTATACCCGATCGAGCGATTCCTTCTCTACTGCTGCTAACTGAAGCCGATCGAACTTGCTGCCTCTTGATGAACAAAGAGCGTTGTTGGTGGTTGGATGAACAGTCCCGGTGGGGGTTGGATGAACAGGACCCCGTGGTAATAGAGGCCGTTGCCGCTGGATGGACAGGACCCCGATCGAGCTGGTTGGGGTTGGATGAACAGGACCCCGTGGAGGGTTGGTTGAACAGTAGTCGGTGGAGGTTGGATGAACAGGAGCCCGTTGTCGGTGTCAAAACTGGCAGATCTCTGGTAGGGGGTCCCTAACTATGCGTCTAAGGATCAAGGGTAACAGGAGGCAGGGGACAAGATGTTTACCCAGGTTCGGGCCCTCTTGATGGAGCTAATACCCTACTTCCTGCTTGATTGACTTTGATGAGTATAGGGTTACAAGAGTTGATCTACCTCGAGATCATAATGGCTAAACCCTAGATGTCTAGCCTGTATGATTATGATTGCCTATATGGACTAGACCCTCCGGTTTATATAGTCAGCAGAGGGGCCTAGGGTTGTACAGAGTCGGTTTACAGAGGAAGGAATCTTCATATCCGAACGCCAAGCTTAACATCCATGCAAAGGAGAGTCCCATCCGGACATGGGGGAAAGTCTTCTATCTTGTATCTTCGCGGCTCATTAGTTTGGCCCATGTTGCATAGCCCAGACGCCCAAGGAACCCCTAATCCAGGATCCCTCAGTAGCCCCTAAACCAGGCTTCAATGACGATGTGTCCGGCGCGCAGATTATCTTCGGCATGGCAAGGCGGGTTCATCCTCCGAATAATTTTAAATAGTTGTTCAACAAAAAACTATGTCCGGATCTATTTAACAGGTTAACCCTCCAACCATAAAGGCATAAAACTTAAAATAAGGTATATCCATCGAAAACTTTTTCCGGCGAAATGTCATGCTTAGCTCTGCTATCATTTCGAACCGTTTTTGGGCCTCCCGTCTCGCGTTTCAATACGCAACTCCCATTGACACGTCTTGTCACAACGGAGATCATGTCCCCTTATTGTGGGATTCTCATCAATACGAGTTTTGGTTATCTAACCGTGTTGTTCGCACGACCCCTTGGGAATAGGAAAGTTTTAAGGCTCGAGGGAGGGGACGCTTGATATTCGCAGTCCATATAAGTGGATGGAATCCAATTCTCCCTTCCCATGCCTCATTCTGTCCCTGCCTCCCCATCCTCGAGCTCCAGCGCCCAAGTTCCAAGCTTTTCTCCCCTCCGCAACTCTTCTGACCATGCCCGACTCTCAAGGCAAGTGGATTACTTCCTCCTTTACGGAGGAGAACATCAAGGAGCTGCGAGAGGCGCGGTATCTAACCACGAAAATTAAGCACAGGCTTCCCGATTCGGCGCAGGTCATCCCCACTCCGAGGACTGGCGAGAGGGTGGTGTTCATCCCCCACTTCCTCCGCGTACTCAGATTCGCCCTCCACCCCTTTGTGAGGAGTCTCATGTTCTACTACAGGCTGGATTTTCATGATCTGGCCCCAAATTCGTTCCTCCACATCTCGACGTTCATCGTCGTGTGTGAGGTCTTCCTCCGCGTCCCTCCACACTTCAGCTTATGGCTCAAGATCTTCAACGTGAAGCCGAAGGTGGTTGATGGGCTACACGCAGACTGCGGTGGCGCCATGGTCAGCAAGCTCCCCAAAGTCAACTGGCCAAAAGGAGTCTTTGTGGACACCGTCAAGTTATGGCAACATGAATGGTTCTATATCACAGAACCTCGCGACCTGAAGTGGGCAGCCGCTCCAGCCTTCAAATCCGGACCCCCGCTGAGGCTCACATCCTGGACCGACAAGGGTCTGGACTGGGGGTCGGTTGATGAGGTGCCGCAATTGCAGAAATGCGTCCAAGGAATGATAGCGAAGGACATTACCCTTGCTGACGTGATCCAAGTGATGTTGATCCGCCGAGCACTTCCCTGCCAGCGGCGGCCCCTCAAGATGTGGGAGTTCAATCCAGAAGGGCTACGGACCCTACAACGGTTCTACGACACAACGCATAAGGGGATCTAGAAGCTGCTTTTTAAGAAGCTAAAATCGTAGCCAAAGTCATCGGATGACACCGGCCTCTACTGCAACCATCCGGCCTCCAAGGTAAATTCTAAAACCTCCGAACACCAATTGGTTAGTCCATCCAAAGGAGAAGTATTGAGTAGTCCATCCCCAAACAAGTCTGGATCAAGAAGGCGGAGCAGATCCCGTGTCCGGCTCCGCTCACCGAAAACCCAGCCAATCCTCTACTAATGAGGATGCTGGTCCCGGCGCCATACCAGGCACTGGTAAAGAAGGACAAGAAGAAGACGAAGAAGAAGAAAGAGGAGGGCATTTCGGATGCAGTGTCCGGAGAAACTGATGCCCAGTCCTCTGCGACGAGGAGGAGGAGGAAGAAGATCCTCCCCACAAGGGCAAGAAGAGGGCGGCCTCCGAAGACCTGGAGGCTGAAACATCCAAGAGGGACAAGATTACCCTCTCTGATGGCTCGGAGTCAAACGCCGAGGCCATCCCGAAGCACCGTCGCCGGACCAAACCCCAAGCCGACTCGTAAGTAGTCAGGGATTTTTCACATACATCCAATCTCTATGAACTCTGATGATATCTCTAAGTTCTATTTTTTAGTCCGGCCCGCAATATCCCGCAGCTATCCTCACCCTTGGGGGATCCACCGCTAGAGATGATGGAGAGCGAGTTGCCTCCACTCGCTTCCCCGCCGCATAGGGTGGATAACACCGAGGTGTCATCCCATAGGCCCTCCTATGGCCTTGAAGAGACGCGGGGGGGGGGGGGGACTTAACGGCGCCGGAGGGCAATACCTCGGCTGCCGAAGGACTTGGGGGTACGGCCCCCACAGAGACCGGCGACGGGGGCCCAGGTAAATCTGACCCCCAGCCGCATACTACTCCGGAGACCAACACGACTCCGGAGTCTAGTGAGCGACCCCCTGCAGGAGAAGGGGGAGCAGCTACCTCTGCTAATCCGGAGGCGCCAAATGCCACGGCAGACGCACTACAAAGTGCATCCGTCCTGGATGAGCACCACATCCTGATGGGTATGGTGGCTGAGAAGATTCAGTCCGCCAAGAGCGGGCTGAACGAAGCCTTCTCCAGCCTGCTAGCAGGCTTTGAGGTACGCAATGTAATGTTTTTGATAATTTTTATGAGAAATATGCCTGTATATAGATAGTAGCCCCTGAGACTCTGTTCGGTTCTTTGAAAGAAAAGCGAGCAGAGGATCAATAATCAGTTGTCAATTGGTAGCATGCTATTTTATTTGGATTAAAACAGGCCTCTCTGTTAGCGGCAACTGCCCAGACAGTGGAAGTTTCCGAACTCAAACGGAAACTGGAGTGAGCCGATGAGGACCTAGTCCTTGTTAACACGCGGCTCGACCAGGTGCAAGGTATAAGATATATCTTACTTTATGCCTATTTATGTTCGTGTTCTGTGGAAGTCCAAGAGCTACACTGTGCGTGTTTGTACAGATGGTGCCACCACGGTTGAGACCCTCAGGGGTGAGCTTGCCCAAGCCAAGGAGAAAGCGAGGGTAAGCAAGGCGGCCGCTGATAAAGCTGCTGCGGACTTCATGGCCGAACAGTCCGCTCGGCGTCGTTTTGAGGAACGGGTGACCGAGGTGGAGCAGAAGCTCAAGGACACCACCCGCAAGTGTGAGTCCTTAGAAGAAGAAAATAAGGCGAAGGGGACCGAACTCGCCAAGGCCTTGCAAGAAGCCAAGGAGGCGTGGTCCGAATCCCGCACAACGCGCGAGGAAATCCGTCAAGCCGGACAGATAGCGGCTGGTAAGCCCTTTCTTTTACAGGCTAAATTTGGGGATCAGAGGTATGCCTTGCTTAATCGGCTGTGGAGTTCTCGAGACGCATACACAGATCTGCCAAAGAGTGTTGCGGACACCGCCCAATTCTTCCAGGCCCAGGAGGGGTACACAATGGAGAAGCTCTTCTAGTCGCAGTTTGCGGGGCAGGAGCGTCCCGCAATGCTAAATGACCAGATGGCACAATGGGCGGAGCTGCATAAGATGTCCAGCACGGCCATGGAGGACGTTATAGTCCGGTTGTGGTCGACCGAAGCCTTTCTGAACAGCTACTTCAGCCTTGTGCGGCGTCTTGTCGATGCGCTGCCCCGAATCGACACCGTCAAGAGGTGGTCCTGCATAGAAGGAGCGCGAATGGCCTTCACCCGTGTCAAGATGCACTGGGCAAAGATGAAGGCCGAAAAGGTGTCAGTTGAGGGTCCGCCCGAAAGCAAGGACCATCGCACACCGGAGCGCTATTTTGAGGACGTACTAAAAGGTGCCCGCCTTGTAGAAGGCCAATGCTCGAAGGATGTAGTGTTCGAGTGAACGAGTCCAAACTATTCGGGAGTTTATATTATGAACTAAGGCTTTTGCAATATATTCATGCCTTTATGAAGAATTTTATCCTCCTGTGCAACCGTTTTTATATCTGAGAGTTCCCACTCGTCGGCTTTAACCCCCATGTAGATACTACGGGGGTGTTCAGAATTGCACATGACTACACTTAATCCAACGTCTTGGTCCATGAAGGAGGTGTCAGTGTGGTGAACCAGGCAATCAGACTATGCGGTTTTATTGCTCTCACTTGGCCATCGGAGTTTGATGATGGGTCTACAAAGTAGCCCCTAGTATGTACGCGGCTATCCCAATGTGGATGCGTTGCATATGTGACTAGAAAACAGTCCTTCGTGTAATATGGGAAAAATCGCTAAAGATTTTAATAAATCGCAGAGTGGCTGACCAACTCTTGCCGCATCATGACAGTCAGTTTTTGGCTTTCTCTACTAAGGTGCTTAACCGGACGAACCAGAAACACAATCACAGTACTTTTCCCTTTACTACCCTAGCCGATCAGACATAATGTAAGGTAGCAAACACAGGAGCCGGGCAATCCAACTATTGACCAAAGACATGATTCGGAGCCGATGCATATAGTGCCGAGCTCGGGATGCCGAATTGTGCTATAAAGCTGTTCGAACTTTTGTTTGGCAACACATGTGTTGCCATATAGAGCCCCTGGCAATTTGTGCCGAGGTGTGTGCGTGAGGCAACTGAAGAGACGGAGTAAAGTCTATAGATAAAGACGATACCGAATAGGAATTTGGTTCAATGGAATCTGATTGATACGTCAAAACATAATCTTACAGAAGGTACCATAATCACCAAGGCCATTTTATATGCCGGGGGTCTAAGGCTAAGGGGAAAAGCTCCATACAGGTTCTTGAGTGAAGTTGTGGTCTAGAAAATCCTTTGCACCTTCCTGCCGCATGTCTGCACCGCTTTCGCCTGAATAAGAAAGATTCCTTGAGAGAAATGGTCTTCGACTATTTGTATGGAACCGAGCTCAGAGAGAGTCCTTGTGAGTCCATAGGATGTGTAGGTTTTGATTCACCTGGGGTAAAGAGAAAAAATAATTAAAGAAAGGGGAAGGCCGTATAGGGTCGAACCGTACTATAGTCCTGTCCATATTGTGCCTCCGCTGACGCCCAAGGTACTTTGAGTGCATAATTATGCACGCGTGGTACAGATTTCACGGATATACATGGTGATCGGCGGAGGCGAAACTGCTAATCCAGCTCTGGAATTACCGAGCTGTTAGCATGCGGAATTGGCCGGCCTTGTCTAATAGAGCCCGGCGGCTTAATAGCCGATGAGGTGTGCGGCTTGAGAGGGCCGCTTTGTACTTCGGCCGCGATAGCTACGGTATGCTCCTCAGTACGGAGGGAGCGTTCCATGTTTCCGTTGATTGTAATGACGCCATGTGGACCGGGCATCTTGAGTTTTAGGTAAGCATAGCGCGGGACCGCGTTGAAACGAGCGAACGCGGTTCGTTCGAGAAGCGCATGGTAGCCACTTTGGAAAGGGACGATGTTGAAGATCAAGTCTTCACTTCGGAAGTTGTCCGGCGAACCGAAAACAACCTCCAATGTGATTGAGCCCGTGCAGCGGGCCTCTACGCCAGGTATTACTCCTTTAAAGGTAGTTTTAGTGGGCTTGATTCTTGATGGAGCAATGCCCATTTTGCGGATAGTGTCTTGATAAAGTAGATTGAGACTACTGCCACCGTCCATGAGGACTCGTGTGAGATGGAATCCATCGATGATTGGATCGAGGAACAGAGCTGCCGAACCTCCATGACGGATACTGGTTGGGTGGTGCTTTCGATCAAAGGTGATCGGGCAAGCCGGCCATGGGTTGAATTTTGGGGGGATCGGCTCTATGGCGTAGACGTCCCGTATGCATGCTTGCGCTCCCTCTTAGGGATATGTGAGACATATATCATATTCACTGTTTTACCTCAAGGGGAAATTGCTTGTGTCCCCCTGTGTTCGGTTGGCGAGGCTCTTGGTCATCGTCGTCGCTGGGTGACCCTTTCCCCTTGTGTTCGGCGTTGAGTTTGCCGGCCTGTTTAAAGACCCAACAATTTCTGTTGGTATTATTGGCGGGTTTATCGGGGGTGCCATGAATCTGGCAAGGCCAATCAAGTATTCTGTCTAAAATGGATGGGCCATCTCTGTTTGCCTTGAATGGCTTCTTCCGTTGACCAAGTTTGGAGCCACTGAAGCCGGCGTTGACCGCCGTGTCTTGGGTTCCTTCGTTATTGTTTTGACTGTTGTGCTTGCTGTGTCGTGGCTTGCCATTACTGTCCCCGGATTTGAAGGTGCCAGGGTCGCTGGTGCTATTGCTTCTACGAGCAAGCCAGCTAACCTCTCCCGCGCAAATGCGGGTTATAAGTGCGGTAAGGGCTGCCATGGACTTCAGCTTTTCTTGGCCGAGGTGTCGGGCAAGCCACTCATCTCGGACGCTATGTTTGAAGGCCGCGAGGGCTTCAGCGTCTGGACAATCCACAATCTGGTTCTTTTTGATTAAGAACCTGGTCCAGAGTTGCCGGGCTGATTCTCCGGGTTGCTAGATTATGTGACTAAGATCATCGGCGTCTGGGGGCCGAACATAGGTACGTTGGAAGTTGTCTCTGAATGCGTCCTCCAAGTCTTCCCTGCTACCAATAGAGTTTTCTGGTAGGCTGTTCAGCCAATGCCGTGCTGGCCCCATGAGTTTTAGGGGGAGGTACTTGATGGCATGTAGATCATCACCGCGTGCCATGCGAATGTGGAGAAGAAAATCTTCAATCCATACTGCGGGATCTGTTGTGCCATCGTATGATTCGATGTTCACGAGTTTAAACCCTTCTGGGAACTGGTGCTCCGTTACCTCATCGGTGAAGCATAGGGGGTGTGCGGCGCCTCTGTATCGGGCAATGTCACGGCGTAGTTCGGATGAAGTCTGTATGTGGTTTTCGGCCCTGGTGAGGTTGTGTTTGTCGCGCCAGGCCTGATGGTCGTCTTCTTGCGCTTGGGCACGCCCCCTTGATCCGCAGATTGACCTGGTCTGATCGGCTCTATTGTCCAGGTCCTGACGTAGGTCATAAGTGTATCCCCGAGCTGTTGTTTCTCTGCTTTTACGATGAGGTGGTGCGGGCTGGTGTTCGGCTTGAGTTGTCGTTCTGTCCCGACCACGTGGTGATCGATCAAGTCCGTCAGCCGCATTACGCGCGGGTGGTATGGGCTCCAGTGCCTCATCATCGAATTGGGGTAACAGCTTACGCTTCGGGTAACTCTTTGTTGGGCATTCGAGGCCGTATTCTTCGGCTGCCAGGACATTAGTCCATTTGTCGTTGAGCAGATCTTGGTCAGCTTGAAGCTGCTGCTGCTTCTTTTTTAGGCTTCTTGTAGTGGATATTAGCCGGTGCTTAAAGCGCTATTGTTCGAGGGGTTCCTCTGGCATGATAATATCTTCATCGCCGAGGCTCACGTCGTCCTCGGAGAGTGGCAGATAGTTGCTATCCTCCGAATCTTCGTTCCCTGCTTGCTCGTTAGGGTGAACTTGCCCGTCCTCCTGATCATCCTGTTCGGATGTTGGTTCGATGGGCTCTTCTTGGTCTTCGGCGTTCTCTGGAGTATCATTGTCTCCGGTGCCGGTATTGCTTTTTTTTTGTGACGCGATTAGCGGCGTCGCTGACGTCGACGCTTTGGTGGTATCTCAGGAGGTTCTTCCTCGACTGGATCTTTCTCATCATCGCGTCGCCTTCTTTAGGTGTGTCCACCATGTACACGTCATATGAGGAAGTGGCCGTCCAGCATCCGGTGAACGGCAGGTTTTGGGCCTGCTCCTCTACGCCATCGTCATCCATATCGTCGATGTCTTCGGAGGCGTAATCGAGCATGTTGGTTAGATCCTCGACAGTGGCTATGAAGTGGGTGGTGGGTGGGAAGTAAAATTCCCTATTTTCAGCCCATAGTCCGGGTTGGGCGCAATTCGGAAGCGGTTCCTCTGTGATGGTGAGGGATCGCATTAAGTCCAAAGACTCATTTAAGAGCGAGGTTTGGATGGTGACAGAATTTTCCTTGCCGAGCTCGCATGACGCGGACTTCGAGGGTTCGGAGCTAGTGTCCAGAGAAGAGTCTGGCTTTGTGATGACTACCAGAGACGCTATCTTTCTGGTTCTCCAGTGTTGAGATCTAAAGCCGTAGAGAGTCTGGCGGGCTCTAGACTCCCGTCTTCGGACCTGGTGGCGTGCTCCGGATCTAAGGTCGGAGCGGTGGTTGGGGCCGCGAACCCTTGGAAGATGAAGTGTCCTCGAATACCAGCGACATAGTTCAGATTTCCAAAATTGATCTGGTGACCAGGGGCGTAGCTATCGATCTGCTCTAGGTGGCCAAATGAGTTGGCACGCAGTGCAAAGCCGCCGAATACAAATATCTGGCTCGGGAGAAAAATCTCCGTCACGACAACATTGTTGTAGATGATCGAAAGAGCCATCCAGCCTTTTGACGACGTCACAGTGGAACTCTCAATGAAAGCACCGTGCCGGTGTCGAAACCGGCAGATCTCGAGTAGGGGGTCCCGAACTATGCATCTAAGGATCGAGGGTAACAGGAGGTAGGGGACAAGATGTTTACCCAGGTTCGGGGCCTCTTGATGGAGGTAATACCCTACTTCCTTCTTGATTGACTTTGATGAGCATAGGGTTACAAGAGTTGATCTACCTCGAGATCGTAATGGCTAAACCCTAGATGTCTAGCCTGTATGATTATGATTGCCTCTACGGACTAAACCCTCCGGTTTATATAGACACTAGAGGGGCCTAGGGTTGTACAGAGTCAGTTTACAGAGGAAGGAATCTTCATATCCAAACACCAAGCTTGCCATCCACGCAAAGGAGAGTGCCATCCGGACACGGGGGAAAGTCTTCTATCTTGTATCTTCGCGACCCATTAGTCTGGCGCATGTTGCATAGCCCGGACGCCTGAGGACCCCCTAATACAGGACTCCCTCACCCGTGGATGAATAGTAGTTGGTGGAGGCAGGAGGGAGACACCGTGGATGAACAGTCACAGGTGGAGGCTGGAGGAGGTCGACGGTGGATGAACAGTAGCCCGTGGAGGCTGGAACGAGGCAATAGACGGTGGATGAATAGTAGCCCGTGGAGTCCCGTTTTGCGGTACGCCACACCCCTCCCGATGAGCAGGACCCCCTGTTTTGACTGTAGGAGGTCGAAGAGAAGTCTGTTTTCTCTATTTTGCGGTATGCCAGACCCCTCCGGATGAACATGATCCCATTTCGACCGTAGGCGGTCGAACACAAGGCCGTTTCCTCCGTTCTGTGGTACGACAGGCCTCGTTTTGGCTGTTCCGTCCAACCTGGTTGGCTCCTGATGAACATGACACATTATGTTGCCTCTCGATGAACACGACGCTATTTCTCTGTTGCGACCCAGCCGGTTGGCTACCGATGAACAGGATGTCATCGCTGCTCTCCGCTGCCTCTCCATGTACATGAGTCCTGGCCGTACGTATGCGCAAGTAGGCAATAGAGACCCCGCCCATATGTACGTACGTGGTCGTATTTACTTTCTTGCACCCTGGCTGTATGTACGTGTACACGATATAGACGGGACATCGTGACATGCTACATATGCGCCTTTACTACGACACGTACCCTTCCTTACTCAGCCACGGTTCATCGCTGCAGCCTACAGACAGACCGATCGACCACTATGTACATACACGTTCGCGACTAGACAAACAACCCTATGTATGGTTCGACCGGGTGGGTCCCAGCTGCTAGGGAGGTAAGGAGGCACTTCCTTGCATGCAAAGATATATCTCGTGGGTCCCCGCTGTCAGGGGGAGAGTCATATTTTTTGCCCATAATATGGACGCACTTCCTTGCGTGCGAAGATGTAGCTGGTGGGTCCCAGCAGTCAAGGGGAACATTTTTTTCGTGAAATACGATGGCCCATCTGGTGGGTCCCTACTGTCAGCTGGAGGAATCATTATTTTGCGCGTAATAAGGAGGCACTTCCTTGTTACGGCCTAATGTCTACTACACAACCTTCTTCTTGTAGACGTTGTTGGGCCTCCAAGTGCAGAGGTCTGTAGGACAGTAGCAAATTTCCCTCAAGTGGATGACCTAAGGTTTATCAATCCGTAGGAGGCTTAGGATTAAGATGGTCACTCTCAAACAACCCTGCAACCAAATAACAAAGAGTCTCTTGTGTCCCCAACACACCCAATACAATGGTAAATTGTATAGGTGCACTAGTTCGGCGAAGAGATGGTGATACAAGTGCAATATGGATGATAGATATAGGTTTTTGTAATCTGAAAATATAAAAACAGCAAGGTAACTATTGATAAAAGAGAGCACAAACAGTATTGCAATGCTAGGAAACAAGGCCAAGGGTTCATACTTTCACTAGTGCAAGTTCTCTCAACAATAATAACATAATTGGATCATATAACTATCCCTCAACATGCAACAAAGAGTCACTCCAAAGTCACTAATAGCGGAGAACAAACGAAGAGATTATTGTAGGGTACGAAACCACCTCAAAGTTATTCTTTCGAATCGATCTATTCAAGAGTTCGTACTAGAATAACACCTTAAGACACAAATCAACCAAAACCCTAATGTCACCTAGATACTGCAATGTCACCTCAAGTATCGGTGGGTATGATTATATGATAGGCATCACACAATCTCAGATTCATCTATTCAACCAACACAAAGAATTTCAAAGAGTGCTCCAAAGTTTCTAACGGAGAGTCAAGACGAAAACGTGTGCCAACCCCTATGCATATGTTCAACCTAAGCCGCTAGTTGATCACCAAAACATACATCAAGTGAATCACGTGATATCCCATTGTCACCACAGATAAGCACATGCAAGACATACATCAAGTGTTCTCAAATCCTTAAAGACTCAATCCGATAATATAACTTCAAAGGGAAACTCAATCCATTACAAGAGAGTAGAGGGGAGAAACATCATAAGATCCAACTATAATAGCAAAGCTCGCGATACATCAAGATCGTACCACCTCAAGAACATGAGAGAGAGAGAGATCAAACACATAGCTACTGGTACATACCCTCAGCCCCGAGGGTGAACTACTCCCTCCTCGTCATGGAGAGTGTCGGGATGATGAAGATGGCCAGCGGTGAGGGTTCCCCCCTCCGGCAGGGTGCCGGAACAGGGTCCCAATTGGTTTTTGGTGGCTACAGAGGCTTGCGGTTGCGGAACTCCCGATCTGTTGTGTTCCCCGATGGTTTTAGGGTATATGGATATATATAGGCGAAATAAGTCGGTAAGGGGAGCCACGAGGGGCCCATGAGGGTGGGGGCGCTCCCAGGGGGGCAGGCGCGCCTCCCTGCCTCGTGGCCACCTCGAAGCTTCCCTGACTTCAGCTCCAAGTCTCCTGGATCACGTTCGTTCCAAAAATCACGCTCCCGAAGGTTTCATTCCGTTTGGACTCCGTTTGGTATTCCTTTTCTGCGAAACACTGAAACAAGGGAAAAAATAGAAACTGGCACTGGGCTTTGGGTTAATAGGTTAGTCCCAAAAATAATATAAATGTGCATAGTAAAGCCCATTAAACATCCAAAACAGATAATATAATAGCTTGGAACAATAAAAAATTATAGATACATTGGAGACCTATCAAGCATCCCCAAGCTTAATTCCTGCTCGTCCTCGAGTAGGTAAATGATGAAAACAGAATTTTTTATGTGGCATGCTACCTAACATATTCTTCAATGTATTTCTCTTTATTGTGGCATGAATTTTCAGATCCGAAAGATTCAAGATAAAAGTTTAATATTGACATGAAAATAATAATACTTCAAGCATACTAACAAAGCAATCATGTCTTCTCAAAATAACATGGCCAAAGAAAGTTATCCCTACAAAATCATATAGTCTGGCTATGCTCTATCTCACCACAAAAAGTATTTAAATCATGCACAACCCCGATGACAAGCCAAGCAATTGTTTCATACTTTTGATGTTCTCAAACTTTTTCAATCTTTACGCAATATATGAGCATGAGCCATGGACATAGCACTATAGGTGAAATAGAATGGTAGTTGTGGAGAAGACAAAAAGGATAAGACAGTCTCACATCAACTACGCGTATCAACGGGCTATGGAGATGCCCATCAATAGATATCAATGTGAGTGAGTAGGGATTGCCATGCAACGGATGCACTAGAGCTATAAGTGTATGAAAGCTCAACAAAAGAAACTAAGTGGGTGTGCATCCAACTTGCTTGCTCACGAAGACCTAGGGCATTTTGAGGAAGCCCATCATTGGAATATACAAGCCAAGTTCTATAATGAAAGATTCCCACTAGTATATGAAAGTGACAACATAGGAGATTCTCTATCATGAAGATCATGGTGCTACTTTGAAGCACACGTGTGGTAAAAGGATAGTAGCGTTGCCCCTTCTCTCTTTTTCTCTCATTTTTTTGGGCCTTCTCTTTTTTTGGCCTCCTTTTTTTCTATTTTTTTATTTTTCATCCGGAGTCTCATCCCGACTTGTGGGGGAATCGTAGTCTCCATCATCCTTTCCTTACTGGGACAATGCTCTAAAAATGATGATCATCACACTTTTATTTACTTACAACTCAAGAATTACAACTCAATACTTAGAACAAGATATGACCCTATATGAATGCCTCCGGCGGTGTACCGGGATGTGCAATGACTCATGTGTGACATGTATGAAAGAATTACGAACGGTGGGTTTGCCACAAAATACGATGTCAACTACATGATCATGCAAAGCAATATTACAATGATGGAGCGTGTCATAGCAAACAGAACGGTGGTAAGTTGCATGGCAATATATATCGAAATGGCTATGGAAATTCCATGATAGGTAGGTATGGTGGCTGTTTTGAGGAAGGTATATGGTGGGTGTATGATACCGGCGAAAAGGTCCGCAGTATTAGAGAGGCTAGCAATGGTGGAAGGGTGAGAGTGCGTATAATCCATGGACTCAACATTAGTCATAAAGAACTCACATACTTATTGAAAAAATCTATTAGTTATCGATACAAAGTACTACGCGCATGCTCCTAGGGGGATAGATTGGTAGGAAAGGACCATCGCTCATCCCCGACTGCCACTCATAAGGAAGGCAATCAATAAATAAATCATGCTCTGACTTCATCACATAACGGTTCACCATACGTGCATGCTACGGGAATCATAAACTTTAACACAAGTATCTCTCAAATTCACAACTACTCAACTAGCATGACTCTAATATCACCATCTTCATATCTCAAAACAATCATAAAGAATCAAACTTCTCATAGTATTCAATGCACTTTATATGAAAGTTTTATTATATCCCTCTTGGATGCCCATCATATTAGGACTAAATTCATAACCAAAGCAAATTACCATGCTGTTCTAAAGACTCTCAAAATAATATAAGTGAAGCATGAGAGTTCATATATTTCTACAAAATAAAACTACCGCCATGCTCTAAAAGGATATAAGTGAAGCACTAGAGCAAATGACAAACTACTCCGAAAGATATAAGTGAAGATCAATGAGTACTTGAATAATTATGCAACTATGTGAAGACTCTCTAACATTTAAGAATTTCAGATCTTGGTATTTTATTCAAACAGCAAGCAAAACAAAAGAAAATAAAATGACGCTCCAAGCAAACACATATCACGTGGTGAATAAAAATATAGCTCCAAGTAAAGTTACCGATGAACGAAGACGAAAGAGGGGATGCCATCTGGGGCATCCCCAAGCTTAGGCTCTTGTTTGTCCTTGAATATTACCTTGGAGTGCTTTGGGCGTCTCCAAGAATAGGCTCTTTCCACTCCTTATTCCATAGTCCATCGAATCTTTACCCAAAACTTGAAAACTTCACAACACAAAACTCAACAGAAAACTTGTAAGCTCCGTTAGTATAAGAAAATAAATCACCACTCAGGTACTGTTGTGAACTCATTCTAAATTCATATTGGTGTAATATATGCTGTATTCCAACTTATCTATGGTCCATACCCTCTGATACTACTCATAGATTCATCAAAATAAGCAAACAACACATAGAAAACAGAATCTGTCAAAAACAGAACAGTCTGTAGTAATCTGTATCAAACGTATACTTATGGAACTCCAAAAATTCTACCAAAATAGGAAGACCTAGATAATTTGATTATTGATCTGCTTCAATTTGAATCAGTGTTTTATCATGTTATGGTGATTTTTAATAATTGTTTTCGTGAACAGAAAGTTTCTGGAATTTTCAGCAAGATCAAATAACTAACATCCAAGAAGATCCTATAGGTCTTACTTGGCACAAACACTAATTAAAACACAAAACCATATCTAACCAGAAGCTAGATGGACTATTTATTCCTAAACAGAACCAAAAATCAAGAAACAAAAATAAAATTGGGTTGCCTCCCAACAAGCGCTAACGTTTAACGCTCCTAGCCAGGCATGATGATTTCAATGATGCTCACATAAAAGATATGAATTGAAACATAAAGAGAGCATCATGAAGAATATGACTAGAACATTTAAGTTCAACCCACTTCCTATGCATAGGGATTTTGTGAGTAAACAACTTATGGGAACAAGAATCAACTTGCATAGGAAGGTAAAACAAGCATAACTTCAAGATTTTAAGCACATAGAGAGGAAACTTGATATTATTGCAATATGTAGAAGCATATGATCCTCTCTCATAATAATTTTCAGTAGCATCATGAATGAATTCAAAAATATAACCATCACATAAATCATTCCTTTCATGACCCACAAGCATAGAAAATTTAGTACTCTCCACATAAGCAAAATTCTTCTCATGAATAGTAGTGGGAGCAAACTCAACAAAATAAATATCATGTGAAGCATAATCCAATTGAAAATTAAAATCATGATGACAAGTTTCATGGTTATATTTATTCTTTATAGCATAAATGTCATCACAATAATCATCATAAATAGGAGGCATGCTTTAATCATAATAAATTTGCTCATCAAAACTTGGGGGACAAAAAATATCATCTTCATCAAACATAGCTTCCCCAAGCTTGTGGCTTTGCATATCATTAGTATCATGGATATTCATAGAATTCATAATAACAACATTGCAATCTTGCTCATCATACAAAGATTTAGTGCCAAATATTCTATAGATTTCTTCTTCTAGCACTTGAGCACAATTTTCCTTTCCATCATACTCACGAAAGATATTAAAAAGATGAAGCGTATGAGGCAAACTCAATTCCATTTTTTTCGTATTTTTCTTTTATAGACTAAACTAGTGATAAAACAAGAAACAAAAATATTCGATTGCAATATCTAAAGATATATCTTCAAGCACTCACCTCCCCGGGAACGGCGCCAGAAAAGAGCTTGATGTCTACTACACAACCTTCTTCTTGTAGACGTTGTCGCGCCTCCAAGTGCAGAGGTTTGTAGGACAGTAGCAAATTTCCCTCAAGTGGATGACCTAAGGCTTATCAATCCGTGGGAGGCGTAGGATGAAGATGGTGTCTCTCAAAAAACCCTGCAACCAAATAACAAAGAGTCTCTTGTGTCCCCAACACACCCAATACAATGGTAAATTGTATAGGTGCACTAATTCGGCGAAGAGATGGTGATACAAGTGCAATTTGGATGATAGATATAGGTTTTTGTAATCTGAAAATATAAAAACAACAAGGTAACTATTGATAAAAGTGAGCACAAACGATAGTGCAATTCTAGGAAACAAGGCCTAGGGTTCATACTTTCACTAGTGCAAGTTCTCTCAACAATGATAACATAATTGGATTATATAACTATCCCTCAACATGCAACAAAGAGTCACTCGAAAGTCACTAATAGCGGAGAACAAACGAAGAGATTATTGTAGGGTATGAAACCACCTCAAAGTTATTCTTTCGGATCGATCTATTCAAGAGTTCGTACTAGAATAACACCTTAAGACACAAATCAACCAAAACCCTAATGTCACCTAGATACTCCAATGTCACCTCAAGTATCCGTGGGTATGATTATACGATATGCATCACACTATCTCAGATTCATCTATTCAACCAACACAAAGAACTTCAAAGAGTGCCCCAAAGTTTCTACCGGAGAGTCAAGACGAAAACGTGTGCCAACCCCTATGCATATGTTCAACTGAACCCGCAAGTTGATCACCAAAACATACATCAAGTGAATCACGTGATATCTCATTGTCACCACAGATAAGCACATGCAAGACATACATCAAGTGTTCTCAAATCCTTAAAGACTAAATCCGACTAGATAACTTCATAGGTAAAACTCAATCCATTACAAGAGAGTAGAGGTGTAGAAACATAATAAGATACAACTATAATAGAAAAGCTCGCGATATATCAAGATCGTACCACCTCAAGAACACGAGAGAGAGAGAGAGAGAGATCAAACACATAACTACTGGTACATACCCTCAGCCCCGAGGGTGAACTACTCCCTCCTCGTCATGGAGAGCGCCGGGATGATGAAGATGACTAGCGGTGAGGGTTCCTCCCTCCGGCAGGGTGCCGGAACAGGGTCTCGATTGTTTTTTGGTGGCTAGAGAGGCTTGCGGCAGCGGAACTCCCAATCTATATTGTTCCCCATTGGTTTTAGGGTATATGGATATATATAGGCAAAAGAAGTCAGTAAGGGGAGCCACGAGGGGCCCACGAGGGTGGGGGCGCGCCTAGGGGGCAGGCGCGCCTCCCTGCCTCGTGGACACCTCGAAGCTTCCCTGACTTCAGCTCCAAGTCTCCTGGATGACGTTCGTTCCAAAAATCACGCTCCCGAAGGTTTCATTCCGTTTGGACTCTGTTTGATATTCCTTTTCTAGGAAACACTGAAACAAGGAAAAAAACAGAAACTGGCACTGGGTTCTGGGTTAATAGGTTAGTCCCAAAAATAATATATACGTGCATAGTAAAGCCCATTAAACATCCAAAACAGATAATATAATAGCATGGAACAATCAAAAATTATAGATACGTTGGAGACGTATCACGGCCGTGGACCCAGATGTCAGCCTCTCCACGTACAGTCCTCTTCCAATGGAAGTCGTACCATGGCGCGCCGAGAGCACCAAGGCAGTGGACGACGGTGAGGCCTAGGGAGGGGACGACGCGGAGCCGGGGAAGATGCGGCAGTGGATGCCCATGCGGAGAGGAGTACGAGGGTTGACTGGTTCGGCTGCACTGTGAGGCTGCCATCGTCGCAGAATAACAGAGGGTGTGGGTGAGTAGAGGGATGGACTAGCCAGTGATGGGAGTAGTAGGGGGCGGTGAGACCTGCGCGGCAGCAGAGCCGGCCATGGGAGGCAGGAGCAGGCGACACGACCAACGCTGGTTTGGGCGGCTGGAGCAAGAAGACCAGAGGTTGAAGAAGCACTACGACTGTTGGATGGACAACGTACTACCACTAGAGCTAGAATCATTCATATTGAGTAAGTTGACAAAGCCCGCCGTCCGCGTCAGCAGGCCGACAAGTCAGCCTCCCACTATGGTGGGTCCCAGCTAGCAGGGGGAGTATTCATTTTTTTGTGCGTAATAAGGAGGCACTTCCTTGTGTGCGAAGATATAGCTGGTGGGTCCAAACTGTCTGCGAGAGGAACGCTTTTTTGCGAAATACAAAGGCCCTTCTGGTGGGTCCCAGCTGTCAGGTGGAGGAATCATTATTTTGCATGTAATAAGGAGGCACTTGCTTGTGTGGGTCCCTACTGTCAGCCTCTCCACTTACATCGCTCTTCCGATGGTTGTTGTTTGTTGACCATGTTGACCACACCGCGACGAGAGCACAAACGCGGTGGATGAGGGCGAGGCCCGAGAAGGGAATGACCCGGAGCCGGCGAAGCCATAGCAGCGGATGCCCACGCTGATGGGAGTACGAGCACTGACTTGTCAGCTGCGGGGTGAGGCTTACGTCGCTGAAAAATAACAAGATGTGCGGGTGGGTAGAGATATGGCCTTGCGGCAGTATAGCCGGCCATGGGAGGAGGGAGCAGGCAGTCACGTCGGTGCTGGTTTGTGCGGCTGGAGCAGGAAGATCAAAGATTGAAGAAGCACGAGGGCCGTTGGATGGACATCCAACAGTCACTTCTCTGTGTTGACTAAGTTGACAAAGCCTTGCGTACACGTCAAAATATTTTTAGGACAGCGTCATCGTCAACCTAGTAGGCCTAGAAGTTAGCCTCCAAATCTGTGAAGAACCTCATACTGCCCATTAGCCATTATTCAATAATTTTACAGCCCATTTGCTAATTATTAAGGATATGTTGAAGCCCATATTCTTTTTATTAGCATTACAGACCATATTCTTGGCACTGCTTAAAAATTCAACGAAATTTTGCATATTTCAGTGGGGTGTGAACTCTTTTAATCACGAAATTTCGAGTCACATTAAAATAATTGTTTAAAAATTATATCAAAATAAAATTAAAAACAATTCTCCGTAAAAAATGAATGAAATTTAAAATCGTGACTAGCAAGAAGCCTGTGCGTTGCACGGAACATCAAGATGCATTTCTATGAGTAGTTTATCTTGTGGGAGAAAATGATGAACGAGGGAAAGCCTTATCTCCAAATGTGGAGAGGAGTGCAGGTAAATTGTCATAGTTTCCTTCCTATCCGTTAGATATAGATCGGACGGCCTATATTGTAGGATGGCAGGCACACCATCATCACCAATTCTGCCTTTTATAAGAGTAGAGAAATCCATAAAAAATGATATTTGAATGTAATTGCCGGTTGGCTTTGGTTTAAAAATTTACAGCCCATTTCTTACAACTTGTAGCCCATTTTCTGGGGAAGCCCATTTTTTACTACTTACAACCCTCCTCGTCTTGAAAGATTTGCAGCCCAGCAGAGCTGAGAAAAGCAAGTAGGCCTCGGTTGGGTATTCTGCAAAAAAAAAAAGAACTGGGCTAGCCATTTTTAGAAAGAAAAAAGGTATCAACTGGGCTCGTCATGTGCTTAAATAAAAGCGTAAGCATGGGCTAGAAGCGCACAACCCCCGCACAGTGTGCAATTGAGCTCCGTCTCTAAAACAAAAAAACAACTGGGCGAGCTACTGGGTCCCTGGTGTTATCCGCTTGTTGTGTAATTTTCTCGTTTATTGACTACGTTGACAATGGCATGGGACCTAGTTGTCAAACAATTAGGAGAAAGTTTTTTTGGCTTGTAATAACGAGGCACCTGCTTGCGTAATGCAATGGCCCCAGTGGGTCCCTAGTGTCAGCCCCTCCACGTACAGTCATCTCCTGATTCCTCTTGTTTGTTGACCATGTTGACAATGCCAGACAGTGGCGGGCACAGCAAGCGAACCAAAGCGGAGAATGACGGCGAGGCCTCGGACGGGAACGAACAACTAATAGGGATTTCTATTCCCAAAACAATCAGCAAGCGCTCCAGGGCAGGGAAACTAGAGTGGATGATGCTGTGCAGTGAGGCCTCCGATAGATAAACCACCACAAGCGAAAGTTTTTTTAGTAGTGGGAGTCGAAGCATTTGTAGCAGATCATCTGGAAGATGGCACCACGCGAAGGTGGTGGTGTGGGCAGAGGAGGGAAACCACGAGATGGACAATGGTGGGGTGGGCACAAATTCTTGGTGTTTGGTTTGTGGTATGAAACTTTCATGGTAATGGTAGAACTCAAACTGATGGAGTTTTTCGAATTCAAGGGATGTCAGCCAATCGTCCACCATGTCGGGTATGGACAACAGGTAGGGTGTCGGGACGCAGAGGCGTTGAACGAGGCCCTGCTGGTGAGAGGAGACGATGGCTCTGAGGAGATCAAATTCAGGAAGGACAGATATCTGACGACAATCGAGATGAGGGGCGCGGTGCGCCATAGAGGGCGCCACCGAGTTGAGAGAACTTGTGTTCGGCAACAATCCTTGGTGGGGAGAAGCGAGATGATCTCCCCAAGGATGTTGTCGGTGTCAAAATCGGCGGATCTCGGGTAGGGGGTCCCAAACTGTGCGTCTAGGCGGATGGTAACAGGAGACAAGGGACACGATGTTTTTACCCAGGTTCGGGCCCTCTCGATGGAGGTAATACCCTACTCCTACTTGATTAATATTGATGATATGGGTAGTACAAGAGTAGATCTACCACGAGATCAAGGAGGCTAAACCCTAGAAGCTAGCCTATGGTATGATTGTTGTTCGTCCTACGGACTAAAACCCTCCGGTTTATATAGACAACGGATAGGTTAGGGTTACACAGAGTCGGTTACAATGGTAGGAGATCTACATATCCGTATCGCCAAGCTTGCCTTCCACGCCAAGGAAAGTCCCATCCGGACACGGGACGAAGTCTTCAATCTTGTATCTTCATAGTCTTGGAGTCCGGCCGTGACGATAGTCCGCTATCCGGACACCCCTAGTCCGGGACTCCTCAAGAGCTCCCGAACCAGGATTCAATGACGATGAGTCCGGCGCGTTGATTGTCTTCGGCATTGCAAGGCGGGTTCCTCTTCCGAATACTTCATAGAAGGTTTTGAACACAAGGATAGTGTCCGGCTCTACAAAACAAGTTCCACATAACACCGTAGAGAGAATAATTTTTGCACAGATCTACTGACGTATTCCACGGAGTGACATCACACCACGGCAAGGCCTTTATATGAATCGTTTTTTACTGTTCCCACCTCAGCGTGTTTAGCGAGGCGGTTCCCTTGGCATGTCTTATCAAAGCATAGATCATGCCCCCTTATTCCGGGATTCTCATCAATACGGACGTGGGTAACCCGTCCGCGCCATTGATTACGGCGCTTGGGAAATAAGCGAGTTTTACCAGGCTGGTGAGGGGATAAGGATCCACCTTTTCACCTACGCCTTCTTCCTCCTTTGCTTATCCATTTCCGCGCACTCGAGCTCCAGCGCCCAAGTCCGCACATCCCACCTCAACCTTTCTCCAATCATGTCAGGAGCGGGAGGCAGGTGGATGGCCTCCTCCGTCACGGAGGGGCACATCGCAAGGCTGCGGGAGGCCGGATACTTGTCCGGCAACATCGCGCACAGGCTTCCCGACGAGGGGCAGCTCATTCCGACCCCCGGGCCCCGTGAGAGGGTGGTGTTTCTCCCCCACTTCCTCCGTGGACTAGGTTTTCCTCTTCACCCCTTTGTCCGGGGGCTCATGTTCTACTATGGCCTGGACTTCCATGACCTGGCCTGAATTTCATCCTCAACATCTCGGCGTTATCGCCGGTGCGTAGGCTTTCCCGTGCATCCAGCCCACCGCCTATGGCTGAAGATCTTCAACGTCCGGCAGAAGGTAGTGGGCGGCCGTCATTGCCGGAGTGCGGAGGCGCCATGGTTGGCAAGATGGCCAAAGTCCCATGGCTCGAAGGCGCCTTCGTGGAGACAATAAAGGGGTGGCAATCGGGGTGGTTCTACATCACCGAGCCCCGCAACACCAAATGGGCGGCGACCCCCGAATTCAGATCTGGCTTCCCCACACGGCTCTCGTCATGGAAAGAGACGGGCCTGACGTGGGTGAATTCGGACGAGACATCCGGACTTCAAACATTCTTCCGAAACCTGGTGGCCAAGAATCTTAGGCTGGTCGACGTAATCCAGGTGATTCTCATCCGCCGGATTCTCCCATGCCAACAACGGGCTTTTAACTTGTGGGAGTTTGATCCGGCACAGCACCAAAAATTGAGCCGGCTCTTCGACACTACATACGAAGACGCCTGGAAGGTGCTGTTCAAGGCGCTGAGCCAAAGATCCGCTACCAAAGATCGCTGGATACAAATTTCGCAGCGCCCAAGCGAGGTAAGTTATTTTACCCTTTACGGGACTCTTTTTTCATAGATTTACTCTACATGGGATCTAAAACTCCCTAATCTTTGACAGGACTGGCTGAAGACGTCCGGACAGATTAACTGTCCGGCTCCTTTGCCGGAAGATCCGGAGAACGCCCGATTGACGGGACTGCTGGCTCCGGCGCCGTACGTGGTGCCGGAGAAGAAGGCCAAGAAGGAGGCCACGGGAACTCGAAGGAGCTCCCGACACCAGGTGCTGTCAGATTCCGAAGCGGAATCTTCTCCTGAAGACGAGGAGGAAGAAGAAGCTCCTCCCCCAGCGGGGGAGGTGAAAAAAAGGAAGGCCGCCCCAACTGGGGAGGCCGGAGGGTCCAAGAAGGGAAGAACCCTTCCTCTGGACTTCTCCACCAACGTCGACGACTACGAGGAGGACTGGCCTACAAGGGCCAAGCCCCTGGCGAGATCGTAAGTGTCCGGATACCCATGGTTTTTTATTATTGCAGAGCGTTCTCTAATGTTGAACAACAGTGCAGCCCGCCCAAGGGCGAGTTCGCCGATTCATCGAGCGGGTCCTTGGGCTCGTCGGAAATGGAGAGTACCTCGCTTCCAACCGCCTCCTCGCCTCACGCTGCGGGCGACGCCGCGGCGGGGCCCCAAGTGGGGCTTGGTCAAGAGGAGGTAGCGCAGGAGGTGCCACAAGGCGACCTCCCAGATTCCAGGCGCGCGGGGGGCAAGATCCCCAGGGGCTCTAAGCCCGACCTCGTCCGGACTCCATGCCGGAACCATCAGCAGTTCCGGAGTCCGGACAGCGGATCCTTCGCAAGAAGGGTAAGACGCCGGTGTCCTCCGTCCAACCGGAGGAACCGGATAGCTTACATGAGGCGCTTAACGGCGCTTCCATCAAGGAGGAGCACCGCACTGTTATGAGTGCGGTGATCCGGACAGTTCAGTCCGCCAAGAGCGGATCGACAAAGCTCGCATCTGAGCCTTTTAACGTGCTTTGAGGTAAGTTTTAGAATATAAAAATATAACCGCATAGACAGTAGCCTCGATGCTTAGTTCGGTGTTCGGAAAGAAAAGCCGGACTAAGGATCTAAAAAGATATACGCAGGAGTCTAACATAAGTATGTCAATATGGGAATGCAGTTGCGCTGCTTGACCTCTGCCCGCCTTGTGCGGAGGTCAATGCATTGAAGCGTAACCTCGGCGGTCCGAGAACGAGCTCGGACAAGCCAAGAAGGAGCTCGAGGACAAGGAAGGTAAGTAATACCTTATTAAAGAAATACCTTATAGAAAAGGCTTTGGTTGCAAAAAATAACAGGAATAACTTGGAGTGCTGCGGGGGCCACTTAACGAGGTGGCGACCACAAGGAAGCGGTGTCCGTGGCTGAAAACAAAGCTGCTTGGAACGACCGAGCGAGAGAAGGGGAGGCGCAGCTGGCCAAGGCGGCAAGAGCTCCAAGCTCTCGTGGAAAACACGAGAGTTTGGAGCGTGACTCGAAGACTCGAGAGTCCGAGCTCGCCTCGGCTCTTGAGAGTGCCAAAGCTGCTAAGGCCGAGGCCCAAAAAGCCCTCCAAGAAATTGAAGCACTAAAGAAGATAGCGGCGGCTAAGGCATTCTTTATGCAAAGCAAGAATGTAAAGTCAATTACCTGTTACTTACCCGGATTCGAGCTCTCCAGAGCATTCGGAGATTTGCCCGTAGTGCGCCCGACGCCAGATTCCCATCGCACCGTGAGGGGAGCTCCACGGAGAAGGTGTTACGGTCTCAAGATGTCGAGGCCGACCATCCGGTGCTCGAGCGACCAGCTGAAGCAGCTGGTCGAGCTCCATAAGGTCATGGAACAGGCCATGAAGGGCCTTATAAGCGCTGTGGCCATTGGAGGCCATGCCCGGAGCTACTTCGGCTTGGTGCGGCCGGTGGTGGATGCCTGTCCGCGGCTTGAAGTCATCAAGCGGTCCGTCTGCATTGAAGGTGTCCGTCGGGCCCTTGCCCGTGCTAAAGTGCACTGGGCAAGCTGGATGCGGAGAGGCTTGTGACGGACGGGCCACCGAAGGGCCATGAGCATCGCACGCCCGAAATGTACTATGAGGGCCTCCTGAAGGGTGCCCGCCGAATAGCGGATGAGTGCTCCAGAGATGTAATTATTGAATAAACTCGCATTTGTTATCCTATACGCTGAAAACTTGTTCATATGCGCTAAGCAACGCTTATTAATTTAAAATATTACATTATGTGCGGCCGTTTATCAAATTTGAGAGATGGCAAGTCGTTGGCTTCAGCCCCATGCCACGAAAGTCTTTGGGGTGTTCGGGATAAACTTGAGCGCTCTTGTTCCCATTCTTGGGTCCATCTAGGAGGCGCCAACACAACGAACAAGGCAACCGGACTTATAATGCTTGAACACTCTCACTTAGCCATAGAATTCTATAATTTTAAATTTCGTGAAGCCCCTAGTATTCGGAAGACCGAGTTCGGGGCGCTATCCACGCCTTGGCTGGACAATTCCGGTTCCTCGCTCTAAGCGGCATAAGTCTTTAGGGACCCGAAAAAACCTCTCAAACAGCGACGGCTCTCGCCCTATCATGATGGTCAGTTTTAGCTTTCTCCACTGAGGTGCTCGACCCAGCATAACTGGGGCACAATCGCAGTGGTTCTCCCGGTGCTACCTTAGCCGATATAGCGGAACGTAAGGTACCAAAACACGGGAGCCGGGCAAACCCAACTATTGACCCAAGACATGATTCGGAGCCAATTCATATAATGCTATAAGTTCGGGGTGCCGCACTTGTGAAAGTGTTCAGACTTATCACACCATAATTTTGGGATACTTGAGCCCCTGGTGTATTGGCCGTACCAAAGTGTACGGTTGCAACATGTCATGAAATGAACACATGTATATATAAAGGAAGTAGAGCAATAATAAGCAAAAGCTGTGTATTGTTTATTCAAAAAGGTACTGCAATGGAAGCAGAACGATACAAATAGTGCGATAAGCAAGGGATGGGACTATCTAACATGTCCCCCTCCAGGGGTAAGCTGCTGGATGATATGTAAAACAGGTATAATGCTCGTAATAGAGACCACCTGAACACTCGACGTTATTTTCCGCTTCCCTGGCTGTTGCATCGTGAGTTTGGCGATTCGAGTGCCGGACAGGACTTCTCAAAGACGGAGTCCTGAAAGTAAAAAAAGGAAGAAAAAGAAGAAATAAAAAAGAAGTGACACAAACGGGAGCCCCTGGTGCGGTCGAGCCGCATTCTTGGCGTGCCGTTGTCTTGCCCCTCCCCATATGCCCATGGTATCTCCAGAGCGTAATTATGTACGCGTAATACTACCTTCGCAATTTCACGAGGGCTGGGGTTGGGGCCGAATTGCTAATCATGCTTGAATCGTGCCAGGTGGTCTTGTTGCAGGTTACTCCGGGCGCGCTTGGCGGTGTCCGGACGCTTAGTGGCCGGACTCGAGATTTGTAGTGAGAGGCTGCTTTGCACCTCCGCCGCGAGGGCCGCCGTATGCTCCTCCGTTCAGAGAGAGCGTTCGGTGTTTCCATTGACCGTGATTACTCCTCGAGGGCCTGGCATCTTGAGCTTGAGGTATGCGTAGTGCGGCACCGCATTGAACTTTGCAAATGCGGTTCGTCCGAGCCGTGCATGATAGCCGCCATGAATGGGACGATGTCGGTTTAACTCTTCGCTTCGGAAGTTATCCGGAGATCCGAAGACCACTTCGAGTGTGACTGAGCCTGTACAACTGGCCTCTACACCCGGTATGACGCCTTTAAAGGTCGTCTTTGTAGGTTTAATCCTTGAGGGGTCTATGCCCATTTTGCGCACTTTATCCTGATAAAGCAGGTTCAGGCTGCTACCACCGTCCATCAGGACTCTGGTGAGGTGAAATCTGTCAATAATTGGGTCAAGAACCAATGCGGCGAAGCCACCGTGACGGATGCTAGTAGGGTGGTCCCTTCGATCGAAGGTGATCGGGCAGGAAGACCATGGGTTGAACTTTGGGGCGACTGGCTCCATCACATATACGTCCCGTAGTGCACGCTTCCGCTCCCTTTTGGGTATGTGGGTTGCGTATATCATGTTCACCGTCCGCACTTGTGTGGGGAAACCTTTTTGTACTCTATTGTTCGGCGGCTGGGGCTCTTCCTCGTCATCGCTATGCAGCCCCTTGTCATTGAGTTCGGCACTTAACTTGCCTGCTTGCTTGAACACCCAACAATCCTTGTTGGTGTGATTGGCTGGTTTTTTGGGGGTGCCATGTATTTGGCACAAGCGATCGAGTATGCGGTCCAAGTTGGACGGGCCCTGGGTATTTCTTTTGAATGGCTTCTTCCGTGACCGGGTTTAGAGCCTCGAATCCGCATTGACGGCCGTATCTTCAGTATTATCGCCGTTAACGCGGCGCTTTGTTCTTGTTGCGACGCCGACCTGCCATTGCTGTCCTTGGTATCCGGACTATCAGGATGTTTGGCCAAGTTGTTGCTTCGAGCTAGCAGTTGTCCTCTCCCGCGCAAAAAGCGAGTCATGAGGGTTGTGAGGGCTGCCATAGATTTCGCTTTTCCTGTCCTAGGTGCCGGGCAAGCCACTCGTCATGGATGTTATGTTTGAAGGCTGCAAGGGCCTCGCATCCGGACGATCAACGATTTGATTTTTCTTTGTTAGGAACCGAGTCCAGAATTGTCTGGCCGATTCTTCTGGCTGCTGAATTATGTGGCTAAGGTCATCGGCGTCTGGTGGTCGCACATATGTGCCCTGGAAGTTATCAATGAATGCGGCTTCCAGGTCCTCCCAACAACTAATTGATTCTGCTGGCAAGCTATTGAGCCAATGTCGAGCTGGTCCTTTAAGCTTGAGTGGGAGGTATTTGATGGCATGTAGATCATCACCGCGGGCCATGTGGATACGGAGGAGATAATCCTCAATCCAGACCGCAGGATCTGTGGTACCATTGTATGATTCGATGTTTACGGGCTTGAAGCCCTCGGGGATTTGATGATCCATTACTTCATCTGTGAAGCATAGTGGGTGTGCGGCGCCTCAGATTGGGCTATATCACGCACGTAGCTCATATGAGCTTTGTCTCATCGTGGTTCGCCTTACCGGTTTCTTTGCGGTCCGCGCGACGGTAATCATCCCGCATTGCTGGGCGCCCACGCGATCCGTAGATCGATCTTGTATGTTTTGCCTTATCCTCCAATATATCTCGCAAGTCCGGCGTGTTTTCCCGTGCCTTGGTACTTTTAGAGCGGTGTCGGGGTGTGGCTTGAGCGGAGGGCCGAGAGGCTTCTCTGTTGCGGCCCCGAGGTGGACGATCTGCCATGTCGTGTGCCGGTGACTTGGGTGCTTCCTCCTCTAATCGAGACAACGGCCTGCGTTTGGGGTAGCTTTTGGAGGGGCGTTCGAGTTCATACTCTTCGGCTGCAAGGACTTCAGTCCATCTGTCAGCTAGCTGGTCTTGATCAGCTCTAAGTTGTTGCTGCTTTTTGTTGAGGCTGCTTGCCGTGGCTATAAGCCTGCGTTTGAAATGCTCCTGTTCGGCGGGATCCTCAGGCACGACAAACTCGTCGTCGTCGAGGCTTGCCTCATCTTCGGAGGGAGGCGCATAATTATCGTCCTCAACCTCTCTTTCTGCCGCACTATCGTGCGGACTTGCTTCTCCCTCCTGCTGCGTTGAGTCCTGCTGGAGGGGGTTCTCATCGGCACTGTCCGGGGTGTTATTATCTCCCGTGCCGGAATCGCCGTTTTCATTGTGGCGGGATTTAGAGCGGCGCTTGACGCCGGGCGCTCGGCGCTTTCTTGGAGGGGTCATCCTCTGTTGTTCCATCGCCGTTCCCATATTTTGGGATGTCCACCATATATATGTCATATGACGAGGTGGCCTTCCAAAGGCCCTGTAGGCGCTGGTCTTGGTCGCCTCTCGGCATCGCCGCCCATACCGTCGATGTCTTCGAGTCGTAGTCTAGCATGTCGGTTAAATCATCGGCGGTGGCTACAAAGTGGGTGGTGGGTGGGCGTTGAATTTCTTCGTCGTCCGTATCCCAACCTTCCTGTCCGTAGTCCAGGCAGGGCTCTCCGGATAAAGAGAGTGACTTTAGCGAATTCAGGACATCGCCAAAGGGCGAGTGCTGAAAGATGTCCGCGGCAGTGAACTCCATGACCAGCGCCCAATCGGATTCATTGGCAGGGGCGCGGAGGGTCCGGAGTCCGGAAAGGAGTCCGCACCTGGAGTCGATGTCTTCGCAGCGACAGGGGATGGAGTTCGCTCAATCGCCAGAGATATTGTAGCCCCCGAGGCGGTGTCCAACCACTCGCCCTGATCGGGAATCCGGCCCGGATTAAGGGTCGGAGCGGATCTTGGTGCAGCCCGTGGCACCGCTCGCTGCAGAGCTAGATCATGCCCATCGAGACAAAGGCGGGCGCGCTTGGGCTGTGGCTCGAATCCGTCGAAGATCAATTCTCGCGGATATCGGCCGTATAGTTTAAGCTTTCCAAATCTGACCTGATGGCCAGGCGAAGCTTCGATCTGCTCCGTAATGCCAAGCGAATTGGCCCATAGTGCAAAGCCGCCAACACGAAGATCTGTCCGGGAGAAAAGTCTCACCCCGGACCGCGTCGTTGTTGATGATCGAGGAGCCATCGGGCCTATCGGTGACGACACGGAGGAACTCTCTGAAAGCACCAATGTCGGTGTAAAACCGGCGGATCTCGGGTAGGGGGTCCCGAGCGTGCGTCTAGGCGGATGGTAACAGGAGACAAGGGACACGATGTTTTTACCCAGGTTCGGGCCCTCTCGATGGAGGTAATACCCTACTCCTGCTTGATTAATATTGATGATATGGGTAGTACAAGAGTAGATCTACCACGAGATCAAGGAGGCTAAACCCTAGAAGCTAGCCTATGGTATGATTGTTGTTCGTCCCACGGACTAAAACCCTCCGGTTTATATAGACACCGGATAGGTTAGGGTTACACAGTCGGTTACAATGGTAGGAGATCTACATATCTGTATCGCCAAGCTTGCCTTCCACGCCAAGGAAAGTCTCATCCGGACACGGGACGAAGTCTTCAATCTTGTATCTTCATAGTCTTGGAGTCCGGCCGTGACGATAGTCCGGCTATCCGAACACCCCCTAGTCCGGGACTCCCTCAGATGTCGTCCAGGAGATCACTGATGCAGTCCCCCGGAGATTCTATAGTTTCCTTCGATTTGGGGAGGGGGCTCACGCATCTCCTCGAAAGGCGTGTGCGGGATATACAACCGACGTCGCCGCTGGCGGGAGCCTCATCTTCTTGGCGCTAGGGCTAGCCGACTCCATTTTCCTTGTGGGCATCAGGCTGAGCTCACGGGTTTGAGCATAGTAGCCAGAGAAGAGCCTAATGGCAGTGCGAGTGGGGAAGAAGGAGGTCTATGGTTTTCTATAGGAGTGGAAGAAGAGGAGCAAGCGTTTTCTGTACGAGTGAGGAAGAAGGTGAGCGGAGGTTTTCTGTACTAGTGAGGAAGATGGGGAGCGAGGGGAATTGGAGGGGGGGGGGCGACGGAAGCGGGAGAGTCCAGCGAGCTGCAATATAAGTGGAAGCGAGTAGGAAGGAGGGTTTTTCTGGGATGGCCCCCTCTTCAAGAAATATGAGCTTCTCCTCACAAAAAACAAAAAACAAATGGGCTTTAAGATGGATAGGCTTTTGTATCGGCCCAGTCGGCTTCCCATGTTTCGTACTAGAGGGCCATAGCACTAGAGGCAGCCCATTAGAGACACTCTCCAGCTCTCCAGCTTATTGCCCATTCGAAAGAAAATAAGAGAAGCCTCCAAATTAATTATGGCTCCTCATCGGTCAATATACCAATAAGCTTATTTCATCTTGCATTGGTCATTCTACCTACTAAAATTGATTAGTTAAGAATATAGGAATACCTGGAGGACCCTGAGCTCAGCTAACAGCAGGTTCCACTAAAATTGAGGTTTGTGCTTACGTTTGCACAAATAGACACCATATGGAGATAGACAACCCTGTTTGCACAAATATGTAACAGGGTTATTTAAGCAATGTCATTTTTTGCAGCGGCATATGATTAACAACAGCATCTCATATGTTATCAATGGCATTACAGTGACAATATGCAAAAGTGCCATTATCTAAGAAGTGCCATCGCATCAAATCAACACTAGCACTAGATTAATGGGGGCTTACATTAACATGCATAACGATTGCATTATGACTATGTGATAGCAAGGGCATGTGCGGTTTAAGGGGTTTAAATGGGGATTAACAGGGATTGTGGGGGATTAAATCATGTACAAGCCAAATTCCCCTCCATTCCTCTTCAAACCCCTTGGGAGGAGGTTGAACCGAAGAAGGCCTATGACTAACCACAGTGGGAGTAACTTAATTCCATACGATATCATAATATGATACTCAACCCTCACTTTCTTTATTTAATTCTGCGCCACCTCAACAAATTTTCCTAGTTAGCATGCATGATACTACTTATGATACTCCCATTACAACCAGCCTGGTAGAATTAATATACCTAATCTAAATGGTCGCCGCCCGATCTCTTTGTCCTCTTCCAGCATCCGGCTGAAGAAGAATCGTGCAAGACACCGGCTGGTTTCATCGGCGTCGCCTCGGCGGTGGCTTTCATGGGATACAATCGGCAACAGCCTCCCATGTTCTACTTCTTCTTGATGATGGCGGTGGGCGGGGACGTGCTGGCCGTTACCTCGTCAACATCCACGGCGCCTTCTTTCTCTGCCTGCATGGCGCGGCTACGCGCGCGTCGACGGCCGATGGCGCAGCCGCAGGCACTGGAGGCGCTGTACGACGCGGCGGCGTCGAGGGCAGCGATGATGCCCGTGCCGCCGTGCTCACAGACAAGACGGCATTGAGCAAGTCGGCACTCTATCGGATTACGGGTTCCGGCAAAACCCTTGAGGTTCGAACTCTGGGGTGCGCACGAAGATCTCTCTCCCCCTAGCTCACGCTCTCACCACGATCTCAAAGCCTAGCTCGACGAACCCGAGGAACAAGGGATGCAAGAGTTTATACTTGTTCGGGCCACCGATGTGGTGTAATGCCCTACTCCATTGTGGTGTGGTGGATTGCCTTGTAGGCTGGGATGAACAACTACAAGATAAGAACTACCTCCTGAGGAGAGGTGTTCTTGAGCTCGGTGAGCTTGTGCGTGCGTGGATGGAATGGATCTGATCCCAGATCTGTTGCCTCCTATGGTGGTGGCTAGTCCTATTTATTGAGGCCCAGGTCTTTCGGCATTCTGGGAACGGGGGTCCACAGACTTGCCTGCCTGCAGCCCATGGCGTGGCTCCACTAACTGCCTGGTATGGCCCATTTTCACCGGCAAACACTCAAGACCCTCGCGAGGGGCCAAGCCTCATGAGGCGGGCGACACAAGACCTCCTCAGGAGCAGCCTCGCTAGGCTGGCTCGCGAGGAGCAGAGAGATTGATAACCCACAGGTATAGGGGATCGCAACAGTTTTTGAGGGTAGAGTATTCAACCCAAATTTATTGATTCGACACAAGGGGAGCCAAAGAATATTCTCAAGTATTAGAAGCTGAGTTGTCAATTCAACCACACCTGGAAAAATTAATATCTGCAACAAAGTATTTAGTAGCAAAGTAGTATGGAAGTAATTGATATGAGTGGCAAAAGTAACAGTAGCAGTTTTGTAGTAATTGTAACAGTGGCAATGAAGAAGTGACTAAGCAAAGATCAATATGTGAAAAGCTCGTAGGCATTGGATCAGTGATGGATAATTATGTCGGATGCGATTCCTCATGCAACAATTATAACATAGGGTGACACAAAACTAGCTCCAGTTCATCAATGTAATGTAGGCATGTATTCCAAACATAGTCATACGTGCTTATGGAAAAGAACTTGCATGACATCCTTTGTCCTACCCTCCCGTGGCAGCTGGGTCCTATTGAAAACTAAGTGATATTAAGGCCTCCTTTTAATAGAGTACCGAACCAAAGTATTAACACTTAGTGAATACATGAACTCCTCAAACTATGGTCATCACCGGGAGTGGTCCCGGTTATTGTCACTTTGGGGTTACCGGATCATAACACATAGTAGGTGACTATTGACTTGCAAGTAGGATCAAGAAATCACATATATTCATGAAAACACAATAGGTTCAGATCTGAAACCATGGCACTTGGGCCCTAGTGACAAGCATTAAGAATAGCAAAGTCATAGCAACATCAATCTCAGAACATAATGGATACTAGGGATCAAACCCTAACAAAAATAACTCGATTAGATGATAAATCTCATCCAACCCATCACCGTCCAGCAAGCCTACGATGGAATTACTCACACACGGTGGTGAGCATCATGAAATTAGTGATGGAGGATGGTTGATGATGACGACAGCGACGGATTCCCCTCTCCGGAGCCCCGAACGAACTCCAGATCAGCCCTCCCGAGAGAGATTAGGGCTTGGCGGCGGCTCTGTATCGTAAAACACGATGAACCCTTCCCTCTGATTTTTTTCTCCCCAAACATGAATATATAGAGTTGGAGTTGAGGTCGGTGGAGCCTCAGGTGGCCCATGAGGCAGGGGCGCACCCCAGGGTGGTGGGCGCGCCCCCCACCCTCGTGGACATGGTGTGGGCCCTCTAGTGTTGATTCTTTCACCAGTATTTTTATATATTCCAAAAATATTCTCCGTGAAGTTTCAGGCCATTCCGAGAACTTTTATTTCTACACAAAAATAACACCATGGCAATTCTGTTGAAAACAGCGTCAGTCTGGGTTAGTTCCATTCAAATCATGCAAGTTAGAGTCCAAAACAAGGGCAAACGTGTTTGGGAAAGTAGATACGATGGAGACGTATCAACTCCCCCAAGCTTAAACCTTTCCTTGTCCTCAAGCAATTCAGTTGACAAACTGAAAGTGATAAAGAAAAACTTTTACAAACTCTGTTTGCTCTTCTTGTTGTAAATATGTAAAGCCAGCATTCAGGTTTTCAGCAAATATTATGAACCAACCATATTCACAATAACATTTAGGTCTCATGTTTACTCATATCAATGGCATAATCAACTAGCGAGCAATAATAGTAAATCGCATATGACAACACTTTCTCAAAACAATCATCATATGATATAACAAGATGGTATCTCACTAGCCCTTTCTGAGACCACAAAACATAAATGCAGAGCACATGTGAAGATCAAGGACTGAATAAACATTGTAATTCATGGTAAAGGAGATCCAATCATAGTCATACTCAATGTAAACTAATAGTAATGCATGCAAATGACAACAGTGCTCTCCAGCTGGTGCTTTTTAATAAGAGGGTGATGACTCAACATAAAAGTAAATAGATAGGCCCTTCGCAGAGGGAAGCAGGGATTTGTAGAGGCGCCAGAGCTCAAGTTTTTGAAATAGAGGTAAATAATATTTTGAGTGGTATACTTTCATCGTCAACATAACAACCGAGAGATCTCGATATCTTCCATGCTACACACATTATAGGTGGTTCCCAAACAGAATGGTAAAGTTTATACTCCCCCACCACCAACAAGCATCAATCCATGGCTTGCCCGAAACGACGGGTGCCTCCAACTAACAACAGTCCTGGGTGAGTTTTGTTTGCAATTATTTTGATTTGAGCATGGGACATCCCGGTTACCTGCCATTTTCTCGTGAGTGAGGAGCGGAGTCCACTCCTCGTGAGAATAACCCACCTAGCATGGAAGATACATACATCCCTAGTTGATACATGAGCTATTCGAGCATACAAAATAGAATTTCATTTGAAGGTTTGGAGTTTGGCACATACAAATTTACTTGGAACGGCAGGTAGATTCCGCATATAGGAAGGTATGGTGGACTCATATGGAATAACTTTTGGGGTTTATGGAAGTGGATGCACAAGCAGTATTCCCGCTAAGTACAAGTGAAGGCTAGAAAAAAACTGGGAAGCGACCAATTAGAGAGCGACAACATTCATGAACATGCATTAAAATTAATCAAAACTGAGTGCAAGCATGAGTAGGATATAATCCACCATGAACATAAATATCGTGGAGGCTATGTTGATTTTGTTTCAACTACATGCGTGAACATGTGCCAAGTCAAGCCACTCGAATCGTTCAAAGGAGGATATCACCTTATCATACCACATAACAGCAATTTTAATAGCATGTTGGCACGCAAGGTAAACCAGTATAAACTCCTAGCAAATTAAGCATGGCATGAGAAACTATAATCTCTAATTTTCATTGCAAACATGTTTCATTCATAATATGCTAAATCAGGAACAATGAACTAATCATATTTACAAAAACAAGATAGGTCAAGTTCATACCAGCTTTTCTCATCTCAATTAGTCCATCATATATCGTCATTATTGCCTTTCACTTGCACGACCGAACGGTGTGGATAATAATAATAGTCAACGTGCATTGGCCTAAGCTAGAATCTGGAAGCATTTAATACAAGGGAGAAGACAAGGTAACATGGGCTCTTGGTTAAATCAACAATAATGCATATAAGAGCCACTTCAACATTTTTATCATGGTCTTCTCCTCTCGACCCCCAAAGAAAAGAAAGGACATCAAACTATTTACACAGGAAAGCTCCCAACAAGCAAAAGAAGAATGAGAAGTCTTTTTGGGTTTTATTTTAATTATTACTACTACAGGCATGGAAAGTAAACTAGCTCAAGACTACAAGTATTTTTTTGTTTTTTCTTAAGGTTTTTCAAACACACAAGAAGAAGGCTTAAAACAGAAAATAAACTAGCATGGATATTACGATGAAAAAGTATGAGCACCGACAACTAGCATGAGTGTGTGAACATGAATGTAATGCCAGTGAGAAATACGTACTCCCCCAAGCTTAGGATTTTGGCCTAAGTTGGTCTATGCCCATGGATCAAAGTGGTCCTCTCCAGTGTACTGAGGAGCATCCTCGGGGTGCCTCTGGTTAGCGAGCTCTTGCGGATCCCACTAATAAATAGACTACTGATATGGATCAGGAGATGGCTCTCACTCTAGCTCTGGGGATCGTGTTCGCTCCCAATATGCATAGATGTCACCGGGCAGGATGATGTATGTGCCTGAATAAATGTTAAACAAAGAAGGTGCAGGCAGGGTAATAATCTGACAAGTCTTTTCACTGAATACCAGGTTATAAATGAGTCTCTTCTCCTTATCATCGCAAATAAAATCATGTGCTACCATACTTTTATAGTCTAAGAAAATAGGGGGCAACACCTTTTCTTCTTTCTCATAGTGTCTAATAGGTATCTCAAAATATTTAGCAAGACGCGAAGTGAAGATACCTCCAAAAATGGGGCCCTTTGTTCGGTTTAGACTCAACCGTTTAGCAACCATAGCGCCTAAACTGAAAGTTCTGACATGGAGTAAAGCATGGCGCAAAATGGCGAGGTCAGGGGCAGTGAGGCCCCCACTGTTCCCGCGACAAATTAAACATCTATTAGCAAATATTGCATAGTAACGTAGAATAGGAAAATGTATGCTGGTAGTTCTTGCATCTGACACTTTTCTCTTTTCTCCTACAGCAATTTCATCAATAAATTCTGCCACATCACTAGGATGTGGTTCCTTGACGCTGCCCTCAAAAGGCAACTTGCAGGCCACACAAAAATCATAGAGTGACATCTCCTTAAACTCATCATATAAGTAAAATCTACCGAAGGTGGTGATCTCCTAGCATGGAAATGAAAATTTTGCACAAAAATATTAGTGAGTAGGAGATACTATTCAAGCTGGTCGTGGAGTAAGTCGGTGAGGCCTGCATTCTCACCCAAGTAATAAAAATCATCATAAATTCCGGCGGCTCGCAAGAACTCATCACAAGGCCATTCACACGGACGAACTTCTGCGGTGCGAGGAAGATTATATTTTGGCTTCTTATCTTCTTCACTTTACTTATCCTTTGAGCTTCTGCTCGAAGAGCCTCTCAACAATCTCTTCAACATTTTCTCCCTCTGAAAAATTTCTGAAATTTTTAGTAACTCAAAATAAAAGTGAACCAAACTCAACATGGTTAATAGCAACTACTCCCACAAGTGCCTAGAGACTATATCATGCATTAAAACTACTTTGGACCATATAAATTTGACATGCAAGCTCAAGAACAAGGCACGTAAACAGCAAAAATTTGCAATAAATAAAGCACTAGAACAAAAACTAATTGGACCATTGGAGGAGTCACATACCAAAGAACAATCCCTCAAAGCAGTTTTGTGAATGGAGCTTTGAGCATGGAGATCAAAAATCGCATCAAGAAGAGCTAGAACACGGGTTTGAGCCGTGTGGGGATTTTTTCTGAAGGAAGAAGAAGTTTGTGGTTGCTAGAATAAGTGCAGAGGGGCCACGTGGGGCCCATGAGGCAGGGGGCGCGCCCCAGGGGGGGTGGGCACGCCCTGGACCCTCATGGCCAGGTGGTGGCTCCCCCCGGTGTGTTCTCAGTGCCAGATATTCTTAAATATTCTACAAAAAGTCATATTTCAATTTCGGTACATTTGGAGAACTTTTATTTTCGGGGTATTTTTTATTGCAAGGATAATTCAAAAAACAGATAGAAATACTAATTTTGCTTTACTTAATCTAAATAACAGAAAGTAAAAGGAGGGTACAGAGAGTTGTGCTTTCTAACTTCATCCATCTCATGCTCATCAAAAGGAATCCACTAACAAGGTTGATCAAGTCTTGTTAACAAACTCTTTCCGAATCACATGAAACCGGAGAATTTTCGAATAACACTAAGTTACCTCAACGGGGATATGCATATCCCCAACAATAAGAATATTGTCGGGGGTTTAGTGCGACATATGCCAATGGATGGCTTATCATGGAGGGAGCGAGTAGAACGTCGTTGGTGCCTGGAAGCGGGATGAGGCGTAGGCAAGAACGCCGGCGCACTTTACCCAGGTTCGGGGCTCTCCTAGGAGATAACACCCCTAGTTTTGCTCTGCGGGGTCTCCGCATGATCACTAAGGCACTAGTGAGTACAATGGTGCTCCTCGAGCTGTATGCTAGAGGTAGAAGAAGGCAAGGCTTGCTCTCCTCTCCCCCTAGGTGTGAGTCTAATTTTAACAGGTTGGAACCCTTTGCATGGGTGCCCTGGGGGTTTATATAGGCCTACCCCCCAGGGTTACAATGGTAATCTGGCAAGGTGTAGGACCCGACTATCAATCTCTCTGGTCGCCGGCTTCTCCTCCGACTGCTGGGGTCTGCCGCCCGGTGGGCCCTGCCGATTAGTCCGGTACGGAGCCGACAGGCCGCCCCCGCCGCTCGCGGGTCTTGCCGGCTGCTGATTACTGTAGCTATGATGCTAATGACGCTTGCTTGGTCAGGGGAGCGTGGCTACAGTCCCGCCGCCTGGTGGGAGATCACTGTAGCCACTCCTCGTCTTATCTAGTTAATGGTGCACGGGTCCCGAAGAAGGAACGGGCCGCCTATTAAGAGCCGGCCTCCCTCGGGTCCGACTGGTGAGGCTTCCGTCGTCTTCTAGGCTCTCGCTGCCTGGTAGGGCCCGCCATCTTCAGCCCGTACCGGCAGGCAGTCATGGGAGCAGGGCTCCGCCTGACAGGAGTGACGTCAGGGGCGGAGTGGCAACAGTGCCCTGCCGGGCGGAGATCTCCGCCAGACGGAGCACCGTGGGCTACACCTGCCACAGATACGGGGATGGTCATGCATGCAGCCTCACCCTGTCTTGTCTTCTTAACGGGGGCGTAGACTTTGTGGGCGCCATGGGCCGACTGCTAGGAGCCGGCCTCTCTAGAGGCCGCCAGCTAGGAGTTGGCCCGTTGGAGCCGCCTTCCTAAGCATGGCTGTCTTCTGGCAGTCGTCCGTTCGGCCAGCCGGCCACCAGAAGGCGGCGCTTTATCTTGACGTCTTGAGGGGCGCAGCCGGCCCCGATGTCTTGAAAGGTTCTGGGACTCGGGTTAGGCTACCCGTGGCCCATTACTCCGACAGTAGTCCCCGAAGCTGGTGAGGCGCCGCGGTTGAGGAGCCGAGAAGCCTCAACAGTTTCCTCCTCTAGGTGCTCTGGGTGGAAGCTTCATCCGACTCCTGGCAAACCGCCTGAGGGGAGTCGGCCACGTCCAGTCGGTTCTATTTGGAATTTCGAATGTAACGGCGGGAACTAGGTGGCGTGCTAGCTATGCTTCCAGGCCCGCCGCCTGTCGTGGGGCGTGCCACATGGCGCTAGCCAGCCGAGCCAGCCTGCCAGCCCACGCGCGTGATGGGACGCAACTGCGGGCTAGGCCCGCCACCACCGGGCCTCGGCATGCGAGCGGATTCGCTGCGGCCGAGGCGGGCGGTTGAGTTTCCCCGCGGAGTTACTACGCGTAGTAACTCGCGCGATAAAGGTGGGAACGTGGGGTCGTGGGCACAGTTAATCCCACGATCCCACGCCCGCCCCCTCGTCTTCATAGCCCGTAGGCTATAAGTAGGGGGTGGAGAGGGAGCGGCAGAGCACGCGCGCGCCCCTCCACCCCGCTCTTGCCCCCTTCTTCTTCCTCTCGCCGCATCGCCCCCGAGCCACGCCGCAGCGCTGCCGCAGCTCGTCTCCGTCTAGTTCGTCCGCCCCGACCCTCTTTGCCCCGCACCATTCTCAGCTCCCTCGCCGCGCCCTTTCTTCGTCGAGCTCTCCATGGCGCGCGAGCGAGGAGGAGACTGGGACGGGTCCAACGTCAACGAAGACCATATCACTTTCCTCCGTGAGACACGGCGTCTTCCCGGCGCGGGCTACGTGAAGGCGCGTGTGCCGCCCGAGGGAGAGATCTCGCCGGCGCCGGGGGAGGGCGAGTGGGTCGTCTTCCGCTCACACTTCATCCGCGGCTTTGGCCTGCCGGCGAGCGGCTTTCTCCGCTCGTTTCTTGAGTTTTATCACCTCCAGCCTCATCACATCACGCCCAACACTGTGATGCTCCTAGTCGCCTTCGTCACGATGTGCGAAGACTATCTCGGCATCCTCCCCACCATCGAGCCGTGGGGGGCATTCTTCTACACCAAGCTGGGCACCTCTGTCCGGGAGGTGGCTGCCCAGTGCGGTGCCTTCGTCGCGGTTCGCCGGTCGTCGCCGAAGAACGCCTTCCCCACCATCAAGCTGCCACAGTCGGTCCAGATGTGGAAGCAATCTTACTTCTACGTGGAGAACATGGACCCGGCCATCGACTTCATCAACCTGCCGGCTTATGTAGCCGGCCGCCGATGAGCCTCGGGTCAGCTGGGGCTACAAGCCGAAGCCGGTACCAGCCGACGACGCCGCTGCCATCCAACGACTTCGGGAGCTGACCAACACCGAAGGCCTCAAGGCTTCCAACTTGTTGGTCGCCTTCGTCGCGCGCTGGGTTCTCCCGCTCCAAGGCCGGCCGCACCTGATCAGCCGGATGAGAGGGCATCGCGACCCGTGCCGGCTGAGCACCAAGGAGATGCCGGCTGTCGAGGTCGCGAACTTGGTGAACGAGATCTCCGGCCTCAAGCTGGAGGGGTCTTGGAGCTTCGGCAAGCGGCCATATTCGCGGGCCGACCCGACGCCTGCGGTAAGTTCTCCAATTCTTTCTTTTTTATACTCATCCTAGTCTTGATCTTGGTCTTGACGAGCCGGCCTCTCATCATTTGAAACATCAACATGTCGGAAGCGACGGCCGCCATCGTAGGGGCGGGTGGCGATTACCAGCCGGACCGGATGGTGAGTGACGTGGACGACCCTGGCTTGGGGGCGCCGCCTTGGACGACCGCGATAGGCGGCGTCTACGAAGCAGGCGGCTCTGAAGAAGGCGGCATCGAGACCTGACCCGATGATGATGAGGAGGAAGAAGAGCCGCGCCCTGCGCGGGGCGCCGGCGGGGCGGACGAGGGCCCCTCCGTCGAGCCGTCTGCTTGAGGCGGCACACGCAAGCGTAAACAAGGTGCCATCTTGTTCGGTAGCGCGCCGAAGAATACCAAGATTCCGACAGCCGCGACCAGGCGGAAGGAGGCCGCAGCGAAGGCAGCCAAGTACCAGAAGCTCCCAAAGGCGCCTCCTATGGTGTCGGCGTAAGTATCTTTTCCTTGTGCTCTTCTTTCTCGTTGATTCTTTCTGAACTTCCTTTGCTTTATTTTCTTCATTTAGGGCTCCGCTCTCTCTCGAGAAGTCGGCCGCCGCCACCATCGTTGTGTCGGTGGAAACCTCCACCACCACCCGGCGAATCGAGCCGGCCGCCGACCTCCGGGAGGCGACGGAGCGAAACGCGCGGTAGGCACGCGAGGAGTAGGAAGCCGCCCGCCTGGAGAAGGCCGAGGCGGACAAGGCGGTGGCCGCCGCCTTGAAGAAGCTGGCGGAGGCCGAGGCCGCTACCGCGGCGAAGGAGCAGGCCGAAGAGGCTGCACGCCGCCAGTCGGCGGTATTCGTCATCCCCCTGAACTCCGCACCGCCACCACCAGAGTTCATGGCGCCGACTGGGGGAGTCGGCGACGAGCACCCGATCATGGAGAGGGACGACGACAATGTTGTCTTGCCGGACGTAATCGTTCCCCCGCTACCACCTTCCGAGGAGGCGCGAGACAAGCAGCCGGCTGATCCGTCGGCGCCACCAGCCGGAGACGAGATGGTAACCGGCCCGACTCCCGAGGTCCGCACACCATCGCGTCGTCGATTCGCAAAGCTGGCCTCGGCGCCACGCCCGCTGGAGACCAGTGCTGCGATCTCTTCGATCCCGGACGCCGAGGCGACCAGTGCCGCGCGCACTGAGTGGGTGCGGGGAGGGGGGACGGGCCCTTTGAACAAGGCGATCCTGGACGTCCAGGCCAAGCTCCGCGCTGAAGCCGATGCACTCAAGCGTTGCAATAATGCTTTCCTCGAGTCACGAGCAGCTGGTCGGGTATGCTTCTTGCTTCTTTGTTTTTAATTCTTGTATTGCTCCGTGGGGGCGCGCCAGCGCACCCACTGGGTGTAGTCCCCGAGTTTCGGGCCGTCTGCTGAGCAGGCGGCTCGGAACTTTAATTGGCAAGCTCCGAGTACTAATATTGGCTGATATCTTTGCTGCAGGATTATCACAACCTCCATGCAGCCGCCTTCAACTCCAAAGTCCAGGAGTTGGATCAACGGACCGTTGACTTGTCAAAGCACCGGAGTAAGTCTTTTTTCTTTCTCTGCGGGGGCACGCTGGGACACACGCGAGCTGTTATCCCCGAGAGTCGGGCCGACTGCTGAGCAGTCGTGCCGGATCTTCCCGGCAACTGCTCTTCTTCTCTGTTGATATTTGATAACTTTTTTCTCCACGGGGGCGTGCTGGCGCACCCGCGGGCTGTAGTCCCCGAGATTCGGGCCGACTGCTGAGCAGTCGGGACGGATCTTCCTGGCAACCATATCTCTCTTTGTTGATTGTTGATGTCCTTTTATTCTTCTACTTTTGCAGAGGCCAACACCGCCCTGCAGCAGCAGCTGGGTGAAGCCAACACCGCGCTGCGTGCCAAGGAGGCGAACTGCGACAAGCTGGTCGAGGAACATGACCGACTGGTCACGCAACTGGTGGAGCAGGAGGAGCTTCTCAAGAAGACCCAGAAGGAGGCGGAGGACAAGGAGGCCGGTCTCCTTGCTGAATTTGAGACCGAGCGCTCTGCCTGGACCGACAAGGAGGCGTCTTGTTGCCGACTTGGCGAGATTGAAGACATGGTCGACGGTAAGCTGCCTTCTTTACTCTTTCTCCAAGCCGCCGGCTTCTGATCAAGTTGGCTTCTTGTTTCTGATTTTGGCCTTTTTGCTTTCTGTTTGGGAAGACTTCTTCCCCGGTCACTCCTGCGCTGCAAATCAGGCTATCGAGGCTGATCGTGAAGGACGGAGGGCAGAAGGCTAGCACATTGCTGCCGACGCCCCCGCACTCTTAGCAAGCAGCTTCTCAACATCCAGGCTCGTCTTCGGCCGCCACATCTGATGCTGCGCCGCCTTCAGCGTGTTGGCGCCCAGGCGATCGCCGCCCTGTGGCCGGACATGCCGGCTCCATGCACGCCCAGCCGGACCACCAACTAGCTTGAGGTGGTGGCCGGCCGCCTTAAGGCCTGGAAGGGTTCCTCGACCCGGGCCGGGGCACGCCGGGCCTTGGAGTTCGTCAAGGCATGGTACCCTGGGCTAAATCTAGCCCAGTTGGCCACACTTCAACTGGAAGCCCTAGAGGAGCTGGTGGCGGTGGAGCGTTATCTTGTCCAGCGAGCCGCGGAAATCACCGAGTACACCAACACCAGCGTATTCGTTCCTGAGCTGGCTGAGAAGGGCACCGAGGCACCGTAGGAGTGGTTCAGGCTGAACCAAGAGGATGCGAGGACTCGGCCAAAGTGATCGACTCCAGCGATGAGGCAGAAGGCGGGGAGGAGGAAAGTGAAGAGGAGGCGCCAGATGTCAGAGCGGACGGCCAGCCTCAGCTCGACCGTGCCTCCAGCAATGAGCCACGCCCGAGCGAACCAGCTGCTGCCGAAGGCGACCAAGCAGAGACCGACCAACCGGCCGCTCCACCAACCGGCACCACCGACTCCTCCGTTCTGCCGAACCCGTCTGATGTTTCCTAGGCTGCCGTTTTACCTTTTGTTTCTACCTGCTTATCGATCTCGACAAACTTTGTTAGCTTCGCACAACTCCACCCGCCGGGTGTATTCGAAACTCTTGTTGGATGTCGGCCAAGGGCCTTTTGATGTGTAAATATTTTTGCTGAGTTCTATCTTTCCTTACTTTCTGATCTTTGGATTTTTTTCCTTTGTCGCCTTCCCTCGGTTGCCGTCTTGCCACCAACAGCCGCTCTGGATCAGGTTGGGTCAAGTACTTAGCCACTTTCGGGGAGGCAAGTACTTAGCCGATTAGAGTTTTCTAGCAAGTTTAAGTAGAAGCCACCCGGCCGGCTGCTCAGCAGTCGGTCGGCGAAGCAGGAAGCCGGCTTGAACTATGTACATGCTTGGGGTCCTTAGTCATTTTTCATGCGAACACCCTTTCTTCCCTAACTCCTGCCGACTAGACAGTCGTTCTGCGAGCTGTGGCTTCTGGTAGGAGAAGGCCTAAGTGCCAACACCTTACTTGTCCGGCTGCAGGAAGCATTACATAGTACAAGGCGGCGAGTCCCCGGGTTGACTGGTCGAACCCGGTGCCAGGTGGACTAATGAAATAACACAATGACAGGCATAATACTTATCATATAGATAAAAGAGGGCAGTCCCCAAGATCTTCTCGGGGGACCCGGAGTCTTCGTACTTAATACAAAAGTTGGCGTGGTACATACTGCATCAACTGTAAAACCTTCGAAGGAGGTTTGCGTTCCATGGTCGCTCCGTCTCCTTGCCTGAGTCGTCTCTTTTGCGTGCTCGAGGCTTCTGAGCATCGATCAGGTAGTAGGAGTCATTGCCCAGTACTTTGCTGGTGATGAAAGGGCCTTCTCAAGGTGCCGAGAGCTTGTGTTGGCCGGCTGTGCGCTGGATCAGCCGGAGCACAAGGTCTCCCTCTTGGAAGGATCTTGGCTTGACCTTGCAGTTGTAGTATCGACGCAGGCTCTGCTGGTAGATCGTGGACCGGCTGAGTGCCAACAGTCGGCCCTCTTCCAGTAGATCGACACCGTCTTCTCGTGCTTCTTTTGCCTGCTCTTCGGTGTACATCGTGACTCGAGGGGAGTCGAATTCTATGTCCGTCGGGATGACGGCTTCGGCACCGTAGACAAGGAAGAAAGGCGTGAAGCCGATTGACCCGTTCGGAGTTGTGCGCAGGCTCCAAAGGACGGCCGACAGCTCATGGAGCCAACAGCCGGCCGAATGCTCCAGAGGCTCGACCAGTGAAGGATTGATGCCAGACAAAATGAGGCCGTTTGCTCGCTCCACCTGGCCGTTTTACTGCGGATGGGCAAGCAACGAACGCTAGGTCCAGTCGGATGCCCTGCATCGCGCAGAAACGGGCCAAGGCGCCTTTGGCAAAGTTTGTGCCATTGTCGGTGATGATGCTGTGTGGTATGCCATTCCGGATGGTGATGTCAGAGATGAAAGTCACAACAGTCGGCCCATTCAAATTTTTAATTGGCTTTGCTTCTATCCACTTGGTGAACTTGTCCACCGCGACAAGCAGATGAGTCATGCCACCGCGTGCTGTCTTGAATGGTCCCACCATATCCAGCCCCAGACATGAAGGGCGTGCAATGGGGATGGTCTTGAGTGCAGAAGCCGGCTGATGTGGCTTGGAGCGGAACTTCTAGCACCCTTTGCATTTATGGACCAAGTCTTTGGTGTCTTCTAGAGCAGTCGGCCAGAAAAAACCGTGGCAGAAAGCTTTGGCCACGAGTGCTCTTGAAGCTGCGTGGTGACCACACTCGCCTTGATGGATATTTTTGAGGATTGCTTGGCCTTGCTCCGGCTCTACACAGCGCTGGTAGACACCAGTGACACTGTGCCTCACACGCTCTCTGTTGACTATGGTGTACGCTACTGCCCGGCGTTGGACTTGCCGGGCCGAGATCTCATCAGTCGGCAACTCTTTGTTCACCAGACAGTTGAGGATGGGCTGGACCCATGAAGGTGCTGCAATTTCTTCGACTGCTAGGACTGCTACTTGCACGAGGGTGGTTGGGCCGGGAGGCGGCGGGTTGGAGTCGGCTGCCGCTTGCTGAGTCGATGAAGTCCCCGGGCCGACTGCAGGAGTCCCTGGGCCGGGTTCTGAAGTCCCCGGGCCGGATGCGGCTGCTGCAGTCCCTGGGTTGCCTGCTGAATTCCTCGTGCCGGCTGCCGGGGTCCTCAAGTCGGATCCAACTGCTTCAGGGGGAGCCGACACAAAGATGGAATCCGACTCTGGCGATGGCTTGACAGGCGTCTTAAGGAAGCGTTGTAGGGCGACGCCGACTGGTATTGCTTGCCGGGTGGAGCCGATTCATGCCAAGGCATCTACTTGCTCATTGTCATTTCTTGGCACATGGAGGAACTCGCATCCCTCAAAGTATCCACTGAGTTGCTGGACGAGGAAACAGTAGCTCGCCATGTTTGCATCATTGGCGTCCCAGTCGCCTGACGACTGCTGGACCACCAAGTCGGAGTCACCGTAGCACAGGATCTGGCGAATGCCGAGTTCCTTGGCAAGCCGGAGCCCATGAATGAGTGCTTCCTATTCAGCAACGTTGTTAGAGGCGGCAAAATGGACTTGCAGTACATATCTGAGCTTATCGCCTTTGGTAGAGGTGAGGACGACGCCGGCTCCCAAACCGGTGCGCATCTTGGAACCATCAAAGTGCATTCACCAATGGGTGGAGTCTGTGTCTTGGCGGCAGTCTTGGGTTTCGCCCAATGACGAGGAAGTCGGCCAGTGCTTGTGACTTGATGGCGGTGCGAGGCTGGTAGTAGATGGTGTAGGGGGCCAAATCTATGGCCCATTTGGCCACTCGGCCTGAGGCATCTCGGCTTCCAATGATCTCGGCAAGTGGAGCTATGCATACCATAGTGATTGGGTGCTCTTGGAAGTATGGCTTCAGTTTCTTGGCAGCAAAGTGCACGCCATAGCACATCTTCTGGTAGTGGGGGTAGTTTTCCTTGGAGGCAGACAACACTTCACTAAGGTAATACACCGGCCTCTTGACTGGTAGCACTTTGCCTTCTTCCTTGCGCTCCACCACTATGGCTGTGCTGACCACCCGGCTGGTGGCGGCGATGTAGAGGAGCATGGGCTCCTTAGGAGTCGGAGCCGTCAGGACAGGCAGAGTGGTCAACATCTTCTTGAGCTGGAGAAAAGCTTCATCCGCCATGTCGTTCCACCCAAAAAAAGTGGTCTTCTTGATGAGCTGGTACAGGGGAAGAGCTTTCTCACCCACCCGACTGATGAAACGGCTGATGGATGCCAAGCAGCCGGTGAATTTTTGCACATCCAGCAGTCAGGTGGGCACTTCCATCCTCTCAATGACCTTGATCTTCACAGGGTTGCATTCTATGCCGCGCTCTGAGACCAGAAAGCCAAGAAGCTGGCCGGCTGGCACTCTAAAGACACATTTCTCCGGGTTGAGCTTGATCTAAAATCGGCGCAAGTTCTCAAAGGTCTCCTTGAGGTCTTCTAGCACCGTTCCACGCTTCTCCGCCTTCACCACAACATCGTTCACATAGACGTGGGTGTTTCTGCCGAGTTGCTTGAGGAGACACTTCTGCAAGCCGAACGTCATGGTCAGGTAGCAGAAGGCTCCGAATGGCATGATGAAGGCGGTCTTCAGCCTGTCGGCCGGGTTCAGCTTGATCTGACGATACCCTGAGTATGCATCCAAAAAGCTCAACAGATCGCATCTGGCTGTGGAGTCTATCACTTGGTCAATTCTTGGCAAGGCAAAGGGATCTTTGGGGCATGCTTTGCTGAGGCTGGTATAATCAATACACATGCGCCACTGTTTACTTCTTCAGCACAAGGACCAGGTTGGCTAACCACTCTGGAAAGAACACTTCCATGATGAAGCCGACTGCTAGAAGCCGGGCTATCTCTTCTCCAATAACTCTTCTGTTCTCTTCTGACAGGCGGCGCAAGGGCTTCCTGTAACGCCCTCGATGCGGCTATATCTCCCACGTGTCGAAGCACGACTTAGAGGCATGACCGCATCGAAAGGAATGTCGCAAGTGAGGTAATCTTCACACAACCCATGTAATACATAAGGGAAAGAGATAAATAGTTGGCTTACAATCGCCACTTCACACAATACATGAGTAAAGCATTACATCATACAGATACAATCAAGGTTCGACTACGGAACCAAAATAAAAGAAGACTACCCCAAATGCTACACAGACCCCAATCGTCCCAACTGGGCTCCACTCTTGATCAATCAAACGAAACAACACAATGAACAGGATCTTCATCGAGCTCCTCCTTGAGCTTGGATGCGTCACACCGCACGGTTTCATCGGCACCGCAAACTGTTTTTGGAAGTATCTCGTGAGTCACGGGACTCAACAATCTCACACCCGCGAGATCAAGACTATTTAAGCTTATGGGTAGGAGAAGGTAGTGAGGTGGAGCTGCAGCAGTTTACTAGCATATCTGGTGTCTAACATACGCAAATGAGAGCGAGAAGAGAAAGCAAAAGCACGGTCGAACAACTATGATCAAGAAGTGATCCTAGAACAACCTACGTCAAACATAACTCCAACACCGTGTTCACTTCCCGGACTCCGCCGAGAAGAGACCATCACGGTTACACACGCGGTTGATGCGTTTTAATTCGGATCTCGTGTCAAGTTATCTACAACCGGACGTTAACAAATTCCCATCTGCCTCATAACCGGGCACGACTTCGAAAGATAATACCTGCAGGGTGTCCCAACTTAGCCCATGATAAGCTCTCGCGATCAACGAAGGATATTCCTTCTCCCCGGGAAGACCCGATCAGTCTCGGAATCCGGGCTACAAGACATTTCGGCAGTAATAAAACAAGACCAGCAAAGCCACCCGATGTGCCGACAAATCCCGATAGGAGTCGCACGTACCTCGTTCTCAAGGCACACCAGATAAGTCAAGCTACGAGTAAAACCAAGCCTCGAGTTTCCCCGTGGTGGCCCCGCAGGCCGCTCGGTTTGGGCCAACACTCGGAGGAGCACTGGCCTGGGGGGGCTAAAATAAAGATGACCCTTGAGTCTGCAGAACCCAAGGGAAGGGGTATACGTGGTAGGTAGTCAAATGGTAAAACCAAGGTTGGGCCTTCTTTGGAGGAGTCTTATTCAAAGCGAACTGTCAAGGGGGTCCCATAAATCACCCAACCGTTAGGGACGCAAAATCCGGGAACATAATACCGATATGATGGAAACTAGGGCGGCAAGAGTGGAACAAAACACTAGGCATAAGGCCGAGCCTTCCACCCTTTACCAAGTATATAGATGCATTAATTAAATAAGATATATTGTGATATCCCAACAAGTAAACATGTTCCAACAAGGAACAACATCTCCATGTTCCAACAAGGAACAAACTTCATCTTCACCTGCAACTAACAAAGCTATAAGAGGGGCTGAGCAAAGCGGTAACATAGCCAAACAACGGTTTGCTAGGAAAGGATGGTTAGAAGCTTGACATGGAAACATGGGAGGCATGATATAGCAAGTGGTAGGCATCGTAGCATAGGCATAGCAAAAGAGCGAGCATCTAGCAAGCAAAGATAGAAATGATTTCGAGGGTATGGTCATCTTGCCTGAAATCCCGCAAGAAGAACGAGTCCATGAAGAAGACAAAAGGAGGTAGACGAACGAAACCGAAGCTAACGCGAGAAGAAAACCGGAAAGAAGCAAACAACATAGTAAACACACAATCATAAACATGGCATGATGCACAATCAAGTATGATGCATGTCCGGTTTAATGATTCATGGCATGGCAAAGTGCAACAAGCAATACTACAAGTTAAGTGGAGCTCAATATGCAACGAGTTGCATATTGACAAAACTTCACAACATTTATTTAGTTCACTCTTGTTTAGGCTACCCAACAATATTAAATGTTATTAAACATGGCAAGGGGTGAAGCATATTAAAACTAACTATTTAGGCAAGTTTAAATGAGGCCGGAACAACAAACAACAATTCCGGAAAACTCCTCATATGCATAATATGAATTTGGTACTGTTCTGCCCTATACATAATTTTAGAGTTGTTAAACATGCAAAGTGATGCTACCATGTTAATCTATGCATTTTTCTACCCCATTTACATATAAAGTTTATTAAATTCCGAGTTATGGTTATTTAGTTATGAAATAAAGAATTTTAACATGGCATTTGAGCAAATTTAAACAAACATCATTTTAAGCATTTTAAACATGAATGAAAGTGGCATATTATGAAACTAGATGAAATTCTAAGCACTTTACATATATAATTTGTTTTAATCCGATGCATGGTTAATTAATTATTGATGCATGAACATTAAGGGGTTTTCTGAAAAACTGACAATCTCTGGATAATTAGAAAATTCGGAGAACCAAAAAAAACATGAACGGGCCGAATTTTGCTAGCCCAACAGTGCATGTGAGAGGCGCGGTGTTGCTCACCTGGCCAAGGCCCGGTTGGTGGTCTTTGGGTGGCCTTGAGCGATGGATCGGTCCACGCGGGGCGGCTGGATCTGTGGAGGGAGTCGGGCCGACAAGAGCTGGGCGTTGGGCCTTGGCGATTGGCGCGGTCAACGCGACAGGGACGAGCGGGCGCCTTCTCGCATGACAGGAAGCAGAGCTGGCGGCACGGCTGCTCACCGAGACGGCGGCGTGGAGGCGGAGACGACGGATCTGGACGGAGGGGGCCGGATCCACCGGACCTGACGAGGGGAGCCGGTTCCCGATGGTAGGAGTCGAACAGGACGACGACGACTCGGCTCCTGCGAAGAAATTCAGAAAGCAATTGAGTTCAGAGAGGAGAGACGGGGAGAAGAAACGGGAAAGAAAGGAGGGAAGAACGGGCGTGGCTTGGCTGACCGGAGCTTCGCCAGAGGCGTGCGGGCACGGCGGCGCTGCCGGAGGAGATGCCGACAACAGGGAGGGTTCGTGGCGACGGCAGCGATGGCGATGCAGCACGAGGACGGCGACGTCGAAGTCCTGTCCATGGCGGCAGAGAGGGAGCAGAGAGATTAGGGAGTTGGAAGAAGGACGGATGAAGAGGAGAAGGGCGGCGAGGACTGGCCTTGTCACGGTGGTCTCCATGGCTGACGGCTCTCCGGTGAGTCGAGCGGGGTCGAGGGCGACGAGGTAGAGGTCCGGAGCAGGGCGCCGGCGTGCGCTGCTGATGGCCAGCGCGGAGGAGCCTGGCCGGCGTGACGGGGCAGCTGGCTGGTGGGGATCGAGCAAAGGAGGCATGGCCTCGGGCTCGAGGAGGAGCACTTGGCGCGAATCCATGGCGTTCGACGGCTGCGCCTGGGCCTGCGATAAGAAGCAGAGGAGGAGCATGGCACAGGGGCTCGGGTGCTGCACGGAGGCTCGGCGAGGTGGATTGGGTGCCTGGGTCGGAGAAGGAGCTCGGGCTCCTGTTGGAGTGGAGGAAAACGAGGAGAAGGGGATCCCGAGGTGGATCGAGACCGGTGGCGGCGGCGGGATTGGACTGATGGGACAAGCCTCCTGAAGATTAGGGTTGGTCTACTTTATATATCAAGTGGATTTTTGGATAGGGGCTATCTCGTCCCTCCGATCATAATCGGACGGTCGAGAAAATAAATAGGTAGGGCATCTAAATAAGAAAACGGGGATGTTTTGTAGATGATTGGGGATGATCCGGACTCATCGGTAATGACAGCCCGGTTCGGGTTCGGAGCAGTTTCGGACACACACGAGGGGTCAAGAGAGGTCAACGAGGACAAGGGCCTGACAAAATGACAACGGAGGCAAAGAGAGAAAGGGCAACTGCGAACGGCTACAAGTTTTATGAAAACATGCGGATGCAATGCGAATGATGCGATGAAATGAAATGCCTGACATGAACAAAATGCAAAACAAAAGACAAAAACCCAACCACGAAGGAAATAACATATCACATCTCCGGAAAAGGCAAGAGTTGGAGATACGAATATGGAAAGTTGTATCCGGGGCGTTACACCGCCTGACTGGCTTGGCATCAGACCGGACATGTAGCTTGTGCTCGGCGAATTTTGTCGGAACACCCGGCATGTCCTTAGGAGACCATGCAAGGATGTACCGATTCACACGGAGGAAGTCGATGAGCTCGCTTTCCTATTTGCTGTCAAGGTTTGCACCTATGACAGCGTGCCTCTCCGGGTGCTCCGGGTCCAAGGGTATCTTCTTCATTTCTTTCGCCGGCTTGAACGAGCCCTCGGCTTCCGACTCCTTGGGGTTGGGTGACATTTCCAGCTGCTTGCCTGCCATAGCCACAACCCGCTCAAGGTGCCGCTTCTCTGTTGCAATCACGAGGGACTCGGCTAGCCAGCTACTGTTGCTGCACAGGCGGACGACTTCTTGTAGTCCCCTGCTATGGTCAGGATTCCCTTGGAGCTCGACATCTTCATTTTGAGATAAGCATAGTGGGGGACTGCCATGAACTTGGCCAGAGCAGGCCGGCCAAGCAGCGCATGATAGGGGCTCTCAAGGTCCACCACTTCAAAGCACACTGGCTCTCGGCGAAAGTGATTTTTGTCTCCGGAGAGGACATCTATCTGGGTCTTGCCAATTGGTGAGCAGGAAAGGCCAGGAACTATGCCATGGAATATTGTCCGACTGGGCTGAAGCTGCCTCTGTTTGATTCCTAACTTCTCCATAGTATCCTTGTACAGGATGTTGATGCTGCTGCCGCCATCTATCAGAACTCGAGAGAAGCGAGCAACTCGTCTTTCCGTGGCAAAGGTGGCATCCAACACCAGAGCATACGAGCCGGGATTGGGCATCACCTCCGGGTGGTTTGCTCTGCTCCAGCTGATGGGCTTCTCAGACCAATGCATGAACTCGAGGGTCTCTGATGCTACTGCGTTTACTTCTTGTTGTCGCTGCCGTCTGCTGTGCCTGTCGTCAGCCACGCTGGTGAACACAATATAAACTCCATGCTCTTCAGGATATTCGTCTTGTATCGCGTCGGCTGGCCGAACCGCCGGCTGTTGAGGAGGAGGAGGCGGCGGGCCAGCAGGCGGAGGGGGCTGGAGTCCATCACCCTTGGCGATCCTGGTGAGCCAGTGGCACTTCCAAGTGGTGGTGGTTGGACAATTTCGCGCCGTTGTGGAACTTGCAAGGTGCATCAAGGGTCTGCTTGTACGAGAAGGCGGGCAGCCAGTTGGGCTTGCCGCCCTTCTGACGCTTGGGTGGAGGCTGCCCTTCCGGCTGCTGGTCTTTGACTGTCGCCACCTGCCAGCTCATGGAAGCTGGCTGCATGGCCCTGCGCTTGTTGTCGTTCGGTTGCTGTCTCCGGCTGGTGTCACCAACTGGGGTGTGAGGAGCTTAAGGGGCCACCTTGCCCGCCACATTGACTTGGATCTCCGCCTTCATGGAGGAGTCGACAGTGGCGTACTTGTCTGCTATGATCAGCAGTTCGTCGAGGGTCGCCAGCTCGTCACAGAGAAGCTTGTACTTGAGGAGGGTGCCCTCTCGGCACCCGGCAGTGAAGTACTCGATGGCCTGCACCTCGTGCACGCCCTCGCAAGAGTTGCACAGCTCGCCCCAGTGCGTGAGGTAGTCGCGAGTCGACTCGTTGGGGCCTTGGACGCACAAGGAAAGCTGGCGAGGCTTGGGAGGCCGCTTGTACGTGCTGGTGAAGTTGCAGATGAATGCTTCAGTGAAGTCAACCCAGCTATTGATGTTGCGGGGCTTCAGGATGTTCAGCCACGTCCGCGCTGTGCCCTAGAGCATGAGCGGAACGTACTTCACGGCAACGCGCTTGTTGCCGTTGGCGATGCTAACGGCTGTTGAGTAGTCGACCAGCCAGTCCTCCGGCTTCACGGAGCTGGTGTAATTGGGTGTATCTCTTGGGAGCGTGAACCCTCTGGGGAAAGGTTCGTCTCTAATGCGAGGGCCGAAGCAAGGCAGACCCAGCTCTTCTTCTTCTTCCAGCGCCAGGGATCGATTGAGGTGATCGATCTGGTGGCGGGCATCATTTTCTCCAATTCCTTCTCGGCAGCCAAGGCGGTCGCCGAGTGATGGGTGATCAACAGGCGGCGGGGAAATACGCCTTTCCCTGCGGGGAGGGGGAGGCGGACAGTCGTCTCGCCGCTACACTGCTCTTGGGCGACCGTCTTGGTCGCGCTCGATGGTGACGTGAGTCCGGCTGCGGCTAGCAGCCGGCTCCTTGTCTCTTCAATCACGGACGCCACCAGTCGGTGTCCGGGAGGTCGCGCCTTGGTCTCGGCGAGGAGGCGGGTCGTTGTTTCACCGGTTGGGCGCTTCAGTGCGGCACCCGGCCTCTTGCTGCTCAGCAGCCGCGTCGAGGAGCTGCTGGACTCGCTCGGTCATGTGGTGACGCTCGTCGCCCTCGAGCTTGTATAGCTCGTCTGCTGCCGTCTAGGAAGCTCGTATGTTCTCTCCAGGCGTGGCGTAGACGGGACGATCTATCCCGAACATGCTGGCGATGGTCGCTGAGGGAGTCTTGGATTAGGGGGTGTCCGTATGCCCAGACTATGACCTTTGGCCGGACTCCTGGACTATGAAGATACAAGATTGAAGACTTCGTCCTGTGTCCAGATGGGACTTTCCTTGGCGTGGAAGGCAAGCTTGGCAATACGGATATGTAGATCTCCTCCCATTGTAACCGACTCTGTGTAACCCTAGCCCTCTCCGGTGTCTATATAAACCGGAGGGTTTTTAGTCCGTAGGGCGAACAACAATCATACCATAGGCTAGCTTCTAGGGTTTAGCCTCTACGATCTCGTGGTAGATCTACTCTTGTACTACCCATATCATCAATATTAATCAAGCAGGAGTAGGGTATTACCTCCATTGAGAGGGCCCGAACCTGGGTAAAAACATCGTGTCCCTTGTCTCCTGTTACCGTCCGCCTAGACGCACAGTTCGGGACGCCCTACCCGAGATCCGCTGGTTTTGACACCGACATTGGTGCTTTCATTGAGAGTTCCTCTGTGTCGTCATCTTTAGGCCCGATGGCTCCTCCGATTATCAACATCGATGAGGTCCAGGGTGAGACTTTTCTCCCCGGACAGATCTTCGTGTTTGGTGGCTCTGCATTGCGGGCCATTTCGCTTGGCCATCTGGAGCAGATCGAGAGCTATGCCCCTGGCCGTCAGGTCAGATTTGGAAGTTTGAACTACACGGCCGACGTCCGCGGAGACTTGACCTTCGACGGATACGATCCACAGCCAAGCGCGCCGCACTGTTACGATGGGCATGATCTAGCTCTGCCGCCGAACAGTGCCCTAGAGGCTGCACCAGTGTCCGCTCCGACCCTTAGCGCGGAGCCGACTGCGCCAATCGGGGACGGGTGGCTGGACACCGCCTCGGGGGCTGCAACCTTTACGGCGATCGAGCCGAACACCATATCTGTCCTTTGCGAAGCTCGTGACTCCAAGGTGCCGGACTCCTCTCCGGACTCTGAACCTTCCGTGCCCCTGCCAATCGAATCCGATTGGGCGCCGATCATGGAGTTCACCGCCGCGGACATTTTTCAGCACTCTCCTTTCGGCGACATTCTGAATTCACTAAAGTCTCTCTCTTTGTCAGAAGAGCCCTGGCCGGATTATGGTCGGCAAGGTTGGGATGCGGACAATGAAGAAATTCAAAGCCCACCCACCACCCACTTTGTAGCCACTGTCGATGATTTAACTGACATGCTCGACTTCGACTCCGAAGACATCGACGGTATGGACGACGATGTAGGAGATTTAACAGGAACCAGCGCCTATAGGCCACTGGACAACCACCCCATCTCACGATGTATACTTGGTGGATACACCTAAAGGAAACGACAACGAGGAACAAAGGGATGCCACGAGGGATCGTTCCCTCGAAAAGCAATCAAAGCGGCGGCGTAAGCGCCGCTCCAAACCCCACCTCGACAGAGAAAGCAGCCATACAGACCCAACCATAGAGCAGGGCGAACCGGCGGATGACGAACATGCAATTGAGCAACAGTCCGAACAGGATAACTTGGATAAACAACCCGTCCCCGGCGAAGACAACAGTCCGGACGACCTCACGATGGAGAAGTTGCTGGAGCAGAAGAACCTCCAAAAAAGGCTCGTCGCCACTGTGCGTAGCCTGAAAAAGCAGAAGCGGAAGCTCAAAACAGCGGAAGATGCCCTCAGAATTAGATGGAGCAAAGTACTGAACACCGCAGACAAATATGGCGACAGTCGCCACACAAAGAGCTATCCGAAGCGAAAATTGCTGCCGGAATTTGATGATGAGGCCTTAGAGCCTCCGCAATCAAAAAATAAGGAAGCCACCCGGTCGGACAAACGACCCCATGGTCAACACAGTGCGACAAAGGACGCCGCACACAAGCCGGCACGCGATCCGCTAAGGGTTCAAGCATCAAAAGATGGCCCAGCCAGATCTATCTCTGGGCCAAGGAAGCAAGCTCTAGTAAGCAATGCAACACATCAAATATCCGAACATCACGGTACGCCTAGATATAGGGGTGCCACACACCCCCTATGTTTCACTGATGAGGTGTTGGATCATGAATTTCCAGCGGGATTCAAGTCCGTAAACATAGAGGCATACGGCAGAACAACAGACCCTGGAGTCTGGATTGAGGGTTACATCCTCCACATACACATGGCTAGAGGAGATGATCTCCACGCCATAAAATACTTACCCCTCAAACTCAAAGGGCCAGCCCGGCATTGGCTTAAAAGCCTTCCCGAAAACACCATTGGAAGTTGGGAAGAGCTCGAGGATGCTTTTCGGGAAAAATTTCAAGGGACCTATGTCCGACCTCCGGATGCGGATGATTTAAGTCATATAACTCAACGACCCGGAGAGTCAGCCCCGAAACTCTGGAACAGATTTCTTACTAAAAAGAACCAGATAGTCGACTGTCCGGACGCCGAAGCCTTAGCAGCTTTCAAACACAGCGTTCGAGACAAATGGCTTGCCAGACACCTCGGCCAAGAAAAGCCAAGAACAATGGCCGCATTAACAAGCCTCATGACCCGCTTTTGCGCAGGAGAGGATATCTAGTTTGCAAGATGCAGTACCAGCGACCCAAGTACATCCGAAGTTAGGGATGGAAACGAGAAACCGCGACGCAACAAGGACCAACGCCGGACCAAGGGAAACAGCCCAAAGAGCACGACAGTAAACGTCGGATTCAAAAGCTCTCGACAGAATCAGAAAAAGCTGCCCCCAAGGATAACAGGGATGAGCTAGCTAACTTAAACAAAATCTTGGACAAGATATGTCAAATCCATAGTACTCCCGGGAAGCCTGCAAACCATACCCACAGAGATTGTTGGGTCTTCAAGCAATCCAGCAAACTCAACGCCGAACACAAGGGGCTCGACACACCAAGCGAGGACGATGACGAACCCCACAAGCAGAGCACCGGAAAACAAAAGAACTTCCCACAAGAACTCAAAATAGTAAATTCACTTCACGTGACAAAAGGGGAAAACAGAGTGGCGCCCATAGAGATACGTGCCATACGGCCTATCCCAGAGGAGTCCCGCCACTGGTTGTTAAAACCAATCACCTTCGACTATCAGGATTACTCTAGAAGTATCCAGAACGCAGTCTGGACTGCCTTGGTATTAGATCCTATAATTGACGGACTCCACTTTACACAAGTCCTAATGGACGACGGTAGTGATTTAAACCTGCTATATCAGGACACAATCCGCAAAATAGGGATAGACCCAACAACAATCCGCCATAGCGACACTTCCTTTCAAGGGATAACGCCAGGCCCAGATGCCCATTGTACGGGCTCTCTCCTGCTAGAAGTTATGTTCGGCTCAACCGACAACTTCCGCCGTGAAAAGCTGACCTTCCACATCGCCCCATTTACAAGTAGCTATCAAGCACTACTGGGACGCGAAGCTTTCGTCCGCTTTAACGCAATACTGCATTATGCATCCCTTATACTTAAAATGCCCAGTCCACGAGGCATCATCTCATTAAAGGGAAATATCGAGAGTTCCTCGAGCACAGAAGATTGTGCGGCTTCCTTAACAGCCACACACTAAACCGGCTTCACTAATCAAAGCACCTAAACAGGTCGTTCAGACCCCTGACATGGCTAGACAAGTCCGGCGTAAACATACAAGGGCTTACTAGCCGCATACCCCCATTCAAGGGGCTCCGCGCATGTACAACAAGAGACAATAAAGCTCAATTTTATTCAATTTTGAAAACATACTTTGTTTATTTAATATAACGTACATTTTCGCACGATCTTTTTCAACTAAGTCCCTCTCTTTTACAGATGAACACCGTGCTACACCCGTCCAGCATACGGCACAACAGAGACACAGGCGCAGACGTGCAGTAGGGACCCGTTCAAAGGATTCTTTTTAGATTAAGACCCTGCGTAAACCTTTTTTTACTGTCTCTTGTTGATACACATCCCCCAGTTTGTTGCTATAACCAAGGTGGAGGCTGGCGTCTTGGCATTGGCCATGTCAGGACTTTGCGCGTACCTGGACACCAGGGGCTTATTACTAAGGGCATTGTTCAGCCCGTTTTCATGAATACCGAATACCTTAGGGAGTATTCGGTGTCGAGAGTTTGGCCTTATATGCATCAGCTCCGAATCATGTCTTTGGTCAAATGTTGGGTTTGCTCGGCTCCTGTGTTTTGCTGCCTTACGTTCCGCTCTATCGGCTAAGGTGGCACCAGGAGAATTACTGCGATTGTGCCTCGGTTCGGGCGGTGAGCACCTCGAGAGAAAGCCGAAAACTGACTGTCATGATGCAGTGTGAGACTGGTCAACCACTCGATGACTCACCGGAATCTTTAGGATTCCTCCGCATTAACGAAGGGTTGTTTCCCGGTCAAGCACACACGCGCCCCGAATTTGGGCGAGCGCGGTGCCCCTAGGGGAAATATAGTAGCCCCACTGTCAAACTCCTATGGCTAAGTGAAAGTGATAAAGCATTATAGTCCGGTTGCCTAGTTCGCTACGCCATCACCTCCTTTATAGGACAAAGACGTTGGATCAATTGTGAAAATGCGCCTTCTGCGAACACCCCCGCATTATATGCGTGGGGGCTGAAGCCGAAGACTGCCATCTTCCAGGTTATATCCACATATACATTAAATCGCCAGACAGAGGTATTTTAATTCTTGCAGGCACAAGTATAAAAAGCTTTTATATTCCATCGAAACATTGTTTTACAATTATACATGTTATTCGAACATGATGTCCTTCGAGCACCGCGTCTCTATTAAACGAGCGCCCTGCAGAACTTCCTGAAAATAGTGCTCGGCAGGTACTCGGCTCCCGTCTGAATCTTGGGATGCAACGTCGGTGGCCTTCATCTCCGCCCAGTATGTCTTGACGTCTTATCTAGTTTATGGTGCACGGGTCCCGAGGAAGGAACGGGCCGCCTATTAGGAGCCGGCCTCCCTCGGGTCCGACTGGTGAGGCTTCCGTCGTATTCCAGGCTCTCGCTGCCTGGTAGGGCCCGCCAGGCGGTCGTGGGAGCAGGGCTCCGCCTGACAGGAGTGATGTCATGGGCGGAGTGGCAACAGTCTCGTGCCGGGCAGAGATCTCCGCCCGTATGGAGCATTGTGGCCACGCCCAGCCCTGGATATGGGGGGGATGGGCTATACTGCAGCCTCACCCTATCTTGTCTTCTTAAGGGGGCGCAGACTTTGAGGGCGCCATGGGCCGACTGCTAGGAGCCGGCCTCTCTGGAGGCTGCCTACTAGGAGTCGGCCCGTCTTGGAGCCGCCTTCCTGAGCATGGCCTTCTTCTGGCAGTTCGCCATTCGGCCAGCCGGCCACCAGAAGGCGGCGCTTTATCTTGACGTCTTGAGGGGCGGAGCCGGCCCCGATGTATTGAAAGGTTCTGGGACTCGGGTTAGGCTACCCATGGCCCATTACTCCGACAAATATCATATTTCTTCTTGACAGTAGGAAGAGGAAATTCAAAACCTCCAATAGTAATTGTTGGAATTCTTCCAAGAGAATTGATACTATGGACTTGAGGTTGTTTCCTCAGAAAGTGTACCGTATGCTCATTACCATTAACATGAAAAGTGACATTGCCTTTGTTGCAATCAATAATAGCCCCTACAGTATTCAAAAAGGGTCTAGCAAGGATAATCGACATACTATCGTCCTCGGGAATATCAAGAATAACAAAGTCTGTTAAAATAGTAACGTTTGCAACCACAACATGCACGTCCTCACAAATACCGCCAGGTATAGCAGTTCATTTATCGGCCATTTGCAAAGATATTTCAGTAGGTGTCAACTTATTCAAATCAAGTCTACGATATAAAGAGAGAGGCATAATACTAACACCGGCTCCAATATCACATAAAGCAGTTTTAACATAGTTTATTTTAATGGAGCATGGTACAGTTGGTACTCCTGGATCTCCTAGTTTCTTAGGTATTCCACCTTAAAAAGTATAATTGGCAAACATGGTGGAAATTTCAGCTTCCGGTATCTTTCTTTTATTTAACAATATCTTTCATATACTTTGCATAAGGATTCATTTTAAGCATATCAATCAAACGCATACGCAAAAAGATAGGTCTAATCATTTCAGCAAAGCGCACAAAACCCTCATCATCCTTTTTGTTGGATGGTTTAGGAGGAAAATGCATGGGTTTCTGAACCCAAGGTTCTGTTTCTTTACCATGCTTCCTAGCAATGAAGTCTCTCTTATCATAACATCGATTCTTTGATTGTGAGTTATCAAGATCAACAACAGGTTCAATCTCTCCATCATTGTTATTGCTAGGTTGAGCATCAACACGAACATCATCATTAACATTGTCACTAGGTTCATGTTCATCACCAGATTGTGTTTCAGCATCAGAAATAGAAATATCATTGGGATTCTTAGGTGTGTCAACAACATGTTCACTAGAAGCATGCAAATCCCTATCATTTTTCTTTTTCTTCTTCTTAGAAGGACTAGGTGCATCAACATTAATTCTCCGAGAATCTTGCTCAATTCTCTTAGGGTGGCCCTCAGGATACAAAGGTTCGTGAGTCATTTTACCCCCTCTAGTCATAATTCTAACAACATTATCAATTTTCTTATTATTTATTTCATTGAGCAAATCATTCTGAGCTTTAAGCACTTGTTCTACTTGAGTGGTGACCATAGAAGCATTTTTACTAATAAGTTTAAGTTCACCTTTAACTCTAGACATATAATCACTCAAGTGTTAAATCATATAAGCATTACATTTCAATTATCTACCAACATAAGCATTGAAGTTTTCTTTTTTAACAATAAAATTATCAAACTCATCCAAGCATTGGCTAGCAGACTTATAACGAGGAATATCACCTTCATCAAATCTATAGAGATAATTTACCTTCACTACCTGTGTCAGGTTATCAAGACCATGTATTTATTCAATAGGTGGTAAATTCTTAACATCTTCAGCTTTAATACCCTTTTCTTTCATAGATTTCTTTGCCTCTTGCATATCTTCGAGATCGAGAAATAGAATACCCCTTTTCTTCGGAGTTGGCTTAGGAGTTGGTTCAGGAAGTGTCCAATCATTTTCATTACTCAAGATATTATTCAATAGCAATTCAACTTGATCAATAGTTCTTTCCCTGAAAACACAACCAGCACAACTATCCAGGTGGTCTCTGGAAGCATCAGTTAGTCTATTATAAAAGATATCAAGTATTTAATTTTTCTTAAGAGGATGATCAGGCAAAGCATTAAGTAACTTGAGAAGCCTCCCCCAAGCTTGTGGGAGACTCTCTTCTTCAATTTGCACAAAATTGTATATATCCCTTAAAGCAGCTTGTTTCTTAAGAGGATGATTAGGCAAAGCATCAACACTACAAAAAATACACTTCCGTGATGATACGTGTTTGTCACAGTAGGTCACGTTTTTTGTCATGCATGTACATCCATGACAAATTTATGACAGAATCAAGATAGTCATACCTGTGCTGTCGTAGAAGTGTTTCATGACATGACCAATATTATCATCACGGAAATGTCCACTTCCATGACGATAAATCATGCGTCATAGAATTGCTTTCATCAAGGGTGACCGACATGTGGCATCCACCGTAACGGAAAGCCGTTAACCTATCGGGTCCGGTTTTGGATCCGATAACCCGTTAACAGCCCCGACCAATGGGGATGGGGATTTTCCACATGTAAAATCATCATTGGCTGGAGCAAACACGTGTCGGCTCACCGCTGGGACAGATGTCATCCACTCATTGGACCCAAAGCGCCTATGATACGTCGACACATGGCACGGCCCAAAAGTGGCCCATAAAGTTTAAATGGGCCGGCCCAAGTAAAGGCCCATAAGATTTTGCGGACCATAATGGGACGGCCCAGCTAATGGCCCACAAGATTTTGCGGGCCATAATGGGCCGGCCCAGGTAAAGGCCCATAAGATTTTTGCGCGCCATAATGGGCCTGCCGAGGTGAAGGCCCACAAGATTTTTGTGGACCATAATGGGCCGGCCCACCTAAAGGCCCGCGAGATTTCGCCGACATTAATGGGCCGGCCCAGCTTTAGGCCCACAAGATTTTGAGGACCCTAGTAGGCCGGCCCATTAACTGGCTACCATGTTTTGGGCCAAATGCCGGCCCATATTTGATCCGGTCCATTAATGGCCTGCCACGTTCCGGGCCTAATAATGGCCCATATGAGATCTGGCCCGTTAAAAGCCTACCACGTTCTGGGCCAAATTACGGCCCAGATCAGTTCCAGCCCTTTAAGAGGCTTTGGGCTAAGTTATGGCCCATATCAGATTCGGCCCATCAACTAGACGCTACGCTTTTGCGCCCATTTGCTAAAGGCCCATTTAGTAATTCGGCCTTATATTAGTTTTGGCCTATTAAGCGCCCGTTTAACATTTCGGCCCTATATTAATTCCGGCCTCTTAAAAGCCCGTCATATAGTTGGGCCTAACTACGGCACGGTTTGCATCCGGCCTGCTCGCAGTCGATAATCTGATTGGGCCAAACAAGGACCGAGACAATTTTGGCCTGTTATAAGCCCATGATTTGATTGACACATTCATGGGTCGGGGTCTATTTCAGCCTGCTGCCGACCTGTGAGCTGTTCGACACGTTTCAGGCCCAACCTACTTTTCAGCCTCCTAAAGGCCCATTGAGTTTTCTTGAGAAATAGGGCCGGCGGTTTACTTGGCCTATTAAAGGCCCGAATCTACTAGTGGGGCAGTTTACATTTAGGCTTGTTAACGGACCAAGATGACGGGGCCCATGATGCGGATCATACATGGTGATTTGCATGACGACCCGATTATGTACCATAATTTTACGGTTTGGCCGGTTTACTGCGAAGACATGATATATATACAGTAAAGTAACTACAGCATCGTGAATAAGAAAAAATCACAACATACTCGAGATTCCAGTTTTCCGATAAAATTCTCGAAATATCATTAGTTTTTACGCACGGGATTACTCCTGCATGGGTAAATCACAACATGTGTTTTGTAAAAAAATGCATATTGATGTTTCATGCAATGCACGAGCATCTTGCTTCTAATTATATAACGCAAATCACGAGCAGGAAGTGACATTTTTTTTACACAACCACGTTAACATGGCCACGTAAATCACTAGCTAAAGTAAATACCATTATACTTATATCCCGATGCAAAAGATTGAGTACATGTCCGAAGAGTAGAGTCGCACACACGCACTCTGTCTCTCAGAATCTAACACACAAACACACCAGTTACGTGACGCCCACTTAAGCAGACATATATGCTACAATTTGTGCACCTGCGGGTACATGTGATGCTGCGCATTTCTTTAAGCCGGACGGCGAACCCAAATAGTAGCTGCATTCATTCCCCTCCCGCTGCCTCTTCTCTGGTTGCCGTCGCCTGGTAGCCATGGCCCGGCCGAAGGTGACAACATACGCCATACTCCCGCCGGAGCGGCTGTTTAATCTAGAAATTTTAGTGGTCATGCATGCATCTTTTTGTGCTAGCACTCCTATATAAGGGTTGACCGGTCGGTTCCCGCGGACGTGCGCAGGCGGTGGAAGAGGAAGGAGAAGGGAAGCGGGCTATGGAGTAATGTTTTTTACCACAATTTCTTAGGAAATTAAGTGCAATAATTGAGTAGTTTTGCAGACTACCAGTACTACACATGAAACGGATCAAAACCTATACTCCCTTGCCGGTGGCGCTTCCAGCGATAAACGATCGTCAGCGTCACTGGAGGCGTCGATGCCGCATGAATGCCCGGGCAAAGCGGAGGCGACCTCTCACTGGCGCCGGCTTTGAAGCGGCGCGACGACCGAGAGAGCACCGCTTCCCGGTGCACCGACTGCTCCGTGTCGAGGCTGGCCATCGACCGGGGTGATGCTTCCTTCCGTTCTGCACTCTAATCTGGTGCATGACACGTATTACGTCGACCCGGATGCTGCTGGATGTCCCACATGTTGGCGAAGTAGTACGTAGTAGTAAGAAGAAGCAAAGAATCATGTGGTATACTAGAGATTCCAACAAGTGATTAGACTACACCTCGTGCAATATCTCAAAACTCAAATCTCCCTTTCGGTTTATAGTGCTCAAGTCTCAAATCTCATCAACCAAGGCATTTTGCGATTGGAGGAATGTATCTCGTACTTTACAAAACTACCCAAATTAAACTCATGCATTAATTACCTAGTTTTCTCGTTTTCCTCTCCGCCTTGGTGCGGTGCACAATATTGACCAATCATATATGACTAGACGCTCTATCTACATGCGGGACATCAAAGCATCCGGGCCCGTGTGCCATCCACCAAATCATAGTGAGGTGCTACAGTGAAAACTCACGGGTCACCCCAGTGTGGCCATCATGACCCGTCATATCACAAAACCCACACCTTTACCAGCAGTGGTAAAGTGGCCTCGAAATTGGACTGGACGAAGCAACCATCATTTCACTAGTACGCTCGTTCAAGCCCTTTCTCCCCATTCTTGAAGAAAACCTCACTCCAGGCTACTCACTTCTGCCATTTTTCTTCTGTACCGACAAAGGAAAGGTGGGCGAATCAGTGATGCTGCTAAATTTTCATTCCAAGAATCTTCTTTTTGCGAAGCACCGGCCGATTCTCACAGCCTATTCTTTTCCCGTTTTCATTGCGATTGTGGTTTCCTTTCGATTGCTTTTTGTTTGTCAGTTCATTGATGGATCCTAGAGCACTAGGCAAAGAGTTGTCGGCGGACAATCCACTGGACTCAGCGATCTCCAGGAAGCGAGCATCGACCAACGAGTTGACCATGTTGGCGAGCCAACCCATGGAGACAAAGAACTCCAAGAAACAAGCACTGGCCAAAGAGTTGACGACGTTGGCGGACGAACTCCTCAAAGAAAGTTGGAAGAACAGCAAGGGCCCCACCGTGCCTACCCCAGAAACTCTGATGGCCACCTTTGTGTGGCTCAAGGCCGAGTTTGAGGAGATAGTCGCTGTTGAGAAGCAGTATTCCCCTGGCAAGGTGATGGCCCCCATCGAGGACGAGGAGATGGCCCCCGGAGGGATGGGATCCCCCGATGAGCTGCACAAGGTAAAAATGAAAGTTGTGGTTTTTGATTATTTGCAATGTGCTTGCTAATATGTTAGGGTTGTGCAGGTGCTGGTGGACGTCCTTGATGATTCTGATGTCGCGGCCTGTCCTGTGGACAACGCCCCAGAGATCGTTTTCGATGGCGCGGTCCGTCCTATTGGCATCGCCCCGGAGATCGATTCCTATGCCGCTGTCCATCCTGTGGACATCGCCCCAGAGATCGATTCCGATGTCGCGGTCAGTCCTGTGGACATTGCCCCAGAGATCAATTCCCATGCTGTTGTCCGTGCTGTGGTCATTGCCCGAGAGATCGATGACAAGAAATAGTTGGTCGCGTCAGGGTAGTTTGCATTGCCCTGTGTTTAATTACCAGAACGATGCGTGTTATCAAACCATCTTAGGGCTAGTGCACTGTCTTGTGTGGGCGGTACTTGCTAGTACTTTTGTTTGATAGTGAATCATGCGAACCCTCTCCGAGTTATGGAAATGTATGTATCCTCACCAGCTTTTGATGTAATATATGGCATGCTTAGATGTAAGTTTGAATTGTTTATCATATCAGCAGGGCTTATTTGATGATTCTTGGTGTTAGTAGGCTAGCTACTGTGCGAGCTATAGTACTTGCAAAACACTCACCAAAGAGAAATGTTGGGGTTTATGAGCTCGTGGTACGCTTATACTGATCCATCGTCGACCGGCCAGTAGCCCAAGCTCCTAAAATTGTAGGCTTCGCGATCGATCAGACAATAGTCGACACAGATACATTCAGGCCTCATTTGGTTCATAGGTTAGGAAAATCGTAGCTAAAGTACAGAGACGTACAACACAAAATCATAGCAGTACAGAGACGTCCCTCCATTTCAAAATAGATGAGTCAACTTTGTACTACTAACTTTGAAATGGAGGGAGTACAGTTCCTAGGCGGGCTAGTTTGGCCTAGTGGGTTTTAGTGATATGACGTGGTACAGTGTCGTCCAGTCTTCGCGTGTGGTAGCAGTACTGCGGGTAGAGTAAGTTTTCTTGAAGAAGCGGAATTCAACGAAGTCATGATGGTTCCTTCGTCCGACTAACTTACAGTGGGAAAGGTTGAGCCTGTGCTACGACCGGGGTGGACCAGGATAATTTTGTGCATGGCAGGTGGACCAGGATGGTCGACGTCCCACATGTCGACGAATGAAAGTATTCTTTCCGATATAGTGGACGAGCAACGAGTATTGATTGTTTATTTTTGATGAAACCTATTATCTCCACTGTTACAACGGAGGACTGTGAAACATGACAGCCTGGTGAACTTGGCATGTGCACCACTCCCTCCTTCCCCATGTAATACTACCATAGTGTTGACTATAAGCTTACAACGTTTTCTCACTTTTTCTCTATCTATTTCCTCTCAAATGTTTTTTACCTTTCTTTTTTAGACACAATTGTTTTTTATACCTCTTTTTTTAGAATTAGTTTTTTTATACCAAGGAGAACGTGTAGAGACGAGCTCCTGCAGATCCCACTCCTGACTTTGTCAATGCCTCTCTCTCCTCCACATAAGCAGGCTTGTCGAGAATACAAGAGATGATCTCTTAGCACAATATGTTTCACCATGTTTTTAGGAATAACTAGTTATTGAAGATAAGGCTAAGTGATGATCCATTGTACACATGTTTTTTTGTCATCTCTAAGTTACATGCAAGACTTATGATAAGACTATCTTATCAACCATTGTGCATGCCCTTTATAGCCAAGAATTTTACTGGTAGTACTTGCTATGAATGCGGGCAGCTGGCCTCTGAGGGGGGAACGTGCGGGGGGAGGTGGTGTGGTGGGGGAGGTGTTCTGGTGGGCCAGGGCTGTATGAAGCGGGCTTGGAAGCGATGCAAACTCCTGCATGGCCCACCTCACATTATCACCACATATTTCTTGGAGTCCGTGCATGGCGGGCGGCCGATCTCTTCTCCCTCCCCCGTCTCTCTCCTCTCAGCCGACGCCTGCCGAGCGATTAGATTTCGGCTATCGACGGTTTATTCAATTGCAATCCCACATGTCAGTGAAAATGCAAGACAATGTGTGTCCCCTCTGGTGAGCGGCTTGCGAGCCGGACTGTCGAGTGCGGCGTGAACGCCGACGTCTGAGTTGTAAGTGTGCCGCCTTTTCCTTTTGAACTTGCAAAGCGTAACATTTTCGTGCGATCGGTTGATAGAAATCCAGAACAAAATGATGAGGGCGGTGCTTTCCCGCGCGTCAGGCGGGCTAGTTTGAGTGATATGACGTGCTACAGTGCCGTCCACTTGCTCCATTTTTATGTAAGCAAGAGTCTAGAATCTTACGTGGGAGGAGGGCGAAACACGACGGATCTGATTTTGATCAAGGGATAACTGTTCCCTGTGAAATAATGGAGCACTATTAGCGATTATAGCATGATAGTTAGGGCATCTCCAGCGCTGGCCCTCAAATTTACACCGGCATCTGTCCAAGGACACTAGTGGATGCCATCCAATGCTGCCCGCATACCTTTTGACAACTATATGAACTAACCGGACGAAATTTGTGCAAACAAAGCAAATTTCAAATTGACCGGATGAAATTCATTACATTTCGAGAACTTTTCCTATAAAATGGACGAAATTCATTACATATTTGGCACAAACCGTACTAAAACATACTGTAAACCTTATCTAAATGATCGCCGGGCCCCGACCACCATGTCCGGCCTGAACCCGAGAAAGACGGCCATTTCCTTTGCCTCCTCCTTATCCGCCTCGATGACCTCCTCCTCCGGAGCACAAGGTTATGTAGATTTTTGCCTCCAAGTCGCGTCAAGCGGCTAATCGGCCGCCGATTTTTATCCCACCAAGCTTGGCGTTGACTGAGTGGAGGAGCGGTGGGCTTCCTGGGACCAGAGCGGTGGCGACCTACCGTGTACTACTCTTCCTCGCTGCTGGCTGCATCCGCGCACGCACGCCGGCTTCATGGTCATGGCAGCGGAGGTCGGCCGGGGGGGGGGGGAGCCGGCGATCTCCTTCATCTGCTCATGTGAGAGTACGTCCAAGAGAGCTTTGGAGCGTGCCCAGAGCGGAGCCACCGATGTCCTTCGTCTGCTCCTGCGACAGTACGTTCAAGAGAGCTTTGGAGTGCCCGGAGGCCATGGTTGGAGTGGTGCCAACAGAAGGAAGGGACCGGAGGAGAATGAGTGTGGGTCTTTGGCTATGGCTGGGAGCTGGGGCTCAAGTTAATATAGCGGGCGAATGGCAATGAGCCGCGGCAGACGGATGGACGGCTGGCACCGGAGTAGGTTCGTCGGTAGCCGTGGTGTAACGGAGAGCAATCGCTTGCATCGGGATGCCGCGCGGGTGGCGCTCTCTCGGCCGTCGCGCTGCTGCAATGTCGGCGCCAGTGAGAGGTCGCGTCAGGCATGAATGCGGACGCTGCTTCAGTGACTTAACCGCAGGTGCTTTGTCTAACTGACATGTGGGCCCAACGGGCATCAGGCCCGCATGTCAGTGATACACCAACTGCACCTGCAGTTAAGGCCGGTGAATGCGGCATTGACGTTCTGGAGAGACGGTGATCGTTTCAGGCGGGAAGCACGCGCTAGCGATGGAAGGGGTTTAGGTAGGCTAGGGCAGTCAGACGCTGGCGTGGTGGTAATATGTGAACTCATGGATGACAAGGCTTTGAAGCATATGCGGCACGTATTGACAACCAGGCGTCCATGCAACCGCTCTTGTTGCCAGCTAGCATTCGACAACCACCATTAGACACCACACAACCATACATTACTTACGAATAATGGACGAATCGATCAGACACACACTCGTGTGCAGTGGCACTATGATCGGTTGCTCACGATAGTACATACTCCGCACCCTAGTATCCTCTCTAGCTAGGCTGTTTTATAGATTGTCGTTCTGATGGACGACATACATGACCAAGGCGCCGAGTCATGAGTATGACCGTTGGTGTTGATCCAGGTGATTACATGCTCGGTGTTCGCGGAGGCCTCCAGCAAACGTCTAAACAGTAATGTCACATACGCATAATTTTGGTTTTTATTTCTTTCTCCACTGATAGGTAGGCCCGCATAGATAGATAGATAAAGAACACGAGCTGATGAGGCGCATGCGGACTGTTTGACTAGTCAACCAGACAAATACGGAGCTATATGTTGAGCCAGTGACCGTATAATCACCATATCTCGTATACAATGATCAAAGTGAGCTATCAAGACAAGTTCAATGACCGCCAATGCATTTTACTCGGTAATAAATGACGAGGATTGAAGGGGAATCCAAATTTCCTTCGTCTTCTGTCCTTGAGCTCTTGACAAATCAATGCACTTTACGGTTGTCCGGCCACTCCACCCCAGAGCTGTCACCAAGCGTCGTTCATGCCACCGTGCCGCACACTAATTGGTAAGGAAGCGATGGCATCCCGCCGCGCCGAGTTCCTTGCCGCCCACGACCACACACAGAATGGTAGGCAAGCGGTGGGATCCTGCCGTGCCGAGTTTATCGCCGCTCACGACCTCACACCTATGTGGGCGGAATTTGAAGCTGCCAAGGCCGAATGGGCGGTAGAGCAAGAGGCGGCCAAAGCCGCACAGAGGGAGCGGAAAAGTCAGAAAGCACTCCAGAAAAGGGAGGCCCGCAGCCGCAAGAAAGAAGAGGATGCATGCGCTGCTGCGGAGAGGTCGGCGGAGATCCAAGCATGGTGGGGTGTCGCCAACAAAGCCGGGAAGGAGAACGACGACGTCTGGCCAGCATGTGAGAAGTAGTATCACTAGTAGTTAGTGTATGTGTCTGTGTCGCCCGTACGTTTGTTTAATTAACTATGAGCATGTAACAGTACTACTAGTTACTACTGTAGTTTTTGGAGCAAATTACCAGTACATTAGCCTAGACTCAATGGAAAAATTCCTATCCTGTGCATCAAATGGCATATCTTTCTCTATAGGAATTGAGATGCATGTCATCTCACTTCCTATGATTTTCATATTCCTATAAAATTCCTATCTTATGAACCAAAGGAGGCCTCTGCTGGAGTAACTACAGTAGCTAGCAGTACTGCTGGTATAGTGGTTTTTTTCAAGAAGCGGAATTCAAAGTCATGATGGTTCCTTCATCCGAGCAACTTCACAGTGGGTAAGGTTGGGCCTGTGATTTGACGGCTCATTAGTAATTACTGCGGCGCGACGAGCGGGGTGAGTCTCCCTTGGAGTTCTGCAGGCATGGCAAGTGGACCAGGATGGTAGACGTCCCACATGTCGGCGAGCGGAAGTATTCTTTCCGATATCGAGGAGCAAGGAATCCGCGTGGTATAGTATCACTGGTGATTTATATTTATTTTTTATTTCTAGTGAATGCTAGTGTTTCAACTCCTACGACGAAGGAGTGCGAAACACACTATACACGTGCTGGATGTCGCACACGTCAGCGAAAGGAGTGGGACATGAACAGCGTGGTAGAGCGTCTCCACTTCTGGGTCGGAGACCACCCTAGTAGTACTACTGTACTAGTGGTATGAACGATACAAAGTGCGACCCGGAGAGAAAGACACGTCTAGTTGGAAGGTCTCGGGGCATACACGTAAATAAATATAAAACCTAATATGTGCCTCCAATTAATATAGTAGTAGTAGAGTACTTAGTCACGTACTCCATAACATCACCGGGCATTGCAGGTACAACATTTAGTGGTAGTAAGAGACAAATGCCTATATGCCACGCATGTTCATACTATTTGTGCTTTTCTACTTCACTTCATCGCGCTTCGTTACAGTTCGCACGCGTCCACCTCGGGTACATGTCCATCTCGTAGTTCCAGTCCCACGTGTTCTTCATATAGATGGAATGATCCTTGCATGACACGTGCACCTTGATGCTAGACGTGTCACGTGTTGGCAAAAGGATGAACAAAGCTCACGTAAAAAAATAGAGTGGAAGAACATAGATTCCCGACGACCGAGAAGGAGCAAGGAACCTCGGGGTGGAGCGTCTGCACTCATAATATTTTATATTATTCAGCGATATAAAATCAACCAATCATCTCCACAATGTACTGGAAGAGTACGAAACACGGCAGCCCAGTGTAGTTACATCATACTAGTACATGGCTAACCCACGCTATCACCATATTTCTTGGCTTCCGTGCGACACCTATCTCTAGTAATCCAGCAGCCCGTATCGCTTCTCCCTCCTCGTCTCTCTCAAAGGCCCTGTTTGGATAATCTAACTCAGTTAAAGGTTAGAGTTAGATTCTAGTCCTGAACTAACCCTGAAGTAACTCTAGCGAAAGAGGTGTTTCGATGACAGGGTTAGATGGAGCATGGATACGGCGAGGTGCCTTCCTGAGCAGTGCGAGAGGGAGGTAGGGACGGAGAGGATGAAAAGCTTCGAGGAAGTGGGGAGGGATCTGCTGCGGGGAGAGCGAGAGAAAAATGTGTTTTTTAGTGTCCCGAGAAGAACTAACCCAAATAAGCACCTCTTGGGTGGGTTAGATTTTTTTGGGTTAGTTGAGTTCAAACTAACCCAAACTAACTCTAGCACGTGGATCCAAACAGTAACCCAAACTAACCCTCCTATTTGGATATTTTTGGGTTAGTTGAGTTCAAACTAACCAAAACTAACCCTCTTGTTTGGATATTTTTGGGTTAGTTGAGTTCAAATTGCACAACCCGACCTTTCCAGCAGTAAGTAAGTTGAATCCGCTATTCCCTCACCCTCCTCGCCTCTCTGTCAAACCGCCTATGCGAAAACTGCTGCACGTACTGCCCGGGAAAAGCCCCGCCCTCAACTTTTAACTACGCGAAAGTAGTTCGAGCTTGTTCGTTCTATATTAATACTAGTACTGTATGTTTATTCACCTGTGGGGTTGTTCAATGAATGGAGGGCCAGGAAGCACAAGTGAACAATACTACTACTAGTAGCCATGTACACAAATTGAAACACTTGTTGTGGAGAGAAAAAGATAATCACTCCACTATATATGTACGCAGGGGCCTGAGCGCTTGCTTTACTAGGGTTGCTCTCTTCATTCTCTCATCCTCTCCAGATATAAACAAGACAACGGTAGCGACATTTTCTCTCTGCTCACCGCTGGTCACAGATCCGGCCAGATCCCTTCGGCTGGTGTGTGTAGAGGACTAGGTGCATCGTTCACGCGGTCATCACCGGCGAGGGAGGAAACCCACAGCTGCCAGACGGGCCCGATCCTCTGCCTGTGCCGTTCTCTCCGACACAGCACCGGCTCGGGAGGTCCTCCGACCCTTCTTCCTCCCTGTCGTATTGTCCGCAGATCCGACCTGCCGCCGCCGACATCCCGACGACCCTCAGGTATAAGTTCTTCGAAAGCGGCCTTGTTTCATCGCCCAAAGACCCCACGTGTCTGCATGTGCATCTTTTTCTACTCCCATCAGCTCTTCAAAAGCCACCTAAATTTTTAGTATTATTAGAGGTAAAGCTACTTCATGCATTTGAATCTAGGACTTTGTTCAAACAATGAAGAAAGGGGGGAAGGTTGTAGCATGAATCTAGGACTTGACTCACAGAGGAAATAATATGGTGAAAGTAGTAGAGACCGGATACCCAACCGATCTCTTGGTTGAAAAGGGAAATAATGGGAAAACGCAGTACAAACTGGATAAGGAACAGATCTATTATTGGTTGAAGAGAGGATAGAAAGTGGCGGCTAGAGGACAAGTCAACAGAGTATGTCCAGGATTAGATTTGTTGCCCTCACATAGTAAAAGGTCTCCAGGAGTAGAATTGTTGCCCTCACATAGTAAAAGGTCTCAGGATTAGATTTACTACCCTCACATATTAAAAGGTCTCCAGGATTAGATTTGCTGCCCTCACATAGTAAAACGTCTCCAGGATTAGATTTGCTGCCCTCACATAGTACAAGATCTCCAGGATTAGGTTTGCTGCCCTCACATAGTAAAAGGTCTCCAGGATTAGATTTGCTGCCCTCACATAGCATGAACAAACTCTGCATCACCACGTTATGCCTCCTTGTAGGTACATTGTCTTGATCGTCCCACTATCGCATGTCCTTATACCAACCTTTTGCTGTTGTTAATGTAAGGCGCATGTAAAATGAAGCGATCACATCATACCTCAGGGACATGTCTAACCAGTGTTATTGTTAATCTAATGCCTCCAGTGATAAGATGCAATTAAACTGTGTTACAAATGGCACTCCTGCTATTTTCCCCAGTATGATAAGTAAGTTGCTCCTTTACGCTGCTGAGTGTCCTGGTGTCCCCACGGTCCCATGCCCTTAAACCAACTCTTTAGCTGCTGTTGATTTCTTGATTCCGCATGCGAAGCAATGCCACCATTAAAGTGATCCCATATTTGAGGAATCTCATTGTTGATCGTAATGCTTCTGGTAACATGAAGCATTGCTAACGTTTTAAATTTTCTATTGTCTTTGCGTGATTGCCATGAACATAATTAAGATGCTTCTTTTCATTTCGTATATGTTTCGTATATTCTTATTGACCAGCAACTGTTTAGTTTCTATCTTTTGTGCAGATAGGGATATCCATTTGACCTTGTTGCTATTGTGACCTTTTGATGAACTGCACAAAACACTTTGTTTTGGAATGAGTGTCTTGTGCAGTTCAACTAAATGTCACGTGGGCAACATCTCTCAATTTTGGTGGAACTGCACAAAATGGTGATTGGAGTTTCCAAAATCTCCGTCAAGTTCTGCTGGTAATCTCATGCAACATTTTATTAGCCTTTGCAAGATGATCCATCACTGTCACCACAATGGCACTTTATTTTAGTGGAACTGCACAAAAGGATAAGAAAATTGTAGTTGCACCTTACATGAGCCGGATAGCCAACCTTAATGTTCCGCAATTTTAGTGCAAATATTAAAGAAGAACCTGCCAGCTCATGAGAGCAAGTACTTCTTGCTAGCTGAATGATGCAATCTTTGCTTCATTTCAGGTGAACTACAGAAAAAGGCGCATGAATTGAATCATGGAAGTCCAGGCAGGCCTCATGTGAGTGGAGCTGCAGGTTGAGTAAAGGAGGCCACTATTAAAGTGAAATCATGCTCTCCTGGTTTGTGCTGTGCAAACAGTAATACTCAACTACAGTTGTTGTGACGGTCAAGAGCATTCGCCAAGTTCTTCGATTGTATGACATGGCTAGCCAAGATGGATTTAAACCCGATATTCACTTTGTCAAAAGGCTCTAATGGGTTGGTTCTGAATCTTGCAAGCTGGGAATCAATGAGATGTGTAGGAATCTTTGTTGTACTTATTATTTGAATCTTATTTGTTGGTTCTGAATCTTGCAAGCTGGGAATCAATGAGATGTGTAGGCATCTTTGTTGTACTTATTATTTGGATCTTATTTGTTGGTTCTGAATCTTGCAAGTTGGGAACCAATGAGATGTGTAGGCATCTTTGTTGTACTTATTATTTGGATCTTATTTGTTGGTTCTGAATCTTGCATGTTGAGAACCAATGAGATGTGTAGGCATCTTTGTTGTACTTATTATTTGGATCTTATTTGTTGGTTCTAAATCTTGCAAGCTGGGAAACAGGCATGATGATGCAGAGGACAACAACCATAACAAACAGTTCAAACTTGGTACTATTATCTTTGTGAAAGTGCGACAAATGTGCTGATCGTGTGCGTCCTGAGAGTAATAATTGTAATTGTTGTGCATGTTGATCCTGTGGCACTGATAGAACAAACCAATGCATTGCTTGTTTTAAGTATAAATTTCTATTAAAGCTAGTTAAATTTAAGTAAATTGACCACTAACTCCTGTTATTACAGTACCAATACAGACCCGCTCGTGAACCGACGTGTGGCCGGAGTATGTTTCTTAATGGAGGCGTTAGAATGCGCCGAGGGTGCATCTTCTGCCACGCGTGCAGCAGACGAGGGAGGGGTAATAACTGTTGTCGCCTATACACACTCAGTTTACTATTGAATCCAGTTCCCCAAGAGCTGAAAAACGAACTGTTGCCGCCGCCTACACACTCGTTCACTTGAAGAGACTCCAATGGCGATCCGAGGGGTGAGCCTGCTGGATATGGACTTCAGCAAGGAGTTCCCCTTTCAGTTCGCCATTTAGTCCTATGGCAGCGCCAAGTTGAATGTGATGTACACCAACGATCCGGACTCGGTGAAGCTCTATCTCGCCGAGTTCAAGCAGTACCTACAGGACGAGAAAGCAGAAGGTTGCAGGACTAGACCTTGTGCCCATCCATTCGTCTCCTGACAGGGACCAGCGGATCGCCGTCGCCCAGGTATGTGTGCGGGACGAGGTTCTCATCTACCACTTCTGTAGGGCCATCAAAGGTTCTGGAGCATTTTCCCGTTTCATCGGCAGCGCCGACTGCACCTTCTCTACGGTGGAGAGAAGGAAGAACGCGACGATTCGGCAATCTGGTGCAACAAGCTTGTTGACATCCAGAAGCAATACAAGATCATCAGCAACGGGCAGGAGAAGGACTCCGTGGTTGACCTCGCCGAGACCATCATCGACCCCTGATACGCCAACATGAAAGAAGACAACGATAATAAGGACCTGAACACGTGGGAGGTACCTCCGAATCTAGCCTACATAACCTACGCAGCCAAGGACGCATACGCATGCTACAACATATACAGGCAGATCTTGGACATGAGGGCGTGTCTGCTTCCCGTAACCAACGAGTACACAGACAGCTGCAACGTCATGATCAAGCGTGCCGGGAAGGTCTAGATGTTGTACTTTATCTGTTTATAAGCACCTTTATCATCTGAGTGTTTCATGCATTAGCCTAAGTGTCGTAATTATCTGTTTTGTCTGAAATATTTCTTTTAAGAACCCACTAACTTGTTTGCTTTTTTTAGTGGCTATTTGCTTATGTATGTAACTAGTTCACTTGTCCGTTAAAAAAACCTAGTTCACTCGGCTGCCATGCTTTGGATATCCTTCCTCCCGACATATTCCCTCCTCAGGTGGACCCAGCAGGTCTCGTACATAGACAAATGGTACCAACCACCTATCCATTTGCATTTATTTATTTTGTTCAATCTTTCGTCCTCTTCCTATACAACTCAGTTCTATTTTTCATTTTCATTAATCCTATATCTGAATTTTCTCCCACTTTCTTTTTCGATGTAAACTGAGGTTTCTCCCAGTACTTTTCCCTAGAACCAACTCAACTGTCCCACGTCTGGCCTAAAAAAATAGCCCACGTACTATTAACTCATCAAATTTAAATGATATTTTATTTCGTAAGTTGAAAGTTCTTACAAAATAATAATAATAATTGTTTATATATATCTTAGCAAGTTAACTCCTAGTGATTGCATATAAGCTTGCAATGATTTTACTGACCAATGCAGTAATAGACGTGCAATCATGTGTTTATGTTTTTATAACATTTCTCCGTCTAGCCCAACATGATATTTTCACCCAGCCCAGCAAGTCCGCGGATTTCGAGAAAAATGCAAATGGGCTTTAAATTCTACCATATATATAAACGAGCTGCATAGATGCTACATCATTGTTTCACCCATCCCACCAAATGGACTGGCTGACATGTGGGCCAGTAGGTCGAAGCCTAAGAAGGCGTTGGGTTTACATCGAACGGCCGGCATTCTTCTTCAATCTCTCGTCTTCTTCCCCCAGCGTTGCCAGACCGCCTGCTCCAGCCTCCGGCGTCCAGCGGCATTGTTTTGCGCTCCTCAGCGAAATGCTACCCCGCCGACGGTTAGGCCATCCCTCCACTCCGCACCTCCTGTTATTCTCTTCCAAGTGTAGGCCCACCCTGCACCCGAACCAGTCAAGTTTCCTACTCCTCTCCGTCTGCGACTCCACTGCCGCCTCTTCCCCATCTCCGGGTCGTTCCAGTCTAGGGCCTCGCCGTCGTCCACCGCCTCGCTGCGCTCGAAGCAGGGTGGTCAACATACGAGAGTCATCGAAAGAGGACTGTACGTGGAGACTTTGACGGCTGGGACCCACGAGGTCCATGGTCGCACGCAAGGAAAGTTCCTCCTTATTAGCACTGTACATGGACTGTACGTGGGAAGGGCTTCTGTATTTCGTGAAAAAAACGTTCCCCCCACTGACAGGTCGGACCCACCAGCTATATCTTCGCACGCAAGGAAGTGCCTCCTTATTATGCACAAAAAAATGAATACCCCCTGCTAGCTGGGACCCACCATAGTGGGTGGCTGACTTGTGTGCCTACTAAGTTGATGGGGACGGTGGGCTTTGTCAACTTAGTCAATATGAACGATTCTAGCTCCAGTGACCGTACGATGTCCATCCAACGGCCATAGTGCTTCTTCAACCTCTGGTCTTCTTGCTCCAGCCGCCTAAAGCAGCGCCGGTCGTGCCACGGGCTCCTGCCACCCGTGGCCGGCTGTGATGCCGCGAAGGCCTCACCGCCCCTACTACTCCCACCGCTGGCCAGGGCATCTACTCACCCACACCCCATGTTATTCTGCGGCGACGGCAGCCTCACGCCGCAGCCGAACGAGTGAACCCTCGTACTCCTCTCCGCGTGGGCATCCACTGCCGCGTCTTCCCCGGCTCCGTGTTGTCCCCTTCCTAGGCCTCGCTGTCGTCCACCGCCTTGGTGCTCTCGGCGCGGCGTGGTCAATGTGGTCAACGACCGACTTCCATCGGAAGAGTACTGTACGTGGAGAGGCTGACAGCTGGGTCCATGGCCGCAGCTGGGTCCACGGCCACATCCCAGTTTTTTTTGTGATTTGCCAAGTAAGTTGCTTTGGCAGGCCTGTTGGGCTGCAAATCTTTCAAGACGAGGATAGCTTCATTCGGCTGGCCGAGAAAATGGCCTATCAGTAATGAGAAAAGGGTTGTACATTTTTAGAACACGTCAAACCGGCAATTAGTTTCAAATTTCTTTTTTTTTCATTTCGAGATTTTAAATTGCGTTGATTTTTATGCGTGGACAATTTATTGGATTTTATATTGATATACATTTATTTTTAAAATCAGTTTGAATGTGACTCGAAATTTCGGGATTAAAAACAGTTCGGACCGCACCGAAATATGCAAAATTTCATATAATTTTTTAATCGTGGCAACAATATGGGCTGTAATGCTAACAAAAAGAATATGGGCTCCAAAAAAACCTTAAGAATTAGAAAATGGGTTGTAAAGTACTAGAAATAATGGCAGACGGGATGTATGTTGTTTTCCACAAATTTGAGGCTTTCCTAAAAAAGGTTGACGCACAAGCAGTGATTGTTGGATTTCCATCCAACGGCCGTCGTGCTTCTTCAATCTCTGCTCTTCCTGCTCTAGCCGCTCAAACAAGCGCCGACGGACTGCTCGCTCCTCCTCCCGCTGGGCCAGTCTTTGCTGCTGCAGGCCTCACCGCCCCATCGTACTCCCATCTCTAGCCTAGCCATCCCTCTACTCACCCACACCTGTTGTTATTCTCCGGCAACGGCAGACGAACCAGTAAACCCTCCTACAGTCGTACTCCCCTCCGTGTGGGAAACAACTGCCAAGTCTTCCCTGCCTCCATGTCGTTCCCTTCCTAGGCCTCGCCGTCGTCCACCGCCCTGGTGCTCTCGGCGCGGCCTGGTCAACGTGGTCAACAACCGACATGCATCTGAAGTTGATCAGACGTGGAGGGGCTGACAGCTGGGTCCACGGCCGCACGCAAGGAAATGCCTCCTTATTATGCGCAAAATAATGATTCCTCCACCTGACATCTGGGACCCATCGAAAGGGCCTCTGTATTTCGTGAAAAAAATGTTACCGCCACTGACAGCTTGGACCCACCAGCTATATCTTCGCACGGAAGGAAGTTCCTCCTTATTACGCACAAAAAAGTGATACTCCCCCTGCTAGCTGGGACCCAGTATAGTGGCAGGCTGCCTTGTGGGCCTACTAAGTTGACGAGGACGGAGGGCTTTGTCAACTTAGTCTATATGCATGATTCTAGCTCCAGTGACCGTACGATGTCCATCCAACGGCCGTAGTGCTTCTTCAACCTCTGGTCTTCTTGCTCCAGCCTCCCAAACCAGCGCCGGTCGTTCCTCGTGCTCCTGCTTCAGAGTCGGGCTGCGATGCGGCGGAGGCCTCATCGCCCCCTACTACTCCCACCGCTGGCCAGGCCATCCCTCTACTCACCCACAGCCCCTGTTATTTTGAAGTGACGGCAGCCTCACACCGCAGCGAACCAGTGAACCCTCATACTCCTCTACGCGTGGGCATCCACTGCCGCGTCTTCCCCGGATCCACGTCGTCCCCTTCCTAGGCCTCGCCGTCGTCCACCGCCCTGGTGCTCTCGGCGCGGCGTGGTCAACGTGGTCAAGGAACAGCTTCCATCGGACGTGGACTGTACGTGGAGAGGCCGATAGCTGGGTCCACGGCCGCTACAAGGAAGTGCCTCCTTATTACGCGCAAAATAATTATTCCTCTACCTGACAGCGGGGACCCACCGGACGGGCCACCGTATTTCAAGAAAAAACGTTTTCCCTGACTACTGGGACCCACCAGCTACATCTTCGCACGCAAGGAAGTGCGTCCGAAAAAAAAACGATTCGCCCCCCTGACTACTGGGACCCACCAGCTACATCTTCGCACGTAAGGAAGTGCCTGACAGTCGGGACCCACCTGGTCAAAGCGTATGTAGCGTTGTCATTCTGGTCGCGAACGTACGCATATTACCGGGTCGATGTAGAGGCGCCGACGTGTCATAGTAGAGGCGCCGACGTACCATCTACACGCACGCATAACGGCGGCAGTGCAAGAAAGAAATACGTCCCACGCACGTATACATACTGGAGGTCTCGAACGCCTACTCGCGCATACGTACGGCCAGGGCTCGTGTACATGGCTTGGTCGGAACGGAGAAACAACGTCGTCGTCGTGTTCATGGGAAGCCAACCGGCTGGGTCGGAAAGGAATGCATCGTCGTGTTCATCGGGAGGGCTTGGACGGAACAGCCGATGGAAACGAGGCCTAGCGTACCGCAGAACGGAGGAAACGGCCTTGTGTTCGATCGGCCACATTCAAAACGGGATCCTGTTCATCGGGAGGGGTCTGGCGTACCGCAAAACGGAGGAAACGGACCTCCTACGTTCGAAACGGGGTCCTGTTGATCGGGAGGGGTGTGGCATACCACAAAACGGAGGAAACAGACTTGTGTTGAAGCGCTACGGTGGAAACGGGGGTCCTGTTCATCGGGAGGGGTGTGGCGTACCGCAAAACGGGACTCCACGGGATATTGTTCATCTCCACCGTCGACCCCCTCCAGCCTCCACGGGCTACTGTTCATCCACCGTCGACCTCCTCCATCATCCACCTGCGACTGTTCATCCACGGGCTCCTGTTCATCCAGCCTCCACCGCGCGCTACTCCACCGGCTACTGTTCAACCAGCCCTCTCCATGGGATCCTGTTCAACCACCCCTCCACGGGCTACTGTTCATCCTGCCCTCCACCGTCTACTGTTCATCCTGCCCTTCACGGGGTGGTCCTGTTCATCCTGGCCTTCACAGGGTCCTGTTCATCCAGCCCCAACCGGCTCGAACGATCAGGGTCATGTTCATCCACCCCCACCGGGAACTGTTCATCCAAACCCCCCAGCAACGCTCACTGTTCATCCAGAGGCAACACCACGGGGTCCTGTTCATCCACCCCCAGAGGGAACTGTTCATTCAAACCCCACCAGCAACACTCACTGTGCACCCAGAGGCAACATCGATCGACTTCAGTCACTAGCAGTAGCGAAGGAATCGCTCAATCGGGTTCAGTTAACAGCCATCGATCGATCGCTCGGGTTCATTAACGCGTAGCCTACAGTGCAATCACTCGGCTTCAGTTAGAGCCCAACGCCTCGCACCCACGCGCGTGCGTGTACAAGAAAAACGCGCATCGCTCGGCCCCGACCACCCACCATAACCGGGAACACCCCGATATTTTCCTCGCCCTCGCTTCTACCACGGTTTTTTCCGTCATGGACGGCCCAAAGAATGTCATGCAGCTGCGTCTCTGGCCCGCCCAGGACGAAAGGCCCATTTTCTATCATGATTTTTTTCATAGAAGTAGGACCCTGTAACACCCCGGATGTAACTTTCCATTTGTAACTCCAACTCTTGCCATTTTCGGCATTGTGATATGATATTCCCTCCGTGGTTGGGTTTTTCTTCATTTTGCATTTTGTCCATGTCATGTATTTCATATCATGTCACCATGTGCATCGCATTTGCATACGTGTTCATCTCATGATTCCGAGCATTTTTCCGTTGTCCGCTTTTGCAATCCGGCACTCCTATCTCCCCGGCGGCCCCTTTTACGCTTTTTCCGTGTGCGGTACTAAACCTTCTCGAAATGGACCGAGGTTTGTCTAGTGGCCTTGGTATACCACCCGTAGACCACCGGTCAAGTTTCGGTCATTTGGAGCTCGTTTGGTACTCCAACGGTTCACCGTGACTCTCGCATAGGCCTCTTTCAAGTTGCAGCCCAACACCCTCCAAAACAGCCCAATAACCCATCTAAGTCACTTCCATGCTCTCCTTCGTTCGATCACGATCGTGGGCGAAAACTACACCTCTTTGGACTCTCCTAGCTCCTCTATGCCTATTTAAACACCTCCCCATTCCAATCCGGATCTTCCTCCCGAAACCCTAGAAAACCGTCGCGCGCGGACACGTCCGCCGCCCGCGGACACCTCGTGCCGCCGCCCAGCGCCAATCGGGGGCCGCCACGTGGCGCCGCCGCCGCCGCGCCATGAGCCCATGAGGCCAGCCGCCCGGCCGATTCGGGCGCTCGCCGCCTCCGCCCGCTTCGCCGCCGCCGCGAGCCGGGCAGCGCCCGCTCGCCAGCGCCCGCCCGCCGCCCAGCGCGCCTCTCTCCGCCCGCCAGCGCCTTCGCCGCGCCCGATCCGGCGCCTATAATATTGTAGATCCATTGTTAATTTGTGGCAGTTTCAACGTGTTGTAACTTTGCATCTGTAGATCCATTTTGCGCCTATAATATGTCAAAGTGTTCGCCTCGAAGAGTAGATCATTTCATCTCATTGCATCATTTTCATTTGAGCTCACCTTGATGCCCGAAATGCTGTTGGAAGAGTGCTATGTGATGTTAGTTTCTGTTTCTTAACAGAACTTGCACTTTTGTTATTTTTGCCATGATTGATATGTGCACCCTATGAATTGGAGTCCTACATGTGTTTTGTAATATGCCATGCCATCTTTCCAGGGGTGTATGACATGTATTTTTGTGATCTATGTGGTGACTAGCACAAGCATGCAAAGTAGGTGTCCTGATGTTGCTGTTTTCAGCCCTGTTTAGCTGATATTTTGATGCCATGTTAACTTGATGCTATCGAGAGATCCATGCATATTTTGAGATACTTCAGTAAGGATGTTTTGTTAAACATGTCTTCATCTAACCATCCATGTCCTTGTTTGCAATTATGGAGTACCATAGATTGAGTCAATCGAGCTCTACTTTTGCTATAAAATGTTTCCTGGCAGATTGTTTACATGTTATTCAATTTTGCCAAGGTTGTGGTGGTTGATCCAAGTATGCTATGTTATTGTTCTTGCCATGTATGTCTTCTATGCCATGTCTTCTTGATGTATGTATGCTTAGTTTATCATTTAAGGCTCTGTAGTGAGGTCATCGAGCTCTTAAACATGCCTACTTGTTATCAGTTTTTGACATGCCATGTTGCTGAATCTGTTAACGAAACTTTCAATATTGACATGGGTGTTACTATATTTTCGGATCCTTTTTGGCTTATGGTCAGTAAGGTACTTTTCTTCTATGCTTTGAGTAGATTCATGCCATACCTTGTTTTGCTATTTTAAGTTCCTGTAGCATGTAGTTTTGCTGCTCTAAACATTGCCACCTGATGCTGTTTTTGCCATGTCCAGCCTGATATTTTGTGCACTTTTGCCATGCTTGTTTGAACCTGTTATGATGTGATTTAGTGAAGCTCAGTGCTCATCTTTTGTCAAGCATCTTGTGTAGAGCACTGCCATGTACTTTGTTGATACGTTTGGGTGCAGTAGCTTAATTATTTGTTGCTCGCTAAGTGGCATCATGCTGTTAATGGCAGATTTGTGCCATTCTTGTTTTGCTTGTCATTTCCAAACCGTGCATCCGATTCGGTGATCTTTATATCGATTTCGACGAAATCATCTCATCTTTCCAGTGGCATACTTGGTTTGCCAAGTTGATGCCTGGTTCATCATTTCCTTCCGGAGCGCCGTGATACGCATTGCATATCACATCCGCATATCATGCCATGTTTTGCATCATGTTGATTGTGCATTGCACCGTGATTTATTGTGGTTCCTTTGTTTGTGTTGCTTTGGGTAGAGCCGGAGACGAGTACGTGAACGAGGACCCTGTTGAGAACGCTTACGAGGATCAAGCTTTCGACAACTCGAGAACATTGCGTGCAAGATGACCATACCCTCGAAATCACTTACATCTTTGCTATGCTAGATGCTCGCTCTTTTGCTATGCCTATGCTGCCATGCCTACCACTTGCTATATCATGCCACCCATATTGCCATGTCAGCCCTAACCATCCTTTTCCTAGCAAACCGTTGATTGGCTATGTTACCGCTTTGCTCGGCCCCTCTTATAAGCGTTGCTAGTTGCAGGTGAAGATGAAGTTGGTTCATTGTTGGAACATGGAGATGTTGTTCCTTGTTGGAACATGTTTACTTGTTGGGGATATCACAATATAAATATCTGCTAAAATTAATACAAATATATACTTGGTAAAGGGTGGAAGGCTCGGCCTTATGCATGTTGATATGTTCCACTCTTGCCACCCTAGTTTCCGTCACACAGGTGTTATGTTCCTTGATTTCGCGTTCCTTACACTGTTGGGTGATTTATGGGACCCCTTGACAGTTCGCTTTGAATAAGACTCGTCCAAAGCAAGGCCCAACTTTGGTTTTACCATTTGCCACCTAAGCCTTTTTCCCCGGTTTTCGCGAGCCCGAGGGTCATCTTATTTTAAACCCGGGCCAATGCTCCTCGAGTGTTGGTCCAAACTAGAGCACCGTCTTGGGACCATTCCTGGGCAACTTGGATTACGTCGGTTCCTCAGACGCTTAGCTTATCCGGTGTGCCACGAGAACGAGATATGTGCAGCTCCTATCGGGATTTGTCGGCACAATCGGGCGGCTTTGCTGGTCTTGTTTTATTCTTGTCGAAATGTCTTGTAGTCCGGGATTCCGAGATTGATCGGGTCTTCCGGTAGAAGGAATATCCTTCGTTGACCGTGAGAGCTTATAATGGGCTAAGTTGGGACACCCTGCAGGGTAATATCTTTCAAAGCCGTGCCCGCGGTTATGAGGCAGATGGGAATTTGTTAATGTCCGGTTGTAGAAAACCCGAAGTTGACCTCAATTAAAATACACATCCACAAGGTGTGTAACCGTGATGGTCTCTTCTCGGCGGAGTCCGGGAAGTGAACACGGTGTTGGAGTTATGTCGGCGTAAGTAGTTCAGGATCACTTCTTGATCGCTACTAGCTTCACGTCCGTGCTTTGCTCCTCTTCTCGCTCTCTTTGTAAGTAGCCACCATATATGCTAGTCGCTTGCTGCAGCTCCACTATACTACTCTGTCCTTCCTATAAGCTTAAATAGTCTTGATCTCGCTGGTGTGAGATTGCTTTGAGTCCCGTGACTCACGGATACTTCCAAAACAGTTGCAGGTTCCGACGATGCCGGTCAGGGTGACTCAACCGAACTCAAGTGGGAGTTCGACGAGGAACGTGGTCGTTACTATGTGTCTTTTCCAGATGATCAGTAGTGGTGCCCAGTTGGGACGATTCGGGGATCTGTGTAGCATTTTGGGGTATATTCTTTATTTTGGTTCCGTAGTCGGACCTTGAGTGTACTCTGAATGATGGATTTTTATTTATGTATTGTGTGAAGTGGCGACTGTAAGCCAACTATGTATCTCTTTCCCTTATTTAATACATGGGTTGTGTGAAGATTACCTCACTTGCGACATTGCTTTCAATGCGGTTATGCCTCTAAGTCGTGCCTCGACACGTGGGAGATATAGCCGCATCGAGGGCGTTACAAGTTGGTAATCAGAGCCTTCCCGACTTAGGAGCCCCTACTTGATTGTTTGCTTTGGCGTTGTTGAGTCTAGAATGGAAAAATGTTTTGAGTCTTAGGATTATATATATCGGAGAGTAGGATTCTTTTACTTCCCGGTCCCTTCGTCAGCTCTGTGAGGTATCCCGACGTAGTGTTTTGACTCTTCTCTCCTCAAATTTCACTAAAAAAAATTTTTTAGGATCACGTGGGTATCTTGGAATCGTTCCGATGGTTTTGTGACGAGAACATTGTTCTTGGTGCCTCCTGACATTTAGGGGTTGTGGCAGTGTCCCGGGGAGTTGAGCTCCGAGGTGTTGTCGTCACAATTTTATCGTTGCGCTTTTGGAATACACGAGTTTTGCCGACATCGAAATCTCTTTTGTGCAGTTGTTGGTGAGATAACCGATAGCCCGATCGAGGCGAAAAGTGGAGTATTGCCATGACTTGTATAACGGATGTTTTCAAGGTCGAGGTACACGATTTCCGAGGATTTCTTGGTTATGTGTTGACGGATGGATACAATTTGGATCTAGGTATTGTTAGTTTGGGTGATATATTTTGTGTCCCTGTATCCCCAACACCAGATTGCATAACCAGAAAGTTTCGGGAGTTTATAGGTGGGAATTCTAGTAGCTTACGGTGATTTCTTTCCGGCGGATGTATGATTTGAGATTGGGGTCCAACGTCTAGTGGTCAGCCCATTCACGGTCGATTCTGATGGTCGCGAGGCGTCTTAAAGAATCCTTGGCTATGCTGATTCGGGACGTCTTGTTAGTCATTCATGACGGTCGCTATCGTCAGGTCCGTCGTGTGGGCCCCACCGCGAACACTTTGGGCGAAATCTCTATCATGTGTTTTTTCCGGCTCATTCTAGAAGCCAACCTTTTTTGTTTTCAGTTGTGATATTCGATTTGTTTCTAAGACAGATGTTGTTTCCATATCTTTATCTAAGTGGCTTCTCACCTTAATGGACGTGTGATGATTAACTTTGGAATTCATTCGTTCATTCTTGTTCGAATGTTTATTGTGAAGACTATATGTTGCAATTTCTATCCGTTGATTCTACTTATCTTTTGTCTATCAAAGGACTAACGGATGTCACCCTCTTCAGGATGGCTCCGCCAACGCGTATGAATCCGGATCGCAATGATGGGGATCAGTCGAATCCTCCACCTCCACCTCCGCCTCCAGAGGCACGGCAAGCTATCATGGCAGCCACCAATGCCAATGCTCAAATGATTTTGCAGCTCTTGCAAGAACGTACTTCAGGGCAAGGCAATCAAGGAAATCAAGGTCAAGGCAACAATCAGCCGCACTTTGCTACTCTCGATCGGTTCCTCGCTAATCAGCGAAGTCTTTCGGTTTACGTGTCGAGGCCACAGACGCAGACGATAGTCTTGTGGACATATGCAAGCATTTTGATAGTATCAAAGACAGACCTGAGGACTTTTTAAAGTTTGAATCGTTTCAACTCAAGGATCAAAGGCTTTGAGTGGTACCCGACAATACAAAGATTCCAGAGGAGGTCGTGTCATTACAGGATGAGTTCCGCCCGTGATTTCGTGAGCTCATCACATTCGAAAAGTGTTTTTGAGAGCAAGCGTGAGGAGTTCCGCAATCTCAAGCAAGGCAACATGTCTGTCTATCAATACAATATCCAGTTCGAGAAGCTTGCCTGCTTTTGCTAAGAAAGACGTGCACGATGAAAAGAGTATGATCTATCAATTCAGAGGTGGTGCGAGAGAAGATCTGCAATTAGCTCTTGTGCTTTTTGAGCGATTAAGTATGATGATTTCTACAACATGGCCTTTGAAGCAAGAAGCTGCCCAGCTCAAATGTGAGGCTTCTAAGAAGAGAATCAGGGATGCAGTTCAGTCTTCTTCTTCCTCTCAAGTGGCAGCTAAGCAGAAGTTTTACCTTCCTCCTCCTCCGTTCCGTCGGCCTTACCAAATGAGAAGAACTTCAGGTGGCCGTGGATCTTCCCACCCACCCAACCCAAGCTATCAGAACAAGTCTAATTCTCAAGCTCCAAGGTCAAGTGCTCCTTACCACCGTCCGCTCTCCTCGAGGTGACTTGCAACAAATGTCAGCAGAAAGGTCACTATGCGAACAAATGCTTCAACCAGAGGCGTCTTCCGCCTCCTCCTCCGTGAAATCTTCCAGCAATGCAGTGGTCAAGCATAATCCCAAGGCTGCCAAGGTGAATATGATGAATGCAGCTCAAGCAGAGGAATCTTCTGATGTGATAATGGGTAATCTTCCAGTTAATGATATTCCTGCAAAAGTCCTATTTGATACTGGTGCATCGCATTGTTTCATGTCTAGATCTTTTGTTGCAAAGCATGATTTCATTTCGGAAATGCTGGAAAAACCCTTGGGAGTTGTTTCTCCAGCCTCTTCTATGAGGGCTACCACAAGGATTCCGGATGTTTCTATCAAGATGGGCGATTATAGATTTTTGGCTAAACCATTTGTCCTTGGTGACTCGGATATTGATCTTATTCTCGGAATGGACTGGCTTTCTCAGCACAAAGCTCAGCTTGATTGTGCTGCCAGGGAAATTCAATTGACTCACTCTTCTAATGATGTGATCATCTATGCCCTTCGTGATGAAACCATTCGGTTGTTTTCTCTCAATGAGAAGGGCGAACTGAATGCCATCTCTCAGATTCCAGTCGTTTGTGAGTACCAAGATGTCTTTCCAGAAGAGCTTACGGGTATGCCTCCTCATCGGCCAGTTGAGTTCGTTATTGATCTTGAGCCTGGCACTGAACCCTTTGCAAGCGTCCATACAAGCTCGGACCTAATGAGCTGAAGGAATTGAAGAAGCAGCTCGATGAACAAGAGCGTCTGGGTTTGATCAGACCGAGTTCATCTCCTTGGGGTTGTGGTGTTCTTTTTGTCCAGAAGAAGGATGGCACGGACCGACTTTGCGTCGATTACTGTCCATTGAATAAGAAGACAATCAAGAACAAGTATCCACTTCCCAACATCAATGAGCTTTTCGAGCAACTCAAAGGTGCTAAAGTGTTCTCTAAGCTTGACCTTCGTATGGGTTATCATCAGATTCGCATTCGTGAACAAGATATTCCCAAGACAGCATTCAGAACAAGCTTTGGTTCTTATGAATATCTTGTCATGTCTTTTCGGCCTCGTCAATGCTCCTCCAACATTCTCTCGGATGATGAATTTCATCTTCAACCCCTACACCAATGAATTCGTCTTGGTCTATCTTGATGATATTTTGGTCTTCTCCAAGAATAAGAAGGATCATGCCAAACATTTGCGATTGGTGCTAGACAAACTCGTAGAGTATCAATTCTATGCGAAGTTCTCCAAATGTGAATTTTGGCTTGATGAAGTGCTTTATCTTGGTCATATCATCTCCGCCAAGGGCATCGCTATTAATCCCGAGAAGGTGTCCGCAATTGTGAATTGGGAACCTCCTCGAGAATGTCAAGCGACTCCATGATTTTCTTGGTCTTGCAAGCTATTGCGAAGATTCGTTGAGAATTTCTCCAAGATTGCAAAGCCTCTTTCCAACCTCCTCGAAGCATGTGAAGTATGTCCGGTCTCCCGAGTGTGATGTTGCTTTCAATAACCTCAAAGAGAAACTCGTCACAGCTCCTGTCTTGACTCCTCTGATGAATCCAAGCCATTTGAAGTTTTACGTGATGCTTCTCTTCAAGGTCTCGGTCTTTGTGTTAATGCAAGAGAAGAGAGTTGTGGCTTATACCTCTCGCCAGTTGAAGCCCAACGAAAAGAACTACCCCACTCACGCATCTTGAGTTGGCGGCAGTTGTCCATGCATTGATAACGTGGAGACATCTCTTGTTGGGAAGGAAAGTGGACATTTTCACCGATCACAAGAGTCTCAAGTACATCTTCACTCAACCCAACCTCAACCTCGAGCAGACTCGATGGGTCGAAATGATTCAAGAGTACAACCCAAGTATTGAATATACTCCGGCAAGGCCAATGTCATTGCAGATGCTTTGAGCGGGAAGGCTTATCGCAGCAGTCTAATCCTCAAGCCCTTTCGGCCGGATCTTTGTGAAGCTTTCCAAGCTGAATCTTCAAGTTGTTCCTCAAGGCTTTCTTGCCAACCTCATAGTCTCTCCTACTTTGGAAGATCAGATTCGTGAGGCTCAACTTACGGATACCATGGTGAAAAAGGTGAAACGTGGTATCGACAAGGGCATTTCCAAGTACAAGTGCTTCCACGTTGATGACAAAGATACTCTTTTCTTCGAGGACCGGATTGTGGTTCCTAAGGGTGATCTCTGAAAAGTCATTATGAACGAGGCTCACAATTCGCTTCTATCCATTCATCACGGAAGTACGAAGATGTACCATGATCTCAAGCAATCATATTGGTGGACTCGAATGAAGCGAGAAATTGCTCAATTCGTGAATGAGTGTGATGTCTGCAGAAGAGTGAAAGCAGAACACCAAAGACCAGCTGGTCTCCTTCAACCTCTTGCTATTCAGAATGGAAGTTTGATCATATCGAGATGGACTTTGTGACTGGTTTTCCCAAGTCCAAGCGTGGGAATGTTGCTATCTTCATTGTCATTGACAAGCTTACTAAAGTGGCTCATTTTCTTCCTATCAAAGAATCCATCACAGCAGCTCAGTTGGCAGAGCTATACACCTCCAGGATTGTCTCCTTGCACGGCATTCCACAATTGATCTCTTCAGACCGTGGCAGCATCTTTACCTCCAAGTTCGGGATTCTTTTGAAGGCCATGGGCACCAACATTCGTTTGACACAGCTTTCCATCCTCAAACAAGTGGCCAAGTCGAGCGAGTTAATCAAATCCTTGAAAGATATGCTCAGGGCTTGTGTCATTTCTTTCGGTATGAAGTGGGAAGATTGTCTTCCATATGCCGAGTTCTCCTACAACAACAGCTTCCAAGCGAGTTCGGGCAAGGCCCCATTCAAAATTCTCTATGGCAGAAAGTGCCGTACTCCTCTCAATTGGTCTCGAGACAGGTGAACGCCAACTTCTTGGCAATGACTTGATCACGAAGCGGAAGAAATGTGCCAAGTCATTCGTGAGAATCTCAAAGCCGCGCAATCGCGCGGAAGAGCTATTATGATGATAAGCACCGTGATGTGGCTTTTGAAATCGGAGACCATGTCTACCTCCGCGTCTCTCCAATGAAAGGCACTCGCCGCCCGGTATCAAAGGGAAGCTTGCCCCTAGATACGTGGGTCCTTTCAAGATAATTGGCAAAAGAGGCGATCTCGCCTATCAACTTGAGCTTCCATCCAACTTTGCAAACGTGCACGATGTGTTTCACGTGTCACAGCTTCGCAAGTGCTTCAAGACTCCTGAACGCACTATCAACTTCAAGAGATTGACCTTCAAGAAGATCTCTCTTATCATGAGCACCCGTTGCTATTCTTGAAGAAACCGAGCGCAAGACTCGCAACAAGTCAATCAAATTCCTGAAAGTGAAGTGGTCACACCATTCCGACCGAGAAGCTACAGGGAGCGCGAGGATCACCTCCGTTCGAATATCCGGAGTTCTTTCAGTCCTAGATCTCGGGACGAGATCCTCTTGTAGTGGTGGAGTGTTGTAACACCCCGGATGTAACTTTCCATTTGTAACTCCAACTCTTGCCATTTTCGGTATTGTGATATGATATTCCCTCCGTGGTTGGGTTTTTCTTCATTTTGCATTTTGTCCATGTCATGCATTTCATATCATGTCACCATGTGCATCGCATTTGCATACGTGTTCATCTCATGATTCCGAGCATTTTTCCCGTTGTCCGTTTTGCAATCCGGCACTCCTATCTCCCCCGGCGGCCCCTTTTACGTTTTTCCGTGTGCGGGTACTAAACCTTCTCGAAATGGACCGAGGTTTGTCTAGTGGCCTTGGTATACCACCCGTAGACCACCGGTCAAGTTTCGGGTCATTTGGAGCTCGTTTGGTACTCCAACGGTTAACCGTGACTCTCGCATAGGCCTCTTTCAAGTTGCAGCCCAACACCCCTCCAAAACAGCCCAATAACCCATCTAAGTCACTTCCATGCTCTCCGTCGTTCGATCACGATCGTGTGGTAAAACTACACCTCTTTTGGACTCTCCTAGCTCCCTCTATGCCTATTTAAACACCTCCCCATTCCAATCCGGATCTTCCTCCCGAAACCCTAGAAAACCGTCACATGGCGTCGGACACGTCCGCCGCCCGCCCGGACACCTCGCGCCGCCGCCCAGCATGTCAGGCACGCCCGCGCCGCCGCCGCGCCGCCGCCATGAGCGCCTTGAGCCAGCCCGGCCAGCCCCGGGCCGATCCGCTCCGCCGCCTCCGCCCGCCCGCTTCGCCGCCGCCCCACCGGGCAGCGCCAGCTCCGCCAGCGCCCGCCCGCCCGGCAGCGCGCCTCTCCGCCCGCCAGCGCGCCTTCGCCCGCGCCCGTCCGTAGCCGCCGCCCGCCGAGCCGGCCCGGCCTCGCCGACCCGGCCGCCAGCGCTCCTCCCGCCGGCGACCTCCCTGCCTCCTCCTCCGGCGACCTCGGCCGCCCGCGCCGATCCGATCCGGCCGGCACCGATCCGGCCCGATCCGGCCTCGGGACGAGAGCCCGTTGACCTCTCTCTCCCCTCCAGTTTTCTCTAAGTCTTTTGCATCTATAGTTAATTTGTGGCATTTTCAACGTGCTGTAACATTGCATCTGTAGATCCATTTTGCGCGTATGATATGTCAAATTGTTCGCCTCGAAGATTAGATCATTTCATCTCATTGCAGCATTTTCATTTGAGCTCACCTTGGTGCCCGAAATGCTGTTGGAAGAGTGCTATGTGATGTTAGTTTCTGTTTCTTAACAGAACTTGCACTTTTGTTATTTTTGCCATGATTGATGTGTGCACCCTATGTATTGGAGTCCTACATGTGTTTTGTAATATGCCACGCCATCTTTACAGGGATGTATGCCATGTATTTTTGTGATCTATGTGGTGACTAGCACAAGCATGCAAAGTAGGTGTCCTGATGTTGCTGTTTTCAGCCCTGTTTAGCTGATATTTTGATGTCATGTTAACTTGATGCTACCGAGAGATCCATGCATATTTTGAGATACTTCAGTAAGGATGTTTTGTTAAACATGTCTTCATCTAACCATCCATGTCCTTGTTTGCAATTATGGAGTACCATAGCTTGAGTCAATCGAGCTCTACTTTTGCTATAAAATGTTTCCTGGCAGATTGTTTACATGTTATTCAATTTTGCCAAGGTTGTGGTGGTTGATCCAAGTATGCTATGTTATTGTTCTTGCCATGTATGTCTTCTATGCCATGTCTTCTTAATGTATGTATGCTTAGTTTATCATTTAAGGCTCTGTAGTGAGGGCATCGAGCTCTTAAACATGCCTACTTGTTATCAGTTTTTGACATGCCATGTTGCTGAATCTGTTAACGAAACTTTCAATATTGACATGGGTGTTACTATATTTTCTGATCCTTTTTGGCTTATGGTCAGTAAGGGACTTTTGTTCTATGCTTTGAGTAGATTCATGCCATACCTTGCTTTGCCATTTTAAGTTCCTGTAGCATGTAGTTTTGCTTCTCTGAACATTGCCACCTGATGCTGTTTTTGCCATGTCCAGCCTGATATTTTGTGCATTTTTGCCATGCTTGTTTGAACCTGTTATGATGTGATTTAGCGAAGCTCAGTGCTCATCTTTTGTCAAGCATCTTGTGTAGATCACTGCCATGTACTTTGTTGATACGTTTGGGTGCAGTAGCTTAATTATTTGTTGCTCGCTAAGTGGCATCATGCTGTTAATGGCAGATTTGTGCCATTCTTGTTTTGCTTGTCATTTCCAAACCGTGCATCCGATTCCGGTGATCTTTATATCGATTTCGACCGAAATCATCTCATCTTTCCAATGGCATACTTGGTTTGCCAAGTTGATGCCTGGTTCATCATTTCCTTCCGGATCGGCGCATACGCATTGCATATCACATCCGCATATCATGCCATGTTTTGCATCATGTTGATTGTGCATTGCACCGTGATTTATTGTGGTTCCTTTGTTTGTGTTGCTTTGGGTAGAGCCGGAGACGAGTACGTGAACGAGGACCCTGTTGAGAACAGCCACGAGGATCAAGCTTTCGACAACTCGAGAACATTGCTGCAAGATGACCATACCCTCGAAATCACTTCTATCTTTGCTATGCTAGATGCTCGCTCTTTTGCTATGCCTATGCTGCCATGCCTACCACTTGCTATATCATGCCACCCATATTGCCATGTCAGCCCCTAACCATCCTTTTCCTAGCAAACCGTTGATTGGCTATGTTACCGCTTTGCTCAGCCCCTCTTATAGCGTTGCTAGTTGCAGGTGAAGATGAAGTTGGTTCCTTGTTGGAACATGGAGATGTTGTTCCTTGTTGGAACATGTTTACTTGTTGGGGATATCACAATATAAATATCTGCTAAAATTAATACATCTATATACTTGGTAAAGGGTGGAAGGCTCGGCCTTATGCCTGGTGATTTGTTCCACTCTTGCCACCCTAGTTTCCGTCATACCGGTGTTATGTTCCTTGATTTCGCGTTCCTTACACGGTTGGGTGATTTATGGGACCCCTTGACAGTTCGCTTTGAATAAGACTCGTCCAAAGAAGGCCCAACTTTGGTTTTACCATTTGCCACCTAAGCCTTTTTCCCCGGTTTTCGCGAGCACGAGGGTCATCTTATTTTAAACCCCGGCCAATGCTCCTCTCGAGTGTTGGTCCAAACTAGAGCACCGTCTTGGGACCATTCTGGGCAACTTGGATTACGTCGGTTCCTCAGACGCTTAGCTTATCCGGTGTGCCACGAGAACGAGATATGTGCAGCTCCTATCGGGATTTGTCGGCACAATCGGGCGGCTTTTGCTGGTCTTGTTTTATTCTTTGTCGAAATGTCTTGTAGTCCGGGATTCCGAGATTGATCGGGTCTTCGGTAGAAGGAATATCCTTCGTTGACCGTGAGAGCTTATAATGGGCTAAGTTGGGACACCCTGCAGGGTAATATCTTTCGAAAGCCGTGCCCGCGGTTATGAGGCAGATGGGAATTTGTTAATGTCCGGTTGTAGAAAACCCGAAGTTGACCTCAATTAAAATACACATCAACAGCGTGTGTAACCGTGATGGTCTCTTCTCGGCGGAGTCCGGGAAGTGAACACGGTGTTGGAGTTATGTCTCGGCGTAAGTAGTTCAGGATCACTTTTTGATCGCTACTAGCTTCACGTCCGTGCTTTGCTCCTCTTCTCGCTCTCTTTTCTTGAAGTAGCCACCATATATGCTAGTCGCTGCTGCAGCTCCACTATACTACTCTGTCCTTCCTATAAGCTTAAATAGTCTTGATCTCGCGGGTGTGAGATTGCTGAGTCCCGTGACTCACAGATACTTCAAAACAGTTGCGAGGTTCCGGCGATGCGGTGCAGGTGACTCAACCGAACTCAAGTGGGAGTTGACGAGGAACGTGGTCGTTACTATGTGTCTTTTCGAGATGATGATCGATAGTGGTGCCCAGTTGGGACGATTCGGGATCTGTGTAGCATTTTGGGGTATCTTCTTTATTTTGGTTCCGTAGTCGGACCTTGAGTGTACTACGAATGATGGATGTTTATTTATGTATTGTGTGAAGTGGCATTTGTAAGCCAACTATGTATCTCTTTCCCTTATTTAATACATGGGTTGTGTGAAGATTACCTCACTTGCGACATTGCTTTCAATGCGGTTATGCCTCTAAGTCGTGCCTCGACACGTGGGAGATATAGCCGCATCGAGGGCATTACAGACCCCACCACATCTATGATGATACCGTGTTTTGTCATAATTATTGTCAAAGAAGTGTCATATTTATGACATAATTTTTTTCGTTCGTCCCAAAATGTCACGGATGTGTCTTTTTTTGTAGTGTAAGTAATCAGAGAAGCCTCCCCCAAGCTTGTGGGAGACTCTCTTCTTCAATTTGCACAAAATTATATATTTCCCTTAAGGCAGCTTGTTTCTTATGGGTGGGGAAATATTTAGCAGAGAAGTAATAAATGATATCCTGGGGACTACACACATAACCAGGATCAAGAGAATTAAACCATGTTTTAGCATCACCCTTTAATGAGAATGGAAATAATTTAAAGATATGTTAGTAACGAATATTTTCCTCATGAGTGAATAGGGTGGCTATATCATTTAATTTAGTAAGATGCGCCACAACAGTTTCAGTTTCATAGCCATAGAAAGGATCAGATTCAACCAAAGTAATTATCTCTAGATCGACAGAGAAATCATAATCCTTATCAGAAATACAGATAGGTGAAGTAGCAGAAGTAGGGTCATATTTCATTCTAGCATTCAAATATTTTTCTTTCAGCTTAGCTAATAGTTTCTTAAGATCATATCTATCCTTGCAAGCAAAAAGATCACTAGCAGTTTCTTCATCCATAACATAACCCTCAGAAACATCAGGCAATTCATATCTAGGGGTGAATCTTCATCATCACTTTCATCAATATTATCAGTTTCAATAATTTCATTCTCTCTAACCCTATCAAGTTGTTCATCAAGAAATTCACCTAGTGGCACAGTATTATCAAGCATAGAAGTAGATTCATTATAAATATCATGCAAAGCAGAAGTGGCATCATCGATAACATGCGACATATCAGACCTCCTCATGGCTCACGTCACAGGGACCTCACGAGGTGCCCCTCGCCTTGATCTCTCCGCTCCTCGCGAGCCAGCCTAGTGAAGCTGCCCCTCAGGAGGTATTGTGTCGCCCGCCTCACAAGGCTTGGCCCCTCGCGAGGGTCTTGAGTGTTTGCTGGTGAAGATGGGCCGTACTAGGCCGCTAGTGGAGCCACGCCATGGGCCGCAGGCAGGCAAGTCTTGGGACCCCCATTCCCAAAACACCGACAGTAGCCCCCGGGCCCAAGGCACGCCCGGACTTGGCTTCGAGGCGAAGCCAACGGGCAAGTGTGGGGTGCCGCCGGCCCCAACCACCTGCGTCCTTGATTGACGCATGGCAACTGACAGGATGTGGGCATCTCCGCTTCCATGCTGCCTCGGCAACTGCCAGACTGAAAAAAGGCTGGCGCGGGCCGCGCTGCCTTCATTGCTCCTCTTCGTCTTGCTCTAGATCCCCTTCCTTTCTTGTCGTTCCCAAAGACTCCAGATCCGCCCTAATCCTCCTTTGAGCCTACCACAAATGGCGCCCAATAAAGTTCTTGCTGCGGTCAAGAAGTAGGGTCATATTTCATTCTAGCATTCAAATATTTTTCTTTCAGCTTAGCTAATAGTTTCTTAAGATCATATCTATCCTTGCAAGCAAAAAGATCACTAGCAGTTTCTTCATCCATAACATAACCCTTAGAAACATCAGGCAATTCATATCTAGGGGTGAATCTTCATCATCACTTTCATCAATATAATCAGTTTCAATAATTTCATTCTCTCTAACCCTAGAAAGTTGTTCATCAAGAAATTCACCTAGTGGCACAGTATTATCAAGCATAGAAGTAGTTTCATTATAAATATCATGCAAAGCAGAAGTGGCATCATCAATAACATGCGGCATATCAGACCTCCTCATGGCTCACGTCACAGGGACCTCACGAGGTGCCCCTCGCCTTGATCTCTCCGCTCCTCGCGAGCCAGCCTAGTGAAGCTGCCCCTGAGGAGGTATTGTGTCGCCCGCCTCATGAGGCTTGGCCCCTCGCGAGGGTCTTGAGTGTTTGCTGGTGAAGATGGGCCGTACTAGGCCGCTAGTGGAGCCACGCCATGGGCCGCAGGCAGGCAAGTCTTGGGACCCCCATTCCCAAAACACCGACAGTAGCCCGCGGGCCCAAGGCGCGCCCGGACTTGGCTTCGAGGCGAAGCCAACGGGCAAGTGTGGAGTGCCGCCGGCCCCAACCACCTGCGGCCTTGATTGACGCATGGAAACTGACAGGACGTGGGCATCTCCGCTTCCACGCTGCCTCGGCAACTGCCAGACTGAAAAAAGGCTGGCGCGGTTTGTGCTGCCTTCATTGCTCCTCTTCGTCTTGCTCTAGATCCCCTTCCTTTCTTGTCGTTCCCAAAGACTCCAGATCCTCCCTAATCCTCCTATGAGCCTACCACAAATGGCGCCCAACAAAGTTCAGGCCGCCCCTCCGCCATCCTGGTACGAGCCTGCACTGAAAGCGCCAAGCGTCTCGGAGAAGAACCTGCCGCCACGCTTCTGAGGACGGCGGTGGGCATGAGAAGAGGAAAACCGCACTCCGGGTTGGCTCCACCGAGCGGGAGGCCTCGGGTAGCACTTTATATCCCTTCTTCGTGAGCATCTTCGTTGCGGGGTTGGTTCCCCCCTTCTCCGACTTCTTCTATTCCGTCCTCAGGCATTACAAGCTTCACGCCCTCCATCTTCATCCCAACTCCATCCTCCTTCTGTCGATCTTCATCTTCTATTGCGAGGCGTACGTTGGGGTGATGCCGTCCGTGGCGCTGCTGCGCCACTTCTTCCATCTCCGGATCAAGGACGGCCCCTACTTGGGGTGCGCCAACTTCGTTGCAGCCAACAAGACCAACGCGATCTCGAAGGCCAGGAAGAAGGCCGAGGGCTTCAGGAGCAAGTGGGCCCTAATGGATGCCAAGTGCTCTCACCCCCGGCTGGTGCTGCCGACGGAGATGCCCATGTATCACGACGGATGGTTCCGCGTGAAGCTCACCGACCCTCAGGTGGAGCTGGTGCTGGAGAGGATGACCGCCGACCTGAAGCCTGATGACCCAAAGGCGGCGAGGCTGACGGGGGCCATGATCGTCAAGGAGTTCATGGGGCAGCGCGTGGGCTCCCCTCCAGGCATGCTCGCGCCCCTTGTGGAAGCTCGGGGATGAAGGAGGCGACCTCCGCCTGCGTCCGGAGGCCCTGTCTGATGTGGAGCTGGGCACAGCCGTCCGCTCCATAGTTGGGGACGACCAGGGGTACCCATTGGACACCGTCGTTCCCCTGTAGCACCGCCCGGATGGGGCGAAGATTGCCACCGCCATGCCTGTCTTTGACGGGCATGGTCTTGTGACGCCGGCGCCCTCTGAGGCCCCGGCGGTGACGGTTCCGGTGGTGGTGTCCTCCGACTATTCTGGTGAGGAGGGGAGCAGTTCTCTATGGCCATCCCGGAGGGGTCTGGGGTGACCTCCCCTCCCCGCAAGGCCGATCTCTTCCGCGCCTTGCCTGTCGATGATGACACTGACGACCACCCAGTGAGGGAAGCCCTGCCACCTGCTGGGGTCACTACAAGGTCCAGGGTCTCCCTCTCGAGGAAGCCACCACCCGGTGTCCTGACGAAGAGCAGATCGGCGCTGATCGCTTGGGGTCACGCTTCTGCCTTGTCGCCGCCTGGAGCCACCATGGCCTCGCCGACTCCTGGGGCCCGCGTGCCAACGCCCCAGGCCGTGAGGCCCCCAGGCTCCGCACTTCTGAAGAGGTGGCGGGACTATGCTGCCGTGGACCTGTGAGTATCCTGCCCTGACCTTGCCCTTGCTCCTGCTTCCTTTGCGGCTTCCTGATGCTTCCTCCTTTTGCTGCTAGGTCGACGTCATCATTGAAGAAGAAGAAGGAGGGGGCGGACACATCCTCGGGGACCCAGCAGCCTGGCATGGCCGCACCTCCTCCAGTGCAGAAAGGTGGCGATGGTGCCCACACCTCTCCGTCCCTGTCTTCCTCGAGAGGCCCAAAGGAGTGTCTCCAGGGGAGAGTGACCCCTGACGCCACATCGGCTCCCGAGGCGCTTGTCCCCAGCTCGCTAGCCGAGGTGCCGCAGGCTCCGGAGCTCATGGCTTCTTCTCCCGCCACCGTCAACCTGGAGGTCTTGGCGATGACTCTGCCTTCTTCGACCGTCCCACCGCTAGTTCTTGATCCTTCTTCCTCACCTGACGCCCGGTAACATGACCTTTCTGCGCTGACCCGGCTGCTAGGCGATCTTCAAGGCGCCGACCGTCACCTGGTGGCCGGGCGCCTTCAGCTGATCTCTGGCTGGTTGCACTCCGATGCATCCGTCCGTGCGGCATTGAGCCAGGCCGCGGCGGCTTCCGAGAAGGACAAGCAGGCCACCGCCCAAGCCGTGGTTGTTCACGAGGTGGCGCTGAAGGACGCCGGGGCCACCCAGGATTGCTGCCGGTCGCTGGAGGCCGAGCTAGAGACCATGCGCAACGAGCGCGCAGCCGAGGCCCGCGACCGCAAGGCAGAGGAGGAGAAGATGAAGGCCCAGGAAGGCGCGGTCAATGGTCGTGATGCCGAACTGGAGTAGTCGGTGAGGGTGCAGGCCGCAGAGCGCAACCGCCTGGAGGAGCGGAGAAGAAGATGGAGGCTGAAAAGACCCTGCTGGAGGCCTGGGCGAAGATTCTTGCCGAGGACCGCGTGGCCTTCAATCCCTTGAGGAGAGATCCCGCAAAGCGCTGCGGGCACTTTACGAGAAGGGCTTGGAGAAGCCGCTATCGACACATGACGAAGGCACTGCCCAGCTACTTCCTTATCTCGTCGAGGCGCTCGAGGGTGTCATCGACGGGTTTGGCCCCATGGTGGAGGGGGAAGCCCGCGCGCTTTCTTCTTTGGCTCTAACGCGCGTCTTCAGCCACCTGCATCTTATAACCCCGGCGCCGACCTCGGTGAGCCGCTCGAGCCCGTGGAGGAGGCACGTTGCACAGTCGCCGCATCCGTGGAGGGTCAGGTGGAAGCCCTGTTGAAGAAGTTCCTCGCCATCGAGCCTGCGCCTCCTACCGATGGCCCTGCCGATCCTGCGGCCGAGGCCAACGACACGGCCGATGGTGTCGCTGCTAGCGGGAAGGCGCTCCCTGATGACGGCACCCAAGGCTGAAGAAAGGGCTTGCTGGCAAAGAACGAAACTCCTCGTTTTACTCTCCCGTGAGCTTTCCTGTGACATGAGACGTGCCTCGTGGAGGCGTTAAAACTCTGCTTGTCATTTGGGGGATGATATGTTGTGTAATAATTTATTTAGGTTCCACGATTTCCTTCTCGTTTGCTTGATGTTCTACGTCGGCAGGGCCCGACCCCGCGCATACCTCAGCCTCCATTGGGCCGTCCGGATCACCAGGACGGACCAAGGGGTGAGGGGCTATGTGGCCCGTTAGGCTCCTGAGTCACGATGCTCAGGAGTCCCCCTTGATGTTCAAACAGACCTTCATACCTGTCCTCACCGAGGTCCCGCTCAGGAGTGGTGCGCGATGACCAGGTCTGAGGGACCTGGCAGGGTGGCGTACGCTAGCCAGGGCTTGAGCGTAGACACTGATCCATGTGGCTCCCTGAGATTGGTACGGCCATGGGGCCGCCCTCAGTTGCTTATCACCAGCGTGGAGCGTAGCGCTTCCGCACTTGCACGGGCATAGCCACTCCTCGACCGTGTCGACTGCCAGCACAGAGCATGGTGCTTCCACTGGTGCGTGGGTGAGGGCTCCCTCTGAGTGGAGCCCCTGGGGCGTATACAACCCCGCACTGACACGTGGCTTGCACGACACGGCTAGACGAGGTGTGTCTGGGTACTCGTTAGCCGGTGCGGGACTCACGAGGCCCTACCTCAAGGCGGGTTGTGCCTGGTCTTGGTTCTTGATAGCTTCAGTGGTCCTGCGAGATGGTTAGGCAACCTGTGCTGGATGAATTTCCTGTGGCGATCCCATGAGAAGGCCAGACACCAACGACCCAAGGAGGTGACGTGAATGGGGCCGACCCGCCAGAGAGAGCTCAATCATTGAGTTTATCAATGCTGCAGGGACGGACCTGAGCACAGACGCCATGCCAAGCCTACTCATGCGCGGAATCCTAAGGAAAGACAACCGGCGTGTGGCTCCCGTGGCAACGAGGGAGGTCACTGGTGGGGTATCGAATTACCATATAAGCAGGTGATAGCCATAGATAACTCATGCAAGGAGACAAGCAAGTTTGGATAGATGTAAGAACGATACATGCCACTGGGATGAACCCAAGCGGCCTGGGGCAATGCAGCCCGAGGGGCGCCCCCGACTGATTAAGCTAAAGATGCAAAAGGATACAGGTCACGGGGGCGGACCCATGCGACTTGGGGGTAACGCTGCCCGAGGGGCGCCCCCAACTGAATGAACTAGAAAGAGTCACCTGATACCATTGTCGAAGGAGTGTTGAGGTAGCTGAAGGTCCGCGCTGAAGAGGTCGCTCCTCACGAGCCACCAGGGCCCTGAGCCTCAGGAGGCTCTGGGGCTCGGGTGGTTCCCTGAGGACCATCGCCATCTCTACCCGGACTGCGTGATGCCTGGCCTCCTGAGCTGCCATCATGCTCTGTAGATGACCCTAGTAGGTGACACCACGCTCGGCAGGCCAAATGGCATGCGAACATAGCTGTGAGGTGGGCCCTCGCACCGGCCAACGCGCGAAGGCCAGAAGCGCTCCTGAGATGCGGCCCTGTTGAGCCCTGGAATGTCGATGCAGGCGCACAACCTGCCATCCTCGCCAGGATGGGGAGCTACGCCGTGTGGTGGGCGGCGGTCGCCGCGTATGCTCCTTGCCTCTTGAAGCTCCTAGGTCGCCTTGACGAGGAACTCCTGAGCACCGGGCGCTCCTCGCCTAGCGCCCTCCTGAGGGAGACGTGCTGAGAAGCACGCCTCCACATGGTGCCCGAGCTCCTCCCTCGTGATGTTGGCTAGGTCTGAGGCCCTCTAGAAGAGAGCCCCCGAGCCTTGCCCGAGGAGGGCGCCGGGCGCGCCTTCCTATGCGAGGGAGGGAGGCTCCCCAGCTGTGGGCGTGATTTCTGAGGTGGTCCACTAGAGACGCCATTCCCCTGGGGCCCTAGATGGAGTAGATGTTTCTTCTTCTTGGGGATGGCCTCAGGAGGGTATAGGGTGCCTTCGTTGTCGGGGTCTTTGATTGTTGCGTCTTGGAAGGCGCGCTCCAGGGAGCACACCGCATCTCTTTCTTCGCAGGGGACCGTGATGACTCCGCTGCTTCCTGGAATTTTGAGGACGTTGTAGCCATGGTGGGTCACCGCCATGAACTTGGCCAATGATGTATACCCAAGGATGGCGTTGTACAGTAGGCGGACATGGGCGACGTCAAAGTCATTGAGCTCGGGCGGTAGTTGTTGCGCTGGCCGAAGGTGACAGGGAGGTGGACCTGCCCTATCGGGGTGGTGGAGCCGTCGGTCACTCCTGAAAAAGGATTGGTTGGCTGTAGCTGATCGTATGGCACTTGGAGGCTGTCAAACGTCTCGACGGATAGGACATTGAGCCCTGTGCCGCCATCGATGAGGGTCTTGGTGACTTGGACATTGCTGATGACGGGTGAGCAAAGCATTAGGAGGGCACCGGCAGTAGCCGCGCACTTGAGCTGGTCTGACGAGCTGAAGGTGATGGCGCACTTGGACCACCTGAGCGGGCTCGTCGCCTCAAGCCTGGGAAGGGCCGTGTTCACCTCACGAGAAAACTGCTTGAAGATGCACTGGGAAGCTGGGGCCTGAGCACCGCCCAAGATGCAAGCGATATCGTACGGCTCCTGGAAGCCCCAAGCCCCCTCGTCCTGATGGTGGTAGTTATTCCTTCTTGGCGGTGGCGGCAGTGAAGGGAGGCAGGATTACCCTGAGGATGGTCCTCACGAGGCTGGTCCCTCCAGGCGCCCTCACGAGGCTAGTGCTTCCAGTGGTTGTCGCGGGGCTGGTCGCACCACTCCTGACGGGGGCTACGGTTGTCCCAGCGTCCTCCACTTCGTCCTCATCCTCGGCTGTAGCCTCGGTTGTTGCACTCGGGGCATCGACCAAAGCATCCATCTCGAATGGCCCTGAGCTCTTGGCAGTCATTTGTGTTGTGGTTGTGTACGTTGTGGAAGGCGCAGAACGGACAGCTGCTCTTAGACGACTCAGGGTGGTCCCGGCCGCGCTTCGTATCGGGCTCTGACGCGACCACGACTACCCCCTTGCGCTTCACGTCCTTGGCCTTGGCTTTCTTCTCTTCTAGGTTGGCAGCAGGGAGTTCGAGAAGGGAGAGGCACCCCTCCTCAGCTCTCGCACACTTGGTCGCCATATTGAACATCTCAAGTGACGTGCATACCTCCTTGTGGATAGCGAGCTCCTCCTTCATCTCGACGTCGCAGACGCCATCAGAGAACGCTGAAATGATGGCCGCGTCCGTTACCTTGGGGATCTTTAGGCGAACGTTGTTGAAGCGCTGGATGTACTTCTACAGGGTCTCTCCTGGCTGCTGCTTGATGCGGCGTAGGTCACCCACGACCGGCGGGCGGTCGCGAGTGACCTAGAAGTTGGCGACGAAGCGGTCGCGCATCTCACCCCAGGAGGAGAATGACCCCGAGGGCAGATTCAGGAGCCACGAGCGGGCACCATCTTTGGGAGCCATGGGAAACCAGTTTGCGATGACTTTCTCGTCGCCGTTGGCCGCCTCGCTGCAAGAACTCCGCAAGGTCGGGGGTGCCGTCGTAGCGCAGAGGCAGGTCTGGCTTGTACTTGCCTGGCCAAACGACGCTACGCAGCTCCAGAGTGAAGGCACGACAGCCTACTGTGGCCACTCGGGCTCGCCGCGGGGGCGGAGCTTGGTCTTGATGCCTGCGCACCGCTGCCCCGGGGGCACGCGGTCTTGACGTGGTGGCGCCGGGAGTGCGGTAGCATCTTCTCGCGGTCGGGGAACTTCTTGGCAGCTTCCTTCTTTATGCCCGGGCGCCCGGCGCGGTGGGACGCGCCAAGGGGCCGCACGTCTTGATGCCAGGGCGCCGCCTTGGTGCGGAGGGGGCGGAGGTGCTCCACGAGCTACATCGCCCGCATCTGGAGGGGGGGGCGAGGCAGCGAGAGGGACAGTGCTTGGAAGCCCCCAGCGGCACTAACAAGCTCGGCGATGCGGTCCAGCCAGTCCTCGTAGAGGTCGTCGACCAGGCGGTAGCGCAGGAGCTCGCGTGCCATGAGCAGCGCGGCTTGCGCGTCCGTGGGCGCGCGACGAGCGTGGGACGATGAGTCGGCCAGAGTCAGCGGCGGGGTAGCGGTGTGGCCGTCCCGCCGTGCAGAGGGGTGCACCGAAGATGCTTGCTGCTTGTTTCTTGCCGGGCCGGAGGCGGCGTTGGCGGCGGGTGAGGGAGAACGACGAGGAGGCCCGCCGACATGGGCTATCTGAGCGACACGGGCGGCCAGGTGTGGGGACCCCGACTCATAAGTCATGATAACCGAATGCACGTGTACAGTGATCCCAGAGATCAATGCTCATTGAACACACAGAAGCTGAATAACAAGAAGTCTTACATCCATACATACTGTATTACACAGGTAGGACCATTATGGTAAAGTCTTGAGTATATCATCGCAGCAGAAAACTTCCTTGACAAATTGGACCCATGCCATCTGCGTTAACCCTACAGGCATTCTAACTGGGAAGCATCCTAGCTCGCATGTTCGTCACCGAAGTATTCTTCATCATATCCTGTTTTTTCATGCCTGGCCAATAAAATAACCAGTGGCAAGCCAGTGAGTACTTTGAATGTACTCGCAAGCAACCCAAGAGTGATAACAGAATAATTATGCAAGGCTCTACTGCTAACTTGGCATTTTGCGGAAAGCTAGTTTTTCTCATGCAAGTATGATCATCATTTATCAAGGACATGAATGTGTCTGCAACAAGTATCAGGAGGTTACAGACATCAACATCGAGAAAGAGTTAGGAACAACTCATGCTCAAGCTAATAGTGACTTCCTCACGAATCACGTCAACAAATTTACCAAACTATGTTGTTTTCCAGAAACTTATGGACATAGTCTAAGCAGCACCACCCAACTGTCCTTAACTGTGGACACGGCTATTCGAATAGTTTGACACTCTGCAGAGGCTGCACACCTTACCCACAAGATCCGGGAAGCTTTTGTGTCATCCACAACCCGCGGTACCTCAAGTACCCGGGGTAAGCACCCGATCACTATCTTTCCCTAGACGACACTAACATAGAGTCCACTCGATTGGTAGCAGTCCCCGTGCCCAACATTCCACATCTTAAAATTTGTGGAGCCACACTCCCATATTTATCACATATCACAAGCACGGGGTACCAACGGTGTGTCCGGTGCCCTGTAAAAACAGTCATGGCCGCCCTACCTGGCACGACCCCGTCCCGACAGTGACCTCAGGTCACCCCCGTCACTAGTAATGCGGGCTCCCTGCTAGTATCGTCCTAGGTAATCAATAATGACCTTTCCCATATAAGGGTAGAGTGGTTGCGCATGTTTGGTTGGGACGGTCGACAAATCTTAAATCTAATCTGTCTCTGTAAACAACACTTTTATCAAGCCTCAGCACACTACTTCTCCACCAAGTAGTGACCTAGTTCATGATCATCTCCCAAGGGCATTAGTGGCACCCACTTGGGCTATTTGCAAGTATGTCAACCACACTTGTTTCTTTCCAAGCATAACCCTGACACATTTTGCGTAGCCAACTACTATAGAGTATTTCTACAATCCATCAACACAACTCTAAACAAGGATAGAGTCATGAACAATGCAAGTATCAACGGGTATGCAACGGAGGCAAGCCTAGCAAGGTTGCCATTCAAGATGTATCATGCACTCAATGAAACAACGAAAATGCTATTATGATGAAAAATGGTTCATCATGGTCAAAGGGCTGCTTGCCTGTTTTAACAAAGTCTTCGAGGTCTTCAAATATCTGTGTCCAACTCCAAGCATTTCGTCTACTTCGTCAACTATCGTCGAAAGCAACCATAATAAGCAACACAACAAGGCAGAAAATAAAAGTGCTCTAAAAATATTAATTTGACTTCTCTAGGACATCTCTAGTTATATGAGAATTAACTAGAGTGGTTTCATTGGAATTGGGTCAGTGGATATTTCTAAACATTTTGATATGATGGAATCAAGGGGTTTATGTATTTGCAAGAAATGTACATAAATATATTTTTGAAAAATGAGCAAAGGCACTCATTTAACAAATCATGATTTTAGAAGCATCTAGGAGTTGGTTTCACTGGATTTGAAGTTCAAATGAATTCCTATGAATTGGCAAAGTTGGCAAATATGAAGAAATGGCTCATTATTTTGTGTGGGACAGAAAGTATTAAGAAAAATTCATAAACTAAGTTATGAACTTAGAAGCATCTAGGAATTTGAATCATGGCATTTGGATCAAATTTGAGCCCTCTGTGATTTTCTAAACTTTGTGACAGAAATGGAAAAATGGTATTGATAATTATTTGTGAAAGAAATATTTCTGGAAAAAATGTGCAAATAGTACCTTGAGATAGGGCATGAATTTAGAAACTACTAGAAATTTGAATCATCAAATTTGGAGTCCATTTGAATTCTTTGGAGATTTAAACAGTTTTATAGAAAAGAAAAAGAAAAGCATTTACCAAAATGGGTTGGATCTAGGGCGGCAGTAGTGCACATTGGGCGAGTCTTAATGGCAGGGCGCCACTGGGCCAGCCCAGCAGCTCAGCTGCGCGTGCTGAGGGGGGTGACGTTGAAGGCGGCTTTGCGGTGGGAAGCCTTCACGCAGGGGAGGCAGATCTGGCCGAAGCCGTTTCCACTTAAACGGTCGGGCCCGCCCACTGGGTCGCTGACGTGTGGGGCCCTGCGGAAGGTCGCCTTCAACCTCCCGCGCGACACGACGGGAAACAGAGGAGGCAGGGCCGAGCAGCGCCGGCGCTCTCCCCGGCGGCACTGCCCGCCTCTGGTGACGCCCAACACACCGATGGATTCAGGAGAACGTGCTGCACCCGCCGAGGTGCGCCGCTACTGCTGGGGCAGTTGGGTGCGAGCGGTGCATCTCCCGCAGTGGATGGAGGCGACAACGAGGTTCGAGCATGGTGCTGTAGTGCACCCTGGGACGAGGGGAAGAGGTTGGGAGCTCCGCCTTGCTCAGGGGAGCCTCCCGGTGAAGAGAGGAGAGGGAGAAGAGCTTGGGCTCGACTGAATTTGAGGGAAGGGCAGCGGCGGCCATGGCGGCCATGAGAAGCGAGGGGCGGCTCTGGAGGGCAAGTGAGAGGTTCAGGAGAAAGTTGGGAGGGCGATGAGTCGTACTGTGAGCTCGCAGCGGGGTCGGGAAGGCCAGATGAGGAGGGGGCGAAGATGTGCCACGGAACGCGTCCATGGTCTTGAGCTGGGCAACACCAGGGCCATATTGGCGCCCCTGGTCATGTCTGGGGCACTCATGGGCATGGACCAGGTCGAGGGAGGAGGAAAGGGGATGCGGGGCATGTTCTAGGAGGGTCCCGAGCTCATGCGCCCATTGGCCGAGCTGGGCGGCGTCGGGCATGGGCAGCAGGGGGTGAGAGAGACGGGGAGAGGAGGGGGCCTTCATGGATATCGTGGTGCGGACGTCGAGGACCTTGATTGCCGTGAGGGGGAGGCTCGAGGTGGTCGGGGGACGTGGCGTCAACGGTCGGGAGCATGATGACGTGCTCCAGAGCGTGTCTTTGGCCGTCGTTCGCGGCTTTTCGCGCGCACCAGCGCATCCACTTGTGTCTGGCAGCTGTAGGGGAGAGTAAACAATGGGAAAGTGGCATTGGATGCCCTGGGGAGCCACTAGAGGAGAGGTGGGGTTGAGAGAGAGAGAGGGAAAACTGTTGTCCAGGGAAGAAAATTGGGTCCCTGCCCCCCTTAATTATTGCCCTCGAGGAAAGCCTGAGAAGGAGTAGAGGGGGGCTAGGAGAGGTTGTGGGAAGAGTTCAGCTCATGGAGACAAGTGGAAATGGCCAAAACATGAGTTTTGAAATTCTTCCAGAAGGTGTTTGATGCTAGTTTGGTCAAGGAAATGGATTCCACTTGACATGAGCATTAACACGGTGAAATGGATCATATAATTAGGGTGTTCCACCAAATTTGAGCTCATTTGGGCAAAGTGGCAAATGTAACTTTGGTAAACCCTAGAAATCAACTAAAATGGTTTTTCCAAGATTTAGTCATTAAAATCTATTCTGCTTGATTCACCACTTGGTGTAGTGTCATAATTTGAGGATTTGAACATGTCCACAAAAATTCTGATAAAAAGGACACACTTGGCAATGTAGAGTTGTTCAAATTTGGTTCTGGATAAAAAGGGTTTTAGAACATTGTGATCATGATATCCTTCTCTCCAACTTCTGCCATTTGGTCTAGATGCATTATTACACCATTTGAGCATGTGCACCAAGTTTTAGAGCATTTGGACCTGTTTGGCAGTGCAAAGTTGTTCAAACTTGGAAAAAGGATACAAATGGTTTTGAGAGGGTCTGATGATGTTTTCTTGATATTCAAGGCATGAGGCTTTGCAAGATCATCAAATACGTTATATGTGACATGCTAGAATTTTCTTGGAATTAATGAATAAATTTTCCTTAGTAAATATTTCAAAAGCTTGAAATATCCAGAAAGGGTTTTTGAGGGGTTTGACCAATAATTTGAACATGACCATGTGTTGAAACTCTTATATATGGAAAATATATGTCCACTAAGTTTCCCTAATTTTTCTCAAATATTTTTGAAGCTTTAAAATAATTTTAACCTATTAAAGACCATTTCTGGCCTGAAGAAAATGTCTTTAAATAAAATAGGAAAATAACTTTTAAAATTATGTTTTTGTGGTTTATGGGAGTCCTATACCTACTATGTTTCAAATATACCTTTTGAAAGATTTTTCACACCCTTAATTAAGTACTTGTATTTCAAGTCTCAATTCAGGGGGTTTTGGAAACCTAATTTAGATTATACTTTTTGGCCAAAATATTTTTGCAAGAAATTATTTTTATGTCCTACACACATGGCATGATCATTGGGCAAGGATTTGGATCAAGGAGAAGGAGTATAAGAGTTGGAGGATTTATTTGATTTTTAGAGTACTTGCAAACAGCAGAGAAAAATCAAATCAAGCAAAGACCAAACACTCAAAAGTTTTTTTTAAAAAACAAATTATCATGATTTATTAGCTTAAGTGTTGTGGCATGAAAATCAGGGTGTGACACCAGGGCGGCCCGGTGCTCGGCGCGAGATCGATGTTCGTGTGCCATGGACGTGGTGGAGCGGTGGAGCGTGGATCGAATGTTGGAAAGCTTCAGCGGACCCCTACCTGGCGCGCAAAATGTCGGATTACGGGTTCCGACAAAACCCTTGAGGTTTGAACTCTGGGATGTGCACAAAAAATCTCTCCCCCTAGCTCACGCTCTCACCACGATCTCAAAGCCTTGCTCGCCGAACCCGAGGAACAAGGGACGCAAGAGTTTATACTGGTTCGGGCCACCGATGTGGTGTAATACCCTACTCCAATGTGGTGTGGTGGATTGCCTTGTAGGCTAGGATGAACAAGTACAAGGGAAGAACTACCTCCTGAGGAGAGGTGTTCTTGAGCTCGGTGAGCTTGTGCGTGTGTAGATGGAATGTATCTGATCCCAGATCCGTTGCCTCCTATGGTGGTGGCTAGTCTTATTTATAGAGGCACGGGTCCTCTTCCCAAATGTTAGGAAGGAAGGGATCCCACAACGGCCAATTCGAAGGGGGACAACTAGTACAAGATATCCTGACAAAAGGTGGTCTTCACCTGCCAAAGGCTTTGGTGGTGACGCCGTCGTGGGCTCTGCGATGACCTCCATCCTGCCGTCCTGCTGGTCTTGGTCTTATTGCACCGATATGGAAACCTTTTCCTGATGCCTCGGGACTCATCGCCTATGCCTGCTCCTTTAGCACCAAAGGGGAAACCAGTACTCTGTGTGCGCTGACGTCCACCTGGCGCCCGTCTGGCCTTGAACGTCATGGCTCACGTCACGGGAACCTCACAAGGTGCCCCTCGCCTTGATCTCTTTGCTCCTCGCGAGCCAGCCTAGTGAGGCTGCCCCTGAGGAGTTCTTGTGTCGCCCGCCTCACGAGGCTTGGCCCCTCGCGAGGGTCTTGAGTGTTTGCTGGTGAAGATGGGTTGTACCAGGCCACTAGTGGAGCCACGCCGTGCGCCGCAGGCAGGCGAGTCTGGGGACCCCCGTTCCCAGAACGCTGACACACTCTTCCTCGAGCTGTATTGGAGCGGCCAGCTACGGAACCACAGGCTGGCTTAGTGCGGCAACTGCCTCCGATGGGCTAGGCTAGGTAGGTGGAGTAGCGAGCTGCCTCGCTCGTAACTGCCGGGCTCAGCAGGCCACCCAAACGACTTTTATGTCAGAGAAATGGTCTTCCTGCTCTTCGGATGCCGCCGAAAGAGTGGAGAAAATGGTGGAAGGAGAAGCTTGGCCGGTGTCCTGCTCCTGAATGGACGTGAGTGGCCGGAGTGGGTTTCTCGCATTCCACGCGGGTTTCTCTATCTCTACTCTTATAAAAAACGGAGTTGGTGATGATGGTGTGCCTGCCATCCTGCAATATAGGGCGTCCAATTTATATTTGACCGATAGGAAGGAAACTATGGCAATTTTGCAAAAAGACACCCACAGCCCTCTCCACATTTGCAAATAATGCCGTCCCTTGTTCATCGTTTTCTCCCACTAGATAAACTGCTCATACAAATGCATCTTGATGTTCCATGCGATGCATGGGCATCTTGCTAGTAAATGTAGGTTTTTGAATGCGGCGAGGAGGCGGGTACTGCTGGGAGTGCAGTGGGCGGCGCCCTTGGCCGGAGCGCCGCTTCAAATGGCAGACGTAGTGAGAGGTCGCATCCGTCCTTACCCCCTTGACCGTGGACCTTTACCGTGTACGTCCGGCTTTGAATACAACCTTATCCTCTACTGTTGATGTATAGGGGATCGTTTGTAGCCTTCTTCAATAAATAAGAGTGTCGAACCCAACGAGGAGCTAAAGGTGGAACAAATATTCCCTCAAGTTCTATCGACCATCGATAGAACTCCATGCACACTTGACAGTTGCTTTACCTAAAACAAGTATGAAACTATTTTGCAATAATAAAACTACGAGTACTTTGCGAGAATAAAACTAGGAATAAATTGCAAGGTAATACAAGTGTATAGCTTTTGTCAACAAGAAAGTCATTTGTCCGTAGGAAATCGATAACAAGTACATGTAATCATTCTTGCAATTCTATATGAGGGAGAGGCATGAGCTAACATACTTTCTCTACTTGGATCATATGCACTTATGATTGGAACTCTAGAAAGCATCCGCAACTAAAGTATCACGTCCTCTTTATCCCATACGCAACAACCCACCTACCCGGGTTTAAGCTTCTATCACTCCCGCAACCCACCATAAGCAAATATTGAACGTATTGCAACACCCTACAACGGGGATCCCCCATGTTTGCACGAGATGGAGGGCGCCCCGGTGGGTTGCGGGTAGGTGGGTTGTTGCGTATGGGATAAAGAGGACGTGATACTTTAGTTGAGGATGCTTTCTAGAGTTCCAATCATAAGTGCATATGATCCAAGTAGAGAAAGTATGTTAGCTCATGCCTCTCCCTCATATAGAATTGCAAGAATGATTACCAGTACTTGTTATCGATTGCCTAGGGACAAATGGCTTTCTTGCTGACAAAAGCTATACACTTGTATTACCTTGCAATTTATCCCTAGTTTTATTCTCGCAAAGTACTCGTAGTTTTATTATTGCAAAATAGTTTCATACTTGTTTTAGGTAAAGCAACTGTCAAGTGTGCGTGGAGTTCTATCGATGGTCGATAGAACTTGAGGGAATATTTGTTCCACCTTTAGCTCCTCGTTGGGTTCGATGCTCTTATTTATTGAAGAAGGCTACAAACGACCCCCTATAAATGGTAGCAAGACTGTTGATGTAGATCACCGTCACGATCCTTGCCCTAGCGGCACTCCGGCGCCACCGGGAGAGAGGGGAAGAGAGCCCCCCTCCTTCTTCTTCTTCCTTGGCCTCCCACCTAGATGGGAGGAGAGTTACCCCTCTGGTCCATGGCCTCCATGGGGTCGGAGGGGCGGGAGCCCCTCCGAGATTGGATCTCCCTCTCCGTTATCTTCTGTTTCGCGGTTTATCAAATCTCGCCGAAAATCGTTTCTTATATTCCGGAAGATCCGTAACTCCGGGTGCACTGAAATTTTAACATGCTTTTTTCCCGGATATAAGCTTCGTTGCGCCCAAAGTAGAGCCCCAACCGACGTACGAGGTCAGCACAACCCACCACCATGCGTCTGGATCTTGGGGCGCGCCATGATGTCCCTTGGGCACTCTGGGCCCCCATTTGCGTTGATTCCAAGTCCCCAAAATCACATATATTCCAAAATAATTCTCCGTAAATTTTTATCACGTTTGGAGTTTGTTTGATATGGATTTTCTGCGAAACAAAAAACATGCAAAAACAGGAACTGGCACTGGGCACTGGATCAATAGGTTAGTCCAATAAATCATATAAAAAGTTGCCAAAAATATGTGAAAGTTGTATAACATTGGCATAAAACAATCAAAAATTATAGATATGACGGAGACGTATCAGCATCCCCAAGCTTAATTCTTGCTTGCCTCGAGCAGGTAAATGATAAAAAGATAATTTTTTGTGTGGAATGCTACCTAGCATAAACGTTATCATATATCTAATCATTGCATGAATATTCAGACACAAGTGATTCAAAGCAATACTCTATAATTTGACATAAATAAATCATTACTCAGGCATCCCAACAAAGAATCACGTCTTTCAAAATATCAAAGCTAAAGACACCTATCCCTACAAAATCATATAGTCTTGTCATGCTCTGTCTTCTTAACACAAAGCATTTATTATGGACAATCCTGATGACAAGCCGAGCAATTGGTTCATACTTTTTAACGCGCTTCAGCTTTTTCAAGTCTCGTGCAATATATGAGTGCAAGCCATGGATATAGACTACAGGTGGAATAGAGTATGACTATAGGGATAAATATAAAGAAGACAAAAAAGTAGAAAGTCTCATATCGACAGGGCTAAACACTGGCTATGGAGATGCCCATCAATTGATATCAATGCGAGTATTAGGGATTGCCATCCAACGAATGCACTAAGAGCTATAAGTGTCGGTGAGGGAGTCCTGGATTAGGGGGTGTCCGGATAGCCGGACTATAACCTTTGGCCGGACTCCTGGACTATGAAGATACAAGATTGAAGACTTCGTCTCGCATCCGGATGGGACTTTCCTTGGCGTGGAAGGCAAGCTTGGCGATACGGATATGTAGATCTCCTCCCATTGTAACCGACTCTGTGTAACCCTAGCCCTCCCCGGTGTCTATATAAACCGGAGGTTTTAGTCCGTAGGACGAACAACAATCATACCATAGGCTAGCTTCTAGGGTTTAGCCTCTCTGATCTTGTGGTAGATCTACTCTTGTACTACCCATATCATCAATATTAATCAAGCAGGAGTAGGGTTTTACCTCCATCGAGAGGGCCCAACTCGGGTAAAAACATCATGTCCCTTGTCTCCCTGTTACCATCCGCCTAGACGCATAGTTCGGGACCCCCTACCCGAGATCCGCGGTTTTGACACCGACATTGGTGCTTTCATTGAGAGTTCCTCTGTGTCGCCATCTTTAGGCCCGATGGCTCCTTCGATCATCAACAACGATGCGGTCCTGGGTGAAACTTTTCTCCCGGACAGATCTTCAGATTCGGGCGGTTTCGCGATCATGCGGCCAATTCACTTGGCCATCTGGAGCAGATCGAAAGCTACGTCCCTGGACATCAGGTCAGATTTGGAAGTTTAAACTACACGGCTGACGTTCGCGGAGACTTGACCATCGACGGATCCGAGCCACAGCCGAGCGAGCCGCACTGTCACGATGGGCATGATTTAGCTCTGCCGCCGAATAAAGGCCCTCGAGGTCAGACCGTGACCGCTCCGACCCTTAGCTCGAGTCGATCGCAGGCCAATCAAGGACGGGTGGCTGGACACCGCCTCGGGGGCTGCAATCTCTACGGTGATCAAGCCGAATACCAGCCTTGTACTCTGGGAAGCCCGTGACTCCAAGGTGCCGGCCTCCTCCCCGGACTCCGAACCTTCCACGCCCCTGCCAATCGAATCCGCTCGGGCGCCGATCATGGAGTTCGCCGCCGCGGACATCTTTCAGCACTCGCCCTTTGGCGACATTCTGAATTCACTAAGGTGTCTCTCTTTGTCAGGACAGTCCTGGCCGGATTATGACCGGCAGGATTGGGATGCGGACGATCAAGAAATTCGACGCCCACCCACCACCCACTTCGTAGCCGCTGTCGACAATTTAACCGACATGCTGGACTTTGACCCAGAAGACATCAACGGTATGGACGACGATGTAGGAGACAAACAGGAACCAGCGCCTATAGGGCACCGGACAACCACCTCATCTCACGATGTATACATGGTGGACACACCTAAAAGAAACGACGACGAGGAACAAAGGGACGCAACGAGGGATCGTTCCCTCGAAAAGCAGTCAAAGCGGTAGCGTAAGCGCCGCCCCGAACCCCACCTCGACAGAGACAACAGCCATACAGACCCAGCCACAGAGCAGGGCGAACCGGCGGACGACGAACATGCCATCAAGCAACCGTCCGAACAGGGCAACTTGGATAAACAAACCGAACAACCCGTCCCGGAGAAGATAACAGTCCGGATTTAACTCACGCTGGACAAGTTGTCGGAACAGAAGAACCTCCACAAAAGGCTCGCTGCCATCGCTGCGTAGCCTGAAAAAGCAGAAGCGGAAGCTCAAAACAGCGAAAGATGCACCCAGAATTAGATGGAGCAAAGTACTCAACACCGTAGACAAATACGGCGAAAGTCGCCACACAAAGAGCTATCCAAAGAGAAAATTACTGCCAGAATTTGATGAGGAGGCCTTAGAGCCCCCGCAAACAAAAAATAAGGAAGCCACCCGGTCGGATAAACAACCCCATGGCCAACATAGAGCGCAAACGGCTCCACACCCAAGCCAGCACGCGATCCACCCAAGGATTCACATCACAAAGATGGCCCAGCCAGATCTATCTACGGGCCAAGAAAGCAAGCTCTAGAAAGCAATGCAACACAATAAATATCCGAACTACACGGCACACCGAAGTACAGGGGTGCCGCACACCCCCTATGTTTCACCGATGAGGTGCTAGACCATGAATTTCCAGCGGGATTCAAGCCCGTAAATATAGAGGCATACGACGAAACAACAGACACTGGAGTCTGGATTGAGGATTATATCCTCCACATACACATGGCCAGAGGAGACGACCTCCACGCCATAAAATACTTACCCCTCAAGCTCAAAGGGCCAGCCAGGCATTGGCTTAAAAGCCTTCCCGAAAACACCATTGGAAGTTGGGAAGAGATCGAGGATGCTTTTCGGGCAAATTTTCAAGGGACCTATGTCCGACCTCCGAATGCAGACGATTGAAGTCATATAATTCAACAACCCGGAGAGTCAGCCCGGAAACTCTGGAACAGATTTCTTACTAAAAAGAACCAGATAGTCGATCGTCTGCACGTCAAGCCTTAGGAGCTTTCAAACACAGGCGTTTCAAGACTTAATGGCTCGCCAGACACCTCGGCCAAGAAAAGCCAAGAACAATGGCCGCATTAACAAGCCTCATGACCCGCTTTTGCATGGGAGAGGATAGCTAGTTGGCAAGATGTTGTACCAGCGACCGAAGTACATCCGAAGTTAGGGATGGAAACGGGAAACCGCAACGTAGCAAGGACCAGCGCCGGACCAAGGGAAACAGCCCGACGAGCACGACAGTCAATGCCGGATTCAAAAGCTCTCGGCAGACCGTAAAAGCTGCCCTCAAGGATAACAGGACGAGCTATCTAACCTAAACAAAATCTTGGACAAGATATGCCAAATCCACAGTACTCCCGGGAAGCCTGCAAACCATACCCACAGAGATTGTTGGGTATTCAAGCAATCCGGCAAACTCAACGCCGAACACAAGGGGCTCGACACACCAAGTGAGGATGATGACGAACCCCACAAGCAGAGCACCGGAAAACAAAAGAATTTCCCACAGGAAGTCAAAACAGTAAACTCACTTCACGTGGCAAAAGGGAAAAACAGAGTGGCGCCTATAGAGATACGCGCCATACGGCCTATCCCAGAAGAGTCCCGCCACTGGTTGTTAAAACCAATCACCTTCGACCATCAGGATTACTCTAGAAGTATCCGGAACGCAGGCTGGACTGCCTTGATATTAGATCCGATAATTGACGGACTCCACTTGACACAAGTCCTAATGGAAGGCGCATAAAGGGTCTAAACCTGCTATATCGTGACACAATCCGCAAAATGGGGATAAACCCAACAAAAATTCGCCATAGCAACACTTCCTTTCAATGGGTAACGCCAGCCCGGATGCCCATTGTATGGGTTCTCTCTGCTAGAAGTTATGTTCGCTCCCCGACAACTTCCGCCACGAAAAGCTAACCTTCCACATCGCCCCATTTACAAGTAGCTATCAAGCACTACTGGGACGTGAAGCTTTCGCCCGCTTTAACGCAATACCGCATTATGCATCTCTTACGCTTAAAATGCCCGGTCCGCGAGGCATCATCTCATTAAAGGGAAATATCGAGTGTTCCTCGAGCGCGGAAGACTGCGCGTCCACCTTGACAGCCACACACTAAACCGGCTTCACTAATCAAAGCACCTAAACAGGTCATTCAGACCCCGGACATGGCTAGACGAGTCCGGCGTAAACATACAAGGGCTTACTAGCCGCATACCCCCGTACAAGGGGCTCCGCGCATGTACAACAAGAGGCAATAAAGCTCAATTTTACCCATTTTTTGAATTATACTTTGTTTATTTAATATAACATAAATTTTCGCACGATCTTTTTCAACTAAGTTCCTCTCTTTACAGATGAACACTGCTACACCTGGCCGAGATACGGCACAATGGAACACGGTAGCGAGACGTGCGTGAGGACTCCGCTCCAAGTATTCTTTTTAGATTAAGACCATGCGTAAACCTTTTTCACTGTCTCTTGTTGATACACATCCCCCATTTTCTTGGTATAACCGAGGAGGAGGCTGGCGTCTTGGCATGTGGCCACGTCAGAATTTTGCGCGTACCTGGACACCAGGGGCTTATTACCAAGGGTGTTGTTCAGCCCGTTTTCATAAAGACCGAATACCTTAGGGAGTGTTCGCGTCATGAAGTTTGGACTTATATGCATCAACTCCGAATCATGTCTTTGGTTAAATGTTGGGTTTGCCCGGCTCGCCTCGTGTTTTGCTGCCTTACGCCCGCTCTATCAGCTAAGGCGGCACCGGAGAACTATGCGACAGTGCTCGTTCGCCAAAGTAGCACCTCAGTAGAGAAAGCCGAAAATTGACTGTCATGATATATTGTGAGACTGGTCAACCACTCGATGACCCACCGGAATCTTTAGGATTCCTCCGCATTAACAAAGGGCCGTTTTCCGGCCAGGCACACACGCGCCCCGAATTCGGGTGAGCGCGGTGCCCCTAGGGGCTATATAGTAGCCCCACTGTCAAACTCCTATGGCTAAGTGAAAGTGATAAAGCATTATAGTCCGGTTGCCTAGTTCGCTGCGCTATCACCACCTAATAGGACCAAGACGCTGGATCAAGTGTGAAAATGCGCTTTCATAACAACCCGCATTATATGCGTGAATGGAAGTCAAGACTGCCATCTTTCAGGTTATATACACATATATATTAACGGCTGCACAGGAGGTATTTTACTTTGCCGCCAAGAAGTTGAAGCCTTACTTTCAAGAGCATTCAATCACCGTGGTTTGCACGGCCCCACTAGCAGAGATCATCGGAAGCCAAGATGCTTCAGGCCGAGTGGCCAAATGGGCCATAGAGTTGGCCCCCTACACCATCTTTTACCAGCCCCGCACCGCCATCAAGTCACAAGCACTGGCCGACTTCCTCGTCGATTGGGCCGAGACCCAGTATCTGCCGCCAACGCCCAACTCCACTCATTGGCGAATGCACTTTCATGGCTCCAAGATGCGCACCGGCTTGGGAGCCGGCGTGGTCCTCACTTCCCCTAAAGGCGACAAGCTCAAGTACGCGCTGCAGATCCATTTCGCCGCCCAACAACAACGCCGCCCGAATACGAGGCGCTCATCCACGGCTCCGCTTGCCAAAGAACTCGGCATTCACCGGATCCCGTGCTATGGCGACTCGACTTGGTGGTCCAACAGTCATCCGGCGATCGGGATGCCAAAGATGCAAATATGGCGAAGCTACCGCTTCGCATAAAGCAGCTGAGTGGATATTTTGAGGATGCGAATTCCTCCATGTACCAAGGAACGACAACGACCAAGCAGATGCCCCGGCAAGAATCGGTTCCACCCGACAGGCGATACCATCCGGCGCCGCCTTCAGCGCCTTTCTCAAGCCATCTGTCACAAACCGTCACCAGAATCAGACTCCATTTTGTGCCGCCTCTCGAAGAAGGCAGATCCGCTCCAGAGCCTCAAAGAGACGGCACAAGAATCCTTAAAGATGCCCCCAAGAACGTGGCAGTCCGGTTGCCCGGGGACTTCGTAACCCGGCCCGGGATCATGCGGCGACCTTTTGCAAAGACTCGATTTCAGCCCGGGATCGCGCTTAATCGCCCGGGGACTTCTTCAACGCAGCAAGCTGCTGCAGACTCAACCCGCCGCCTCCCAAAGCCCGCCTCGTCCCAAGTAGCGATCGGCAAGAAGAAATAGCAGCACCCTCATGGGCCCAGCCCATCTTGAAGTTTTTGGTAAGCGGAGATCTACCAACTGATGAAACCTTGGCTCGACAAGTGCAGCGCCGAGCGGCAGCCTATACTATAATCAATAGAGAGCTGGTCAGGCGCAGCGTCACCGGTGTCTACCAGCGCTGCGTCGAATCAGAGCAAGGCCAAGCAATCCTCGAAGACATCCATTAGAGGCGAGAGTCGCGGCCATCACGCCAGCCTCCAGAGCACTAAATGCCGCCAAAGCCTTCCGACACGGTTTCTTCTGGCCGACTGCCCTAGAAGAAGCCAAGGAATTAGTTCAAAAATGCAAGGGCTGCCAGGTGTTCCGCTCCAAGCCGCTTCAGCCGGCTTCAGTGCTCAAGACTATCCCCATCTCCTGGCCCTTTGCTGTCTGGGGCCTGGACATGGTGGGACCATTCAAGACGGCACGCGGTGGCCTAACTCACCTACTTGTCGCGGTGGAAAAGTTCACCAAGTGGATAGAAGCAAAACCCATCAAGAAGTTGAATGGTCCTACGGCAGTGACTTTTATCGCCGACATCACGACTCGGTACGGCATGCCACACAACATCATCACCGACAACGGCACAAATTTCTCCAAGGGCGCCCTGGCCCGTTTCTGCGCGACGCAGGGCATCCGACTGGACTTAGCGTCCGTTGCCCATCCGCAGTCAAACGGCCAGGTGGAGCGAGCGAACGGCCTCATCTTGTCTGGCATCAAGCCTCGTCTGGTCGAACCACTGGAACGTTCGGCCGGCTGCTGGCTTGAGGAGTTGCTACCGCCCTTCCGAGTCTCCGTCAGACGACTCCAAACAAGTCAATCGCTTCACACCCTTCTTCCTCGTCTCACGGTGTGAAGCCGTCATCCCAACGGATATAGAGTTCGACTTCGCGAGTCACCATGTACACCGAGGAGGAAGCAGAAGAAGCACGCCAAGACGGCGTCGATCTGCCGAAGAGGGCCGGCTGCCGCACTCAGCCGTCCAAAGATTCTACCAGCAGAGCTCGCGCCACATTACAACAAGAAGGTCAAGCCAAGATCATTCCTAGAAGGCGACCTTGTGCTCCGCTGATCCGATTCAATAACAGCCGCCAAAGCACAAGCTGTCGGGCGCCTTTGGGAAGGACCGCTCATCATCAAGAAAGTGCTGGGCAGCGACTCCTACTACTCCGACCGACGCCAAGCCCGAGCACGCAAGAGGGACGACTCCAAAGAAAGAGACGGAGCGGCCATGGAATGCGAATCTCCTCCAAGATTTTACAGCTTGATGCAAGATGTACCACGCTACCCTTTTGTGTTTGAAATACTAAGACTTCGGCCCCCGAGATGAGCTCGGGGACTGCCCTCTTTGTTATCCTGTATGATGAGGATTATGCCTTTGAGTATGTTACCCTTTGATTATGCTGTTTGGCACCGGGCTCGACTAGTCGGCCCGGGGACTCGCCGCCTTTGAACTATGAAGTGCTTCCTGAAGTCAGACAAGTAGCGTGCGATGCCCAAGCTGTCTCTTGTCAGAAGCCGCAGCTCGCAGAGCGACTGTTTGGTGGGAAGGAGTAAGGTAGAGCGGGCGCCCACACGAAAAAAACGGCTAAGGACCCAAAGCATAAACATAGTTTAAATCGGTGCCCAGCCCGTTTCGTGAAACCGACTCTCAAGAGGACGGCTTGCCGTTTTCTACCCAACTTGCTTAAACGACTCTAAAATGGCCAAGTACTTGCCTTCTCAAAGTAGCCAAGCACTTGACCTAGACGGCAATCCGCAGAGCGGTTGCCCGACGGGCAAGGCGGCATCTAAGGGAAGGCGGCAAAGGAAAAAGCCACAAGAGCAATAAGCAAGGAAACATGAAATTAGAATAATATTTACACAAACTTAGGCCCTTGGCCGGATCTTCGAACAGAGGTTCAGAATACACCCCGCGGGTGGAATTGTGTGAATTAACAAAGTTCTTTTGAAAGACTAACAAGCAGATAAAATAAAGCCAAGGCAGCGGCCTCAAGAAGCGGATGGGGTTGGAAGGTCGGATGCGGTGGCGGCGTCAGCGCCGGGCTGCTGGGGCAGTCTCGGTTTGATCGCCTCTGCAGCTGCTGGCTCGGGATGGGCGCGGCTCGTTCTTTGTCGGAGGCGCTGGTCGAGCCGAGGCTGGCCGCCAGCCTCGCCTTTCCGACGCCTCCATGCCGTCTCCGTCCTTCGCCTCGTCCTCATCCTCGTGCCGAGGCGATCACCTCCGCCGAAGTCTCGCCAGTAGTCCGGTTCATCCCGAACTACTCCGGCGGTGCCTCCCACCGCCTTTCAGCCCGCCCGGGACGAAGACATCGTGTCCGTAGTCAGCGATCGCCGCCAAGACGCCGACGAGGCCGCCCTCCGGCTGCCGCAGCTCCTCTGGGCTTCGACCGGAACGCTGCCAGGTCTGTGTCGAGCCTCGATACCACGCTTGACGAACTCTGGGCTCGGCGAGCTCCCCGAGCCGTGGAGCCTTCCAAGCCTCAAGATGCCCAGCCGCGACCTCCAGCCCGGGCGGTCCGGTCTGGGAGGCGCAGAATCGGCATGTCCGCCACAGTGGCAATGATCGTCGCCCCGACACGTCGAAGACGGGCGCAGCATCCGATGTGCCGCCGCAGACGAGCCTCAATGCCGAAGCTGCTCGTCAAGGGTCCGGGAGCGTTGGCTGCGATCTGGCGCCACTCCGCCCTCACGCCGCTGCTCGGCCTCGATGGCCTGATTGGCCGCCTGCGTATGACCAGGGAAGAAGTCTGCCAAGAAGAAGAAGAAAAAGCAAGTTAGAAAAAGCAGGAGCCGGCTTAACCCATAGTCGGCAACCCAAAAGAGAAAGTAAAAGCAAACTTACCATCGACGATATCTTCGATCTCATGGAAGCCGGAGGTCAGGTTGCGCCTCTCTGTCGGTCCAGGCGGGCCTTTCGCTCTCAAATTCGGCCGGGGAGGCGGCCTCTTTCTTCTCCGCTGCTCGCGCCGCCTTGAGCAGCTCCCTCTACTCCGCCAAAGAGCGTGGCCAGCAGGTCGCGCTCATGCGGCGAGCTTGCCGCACTCTCCTCTTTGGCGCACAGGCGGTCTCCCGGCTGTACCACTGCTCCCGCAGAGCGGGCGTTGGATTCGAAGAATAAAAGAAGAAGGACACGAAGTCGCCGGTTAAGAAGGTCGCCAGAAGATCCGCCCGACTGCCACAGCAGCCGCCCGAATCTCGGGACTACAGCCTGCTGGGTGCAAGCGCCGCTACTCAAGAAGAAAAACTCACCTCGGCTCCTTGCCAGGTCAGCAGCCCGCTTTGTTCAGCTCTTCAACGCTATGTTGAAGGCGGTAGCGTGGAGGTTGTGATATTCTGTAACAAGGATTCCGCATACGTATAAAGACTTGGAAGTAAGCAAATAAAGTTCCGGGTCACCGCCAAAGCAGTCAATTCAAACTCGATTACACTATGGGTTAAGCTGGACGCCGCCCCACAGAGAAGATCAAAAGAAAAATCGAAGTAAAACATACCCGCGACGGGCGGATCGCGACGCCAGCGCCTTTGGAAAGGTTCCGGAGGGCGGCGCCGGTCCGCCAGCTTCGCTTTGACGCCCAGAGAACCGTGTTCAGCAGGCCCGTGCCGCCTCGCACTCCACCCAGCTGGCGCGACGCTTGTCGCTTCAGGGGCTGTGGATGGCCGAGCTAGCGGGCGCCCGGTCTCAAGGGGCGGGCGCCGAGTCCGCCTTCTCAAGACGGGCGCCAAGACCGCCAGCGACTGAAGAAGCACCGCGCCACGGATTCATCGTCGGTCCGGCAGCTGGTGGGTCCGCCGGCTGTTTGCTCATGGTGGAGGTGGCGTGCGGCGCTTCGGCAAAGAGACCTCGCCGCCTTCCCTCCCTGCGACGGGGACCTCACCACCGATTCCCGCCGACTGCCCCGTGAACTTCGGCGACGGTGGCGCTGAGCTCAGCGGAGTGACAAGGAGCGCCAATTGAAGGCGCGCGGCCTCCTCGGCTTGCCTTCTTGCTGCTGCTGCAGCTTCAACCGCCTTCTCGGCCGCCGCCTTCTCTCGACGGGCGGCCGCCTCCTTGTCGCGCTTCTCCTGCGCATTCCGCTCTGTTGCCTCCCGGAGGGCGGCTGCAGGGTCAACTCCGATCACCAAGTGACGCCTCAGCTGACCCCATGACGGAGGCGGGCGACCTCTCCAAAGTGAGGGGAGCCCTGATGAGAAAAAAGGACATGAGAAGACTTGGGCAAGACGGTCCAGAAGAAAACAAGACAGAATAAAAAGATACTTACGCGGAGACCAGCGATGGTTTCTTCAACTCCTTGCGGAAGCGGTTGGCCTTCGCGACCGCTTCTTCGCGCTGAGTCGCGGCGGCTACTCCCCTGATTCTCTTGGCCTGGCCGCCTGGCTGACTCGCCTGCCCGGCGCAAGGCCGCTACTCGGCTGCCCCCAAGGCGGGGCGGAGGAGCTCGCGCTTGGTTGGCCGGCTCTCAGGGCGGCGGGGGCGCATTCATCATCAAAGGCTCAGAAGGTGGCCGAGGGCCTGAGGTCGCCGGCCCCTCCCCTCCTTTGGCGGTGGCCTCCATCGCTGCCACGCCTAAGTCGGGTCGCCGGGCGCTACTCTCCGCCCGGCCGGGACGGTCGCGAGCCTTTGCGGCGCCGCCGAGGGCGGCATGAGAGGATTCCGAGTCGAAGGACCAAGGAAAGTAAGAGCCGGATCCGGCTAAGGAAGGAAACAGAGAAGCGAGAGGCGACTTACCATCGCCGGGGGATTGGCGCGCGAGTATGGCTCCTTGCCGAAGCGCCATTCCTCCGTGAGGTCGCAGTTTGCCAAGAAGTTCACCGTGTCTACCACCTCCGCGTGGGGCATTTCCTTGGAGCACAGCCGGCTGGGTCTCCGGCGCCGCTCATCCGACAGCCGGATGAGGGCGGCCCCGAGGAGGGGAGAACTCGCGCCGCCACGGCGGCGGCCAGCAAGTCAGCCCCAGTCAGGCCCTCCGATCAGATTATTACACGGAGCTTGCGCGACGGGCGGCGTTACTCGCGGGAGTCAGCGTCCGGCCTCAGAGGGACCAGCTGGTGGTCGGCCCGCCATTCGCTGCCCACGAGGGCGGCAAGTTGACCCGGCCGCCATCGGGGGCGACGTTCTTGACGAGAAGCACGAGCGCTGCCACATCTTCACCGACTTGATGAGGGGGGATGGCAGGAAAGGATTGTCGGCACCGGCCTCCTCTTAGCGATGAACGGCTGCGATAGAGCAGTGCACGCCGAGCGATGTGGGTCCCGAAGCCGCTTGAAAGAACTCCCCACAGCTCGATGGTGGGGAGAACTCGAGGAATCCCTTCGTGATAAGCATGCGAAGGCGGCCAGCAGCACCACCGTGTTGGGGGTGAGGTGGTGCGGCTGGAGCCCGAAGAACTCTAAGAATGCGCGGAAGAAGCCGTTCGCCGGCAGCCCCAGCCCGCGCGTGAGGTGCGAGCGGAAGATCACCCGCTCGCCCTCCTCCCGCGCCGGCGTGATTTCGCCCTCCGGCAGGGCGCGGGCTCGCACTAGGTGGCTGCCGGGGATGCGGCGCGTCTGATGAAGGAACTCGATCACGTCGTCGTCGATGATGGAGCCGTCCCACACGCCGGAGCGCGCGGTGGGAGGCGCCGGGCGGTGATGAGGAGCTCATCTCCGCGGGCGAGGAAGAAATGAGGCTCGGCGCCGGAGGAGCAAGGAAGAAGACGAGGTAGGGAGCGGGGATGAGAGAGTGCGCGCGGCCACCGCTTCTTCCTCCCCGCTTACTTATAGGCGCTGGGCTGCTGGCCGAGGTGGCGGGCGGGATTAACCGCGCCCACGCCCTCGCGCCTTCATTTCATTCCACGACGTTACTGCACGCAGTAACGGCGTGGGGAGTCCAACCGCCCGCACGACCGCAGCGGTTCCGCTGTGTGCCGGGGCATGGTAGTGGCGGGCCCCGCTTGACGGGCCTGTCTTTGTCACGCCGCTGGATCGGCAGACCGCCTCGCTGCTGGCGCCGTCAGCAGGTCGGGCCCACGACGGGCGGCTGCCGGGAGGCTTATCAGGCATGCCACCCGGGTCCCGCTGCGACCTTCGAAACCTTTGAAGAGCAAGACGGCCCCCTGCAAAGCCGATTCCAGATGGAGACGGCGGGCCGAGTCCAGATTCTTCCATCAAAGGGATGAAGCTGTCGAGGCTCCTCGACGGGCTGCCTCGGCGCCTCCCCAGCTTCGGGGACTACTGTCGGAGTAATGGACTACGGGTAGGCAGACCCGAGCCCCCTGAACCTTTCAAAACATCGGGGCAGGCTGTGCCCCTCAAGACCCCAAGACGAAGAGCCGCCTTCAGATAGTCGGCAACAGAGTCACCGACTACCCCTCTGGGCCGAGTCCTAGAGGCCGCCTTCAGGATAAGCCGACTCCAAGCCAGCGACCTCCAGCGAGGCCGACTACGACGAGTCGGCCCGCGACCTTCACCACCTCACGCCAGGGCGACTATGGGGTGAGTCCGCCTCGCGGCCCATCCCCGCCCAGTCCATAAAGGGCAGGTATGGCTACAGGGCGCCGTACCGACGGAGATCTCCGTCCGGCGCAGCAAAGATCAAGGCTATGCCGCCTCGACATCGCACTGCGGCAGATTCTTGTACCCACGTTGGCCTGTCTGTACGACCCAAAGACGGCGGGACACGCCTGTCAGCAGGAGTACCGAAGACGGCAAGAGCACCCCAAAGACGGACCCGATGGAGTCGGCCTCCAGGAGTCGGCCGGCTCCTCCCACGGGTTCCACGCGCCATTAACCAGACAAGACAGGGAATGGCAATAAGGATCGCCGCCAGCGGCGGCATAATCGCTTTCCATAACCCCATGACCAAGCTTCGCGTCATTAGAAGCACGGCCACAAAGAATCTGCAGCTGGCAAGACTACCACAAGTGACAAGGGTTGTCGGCCCCATGCTGGGCCGCCAGCGGGGCCCACTAGTCGGCGGGCCCCAGGAGTCGGCGGAGAAGACGGCGACTTAGAGACTGACGGCTTGGACCCACACCTGGCCGGATTACCATTGTACCCCCGGGGGGTAGGCCTATATAAACCCCCCGGGGCACCCATGCAAAGGGTTGGAAGCTAGTAGTTTTAGACACACACATAGAGGGAGAGAAGAGCGAGCCAAGCCTTTCTCCTTCCTCACCTCAACAGCTCAAGGAGCCTCTTGTACCCACTTTGCCATAGTGATCATCACGGAGACCCGTGAGAGCAGCAAGAGGGGTGTTATCTCCTCGGAGAGCCCCAAGCTGGGTAAGATTCGCCGGCGTGCATGTCTTCGCCTCATCCCGTTTCCAGGCACCAGCGACGTTCTACTCGCCCCATCCATGATAAGCCATCCTTTGGCATATGTCGCACCCAACCCCCGACAAATTACATACCTTGTGCCTCGTCAAGCCGCTTGTTGACAAGCGCGATGTCGGCACCTGCCACGTCAAGTTGCCGCTTTAGCTCGGCAAATCCATCAGTCCGGCTAGCCACCGGAAGCTTCGCCACCTACATAGGAAGGGCGACATATTATACCTGGGATTATGATCCTCGACACGCCATCATTTTTGACAACGCACAGAGTCTCAGGGGCTACTATCTACATTGTATGCGATCTTATATATGCGGAACTGCCAAAAGGTACATCATTTCGCGTACCTCAAACCTGTCACCAACTTCGACGGCCTCAGCATAACCCGCTCTCCACGGATGAAATCCTTTCAATCACCGCATTCCATCAACGCACCGTGTTCTTCCGAGATAGACGCTTGCTCGAGCAGATTCTTCAGCTCCTCCGACCGCAGCACCGGACGGTGCCGGATTCCGTCCGATGGCCTTTTGAAGGCCGGACACGGAGGGCTTTGGGGGCATACGATCGCCTTCCCGGCCCTGCCGGATTCGGAGAAACCTCCGTGAGCGTCACCTCAGGGTCGCCCACCTACATAAAGGCCCGATGCAGGGGGAGGCGTTCAGCTCTCCATCATCTCCCATCGAAGATCTCAAGATGAGCTTTGCTGAAAAGGGCTGAGATTCGAACTACATGGTAAAATTTCGGTTATCTTCCTCAGAAATAGAACAGGGATGTCTCTCATTTTAAAACTCCCCTGTCTACTTACGGCTCGGTGGAGGGCTGATCCCCTTGGGGGCACAGTGCGGCCGAGGCATCCCCCGACGCAGGACCCTCTGACGAAGATTTCTTCCCCCGCTTTGAGAGCATGGTCTCCGGGTCTTCAGAGGCGGTCCTCTTCTTTCCCTGGATAGAGGAATTCTTGATTCCTCCCTTCCTGACAGCCTCCTTCAGGGAGGCGGTAGCTCCCTTGTTCCCCCCTTCGCCTTCTTCCAAAGGCGCAACCTCCAGCATCCTGGTTAACACGGGATACGGCGTGGTCTAAGGGAGGGGGGTCGGACACCTGATTAGCTTTGCGTTCTATATCCACTCCTGTTTAAGGGACAACTCTTTTAAGGGCAATTTTATGATAAATATACGGATAGTGTGTCCGGGTACAGGGCTACTTTCTTGAGTATCCGGGTGATTGCAGCTCAGACCTGTGTCCTCGGTCGAGTCCGGACACATTGCTTGTGATCCGAAGAACAATTTGTACATCTCCATGGGTGTCGCGCCCGTAAAATGTTGGAGGGATCATGGTCCCTCCGGATTAAACTCCCACAGGCGGAGGGGGCAATGTTTGCAGGGCAGGGTGCGGCGAATCAACATGACCTACGTCACTACGACCAGATTGATGTCTCTTTCTAGGAGATCTCGAATGCGGCCCTGCAACAAGGACACGTCCTTGGACGGCCCCCGCTAAACCCTTTATTGACCCATGACGCTTAGCTGGTGGGGAAACCGAATGAAGGCAGGTGGCGCCACCCACTTGGTGCGCCTGGAGCTGTATATAAAACCACTCTCGTTGCCATAAAATTTGAACTCCTCTTGAAAAGAGCCCTCGGGCCATGGAGCGTCAAGATTCTTGCTTATAATAACACCTCCGCACTAAGGTTGCCCTCGATCATCTTCGGCTCTACTTTGAAGGTCTTAAGCCACAATCCGAAGTGAGGAGTAATATGGAGGAAGGCTCCGCACACGACAATGAACGATGCGATGTGGAGGATGGACTCCGGAGCCAAGTCGTGAAATTCCAGCCCATAATAAAACAGGAGCCCCCTCACAAAGGGGTCCGTCGGGAAGCCTAGCCCCCGAAGGAAATGAGAAACAAACACCATGCTCTCGCCAGGCTTGGGAGTGGGAATAACCTGCCCTTGAGCAGGCAGCCTATGCGGGATTTCGCCGGTTAGATACCTGGCATCTCTTAGCTTTAGCACGTCTTCTTCCGTAACGGAGGAAGGCATACACCGGCCTTGAAGGTCGGAGCCGGACATCATCGAAGGTCCGAAGCGCTTGAATCTAGAGCTTTGGGTGTTGGAACTCGAGGTGAGAGGTGGATTCGATTGAGATTGAAAGAAAGGAGTAGAGCCTTGGTCTCTTTATAAAGAGGTTGAATACCAAGAGCCCTCCCCGTGATCGCTTGGGGACTCGCCGATTGAGGAGACATACCAACGGGCACGATTGGGTTACCCACGCCCGTATTGATGAGCATCCCAGAATAAGGGGACATGATCTCTGCTTCGACAAGACGTGCCAAGGAAACCGCCTCGCTAAACGCGCTGAGGTGGGACAGTAAAACGATTCGAATAAAGGCATGGCCGTGGTGTGATGTCACACTGCGGAATACGCCAGCAGGTTGGATTTGTGTAAATATAATTCTCTCTACGGTGGTATGTGTAACTTATTTTGCAGAGTCGGACACTATCCTTGTGTTCAAAATCTTCTATGAAGTATTCGGAGGAGGAACCCACCTTGCAATGCCGAAGACAATCTGGCTACCGGACTCGTCATCATTGAAACCCGGGTTCGTGGGACACCGAGGGAGTCCTGGATTAGGGGTGTCCGGATAGCCGGACTATAACCTTTGGCCGGACTCGACTATGAAGATACAAGATTGAAGACTTCGTCCCGTGTCCGGATGGGACGTTCCTTGGCGTGGAAGGCAAGCTTACGATACGGATATGTAGATCTCCTCCCATTGTAACCGACTCTGTGGTAACCCTAGCCCTCTCCGGTGTCTATATAAACCGGAGGGTTTTAGTCTGAGGATCTAACAACAATCATACCATAGGCTAGCTTCTAGGGTTTAGCCTCTCGATCTCGTGGTAGATCTACTCTTGTACTACCCATATCATCAATATTAATCAAGCAGGAGTAGAGTTTTACCTCCATCGAGAGGGCCCAACTCGGTAAAACATCGTGTCCCTTTGTCTCCTGTTACCATCCGCTTAGACGCACAGTTCGGGACCCCCTACCGAGATCCGCGGTTTGACACCGACAATGGGCGCTTTTGGGGAACGGGGTCCCCAGACTTGCTCTGCCTCTCCACGGCGTGGCTCCACAAGCGGGCCCAGACGCCCATCTTCACCAGCAAGCACTCAAGACCCTTGCGAGGGGCCAAGCCTCGCGAGGCGGACGACACTAGACCTCCTCGGGAGCGGCCTCACCAGGATGGCTCACGAGGTGCGGAGAGATCAAGGCAAGGTAAACCTCGCGAGGTTCCAATGACGTGAGCCATGACGACCAAGGCCAGGCGGGCGCCAGCGCGCACAGTGTCCTTGCTTCCTCTTTGGTGCTAAGGGGGCAAGCGCAGGCGAATAGTACCGAGGCTTCAAGCAAAGGTTTCCATATCGGTGCAACGAGACCAAAACCAGCGGGACGGCAAGACGGAGGTCATCGTGGAGCCCAAGACGGAGTTACCACCAGAGCCTTTGGCAGGCAGAGACTACTTTTGTCAGGATAGCTTGTACTAGTTGTCCCCTTTCAAATTGGCCATTTTGACATCCCTTCGCGCTCAATATTTGGGAAGAGGACTAGGGCCTCTATAAATAGGACTAGTCACCACAGTAGGGGGAGAGATGGGAGATCGGATCCTCACCCACCAGAACACATCTTGAGTGATCCTCACCCACACACCAGCTCACCAAGCACAAGAACACCTCTCCTCAGGAGGTTGTTCTTCCCTTGTATTGTTCATCCTAAGCCCAAAAGGCAATCCACCACCACCACACTGGAGCAGGGTATTACACTACAACGGTGGCCCAAACCAGTATAAATCTTGTGTTCTCATGTTCTTTGGGTTCGGCGAGCTAGTCCATGAGATCATGGAGTGTGAGAGCGTGGGAGAGGAGAGATCTTCGTGCGCACCCCAATGTTCGAACGTCAAGGGTTTTGCCGGAACCCTAAATCCGACATTTGGCGCGCCAGGTTGGGGTGCGCTGAATCCTTCCTCTCGTCAATCCGTGCTTCACCGCTCCACCACAACCATGCCGGACGCTGCCGCGCTTGTGGCCGGCCGAAGCGTATCGGGCCGCTCGCTGCTCGCGCCGCTTAGATGGCTCCCCGTCAAGGGCCTCCCCATCATTCTTCGCCGCCGCCGCTAACGCCGCCACCGCCCGGCGGGAACGAGCAGCAAGCATCCTCGCCGCACTCGCCGTTCATCGCCCCACGCCGTCAGCGCTTCCCACGGACGCGCAGGCCATGCCGCTTATGGCACGCGAGCTTCTCGCGCCACCGCTTCGTCCGACGACCTCTACGAGGGACTGCTAGACCGCATCACCGAAGCTCACGCGCCAGCAGGGGCTCCTGCACCGTCCCTCTCGCTGCCTCGCCCTCCGCCAACTACAGGTGACGTGGCTCGTGGAGCGCCTCCACCACCTCTGCACCAAGACGGCGCCCTAGCGCCAAGGCGCGCGGCCTGCCCCGCGACGCGACCCGACGCGCGAGGCACCTGCGCGTGAAGAAAGAAGCTGTCAAGAAGTCCCTCGGATGCAAGAGAACGCTCCACCACTCCCCGCAGGCAGGAAAGTCTGGGGACCCTGCTCCTGCATCGCCGACAAGAGCCCCGGCCCAAGGCGCGAACTTGGCTTCGAGGCGGCCAAAGGGCAAGTGGAGCACCACGTGCCAATAGCTCGCTGCCTTTTGGTCGACGCTGGCGGTTGATTGGACGTGGGCGACTCGCTTCCCCACGCTGCCTCGGCAATCGCCTCGACTGTCAAAAGGATGGCGTAGATAGCGCTTGCCTTCACTGCTTCCTTTCGCCTCGTTCAGATCCCCTTTCTTGCGCCCTGCTTCCGAAATCTCCAGATCTGCTTCCATCTTCTACTGCATCAGTAACCAATGGCACCTCGCAAGGTCAAGTCTACCTCGTCGCCGACTTGGTACAAGCCAGCTCTTGACGCGCCCAATGTCTCGGAGAAGAACCTCGCTGCCACGTGCTTGCTGACGGCAGGGCAAAGCAACGAGAGGGGGAAGACGGAGCTCGGGGTTGCCTCCGACATGCCGGAGCCGGAGGGGAGCACCTTCGTCCCCTTCTTCACGAGCAGCGTCGTTGCAGGGCTGGTTCCCCCCTTCTCTGACTTCTTCTATGAGGTCCTCGGCCACTATGGGCTGCAAGCGCTGCACCTTCATCCCAACTCCATCCTTCTCTTGTCGATCTTCGCCTACTACTGCGAGGCGTACCTTGGCGTGATGCCGTCCGTGGCTCTTCTGCGCCACTTCTTCTTCCTCCGCATCAATGAGGGTCACACCTCCAGGTGTGCCAACTTCATCGCAGCCGGCAAGGCCAACTCGATCTCGAAGACGGGGAAGAAAGCCGATGGCTTCCGGAGCAAGTGGGCCATGATGGACACTAAATCCGTCCACCCACGCTTGACGCTGCCGACGGAGATGCCCCAGTCTGACAAGGGGTGGTCTTGCGCGTAGCTCACCGATGAGCGGGCGACGTTGGTGCTGGAGCAGATGAAGACCGACCTGAAGCCGGGCAACGCGAAGGCGGCAAAGGTGATAGGGGCCATGCTTCTGAGCGAATTCCTAATGCTTCGTGTAGCCCCGCTTCAGGCTCGTACGCGCCCCTTGTGGGAGCTTGGGGATGAAGAGGACAAGGTTTGCTTGAGCCCGAAACCCTTGTCCGACAAAGAGCAGGCCATGGTTCTTTGACTCTTGGTTGGGGACGACTAGGAGTACCCGCCGAGCATCTTCACCCCCTTGTTTCGCCGTGAGGACGGGCCACAGGTCGTGGCTTTTAGGCCAACTTTTGACGGGCATGGGCTGGTGCCGCCGGCGCCTGCCGGGGCCCCCTGCGGCACCGAAGCTGGTGGAGCTGTCTTCTGATGAGTCCCACGGGGAGGAAGAGGAGGAGGAGGAAGACTCGCAGGTGACCCCTGAAGGGACGGGGGAGACCTCCTGTCGGATTTCAGGTTCCGGCAGACCCTTGAGGTTTGAACACTGGGTGCGTGCGGAGATCTTTCCCCTACCAGTTCACGCGTTGATGGCTTGCAAAGGATCTAAACTACGAACGATGAACAACACAAGAGACGCAGGGTTTATACTGGTTCGGGCCACCGTTGTGGTGTAATATCCTACTCCAGTGTGTGGTGTCGTGGATTGCTAAGGGGCTGATGATGAACAAGACAAAGGGAGAAGAGCCTCGCGAGGGGCTGTTTTTGAGCTGTTTTTGAGGGGATTGCCTAAGATCGATCTCCCCTACCTTTGTGGTGGCTAGTCCTATTTATAGAGGGAGGCCCTGGGCCTCTTCCAAAATAATGAGCGGGAAGGGCGCCAACAATTGGCCATTTTGAAGGGGAACATCTGGTACACTTATCCTGACTAAAGTTGGTCTTCGGCTGCCAAAGGCTCTGACGGTGACGCTGTCCTGGGCTCCACGATGACCGCCATCCTGCCATTCTGCTGGTCTTGGTCTTGTTGCACCGAAGCGGTAACCTTTGCCTGATGCCTTGGCCTGTGCTTGCCTCCTTTGCACCAAAGAGGAACGAGATATTATGCTGGCCGGCGCCTCACCGTCTCGACGTCATGGCTTGCGCCACGGGCACCCTCGTGAGGTACTCCCGCCTTGATCTCTCCGCCTCGCGAGCCTGCCTCGGGACGAGGCTGCTCCTGAGGAAGGCTCCTGTCGCCCACCCCGCTGAGGCTTGGCCTCGCGAGGCTCTTGAGCTTGAGCCGATGAAGCTGGGCCACGCTGGGCTCCCCACTTGAGCCACGCTGCAGGTCGCAGTGCAAGTCTCTGGGACCCCTGCTTCTAGAACGCCGACAGAGCTCCCGCCCCAAGGCGCCGCCTGGACTTGGCTTACCAAAGAAGCGAAGGGCAAGCGGCTAATCAAGCAGGCACTAACAGCTCAAGGCCTTGGGCGCCTGTATGCATTGATTGGTCATGGGCGTCTCCACTTCCCCACGATGCCTCGGCAACCGCATGACTTGACAAGTCCCTGCATGCAGAAATGGGTCATGATTAGCTGCGATCATGGAGGCCGACGGTTGGCCTGCTCCGGCTATAAGTACGGAACGGCGCAAGCCCTTCCAGTCCATCTCCTCTCGCTATTCCTTATTCTCCATCCTCGCCCTTGCTCCGCATTGCGACAATGGCTCCACTTCGCCGGTTTTCCGCAGAAGAGAAGGGAAAGCCCCCCCGAGAGGGTCCCGACCCGCTTCTGCCAAAGAAACGGTTAGTCCACTACCACCGAGATGAGGGCGCCCGGCAGGAGGTGTCGAGGCCCTGGTACGAGCGGCCACCGCCAGGATTCCCGCTGCCCTTGTACGCCCGCATTGAGGGCCCTGATGGAGTAGACGCTGAGCGCCACGGACGACGCCTCCGTCGGCGCCGCAGGGTCATGGCGGTGCGCGTCGTTCCTCCTGGAATCCATGCCGAGGGCTCCTCCCGAGAGCTTGTGCTCCACGCCGCCATGCCTCCTCAATCTTGGATTCGCCTTCCTCCCTTCTTTGCCTTCGAGATCCCGCAGAGGGGCTCTCTGGAGCTCTGGTTGCAGCATGCTGGCTGCAGCACCCCTGTGACCGGAGCGGAGGTTGCGGTTGTCGCTCCGGGCAAGGTCTACATGACCCAGGGCTAGGGCGAGATCGCCCGGGTCTGCCGGACGAGGGGCGCCCTCGTGATCCTCCTGGAATACGATGGCGCTTCCTTGATGTTCTTCAAGGTCTTCGACGCGGAAGGATGCCGGCGGGACTGCTGCCCCGAGAAGGGCGGTCGGGGCGTCGTCATGGCAAGGACTAGGCCCGCCGGTTGCGCCCTCGGCAGCTCCTCGGGCAGCAGCGAAGGGACCGGAGGGTCCAGCGCCTCCGCCGAGCTTCTAGAGACTTCGGAGACGAGCGACGACAGCTACGAGCCTCGAAGTCAAGGCCGCCTCCCGGAGCCAAAGTGGCGCTTCAGCGATCGGGCGCCGTGATCTCGATGAGGTTGGCGCTGCTGCCCGTGTCATTGTTGATGATGGCGTCTCCTTCGGAGGCACTCATAGTCGGCGTTCCTTAGGATTAGCACCTTTTATTTCCTGCAAAGAATCGAAGTAGCACCCCTCGAGGGCATGTAAGGCACTGGCCATGTTTTTATGAATATTATATCCTCATGATGAATCGGTGCGAGATTCTGGTTCTGCCCCAGCTCAGCTCCCCCTTTCTTTCTTCATGAGGGCTTTGGTGCTCTATGCTGACAGGTCCCGGTCCCCAGGTAGACTTCAACCGTCCCTGGTATGACAGGTCGCGATGCCTTGGGTCAAGGCCAGGAGTTGAGCGGCCCGAGGTGCAATAAGAGCCCGTGAGTCGCGATGCTCAGGAGGTCCCCTTTAGCGCTCAAGCAGCCTCCGCTGGGCAAGAAAGGTAGGCGGCTTTACCATGACAGAGCAGCAATAAGCATGGGTTTAGTGCTGAGTCGGATCGGTTTTTGCGTGACTTATCTTGCAAGTTTGGAGCGGCGTTCAATGAGGTGTCGTGTTTGCGCGATGGCAACTGAGGTGTTGCTGGGTTGGGTTCTCGCGAGCTTCTTCCCTCTCCCCCACACTTTCCTTAATGCTCTACGTCCTCAGGTCCCGGCCCTCGAGAGAGCTCATACCGGTATGACAGGTCGCGATGCTGGGTGAAGGCCAGGGGTGAGGGCTGGAGAGCCAAGAAGAGCCCTTTGAGTCGCGATGCCTGTGCACTTACCCCCTTTAACGTGCAAGTGGATCACGCCGGAGAGGAGGAGAGAAGGCTCGTGAGGCTGCCAGCGTTAATCCTCAAGCAGGTCCTGCATACCAATCACGAGGGGAAACAAGGTTCGTTGTTACGGTTTCCAGCCAACCATTGATCGCTCCGAGGGAGCGATCTGGGGCACTGAGGGCTCGGTGAGGTGGTGCCTTGCGGGGCTGCCGCGGCCAGAGCTCAACCACTCAGATTTATTAAGCGCTAGTGGGACGGACCCGCACAAGTACTGCCCCGAGCGAAGCGGCTCCAAAGGTAGGTGTCAATCGAGCAGCGACAGGTCAAGCATGTTATGCATGAATAAGCAAGTCCATCTAGAAAGGTGCGGAGAAAGCATACGCCACTGGGTCTGGCCCGAGCAGCTTGGGGATAATGCAGCCCGAGGGGCGCCCCCAACAAGGTAAGTAAAGAACATAAGCAAAACGGATACATGCCGCAGGGATGGACCCACACAGCCTGGGAATGATGCAGCCCGAGGGCGCCCCCGCCTGAAACGATACATTTGAAAAGGTGTCACCTGATATGGTCGGGATGGCGGGATGTTGAGGTAGCGGATGACGCAGCATGACGAGGACGCCGGCCATGAGCCTCCGGACTGGAGCCTCGGAGGCTCCGGGGCACGGGGTTCTCGAGAGCCATCTCCATCTCTGCCAGGATCGCGGCGCTGCTTGACCTCCCCGAGCCTCCAGAGCGCACCTCAAAGAAAGGCCGATGGGCGGCAACCGCATTCGGCAGGCCGAAAGGCATGCGAACGTAGCTGTGAGGTGGCCCCTCGCAGCGCCCCACGCGTGAGGGCCAGAGGCGCTCCTGGGACACGGCCCGATTGAGCCCTGGTATGTCGATGCAGATTCGCAGCCCCGCATCCTCGCCTGGATGTGGGGCCATGGCGGGCAAGCGGCGACAGCCGCGCATGACTCTTAACTCCCAGAGGCCCCGGGTGCTCCTTGTGATGAACTCCTAAGGGTTTGGCCCTCCTTGCCTCATACCTTCCTGAGGGAGACGTGCTTCGAAGCACGCCTCCAAGTGGTGCCCGAGCGCCTCCCTCGTGACCCCGGCTAGGTCAGTGGCTCGCCATGAAAGAGCCCCCGAGCCCCACCTGAGGAGGGCGCCGGGCGCGCCTTCCTATGTGTCAGAGGGTGGTGCCCCTTGAACGGGCGTAGGTCCTGTTGCCATGCCTCCGGAGGTACCTACCCCACGAGGGCTTGGACCAGGTGAAGCCTTCTTCTTCTTGGGGATCGCCTCGGGAAGTCTCCCGCTTCTGTGATCTGGGTCTTTGATTGCTGCGCCTTGGAAGGCACACTCAAGAGAGCACACTGCATCCCTCTCCTCACAAGGCACCGTGATGACTCCTCCGCTTCCTGGCATCTTGAGGACATTGTATCCATGGTGAGTTACTGCCATGAACTTGGCCAAAGCTGGGTACCCGAGGATGGCATTGTATGGCAGGCGAATGTGGGCGACGTCGAAGTCGATGAGCTCGGTGCGGTAGTTGTTGCGCTGTACGAAGGTGATGGGAAGACGAACTTGCCCTATCGGGACGGTGGAGCCATCGTGACTTCGAGAAAGGCTTGGCTGGTCAAGCTGATCAGATGTCACTTGGAGATCGCTGAATGTCTCGACAGATAGGACGCGAGCCCTCGCCTCCACCGCTGGCGAGGGTCTTGGTAACTTGCACGTTGCTGATGACTGGTGAGCAAAGCATGGGGAGGACTCTGGCCGTTGCCGCGCACTTGAGCTGATCCGATGAACTGAACATGATGGTGCATGACGACCATCTGAGAGGGCGAGTGGCCTCTGGCTTGGGAGGATCAAGGCTCACCTCGCTGAAAGCAAACTGCTTGAAGATGCGCTGAGAGGCTGGGGCCTGAGCGCCACCCAGGATGCAAGCGATCGTGCGCGGCTCCTGGAAGCCCCCAGCCCCCTCGGCCTGATGATTCTCTTCGTACCTCCTTGGCGGCTGAGGTAGAGGTGGGAGCCCTGCGTTGCCTTGAGGGCAGTCCTCACGAGGCTGGTCCCTCCAACCTCCCTCGCGAGGCTAGTCCTGCCAGCGGTCCTCGCGAGGTCTGTCACGCCATCCCTGGCGAAGGCCACGGTCTTCCCAGCGTCCTGCGCCTCTTCCTCCTCCTTGGAAGTAGCCCCGATCATTGCGCTCGGGGCCGGCCGGTACGCCCTTCTCGCACGGCCCTGAGCTCCTGGCATTCGTTGGTGTTGTGGGTGTGGAGGTCATGGTAAACGCAGTACCGGCTGCCCTTGGATGACTCGGGCTGATCCCTGCCTTGCTTGGTGTCCGTTCTCGCATGTAGCACGACAACCCCCTTGGCGCTTTCACGCCCTTGGCCTTGGGCTTCTTCTTCTCGGATCGGCAGGTGTTAGCTCGAGGAGGGAGATGCGCCTTCCTCACTGCGGGCGCATTTGGTCGCCAAGTTGAATAGCTCGATGATGTGCACAGGTCTTCATGCATTTCTAGCCTCCTTCATCTTGATGTCACGACGCCATCGGAGAAGGCTGAGATGATGGCGCCCTCGGGCCACCTTTGGGAATCTTGAGGTGGGCGTTGAAGCGTTGCTGGATGTACTTCGCAGGTCTATCCCGCCGCCGCTTGATGCGGCGCATGTCGCTCACGGTAGCAGGCCGGTCGCGAGTGCCTTGGAAGTTGGTGATGAAGCGGGTGCGCATCTCGTCCCAGGAGGAGATCGTGCCGAGAGCCAGGTTTAGGAGCCAGGTTCGGGGCCCGTCCTTCAGCGCCATGGGGAACCAATTCGCCATGACCTTTTTGTCCCTGTTGGCGACTTCGATGCCTAGCTCGTAGAGCTGAAGGAACTCCGCGGGGTCGGCAGGGCCGTCGTAGCAAGGAGGCAGGTCTGGCTTGAACTTGCCGGGCCACGCGATGCTACATAGCACGGCGGTGAAGGCGCAGTAGCCTGCAGTGGCCACTAGAGCCTCTCGGCGATGCGGGCTTGCTTTTTGTGGGATTCTCGCGCACCGCCGCTCGAGCAGCGTATGCTCGACGCGGTGGCGCCGAGCGTGATCGTGGCGCCTGCAGCCGGGAGCACGCGAGCACCTTCTTGGGGACGAGGGATCTCGGCAGCTCTTTCTTGCTGCGCGGCACCGGACGCTGGAGGTTCTCGGCCCGAGGCCACGCGCTTTGGAGCCGTGGCGCCTTTCTGGGAAGGAGGTGGCGGGGCACTGCTCCTCGCTTCCCCGCCGGGTGAAGGGCGAGGAAGCGAGAGGGACAGCGCAGGGGAGCCCCCTGCGGCGCGGACAAGCTCGGCGACGCGGTCGAGCCAATCCTTGTAGACGTCGGCGACGGGGCGGTAGCGCAGGAGCTCGTTTGCCGCAATGAGCGCGACTCGAGCATCCATGGGAGCGCGGTGCACGCGGGCCGAAGAACCAGCAGGGGCGAGCGAAGGAGTGGTGGTGCGGCCTTCTAGCCTCACAGATGGATGCAGGATGAAGCTCCTTGCTCGTTTCGCTGGCCGGTGGCGGCGTTGGCGGCAAAGCGACGGGAACGCACGGGGTGTCCGCCAACAGAGCCGCTTACGACTCGAAGGGCGCTGAGCAGCCCGGCGCTTGGCACGAAGCTCGGGCGAAGGCCGCCCATGGACACGATTTGAAGATCACACGCGACCAGCGGAAGAAGGATTCCGCGCAAGACTTTACCGGGCGCGCCAAATGTCGGATTTCGGGTTCCGGCAGACCCTTGAGGTTCAAACACTGGGGTGCGCGGAGATCTTTCCCCTACCAGTTCACGCTTTGATGGTTTGCAAAGGATCTAAACTACGAACGATGAACAACACAAGAGACGCAGGGTTTATGCTGGTTCGGGCCACCGTTGTGGTTTAATACCCTACTCCAGTGTGTGGTGTGGTGGATTTCCTCAGGGGCTGATGATGAACAATACAAAGGGATAACAGCCTCGCGAGGGGCTGTTCCTGAGCTGGTGAGATGAACTGCTTGGGTGAGTTCGGTCGCCTCTTTCTTTCTCTCTGCTAGGGCTCTATCAGATCGATCTCCCCTACCTTTGTGGTGGCTAGTCCTATTTATAGAGGGAGGCCCTGGGCCTCTTCCCAAATAATGAGCGGGAAGGGCGCCAACAATTGGCCATTTTGAAGGGGAACATCTAGTACACTTATCCTGACTAAAGTTGGTCTTCGGCTACCAATGGCTCTGACGGTGACGCCGCCCTGGCTCCACGATGACCTCTATCCTGCCGCTCGCTGGTCTTGGTCTTGTTGCAATCAAGGCGTAACCTTTGCCCGATGCCTTGGCATGTGCTTGCCTTCCTTTGCACCAAAGAGGAACGAGGATGACAAGGCGGGCTGGCGCCTCACTCGGTCTCGATCACATGGCTTGTGTCACGGGCACCTCGTGAGGTACCTCTGCCTAGATCTCTCCGCCTCGCGAGCCTGCCTCGACGAGGCTGCTCCTCGAGGAAGGCTCATGTCATCCGCCTCATGAGGCTTCGGCTTCTCATGAGGGTCTTGAGCTTGAGCTGATGAAGCTGGGCCGCGCTGGGCCCCCACTTGAGCCACGCCACAGGCCGCAGGCAGGCAAGTCTGGGGACCCCCGTTTCCAGAACGCCGACACCTCCCCCTTGAGCAAAGATGACATCCTTCGCACCCTTCTTGACGAAGACGAGTCCGACGCCCTCCAGGAGAAGGGAGAAGCACCGGCAATCCCGACGAGGGGCCGATCGGCACTGATCTCCCGGGATGCTAATTCTGCTCAAGGCCGCCTCGTGCCGCCGCTTCCGCCTCTGCTGCCCCAGCCTTACTGCTCCTGAAGCTCACCAGTAATTCAAGCCTCAAGGCTCTCGGGCTTCAAGCTCACCAAGCGGAGGGTGGACTACGCCGCGGTGGACCAGTAAGTGCTCGTGCTTGGCCTTGTTCTTGATACTTCTCCGTTGTGCGATTAGGACAACGCATGTGACGAAGAAGAGGAAGGAGGGGGCAGTGGTGTCGCCCGAGACCACCCCACCTGCTCCGTCCGAGCCACCCTCCATGGAGAAGGGCAGCATTGGTGCTCATGTCTCTCCGGCCCAGTCGTCCTCACGAGGTATGGGGGAGAACACTCGTACGGATCTGGGGTTCCGGCAAAATCCTTAAGGTTCGAACTCTGGGGTGCGTGCGAAGTTCTTTCCCTCCTACCGATCTATGCCCAAGCTCGCTAAGATTTCGCGGACGAACTCGACGAACTCGCAACACAGAAAGGCACGAGATTTATATTGGTTCGGGCCACCATTGTGTTGTAATACCCTACTCCAGTGTGGTGGTGGTGGATTGCCTCTTGGGCTGATGAAGAACAGTACAAGGGGAAGAACAAGCTCCTGAGGTTGAGGTGTTCTTGTGCTCGGCGGACTTGCATGGGTGAGATGGCTCTGAATGAGTTATCCCCTACGGTGGTGGCTAGCTCTACTTATATAGGCCCTGGTCCTCTCCCCAAATATTGAGCGGGAAGGGAGCAACAACGGCGGGCAAATTTGAAAGGGGACAGATAGTACAAGCTATCCTGACAAAAGTGGTCTTCCCCTGAAAAAGGCTCTGGTGGTGACGCCGACTTGGGCTCCATGATGACCTCTGTCTTGTTGTCCTTCTAGTCTTGGTCTCGTTGCACCGAAATGTAAACCTTTTCCTGATGCATCGGTACTCCGTGCATGCGCTTGCGCCCTTGGCACCAAAGAGGAAACAAGGATGCTGCGCGCGGTGGCGTCCACCTGATCTTGATCGTCATGGCTCATGTCACGAGAGCCTAGCAAGGTTTGCCCCGCCTTGATATATCTGCTCCTCACGAGGCAGCCTGGTGAGGCCGCTCCCGAGGAGGTCTTGCGTCATCCGCCTCGTGAGGCTTGGCCCCTCGCGAGGGTCTTGTATGCCTTGTTGATGGGAATGGGCCAGATAGGCCTGCTCGCATAGCCACGCCGTGGGCCGCAGGCAGGCAAGTCTGGGGACCCCCATTCCAAGAACGCCGACAGTAGCCCCCGGGCCCAAGGTGCACTCGGGTTTGGCTTCGAGGTGTAACCAGAGGTCAAGCACGGAGCTCCGCGGGTCCCAAAAGCCCGCGACCTTGGTTTACGCGTGGCGGTTGACTGGACGTGGGCGTCTCCACTTCCCCATGTTGCCTCGACAACTGCTCGATTTGACAAGTCCCTGTGGCATGCAAGGAAAATCATCATTACCTGTGATCGTGGGGGGCGCTGGTCGGCCTTCTTCCGGTATAAATGGGGAGGGGCGCGGAGCCCCCGTCGCCCATCCCTTCCTTGTACATTCGCTCCTTCCTCCTTGCTCCACCGCTAGCAGTAATGGCGTCGTCGAAGAGGTTCTCCGCCACGGAGAAGGGCAAAGCCCTCGAGGGACCTGCCCCGGGCGCCAAGCGAGGACGTGGCCGTCCCTGCAAGTATGCCGCGACCCCCACCGTGGCCCCCGGCTCTCGGGGCGGCACCGCAGTACGCGGCAGGGGTCGCTGCAGTCGTGGCAGTCCCGTCGACAAGAGGAGACGTGCCGTCGTTGCGCGACCTCCCCGGCCGTGGTTCCATGCGTCAGAGTACCTGCTGGAGTTTGTTGTCTGGTCGGAGGATCCGGCCGGCAGCTGGCTCCAGCTTAACCGCTTCTTTGCCGACGAGCTGCCGGCCTCCGGTCCAGGCGGGCTCTGGCTGCAGGCAGCCGGCTGCTGCAACCGGGCTTCTTGGGTCGCGGTCGAGGTCTCCGTCGCGGGCAACATAGCTATGGCCCACGGTTGGCAGACGTTCGCCCGCGCCCGCGGCCTGGGCAGGTGGAGCACCCTCCACTTCAAGTTCGACGACAACGCGACCCTCTTCGTGAGGGTGTTCGGGGAAGACGGTCGCCGCGTTGGATGCTGCCCCGAGGTGAGTGACGGCGAGGAGGTGCTCGGGCTTGGCGATGGTCGGGACGAGGAGAAGGACGAGCCCGCCGGCCGCGCCTCGTCTGGCTATGGTGGCTCCTTCCTTGGCAACAGTTCTAGCAGCGGCGGCCTTGATCAGCCGCCATGCCGCCGCGCCCGCTTCGAAGGTGGTAGTGGGTCGTCTCGTCGCCGCGCATCGGTGAAGCGCGAGGAGGTGTCCGACTAGACCCGGGCCGTCGTCAAGGCCCTGCCCCTGTCGGCTGCCGCAGGGGCGATCGCCGATTTTGTTATGTTCCCCTTTTCCTTCCTGCATCGAAACAAAACTAGCATGGGCCCGGAGGGGCGTGTATCGAACCATAACTTATTAATCATTATGCTATGCTTGTTGTTTCAGTGCTGTGTGGCTATTTTGCGCAAAGATAACGTAGCCTGGTGCATTCGGGGCGCTCTCCTCCTTAAGAGGCGTTTATTTCCTCGTGTCCATCTTGACCTTGTGGTCTGTGATTCCTCAGGAACTGCAAAAAAATCGTTAGGGAGTTTGCCAGGAGATTTGTCGTTCACCCAAGCCTTGACACGACGCTTTGTATCGCGGTACCCGTGGGGCACGGATTAGGAGAGATGCGCCAGCTTTCAGGCTCGAACGAGGGTGGCTCGTGAGAACGAGAAGGCAGAGAGAAGAAAAATGCTCGCGAGGGCACCTGCCTAGCCCCCCTCGCGAGGTGTGCGAGAGAGAAAACACGAGCGAACCAGAGCCGGAAAAATGCGGTAAGAAGCGAGGGAATCGAATCAGCAAGGAACACCAAAGGAAAACTTCGATTTAAGGAAAAATGAGCCAACTATGGAAAGCAAATGAAAATCCGCGTCCGGCACCTAATCTAGTCTTCAAGTCGTCTCACCAGCGTGGAGCTAAGTGCTGCCACTAGGCGTGGGAGGGAGCCCCAGGGCCTGTGGTCGGCGCTCCTAAGACTCCGGGGCATGTACAGCCCCACTCATTATTACGTGAGAGTGTCACGGACGGCGATTCTTCATAGGCACCGGGCCTTCTTCACAGGCTCTGGGCCTTTCTTCACAGGCTGTGGGCCTTGGTTCACGGGTAAAACTTTCGGAGGTGCTAGATGTTCCAGGCGTTCTGGATAAGTATCCCGTCCTGCGTCTCCAGGCACGCGGCACCAGGCCTGGAGACATGGACGACCCTAAACGGGCCCTCCCACATGGGAGAAAGCTTGTGCAGCCCTTCCCTGGAGAGGACCCGCCTCAGGAAGAGTTCGCCCACCTCGAGCGTCCTGGAGCGGACACTGCGGCAGTGGTATCGCCGCAGTGCCTGCTGGCACCTTGCCGCCCTTAGTGCAGCTTCACGACGATGCTCCTCCCCCAGCACGAGGTCCATCCCCTGCGAGGCGTCTTGCTGCGTTTCATCGAACGCCAGACTCCGGCCCAGCAGCGATGCGTTTAACCTCGTGAGGAAGGACTGCTTCAGCCCGTGAGATGAGGAAGAACGGGCTTCGCCTGCTGGTTTGGTGGCAGGTGCGGATAGACCACATCACGGATCGGAGCTCGCCGTGCCAGCCCTTGCTGCATGCCTCGAAGCTTCTTCTTGAAGGTCCTGGTCTTGAGGCCTCAGACCTCCGCTACATGTTGCTGCTCGCCCATCCATTGCTCCTGGGTGCGCCACCGAAGCGTAGCAGATTCATGCGTTCCAAGGTTAGCACAAGAGGGTTTTGAAGAGGTTACTAGTGAACTGCGAGCCATTATCTGTGATGATGCGGTTGGGGACCCCGTTGCCGGGCGCTCGGGAACGGGGTCCCAGACTTGCTCGCCTCGCGCCCACCGCAGATGGCTGCCAAGCAAGAGGTCAGACACCCATCTGCGTCAACAAGGCACGTAAGATCCCCGCGAGGGGCCAAGCCTCGTGAGGCGGACGATGCAAGACCTCCTCTGGAGTGGCCTAGCTAGGCAGGCTCACGAGGAGCGGAGATATCAAGGCGGGGCAACCCTCACGAGGCTCTCGTGGACGCGGAGCTATGATTTAACGGTGCTGTGGTGCTGGAAGCGGGCGCCGGTGCCAAGAACGCCTTTTATTTCCTCTTTGTGCTAAGGAGGCAAGCGCAGGCAAAGAGTACCGAGGCATCAGGTAAAGGTTGCCATATTGGTGCAACAAGACCAAGACCAGGAGGACGGCAAGGCGGAGGTCATCGTGGAGCCCAAGACGGCGTCACCCCCGAGCTTTTCGCAGGCGAAGACCGCTTTTGTCAGGATAGCTTGTACTAGCTGTCCCCCTTCAAATTTGCCTGCCGTTGTTGGCTACCTTCCCGCTCGATATTTGGGAAGAGGACGAGGGCCTCTATAAATAGGACTAGCCACCACGGTAGTAGGGGATCGAGCAGTTCATCGAACTCGCACACCACAAGTTCATACGCACAAGAACACCTCAACCTCAGGAGGAGGTTCTTCCCTTGTACTGTTCATCATCAGCCCATGAGGCAATCCACCACCACCACACTGGAGTAGGGTATTACACCACAACGGTGGCCCGAACCAAAGATAAACCCCGCGGTCTTTCTCAGGTTGTGAGTTCGCCGAAGTTCGTCTAAGCAAGATCTTAGCGAAGCTAGAGCGAGATCGGCAGTGAGGGAAAGACTTCGTGGTGCACCCCGCCTTTCGAACCTTAAGGGCTTGCCGGAACCCCACAACCGACATTTGGCGCGCTGTAGGGTGCGTCAGTTTCCTTCTGCCGGTTCATTGCTCCGCCGCTTCCATCGCTTCCATGGCGGACGCCGCTGCGTGCTCGAAGCCGAGCGCCGGGCTGTTTCTCTCCGCCTGCCGCCAGGGACGGCTCCTCGTAGGGCGGTCCACCTCGCCGCTTCTCCGCTCTCGCCGGGCCAACGCTGCCATCGCCCGGCGAGAACAAACAAGAAGCGCCCTTGTTGCATCCTTCATGCGGCAGACGGCCGCGCACCGCTTACTTCCATCAATCACCCCGCTGGGTTCTTTCAGACACGCACCGCTGGCCCCATGGAGGCACGAAGCCACGCCATCGCGGCAATGAGGTCCCCGGCACGCTTCGCCGATTTCACCTCTATGCGAGGAGTGGCTCGACCGCTGTCACCGAAGCCCGGGTCTCCGTGCCCAGGGGGGCTATCCGCAAGACCGCCCCACTCTCTGCCTCCCCCTCAATCAGCCGCGGTCGATGGGGCTCATGGCATGCCTCCACCGCCTCAACCCCAAGACGGTCCCTTGGCACGAAGGCGTGCGGCTTCACGGCGTGATCCACCGCGCCCGGCGCCCGCGCGTGAAGAAAGAAGCTGCCAAGAAATCCCGCGGCCGCGAGTAGCTGCATCGGTGCTCCCCCCGCCACCTCGTCAAGACTGCATGCCACCTGCGTTGGCGCAACACGGACCTCGCCAAGACCAAGCTCCGCCTCAGAAGCGGGCCCCAGCGACCACGGCCGGCTGCCGTGCCTTCACCCCCGAACCGCTTAGTGTCGCCTGGCCAGGCAAGTTCAAGCCAGACCTGCCTCCTCGCTATGACGGCACCGGGCCGACCTGCGGAGTTCCTCAGAGTTTCTATGAGCTGAGCATCAAAGCGGCCAACGGCGACGAAAAAGTCATGGTGAACTGGTTTCCCAGGGCTCTCAAGGATGGGGCCCGCTCCTAGCTCCTGAACCTGCAACATGGCTCGATCTCCTCCTGGGACGAGATGAGCGACCACTTCGTTGCCAACTTCCAAGGCACTCACGAACGCCCACCGGCCGCGGGCGACCTATGCCGCGCATGAAGCAACAGCCAAGAGAAACCCTCCAGAAGTAAATCCAGCGATTCAACAACGCCCGCCTCAAGATCCCCAAGGTCACGGACGAAGCCATCATCTCCGCGTTCTCAGACGGCGTCCGTGACGTCAAGATGAAGGAAGAGCTGGCTATCCACAAGGAGCTTTACACATCTCAGGAGCTGTTCAACCTGGCGACCAAGTGCGCAAGAGCTGAGGAGGGGCGCCTCTCTCTCCTTGAGCTGCCAGCTTCAGGAGTGGAGGAGAAGAAGGCCAAGGCCAAGGACGTGAAGCGGAAAGAGGCAGTAGTGCTCGCAGTGGAGCCCGACACCAAGCGAGGCGGTGATCATCCTGAGTCGTCCAAGAACGGCCGACCGTTCTGTGCCTTCCACAACCTGAACACCCACAACACCAGCGGCTGCCAAGAGCTCAGAGCCATATGGGAAGGACGGTACGGTCGACGCCCCGAGCGCAACGTCTGGGGCTACGACCGAGGAGGAGGACGCAGAGGCGGACGCTGGGACGACCATGGCCCGCGCCAGGAGTGGCGCGACCGGCCTCGTGAGGACTGCTGGCAGGACCAACCTCGCGAGGGCGCCTGGAGGGACCCGGGCCATGAGGATCGCCTGTGGCAACACCGTCTTCCCACGCTGCCGCCACTCAAGAAGGAACGACGACCACCACCAGTGACGGGGGCCGGGGCTTCCAGTGAGCTGCTATGGCGATCGCTTGCATCTTGGGCGGTGCTCAGGCCCCAGCCTCTCAATGCATCTTCAAACAGTTCGCTCTCGAGGTGAACGCGGTACTCCCCAAGCTCGAGGCCACGCGCCCGCTCAGGTGGTCCTAATGCGCCATCACCTTCAACTAGGCAGACCAGCTCAATTGCGCAGCCACCGCAGGCGCACTTCCTATGCTGTGCTCCCCAGTCATCAGAATGTGCAAGTCACCAAGACTCTCATCAATGGAGGCGCGGGGCTCAACATCCTATCCATCGACACGTTCGACAACCTCCAAGTGCCCTATGAGCAGCTCCAGCCAACCAAGCCTTTCTCAGGAGTGACTGACGGTTCCACCACACCGAGCAGGGACAAGTCCGCCTTGCCTGTCACCTTCGTGGAGCGCAAGAACTACCACACCGAAGCTCATCAACTTCGACGTCACAAGCACATCCGGCCTCCGGGCCAGACAATGCCATCCTCGGGTATCCAGCCCTGGCCAATTTCATGGCAGTCACTCACCACGGCTACAACATTCTCAAGATGCTAGGAAGCGGGGGAATCATCATGGACCCATGTGAAGAGAGGGATGCGGTGTGCTCCCTTGAGCGCACCTTCCAAGCCACATCAATCGACAACCCTGACAGCAGAAGTGAAAGCCCTCCAGAGACCATCCCCAAGAAGAAGCTGCCCCGCCGCCAAGAGCATCCTATGAAGATGGCGCGCGTCAGAGCCTCGTCAGATCAGCGCCTCCAGGGGTGCCTCCTCGACCTAAAGGAAAGCGCGCCTGACGCCTCCCTGGGTAGGACTCTGGGCCTCTCCCGAGAGCCTCGCACCTTGCCGACCACAAGGGAGGTGCTTGGGCACCACTTGGAAGCGTGCTTCACAAGCACACTTTCCTCAGAGAGCACAGGCAAGGAGTGCCCACCACCCGTGAGTTCATCGCCAAGACCACCCAGAACTACAAGAAGTAAGAGCCATGCCGCCACATCCTCTCACAAGGCACAACTCCCCATCCAGCGAGGATGCCGGGTCAAGGTGGTCTCAAGGCCGACGCCCTGTGGCTCAACAGGGCCGCATCTCAGGAACGCTTCTGGCCTTCACGTGTGGGCCACTGTGAGGGCCTACCACACAACTACATTTGCATGCCCTTCGGCTTGCCGAGCGTGGCGTCAGCCTATTAGCGCAACGTGCGGCAGGTCCTGGTGCCTGAGGAGGCCAGATTCCACGCCGTTCTGGAGGAGATGGAGACGGTCTTGAGGGAACCTCTTGAGCCCCCAGAGCCTCCCGAGGCTCAGGGTCCCAGTGGCTCATGAGGATCCATTCCTTCAATGCGTGGCTTCAGCTGCACCAACTCTATACTTCGTCTATAGAACCAGGTCACATCTTCCAAGTTCGCTTTTGCTGTGGGCGCCTCTGCTGCATTATTCCTGTGCCACACGGGTCCGCCCCTGGTGGCATGTATCCCTTTGCTTAAGTCTTTATCTTACCTTGTCGGGGCGCCTTCGGCTGCATCGTCCCTAAGCCGCCGCAAGCTAGACCCAAAGTGGCATGTATCTTCCCGCATTTATCCAAGTCGATCCGCTTCATGCTTAACCTGCCGACGGCTATCTCCTCGCTTTGCTGTCGCTCCAGAAGTGGGTCCGTCTGCTCCATGCAACCCGCTTGCATCGTTAAAGGGGGGCCTCGAGCATCGCGACTCAGAGCTCTATCGGCTTTCAGCCAAATTTCTCACCGCCTTGACCACGGCATCGCTGACTGCATACCAACACTACCGAGCTCGCTCGAGGGCCGGGACCTCGAGGGACGAGAGTGCTTGCATCTAACCGCCTTTGCAGAACGCATACAATACCAAGACTCAAGACTGTGCAATAACCCGCTTGAGGTAGGGCCTCGTGGAGTCCTGCTACTGGCTCACGAGTGCCTGTGATACCTCTGCAGCCTCTCGCTGCAAGCAAGCCACGTGTCGTATGGGTTGTACACGCCATGGGGGCTCCTCCCGGAGGGGGGCCGCCATCCCACTCCCAAGTGGAAGCACCATGCTCCGCGCTGGCTGACGACGCTGGCGAGGAGCAGCTATGCCCGTGCACAAGCGGAAGCACTATGCTCCAGCTACCGGTGATAAACAATCGAAAGTGAGACCCTCACGGTCGCAAGCAACCTCGTGGGAGCCCAGAGGCTCAGCCAATTTCCCGCAATGCCTCCCCTCGAAAGCCGCGCATGGGGCCGGGCACGGGCTGCGCTGGTCACGCCTAAACGCACCTAATCCAGGTCCCCCGACCTGGCATCGCGCGCCTCCCAAGGCCTCGGCAAGGGCAGGTATGGGAATTGTTTGCACGTCAAGGGGGACTCTCGAGCATCGCGACTCGTGAGCCTCACTGGTCACGTAGCCCTCACTCCTGGTCCGCCCCGGTCTCCGGTCGGCCCAATGGCGCTTGAGGTATGAGCGGGCCGGCTCGGCTGGCGATGTAGAATATTAATCTATCCTCGAATCTCTCCCTATATGCTGCTTATGCGGGTCAAGGGAGACTCTCAGCATCGCGACTCAGGAGCCTAATCTGGGTCACGTAGCCCCTCACTCCTTGGTCCATCCTAGTCTCCTGGCCGCCCAATGGCGGTTGAGGTATGCGCGTGAGCCAAGCCTCGCCGATGCAAAACGCAAAGCAAATAGGAAGGAAATCGCAAAATCTTGAAGCAAATATTACAAGCATATTGTTTTCACAATACCAAATGAAAAGTCTAAACGCCTCCATGAGGCCTGATACATGTTGCAGGAACGGAACGAGAAGAATGGCTGCAGGTCACCTCTAGACGCTACATCGCCTCGCTGGAAGGTGCTCCCTCATGAGCAATCTTGTCTTCACCTTCACCACCAGCTGCAAGGTCGACGACGCCGGACAGAGGGGCGGAGACAAAGCCGCCGAACCTCCTCAGCAAGGCCCCCACCAGATCTTGCACGGCCAAGGCAGCATTGCCAGATCGATCTTCAGCCATGTGCTCCAAAGAGCTCGGCCAAGGCAAAAGCGTTGGGGTTGCGAAGGTGCAGGTGGCTATGCCTCCGCCATGGGACCGAGACCATCAACAACCTCCTCAAGCGCATTCACCACGAGAGGAAGCAGCTGGCGGGGCCGTCCCTCGCTGGTTCAGAGGCTTTCTCCGTGCCGTGCTCAGAGCATCTTCAGTCACTTTGCGAGACCTCTCCTCGAGATCGGCAAAGGCCACGCTGGTCTTCGCCAAGACTCGCGCGCTTTGGCATCAAGATCGGCCTCCCTCATCCCCATCTTCCGGCCCAACTCTTCCAACCGGCTGGCGCTGTAGCCTCGGCTTCTTCCCCACTCCGCCAGCCAAGATCATGGTTCTTGGACGGCTTCCTCCCGGCTTTCATCTCCTCCTCCTTTGCTTTACGGCAGCGCACTTCGGGCGCAAGTGCTTGTTAAGTGCATAGGCTCTGCCTGCAGCCTCGCCTCCAAAGCACTTCTGGCAAGCGGTAACTGGGCGGCCTTACGCCCTTTAGTGCCGCCACGATCGATCAAAGCATGGCCCTTGCTTCTCCCACTTGAAGTCAGCAGCGACCTGGCTCCAAGGCAGCAGACCGCCAGATCGAGTGAAACCAGCCAGAGGCCAGGCCCAGACGCCCAGCCACTGTGCGCTGGGTCCACGCTTCAGGACATCCTGGTAGCCTGGGTCATCTCCGCAAGGGCACGCCCAAGATTTCCAAGTGGCAGGAGCAGATCTGGACCAGAAGTGGAGATGCAGCAAGAGGGAGGAAGCGACATCATCACTGTGGCTTGGGAGACCGCGGCTTCCGGAGCAGCTGGGACCTCGTCACCAAGGCTGGCACCCAGCACCTCCGGAGCCAGCGGAGCCATGGTGGCTGATTCCACGCGGTGATGCCCCTCTTGGCCTCGTGAGGAAGACCGGGCTGGGGAGATGCGAGCGCTATTGCCTCCTTTCCCTACGGAGGGAGGCATGGCCGTCGTATCCTCCTCCCTCTTCTTCGCCGAAGGTGTCAGCCTTATCAACAAAGGGCAAGTATCAGGAAGCGACGAGTACAAGCAAGGACAAAGCGAAGCCTAAGACGCTTACCGATCCACTGCGACATATTCCACTGACCAATTGAGAGGCTTGAAGCCTGACAGCTTCGGGACCTGCGGGGTAGGCGTTCGGACACCGGCGGTGCCGGGCGGAGTGGGGGCAGAGCCGGATCCATCCCCAGGAGGTATCGAGGCGGAGGCGGCACCACGGGCCACTAGCGACGACCTACCCTTCGTCGGGATGAGGGGTTGCTCTCTCTCCCCTTGGAAGGCGACGGCCTCGCCATCATCAGGAAAAGCGCGGAGAATCTCGGTCTTGCTCAGGGGGGAAGTCTCTCCCACCTCTTCCAGATTCTTCTTCGAGTCCTCCTCCTCTTGTCCCCCGCTGCGTGACTCACCAGAAGACACCTCTACTAGGGAAAAGCATATACACAAAAAGTTACTAGTAGCGAGGGTTAAAAACCTCGCTGCTACTAAGTTGATAGCAGTAGCGCGTGTTTTTAACCGTCGCTACTACTAAGCGGTTGCCTCACCGTGCTCTCGACATGCCATAGTAGTAGCGCCGGGTTTTAAAACCTCGCTACTCCTAAGTTTGATAGCGAAGGCTGGTTTTTCGCCTCGCTAAAACTAAGTGGTGCCATAGTAGTAGCGAGGGGGTAAAAAATCGCGCTACTACTAAAGGTCCCATTTTCAAACTCTACCCCCCACCCCCCCCCGTGGATCGCCTTTTCAGTTTTAAAAAAATAAAATAAAATGATGAAAATGTCAAAAAAAATAAAAGAAAATAAGTTTCCCGTGTGATATGTGGTCTAGTTGTTGGGAAAATTTGCAAATATGAATTTTGACTTTATTTGCAAAATCTCTCGAGAATTTGTAAAAATGGGCATAACTTTTGCATACTAACTCGGATGAAAAAGTTTTTTATATGAAAAACCATCTACTCGAAAACCTAACAGAAAAAAAGTTACGGGCCTTTTAAGATCTAGAGTGGAAAAAATTGAAAAAACTTCAAACTGTGTGGTCAAACTGTGGTCAAATTGTGCTCAAACAATGGTCAAACTAATTATACTAGAATATTAGTGTTACTAAATAATTATTTTTGTTTTTTGAATTTCGGTCAAATCTGGTCAAACTATGGCCAAACTGTGGTCAAACTGTGGTCAAACTAATTATTCAAGAAATATTAGTGTTACTAATTTTTTAGAACAATAGTTTCAAACTCAAATAGTGAAATGTGTGATTTCATGCTCAAGCTTAAATTTTAGGTTAATAGGATTGACATCTACTATTGTCGTGAAAACAACAAGTGCTGGAACTTGGAAACGAGGGAGAATAGAACCGGAAGTTAAGCGTGCTTCAGCCGGAGTAGTGAGAGGATGGGTGAACGTCCGGAAGTTAGATGACTTGGAATGATGAGGGTGATTAGAGATTAAATTGAGCAGCGATGAGGGGGTGATTAGAGATTTGAGGTTAAAATAATTCAGAAATTTGAAAATTAGCGAAAAGAAATCGAAATATTTTTCAAAAAATTCAAAAAACTCCGATCGGTAGTAGTCGGTGGCGGGTTTTTACCCACGCTTACTACTAAAGGACATAGTAGTAGCTGGTGGCACCTCGCGCTTATTGCTATATCGTTAGTCAGAGCGCCTTATTAGTAGCGCCGCCCCCGCTACTAATAGGCCCAAAACCCACACCTATATGCTAGGCTTTTCCCTAGTAGTGCACCTCCACCGGTTTCGTGTCAAGGAGCTCGACGCGATGATGGCACCAGCCTCGCCAAGATCAAAAGTTGCCCTGCATGGCGAATTCCTCCAGATCTTTGCGCTGGAACAAGGGAACGAAAGCACTAGGCAGGTACTCCTAGTTGTCCCCAACTATGAGGCGCAGGACGGCGTCCAATTAATCGCCGGGCAAGTCCCCCCACAAAGGCGTAGTCTTGTTTCCTTCTTCGAGCTCACGTAGATTTGAGGTTAAAATAATTCAGAAATTTGAAATTAGCGAAAAATCGAAATATTTTTTTGAAAAAATTCAAAAAAACCGCTACCGGGTAGTAGTAGTGCGGTTTTACCCACGCCATTACTAAGTGATAGTAGTAGCGCTGGTGGCACCCGCGCCATTACTACTATCGTTAGTCAGAAGCACTTATTAGTAGCGCACCCGCTACTAATAGGCCCAAAACCCGCGCTGCTGCTATGCTTTTCCCTAGCAGTGCACCTCCATCGGTTTCGTGTCAAGGAGAGCTCCGGGAAGCGTTAGCCATGCACCAGCCCAAGATCAAAAGTTGGCTCGTATGGCGAATTTCCCTGCATCCTTGCGCCGAACGAGGGAACGAAAAGCACTAGGGCAGTACTCCTCGGTTGTCCCCAACTATGAGGGTGCGTGAAGGCCATTCAATTAATCGCCGGCAAGTCCCTCGGACTAAAGTAGTCTTGTTTCCTCTTCGAGCTCCCACGAGATTTGAGGTTAAAATAATTCAGAAATTTCAAAATTAGCGAAAAAATCGTAAATATTTTTTCAAAAAAATTCAAAAAACTCATACCGGTAGTAGCAGCTGGTTTTTACCCACGCCTTACTACTAAGGGACATGGTAGTAGCGCTGGTGGCACCCAAGGCCATCGCTATACTTTTAGTCAGAAGCGCTTTTATTAGTAGCGCCGGGTTCAAGGCTTAATAGGCTCAAAACCCAGCTGTCATGCTATGCTTTTCTTAGCAAGGTGCACCTCCATCGGTTTACGTGCCGTCAAGGAGCTCCGGAGCGCTGGCGGCACCAGCCAACAAGATCAAAAGTTGGCCTCGGTATGGCGATGAATACTCCAGATCCTTGCGCCGGAACAAGGGAACGAAAGCACTAGGTATGTACTCCTGGTTGTCCCCTAACTATGAGGCGCAGGACTATCGGCCCAATTAATCACGGGCAAGTCCCCTGACCAAAGTAGTCTTGTTTCCCTTCTTCGAGCTCCCAGTAGATTTGAAGTTAAAATAATTCAGAAATTTCAAAATTAGCAAAAAATAGAAATATTTTTTTCAAAAATTAAAAAAACTCAGCATTTGGTAGTAGCAGCTGGGTTTTACCCACGCCTCCTACTAAAGGACATGGTAGTAGCGCTGTGTGGCACTTTTTAGCCATCTTATATATCTTTTAGTCAGCGCTTATTAGTAGCGCCGTCTGGCCGCTACTAATAGGCTCAAAACCAACCGGCTGCTATGCTTTTCCCTCAAAGGCACCTCCATCGGTTTCGTGCCGAAGGAGCTCCGGAAGCGTTGGCGACCAGCTCACAGCATCAAAAAGTTACCGGTGGCGATGAAATACTCCAGATCCTTGCGCTGGAACAAGGGAACGAAAGCACTAGGCATGTACTCCTGGTTGTCCCCAACTATGAGGCGCAGGACGACGTCCAATTAATCGCCGGGCAAGTCCCCCGGACTCAGGCGAGTCTTGTTTCCCCCTTCTTCGAGCTCCCACAGAGATTTGAAGTTAAAATAATTCAGAAATTTCAAAATTAGCAAAAAAAATAGAAATATTTTTTCGAAAAAATTAAAAAACTCATACAGTAGTAGCAAATAGCGGGTTTTTACCCACGCTCCTACTAAAGGACATGGTAGTAGCGCGGGTGGCACCCGCGCTACTGCTATACGTTAGCTGTAGCGCCTTATTAGTAGCGCCGGCCCCCGCGCTACTAATAGGCCCAAAACCCGCGCTGCTGCTAGGCTTTTCCCTAGTAGTGCACCTCCACCGGTTTCTGTGCCGAAGGAGCTCCGGGAAGCGTTGGCGGCACCAGCCCGCGCGCATCAAAAGTTGGCCTGGTGGCGATGAAATACTCCAGATCCTTGCGCTGGAACAAGGGAACGAAAGCACTAGGCATGTACTCCTGGTTGTCCCCAACTATGAGGCGCAGGACGGCGTCCAATTAATCGCCGGGCAAGTCCCTTGACTCAAAGTAGTCTTGTTTCCCCCTTCTACGAGCTCCCACAGAGATTTGAGGTTAAAATAATTCAGAAATTTGAAAATTAGTGAAAAAAATCGAAATATTTTTTCGAAAAAATTCAAAAAACCTGCTAACAAGCGAGTAGTAGCGCTGGGTTTTTACCCACGCTTACTACTAAAGGACATAGTAGTAGCGCTTGGTGGCACCTCTGGCACGCTTGCTATATATTAGCTGTAGCGCCTTATTAGTAGCGCCGGTCCCCGCGCTACTAATAGGCCCAAAACCCGCGCTGCTGCTAGGCTTTTCCCTAGTAGTGCACCTCCACTAGTTTCTGTGCCGAAGGAGCTCCGGGAAGCGTTGGTGGCACCAGCCCGCGCGCATCAAAAGTTGGCCTGGTGGCGATGAATTCCTCTAGACCTTGCGCTGGAACAAGGGAACGAAAGCACTAGGCAGGTACTCCTGGTTGTCCCCAACTATGAGGCGCAGGACGGCGTCCAATTAATCACCGGGCAAGTCCCCCGGACTCAGGCGAGTCTTGTTTCCCCCTTCTTCGAGCTCCCATAGAGATTTGAGGTTAAAATCATTCAGAAATTTGCAAATTAGCGAAAAAAATCGATATATTTTTTCGAAAAAATTCAAAAAACCTGCTGCTTGCCGGTAGTAGTAGCGCTGGGTTTTTACCCACGCCATTACTAAAGGACATAGTAGTAGCCAGGTGGCACCCAGCTATCGCTATACATTAGTCATGTAGCGCCTTATTACTAGCGCCGGCCCCCGCGCTACTAATAGGCCCAAAACCCGCGTTGCTGCTAGGCTTTTCCCTAGTAGTGCACCTCCACCGGTTTCTGCGCCGAAGGAGCTCCGGGAAGCGTTGGCGGCACCAGCCCGCGCGCATCAAAAGTTGGCCTGGTGGCGATGAATTGCTCCAGATCCTTGCGCCGGAACAAGGGAACGAAAGCACTAGGCATGTACTCCTGGTTGTCCCCAACTATGAGGCGCAGGACGACGTCCAATTAATCGCCGGGCAAGTCCCCCGGACGCAGGCGAGTCTTGTTTCCCCCTTCTTCGAGCTCCCACAGAGATTTGAGGTTAAAATAATTCAGAAATTTGAAAATTAGCGAAAAAAATCGAAATATTTTTTCGAAAAAATTCAGAAAAAAACCCGCGCTGGTAGTAGTAGTTGGGTTTTACCCTACGCCACTACTAAAGGACATAGTAGTAGCGCTGGTGGCACCCGCCGCTTACTGCTATACGTTAGTCGTAAGCGCCTTATTAGTAGCACCGGCCCCGGGCTACTAATAGGCCCAAACTCACAAGGCTTGCTAGGCTTTTCTCCCTAGTAGTGCACCTCCACCGGTTTCTGTGCCGAAGGAGCTCCGGGAAGCGTTGGCGGCACCAGCCCGCGCGCATCAAAAGTTGGCCTGGTGGCGATGAATTCCTCTAGATCCTTGCGCTAGAACAAGGGAACAAAAGCACTAGGCAGGTACTCCTGGTTGTCCCCTACTATGAGGCGCAGGACGGCGTCCAATTAATCGCCGGGCAAGTCCCCCGGACTCAGGCGAGTCTTGTTTCCCCCTTCTTCGAGCTCCCACATGGGGCGCGAGCGCGCCTGGAGAGGGGCGACCCGCAGCATCAGGAACTCCCTCGGGAGATTAACCCCTGTCACCTTGGCCAACCTTGCGTTACCCGGCCTCAGGTCAGTCATCATCTGCTCCAACACCAATGACGCCCGCTCTTCGACAAGCTCCGCCTTGGGCCACCCCCCGTTGGAAGGAGGCACCGCTGTTGGCAACGCCGGACGCGGGTCGGCGCGCTGGGCATCCATCATGACCTTTTTGGATCGGATGTTGTCGGCCCTCTTCCCGGTGCTCGAGATCGAGTTGGCCTTGCCGCAGGCAACGAAATTATCGCATCCGGCGATGTGCTCACCGCTAACGCGGAGGAAGAAGAAATGGCGAAGGAGCGCCACGGGCGGCATAACGCCCAGGTACGCCTCGCAGTAGTAGGCAAAGATGGACATGAGGAGGACAGAGTTGGGATGGAGATGCAATGCTGCAGCCCGTAGTGGTCGAGGACTTCATAAAAGAAATCAGAGAAGGGAGGAACCAACCCGACGGCGACGTTGCTCGAGAAGAAGGGGAAGAAGGTGCTCCCATCAGGCTCTGGCTTGTCGGACGCGAGCCGGAGCTCCGTCTTCCCCCACTCGTTGCTCTCGCCCGCTGTCAACAGGCGCACGGAGGCGATGCTCTTCTCCGTGACGGTGGGCGCCTTCAGGGCCGGCCCATACCAAGCTGGTGGTGAGGAAGACTTGACCTTGCGCGGCACCATGGGCGGTAGAAGCAGAGCAAGGATGGAGCAGATCTGGAGATGGCGACGGCGAAGAGCGAGAAAGGGGATCTGGAGCGAGGCAAGGAAGAAGCAATGAAGGAAAGAACTGTCCGCGCCAGCCATTGTCATGGTAAGCAGTTGCCGAGGCAGCGTGGGGAAGCGGAGACGCCCAATTCCAATCAACCGATACGCGTCGACCGAGGCCGCATGCTTTTGGGGCCCGCGGTGCTCCGAACATGACCCTTGGCTTCGCCATGGGTTAAGCCCGAAGCGCACTTTGGGCCTGGGCTACATCGGCATTCTGGGAACGGGGTCCCCAGACTTGCTCGTCATGACTCCACCAAGGGCTAAGCAAAGCAGTGTCAGCACGACTCCATCTTCGCCAACAAGGCACCTAAGATGCTGGGCGGACGACGCAAGACCTCCTCTGGAGTGGACTAGCTAGGCAGGCTCACGAGGAGCGGAGATATCAAGGCGGCGCAAACCTCACGAGGCTCTTGTGACGTGAGCCATGACGAACGATGCCAGGTGGGTGCCTGGCGGGCACCGGTTCACGCAGCGTCCTTATTTCCTCTTTGGTGCTAAGGAGGCAAGCGCAGGCGAAGAGTACCGAGGCATTAGGCAAAGGTTGCCATATTGGTGCAACGAGACCAAGACCAAGAGGACGGCAAGGCGGAGGTCATTGTGGAGCCCAAGACGGCGCCACCCTGTAGCTGCAGCGAAGACCGCTTTTGTCAGGATAGCTTGTACTAGCTGTCCCCCTTCAAATTTGCCCAATGTTGTTGGCTCCCTTCCCGCTCGATATTTGGGAAGAGGACTAGGGCCTCTATAAATAGGACTAGCCACTACAGTAGTAGGGGATCGAGCAGTTCATCAAACTCGCACACCACAAGTTCATACGCACAAGAACACCTCAACCTCAGGAGGCGGTTCCTCCCTTGTACTGTTCATCATCAGCCCGTGAGGCAATCCACCACCACCACACCGGAGTAGGGTATTACACCACAATGGTGGCCCGAACCAGTATAAACCTCGTGTCTTTCTATGTTGTGAGTTCGTCGAGATCGTCCGCAAGATCTTAGAGAGCTAGAGCGTAGATCGGCAGGAGGGAAAGAATTTGCACGCACCCAAGTGTTCGAACCTTAAGGGTTTGCCGGAACCCCACATCCGACAGAAGCGGCTCACGAGGCCCGTGATGAACTTGACAACAGAGCTAGCTGGGATGGTACGGACGGCATCCACTTCCACCCATTTGGTGAACTTGTTGATGGCGACGTAGAGGTAGCGTTAGCCCCCAGGAGCTCGAGGGAACAGGCCCAAGATGTCCAGCCCCCATACCGCGAACGGCCATGTGAGCGGAATGGTCTGGAGGCCCTGAGCCGGCTGATGAATCTGCTTGGCGTGGAACTGGCAGGCTTCACAGGACCTAACCAAAGCAATTGCACAGCTAAGCAGTGATGGGCCAAGAGAACCCACTCACGGAATACTTTGCCGACGCAGGGTCCGTGGATGACGAGTGGTGCCCGCAGTCCCCACCGTGTATGTAAGTTAGCAGCTCCTTCCTCTGGTCCCTGGAAATGCAGCGCAGGGAGACGTCGTTTGGCCTTTTCCTGTACAACTCGCCATCCTGGATGCAGTACGCCGTGGCTTGCCGAACCACACGCTCTGCATCCTCCTCCTTCTCCGGCAGAGCCCCTGGCATCAGATATTCCTTGAATTCCTTGGTCCAGCATCCCTCCTGAGGTTCGAGCTACAAGAACAAGAGAGCTCCTGAGGTCGGGCCACAGGCCGAGGCTCCTGTGGTAGGAGGCTGTGGGAGTTCCTCCCGAGGCTGATCTGTGCTTGAAAGTGGTGGTGTCGCCGATGGCTTGAAGAGCCGTTCCTCAAAGACGTCGGGCTCTTGTGGCTGCCACTTGGATGCTCTCGTGGCGATGTCGTCGACTTCCTTGTTGGTTCCCCGGGGCACGTGCTGCAGCTCCAGGCCCGAGAATTGCTTCTCCATCTTGCGTGCCTCCGTGAGGTATGCCTCCATATACTCGTCCTTCGGCTCGTATACTTTGTTGGAGAAGTTGACAAGGAGCTGCGAGTCGCCCCTAAGGGTAAGGCACTTCACCCCTAGAGCTGCCGCGGCTTTCAGGCCAGCTATGAGGCCTTCATATTCCGCGATGTTGTTGGAGACCTTCTCGCCATGCTGAAAGCAGAGCTGCACGGCATAGTAGAGCTTATCCTGAGTGGGCGAGATGAGCACTGCTCCAGCCCCTCCGCCTTGGTTCTAGAAGGCGCCATCCAAGTACATGACTGAACTGTCTGGTGCTTCACTTCCTGGCGAGGTGGACCAGTCTTCACCTATTTCAAGCGTCGGGACGTCCGTCCATTCCGCCACAAAACAGCGAGCGCGGCTCCCTTGACGACCCTGGTAGTGCTGAACTCTAACTGGAATGCTTGCAACTCGATGTTCCACTCGGCGATCCTTCCAGCAGAATTGGGGCTCTTGAGCACCCTCTCCAACGTGTAGGCTGAGACGACCTTGATGGGGTGCCCCTGGAAGTAATGTCGCAGCTTGCGCGAGGCCACCAAAAGCGCTAGCAGGAGCTTCTGAGGCATGGGACACCATGCTGACAAAATACATCGGGTGCTCGACAAGGGCTGGCGCGCGGGCGAGGCTCGTGTCTTGCGGGGGCCCGGACATCTCCTGAGGTGGCGTAACTCCTGGTGCCTGGTCGCTTGCGGGGGTCCCTGTGATGTCGTCCTGCCGAGCTTGGTCTTCTGTTGACGCCGTCAAGTGCTCCCATGGCGCCTTTCCCGATCTTAAGGCTATTTCAGTCAGTAGCTCGGCAAAGTGCGCCTTGACTTGGTGCTCCTCCTGAACCGCCACCAATGCTGCGCTAGCGGAGTATGGGGTAGCGGCGAGGTACAACACTAGGGGCTCGAGAGGCGTCATGCCACCATCACCGGTGGGCTGGTCAGGCACCTCTTGAGGTCTTGAAAGGCTCGGTCGGCCTCCTGGGTCCACTCGAACGGACCCTTCTTCGTCATCACCTTGAAGAAGGGTAGGGCGCATTCCCCTAGCTTGGAGATGAAGCATCCCAACACAATTACCCGGCCAGCCAACTTCTGCATTTCCTTTAGGGTCTGCGGCGGCCTCATGTCCTCGATGGCCTTGATCTTCTCTGGATTCGCCTCGATCCCTCTGTGGGACACGAGAAAGCCCAGCAGCTTGCGGGAAGGGACACCGAACACGCACTTCTCCGGGTTGAGCCGCAAGTTCACCTGGCGCAGGCTCTAAAAGGTCTCTTCCAGGTCTTGGATCAGGGTCCTCGCCTCCTGAGATTTCACCATTATGTCGTCGACGTAGGCCTCTGTGTTTCTTCCGAGCTGTCGCCCTAAGGCGATGTGCATCAGTCGCTGAAAGGTTGCGCTCGCATTGCACAATCCATAGGGCATGCAGGTGTAGCAGTACACCCGCACGGGGTCAGGAAGGCTGTCTTCTCCACATCTTCTACCGCCACCTTGATCTGGTGATATCCTGAGAACGCGTCCAGGAAGCAAAGTAGGTCGCATTCGGCGGTGGAGTCGACGATCTGATCGATGCGTGGGAGCGGGAACGGATCTTGGGGGCAGGCTTTGTTAAGGTTGCTGAAGTCGACACACATCCATTCCTTCCCGCCTTTCTTCGGCACTACGACGGGGTTCGCCAGCCACTCGGGATACCGAACCTCGCGAATGGCACCCGCCGCTTCTATCTTGCGAGTCTCTTGGATGATGAAGGCCTGCTTCTCAGTGGACTGCCGTCTCGCCCGCTGCTTCACGGGACGCACATTGGGGCATACCCTTAAATGATGCTGAATCACCTCTCTCGGGACTCCTACCAGCTGATTGGGCTCCCACGCGAATATGTCCTTGTTTGCACGCAAGAACTTCACCAATGCTTCCTCTTGCCCTGGGTCAAGGCCGGCACCTATGGTAAAGGTGGCTCCTGAGGGCATGTCCTCGCTGAATGGCACTTGCTTGGTTTCCGCCTTGTCTTGTGTGAACAACTGCTTGTTCTTGGTCGGTATGGCTCCCTTGGGATCGGAGCCGCTGCCGGTCAGTGCCGCACCGTCATGGGCGTGTTTTGAGGGCGTAGCTGAGGCCGTCACGGCCTCCTTGGTGTCCCCCTTGATGGTGAGGACGCCTTTGCTCCCTGGCATCTTCATGAGGTTGTAGGCCGGATGAGTCGCCGCCATGAACTGGACGAGAGCTGGGTACCCGAGGATGGTGTTATACGGGAGACCGATGCGGGCGATGTCGAAGTCGACCAGCTCGGTGCGTTAGTTGTCACGTGTGCCGAAGGTGAAGGGGCGGCGGATCTGTCCAGAGAATGGGCAGTGCCGCCACCGACCCCTGAGAAAGGCTTGCTGAGACTGAGCCGCTCGAGTGGCACGTGAAGAAGGCTGAAGGCCTCTACGGAGAGCAAGTTGAGGCCTGCTCCGCCTTTGATGAGGGTCTTGGTAATAGCCACGTTGCAGATGGTGGGCGTGTAGAGCATTGGGAGCTTGCCCGAGCCGGCGGTAGAGTTTGTGTGGTCTTCTGAGCCGAAGGTGAGGTCGGCCTCTGGCGCAGCCCAACACAGCGGAGCCCCGGGCGCTTGGAAGCGGCACCAATCTGACGGAGGAACGGCTTGACGTGGCGATATGAAGGCGGTGCTTGAGAGCCGCCCAGCAGGGTTGCGACTACATGGTGCGCCGGCACCGCGTAGCGAGCAGTGAAGAGTTCGCGGAGTTCCCCCCAGGACACCACCGTGGATCCCGGGAGGTTGAGCAGGCAGGCGTGTGGCTCGCCGGCGAGGGCCATGGGGAGCCAGTTGGCCATGACCTTGTCATCGCCCCCGGCCTCGAGGACGGCCTCCTTGTATGCCAGCAGGAATGCCAACGGGCACGCCGCACCGTCGTAGCGCGGCGGCATCTCCGGCCTGAACTGGGGTGGCCACCGCACCTGTCGAAGGGCGGGGGCCAGGGTTCAGAGCCCCTGGCCCCATCGTCAGCATCGGCCATTGGAGCCGGTGGCGGGGCGCCTACCATGAGGGAAAAACGCGAATCAATGGAGCAGAAGCTACGGCGCACCCGTACCTGGCGCGCCAAATGTCGGTTCTGGGGTTCCGGCAAAACCCTTAAGGTTCGAACTCTGGGGTGCGCTTGAAGTTCTTTCCCTCCTACCGATCTACGCCCAAGCTCGCTAAGATTTCGCGGACAAACTCGACGAACTCGCAACACAGAAAGACACGAGATTTATACTGGTTCAGGCCACCTTGTGGTGTTATACCCTACTCCAGTGTGGTGGTGGTGGATATCATCTTGGGCTAATGAAGAACAGTACAAGCGGAAGAACAGCCTCCTGAGGTTGAGGTGTTCTTGTGCTCTGCGGACTTGTGTGGGTGAGATGGCTCTGAATGAGTTATACCCTATGGTGGTGGCTAGCTCTACTTATATAGGCCCTGGTCCTCTCCCCAAATATTGAGCGGGAAGGGATCCAACAACGGCGGGCAAATTTGAAAGGGGACAGCTAGTACAAGCTATCCTCACAAAAGTGGTCTTTGCCTGCAAAAGGCTCTGGTGGTGACGCCGTCTTGGGCTCCATGATGACCTCCGTCTTGTCGTCCTGCTGGTCTTGGTCTCGTTGCACCGAAATGGAAATCTTTGCCTAATGCCTCGGTACTCCTCGCTTGCGATTGCCCCCTTGGCACCAAAGAGGAAACAAGGACGCTACGCGCGCTTGCGCCCGCCTGATCTTGATCGTCATAGCTCACGTAATGAGAGCCTCGCGAGGTTTACCACGCCTTGATATCTCCGCTCCTCATGAGGCAGCCTGGTGAGGCCGCTCCCGAGGAGGTCTTGCATCGTCCGCCTCGCGAGGCTTGGCCCCTCGCAAGGGTCTTGTATGCCTTGTTGATGAGGATGGGCCAAACAGGCTTGCTCACATAGCCACGCCGTGGGCTACAAGCAGGCAAGTCTGGGGACCCCCGTTCCCAGAACGCCGACACCCTTGGGAGGAGTTAGCCCCCATGACCTCGCGGGCTCCGGGGGCACCGGCATCCGGCTCGGCAGCTGAAGCCTCCTGGGCTCAGGAGCCCCTAGTCCTCCAGGCAGTGGTGACAATACCTTCTCCTCCACCTCCTGCTGCACCGTTGATCCCAAGTCCTTCTGCCTCCCCTGACGTCTTGGAGCACGCCTTTCTAGAGATGACCCGGCTGCGAGAAGATCTTCAAGGTGCCAACCCCCTCCTCGTGGTCGGGCGTCTGGAGCTAGTTTCTGGCTGGCTCTGTTCCGACGTGTCTGTTCGAGCGGCGCGAGCCAAGCTGTGGCAACCTCTGAGAAGGAGAAGCAGGCCGCCGCCTAGGCAGCGGCCACTCGCGAGGCGGCGCTGAAGGACGTCGAGGCCGCCAAGAGCTACTGCCAGGCGCTGGAGGCCGAGCTGAAGACCCTGCGCAGCGAACACGTAGAGGAAGCCCGTGGCCGTCAGGCGGAGGAGGAGAAGATGAAGGCCTGGGAGGACGCCGTCAAGGGTCGCGACGTCGAGCAGGAGCAGTCGGCAAAGGCGCAGGCCATTGAGCGCGGCCGACTGGAGGAGCTGGAACGGAAGGTGAAGGTGGGGCAAGCTGAACTTGATGCGAAGGCAAAGGTTTTGGCTGAGGACCGCGCGGCCTTCACACTTGTCCAGAAGAAGTCTCGTGAGGCTCTAAAGTCACTCTATGAGAAGGGCTTGGAGAGGCCGCTGACCACCGACGAGGACGGCCCCGCCCAGCTGCTTCCCTACTGGGTTGTCGCGCTTGAGGAGGTTGTGAGCGGCGTCGGTCCCATGGCCGAGGAAGAAGCCCGTGTTCTTTCCTTAGCCGCGCTGACGTGGGTCTTCATCCACCTCCAGCTTCACGACCCTACCGCTCGCCTTGACGAGCTGCTGGAGCCCGTGGCTGATGAACACTGTACGGCCGTCCCCGGGGCAGTGAAAGGTCAGGTGGAGGCCCTGCTGAAGAAGTTCCGTGCCTTTGCTCTCGTGCCTTCGACTAGTGGCACAGGTGGAGGCAATGCCACCAAGGAAGGAGCACCTTTGGGGGCGACGGCGGTGTCCATGGGTGACCTGCGGCTGCTTTCCTGTTTTATTCCCGCAACACGCATCATGCCTCGCGGAGGCGTTTAGACCTGTGTTTGGTACTTGGGAGAACAATATGGCTTGTAATATTTGCTTTGAGATTTTGCGATTTTCTTCCTATTTGCTTTATGTTCTGCGTTGACAGAGCCCGGCCCCACGCATACCTCAGCCGCCGTTGGGTCGTCCGGAGGCCAGGACAAGACCAAGGGGTGAGGGGCTACATGACCAGTTAGACTCCTGAGTCACGATGCTCAGGAGTCCCCCTTGACGCGCAAACAGCTTATAAGAAGGAGACGCGAGGGTGGGTTTAATGTTCTGTTCTACGTCGGTAGAGCCCGGTCCCACGCATACCTCAACCGCCTTTGGGCTGACCGGAGACCAGGACGGAACCAAGGAGTGAGGGGCTACGTGACCAGTTAGGCTCCTGAGTCGCGATGCTCAGGAGTCCCCCTTGACGTGCAAACAACCTTCATACCTTTGCCCTCGTCGAGGCTCGGCTCGGGAGGGGCGCGCGACGACCAGGTCCGAGGACCTGGTTGGAGTGGCGACGCCATGCGTGACCCGAGAGCCAGACCTCGTGCCCAGCCCCTCGCACGACTTCTCCCGAGGGGAGGCAAGTGAGGTCGGCTGCATCGAGCCTGGGGCTCCCTGAGGTTGATGCGGCCGTGGGGCCGCTCTCAGTTGTTTATCACCAGCGCGGAGTATAGTGTTTCCGCACTTGCACGAGCATAGCCGCTCCTCGGCAGTGTCGACGGCCAGCGCGGAACATTGTGCTTCCACTAGTACGTGGGAGGGGACTCCCTACTGCGGAGAGCCCCCGGGGCGTGTACAGCCCGCCCTGACAAGTGGCTTGCACGGCAGGGCTAGACGAGGTGTGTCTGGGCACTTGTGAGGCAGCGCGGGACTCACGAGGCCCTACCTCAAGGCGGGTTGCGCCTAGTCTTGGTTCTTGTTTGCTGTGTGGGTCCTGCGAGGTGGTCAGACAACCTGCACCAAACGAATCTCCTGAGGTTATCGCATGAGAAGGCCAAGCACCAACGGCCCCAGGAGGTGACGTGAATGGGGCTGGCCCACCAGACAAAGCTCAGTCGTTGGATTTATCGACGCAGCAGGGACGGGCCCGAGCACACATGCCGTGCCTAACCTTTCTCGCGTGAAGGGTGCCGAAGACAGACGATCGGCGCGAGGCTCCCGTGGTCGGGACAATCAGGCAGGTGATAATCATAGATAGATTAAGCATGGAAACAAACTAGCTCAAGTAAATGCAGGGAAGATAGATGCCACTGGGTCAGGCCCGAGCTTCTTGGGGATGATGCAGCCCGAGGGGTGCCCTCAACAAGGTAGGCTAAAGACATAAAAAGGGATACATGCCACAGGGACGGACCCACGCGGCCTAGAAATGATGCAGCCCTGAGGGCGCTCCCATCTAAATAAACCTGGAAAATGTCACCTCGTTCTGTTGATGAAGGGATGTTGGGGTAGCTGAAGGTACGCGGCGAAGGGGTTGCTCCTCAGGAGCCACAGGGGCCCTGAGCCTCGGGAGGGTCTATGGTCCAGGCGGCTCCTTGAGGACCGTCTCCATCTTCGTCAGGACGGCGTGGTGCCCGACCTCCTAAGATGCCATGACATGCCGCAGGTTGCGCTGATAGGCGGATGCCACGCTCGGCATGCCAAAAGAGATGCGAACATAGCTGTGCGGTGGGCCCTCGCAGCGTCCCACGCGCGAAGGCTAGAAGAGCTCCTGAGACACGGCCCGGTTGAGCCCTGGGACGTCGACACAGACGAGCAGCCCGGCATCCTCGCATGGATGGGGAGCTGCGCCCGGTGAGCGGCGGTCGCCTCGCATGGCTCTCGCGTCCTGCAATTCCTGAGTGGTCTCGGTAATGAACTCCTGAGAGGTGGGTGCTCCTCGCCTTGTGTCCTCCTGAGGGAGACGTGCCGTGAAGCATGCCTCCAAGTGGTGCCCGAGCGCCTCCCTCGTGACGTTGACAAGGTCTGAGGCACACCAGAAGAGAGCCCCCGAGCCCTACCCAAGCAGGGCGCTGGGCGTGCCTTCCTATGCGAGGGAGGGAGGCGCCCCAGGTCCGGGTGAGGGAGTTCTGGACTAAGGGGTCCTCGGGCGTCCGGCCTTTTAGCCATAGGCCGGACAGATGGGCTGTGAAGATACGAAGAAGACTGCACCCGTGTCCGGATGGGACTCTCCTTGGCGTGGAAGGCAAGATTGCGACCGAATATGTAGATTCTTTTCCTTTGTAGCCAACCTTGTGTACCCTAGATCCTCCCGGTGTCTATATAAACCTGAGGACTTAGTCTGGAAAGGGGGATACTCATTACCATAGTCATACAGGCTAGATTTTTAGTGTTTAGCTATTACGATCTCATGGTAGATCAACTCTTGTAACACTCATATTCATCAAGATCAATCAAGCAGGAAGTAGGGTATTACCTCCATAGAGAGGGCCCGAACCTGGGTAAACATCGTGTCCCCTGTCTCCTGTTACCATCGACTTTAGACGCACAGTTCGGGACCCCCTACCCGAGATCCGCCGGTTTTGACACCGATATTGGTGCTCTCGTTGAGAGTTCCACCGTGCCGCCCCCAAAAGGTTTGATGGCCCCTTCAATCATTGACCATAACGATGTCCAAGGAGAAACCTTCCTCCCCAGATAGATCTTCGTGTTCGGCGGCTTCGCACTGCGGGCCAACTCATTTGGCCACTTGGAGCAGATCGATAGCTACGCCCCTGGCCATCAAGTCAGATTTGGGAGCTTGAATTACATTGCGGACATCCGTGGAGACTTGATCTTCGCTGGATTCGAGACCATGACGACTGCTCCTAGTCACCTTGACGGACATGACCTAAATCTGTCGTCAGACCGCATCCAGGAGATAGCTCCTGTAACCCGTCTGGCTTTAGATACAGAGCACACTGCGGCATCCAAGGATTGGAGGTTCAACACCACCACGGAGGCCACAGATTCTCCGGCGTTGGAGCCGCACATGGACTTAACCTCACGCAATACTCGTGTCACCGAAACTCCGTACTCTTCTCCGGGTATAAGCTCCGAACCATGTGAGTTCGTGGATGCCGAACTTGATCGCTTATCGATCTTCGGGTTCAGCGCCGCAAACATCTTCTAGCACTCGCCCTTGGGCGATGTGCTGAACTCATTAAAGAACTTGTCCTTGGCGGGGGACTCACAGCCAAACTATGTACGGTTAGAACTAGGGGCTGAGGATGGGGAATTTTGCTTCCCACCCGCCACCCACTCCATAACCACTGTCGATGACTTAACCGACATGCTTGATTACGGCTCCGAAGACATCGACAGTATGGACGGCGATGCCGACAAGGAGTAGGGCAAAAACCCGCCATTCATTGGGCGATGGATGGCCACTTCTTCCTACGACGTATACATGGTGGATACGCCTAAAGATGCTAACAACGATGACAAAGAGGATCCAGTTGAAGACAAACCTCCTAAGACAAAGCCCAGTTGTCGGCGTCAGCGGCTTCGCTCTAAGTCGTATCGTACAAAAGACAACAACACCAGCACCGGAGAAAACAATACTCCAGACGAATGTCGAAGACAATGAAGACCCTGTTGGAGCAACATCCGAACAGGATGAACAGGCCATACACGAAGACTCGGATGACAGTAATTATCTTATGCTCTCCGAAGAAGAGGAAAGCCTTGGCAACGAGGATTTTATCGTGCCCGATGAACCTCTCGAGAAGGAGCACTCAAACGCCGGCTAATAGCAACTACAAGAAGCCTTAAAAAGAAGCGGCTACAGCTTCAAGCGAACCAAGATCTGCTCAATGATAGATGGACCGAAGTCCTGGCCGCCGAAGAATATGGCCTTGGTGGCCCAACCAAAAGCTACCCGAAGCGTAGATTGCTACCTCAGTTTGATGACGAGGCGCTGGAGCCCATACCATCACCGCGCAATGCGGCAGGCCGACCACAACTTGGTCCAGATAAATCGGCAACTCAAGCCGAACACCATACTGCCCCACCTCGCTGTAAAGGCAAGAATAAAGCAGCTCGGGGTTGTACATACAACCTTCGACAGGACATGGACAGTAGAGAAGGACACGCTAGATCGGTCTACGGATCGTGAGGATGTGCCGCGACACACGACGACGGCTACCTATTCGGACGTGACAAACTTAGCCACGCCCGGGCAGAAAACCGCAAATGGATTCCATCGGACGTACGCCGCAGTGTGGCCCAGCATAGAGGCGCCGCACATCCTCTTTGCTTCATAGACGAAGTAATGGAGCATGAAATCCCAGACGGGTTCAAACCCATGAATATGGAATCATACGACGGAACAATGGATACCGCGGTATGGATCGCGTACTTCCTTCTCCATATCCACATGGCCCGCGGAGATGACCTTCACGCCATCAAATACCTACCACTAAAACTCAAAGGACTAGCTCGGTACTGGTTAAACAGTCTGCCTGAGAATTCTATTAGCAGCTGGGAAGATTTTGAAGATGCCTTTCATTACAAATTCCAAGGAACGTATGTCCGGCCACCGGACGCCGATGACTTAAGTCACATTGTCCAGCAACCCTTACTGCTCTAATGACTCACTTTTGCACGGGAGAGGACAGTTGGCTTGCTCGTAGAAGCAACAGCGCGAGCGACCCGGGCACTTCCGAAGTCCGAGACGGCAATGGCAAACCACGACGAGCCAAACACAACAGTCGCGATGATAATGAAAGATCACGCAACACAACGGTCAACGCCGGATTCAGCAATCCCAAACCCGGTCAACGGAAAAAGCCACTCAAGGCGAACCTAGACGGACCATCCAACCTAGACAGGATATTGGACCGACCCTGCCAGATTCACGGCCACCCTGATAAACTAGCTAATCGTACAAACAGAAACTGTTGGGTCTTCAAGGAGGCCGGCAAGCTCAACGCCGAACACAAGGGGAGGAGGCCCCCAGGCGATAGGGACGACAGAGAGGTTCACCAACCAAACACCGGGGGTCAGGAGCAATTTCCCCCTGAGGATCGATCAATCCTGGAGCGGAAGTAGCAGTTCGGCTTCCGCCGCCCACTCCATATACACGCAAAATTTGTACCGCGCATACATCACTACGCAGTAAAGCTACCATGGGCATTGGCAGAAGCACAATACGGACAAGCCTGCAAGCATTCCAGTAACATTTTTTATCTACTTCATTTTTACTTCTTTCTTCATCTATACCTACTATTAAAGGGACGTGATATTCTTAGTTTCGTCCCGCTTCATTTGGTCCCGCTTCAATTAATTTCATGTACGCTATTTGGTTTCGTTACTTGCCATTCTTTTGGCCCAATGGAGGAAGCCCATCTGGCGACGCACTGCGGCCCAGGTCCGAAAAAAATAAAATTACCGATGGGAGGGTTCGATCTCATAACCTTCGAACTGGCCACACACAGTTTGTCCAACTGACGCAGCTAGAGATATGGGTGAATTTTTTTTCTCCCATTGCAATGCACGGGCCTTTTTGCTAGTTATCTCTTAAAAATAGGTGACACAAAGGACAAGCATCTAAACTGACTCCTTCGGAGTTCGGATCCGTACACTCACCTAAGGGGCTACCTCCGTGAAGGATTCCCTTCGCTGAGGACAGGCGACGCAGACGTGCGACACGGGTCCAAAATAACTTTTTGTAAACTGCACTCTTTATTTCGAGCCTGTAATATGCCTTTTTCCTCCGCCTTCGACCCCGGGCATGTCAAATAGCCGGGGTTGAGGTCTTTATATATAAAGTAATTATTGGCAAATCGCTCAGGTCCCAGTAAACATTATCCGAATTAATCATTCGTGTCTTTTCGCCAATGAATATGGCTCCTATGGTTGTCTCACAGATATACCTTGGCATAACCTGCCAGGGGCTTGGTATGGGAACAAATGAGTTGCCAACAAAGTCCGAACAACTTTTAGCTGCATTTGCCGTCATGAAGTTTGGCCTTATATGCATCAGCTCCGAATAATGTCTTGGGTCAATGGTTGGGTTGCCCGGCTCCTGTGCTTGCTACCCTACGTTCCGCTCTATCGGCTAGGGTAGTAAAGGGAGAACTACTGCGATTGTGCTTCCGGTTCATCTGGTCAAGCACCTCAGTAGAAAAAGCCAAAAACTGATTGTCATGATTGTCGGCGCTCTGGGAACGGGGGTCCCCAGATTTGCCTGCCTTCAGCCCACGGCGTGGCTATGCTAGCAGGCATGAATGGCCCATCTTCATCAACAAGGCAGTCAAGACCCTCGCGAGGTGGACGACACAAGATCTCCTCGGGAGCGTCCTCTCCAGGCAGGCTCACGAGGAGTGGAGAAATCAAGGTGGGGCAAACCTCGCAAGGCTCTCATGACGTGAGCCATGACGATCGACACCAAGCGGGCGCCAGGCGGGCGCCAGCGCGCGCAGCGTGCTTGTTTCCTCTTTGGTGCTAAGGAGGCAAGCGCAGGCATGGAGTACCGAGGCATCAGTCAAAGGTTTCCATATCGGTGCAACGAGACCAAGACCAGTAGGACGGCAAGAAGGAGGTCAACATGGAGCCCAAGACGGCGTCACCAGTAGCGCCTTTTGCAGGCGAAGACCGCTTTTATCAGGATAGCTTGTACTAGTTGTCCCCTTTCAAATTGGCCGCCGTTGTTGGCTCCCTTCCCGCTCAATATTTGGGGAGAGGACCAGGGCCTATATAAGTAGAACTAGCCACCACAGTAGAGGGATGGAGCTCTCACCCCACAAGTTCGACAAGCACAAGAACATCTCAACCTCAGGAGGTTGTTCTTCCCCTTGTACTGTTCATCATCAGCCCAAGAGGCAACTTCTCAGGCCACTACGGGGTCTCACGGCGGGCCTCGCTGCAACCACGCGCCATCGGGTGCGCCTGGGGGCTTCGTCAACACCAGCACGGCCGGCGGGGCCGGGGGCTTCACCGCCCCCATGCCGCCCGCGACAAGCGTGGGTACAAGCGTTGCCTCCCATGGTCCCAGTGGGATGCCACGTTACCATCCTCAGGACGCCACGCTGGGCCGGGCAACATGGAGTGTGGGGCACTACGGCGAGGTGTTCGGGGTGACGGCCCCGGAAGCCTATGTTCCCCGCATGATGGACCAAGAGTACGCACCGGAGGACGTCCCTGGCTCGTTCCTCGGAGAGGGTTGGGAATAAGGGACGCTAGAAGTTGAAGCCTTCCAGGAACGAACGGAGAACCGCAACGATTGCGCCAGCAACGACAACTTCAGGGTACCACTAATCTCTCAGGGGCAGGCTTACACTATCCATGGGCTGCAAGTGAATCAGGTCACAACATCGGTCGACGACCCCGGCACAACAGCATCCCTTCCGCCGGGGGAAGCACGCTGGGGGCCACGCGGAGGGAGCGAGGAGAAAGGCCCCTCTCCACGTCGCGCGAAGCCAGGCAACGTCCGGAGGTAGGCCCTCTGCCGGGGAGGTGCCGGCAAGCCTTCCCCCGACAGAGGACCCATGGTCGCCGAGGGCACCGCTGGCGTCCCCTTTCCCCCCTTTGTGTCGTCCAGGTTGCCGGTCGGCTCAAAGGTGGTCGAGGGTGGCACAAGGCGGGGCCCTCGTCTGGCGATATGAAGCAAGGCCGGTTCCTGTGAAGAAGGCCCTGTGCCTGTGAAGCTCGCCGCCCGTGACACTCCCACGTAATAATGAATGGGGCTGTACATGCCCCGGAGTCTGAGGGGTGCCGGCCTCAGGCCCTGGGGCTCCCTCCCACGCCTAGTGGCAGCACTTAGCTCTGGGCTGGTGAGAAGACTCGAAGACCAGAAGACTAGACTAGGCGCCGGACACGGCCATTTGCTTTGGATCTCTTCTTCTGTAGCCTTGCTTTCTGGATTTGGATTTAAGTTGAAGTTGAGTTTTTGTCATTGTGTGCGGGGGGTGAATTTTCTCGTTCAAGCGGTTTCTGGCAATCTGGTTCTTCCCTTGTTCTGGAGCTCACGCTCGCCGCCCCCCCTCGCGAGCGGGCTGGCCACAACACGCGCACCACACGCACCGATCGGCGCAGGAAACTCGCGTGGCCCTCTCAGGCAGGCCAGCGGACCCTTCAGGAGCCCCGTGGCGACTCTCAACCTTACAATCCGATTCAGGGCCCACCCCAACTAAGGTAAGCCGCAGTGGCAACTCTTGCCGTCAGGCTCGTGATTGACCAAAACGCACCCTCGGTTCGACATAAAGGAGTAGAAATCATGATTTGTTTACATGAGGGGCTCCCCCTCCAAAATGCTCTCACAATCTTTAGGGGCACGCCCTAGTTTTTGCATACAGGGTGAAGCAATACAGGAATGAGGAATTAGCTAGATATGTCACTCGCCGCGTCCTCCGCGTCATCTTCAGATGCGCTGCTTGCGTTGTTGTCGCCGTCGTTGACGCCGCCACCACCGTCACCAGCACCGGTGTCCCCATCATCAACCACGTCGCCTCCGTCTGCGGCGACCACCACCACATCATCCTCTGAAGTGAAGGCCCTGACCAACGCATCCACGTTGTCCTCTACCACCGTGCCAGGTCATCCCGGACGACCGTTGGTATGGGAGCGATGGCGGCGTTGAAATCGAAGTCGGGGTTGGCATTCAGGAGATGGCTGAAGACACGGGAGAAAGCGCGCTCGAGCAGCCCACGACTCCTCTCTTCCATGAGCCTACGAGCTTCGTCAGATCGGGCCTCCAGGCGTGTCACCACATCGGTGAAGAAGCGGAGGTGACTGGCATAGTCATTCACCTGAGGATGGGGGACGTTCGCATCACAAACATGGCCCAGGGTAGTGTTGGCCCTGTTCCGAAGATCCTGAAGCATGGGAGCGTGAATGCGCTCCAGCGTCCGCCTCTCCCGCACTTCCTCCCTATTTTGCCACGCGACGGCCTCGGCATCATCAACCCGTTTCTGAAGCAAAAGCAGCTCGGTGCGGGCGGAGGCCAAGTCCGCCTGCCGCGGCCAAGGCGGCGGTCGTGGCCTCCCCACGTCTCTCCGCCTCGTCTGACCTGGGCCTGAGAGCGGCGGTCCTGCCTGCTGCCTCAGTTCTTGGAAGTTTCAGCTTTAGCTCGTACCAACCTTCAAGATCCGCACGAACCCGGGCGACCTGGCGATCGACTTCCTCCAAGACCTTGTCCTCGCGAGCCCCGACGGTATCTTCCGCCTGAGCAACTTGACGCTCCCTTGTCTCCAGTTGTTCGAGCTCGAGGCTGCGCTCCACGGCTTCCGGAGCCAACGCCTCCTCACGCTTCTGGACCTCTTCCTCCTCGGCGGGCGTCCCCCTCAGTGACTCAAGGACGGCTCTGCGCGCCTCCACCTGCTGCTCGAGAGACGCACTCCAGGCCTGGAGCTCCCGCGCGCGCTTCTCCGCAGCCTCACGACGATGGTCAGCCTCGCAAGCCTCCTCCAAGGCTCGGGAGCAAGCTTCGCGGGAAACCTTGAGGGACGCATTGGCCTTCGCATTGTCAAGATAATGCTGATAGCGGCCAAGGTTGATGGCCACCCTCAGCTTACGCCATTCCTCCACTAGTTGAAGACCTTCAGCCTCAAGGCGCGAGTCAACACCTGTTAGTTCTTCGCCGAGTCGACTCATCGCGTCCATCGCCTGCTGGAAGAGCTCATGACGAACGACGCTCCTCCCGCGTTCCAACTCCAACGCACGCCCCACCTCGTCCTCCGCCACGGGGGCTGTGGGCGGGCGTTGCTGGCGCACCCTCTCAAATAGGGGGCTGGGGGCTGATGCCGCTCCAGGCTCTGGCCCAACCTTGCGAGGGGCCCTGGCTGAGCGGGGCCCGCTGCTTGAGGAGGAGCCCAAGGCCGAAGCCAACCAGCTGCTGTACATAACCAGAGGAGGAGACCGGGGAACGCCCGCCAGGCTCCAAGCCAGACCGTGCAGGAAGGGCAACGAAGCCACATATTCGAGGCTCCATGAAGGCGAGCGCACCCCCTCGGCCGGCCCGGCTCCAGGCGCAGCATGCAGGCTCGGGGTCCACAAGGCCAACGGGGGTGCCGAGGAAGGCGAGGATTGCTTCACGAGGGACCCAACGGCCCTGGCAGAAGGGGTCCTGAAGAGCTAGCGTTAGGAAGGAAAGCAGCAATCAAGAAATCGCAAGGTGCAGCACTTACTCGTCGACAGCAAAGTACTTTCGCCGCTTCAACGGCCTGAAGATGTTGTTGCCGCTCGGGGATCCTTTCCTCTTGCGGAGCTCCTCGAAGTCCACGCAAAGCCGACCGAAGCGCTGGACGTGCCGGCCAGCGTGAGGCGGGGCCGAAGAAGAGCTTGGAGGGACAACTTTAGGGGTGCCCGGCTACGGTGAACAGTCGGGTGCCGTCTCGCCATGACCTCCCGAGGCTTCCGGGGCTTTGACCTCAGGAACCACATGCTACGTCGCCTCAGTAACCAATGCCCCAGGGGAGGGATCGTGAGAGGGCCCGAACCTGGGTAAACATCGTGTCCCCCGCCTCCTGTTACCATCCGCCTTAGACACACACTTCGGGACCCCCTACCCGAGATCCGCCGGTTTTGACACCAACATTGGTGTGCCGTCACCGTAAGGCTTGATGGCTCCTTCGATCATCGGTAACAATGCGGTCCAGGGTGAGGTCTTCCTCCCCAGATAGATCTTCGTATTCGGTGGCTTCGCACTGCGGGCCAACTCGCTTGGCCATCTGGAGCAGATCGAGAGCTACGCCCCTGGCCATCAGATCAGGTTCGGAATCTTGAATTGCACTGCCGACATCCGTAGAGACTTGATCTTCGACGAATTCGAGCCCATGCCAGGTGCACCGCACGATCACGACGAGCATGATATAGCTCTGCCGTCGGACAGTGTTCGGGAGATCACACCGGCAACTACTCGGGCCTTCGATCCGGAGCAAATCGCGCCATGGAGGCCGCACTCTCAGCGGCGATAGAGCCGGATACCGACCTTACCCCTCATGAGAGTCGTGACGCCGAAGCACTGGATTATTCTCCGGCCACGGACTCTGAACCGTCGGCGCCCATGCCTATCGAATCCGATTGGGCACCGATCATGGAGTTCACCTCCGCGGATATCTTTCAGCACTCGCCCTTCGGCGACATGCTAAATTCGTTAAGATCTCTCTCCTTATGAAGAGAACCTTGGCCGAGCTATGTCCGTCTAGAATGGGATGCGGACGACGAAGAAATTTGCTCCCCACCCACCACCCACTTCGTAGCCACTGTCGATGATTTAACCGACATGCTCAACTTCGACTCCGAAGACATCGACGGTATGGAGGACGATGCAGGAGACGAACAGGAACCACCACCCATAGGGCGCTGGACCGCCACTTCATCACACGACATATACATGGTGGATACACCCAAAGAAAACGATGACAAGGAACGGAAGGATGCAGCGAAGGATAGCTCCCTCGAGAAGCAACCAAAGCGGCGGTGTAGGCGCCGCTCCAAATCCCGCATCTACAAAAACAGCAATGACAGCGCAAGAAAAAATAATACCCCGGTTGACTCCGGAGGAAACGATGACCACATAGACCCAGCGACAGAGCAGGGTGAGCCAGCGGATGGCGAACACAGTACGGAGCCGCTGTCCGATCACGGCGGCGCCAATTGTCAAGCTAATCAACCCGTCTCCGGAGAGGAGAACAGTCCGGATGACGATGCACACATCATCCCGGAAAGGCACCTGGAGCAAGAGAACCTCCATAGACGGCTTATCACCACTGCGAGGAGTCTGAAGAAGCAGAAGCAAAGGCTCAAGGCCGCGCAAAATGCACTCAACAGTAAATGGAACAAAGTGCTCGACACTGCAGAAAAGTACGGTGGCAGTCGCCACATGAAGAGCTATCCAAAGCGCAAGATGCTGCCTAAATTCGACGATGAGGCCTTAGAGCCCCCACAGCCAAAGAGTAAAATAGCCGACCGGTCGGATCAACGACCTCGTGGCCGCGATAGAGTGGCTAACAAGGCCACACATAAGTCAGTGCACGATCCACGCGAGGACTCGCATCAAAAGGCCAGCGCAACCAGATCCATCTACGGATCAAGGAAACGCGCTCCAGCGCACAACCAAAACCAAACACCACAACCGTCCGAATGCCTTGATAAATCTAAATACAGGGGTGCCGCACACCCCCCTATGTTTCACTGATGAGGTGCTGGACCATGAATTGCCAGTAGGATTCAAACCAGTGAACATAGAGGCATACGATGGGACCACAGACCCTGGGGTCTGAATTGAGGACTTTATCCTCCATATCCATATGGCTCGCGAAGACGATCTCCAAGCCGTCAAGTACTTGCCCCTCAAGCTTAAAGGACCAGCTCGGCCTTGGCTAAAAGCCTCCCCGAAAACTCCATTGGAAGTTGGGAGGAGCTCGAGGATGCTTTTCGGGCTAATTTTCAAGGGACCTATGTCCGACCTCCGGATGCAGACGATTAAGTCATATAATTCAATAGCCTGGAGAGTCAGCCCGGAAGCTTTGGAACAGGTTTCTCACTAAGAAGAACCAAATCGTCGACTGTCCGGACGCCGAAGCCTTAACACCTTTAACAATGGCAGCCCTAACAAGCCTCATGACCCGCTTTTGCGTGGGCGAGGACAGCTGGTTAGCCCGCAGTAGCACCAGCGACCCAAGCACATCCGAAGTCAAGGATGGCAATGGAAAACCACGACGCAGCAAAAACAAGTGCCAGAATAAAGAAGACAGCCCAGATAACACGGCGGTAAACGCCGGATTCAGAGGCTCTCGACCAGGTCTGCAGGAAAAGCCTTTCAAAGGCAACAGAGATGGACCGTCCAGCCTAAACAAAATTCTAGGCAAACTATGTCAGATCCACGGCACCCCCGATAAACCTGCAAATCATACCCACAGAGAATGTTGGGTCTTCAAGCAGGCCGGTAAGCTAAACGCCGAACACAAGGGGCAGGACACACCGAGCGAAGACGAGGATGAGCCTCACCAGCAAGGCATTGGGGGACAGAAAAAATTCCCACCAGAAGTCAAAACAGCAAACGTGATCCACGTGACGAAGAGGAGAAGCAAACATGCACTCCGAGACACACGAGCCGTAAAGCCCGTCACCCCTAGGTTCAACCCCTGGTTGATCTGCATTATCACTTTTGATCACAGGGATCACCTAACAAGCATCCGGCATGAAGGATCGGCTGCCTTGCTGTTGAACCCAATAATAAATGGATACCATCTCACACGAGTCCTTATGGACGGCGGCAGTAGTCTAAACCTGATATATCACGACACATTCCACAAAATGGGGATAGACCCGACAAAGATCAGTCCCAGCAATACTACCTTCAAGGGAGTAATACCTGGCCTAGGGGCCCGCTCCACGGGCTCTCTAATACTAGAAGTCATATTCGGTTCACCCGATAACTACCGAAGTGAAAAGTTACACTTCGACATCGCTCCATTCCGAAGCAGCTATCAAGCACTACTCGGACGAACGGCTTTCGCTCGTTTCAACGCTATACCGCATTATGCTTCCCTTAAGCTTAAGATGCCTGGCTCACGCGGCACCATCACAGTTAATGGAAATATTGAGTGTTCTTTACGCGCGGAAGAACGTGCGGCTACTTTAACAGCCAAACACTAGACGACCTCACCAACCAGAACAAATGACCGGTCGTTATGACCACGGACATGGTTAGACGAGTCCGGCGCATCATTAGACATACTTGAGATAGGGTTGGTGGTTATACCCTTATAGACGGTGCCAGGGGCTGCCCGCGTGTAACGCCCCGGATTCGATGCGCCAGGTGTCCGTCAGTTATTCGCCGTCTTTGCCATGTCATGTGCTTGCGTGTTGCACTTTGCCATGTCATCATATGCATTTCATACCATGCCATCATGTGCATTTCATTTTGCATATGTGTTTGTCTCATGCATCCGAGCATGTTCCCCGTTGTCCGTTTTGCAATCCGGCGCTCCTATGCCCTCCGGCGTTCCCCTTTCGTCTCTCGTTGTGAGCGGGTGTTAAACGTTCTCGGAATGGACCGAGTCTTGCCAAGCGGGCTTGGTATACCACCGGTAGACCGCCTGTCAAGTTTCGTGCCATTTGGAGGTCGTTTGATACTCCAATGGTTAACCGGGTAACCGCAAAGCCTCCTTCCCTTTGCAGCCCAACACCTCTCCAAAGTGGCCCAAAACCCAGCAAACTACCCTCCATGCTCTCCGCCGTTAGATCACGATCGCGTGGCCGAAAACCGCTCTTCATTTGGACTCTCCTAGCTCCCTCTACTTATAAATATGTGCACCCCTCCTCTAATCCCGGGTCTTCTTCCACCCTAACCCTAGAAAACTCCACCCGCCGCGCGGACAAAAATCCGGGCAGCGGGCGTGTCTACCGCTCCGCCCGGACCAACCCGCTGTCGCCACGTGTCCCGGGCGGTCCCGATTCGCCGCGCCGACCTTGGCCGCGCGAGGCCAGCGAAGGCCCTCCTGCCGGTCTCCGCTGCCGTCCGGATCCCGCCGCCCAGCGCCATGGCACCGCGCTTCGCGAGCCCGCCTCCGCCGCCAGCTCCGTTAGCTTGGCGGCGCTGCCCCAACGCATCGTTACCGCCGGTGACCTGCGCGCCGCCGCCTATGCCTCGCCCGTCGCCGCTTTGCCGCCCCACCCCGCGCCGCTTAGCGCCCTCGTCCCCGGTCGCCGCCTCCTCGCTGGCACCCTTCGCCGCCCGGCCTCGTCGTCCACCGGATCCGGGCGCCATGCCCGGATCTGGCCGCCTCGCCGTCGTCCTGCCGCCCCCTCGGGAACGGTCTACCCCGCCGCCGTCCTTGCCCGATCTGAGGCGGGATCGGGAGGACGACGGCAGCGCGCCCGCCTGCCTCGCCCGCGTGGGCCCCGCAACGGCAGCCCAGCGCCCCGACCGGCCCAGCCACCCGCCAGCTGGCCCCTTTCCAACCTGGGCCTTGGCCCATGGTGAGTCCCCTCTATCCCGCGCCCTGTGCGTCGTTTAGCATCATAGCGCTCACTCTGTTTTTTTCCCCCTAAAAACTGCCAAGTCCCCGAAGTTTTTGCATTATCATGCCATATTCGACCTGTTGTATCTCGGCATCCGTAGTTCCGTTTTGCGCGTGTAGTATATCAAATTGTGCGCCTCGACGAGTACGTCATTTAATTATATTGCATCATATTCATTTGAGCTCATCTTGATGCCTGAATCTTTGTTGCAATAGTGCTATGTGATGTTAACCTGCTGAAACTGTTATAACTTGATGATTTGTCATTTTTTTGTTGTATTTGATGTGTGCATCCTATAAGGTTGATGTCTACATGAGTTTTGTTCTATATCATGCCATCTTTATAGGGGTGCCATCCATATATTTTTGTGAGTTGTGTAGTGAGTGCATCAAGCTTGTTAAGTAGGGTACTTGCTGTTGCTGTTTTGCATGTCTGAATCTGCTATATCATGTTGCTTTGTAAACCTGCTTCTACAAGTCAATTTATGCATAATCTGGAGATGTTCACTAAGGATGTTTTGTTATACATGTTATGATCTATCCATTCATGCCCCTGGTTGCATTTATAGCCTGCTGTAGCTTATTGTAATCTTGCTCTCAATTTGTTAAATACTGTTGCTGTCAGCCTGTTAACATTAAGTTCAATGTTGCCATGATTTTTGTTAGTGATCCATACACTCTATGAACTTGCTCTTGCAATTATTAGCTTCATAGACATGTCTTCTTACTGTTGGTTGCCTTTCCATGCCATGTATTGCTCTGTGGTGAGTGGTTCAAGCTCACCAACATGTCAACTTATTGTTGTTCCTGGCATGTATGAATCTGTAATATCATTTGCCATGTTTACATGTGTGCCATCTTATTTTATGATCCTTTTTGGCTCATGGTCACTAAAGATCTTTTGTTCTATGCAATTATGAGATTCATTCCATGCCTTTGTTTTCCATGTTAAATTCCTGTAGCATGTTGTTTGATAGCTCTAAACATTGCAACCTGATGTTATTTCTGCTAAAGTCTGAAACTGTTATTATTTGCAATCTTTCCATGTGTGTTTAAGCATGTTCTATTGATTTCTGGAGATATCTCAGTGTTAATGTTTTGTAATGCTTTACCTGTACATCGTGTCCATGCCTTTTGTTCTCATGTTAAGATGTTGTAGCTTGTCGTTTCGGTGCTTGCAATATGACTAGTTGCTGTTTTGGACAGCTTTTCCTTTAAACTTGTATAGGGTGTATGTGTTGAACCGTTGCTCCGTTTTGAGTGTGCTCTATATGAAACTTGCTTGATTTTGCATGTAGTTTCATATTACCATGTTGCATCCTTATTTTGAGGTGTTTGCTTGATGTTTGTATGCATTTTGCATCAATGCCATGTTTATCTTGTTTTGCTCATATCTTCTAGGCCGTAGCTCTGAATCTAATAAACTTTATATGTAATTTGACTAGAATTTCGTGTAGATCATCGTGGTGCATATTAACTTGCTGTTTAACAACTTGAACATAAGGTTTATTCAGATCTGGACCAATTTTGAAATTTACATACGAGGGCTTACCGGAATTGTTATATGTTGTTCCCCGCCCTCATTTAAATTTGCTTTGATGTGTTGATCTTGTTTGCATCATCTCTTGCCATGAGTAGCTTCATGTAGTCTTGTCATGCATCATGCTTGGTTGTGCATCATGTCTTGTCTATGTGTGGTGTGTTTACTATGTTGTGTGCTTCTTCTTGTTAGTTCCTGTTTCGTCGCGATCGTGAGGATTCGTTCGTCTACGCTTGGTTCGTCTTCGTGGCTTCATCTTCTTCATGAACTCGTTCTTCTTCCTTGCGGGATTTCAGGCAAGATGACCGATACCCTGGATCTCATTACTATCATTGCTATGCTAGTTGCTTCGTTCTTTCGCTATGCTGCGCTACCTATCATTTGCTCTTCAAGCCTCCCAATTTGCCATGTCAGCCTCTAACCTTTGCACCCTTCCTAGCAAACCATTGCTTGGCTATGTTACCGCTTTTTCTCAGCCCCTCTTATAGCGTTGCTAGTTGCAGGTGAAGTTGAAGATTACTCCATGGTGGACAGGATTTTGGTTGGGATATCACAATATCTCTTATATTATTAATGCATCTATATACTTGGTAAAGGGTGGAAGGCTCGGCCTTATGCCTGGTGTTTTGTTCCACTCTTGCCGCCCTAGTTTCCGTCATATCGGTATTATGTTCCCGGATTTTGCGTCCCTAACGCGGTTGGGTGATTTATGGGACCCCCTTGACAGTTCGCTTTGAATAAGACTCCTCCAGCAAGGCCCAACCTTGGTTTTACATTTGCCTCACCTAGCCCTTTTCCCTTGGGAGTCGCGCTCTCAAGGGTCATCTTTATTTTACCCCTCGGGCCAGTGCTTCTCCAAGTGTTGGCCCAAACCGAGCGATGTTCGGCGCCCCCTGGGCAATAAGGGTCTATGCCAACCCGACGTCTGGCTCATCCGGTGTGCCCTGAGACCGAGATATGTGCAGCTCCTATCAGGACTTGTCGGCACATCCGGCGGCTTCTTTGGTCTTGTTTTATTACTGTCGAAATGTCTTGTAGCCGGATTTCGAGATCGATCGGGTCTTCCTGGGAGAAGGAATATCCTTCGTTGATCGCGAGAGCTTATCATGGGCTAAGTTGGGACACCCCTGCAGGGTATAAACTTTTGAAAGCCGTGCCCGCGGTTATGTGGCAGATGGGAATTTGTTAATATCCGGTTGTAGTAAACTCGAAGTAAACTCTTCTAAAATACACCAACCGTGTGCGTAACCGTGAGTGTCTCTTTTTGGGGGTTGATCGAGAGGAGAACACGGTTTCTGGGTTATGTCTGACGTAAGTAGGAGTTCAGGATCACTTCTTGATCATTACTATCTGACGACCGTTCCTTTGCTTCTCTTCTCGCTCTTATTTTCGTATGTTAGCCACCATACATGCTTAGTCGCTACTGCAACCTCACCAATTTATCCCTTCCTTTCCTACTTAAGCTTTGCTAGTCTTGATACCCATGGTAATGGGATTGCTGAGTCCTCATGGCTCACAGATTACTACACCAACAGTTGCAGTGTGAGTTCATGCGATGATCTTGACGAGAGAGCGATGTTTGCTTGTTTGGAGTTCTTCTTCTGCTTCTTCTTTGATCAGGGGATAGGTTCCAGGTCGGCAGCCTGGGCTAGCAGGGTGGATGTCGTTTTGAGTTTCTGTTTATGTTTCATCTGTAGCCGGATGTTGATCTTGTATATGATGTTGATGTATTCTTGTGGCATTTGTGCCTTATGTATGTATCCCTACCTATTATGTAATGTTGATGTAATGATATCCACCTTGCAAAAGCGTTTCAATATGCGGGTCTATCCTTGGTGGGACCTTCGAGTTCCTTTTGGATAGGGTCGCATATTGGGCGTGACACCGCGTGTAAACATGACTAGTTCGGCTCAACTTTACTTATCTTGAATTTCAAATGGTTTATTTAGAATAACCAATTTTTTGCACGTAAACCCTCAACTAAGTTCCTCTCTTTTATAGATGGCAATCGTGCTACACCCGTCTAGAACATGGCACAACGGAGACACAGGTGCAGCCGTGCAGCAGGGACCCGCTCAAAGGTTTCTTTTCAGATTAAGACCCTGCGTAAACCTTTTTTACTGTCTCTTGTTGTTCACATCCTTCGGATTCTCAGTACAACCGAGAAGGATGCTGACATTATTGGCATGTGGCCACGTCAGAATATTGCACGTACCTGGACACTCGGGGTTCATTATCAAGGGCATTGTTCAGCCCGACATATATTATAAAGACCGAATACCTTAGGGAGTGTTCGGCGTCGCGAGTTTGGCCTTATATGCATCAGCTCCGAATCATGTCTTTGGTCAAATGTTGTGTTTGCCCGGCTCTTGTGTTTTGCTACCTTACGTTCCGCTCTATCGGCTAAGGTGGCACCAGGAGAACTACTGCGATTGTGCCCTGGTTCATCCGGATGAGCACCTTATTAGAGAAAGCCGAAAACTGACTGTCATGATAAAGCGCGAGACTGGTCAACCACTCGATGACTTAGCGGAATCTTCAGGATTCCTCCGCATTAACGAAGGGCCGTTTCCCGGCCAGGCATGTACGTGCCCCGTATTTGGGCGAGCGTGGAGCCACCAGGGACTATATAGTAGCCCCACCGTCAAACTCCTATGGGTAAGTGAAAGTGTTAAAGCAATATAGTCCGATTGCCTAGTTCGCTGTGCTATCACCTCCTTAATGGACCAAGACTTTGGATCAAGTGTGACCATGCATCTTCTGCGAACACCCCCGCATTATATGCGTAAATGAAGCCGATTTAATGCAAACTTTTAGGTTATATACATATATACATAAACGGCCGCATTGGGAGGCATCATAATACTTTCGAGGCAAAAATATAAAAACAGCCTTTATAATTCAGTAGAAACATTGTTTTTCAATGGGAATACATGTCACTAGAACATAATATTCTTGAACAATCGAGCTTCTATTGAACGAGCGCCTTCAAGGACTTCTTCAAAGTAGTGCTCGGCAGCTACTCGGCCAACGGCCGAACCCTGGGTTGCAATTGCGGTGGCCTCCATGTCTGCCTAGTATGTCTTGACATGGGCAAGTGCCATCTGCGCGCCCTCTATGCATGCCGACCTCTTCATAGCGTCGATACGCGGCACAGCACCAAGGAACTGATGCACCAAACCAAAATAACTATTCGGCCGTGGCCCTCTCGGCCACAAATGATCCACCACAGACCCAATGGAAAGCCCGAACAACCTATGGAGCTCGGCCCACTCGGTCATGCGCTCATTTAACAGCAGCGGACGCGCTGGACCGTTGAACTGCGACCAGAATTGCTTTTCCACTTCACGATCTTATTGATCCTTGAAGTACTCGGCCGCATCAGCCCGACTAGCAGCCAGACCCGCATATGCGTCCGCAGAAATCCATAGTTGATCAAGAGGGGCATACTTCGGATCTCCGAACTTCGTCCGCAGCAAGAAGGTCTTCCCGGCTGTGATATCTCCAGCTTGACGCAGCTCCTCCTTCGACGCTCTGATCTTAGAGCGGGCCTCCTTGGCTGCTACCATGGCCTTCTCCAGCTCCGTCGCCTTCTCTCTGTTTTCCTTCTCAAAAAGCTGGTACTGGTCGGCGGCATCTTTCAACTCAACGGCCATTTTGGCCATTTTTTCCTTGCTTTGGCAATGGGTAGCCTGTTCGGCCCTCAGCTCTTTGGCCGCCTTTAGAGCGGATTCATCACTATTCCTGGCTTGTTATTTGGCTTGGGCAAGTTCTGCCCGAAGGGTCTCCACGGCCGCAGCTCCATCTGCAGTCACAACATATTAAAGATGCTAGCATCATGATCCTCTTACTATGTGTTGATCACCGGAGAAATCACATACCCTGTGCCTCGTCGAGCCGCTTGTTGACAAGCACGATGTTGGCATCTGCCGCTTCAGCTCGGCAAACTCACCAGTCGGGCTAGCCACCGGACCTTCTGCCACCTACACATGAAGGCGGCCTGATTATTACCTGGGATTATGATCCTCTGATTGCCGCCGTTCTTGACAGCAACCAGAGTCTCAGGGGCTACTATCTGCAAAGGGCACACCTAGCGTGTGCGGTACCGTAAAAAACATACACTATTTCACGTACCTAAAAGCCTTTCAGTAGACTCATAAAAGCTGCATGCAACCCTCTTTGGGCGGATGAAATCCTCTCAATCACCGTACCCATTAGCGTACGATGCGCTTCTGAGATAGCCGCTTGCTCTAGTAGGTCCTTCAGTACGTCCGACCGCACACCAGACGGTGACGGACTCTTCCGGTTGCTCTCTTCAGGAGGCGGATACTGAGGACTTCTGGTGGCCAAAGGATTACCCTCCGGCCTTGCCGGATCAGGAGAATCCCTCCGCGATGACACTTCAGGGTCGCCCGCCTCATGAGGCGGGGTGGCATGGGGAGGTGTTTCGCTCTCCATCGTCTCCGAAAGAAGATCCCCCGAAGACGAACTCTGTCGAGAAGGGCTACGATCCGAACTACAAGATAAAATGCTCCGGTTATTGTCCTCAGAAGTAAGACAGGATATTTTTACCATCAAGTACCTTTTTACTTATAGCTTGGTGGAGGGCTGATCCCCTTGCGGGCACTATGCGGCAAGGGTACCCACCGGGGCAGGACCCTCTGGCGAAGATTTCTTCCCCCGTTTGGAAACCATTGTTTCCGGGTCTTCAGAGGCGGTCCTCTTCCTTCCTTGGGGAGAAGGAATTTCAGATTCTTCTCCCCGGCTATCCTCCTTCGTGGAGGCGCTAACTCCCACGGTTTGGATGAGCAGTGAGCGAGGTCCGCTTTCAGCCTCTTTATTCCCCCCCTGTATCTTCCCTTGAGGGCGCTTGATAAGGTGCAAGCTCCAGCATCCTGGCTAGTACAGGATCCGGTGAGACCTCGGGGAGGGGGGCCGGACACCTGACCATCTTCGCCTTTGTTACCCAGTCCTGGTCAAAGAGCGACTTTTCAGAATGATGTTATGATAAATAAAAAGATAACGTGTTCGGCTATGGGACTACTTACTTGGGTATCTGGACGATTGCAGCTCAGACCGGCATCCTCGGTGGTGTCTGGACACATTATTTGTGGTCCGAAGAACGATTGATACATCTCTTCGAGCGTCATGCCGAGGAAGTGCTGAATAGCTCGCGGTCCCTCCGGTTTGAACTCCCACATGCGGAGGGGACGACGTTTGCAGGGCAGGACTCGACGAATTAACACGACTTGCATTACCGTGGCGGTGACCGATATCTCTCGAGGAGATCTCGACGCGGCTCGCAATGTCGGCACATCCTTCTTGGCCCCAGCCTAGCCCCTTGTTGATCCATGACGTCGACCGTGGTGGGGGACCGAGCGAAAAGCAGGGGCGGCCACCTACTTGGTACCCCTGGGAGCTGTGATATAAAACCACTCCCGTTGCCATAAGCTGGACACCTCCTGGAAGGAACCCTCTAGCCATGGGACATTGGCACTTTTGCTTATTACGGCACCTCCACACTCTGCGTGTCGCCCCTCGATCATCTTCGGCTCCACATTGAAGGTATTGAGCCGCAGGCCGAAGTGAGGGGTAATGCGGAGGAAAGCTTCACACACGACAATGAACGACGAGATGTGGAGGGCGGAATCCTGAGCCAGATCATGGAAATCCAGCCCGTAATAGTACATGAGCCCCCTTACAAAAGGATCTAAAGCGAGGCCTAGCCCTCAGAGGAAGTGAGAGATGAATACAACACTCTTTCCAAGTTCAGGGGTGGGAATGGCCTGCCCTCGGGCGGGCAGCCTGTGCGAGATCTCGCCGGTCAGAAACCTGGCCTCTCTTAGCTTCTTGACGTCTTCCTCTGTGTCAGAGGAAGGCATCCACCGACCTTGAAGGTTGGATCCGGACATGGTTGAAGGTCCGAAGCGCCTGACCTAAGCCTCGAGTGTTGGAACTCGAGGCGGGAGGGGGAGGATTCGATTAAGTTCGAGGAGAAAAAGGATAGGCCTTGGTCTCTTTATAAAGAGGGTGAATACCAAGCGTCCTCCCCGTGACCGTTTGGGACTTGCCTTCAATTGAGGAGTCACACCAACGGGCACGATTGGGTTACCCACGTCCGTGTTGATGAGAATCCCGTAATAAGGGGGACACGATCTCTGCTCCGACAAGACGTGCCAGTAAAATCGCCTCGCAAAGCGTGCAGGCTGATTGGGAAAACGGTTCATATAAGGAACAGGCCACGGCGTGATATCACGTTATGAAGGGTCGTCAGCAGATTAGATGTGTGGAAATATTATTCTCTCCATGGTGGTATGTGGAATTTGTTTTGCAGAGCCGGACATTATCCTTGTGTTCAAAATCTTCTATGGAGTATTCGCAGGAGGAACCCGCCTTGCAATGCCGAAGACAATCTGCGCCCCGGACTCATCGTCATTGAAGCCTGGTTCCGGGGCTACTGAGGGAGTCCTGGATTAGGGGGTATCCGGACAGCCGGACTATATCCTTTGGCCGGACTGTTGGACCATCAAGATACAAGATTGAAGACATCGTTCCGTGTCCGGACGGGACTCTCCTTGGCGTGGAAGGCAATCTTGGCAATACGGGTAGATCTCATCCCTTGTAACCGACTCTGTGTAACCCTAGCCCCCTCCGGTGTCTATATAAACCAGAGGGTTTAGTCCGTAGGACAACAACAATCATACCATAGGCTCGCTTCTAGGTTTAGCCTCTACGATCTCGTGGTAGATCAACTCTTGTAATACTCATATCATCAAGATCAATCAAGCAGGAAGTAGGGTATTACCTCCATCGAGAGGGCCCAAACCTGGGTAAACATCGTGTCCCCCGCCTCCTGTTACCATCCGCCTTAGACGCACAGTTCCGGACCCCCTACCCAAGATCCGCCGGTTTTGACACCGACAACGGGGTTCTCATGGGGCCCCACCAGGTTGATCGGGCGCAGCCCCAACTCATCAAAGGAGGGCATGCTCGCGGCGAATTCGTCCTTGTTCTCGCAATTGTACAGCATACAGCTCTTCCTGGGCATGTCGTCCAGCAGAGGGGCACCCATCAGGACCGCAAGCACCGTTTGCTGCGTCATAAGAGGAAGTCCCTCCTCCTGAAACCTCATGTGGTCCTGGCTGCTGAGCAAGGTCCACATCGAGCGGGAATGGCGCTGAAGCGGAGCAACTCGGCGCTTGACGAACTCCTTCACCACCATAGGCGCAGTGACGCCGTGGTCCGTTAGCCTCCTCAGCCTCAGCCAGACAGGAACGAGACGGGGGCTCGCGAGCCTCTGGTGGCCCCAACTGGAGTTGGGAACAACAGGCACTGGTTTAGCATGGAGTATAGGGCTGAGCACACCGGCGTCAACAAACACCCATCGTGTGCGAAACTCGCTCGTGTATGGAGGAAGCTCAAAGTTGATCCCTGCACCCGCTGTCGCGTCCACGGCCTGGAAGCTCACAAACCCCGAGCTCTACCGAGGGTCAATCAGATGCAATGAGAAGAAATGGCGAAGGAGGGCCCCAGAAGGGGCGATGCCAACCATGGCTTCGCAGACAAAGGCGAAGACGGCGAGAAGAGTCATGGATTGAGGGTCGAGATGCAACATGTGGATCTGATAATGCTCGAGCACCGCGTTGAAGAAGGCGGAGAAGGGGGGAATCAGGCCATGAATATTGGGACCTCAGTGGCTGCCCGATCAATGCGGGAACGAGACGCAGGCCAAGCCACCGTCTCTCCCCACTCGTTGAAACTAGAAGCAAGCATGGGGCGCACCTCGCCCATAGCCTCGTCGTTGAGCACCCGGGGACGGCCGAGCGCAGGCTCAAAGGAGGGAGGTGCACTTGGCGAAGACAGAGGTTTCTTCCCCTTTGTCAGCCTGTTTTGGCGCCATGGCGATGAAGCAGGCGAAGTGCAGGTCAGATTGGAAGGGAGGAGCAGAGTCTCGAAGAAGCAGAGAGATTGAGGGAGCCAGGCGTGGGCGAAGGAAGAATAACTATGTAGGTTGCGGGGGCCGCATAGCCAGGCGGATTAAAAGGCAGCTTGGGAAGCAGAGACGCCCACGTCCAATCAACTGCCACGCGTCGACCAAGGCCACTGGCTTTTGGGGCCCGCGGTGCTCCGTACTTGACCTTTGGCTTCGCCTCGAAGCCAAGCCCGAGCGCACCTTGGGCCCGGGGTCTACTGTCGGCGTTCCGGGAACGGGGGTCCCTAGACTTGCCTGCCTGCGGCCCACGGCGTGGCTATGCTAGCAGGCCTGAACGGCCCATCTTCATCAATAAGGCATTCAAGGCCCTCGCGAGGGGCCAAGCCTCGCGAGGCGGACGATGCAAGACCTCCTCGGGAGCGGCCTCTCCAGGCAGGCTCACGAGGAGTGGAGATATCAAGGCGGGGCAAAACTCGTGAGGCTCTCATGACGTGAGCCATGACGATCGACACCAGGCGGGTGCCAGCGCGTGCAGCGTCCTTGTTTCCTCTTTGGTGCTAAGGAGGCAATCGCAGGCGCGGAGTACCGATGCATCAGGCAAAGGTTTCCATATCGGTGCAACGAAACCAAGACCAGCAGGACAGCAAGACGAACGTCACCATGGAGCCCAAGATAACGTCACCACCAGAACCTTTTGCAGGCGAAGACCGCTTTTGTCAGGATAACTTGTACTAGCTATCCCCTTTCAAATTGGCCGCCTTTGTTGGCTCCCTTCCCGCTCAATATTTGGGGAGAGGACCAGGGCCTATATAAGTAGAACTAGCCACCACAGTAGAGGGATGGAGCCCTCACCCCCACAAGTTTGACAAGAACACCTCAACCTCAAGTGGCTATTTTTCCCCTTGTACTGTTCATCATCAGCCCAAGAGGCAATCCACCACCACACACTGGAGTAGGGTATTACACCACAACGGTGGCCCGAACCAGTATAAATCTTGTGCCCCTTGTGTTGTGAGTTCGTCGAGTTCGTCCGCAAGATCTTAGTGTGCTAGGGCGTGGATCGATAGGAGGGAAAGAACTTCGCGCGCACCCCAGAGTTCGAACCTTAAGGGTTTTGCCGGAACCCCCAGATCCGACAATGATGCTGCGAGAGCTGGTCAACCACTCGATGACTTATCGGAATCTGTCATGATTCCCTCCATGTCACATGAAGGACCTTTCTTCAGGTCATATATGTAACGCACCATATTGGAATAAGCTGTACGCATACCAGGGGCTCTATCGTAGTCCCCCCTATAAAACTCCTATGGCTAAGTGAAAGTGTTAACGCCCTATAGTCTGATTGCCTGGTTCGCCGCATTATCACCTCCTTCACGGACCAAGACGTTGGGTCAAGAGTGATCAAATGCTTTTCTGAACACCCCCGTACTCCCTACGAGGGGGCTGAAGCCGACGACTAGGGCAAGGCCACAGAACCACTCCAAAAAGAAAACTAGAGCAAAACCCAATTAAATTAAAAGAAAAAGAAAAGGGCCAAAATCCAGGCTGTTACAAACCTTCCCCCCTTAAATACATCTCATCCTCGAGATTTGGTTGCTCAGGGAACAAGTATGACTTGAGGACACCATTTCCAACTTGGGTATCCTTTTTCCTTTATTTATTGTTCCCCCAAGAATTTCAGATGATTAACTTGCCTTGCTCTGGGGTGGCTTGCTTCACCTTTCCCCAAATTCTGACGGGTTTTTGCTCATATTCCAATTCCTTTTTACTGGCATCGATTCTCCATACCCGGGGTGATATCCAATGGATCTGAGCATAAATTTTCTTTTGGTCATGAAAACCTTTTTACGTCTGTCAAGGGTTGCTTCAAATAAATACATGCCTTCTGGTTTCAAGAACGGTTGAGAATTAATCATGTCCATCTTCTGACGGGATCTGACTGCTCATAGGTGGTACTGATTTATTTTGATTTATTTCCTTTGGCTTGAGCATGTGGCATATACCAGAGATCTGACTGCCTTCTGTCGTGTGCAAAATAACGGTGTATGGAGTTATAGCTATGTCATACCTCAAATATTTGCATCTTGAGACTTTGCAGAACAGGGGGCTGACGGACAAATGCTTTTCCTGACAGACTAACCGTGTACTTTATTCCGTCGACGAGTATACCGGGTCTGAGCTGATTATTCGGCTTTTGTCTTTCTCATTTTGTCGGTGTACCCATTGTCGGTGTCAAAACCGGCGGATATCGGGTAGGGGGTCCCGAACTGTGCGTCTAGGCGGATGGTAACAGGAGACAAGGGACACGATGTTTTTACCCAGGTTCGGGCCCTCTCGATGGAGGTAAGACCCTTCCACCAGTTGACTGGAGACTTTATTATTGGTATATCGATCGGTCCAGCATGGATTGAAATAGGAGCCGGTTCGACGGGAAGCTTTTGAAAACGCAGTGCACCCAGGTAAATAAGGAACAAGATGAATACAGAAGTTAAATGAGCATCCCACACCCGAAAGGTACCCCACATAGGCCTTCCCCGAAACCCCCCAGTCACTACTCCTGCTTGATTAATATTGATGATATGGGTAGTACAAGAGTGGATCTACCGCGAGATCAAAGAGGCTAAACCTAGAAGCTAGCCTATGGTATGATTGTTGTTCGTCCTACGGACTAAAACCCTCCGGTTTATATAGACATCGGATAGGGTTAGGGTTACATAGAGTCGGTTACAATGGTAGGATATCTACATATCCGTATCGCCACGCTTGCCTTCCACGCCAAGGAAAGTCCCATCCGGACACGGGACGAAGTCTTCAATCTTGTATCTTCATAGTCCAGGAGTCCGGCCAACGGTGATAGTTCGACTATCCGGACACCCCCTAATCCAGGACTCCCTCAGTAGCCCCTGAACCAGGCTTCAATGACGACAAGTCCGACGCGCATATTGTCTTCGGCATTGCAAGGCGGGTTCCTCCTCCGAATACTTCATAGAAGATTTTGAACACAAGGATAGTGTCTGGCTCTGCAAAACAAGTTCCACATACTACCGTAGAGAGAATAACCTTTGCACAGATCCGCTGACGATTCTCGCGGCGTGACATCACACCACAGCCAGCCTTTATACTTAATTGTTTTTACTGTTCCACCTCGGTAGCGTTTGAAGCGAGGCAGTTTCTTGGCACGTCTTATCGAGCGGAGATCGTGCCCCTTATTTCGGGATTCCCATCAATACGGACGTGGGTAACCCAACCGCGCCATTGATTACGGCGCTTGGGAGATAAGCGAAGTTTTACTAGATCGGCGGGGACGCATAGCTTCGTCCGTCCATATAAGGATAAGGATCCACCTTTTCACCCACGCCATCTTCCTCCTTTGCTCATCCATTTCTGCAAGACTCGAGCTCCAAATACTAAGTCCGCACATCCTCCTCAACCTTCTCCAGCCATGTCCGGAGCGGGAGGCAAGTGGATGGTCTCCTCCGTCACGGAGGGACAAGTCAAAAGTTGCGGAAGGCCGGATACTTGTCCAGCGACATCGCGACCGGCTACCCGACGAGGGCAGCTCATTCCACCCCAGGCCCCATGAGAGGGTGGTGTTCCTCACCCACTTCCTCCGCGGACTAGGTTTTCCACTTCACCCATTTGTCCGGGGGCTCATATTCTACTACGGCCTGGACTTCCACGATCTGGCCCCGAATTTCATCCTCAACATCTCGGTGTTCATCGTCGTGTGCGAGGCCTTCCTCTGCATCCTTCTCCACTTCGGCTTATGGTTGAAGACCTTCAATGTCAAGCCGAAGGTAGTGGGCGGCCGCCAAGCGGAGTGCGGAGGTGCCATGGTTGGCAAGATGGCCAAAGTCCTATGGCTCGAGGGCTCCTTTGTGGAGACCATAAAGGGGTGGCAATCGGGGTGGTTCTACATCACCGAGCCGCGCGACTCTCAATGGGCGGCAGCCCCCGAATTCCGATCAGGATTCCCCACACGGCTCACATCATGGAAAGAGACGGGCCTGACGTGGGGTAATTCAAAAGAGCTGTCCGGACTCAAAACCTGCGTCCGAAACCTGGCGGAAAAGAATCTTAGGCTTGTCAACATAGTCCAGGTGATGCTCATCCGCCGGATTCTCCCATGCCAACAACGGGCCTTCAAATTGTGGGAGTTTGATCCGGCACAACACCAAACTCTGAAAGGGCTCTTCGACACTACGTACAAAGATGCCTGGAAGGTGCTGTTCAAGGGCGCCGAGGCTCCCACATCCGCTAGCGAAGATCGCGGATTCAGCTCACAGCGCCAAGCTACCGAGGTAAGCTGCTTTACCCTTTACGGGACTCATGTTTTTTGTAGTTTGACTCTATGCGGGATCTAAAACTCCCTAACCTTTGACAGGACTGGCTGAAGACGTCCGGACAGATTAACTGTCCGGCCCCTTGCTGAAGACCAGCGGACGCCCGATTGACGGGGCTGCTGGCTCCGGCACCTCACGTGGTGCCGGAGAAGAAGGCTAAAAAGAAGGCCACGGGAACTCGAAGGAGCTCCCGACGCCAGGTGCTGTCAGTATCATTGTCCGGTGACTCTGAGGCGGAATCCTGCCCTGATGACGAGGAGGAGGAAAAAGAAGCCTGTCCCCAGTGGGAGAGAAGAACGAAGGCCGCCTGACGGGGAGGCCGGAGGGTCCAAGAAAGGAAGGACCCTTCCTCCGGACTTCTCCACCAACGCCGACAACGACAAGGAGGAGTGGCCACCAAGGGCGAAGCCCCTGGCGAGATCGTAAGTGTCCGGACTCCGGAATAGCTCATGACTTTTTATTTGTCACATAGTGTCTTCTAACGCCGAATATATCCATGTAGCCCGCCCAAGGACGAGGCTCGCCGCTTCGTCGAGCGGCTCCTCAATTCGTCGGATGTGAATAGCACTTCACTTCCGACCGCCTCCTCCCACGTGACGCAGACGAGACCGCAGTGGAGTCCCAAAAGGGCCCATCTCGAGGAGGTGGTCTCGAGGCGCCAAGAAGGCGACCTCCCGGACTCCGGGCGCAAAGGGGGCGAAACCCCAGAGGGCTCTAAGTCTGGCCCTGTGCCGGACTCCGTACCGGAGCCTTCAGTGGTTCCGAAGTCCGGAAAGCGGCCCCTTCGTAAGAAGGGTAAGACTACGACACCGGTGACCTCCGTCCACCCGGAGGCACCGGATAGCTTGCTGGAGGCGCTTAACGGCGCCTCCATCGATGAGGAGCACCGCACTGTTATGAGTGTGGTGATCCAGAAAGTTCAGTCCGCCAAGAGCGGGCTGACTGAAGCCTGTACCAGCCTTCTAACAGGCTTTGAGGTAAGTTTAGAATATGTAAAAATATTACCGCATAGACGGTAGCTCTCGATGCTTAGTTCGGTGTTGGAAAGAAAAGCGGACTGAGGATCTAAAAAGATATCTGTGAGGAGTCTAACATAAGTATGTCAATATGGGAATGCAGGCTGCGCTGCTGACTTCTGCCGCACTAACTGCGGAGGTCAATGCATTGAAGCAGAGCCTCGAGCGGTCCGAGAACTAGCTCGGCCTTGCCAGGAAGCAGCTCGAGGACAAGGAAGGTAAGTAATACCTTCTTAAAGTAATACCTTATAGAAAGGATTTGGTTGCAAAAATGACAGGACTAACGTGGATATTGTAGGGGCCACGAACGAGGTGGCGACCCTGAAGGAAGCGGTGTCCACGGCCGAAAGCAAAGCGACCGCGGAGCGCACCGAACGAGAGAAGCAGGAGGCGCGGGTGGTGGAGGTGCGGCAAGAGCTCCGGACTCTCGTGGAAAAACACGAGAGTTTGGAGCGTGACTCGAAGACTCGGGAGTCTGAGCTCGCCTCGGCTCTTGAGAGTGCTAAAGCTCTCCAGGAAATTGAACCATTAAAGAAGATAGCGGCAGGTAAGGCATTCTTTATGCAAAGCAAGCATGTGGAAGTGAATTATCTATTACTTACCCGAATCCGGAGCTCTCCAGGAGCATTCGCAGTTCTGCCCCTTAGTGTGTCTGATGCTGCCGCGTTCTACCGCGCCAAGGAGGGGAGCTCGACGGAAAAAGGTGTTACGGTCTCGATGTCTTTGAGGCGGACATCCGGTGCCTCGAGCGACCGGTGAAGCAGCTTGGTCGAGCTCCACAAGGTCGCCGAACAGGCCTTGAAGGGCCTCATAATTGGCTGTGGCCATTGGAAGCCATGCACAGGAGCTACTTTCAAAGCTAGGGCGGTGGTGGACGCCTTTGTCCATGGATTGAAGTCATCAACCGCTCCGTCTGCATTGAAGGTGCCCGTCGGGCCCTTGCCCGTGCTAAAGTGCACTGGGGCAAGCTGGATCTTTGAGAAGCTTGTGGCAGACGGGCCACCAAAGGGCAAGGAGCATCGCAAGCCGAAATGTACTATGAGGGCGCCTGAAGGGTGCCCGCCTTTATAGCGGTGAATGCTCCAAAGATGTAATTTTTGAATAGACTCGCATTTGTTATCCTCAGACGCTGAAAACTTGTTCATACGCCGCTAAGCAACGCCAGTGAATTTAAAATATTACCTTCAGGTCGCCGTTTATCGAATTTGAGAGATGGCAAGTCGTTGGCTTCAGCCCCCATGCCACGAAGTGCTTTGGGTGTTCGGGATAAACTTGAGCGCTCTTGTTCCCATTCTTGGGTCCTTCGAGGAGGCGCTCAACGCAACGAACAAGGCAGCCGGACTATAGTGCTTGAACACTCACTTAGCCATAGAATTCTATAATTTTAAATTTTGGCGAAGCCCCTAGTATTCGGAAGACCGAGTTCGGGCGCTATCCACGCCTTGGCGGACAATGCCGACTCCTCGCTCTAAGCGGCATAAGTCTTTAGGGACCGAAAAACCTCTCGAACAGATCGCTCTCGCCTCTATCATGACGGGTCAGTTTTAGCTTTCTCAATCGAGGTGCTCAACCCAGCTCCACCGCGGCACAATCGCAGTCATTCTCCCAGCGCTACCTTAGCCGATATAACGGAACGTAAGGTACCAAAACATGGGAGCTGGGCAAACCCAACTATTGACCCAAGACATGATTCGGAGCCGATGCATATAATGTTATAAGTTCGGGGTGCCGCACTTGTGAAAGTGTTCGGACTTATCACACCATATTTTTGGGGTACTTAAGCCCCTGGTGTATTGGCCGTACCAAAGTGTACGGGTGCAACATGTCATGAATGAACATATATATAGATAAAGAAAGGAGTGCAATAATAGGCAAAAGCTATGTATTTTTATTCAAAAGGTACTGCGCAATGAAAGCAGAACGATACAAATAGTGCGATAAGCAAGGGATGGGACTATTTAACATTTCCCCCTCCAGGGGTAAGCTGCGGGATGGTATGTAAAACAGGTATAATGCTCGTAGTAGAGACCATCTGGACACTCGACGTAGCTTTCTGCTTCCCTGGCTGTTGCATCGTGAGTTCGGCAATTCTAGTGCCGGACAGGGCTTCTGGAAAACGGAGTCCTGAAAGTAAGAGAAAAGAAGAAGAAAAAAGGAATGACACAATCGGGAGCCCACAGTGCGGTTGAGCCGCGTGCAGGCGTGCTGTGGTCGTGCCCTCCCATTATTCCCATTGTATCTCCAGCACATAGTTATGTACGCGTAGTACTGGCTTCGCAATTTTGCGAGGGCTGGGGTTGGGGCCGGATTGCTACGCATGCTCGGATCGTGCCAGGAAGTCTTGTTGTAGGTTGCTCCGGGCGCGCTTGGCGGTGTCCGGACGTTTAGTAGCCGGACTCGAGAATTGTCGTGAGAGGCTGCTTTGCAACTCCGCCGCGAGGGTTGGCCAGATGCTCCTCCGCTCGGAGAGAGCGTTCGGTGTTTCCATTGACCGTGATTACTCCTCGAGGGCCTGGCATCTTGAGCTTGAGGTATGCGTAGTGCGGCCTTGCATTGAACTTGCAAATGCGGTTCGTCCAAGCGGTCGCGTGATAACCCGGCTGCGGAGCGGGACTATGTCAAGATTAACTCTTCGCTTCGGAAGTTATCCGGGGATCCGAAGACCACTTCGAGTGTAACTGAGCCTGTACAATTGGCCTCTACACCCGGTATGACGCCTTTAAAGGTCGTCTTTGTGGGTTTAATCCTTGAGGGGTCTATGCCCATTTTGCGCACTGTATCCTGATAGAGTAGGTTCAGGCTGCTACCGCCGTCCATCAGGACTCTAGTGAGGTGAAATCCGTCAATGATTGGGTGAAGAACCAATGCGGCGAATCCGGCGTGGCGGATGCTAGTGGGGTGGTCCCTTGATCAAAGGTGATCGGGCAGGAAGACCATGGGTTGAACTTTGGGGCGACTGGCTCCATCGCATATACGTCCCTTAGCACACGCTTCCGCTCCCTTTTGGGTATGTGGGTTGCGTATATCATGTTCACCGTCCGCACTTGTGGGGGGAAACCCTTCATCCTCTATTGTTCGGCGTCGGGCTCCTCCTCGTCATCGCTATGCAGCCCCTTGTCATTGAGTTCGACATTTAACTTGCCTGCCTGTTTGAAGACCCAACAATCCCTGTTGGTGTGGTTGGCTGGTTTTTTGGGGGTGCCATGTATTTGGCACAAGCGATCGAGTATTCAGTCCAGATTGGACGGGCCCTGAGTATTTCTTTTGAACGGCTTTTTCCGCTGACCAGGTTTAGAGCCTCTGAATCCGGCATTGACTGCCGTATCTTGAGCATTATCGCCGTTAATGCGGCGCTTGTGCTTGTTGCGACGCGACCTGCCATTGTTGTCCTTGGTATCCGAACAACCAGGGTTTTTGGTCAAGTTGTTACTACGAGCTAGCCAGCTGTCCTCTCCCCGCCGCAAAAAGCGGGTCATGAGCGCCATGAGGGCTGCCATGGATTTCGGCTTTTCCTGTCCTAGGTGCCGGGCTAGCCACTCGTTGCGGATGTTATGTTTGAAGGCTGCAAGGGCCTCTGCATCCGGACAGTCGACGATCTGATTTTTCTTTGTTAGGAACCGTGTCCGGAACTGTCTGGCCGATTCTTCTGGCTGCTAAATTATGTGGCTGAGGTCATTGGCGTCTGGTGGTCGCACATATGTGCCCTGGAAGTTATCAAGGAATGCGGCTTCCAGGTCCTCCCAACAACCAATTGATTCTGCTGGCAAGCTGTTAAGCCAATGTCGAGCTGGTCCTTTAAGCTTGAGTTGGAGGTATTTGATGGCGCGTAGATCATCACCGCGGGCCATGTGGATATGGAGGAGGTAGTCCTCGATCCAAACCGCAGGATGTGTTGTGCCATCATATGATTCGATGTTTACGGGTTTGAAACCCTCTGGGATTTGATGATCCATAACTTCGTCTGTGAAGCATAGTGGGTGTGTGGCGCCTCTGTATTAGGCTATATCACGACGCAACTCAAATAAGCTTTGTCTACTGTGTTCGGCCCGGACGGAGTTGCTGTATCCGGCGTGACGGTTATCATCACGTATCGTGGGGCGCCCACGCGATCCGTAGATCGATCTTGTTTGCCTTGCCTTGTCCTCCAATATGTCTCGCAGTGCATGCGCGTTTCCCGTGCCTTGGTACTTTTCGAGCGGCGCCTGGGTGCGGCTTGAGTGGAGGGTCTAGAGGCCTCTTTGTCGCATGACCACGGGTGGCCCGGCCGGCCGCATCATGCGCTGGTGATGTAGGTTTGGGTGCTGCTTCCTCTAATTGGGGTAGCAGCCTGCGTTTTGGGTATCTCTTGGAGGCGTTCGAGTTCCTACTCTTTGGCTGCAAGGACTTGATCCCATCCGCCGCCTAGCAAGTCTTGGTCAGCTCTAAGTTGGTGTTGCTTTCTTGAGGCTGCTTGCCATGGCCATAAGCCTGCGTTTGAAATGCTCCTATTCGGCGGGATCCTCAGGCACGACAAATTCGTCGTCGTCGAGGCTTGCCTCATCTTCGGAGGGAGGCATATAACTATCGTCCTCCACCTCCCTGTCTGCTGCTCTATCATGAGGGCTGGCTTCTCCCTCCTCCTGTGCTGAACCCTGCTGGAGGGGGTTGTCTTCGGCACTCTCTGGGGTGTTATTATCTCCCGTGTCGGAATCGCCGTTTTTGCTATGGTGGGATTTAGAGCGGCTCCGCTGATGCCGGCGCTTGGGCTGTTTCTTGGAGGGGTCATCCTCTGTTGTTCCATCGTCGTTCCCATATTTTGGGATGTCCACCATGTATATGTCAGATGTGAGGTGGCCTTCGGCCCTGTAGGCGCTGGTTCTTGGTCGCTCCAAAGATCGCGTCCATACCGCCGATGTCTTCGGAGTCGAAGTCGAGCATGTCGGTTAAATCATCGACAGTGGCTACAAAGTGGGTGGTGGGTGGGCGTTGAATTTCTTCGTCGTCTGCATCCCAACCTTCCCGACCGTAGTCCGGCCAGGGCTCTCCTGATAAAGAGAGAGACTTTAGTGAATTCAGGATGTCGCCAAAGGGAGAGTGCTGAAAGATGTCCGCGGCAGTGAACTCCATAACCGGCGCCCATTTGGATTCAATTGGCGGGGGCACGGAGGGTTCGGAGTCCGGAGAGGTGTCCGCCACCTTGGAGTCACGGTCTTCGCAAAGGACAGGGATGGAGTTTGGCTCAATCGCCATAGAGATCCAACCACTCGTCCTCGATCGGCGGAGTCGGCTCCGAACTAATGGTCGAAAGCGAGACGCAGTGCGGCCTCGAGGCAATCGTTCGTGGCAGAGCTAGATCGTGCCCATCGACACAATGCGGCGCGCTTGGCTGTGGCTCGAATCCGTCGAAGATGAAGTCTCCGCGGATGTCAGCCGTGTAGTTCAAACTCCCAAATCTGACCTGATGGCCAAGGGCGTAGCTTTCGATCTGCTCCAGATGGCCAAGTGAATTGGCCTGAAGTGCAAAGCCGCCGAACACGAAGATCTGTTCGGGGAGAAAAGTCTCACCCTGGACCACGTCGTTGTTGATGATCGAAGGAGCCATCGGGCCTAAGGATGACGACACAGAGGAACTCTCAATGAAAGCACCAATGTCGGTGTCAAAACCGGCGGATCTCGGGTAGGGGTCCCGAACTGTGCGTCTAGGCGGATGGTATTAGGAGACAAGGGACACAATGTTTTTACCCAGGTTCGGGCACTCTCGATGGAGGTAAAACCCTACTCCTGCTTGATTAATATTGATGATATGGGTAGTACAAGAGTAGATCTACCACGAGATCAAGGAGGCTAAACCCTAGAAGCTAGCCTATGGTATGATTGTTGTTCGCCCCACGGACTAAAACCCTCCAGCTTTATATAGACACCGGATAGGGTTAGGGTTACACAGAGTCGGTTACAATGGTAGGAGATCTACATATCCGTATCGCCAAGCTTGCCTTCCACGGCAAGGAAAGTCCCATCCGGACACGGGACGAAGTCTTCAATCTTGTATCTTCATAGTCCAGTAGTCCGGCCAACGGTGATAGTTCGGCTATCCGGACACCCCCTAATCCAGGACTCCCTCACCCATCTTTGGTAATACACTGTGATATGTGTCGGCGCCTTGGGAACGGGGGTCCCCAGACTTGCCTGCCTGCGGCCCACGACGTGGCTAAGTTAGTAGGACGTACGGCCCCTCTTCACCAACAAGGCATCCAAGACCCTCGCAATGGGCCGAGCCTCACGAGGCGGACGATGCAAGACCTCCTCGGGAGTGGCCTAGTCAGGCAGGCTCACGAGGAGCGGAGATATCAAGGCGGGGCGAACCTCACAAGGCTCTCGTAACATGAGGCATGACGATCGACACCAGGCCGGCGCCTGGCGGGCGCCAGCGCGCGCAGCGTCCTTGTTTCCTCTTTGGTACTAAGGAGGCCAGCGCAGGCGAGGAATACCGAGGCATCACGCAAAGGTTTCTATATCGGTGCAACGATACCAAGACCAGAAGGATGGCAAGGCGGAGGTCATCGTGGAGCCCAAGACGGCGTCACCACCAGAGCCTTTCGCAGGAGAAGACCACTTTCGTCAGGATAGCTTGTACCAGCTGTCCCCCTTCAATTTCGCCCGCCGTTGTTGGCTCCCTTCCCGCTCGATATTTGGGAAGAGGACCAGGGCCTATATAAGTAGATCTAGCCACCACAGTAGGGGGATTGAGCAATTTATCCAGCTCTCACCCGCTATGTCACCAAGCAAAAGAACACCTCAACCTCATGAGTTTGTTCTTCCCTTCTACTTTTCATCATCAGCCCTAGAGGCAATCCACCACCACCACACTGGAGTAGGGTATTACACCACAACGGTGGCTCGAACCAGTATAAATCTCGTGTCTCTCTGTGTTGCGAGTTCGTCGAGTTTGTCCGCGAGATCTTAGCGAGCTAGGGCGTAGATTGGTAGGAGGGAAAGACTTCGCGTGCACCCCCGTGTTCGAACCTTAAGGGTTTGCCGAAACCCCACATCCGACATTTGGTGCGCCAGGTAGGGGTGTGCCGGAGCTTTTTCTCCGCCAACCAGCTCGCCGACACTCCATAGCCATGATGTCCGGTGACTCAAGGGCCGGCTCCAATCGCTGGGCAGCCTGGCCAGCCCGGGCAGCACCGCCAGCCCATGAAGACCTCGACCCCGCGCTCCAGGCGGCGTGAGCGCCGCCAAACTCCGCCGGGCGCGGGCAGTGTGGCCAGGCGTCGTCCGCCCTCACCCCGCGGCAATTACGAGCCGCTGCAAGAGCAGCGAGCCATGCCGCAGCAACGGCACTGCACTCACGGCGGGAGCAGGCAAACATGCGGGCGGCACTCACGGTGTTAAGGGATCTGCTGCGATGCAGGCTGATGGAGAGCGGCCGGGATGCACTGCTGGAGCGTGTTGTCGAGCTGCTGGATGCAGCAGCGTCGGGGGCACCACCTTTCTGCTATCAACTTTCTCCTTAGGCCACTGCAGGGTCACACGACGGGCCTCATCACAACCGCACGCCGTCATCAACGCCCGGGGGCTTCATCAACACCAGCACGGCCAGCAGCGTAGGGGGCTCCGCTGCCACCATGCCGCCCGCGATAAGCATGGGCGCACGCGTCGCCCCCCATGGTCCTGGCTGGGTGCCTCACTACCATCCTCAGGATGCCACCCTGGGCCGAGCAATATGGATCGTGGGGCACTACGGCGAGGTGTTCGTGGTGACGGTCCCAGAAGCCTTTGTGCCCCGCATGATGGACCAAGAGTATGCACCGGAGGACGACCCCATCTCATTCATTGTAGAAGATTGGGGAGAGGGGGCGCTAGGAGCCGAAGCCTTCCAAGAACCAACGGAGAACCACGACGATCGCTCCGACAACGGCAACTACAAGGTACTGCTAATCTCTTAGGAACAGCCTTATGCTTACCATGTGCTGCAGATGAATCAGGTTGCAACGTCGATCGACGACCCTGGCACGGCAGCACCCCTTCCAACAAGGGAAACACGCTGGGGGCCGCCAGGAGGGAGCCAGGAGCAAGGCCCCTCCCCGCGTCGCGCGACGCCTGGCGACACCCGGAGGTAGGCCCTCTCCTGGGGAGGCCTCGACAACCCTTCCTCCGGCAGAGGACTTGTGGTCGCCGAGGGCACTGCTGGCATCCTCTTTCCCTCTTTTGTGTCGTCCTGGTGACCGGCCGGCTCAAAGGAGGTCAAGGGTGGCACAAGGCGGGGCCCTCAACTAGCGATATGAAGCAAGGCCGGTACTTGTGAAGAAGGCCCAGTGCCTGCGAAGCTCGCCGCCCGTGACACTCTCACGTAATAATGAGTTGGGGCTGTACATGCCCCGGAGTCTCAGGGGTGCCGGCCTCAGGCCCTGGGGCTCCCTCCCACGCCTAGTGGCAGCACTTAGCTCCACGCTGGTGAGAAGACTTGAAGAACAGAAGACTAGACTAGGTGCCGGACGCGACCTTTTGCTTTGGATCTCTCTTTCTGTAGCTTTGCTTTCTGGATCTGGATTTGAGTTGAAGCCGAGTTTTTATCGATGCGCGCAGGGGGAGCCTTTTCCTGTTCGAGCAATATCTTGCCTTCTGGATCTCGTTTTGTTTGGGACTCATGTCCGTCGCCTTCCCCTCACGAGCTCCTCACGGCGGGATCACATGGGCAAAGTGACGACAAGCGCTGCTAGCGATTAACTGGCCCAACCGGTGCTCACCTTTCGTGGGCCCCCTTCCGACGGGGCTACAAGCTCTGTAGGATTCTCAGAAACTCGACGCCTTGCGACCGAGCTCAAAGCTGGCGCTGACTAAGGTAAACCATGACAGAGAACTTGCACCTGGATTCATGAGTTCGCGAGGACACAAACTCACACCGCATAGGAAAGTAAAACTGCAATTTGCTGACATGAGGGGCTCCCCCTCTCAAAATGGTCTTACAAGTTTTCCAAGGGCCACTCTTGAGTTTTGTGTGCAGGATGAAACGACAAGAGAACATGGGGTTAGCCAGAAATGTCGCTTGCTGCATCACCCGCGGACGCGTCACTCGTGTCGTCATCGTCTTCGTAGGCATCATCGCCGCCATCGGCGATGCCCCCGTCGCCGTCGTCAACCACATCACCCTCGTCTGCGGCGACCACCACCGCGTCATCCTCCGAGGTGAAGGCCCTGACCAACGCATCCACATTGTCCTCAACCCAACGTGCCAGGTCACCCCAGACGGCCGTGGGTACGGAGGCGATGGCGGTGTCGAAATCAAAGTTGGGGTCGGCATTCAGGAGGTGGCTGAAGACACGGGAGAAAGCGCACTCAAGCAGGCCACGACCCCTTTCCTCCACAAACTGGCGAGCTCTGGCAGATCGAGCCTCCAGGCGTGTCACCACCTCGGTGAAGAAGGTCAGATGGCTAGCATAATCATTCGAGTGAGAGGCCGGTGCCTCCATGTCGCAAATATGGCCCAGGGCGATATTGGCTCTGTTCCGGAGATCCTGAAGCATAGGGGCATGCTCGCGCTCCAGCGTTCGTCGTTGGAGCACTTCCTCCATGTTTTGTCACGCGACGGCCTCAGCATCATCAACTCGCCTCCGAAGGGAACACAGCTCGGCGCGGGCAGAGGCCAAGTCCGTCTGCGCCGTAACCAGGGCGGCGGCCGTGGCTTCCATGCGCCTCTCAGCCTCATCCAATCCTAGGCCTGAGGGCAGCAGCCCTGCCCGCATCCTCCATACCCACGAGCTTCAGCTTCAGGTCATACCTACCCTCCAGGTCTACGCGAACCTCGGCCACCCGGCGATTGATCTCATCCTCGACTCTGGCCTCGCGAGCCTCGACGGCATCTTCTGGTTGAGCAACTTGACGCTCCCTCGTCTCAAGTTGCTCGAGCTCGAGGCTGCGCTCCACCGCTTCCAGGGCCAGCGCCTCGTCACGCTTCCGGACCTCCTCTTCGTCCAAGGGCGTCCCCCTCAGCGATGCAAGAGCGGCCCTGCGCGCGTCCACCTGCTGCTCAAGGGATGCACTCCAGGCCTAGAGCTCCCACGTGCGCTTCTCCGCAGCCTCACGACGACAGTCAGCCTCGCGAGCCTCTTCCAAGGCTCGTGAGCGGGCTTCATGGGCGATCTTGAGGGACACCTCGGCCTTCGCATTCTCAAGGTCGCGCTGATAGCGACCGAGGTTGATGGCCACCTTCAGCTTGCACCGCTCCTCCACTAGCCGGAGACCTTCAGCCTTAAGGCGCGAGTCGACACCAGCGAGCTCTTCACCCAGTCGACTCATCGCGCCCTTCGCCTCCTAGAAGAGCTCGTGACGAATTACGCTTCGCCCGCCGAAGCTCGAAACGCCGGCCCACCTCGTCCTCCACCTCTAGGGCAGCGGGTGGGGCACCAAGTGGCGCGCCACCTCCCGGCAGGGGGCTGGGGGCTGACACCGCACCTGACGTCAGCCAGTCCTTGCGAGAATCCCGAGACGATCGGGGCATGCTGCATGAAGAGGAGCCGAAGATCAAAGCCAACCAGCTACTGTCCATGAGCAAAGGAGGGGTCTTGGGCACGCCTGCCAGGCTCCACGCCAGACGATGGCGGAGGAGTGACCAAGCCGCGGGCTCAGCACGCTGCAAAGGCGGAGATGCTCCCCCAACCGACCCTGCTCCAGGGGTGGTAAGCAGACCAGGAACGCTCAAGGCCGATGGGGGAGTCGAGGAAGGAGGAGGCCGTTTCTCAGGAGGCGCGGCCGCCTCAACAGAAGGATCCCTAAAGAACTGACGTCAGGAGATGGAAAACAGCACACAGGGAGCCACAACAATACGATACTTACGCGTCAACGGCGATGTACTTCCTCCCCTTCAGTTGTCCGAAGATGTTGTTGCCGCTCGGGGATCCTCTCCTATCGCGGAGTTCCGCGAAATCAACGCAGAGCCGGCCGTATTGCTGGACGTAGCGGCATGCACGGGGCGAAGAGCTTGGAGAGACAACTTCAGGGGTGCCTGGATGCGGCAAACAGCCGAGCACTGCCTCACCACCAACTCCCGAGGCTTCCAGGGCCTTAGCCTCGGGAGCTGCACGCTGCGTCTCCTCAGCGACCGGCGTTTCAAGAGAAGGGTCGCAAGCTCCCAAGGATGACGCCCCAGGATCACCACTCAAAGATGCGCCTCAAAGACTTGGGGCCACCAAATTGGCCGAAGCTTGCCCTCCTGCACCCCCACTTGGGGTGAGCTCGGCACCAGCAGCAAGGAAGGGAACCACGGCGAAGGGGTTCTCGCGGAGCCCCACCAGACCGATCGGCCGCAGCCCCCATTCGTCAAAGGAAGGCATGCTCGCTGCAAACTCATCCTTGTACTTGCAGCGATACAGCAGGCAATTCTTCCCAGGCATTTCGGCCGGCAGAGGGACACCCGTCAAGACCTTGCGCACTGTCTGTTGTGTCCCGAGAGGGAGCCCAGACTCCTGGAACCTCATGTGTTCCTGACTGTTGAGCAAGGTCCACATTGGGCGAGAGTGGCGCTCAAGCGAAGCAACCCGGCATTTGACGAACTCCTTCACCACCATAGGCGCGGTCATGCCGCGGTCCTTCAGCAGCCTCAGGCTGGCCCAGACGAGAGCAAGGCAGGGGCTCGTGAGCTTCTGATGGCCCCAGCCGGAGTTTGGAACAACAGGCCTGTCGGAACTTGGAGCAGAGGGCTGAGCACGCCGGCATCAACAAACACCCATCACGTACGAAACTTGCTCGTGGATGAAGGGAGCTCGAAGTCAATCCCCGCGCCCACAGTCGCGGTCATGGCCCGGAAGCTCACACACCCCAAGCTCTACCGGGGATCGGTTAGATGCAATAAGAAGGAATGGCGAAGCAGGGCCACGGAAGGAGTGATGCCCACCATGGCCTCGCACCAGAAGGCGAAGACGGCAAGAAGGGTCACAGGTTGAGGGTCGAGATAAAGCATGTGGATCTGGTAATGCTCGGGCACCACGTTGAAGAAGGCGGAGAAGGGAGGAATCAAGCCAGAACAGAGGGCATCAATGAAGATCGGGACCTCGGCGGCTGCCCGATCCATGCGAGTGCAAAACGCGGGCCAAGCCACCGTCTCTCCCCACTCGTTGAAGCCGGAGGCAAGCATGGGGCACACCTTGCCCATGGCCTCGTCATTGAGCACCCGAGGCCGGCCGAGCGCCGGCTCAAAAGACGGAGGCGCAGTTGGCAATGACAGGGGTTTCTTCCCCTTTTCAGCTTGTTTCAGCGCCATGGCGATGAAGCAGACGGAGCGTAAGACGGATTGGTAAGGCAGAGCAGGGCCTTGAGGAAGCAGGGAGATTAGAAGAGTCAGGCGTGGGCGAAGGAAGAATAACTGTAGGTCAGCGGGGCGAGATAGCCAAAGCGGATTCAAAGGCAGCATGGGGAAGCGGAGACGCCCACGCCCAATCAACCGCCATGCGCCAACCGAGGTCGCGAGGCTTTGGGGCCTGTGGTGCTCGTGATTGACCCCGCATCGCTGCTGAAAGCCCGAGCGCACCTTGGGCCCGGGGGCTACTGTCGGCGTCCTGGGAATGGGGGTCCCCAGACTTGCCTGCCTGCGGCCCACAGCATGGCTAAGTTAGCAGGCCGTATGGCCCGTCTTCACCAACAAGGAATCCAAGACCCTCGTGAGGGGCCAAGCCTCACGAGGCGGACGATGCAAGACCTCCTCGGGAGTGGCCTAGTCAGGCAGGCTCACGAGGAGCGGAGATATCAAGGCGGGGTGAACCTCACGAGGCTCTCGTGACGTGAGCCATGACGATCGACACCAAAGGGCGCCAGGGCAATGCCCTTGTTTCCTCTTTGTCGCTAAGGAGGCCAACAGTAGCGAGAGTACCGAGGCATCAGGAAAAGGTTGCTATATCGGTGCAACGATACCAAGACCAGAAGGACGGCAAGGCGGAGGTCATCGTGGATCCCAAGACGGCATCACCACTAGAGCCTTTCGCAGGCGAAGACCACTTTCGTCAGGATATCTTGTACTAGCTGCCCCCCTTCAAATTCGCCCGCCGTTGTTGGCTCCCTTCCCGCTCAATATTTGGGAAGAGGACGAGGGCCTATATAAGTAGAGCTATCCACCACAGTAGGGGGATGGAGCAATTCATCCAGCTCTCACCTGCTAAGTCACCAAGCACAAGAACACCTCAACCTCATGAGGCTCTTCTTCCCTTAAACTGTTCATCATCAGCCCTAGAGGCAATCCACCACCACCACACTGGAGTAGGGTATTATACCACAATGGTGGCATGAACCAGTATAAATCTTGTGTCTCTCTGTGTTGTGAGTTCGTCGAGTTCGTCCGCGAGATCTTAGCGAGCTAGGGCGTAGATCGGTAGGAGGGAAAGACTTCGCGCGCACCCCAGTGTTTGAACCTTAAGGGTTTGCCGCAACCCCACATCCGAGAATATGTTTTAACACTACCGTTGAGGTCAAACTATTGAGGTTGCAAAGGAATCTTGGATCTGACAGAACGGACTTGGATATTCCATACTAACCATGTCAAGCGGGTCAGCGGGAGATGAAAATCCTTGTAAATAGAGTAGGTCATCAAGGTGTATGTCCGTGGATCCATATGGAATTATGGCCTGCAACTGACTTGGGGTATCCGGACCCTGATGGTCGTGCAAAATCATCATACCTTTGTTGTCGGTCTCACCTTTTAACGGTCATGATTTTCTTTGTCAGGATACCTTGCTGAAATAACTTGGCCACTCATGTCCTTGATTCTTCGTATGACCATGGATGTGATTAATATTTTTGACATTATTCCTTGTGCTTGTTTTTCTGACCTGTGTCCGCACATATATGACATATCCTCAAGGTTTGTAGCTATACAGAGCTCATTGCCGAGGCCAATCATACAAGAAGGTGATAAGGTTTCATGATATCACCTTGTCTGGTGCGGGAATAATGACCTTGATGACCATTGTCAAGACTATGGATTCTGTGATGTCATCCCCAGATCTTGTCGATCCTTGTAATTCATGAGATGTATCTCTGCTTATTTTCCTTTACTTGACTCATGAGGTTGTCAAATACTTACTTTCCTTAGGTATATCTGCTGGATCCTTGCCGCAATCTCGTATGAGTGACTGATCTGACTGGGGATACATGTTCACCATATGTGTGGAAAGGTATGTAGCCGAACATTTGATTTCTGAATAAGACACATGCCTTCACTGATTTGTGTCTCTGACAAAATGTTGCGAGTCGGATTCTTGAGTGGTGCTACCATACATTGGCAACTCATCATATAACCTCTCAGGACGGTGCAATAGTGTGGTACTGACATGGACTGAGTGGCTTACGAGAGAAGCCATCTGAGTAGCTTGCTGAGGAGGACTTGTTAACTTCTGCACAAATCTTTTGTCTGGGTATCGTGCAGAAGAAGGCTCTATAGCTTACACACGAAGCTTGGTCTGATTATTGTGCTAGAGAAGCCTGAGTCCCGTACTTGAGAAGCTTCTCCTCGGATTTGCTTGTTGAGAAAAATTAATTTTCGTCTGTCACAAGATTTTACCGAGATTTCTTGCTGAGAAAGACCGGGTATCTTGGACCGGAAATTGTTCACATGTCATGCTGAGGAAAAATGAGGAGCCTTGCATCATAAATTTATTCCGATAACGTGTGGAAGAATACTGATTTCTTACATCCAAAACTTCATACTGATATGCAGACTGAAATCAATACACACGTCCATAATATTCTGAGGCTGATTATTTGCATGAGAAAAATGGTTTGACTGTCTTCCTCGAGCATGTCACATTCTGACTTTATTTCGGATGATAACATATTTCAAGCATCATGCCTTGCTGAGCCAAAATTTTCAATATGATCCATACCTTTGACTGAAAATATACAGTTGATCTTGTACCTGACTTGTGTTGCTGCTGACTAGACTATTACTGCTGTGAGTATTTTGTACCGATGTAGACTTGAGTTTCAGTACTACTGTGAGGAGTGCACACTAATGCAAAATTGATTACCAGCCTCAAAATCAGATATTCCCCATTTCACTGCAGTCGGCTAAGAATTCCATTCTGTTTAGCTGAGTTTCCAAATATTTGAACTCCTTATTACTTCTTCGAGTCCGGTGTCAGTTCATGAGCAACTCCTTATAGGGGAAAAATAATGTGACACCGGGGCCCAAAAAGAAAGAAGCAAAAGAAAACTAAAGTAAACAAAAGCACACAACAACAATCAATTCACACACAATCAATGTCACATATTTCTGCTAGTCACACAATATGCATGCCTACTTAAGCACACAAATCTCGCGGGATCTCCGGTTCTATGATCTAGCATGCTGTGACGGTGTGCACGAGGACGAATAAATGTGTGAAAAAATTGGTGTAAACAGCGCTACACCAAGTGCTAGCTTAGCCAGGTAGCAACCTGGACTAGCTCGGAGGCGAGGACGTACTTGGTAACCATGTAGTAGGACATGAATGTCGCAACCACATTACTATCAAGTGGACGGAAAATATCCGTACTCGTCCAAGAAATAAGGATAGCGGGGAAAAACTGAGTCTGCTGGCATTGCCCTTTCGTGATGATTAAGATCATTAAGGGTTGCCAACACGACAAAATAAAAAGGACGATCCGGGATAGAAGCATGCCTATCACCGAAACAAAATGGGGCTGAAAGAAAGAAATCGGCGCGATACCTGAGCACCATTTTTGCAAACAGTGTCGGGATCACGTGGAATCATTCCGCCAGGACAGAAATGACACCATACACCGAAAGAAAAAGGAACTGGAGAAATGCAGAGGCTGAGCTGTAATGGATCCAAATAGATGCCAGCTACACTCACCAGATAAACCGTTAGTAACAAATAATAAGGCTATATGCATGTTATGCAACAAACAAATGCAGCTACCAAATGCAATAAACAAGTCGGACTTTAAACTACCGATTTCCACAGGTTTCTACCGCTCGCACTGACTAGGGCGTCCTATACCAAAACTGCTCTGATACCAAGCCTGTGGCACCCCAGCTCAGAGAAACCGGAACGCCCCGTATTCCAGCCCAGAGATCGAGGAGAAGTCTCTGGAATATGACACTGCTTGACATAGAACAAATCAGCTCTTATTACATGAATAATAATACAAGGGTCTGATGTTACAAAGAAGCACATCAGCACGGCGACACTACGCCTGGGATACTACACTTGCTCTATGCTAGTAGCGGAACAACTCGTAGCAGCGAAATACTTCTAGCAGCGAAACGACGACGAAGGTGGTGAACTCCACTCTGCAGGGACTCTGGCTAGGACACAATCTAGCTCGCTCGAACGGAAACCACAACAAGCAATAAAGCAATCATGACATCACCTGCAATCTGGCATGACACGCCAGGTTAGTACATTGAATGTACTTGCAAGCTCACAACAACCAAAAGCATTAAAGCAAGGCAACAACATAGCATTAAGCAGGTTCATTGAATTAACATCTACCATGATACGACAGCAACTACTAAGCATGATATGAAAGTACTACAATACTGATAAACCAACATCTCATTCCCAACAACAAGCTCATTCTTGGCTAACCGGCCAAGCAATATACCATCTCGACCACCTCATGGTCCATATGATCACCTCGTGATCAAAACATCCACATGATCACCTCGTGATCAACATATCCAGATGGTCTCCTCGTGACCACATCACAAACTTAATGATCATCCTCAAGATCATCTCAACATCATCATCAACATCCTGCCAAACTGTTACTGCTCACATACATCATATAAATCAACTATAAGTCATTCCGTCACGTGAGTGTTGGTCGAACGGTGTGACCTAGTATGGACACGACTATCGATAGCTTAAACACACACTCTGTAGAGGTAGCGCACAGTACCCACACCATGGAACCCATGGCCTCGCACTCCCATTCGGGTGAACCAACGGAGTTCCGACAAAACTGATCTACTGCCATGACACTCTCCCGGCCAATCCGACCAACACCCCCATTGGGTTCAGTCCTGGGTGGCCCCGTGCCTACCAAAGGCACCAACGGCCACCATCGTGGCAAAACGGCCACCGTCGTGGCAAACAAAAACGGTCCCAAACGGGGATATGTGCACATAACCAAACTCGGGCTCACAAGGCTTATGTCCACCTACCTGATCAGGGTAGCGCGCGCCCATAACCTTCCCTCGTTGGAGGCACCGGCGAGAGGCACGACAATAGCATCGCATTAGGGCCTTCCCATAAAGGCAAATGTGGTTGCACTGGAGAAAGCCCGGTTCGGTGGCACCTGACCAACTTAATGACGGAATTTATCCCCAAAGATATAACTGTGATAACTGATACTACGATATCAACTATCAAACTATAATCCAAGTAATAGCAATATCCAACAAATAATCTGGACATAATATCATCATACCAAAATACTCCGAGGACAACATAACACTACTATCATGATGAATCCAATAACGATAAAACTACTACTCAAATATCAAGAACTAATTATCCAACTATGATCCACATGCAAGCATCACATCCAACATCATACTCCAAAACATAATATCATCTAGCATCATGATGAAAATAACACTAGCCACTAATAATCCAAAGGCAACATGATATCCAAAGTAATACTCCAAAATAATACCAGATACCATCATGAAAATAATCATAATAGCCACTAAGAATCCAAAGGCACATGTCATCCACCTAATCATCAAAATATAAGTCCTAGAACTCCAAGCAATATCATGACAATATCAAGATCAAAACAATACTCCGAGAAATGCCGTGACAAATCATATATAGCTAATACAATATTTTAACCAAGTTCAAATAAATAAACCATGTCACTGCTTTAGAATCATGCAAATGGAGGATGTGGCTTGCCTGGGGTGGAAGAAATCACCGGGAAGAAGTGCGAGAAGCTCGCGGAAAGAATTGTCGGAAAACGTTCTCTCTCGGAGGGGGCTGATTCAGCGCAAGGGCAAAATGGTAATTTCCGGAATCTCAAAACATGGTGAAAATGATACCAACAGAACGGGCTCGACGAAATGAAGAAGTGGGCTTTGGAATCACCTCATTTGGAGCTGTGGGTAAAAAGATATGAATGTTTTTCTACCAGGGACCTATTTGTAAAGAAATCATCACAAACAGACCCTCGGCTGGAAAAACAGAACACGCCTTTCTCAGAAACACGCTTTCCAGAGAGGAAAGCGCGTTCTGGACCGAAGAAGGACCGGGATACGCTTTCGGTAAGGGTAAGCGTACTCCCCAGGAGTACGTCTCCATTTATCTACGTCAGCGGTGGCTGGACCGGGCCTTCGTCTCGCTGACGAGCGGGGCCCGCCGCCTCTTCTATCTCCTCCTGGCCTTCTCCTTCTTCTCCCCCGACGCTGCACGCAGAGCAGAGGAGAGGCCGCCGGTGCCGGCGCTCGCTCCGGCCACTCGGGCCACCTCCGGTGGAGCTTGGACCACCGGAGTGCTCAGGGGGGCGAGGCGGACCTGCCCCACCACCACCCGAATGCTAGGGAGCATCGGGCAGGGCGTGACCATGGTCGCGGAGGACGGGGCTTCTCCGGGCTCCGGGGGAACTTGTGGCCAGAGGCCACCGGAGAAGGAATGGGGCACTGGGGTGGATCTAGGGTGGATGAGGAGGCCTCTGGTGGGGATAGAACGGAGGGAGAGAGCTTGACTTGCTCTGATTTAGGACGGAGGGGGCAGCGGCCGTGGTGGCAATGGTGGTCATGGAGGGTGGCACGAGCTCGGTGAAATGGTCATAGGAGGCTAGAGGAGGTGCAGGAGGCCAGTAATGAAGCAAGACGGGGTCGGGGTGGCCTTATATAGGCGGGGGAGGGGTGTGCCACGCTGTCGACGCCGCGGACGCGTGTGCACGGGCATGAGCTCGGAGGCAGGCAACGAGGGAGGCCCAAGAGAGAGCTCACGGGGAGGAGGAGGCCAAAGGAGCGCAGGGAGGAACAGAAGAGGAGGAAGACGACGGTCGGTGCACTATGCTCCCGTGGGCGTTCGGCGGCGAGCGCCGGTGAGGAAGCGGACGGAGGGGGGTGAGCTGTCCAGGGGGTGGCGACGACGAGGTAAAACGGTTAGACACACTTATAGGCGCGAAGACAACGAGAGGGGGAGGTGCCGAAGCACAAACGACTACTGGACACGGCCACTGCACACAAAGCACGTGCACTGTGATCCCATTAACGCGGTCACCGCGTGCACTGGCATGTAGCGGGGGAGATGGGCTTGACCATGTTGTCTAGTGGTAAGTTCTTCCAGGGTAGGTCTCAACTACGGTGGTAGATCGATGAAAACTGCTCTGGTTAAACGGTAAGAACCCTCTGAAGTTTACTGCACTAAACTTGGGTGAGCACTATTGATCACAGGAAAGTGTTTGGGAGCAATGGAGTTGTCTGATAGGTTTAGGGTAAGAAGGACTTTCATCTTGGTAACATTGAGAAGATTTGGATCAAGATTTAATGTAGTTGCTTTACAACTGACCAAAATGGTCAGAAACATGATCAGGAAGGTGCACTCACATGGTGATGCCACATGGGCTGAAATTTGGCAAGGCTTAGTGATTTGATCACATAAAGATGCTGTAAAAGTTTCATACCAATTGGATTCACCAAAATGGTACTTGCTTCACAAACATTCTTGCTGACCAGAAACTTGCAATAATTATAGAGAAATATTGGCTAGGTGAAATGGTGCCAAATTTGGTGGAGAGAAGTTATTTGGGTAGGAGAACAATCTGGTAATTTATCAGGATTTTTGAAGTAATATAAAATGCACTTTCTTCACAACCTGAAAATATTTCCAGAATCAAAGATTTGGGCCTGTGCTCTCATAAATGATTGGATGGGGCAGAAATTTGGAGGAGGCTAATTATATGAGCATAAGAAGAGGTATGCGAAATTTCAACTCATTTGGATAACCCTAGCTAGCACTTCCTTCACAATGGCTTCTGTCTGGCAGAAACTTTGAAAAATCACTAAGGAAGATTGGCTAGGCAAATAAAGCTGAAATTTGGCATGAGGCAATTATTTGGACATAAAATAATGCCCAACAAGTTTGGGAGCAAACAAGATTGGATAGGTGGCACTTCCTTCACAATATGCCACTCTGGACAGAAATGAAGAATAATTATTCGAGAATTATTCTTGGGCTAGGACAGGAAAGTTTGGGAATATTTTAGCAATATATGGCCCAAAGGAAATATGAGTATTATTTGGGAATTTTTGGATGGACAGAAATATAGGTTGCTTCACAACCTAGGGCAGATAGGATTATACCTTTAATAGAAAAAGGAATGTTTCCTAGAAAAAGAGTTTAGGGTTTGGTCAAGGAGTGAAGTGACATGATCTTGGCAAGGTTTTGAGAATGATGAGCCGCTTGGGAGGGGAAAATGATGATGATTTCCCACATGGCAAGGCCACAGAACCACTCCAAAAAGAAAAACAGAGCAAAAACCAATTAAATTAAAAGAAAAAGAAATGGGCCAAAATCAGGGCTGCCACAGAAGCTTTCCTTTCTCCCATGATACGGGCTTCCGAGAGCCATTGGAGCTGAGATCAAACGGTTGCATGGCGTGACTCTAGACCTATGGGTGAATATCCTATCCTGGAGGGTTATTCTGTAAATTTTCAGCAACTTAGCATGCGAACGTTCGATCTCAGATCCAAGGGCTACCAGCAGCCCGTATCATGGTCGCGCCTACCACGACCGTCGCCTCGCTCGCGCGGTCGCGCCCTTGGAGATTTAACATAGTGCGTTAGGCTATCTGATGTTGGCATGTCATACATAGTCATCACTTAGTTACTCATACAACAAGGTTAGCTATAACGTTGGCTATGAGAGTATTTCTTGTTTACTTCTCTCTATCTCTTTCTTCGTAGTATTTATTGTATTTGCCAAGGAGTGACCTCTTCCAATGAAATGGTGCTTAGCTGAGGTGCTATGGGCATTAAATGGCTTAGCAATTCAAGTCCCCAATGCATAGGTGCTTAGTTTTTTGTTGCTAAGTTTGCTTCATCTAGGTACATGCGCTTATCACCGTTTCTTCATGGGGTCACCAAACTAGTCTCTCTCTTCTTAATTAACTTGCCACATCAGACTTTATGCTTATGTGGCAGGCTTAGCACCTGTAGGATCAAGTACGATAGTGGGCTATAAGCCCGCTTTACATGGCATTTTTGCATATGTGGGGGAAAGAGGCAAGGAAAAAGTGGAGGACTGGGCTCTCAAGCAAGAGCCAGCCTCTACATGGTGGAGCATCGGGAGAGGCACTTGTATGGAGGTGGTCAGGAATCGGGAGACTCACTCGGTCGTAGCGCCGCAGTTAAAATGATAATAGCAAGTCAAATCACCGAGCCCCGCCTGTCCAGAAGTAACTCGTTGTCAAATCACAAAGCCCTACGTTTGCAACAGCCTACTCCCTCATCTTCTCGCGTCTCTGTCGAACCGACTAGGCGGAACTGCCCCGCCTACCGCGCGGGAAAAGCCCCGCCCTCGACTTTTAAATAGTAGAGTATACTAATTTTGTATCCATGGATTGCGCTATGGAGCAAAGCCTCAAGAAAACGGCGGTACACATGTACGGAGTATACAGCACGCTCGTCGCTTTCGCGTCGCACGCCAAACGGTCGGTCGGTATGGCACGCCGCTCTCCGAATGGAACGCGCGTCATATTGCGTTTGCACACACATGTGAGACCGCAATTTAGAACCGACCATAGGCACACTACCCGGCCCCGCAAGTCGGGTGAGTTAATAGAAGAGAGAGACGAGCGATAGTACTACTAGAGAAGTGTTGTAGGAGTACACACGTTGGTACCTAGACGATCCCTGCAAGACACGGAAGATCAGTTCGTACATGCATGTGACCAGACTCCAGCAGACACGCCTGGATTGGCTACTGTCTACATATCATGCAGGCTGTGTTGTATAGGGCTGTAGTTCTGGTGAGAAATCTAAAAAAGGTTTCTTGTCATCTCATAAAACTAGGTGTCATGTGCTTCGGATCACTGCGAGGGTTAAACACCGGCAACTAAGTTGGGATAGTCATTGGGGGCACATGCATGAAGACTACTCGGCTGCCATCTAGGTCAAGCCGACTATGTTAATTAGGACATCTATCGATGGACCCCTTTTCTACGAGTTTATCTTTAATTTGAGCTTTGATCCTCGTCTAGTTTGTCCGTCGGGATTCATCTTGTCTCCTTTGGGCAGTGAGGTTAAGATTTCTCGTCATGTGGCATTTTTTCGTGTTATATGTTATAATCCGGTGCTTCAGATCAAAATGATGACAACTGCGCCTCCAGGGTACATGCATGAAGACTTCTTGGCAGTCATTGTCGAGGTCAAGCCGGCTCCGGCCGGTAGACAAAAGAAAACTAGTACTCCACTATATAGGTAGGAGCTTCCGCGCTTGCTTGCTAGTGTTGCTCTCTTCACACTGTCTCGTCCTCTCCAGATCTAAACACGATAGCGGTGGCCACACACTCTCTCTCTACTCTCTGCTGGTCACAGATCCAACCGGATCCTCTCCGCCAGGGAAGGTGAGAAGGTGCAACATTCACGTGGTCGTCCTCGGCGACGGCTCTTACCCACCCCTTCTTCCTCGCTGCCGTAGTGTGGGCAGACCCGGCCTCCCGCCGCTCACCTAGCGACATCCCGGCGACCCTCGGGTATAGCTTCCTTCGAAACCGTCCTTGCTCTACTTTCCGAGCTCCTGACGTCACTGCATTTGTATCTTTTACTATTTCTCAGGCCCCCTCGTGTAGATAGGATCTATCGGCTATTCGAAAACCACCTAATTTTTTACTGTTAAGAGGTAAAACTAGTTCATGCACTCGAATCTAGTAGTACTTGGTTCAAACAAGGAAGAAAGGGGGCGGGGTGGGGGAAGATTTGTTACCTTAATCTAGGACTTGGTCGAAAGAGGAAATAATGGGGGCGAAAAGTAGCAGAGACTAGCTATCCAACTGGTCTCTTGGTCTAATAGAGAAATAAAGGGAACACAATACAAACTCAATATAAACCCGATCTATTGGTTGAAAAAGGAAAGAAAGAGGGGACTGGGGACAAGTCAACAGAGTAAGTCCAGCACTAGATTTGCTAGCCTCACACAGTATAAGGTGGCTATATACCGAACAAAAATGGGACCAACCTAGATATCCTCTTCTAAGGTTTGTTGCCCCGAGCCGCTCTTATGTAATGCCACTTTGGTAAAATGTAGCGATCGACCTTTGTTAAAAAGTAAGGACACGTTAAACCAATGTTGTTTTCAATGTAATGCCTCCAGTAATATGAATCAATGGCACTTTTTTTCATGTCCTGTGTAGCGACCAGACTCGGTAAGAGTCAAAGTCTCTGTGCTTACTGTACTAGTCCCTGGATCGACTTCCTAGCACACACAATACTCGATGAAATACCAGAAATAACACACATCTCTTTACTACATCGATAGTCCAGGAGCAATACATTTATTACAAAATAGGCATAGAGCCAATAAACAAATACTGCGGAAGCAAAGTAGTAAATGAGTCCAACTCCACGAGCAAGGTTGAGTGTAGATCATCGACCTATCACACCTTAATCCTCGTTGGATATATCTACAACGTGATAATTTGCAGCCATATAGGTCAGTACATTGTATGTACTGGCAAGTCACATCATAAGTGTAAAGAACCTACTTGTACATGCAATTTGGCTGGTGCAAAGCTCTAAGTTTAGTTTTTTTGCATAAAGCTAGTTTTTCCCTATTAGGAAAGATGTTATTCTACTCTGCATATTTGCATAGGATGAGTTGGCAAACCCAACTCCATCCATTCCCAAGTTTCATTTAAAATCCAACTGTTTAATTAAAGGTGAGGAGATCTCCCAGCATTTCCACTACTAGATGCTCAACTTGTACGTAACTGGGGACACAGCTAATCGATTAGGTTGACACTCTGCAGAGGTTGCACACTTTTCCCCACAAGACTCGACCACATCCATGATCGGAAGATCAAGACATAGTCTTTCGAAAATGTTCCCCCTTAACCCATGGATAGGCCGGTACACCTACATCATTCTACATCTCCTAGCCCATCCCGGAAGGGGTCACACTAACTACTCAACTAAGCCAGAGCCCATATTGGCTTGTGGCTGCACACGTAAGCTTCTAGACATGAGAATACGATTGATCTCTTTGAGCCTGAGGGGATGTTCCACTAGTGGTGCACCACCATGGATTTCCCATGCGTGCCCCACTGTACTTCGCCACCATTCCAACAAGTTTCCGCCCAGGTAGTTCATTAATTATCTTAGGTCCTATTTACTACATTGTCACTCATACTTTACAATGACCACTCCCCAATCCACGTCTACTTAGCGAAGCAACATAATGGAAAGCGATGGCGACAATGTTATAAGGTTCAGACCTACCTCAATGAACTACTGGGTGTAAAGCATAGTCATCCGGCATAAATTCCTACCATGCACTCCTACCACAAAGAACTAAGTGCATAATAAAAACATAGGTAATGAAACATGATCAAGATGCAACTTGCCTTGGTACTGCTGGTTGAATTCTAAAGACTGATAATATTCTGCTTCGCACTCCACGCAATCTATCGCAAAGAACATAAACAAACATAAGCAAACATTTCAGAGAAACAAGAAGAAACATGCAAAGCAAAAGTCTCGGAAAAACCAAATGAACACACAACACACTTAGCTCTCACGAAAAATATTCTAAGTGCAAAACAACATAGGCCTATGGTTCAAGAAGTGATGTGAACTATAGTGCGTACTATGCATACTAATAAAAATATTTATGGGCAGATTCTAGTGTGTGTAAAATATTGTGACAAAGTTCCAGGTGATAGGGTTTGGCTACGGTGACAGAATGCAAAAAGAATCAACTTAATTGGAGCTACGGTTTGAGAGATATGGCCATTTGAAGTTTGAATTCGAATCTGAATAAATTAAAATTTGAATCTGACAAAAGTTTGCAAAAAAAGATACCACTGGATAGATCTAAACAATACAAAGAATTTGCCACGGGTTTCATCGAGTTTGGATCTACTGTTTAAAAGTTATGGCTAATCTTAGCTCAGGGACTAATCTGTGATAAAAGGGACTAAACAATGAAGAAAAACTATCGCAAACAGGTCCCTGGCGCGTGGCAGATTCCTACTGGCCGAAAGGTGTTCGCCGCGTAGCTTATACAGCGGACGACCACAATCTAAGAAAAACGGAGGGGGCGGCTAACTTAAACAAAAACCGATCGGTTTTAAATTGAAAACCCGCGGTTAACCACGTACCGGTTTGACTAAAAAAACAACTAACCTAATCTAATCTAGGGCGTCGGTGATCGATTTAACGGGCGAGAGTTGGGCGGCGGCTTACAACGGGTGGTGGTGGTGGCCAGCGACGATGAAGACGGCGGCGCGGCGTCGGTGACGGAGGGGGTGGCGGTTGCGGTGGTCCTCGTCGACGGGGAAGAAGACGGGGAAGTGCGGCACGTCGAGGGCGTCGCGAAGGTGGTGTCGGCGTTCGTCGGCGGCGTCGGGACGGGGCGAGGCAAAGACGACGGGGCTCGGTGCTCCGGCGGCTCCGGCATCAATGGGTGCGGCGGCTCCGACGGGACCTAGGGGCAAAAATTATGTCAAACAGACGCGCCTCGACGAGCTAAGAAAAAATACAGAAAAAAGGAAGGTCGGAGTAGTCTACGGGCGACGAAATGCTCCGGCGAGTTGCGTGGCTCCGGTGAGATGTGAATGGGCAGCGCAGCAGCTGTGAGCGGCTTGGGAAGAAGCGGGACGGCGAGGATGGAAGAGGGGGTCCTGGCCTTTATATAAGCGCGGCTAGGAGCTCTACGGAGCTGTGGATAAGCCTCATCCGCGAGGGAGCCGAGCGGCGGTTGCGGGAGCGCGGCGAGGATATTTATCCCGCTCGGTGCGGGAGGTTGGGGACGGCCTGACGGGCGGGGCCCGCCTGGCAGCGGCAGCGAGAGGAGGCGAGCGAGGGCGAGCGCGGGGCGGTCGACCGGGCGGGAGGCTTCGGGCGCGCGGGCGGCCTTGGGCCGAAAATGGCCGGTGGGCTGGCTGGCCTGGCGCGGCTAGCTGAGCGTGCGCGTCCCTGGGCCGAACTAGTTTCGGTCCATGCGGGTGAGTGCGTGCGTGCGTGTGTGTTTTTTTTGAAACCGAACACTATAGTGGCCCTAAATAATTCAAATGAATTAATAAAAACACCACAATAATTTCTAAAATAACTATACAATATTTAGAGCCTAATGAACATTAGCTTAAGCACAGAACATTCTGAAAATATTTTCTAATGCAATTAATGCACTTTTTGCAAATAAAATAAATACCAATAAACTCCAAAACTTCAAATAATATTCAACATAAAAATTTCCCACTCTTTTATAAATTTGAGGAAGTCATCTTATCCCCTCTCATTTGTTTTTCTCGAGTGGAAAAATATTATTCGAATATTTTAAAAACTCCAAAATGCAAAGAAATATGATATGCATTGAATTATTCTATTAACATCCAAATTTAATAAAAATTGGGATGTTACAAACCTACCCCCCTTAAGATGAATCTCATCCTCGAGATTCGGGTTGGCCAGCAAAAAGGTGTGGATGGTCTTGTCTAAGATTTTCCTCTCGTTCCCATGTGGCTTCCTCCTCGGTGTGGTGACTCCACTGAACCTTGCAGAACTTGATGATCTTGGTACGAGTGATTCTCTCTGTAGTCTCAAGAATCTTAACAGGCTTCTCCTCATAAGTCAGATCATTCTCCAACTGAATTGCCTCCAGTGGCACTGTATCTCTCAAAGGAATGTCTGCCATCTCTGCATGACACTTCTTCAGCTAGGAAACATGAAACACATCATGAACTCCTGACAAAGCCTCTGGTAATTCCAACTGGTATGCAACCTCTCCTCTACGTTCCAGAACCCTATATGGTCCCACAAATCGTGGTCCTAACTTTCCTTTGACTCCAAATCTTTTAATGCCTCGAAGTGGAGACACTCGAAGATATGCTCTATCCCACTTCATAGGTCACTTCCTGGTGTTTAGCATCAGCATAACTTTTCTGCCTTGACTGAGCTATCTTAAGTCTGTCACAAATCAACTTGACCTTCTCCTCAGAATCCCTGATCAAATCAGGTCCAAACAATTTGCGATCTCCAACTCCATTCCATATCAAAGGTGTCGTGCATTTCCTTCCATACAATGCCTCGAAAGGGGCCATCTGCAAACTGGCTTGGTAGCTGTTGCTGTATGAAAACTCTGCGTTGGGTAAGTTATCATCCCAACTAGACCCATAGTCTAGCGCACAAGCTCTCAGCATGTCCTCCGTAATCTGATTGACTCTCTCTGCGCCCATCGATCACGTGGATGGAAGGTCATCTTGAACTCTAGCCTGGTACCCAAAGTTTCATGCAACTGATTCCAAAACTTTGAGGTAAACTGTGTTCCTCTATCTGATACGATGCTCCTCGGGACTCCATGCAGACATACGATCCTGGTCATATATATCTTTGCCAGCTTAGCACTTGTATAGGTGGTCTTCACTAGAATAAAGTGAGCAACCTTGGTCAAACGATCCACTATCACCCAAATGGAATCATAACCTGAACAGGTCCTGGGTAAGCCCATGATAAAGTCCATACCAAGTTTATCCCATTTCCAATCAGGTATCGGCAACGGCTGAAGCAAACCTGCTGGTTTCTGATGTTCTGCCTTTACTCTCTGACATACATCACATATTGCCACACACTCGGTAATTTCTCTCTTCATGTCGGCCCACCAAAAACTTTCCTTCAAGTCCAAATACATCTTGGTGTTGCCTGGGCGTATCAAATATGGTGAGTCATGAGCCTCCTGAAGAATCAACTTCCTGATCTCAGGATCATTGGGTACACAAATCCGTTGCTCAAACCATATGGTTCCATGTTCATCCTCACGGAATCATACGCTTTCCCTTTGCTCATCATCTCCTTTATCTCTACCAATACCTTGGTCCAACTTCGGGCTTCTCGATTCTTCCCAACAAGGTGGATTGTACCTCGAGCGGCAACATAACCTCTTGGAACTATTTCCAAGCTGAAGGTCTCTAAGCTCATCACATAACTCCCGAGGTAAACCTCCTGCAGTAAGGGTATTAACATAACTCTTACGGCTCAAAGCATCCACCACAACATTGGCTTTTCCTGGATGATAATGCAGACTCATGTCATAATCCTTTATAAGTTCCAACCATCTCCTTTGCCTGAGATTCAAATCCTTCTGCGTGAATATATACTTCAAACTCTTGTGATCCATGTAAACATCACAACGATTCCCAATAAGATAGTGTCTCCATGTCTTGAGTGCATGCACTACGGCTGCCAACTCCAAATCATGCGTGGCATAGTTCAACTCATGAGGTCGAAGCTGTCGTGAAGCATAAGCTACAACCTTTCCCTCTTGCATAAGAACACCTCCAAGTCCCTGACGTGAAGCATCACAATACACCTGAAAGTCCTTGTGTACGTCAGGCAGGATTAGCACTGGGGCTGTAACCAAACGCTTCTTCAACTTTTAAAAGCTGGCTTCACACTCTTCAGTCCAAACGAACTTGGTGTCCTTCTCCAGCAACGGTGTCATGGGCCTTGCAATCTTGGAGAAATTTTCAATAAATCTCCGGTAATATCCTGCAAGTCCAAGGAAACTGCGAATCTCGCCAACTGTGGTGGGTGCATTCCATTCTATGACTCACTCTACCTTGGTAGGGTCCACTCCAATCCCTTCACCTGACACTACATGTCCAAGGAATCCTACTTCCTTGAGCCAAAACTCACACTTGCTGAACTTGGCATAAAGTTGATGTTCTTTGAGCTTCTCCAAAACTAAGCGCAGATGTTCCGCGTGTTCCTCCTCATTCTTGGAGTAAATCAATATATCATCAATGAATACCACAATGAACTTATCCAAGAACTCCATGAATACCTTGTTCATCATGCTCATAAAATAGGCAGGGCATTAGTCAAACCAAAGGACATGTTCAGTATACTCATAAAGCCCATACCTTGTGGTAAAAGCGGTCTTGGGTATATCCTTCTCACGGATCTTCAATCGGTGATAACCCGATCGAAGATCGATCTTGGAGAAAACACTAGCTCCTTCTAGCTGGTCAAACAAGTCATTGATCATCGGCGGGGATACTTGTTCTTGATGGTCACCTCGTTCAAAGAGCGGTAATCCACACACATCCTCAAGGTTCCATCCTTCTTCTCCACTAAAATCTTTGGGGCTCCCCAAGGTGATGAACTCGGGCGAATATACCCTTTCTCTAGCAACTCCTTAATCTGTTTCTTGACTTCCTCCAAATCATTAGCGGGCATCCGATACGGCCTCTTGGAGATAGGTCATGTACCTGGTAGCAACTCAATCAAAAACTCAATCTCCCGATCTGGTGGCATGCCCGGTAACTCCTCCGGAAATACATTGGGATAATCCTTCACCAGTGGTACTTCTTCCTGGAAAACTCCAGTAAGAGAGTTCACCTGAGTCCTCTTAGGCTTAAGCCTAGATACATACTTGATTCTCTTCTTCTCTGGGGTGGTGAGAAAAATCGATCTACTAGCACAATCAATGTTCCCCTCATACTTGGACATCCAATCCATCCCTAGGATTACATCCAACCCTTGCGACTCTAGTATGATCATGTCTGTGGGAAAAACATGTCCCCCTATGTTCAAAGGCAACTGGAAACATCCCTGACTAGCCATAGACTCGGCTCCTGGGGAACTCACTAGAATGGGTGACTTAAGAGCTATGGTAGGCAACTTATGTTTATCCACAAATCCCCTTGATATGAATGAATGCGATGCACCAGTGTCAAAAAGAATGAGTGCTGGAAATGAATTAACCAAGAACTTACCAATCACTACGTCAGGCTGCTCATAGACCTCTTCCACAATGACATGATTCACATGCCCCTTAGTGAAAGGATTAGGCTTCTTGCCTCCAGAATTTCCATTTCCATTCCCATTCTGCTGCTCGGGACACTCATTGGAGTAGTGCCGTGTCTTCTTGCATTTGAAGCAAGTGATGTGACTCAGATCTTTCTTCATTGGTGTAGAAGAGTTGAAATGCTGCTGATTGCCATTCCCACCATTGCCATTGCCATTGCCATGCTTGTGACCATGGTGGTTGTGTCCATTTCCTCCATGCTGAATGTGACCTCCATGGTTATGATGATTCCTCCAAACTTGCTAGTGCACGATCCGAACTTCACGAGTACGGGCTGTAGCGGGGTTTCGTTGAACTCAGAGTTATACTTCCCGTGACCGTACTTCCTCTTACGATTCTCCATCTGCTGGTGCTTGCCTTCGAGAATGGTAGCCTTATCAACCAGTTCACGATAGTTCGCAAAGGTCGCCATACCAACTGAACTCCCAACTCATCGTTCACCCCTCCAAAAACTTCTCCTGCTTGGTTGCATCGGTGGCCACGTCCTTCCGGGGCATAACGGGCCAACTCTTGAACTCATCAACATATCGGGATACCGCGGCGTCCTCCACAGGCGCAAGCTGCGGAACTCCTTCTTCTTGAGACTCATGGCTCCAGTGAGACATGAGCGGTCGGAAACGCCTTCTTTGGGCGAGTCCAAGTCACACTCTCCAAGGGGTATGTGGTGGTGTAGTTCTCCCACCAAGCAGCGGCCGGGCCATCCAGCTGATGGGCGGCAAACTTCACCTTCTCAGCATCATTGCAACCTGCCGTGGCCAGCTCCCTTCCTATCTTGCGGAGCTAGTCATCTGCGAAAATCGGCTCCGTGCTGCTGGAGAACACGGGTTGGTTCAGCCTCAGAAAACGGGTAAGACTATCAACTGGGGGTGGTGGCGGTGGGTTGTTGTTGTTCTGGTTTTGGTTCTGAATGAGCATCTGCATAAGACCATTCTGCTGCTGGATCAATTGCGTGAGCTCCGGTGGAAAGTTGAATCCGGGGTCACATCTTGGAGGCATATGATGAGTTTAGAGTGGATGAGGAGTTAGAATAGAATAAGGCCTAGCGAGTAAAATCACACTACCCATATGCACATGATAGCAATAAAACTTCAAATCACTCCAATTCAATTTCAAACAAAGAGGTTCACACAAATAATCAAACCTAAGGTAAGCCATGTCACAAGATTTGACAAGGTCTTACAAATGAAGTAAAACTAATCGGATAACGAAATCAAATTTCTAACTCACATGGTGGTATAAAATCTAAGTCTCATCGGATGAAGACCAGTCAACCATGTTGACATCAGGTGTCCTTGCATCACTGTCTGTGTCGTCATCTCCAAGCTCATCATCCTGGTCCTTGTCCTGGCTGACGTAATCTCCATAAGAGTGATCCTCCTAGATGTTTTCTCCCTCATCCAGCTTCTCCTCGGCCTCCTCAAGCTTAAGCTTCAGGTCGTCGATCTTCTCCTGCAGTGCGTCCAGCTCTCCCTCATGCTCGATGCGAGCATCCTGGAGTTCCTCCTCGAGCTCGGCCTTGCGAGTCATGAGGTTCTTGATGACGATCATGTTGTCAAACAACTCCAGCTCCATCATACGAATGTGATCCTCCATGTCCTGGATATGGGATGCTATCGTCTCGTCCTCCAGCGGACGCACCACATCTCCATTCGCGTCACGGCATCCGTACATCACGAAGGAGGTCCGCTTGAGGTCCTCGTCATACTCCTCCCGAATGCATCCGAGAGCAATGTGAGCAGCGATGCCCCTGCCCAAGCCCTATGTTGCAGTATCCACATGGAAATCAATGGGCTTGGTGCGGTTTCCGAGGATGCGTCCGGGGATATGGGCATCAATCCTCCAACCCGTCTCCTCGGGCATGGTGGCAGTGAAAGTTCCAGTGAATGTGGGAAGCCCACTCTTCAGGTGCTTCATGATCTTCATCAGCTGTCGTCCAAAGGGCATGGTCTCATCGGGTTGCTCGAACTCGACAATGGCGGATGACATCTACATTTTGAAAGAGGGAAGAAATTAGTAATGAAGTAGAGAAGGTACGAGACCAAAGGATGTACAGGGAAAGTGAAAAATATAGCTTTTTATCCTATGGCTTTTCCATTTTCTAGGGGCGTCCCTCTGATCAACTTTGGCTCGATACCATCTTGTAGCGACCGGACTCGGTAAGAGTCGAAGTCTCTGTGCTTACTGTGCTAGTCCCTGGATCGACTTGCTAGCACACACAGTACTCGATGAAATAACAGAAATAACACACATCTCTTTACTACATCGATAGTCCAGGAGCAATACATTTATTACAAAATAGGGCATAAAGCCAATAAACAAATGCTGCGGAAGCAAAGTAGTAAATGAGTCCAATTCCACGAGCAAGGTTGAGTGTAGAACATCGACCTATCACACCTTAATCCTCGTTGGATATATCTACAACGTGATAATTTGCAGCCATATAGGTCAGTACATTGTATGTACTGGCAAGTCACATCATAAGTGTAAAGAACCTACTTGTACATACAATTTGGCTGGTGCAAAGCTCTAAGTTTAGTTTTTTTGCATAAAGCTAGTTTTTCCCTATTAGGAAAGATGTTATTCTACTACTGCATATTTGCATAGGATGAGTTGGCAAACCCAACTCCATCCATTCCCAAGTTTCATTTAAAATCCAACTGTTTAATTAAAGGTGAGGAGATCTCCCAGCATTTCCACTACTAGATGCTCAACTTGTACGTAATCGGGGACACGGCTAATCGATTAGGTTGACATTTTGCAGAGGTTGCGCACTTTTCCCCACAAGACTCGACCACATCCATGATCGGAAGATCAAGACATAGTCTTTCGAAAATGTTCCCCCTTAACCCACGGATAGGCCGGTACACCTACATCATTCTACATCTCCTAGCCCATCCCGGAAGGGGTCACACTAACTACTCAACTAAGCCAGAGCCCATATTGGCTTGTAGCTGCACACGTAAGCTTCTAGACATGAGAATACGATTGATCTCTTTGAGCCTGAGTGGACGGTCCGATAGTGGTGCACCACCTTGGATTTCCCATGCGTGCCCCACTGTACTTCGCCACCATTCCAACAAGTTTCCGTCCAGGTAGTTCATTAATTATCTTAGGTCATATTTACTACATTGTCACTCATACTTTCCAATGATCACTCCCCAATCCACGTCTACTTAGCGAAGCAACATAATGTAAAATGATGGCGACAATGTTATAAGGTTCAGACCTACCTCAATATACTACTGGGTGTAAAGCATAGTCATCCGTCATAAATTCCTACCATGCAGTCCTACCGCAAAGAAATAAGTGCATAATAAAAACATAGGTAATGAAACATGATCAAGATGCAACTTGCCTTGGTACTGCTGGTTGAATTCTAAAACTGATAATATTCTGCTTCGCACTCCGCGCAATCTATCGCAAAGAAGATAAAGAAACATAAGCAAACATTTCAGAGAAACAAGAAGAAACATGCAAAGAAAAAGTCTCGGAAAAACCAAATGAACACACACCACACTGCATCAGGAGAATTCAAGTAACCATCAGGACAGGTTACAGATATCAACATAAATAGAGAGGGCACCAACCCAACTCATTCATGTCAAGTCCTTTGACTTGACCCAAGTAGATCTTCCCACTTATCCAAACACACAAGCTGGTTTGCAAACATGTGGACGTAGCCCAAGAGCGGTTACCCAACTGTCCTTGACCATGGACACGGCTATTCGAATAGTTTTACACTCTGCAGAGGTTGCACATTTTACCCACAAGATCCGGGGAACTTCCGTGTCATCCACGACCCGCGATACCTCAAGTACCCGGCGTAAGCACCTGATCACTATCTTTCCCTAGACGACACTAACAAGGAGTCCACTCGTTGTTCCATATCCTCACGATGTACATCATACGAGACTCACTCGAGATCGTAACATCCAAGAGGGGACACAACGATGTATCCGGTGCCCTGTGAAAACAGTCATGGCCGCCCTACCTGGCACGACCCCGTCCCGAGAGAGAGCACCAACTCTCCCCCGTCACTAGTAATGCAGGCCCCAAGCTAAATTTTGAGTGCAATGACATGCTCAACAACTTGTAAGACATGCATCAGGAGAATTCAAGTAACCATCAGGACAGGTTACAGATACCAACATAAACAGAGAGGGCACCAAGCCAACTCATTCATGTCAAGTCCTTTGACTTGACCCAAGTAGATCGTCCCACTTATCCAAACACACACGCTGGTTTGCAAACATGTGGACGTAGCCCAAGAGCGGTTACCCAACTGTCCTTGACAATGGACACGGCTATTCGAATAGTTTTACACTCTGTAGAGGTTGCACACTTTACCCACAAGATCCGGGGAACTTCCGTGTCATCCACGACCCGCGATACCTCAAGTACCCGGGGTAAGCACCCGATCACTATCTTTCCCTAGATGACACTAACAAGGAGTCCACTCGTTGTTCCGTATCCTCATGATGTACATCATACGAGACTCACTCGAGATCGTAACATCCGAGAGGGGACACAACGGTGTATCCGGTGCCCTGTGAAAATAGTCATGGCCGCCCTACCTGGCACGACCCGTCCCCGAGAGAGAGCACCAACTCTCCCCGTCACTAGTAATGCAGGCTCCAAGCTAGTATCAGCCTAGGTAATCAATAATGCCCTTTCCCATACAAGGGTAGAGTGGTTGCGCATGTAAGGTTGGAATAACGGTCGCAACTTAAACCAATCCATTTTGGAAATAACACACACACTTGCCTCGGTACACCACTTCGTCATCAAGTGGCTACCCAACTCATCATCTCCCCCGGGCATAAGTGGCACCCGATGGGGTTTTCGAAAAGTCTTTTGAAAATGCCTCGTCTCCGTTACCATGCATATCCCCGTCCCTTTTTGCGTAGCACTACTTAGCATCCTATCTACCCCCACCGGCATAACCCTCATAAGAAGGTAGGGTCATGCACAATGCAAGTATCAACGAGGAAGTAACGGTGGCAAACCACCCCATGTGGTCATCACAGTATCATGTCTCCGATGCAAGCAATAAGAGTGCTATATGACATGCATAAAAAGGGTTTCATAGACATGGTCAAAGGGCTGCTTGCCTTGGTCTTCAAAGTCTTCAAGTTCTTCAAATCCTTCTCCTTCTCCTTCTTCTTCAGCAACTTCGTCTAATACGGGATCTAATCGTCGCAAGAAAATAACGAGAAAATAAGGCAATAGTAAAACAGAAAAACCAAAGTGCTCAGAAAAATGTCAACTTATTTTTGATAAATACTAGCGGGGAATCTAAGAAGGGGAAAATTCCTAGTTTTGGATTTGGAGTTAAGGAATAGTGGAAATGGATTTTCAAAGAAGGATTTAAATGCTCAAATTTGAATTTAAATTTGAACAGTATAGAAAAGTTTGATGGATATTTATGAAAGTTGCACCATTAAATAGGTTGGATTTTTAGAAGAGTTTAGGAACTGGAATTATTTCATTTGGACTAATATTTAATCCTGAGGAATTTTTGCAAGTCTGACATAAAAGAAAAAGGGGAAGGGGCACTGTGCCTGCTGGGCCAGAACAGCCGCAGGGCAGCGGCGCAGCCAGCGACGCGGCCCAGCCGAGCCGAGCAGCTGCGCTTAGGTTTTTAAACTCGACGGGCAGGCCCGGCGATGAGAGCCTGGAGAGGGAGAGGACAGAGAGGCTGACGGGCGGGGCCCCTTGTCAGGGTCATCGTCAACCCTCGTCCAACGGCGGCAAGGCTTACCGGCGATGATGCAGGGCACGACGAGCTTGGCCAAGGGCAGGGATGGACTCATCGTGGCGTCGCCGTTCGGGTGGAGGTGGAACCGGTCGCCGAGGTGGCCTGGTTCGCCGGCGACGAGGTCACGCGGCGGAGGGGCTTCGGCCGGCGGCAGTTCTGGCCGTTTCCGGCAGCTACAGAGAGGGGAAACAAGGGGGAAATGATCAGGGGTGCTCGGGGGTTCCAGATCGAGGCAGAGGAGGAGCGGGGGAGGCCTGTACCTCGCGAACTCCGGCAAGCCGAAGCGGCGGAGCTCGAGCTCGATCTCAAGCTCGGGTGCTCCTGGAGGAGAGCTGAAGGCACAGGGGGCCGATTTGGAGTGGGTAGGAGCGAGTGGTGGTAAGGGAGAGGCTCAAGGAGGCCTTTAAGTAGGCGAGCCACGGCTCAGCGTAGACCCGTGCGCCGGCGAGGTCGTTGCCGTGTCTGTGGATCACGGGGGCGCGCGTGGGCTTGTCTGGGGTGCTCGTGGGTTTGGTCCAGAGCGAGGGAAAGAAGAGAGAGGGAGCAGGGGGCGGGGGCACCAGCGTCGCGAAAGCACGCTCACCGGTGCGCTTCGGGTGGTCGTCAGCGTCTGGGGGCGAGAGGAAGGAGAAGGAGGAGGGGGCCGACCAGCTGCCGTGTTGCGGACGTCGAGGCATCTCGTCAGGCGTGCTGGGAAGGCCCGAGGTGGCCGGAGGTGCTTGGCAGGGGGCGGCTACAGTGCGGGAGCGCACTGTAGCGTGCTCCAGAGCGCCCAAATGGCTCTCCAGGCCATTTTCTATGCTTGTGGGCGCGCCCTTGCATGTCCAGTAGTATTTGGGGGGTGCTAAGGAAGGGATCTTGGCCTTGGATGCTTTGGGTGGCCAGTGGGTAAAGAGAGAGGAAGGAGAAGAGTGGAAATGGGGTTGTCCAGAATAGAAAATTGGTGGTTCCATCCCCTTGATCAATAAGCATTGACTTGTGTTGAATGCCAGGGGTATAGGTAGGTTAGGAGGAGGTGTTGTAAAGAGGAGAACTCATTTGGATTAGTGGAAGAGGCCCAAACAGGGTTTTTGGTTAAAATGCAGAAGGTGTTTGATGCTAGTTTAGGCAAGTAGATGATCTCCATTTGCCATGAGACTCCACAGGGTGAAATGACACATAAAATTAGGGCCTTCCCCCAATTTGGAGCTTATTTGGGCAAAGTTGCCAATGCAACTTTTGTAAACCCTAGAAATTAGCAGAAATGAACTTGTGTAGATCTAGTTGAGAAAATCACTTCTCCTCGATGCACAACTTGGTGTAGTGGCCCCATTTGGTCATGTGAACATGCTCACCAAAGTTGGGGTCAAGGAGAGAAAGTTGGTAGTACAAAGTTGTTCAAATTTGATTCTGGTCAGAGAGGGTTTTGGGGCATTTTGGTGAACCTAAATGACTTTAATTGACATGAGGCTTTGCAAGGTGATCATAATATGCATTTGTGACTTGCTGGATTTTCCTTATATTTTTATGAAAATATTTCCTGTGAAAATATTTCAAATCCTTGAAATGGGCAGAAATGGTTTTGGGAGGTTTTGTCCAATATTTTGAACATGACCATGTGTTGAAACTCTTATATAAGGGAAATATAAGCCCAATGAGTTTCCCTGATTTTTTTCAAATATTTTTAAAATACTAAAATAATTTTCCCTATTAAAGACCTTTCTGGCCTTAAGAAAAAGCTTTTCAATAAAATAGGAAAATTACTTTTAAAATTATATTTTTGTGGTTTATGGGAGTACTATATCTAATAGGATTCAAATATAATCTTTAAAATATTTTTCACACCCCAAATCAAGTACTTGCAGTGCAAACCTCAATTCAGGGGTTTTTGGAAAACTAATTTTAGAAAATACTTTTTGGCCAAATAATTTTTGTAATAAAATACTATGTTGCTCTATACAAGAGGCATGATCATTGGGTAGAAGCTTGGGGCAAGGAGATGAAGTATAGAAGGTGGAGTTGTGTTGACTTTAAAGAGCACTTGAAAAACACAGAGAGAAAACCAACTCCAAATAAAAAGTCAAATAATGCAAAAGTTTTTGTCAAACCACATTTTATCATGATTTATCATCTTAAGTGTTGTGCCATGAAAATCAGGGTGTGACAAGTAACGCGTAGCCTGCAGTGCAATCGCTCGGGTTCAGTTAGAGCCCAACGCCTCGCTCTGGTTCAGTTAGAGCCCAACTCCTCGCACCCGCGCGCGTGGGTGTACGAGAGAAACGCGCATCGCTTGGCCCCGACCACCCACCGTAACCGGGAACACCCTGATATTTTCCTCGTCCTCGCTTCTACCATGGTTTTTTTTGTCATGGTTGGCCCAAAGAATGTCATGCAGCTGCGTCTCCGGCCCGCCCAGGACGAAAAGCCCGTTTTCTGTCATGGTTTTTTGTCATAGAAGTAGGACCCCACCACATCTATGATGATACCGTGTTTTGTCACAAATATTGGCATAGAAGTGTCATAAGTATGACATAAATTTTTCCGTTCGACCCAAAATGTCACGGATGTGTCTTTTTTTGTAGTGAGGCCTGCGCGGCCGCATGGCCGGCCGCGGGGAGGAGAGAGAACGCAGTCCCGTCGGCGCTTGTTTGAGCGGCTGGAGCAGGAAGAGCAGAGATTGAAGAAGCACGACGGCCGTTGGATGGACATCCAACGATCCTTTGCTTAATCGTCAACCTTTTTTAGGAAAGCCTCAAATCTGTGGAAAACATCATACAACCCATCTACCATTATTTCTAATAATTTACAGCCCATTTGCTAATTCTTAAGGTTTTTTGGAGCCCATATTCTTTTTGTTAGCATTACAACCCATATTATGGCCACGGTTAAAAAATTATACGAAATTTTGCATATTTCGGTGCGGTCCGAACTGTTTTTAATGCCGAAATTTTGAGTCACGTTCAAACTGATTTAAAAAATTAATATATATCAATATAAAATCCAATAATTTGTCCATGCATAAAAATCAATGCAATTTAAAATCTCGAAATGAAAAAAAGAAATTTGAAACTAATTATCGGTTTGATGTGTTAAAAAATGTACAACCCATTTCTCATTACTGATAGGCCATTTTCTTGGCCAGCCGAATGAAAGCTCTCCTCGTCTTGAAATATTTGCAGCCCAACAGGCCTGACAAAGCGACTTACTTGGCAAATCACAAAAAAACTGGGTTGCAGCCATGGACCCAGCTGTCAGCCTCTCCATGTACAGTACTCTTTCGATGGAAGTCGGTCATTGACCACATTGACCACGGCGCGCCGAGAGGACCAAGGCGGTGGACGACGGCGAGGCCTAGGAAGGGGACGACGCGAAGCCGGGGAAGATGCGGCAGTGGATTCCCACGTGAAGAGGAATCTGAGGTTCACTGTTCTGCTGATCACGAGGCTGCCGTCGCCGCAGGGCCTGGCTAGCGGTGGGAGTAGTCGGGGGCGATGAGGCCTCAACGGCACTACATCCGGCCACTGGAGGCATGAGCAGGCGGTCTCGCCGGCGCTGGTTTGGGCGGCTGGTGCAAGAAGAGCAGCGATTGAAGAAGCAGCAGGACCGTTCGATTCAAATCCAACGGTTACTGCTGCTAGAATTGTTTGTTGACTAAGTTGAGAAGCCCTGCATACGCGTCAACTTAGTAGGCCCACAGGTCAGCCTCCCAACCGATGCGCCCCAGATGTCAGTGGGAGGAATCATTTTTTTTGCGTAATAAGGAGGTAGTTGATTGCGTGCGGCCAGGCCATCGGAGGGAGTAGGGTGGGCCGGGGAAGCCTGCGCGACATCATAGCGGGCGACAAGAGGAGGGAGCAGGCAGTCCCGCCGGTGCTAGTTTAGGCGGCTGGAGCAGGAAGATCGGAGATTGAAGAAGCACGTCGGCCGTTGGATCCACATCCAACGATCCAACGCTCCTAGAATCGTCGTTGATCGACAAAGCCTTGCGTAAACAAGTCAGCCTCGAAATCGTGGCGATGTACAGCCCATTTGCTATTATTTTATAATTTTTACTCATTTTCTAATTCATATGGAATTTATTGCAGCCCGTTTTCCATTTTTAGAATTGCTGCCCATTTTCTGCTCATTACCAGAGTTAAAAAATTAAGTAAATATGTGCGAAATTTTGAAAATTCGCAAATTTTTGCTGGGGAAGAAAATATTCTTAATCCAAAAATTAGTGTCCTTACTAAAACAAATTTAAAAATAAATTACTACTATGTGATGTTAAATCCAATGAAATACATATAAGATATCAGTGAAGAACAAAAACAAAAAAAGAAACTAATATCCCATTTGCTATAATTTTTTTTGGAATTTTCAACCCCTTTAGATATAACTTTTAACAGACACTGACCATACTCTTTGGCCAAGCCGAAATGCATCCCTCCTCCTCTTGAAAGATTTGCAGCCCAGTAAGTCAGAGAAAACAAATAGGCCTAGCTTGGGTATTCTTCAAAAAGAAATACTAGGCTACCTATTTTCCCAAAGAAAAAACTGCTGGGCTGGTCATGTTGTTAGACGGGCCACAGAGACCGCACAACCCAGTTTATAGCCTGCTCCTCCGAATTACTACTAAAAGAAAGTTGTGCAATTCTGTCGTTAATTGACTATACATTGAAAATGATGTGGGTCCCAGATATCAGCAGGGTGGATTAGAGTAAAAAAACGAGGGGTTCATCTGAGTAGTAAAAGAGGCGCTTGCTTGTGTTCGGGAGTGGACCTGGTGGGTCTGTACTGTCATACTCACAACTACAATCCTCTCCCGATTCACTCTGTTTACAGGGACAGTTTCAGAAAAAAACTATGTTGACAGGGCCGGACGGCGGTGCCGCGGCGAGCGCACCAAGGCGGAGGATAAAGTGTTGTCGCCAATGTGCTGGGCTGGGTTGGACATTCTTATTGAAAAATAAAAATGGACCGGATCTATTTACGACGTTGACTACGATTTGCATGACTCTGCTGGTTGCAGGAAGAAAATGTTGGGAGAAAGAAGATTGGTCGCTATCTTTGCCGAAGAATAATATCGACTGAATGTAATGACACAATCATAGGAAATAATATCCTCCTGTTAAATCGTGAATTTAAAGAACTGGTGCATGAGCATTTAGCTTTATTTATTTATTTACTTATTTATGTTTAGGGCACCATGAGCATGTACTTGGGCCGGATTCATGTGAGAGCCTCCCTTCTAGTTAATTATGGGCTTCTCTATTGGGCCTTCATCAGTGGGCTGCATGTTATCAACAAGTGGAAAATGTGTTCTGTACGAAAAATAGTATGCGCAACGTACGGTACGGGGGACTAAAGGATCGAACCATGCAATGACTTCCAAAACATTGTGTTTTTGTTCTAACAACACATTTATTCAACCAACGGACAAAATATACTACTGATTGTACATTGAAAACAGCAGCAGCAGCAACCAGGGCTGGGGTGCAATAGAAGCAGTAAGCAGGCCAGAAGAGTGAAGACGCAGCTCTCTCTTCCAAACCAAACATCAACCATCATTACAAAAGGGCTACCAAAAAATAACAAATGTATGCATCAAACTAAATAAAGATCCTACTACACCAAGTGTACGCATCTAATTAACTGGCTCAGTTAGACGTTACTATTTATTAAGCCGTGGAGATTGGCTGACGGCTTGAACCAGATGGGTGCCTCACGGGGGTAACTCCAGCCAGCAGGTCGAAGTCTGATACTTGCGACCCTCTCTCCTACTTTGGGCTGCAGAGCGTGGCGGCACATATCAGGGTATGGTGCATGCAGAGACTAATGGTACGCTGTGTACACACAGTTTTGCCTAATGAACGAAACCGCGCTGCCATCATGATCATTTCCTTCGGTTATCTCCTGGTTAATCGAATAATTCAGTCCAACAAACAGAGAGCATGTACCAAGGCTACTTACCAACCTCCAGTCAAAAATTCCTGAAGGCTCAGAGAAGCTGGGATCCTGCTCAAAGACCTTGTAGTGACTGTGACTGTATTCAGTGAAACAACACATCCGGTACGTGTGAACAATCATCAATCGTTCGCTGTCGTCTGATCGAGCCAGGAACCACCTGCAATTCCCATGCCGCTTTTGTTTGAAAGGTTCTTGGATTAGGAAGGGTAGGGACACCAGGCGGCCTACAACATCATATCAAGTTGGAGTCAAATAACCCTAAAAAAGTTGGAGTCAAATAAAAAAAGGGCTCTTGATGTAGTCAATCTTAAGAACAACATGTTATGGCATGAATATTCAGTCAATGTTGACAGTAATATAAGCAAGTAATCATGATATCATAGGAAAGTAACATACTGTTGTAACAGCCGTTTGTAGCGATGACTGGAGTAGGCCAGCAATACGTCCAATCGTAGAAGGAGTCGACAGCGTAGATGAAGCCCTCGTGTTCAATGGCATCAGAGAACCATGGAGGATGTATGATCCTGCGATGGACGTGCAGATTTATCCACTTACCGCAGTGAGCTGTCAGATAGGCGAGCCCGCGGTTGAAGAACGCAATTAGCCTCAAGTCTTTATAATTTGCAGATCTTGTGGGCACTTGGCAGATTACAACCTTGAGCAAATCAAACTTGTTATCATGTTGGCTCTTGTAAGATTACGGGTATTACGGGCGCGGTGCCAAAGCAGTGCAGTGTTAACCGAAGGAAGGGGGATCAATCGCCGGGTGTAGACCTCCACGAGCATCCAGCTGCCGCGACCATCGACGAGCACCATCCAAGACGTGTTCATGCCGACCCAGTACATACGGTTAATGTAGTTGAGGGTGACGGGGATCGGATCGCAGTCAAGGGGGTTCATGCTCGCCACCCTACAATCGTTATGCTGCGTGATACGCCGTTTCTGAAGATCAGGCGGCATCAGCAAGCAAGGAGCTGGCTTAAAAAGCTCCGGCCTGAGGGCTTTGAGTAAACGGTACAACCCTGACGAGCACGCGGCGAGCGGCATGGTACTTAGATTGTCCACACGTGAAACAATGAGCTTGATTACCTCTATGGGGAGCGAATTCCAGCCACTCTTTCGGCGGACGCTGCTTGGTTATGCCATTGTTAGTGCTTGGGTTTCGGAAGAGGGGGGAGGTGCCTTAGCGGGGATGGAAGATTGGACAATTATGTGCGAACAAAGATGGAGAAGCGAATATGTGCTGCGGGAAGTGGACAGGTGATGATGACTATAGCACGCCGCTTGACTAACGAGACACATACCAGCAGCGTAGGGTCATATCAAAGTCAGACAACTTGCTTGAGTGATCACAGTACTGGTACTCCCTACAGTACCTGCTACTATGCCCTAACTTGCTTGAGTAGAGTAGTAGTTGAGTAGGACTCTGCTCTACTACTAGCACCGGAGGAGTAGTATGTTCTAATCTAAAATAGTTACAAACTTCAATGCTCGAGCATGGAACGACTATGAACCGCCATCGATGCTAACTCCAATCCTGCAAGTCATGGATTTGTTTATTTTTAACTTTCTGTACGAATCTGTAGCCAGCCTGCAAGTCTTGTACACTGTACTGACACTGGAACCCACGGAGTACTTAGAATACAATATTAAGGATGCAACTAACTTTTATAGAGGGAGAATCATACACGCAATTAACACAAATGGATTGGACATGACTCTATTATTCTCCAACGGCAACCGGCAAATTTACTCCCGCGGGCCGGAGTAGGTTTCTCGGTTTGCATGCGGGTTTAACGGAGGGGTTTGATGGAGGCGAGGAGGCGTGTTCAGCCGGGCATGTAGTGGACAGCGTAGTACTATTCGATTTGACAACTACAACTAGTATATTATAAAGAACAAAGAAGAGTAGTAGAGATAGAGATAAGAATAGAGACTGGGGAGGAGCACCATCTACTGCTTCGTGGGCTACTCCTGCGCCCCATTCGACGGCCGCAACGTCCGCTATAGCCACTCCTCCCGTGCTCCACTCGGGGGGGGGGGGGGCGGTTGAAATTTGGGGAGTGCACTCTCGCGACTGCTAGCAGCTATGACTTCACCGACGACGACTTCTTCCCCGACCTCAGAAACCTCTTCCTCAACGACATGGGTGACAACCTCAACGCCAATGGTGCTGCTCCCGTTGCACCATATGTGTTTCTGTCCTTCCTCTTTGAAATCGTGGTAGAATTCATGTTTCTAGTCTCTGATCTAGATTCGATCTGTTCATCTACTATGCTAGTCCGCATGATTAGTTTAATCTCTGTTATAGTCGTCATGATTTATTTTGTGGTTATTCAGACTATATCTCATAGTAACTTGCTCATATATTCAACTAGCGGAACGTCTCCTACAGCCACTCCCGTTTCATGAACGGCCTGGTCGATGCCTCCAAGGAGCCCTTCGTCTACTGCTATGAGTGCTCGGTGCCATTTTGGGGCTCGCCGGCGGACATCGTGCATCACCTGACGCAGGCGTGCGGCAATCACTACTGGCCCTTGGCGAAGAACATCAAGTACGAGACGTGCTACCCGTTCAGCGTGCTGGAGTCACTGGAGGATTAGCGCCGCCTGCTAGTCTTTGAGGAGGACGACGGCGTCTTCCTCTTGATCGTGGGCACTAGTGAGGCCCGCGCAGGCCGCCGCCACATCTCTGTAGTGTGTGTCAGGGGCGATGCCGCTGACGCTGACACTGACACGAGGCCGATGTATGGGTGCGTGCTCACTATTACTACCCCTCGAGGTGCGTATGGGCGACATCGGCTATGTCAAGCTGACTTGGATTTTGCCGAGCTGGGACCTTCCCGCCGATGTGGACATGGAAGACGCACGGTATTATTTAACCCCCAACAATGTGCACGGGGACTCCAAGGAGGTTCACCTGGACATCTGCATTATCAAGTTAAATGTTGATCATTAGTCTTTGCTCAATGTAATCCGCTGTCTATTGGAGTATCGCGCATGAATAAAAGTGTATCCATTTATGGTTTAGTCTAGAATCTTCCATGTATGAATTTTTACTACAGTACTGGTGAAAGACTTATGATGAACCATTTCTTACATATCCTCTGCCCCCTTCCAAGTCATCCTGATTTAATCCCTCCGTCTAGGTGTATAAGGGCATGGTTAATACTTAAATAATATAGCCAACAATTGACTATAAGAAAGTGCCATGTCATCTGTATCCAACATGTATAACAATGGATACTCAAAAACTAATTCTTGAAGATCATTTCTTGCAAAGCACAATAATAGTTATTTCTTCACAAGTTTTGGATGCAGGTTGAACAGTTGAACACTTTTTTTGCAAAAGATACTTTTTATCTATTTCACTCGGATGTTTGTGAGCTCTAGAGATGAAATAATATCCGAACAAACCTATAGATACCCGTTACACATGAGATGACCCCACATCCTTTGTCAAAATAAACAACTCCTTGATCAATGCATTTCACTCTTCCGTGCAATGCACGGGCACCTTACTATAGATTAATACGGCCAAAAATTGAACTAACATTATATATAGTAAGATAAATGATGATGCATGTCACCTAAAATTATATCATTGAAAACTATGTTCAACTATGAATCCAACGATATTATTTTTGTTGACATGCACTAACGGGGATAAACCACGACCGATGTAGTAGTACTATTGTAGAGGGCGGCGCTGCACAGGAGTCTCACCCCGCTCGTGGCGTGGCAGTAAAGCCGTCATATCACAAAACCCAACCACTCCCAGTAATAAGTGGCCTGGTAAAACAAACGGACAAGCAACCATCACATCCCTCTGTCTTTTTTGCATTTTATCTCTCTGATTTTCTCTCTCCGGTTCATCTCGCACACTCGATACCTAGCTACTACTTCTAGTATCCCTAGCTACTACTCCTAGGGCCAGTTCTTTTGGCGGCTTCCCCAGCTTTTTCCATAAGACTAGTCACAGTGGAGAGTAACATTAAGGCGCCTCACTCATTTATTTGGGCTTCTAAACTACTACTAGTTGTACCTCCGCCCTGGTTTATTCCTCACCATTGTAATTTGTGCTAAATTTTGACCAAAGACTTAACTGATAAAATGTTAGTGCATGTGACATGCACTAACATTTCATTAGTTAAATTTATGATCAAAATCTGACACAGATTACAATGGGGACCAATAAACCAGGACAGAGGTAGTAGTTATGGCATTACTAATCTAGAAGCCTAAAAGAACTGGCCCCTGGTACTCCTACTAGTAGTAGTACTCAAGTTGGAATTCCAGTTGCACGTCACAATTTGTTAGGCAAAAAATTTGATACAGGGTGTAGGAAGAGGTTAGGGAATTTGCATGCCTTTCCGACCAGTGAGATACTCCATACAAAGTACGACAGAGAAATAACCACAGAGAAGGAAGCTAAAAGTAAATAATCAAATGAGCATTTTTGCATTTGTTTTGAATTGAATCGTTTCACAAGCTTGAATAGTGTTGTTTTTCTACTTTTACAAAAACCGCATCGTAATGCTAAAACGTGCATTTGCACATACATAAGTAATAGTAGTACTCCCTTCGTCTAGGTGTATAAGTCTTCCCTCCTTGGTCACGGTGCACAACCAAAGATGACTTATTGACCTGGACGGAGGGAGTAGCACAGTCTGCAAGCATATATAGGGAGAGACGTGTAGTGCGATGGTATATAGTAATGTTTGTGCTATATGCACGTACTTACAAAATGCGTATGAATATACAAGGTTTCCAAACTTTCTTTTTGTACATACTTAATTAAGGACGCTAATAATTCCTGAACATTCGAGATTTATCATTTGCGTCCCAAAACTAATGAGATCGCCTTACGAAAAAAAAATTATACTCCTACTAAAATCCACGGTGCTCGCAGGAGCGCTTGCGGTGCGCCATGAGTGCCCTGGTGGGCGGCCGTTTCCCAGTGCACCGACACAACGCCTCTTCCTCAGCTTCGCAACTTGCGAGGTGCTGATTGGCGGCTTGATGGCGGGCAAGCGCGATCTCACCGGTGTGGTGATCCGGCGCCAACAGGTAATCCTCCTCGCTGGAAGCGTGCACCCGGTCCATGTACCGCCAAGCGTAGATGAGGCGCTTGGGCCCGATTGCACTCAGGGCTTTGGCACGGGCGTCGTCCGCCACCCTCACGGCCCTCGCATGAGCCTTCTGCCAAAGAGCCAATTGCCTGACTCTCTCGGACACGACATAGGCCTGCCAGGCAGCTTGTCCCGTGGTGCGCTTCTCTTCCTCGGCCTTCTTCTCCGCCTCTATTTTGGCGCGCTCTACTGGAGGCAAAGCCTCCCACAAGGCGACATCCATTTCTTTCCAAAGCTCCTCAAGGCTGGGGGGATCAGCAGGTGGCGCGGCGTTCTCCTCGTAGCGGTGAGCCGACGTGTCCTCCGACGCGCGTGCTGGCGAGATTGGGAACGCCGACGCGTCCACCTCGACGCGTCGCGGCGAGGAGCGGAATGCCGACGCGTCCGCCTCGACTAGTGGCAGCGAGGAGCGGAACACCGACGCGTCCTCCTCGACTAGTGGCGGCGAGGAACGGAACGGCGACACGTGACTGCTTCCTCTTGAGCACTGCGTTTGATTTCCTTGAAGAGGAAAGTATTTCCCTCAGTTTCTGAGAACCAAGGTATCAATCCAGTAGGAGGCTACGTGCGAGTCCCTCATACCTATACAAAGCAAATAGCTCCTCGTAACCAACACGAATAGGGGTTGTCAATCCCTTCACGGTCACTTACGAGAGTGAGATCTGATAGAGATGATAGATAATATTTTTGGTATTTTTGTGATAAAGATGCAATGTAAAATAAAAGCAAAGTAAAAAAGCAAAGGCAATAATAAAGTGATGGAAGATTAATATGATGAAGATAGACCCGGGGGCCATAGATTTCACTAGTGGCTTCTCTCAAGAGCATAAGTATTTTACGGTGGGTGAACGAATTACTGTTGAGCAATTGACAGAATTGAGCATAGTTATGAGAATATCTAGGTATGAACATGTATATAGGCATCACGTCCGAGACAAGTAGACCGACTCCTGCCTGCATCTACTACTATTACTCCACTCATCGACCGCTACACAGCATGCATCTAGAGTATTAAGTTCAAGAAAACAGAGTAACGCCTTAAGCAAGATGACATGATGTAGGGGGATAAATTCATGCAATATGATAAAAACCCCATCTTGTTATCCTCGATGGCAACAATACAATACGTGCCTTGCTGCCCCTCATCCTCGGGAAAGGACACCGCAAGATTGAACCCAAAGCTAAGGACTTCTCCTGTTGCAAGAAAAACCAATCTAGTAGGACAAACCAAACTGATAATTCGAAGAGACTTGCAAAGATAAACAATCATACATAAAAGAATTCAGAGAAGATTCAAATATTGTTCATAGATAATCTTGATCATAAACCCACAATTCATCGATCTCAACAAACACACCGCAAAAAGAAAATTACATCGAATAGATCTCCACGAAAGAGGGGGAGAACATTGTAATGAGATACAAAAAGAGAGAAGAAGCCATCTAGCTACTAACTATGGACCCGAAGGTCTGAGGTAAACTACTCACACTTCATCGGAGGGGCTATGGTGATGATGTAGAAGCCCTTCTGGTGGATGCCCCCTCCGGAGGAGCTCCGAAATAGGCCCCAAGATGGGATCTCATGGGTGCAGAACGTTGCGGCGGTGGAATTAGGTTTTTGGCTCCGTATCTGATCGTTTGGGGGTACGTAGGAATATATAGGAGGAAGAAGTATGTCGGTGGAGCTTCGTGGGCCTCACGAGGGTGGGGGGCACGCCTGGGGGGGGGGGGGGAGGGCACGCCCCCCTACCTCGTGCCCACCTCGAAGCTTCCTTGGCGTAGGGTCCAACTCTCCTGGGTCATATTCGGTGAGAAAATCACGTTCCCGAAGGTTTCATTCCGTTTGGACTCCGTTTCATATTCCGTTTCTTCAAAACTCTGAAATAGGCAAAAAATAGCAATTCTGGGCTGGGCCCTCTGGTTAATACGTTAGTCCCAAAATAATATAAAAGTGGAAAATAAAGCCCAATATGGTCCAAACAGTAGATAATATAGCATGGAGCAATGAAAAATTATAGATACGTTGGAGACGTATCAGGCATCCCCAAGCTTAATTCCCGCTCGTCCTCGAGTAGGTAAATGATAAAAAAGATTTTTTGATGCGGAGTGCTACTAGGCATAATTTCAATGTAATTCTTCTTAATTGTGGTATGAATATTCAGATCCGAAAGATTCAAGACAAAGGTTCATATTGACATAAAAATAATAATACTTCAAGCATACTAACTAAGCAATTATGTCTTCTCAAAATAACATGGCCAAAGAAAGTTCATCCCTACAAAATCATATAGTTTAGTCATGCTCCATTTTCGTCACACAAGAATGCTCTCATCATGCACAACCCCGATGACAAGCCAAGCAATTTTTTCATACTTTAGTAATCTCAAACTTTATAAACCTTCACGCAATACATGAGCGTGAGCCATGGATATAGCACTATGGGTGGAATAGAATATGATGATGGGGGTTATGTGGAGAAGACAAAAAGGAGAAGGTCTCACATCAACGAGGCTAATCAATGGGCTATGGAGATGCCCATCGATTGATATTAATGCAAGGAGTAGGGATTGCCATGCAACGGATGCACTAGAGCTATAAATGTATGAAATCTCAACAAAAGAAACTAAGTGGGTGTGCATCCAGCTTTCTTGCTCACGAAGACCTAGGGCACTTGAGGAGGCCCATTGTTGGAATATACAAGCCAAGTTCTATAATGAAAAATTCCCACTAGTATATGAAAGTGACAAAACAAGAGACTCTCTATCATGAAGATTATGGTGCTACTTTGAAGCACAAGTGTGGAAAAAAGGATAGTAGCATTGCCCCTTTCTTTTGTTTCTTTTGGGCCTTCCGTTTTTTTTTTCTTTTTTGGCCTTTTTTTGGGGGGACAATGCTCTATTAAATGATGATCATCACACTTCTATTTATTTACAACTCAATGATTACAACTCGATACTAGAACACATTATGACTCTATATGAATGCCTCCGGCGGTGTACCGGGATATGCAATGAATCAAGAGTGACATGTATGAAAGAATTATGAACGGTGGCTTTTCCAAAAATACTATGTCAACTACATGATCATGCTAAGCAATATGACAATGATGGATGTGTCATGATAAACGGTATGGTGGAAAGTTGCATGGCAATATATCTCGGAATGGATATGGAAATGCCATAATAGGTAGGTATGGTGGCTGTTTTGAGGAAGATATAAGGAGGTTTATGTGTGAAATATCGTATCATATCACGGGGTTTGGATGCACCGGCGAACTTTGCACCAACTCTCAATGTGAGAAAGGGCAATGCACGGTACCGAAGAGGCTAGCAATGATGGAAGGGTGAGAGTGCGTATAATCCATGGACTCAACATTAGTCATAAAGAACTCACATACTTATTGCAAAAATCTACAAGCCATCAAAAACCAAGCACTACGCGCATGCTCCTAGGGGGATAGATTGGTAGGAAAAGACCATCGCTCGTCCCCGACCGCCACTCATAAGGAGGACAATCAAAGAACACCTCATGTTTCAAATTTGTTGCATAACGTTTACCATACGTGCATGCTACGGGACTTGAAAACTTCAACACAAGCATTTATCAAATTCACAACAACTCAACTAGCACGACTTTGATATTATCACCTCCATATCTCAAAACAATTATCAAGCATCAAAATTTTCTTAGCATTCAACGCACTCAAAAGAAAGTTTTACAAATCTTGAATACCAAGTATATTAAAATTATTAAGCAAATTACGATTCTATTTAAGACTCTCAAAATAATCTAAGTGAAGCATGAGAGATCAATAGTTTCTATAAAACAAATCCACCACCGTGCTCTAAAAGATATAAGTGAAGTACTAGAGCAAAACTATATGGCTCAAAAGATATAAGTGAAGCACAAAGAGAATTCTAACAAATTCCAAATCATGTATGGCTCTCTCAAAAGGTGTGTACAGCAAGGATGATTGTGGTAAACTAAAAATCAAAGACTCAAATCATACAAGCCGCTCCAAGCAAAACACATATCATGTGGTGAATAAAAATATAGCTCCAAGTAAAGTTACCGATGAAAGTAGACGAAAGAGGGGATGCCATCCGGGGCATCCCCAAGCTTTGACTTTTTGGTGTCCTTAGATTATATTGGGGGTGCCATGGGCATCCCCAAGCTTAGGCTCTTGCCACTCCTTGTTCCATAATCCATCAAAAGATTTCACCCAAAACTTGAAAACTTCACAACGCAAAACTCAACAGAAATCTCGTGAGCTCCGTTAGCGAAAGAAAACAAAAGACCATTTCAAGGTATTGTAATTAACTCATTCTTTATTTATATTGGTGTTAAACCTACTGTATTCCAACTTCTCTATGGTTTATAAACTATTTTACTAGCCATAGATTCATCAAAATAAGCAAACAACACACGAAAAACAGAATCTGTCAAAAATAGAACAGTCTGTAGTAATCTGTAACTAATGCCAACTTATGGAACCTCAAAAACAGACCTAGGCAATTTGCTTATTGATCAGCAGCAATTGGAATCACTATTTTATCACGTTCTGGTGATTTTTAACAATTGTTTTCGTGAATGTAAAGTTTACGGAAATTACAGCAAGATCAAATAACTATCACCCAAGAAGATCCTATAGGTTTAACTTGGCACAAACACTAATTAAAACATAAAAACACATCTAACCAGAGGCTATATCAAAGATTTATTCCTAAACAGAAGCAAAAGCAAAAAAAACTAAAAATAAAATTGGGTTGCCTCCCAAGATGCGCTATCGTTTAACGCCCCTAGCTAGACATAAAAGCAAGGATAGATCTAGGTATTGCCATCTTTGGTAGGCAATCCATAAGTGGCTCTCATGATAGATTCATATGGTAATTTTATTTTATTCCTAGGGAAGTGTTCCATTCCTTTCTTTAATGGAAATTGGAATCTAATATTCCCTTCCTTCATATCAATAATTGCACCAATCGTTCTAAGGAAAGGTCTACCAAGAATAATAGGACAAGAAGGATTGCTGTCTATATCAAGAACAATAAAATCTACGGGCACCTAATTCCTATTTGCAACAATAAGAACATCATTAATTCTTCCCATAGGTTTCTTAATAGTGGAATCCGCAAGCTGCAAGTTTAGAGAGCAATCATAAAAATCACGGAAATCTAGCAAATTGTCACAGCCCCAGTTCAGCCCTTGCTAGACTTTGCTTGTTCATCATGCCATCATGTTCATTCCAAGGAAATTTGAAATGGGGATTGTTGAAACCCTAGCACCAAATGAAATTCAACTAGGTTCAATAAAAATATTTTCAATGACCCAGAATGCCCTTTGGAAATGTTCATGATTTCTGATAAAGGTGAAAACCTCTTCCAAAAATGATGAACATATTTATAGGTCATTCCTGGATTTTTGAATGAAATCTTAAGCTATTTGACTTTGGGCATTTAAACATTATAAATAACTTAAATGCTCAAATAATGTTGGAATTATTTGTGGGCCAATGAAATATTTCAGAAGGTGCTCATGATTATTTTCAGGATTTATAAAATTGATTTGGTTTTTAAAACTAGATCAAAACAAAACAGAAGAATTATAAAACAGAAACAAATAAGAGAGGGAAACCTACCTGGCCCAAACTACCTGGCGCCCACCAAGCCCACCTGGGCCTCACCTGTGCCGGCCCAGCCCACCAGGGCTCCTCCCTGTCGTCTTCCACCTCCTGCCAGTAGGCAGGAGGGCGTGTGGCCGCCGTGCACGCACACGCGCCCCGGCCACCTCCTGCTTGCCGCTTCCCCCTCGTCGCCCTGGACCTCCCTCGCGACGCCACGCACCCCCTGGACCTCTCTCACCCTCTCCCGTGCTTCTCCCCCCTCCTCTGCTCTCTCCATGGCGCCACCGAGCGTTGTAAATGCCGCCGACCATCAACACATGACCACCAGCATCCCCACGCCCAGCCAGCTAGTGCCCGAGCTCCGCCTCCTCGTGCTGAACCTCTCCACACCGAAGGAAACAAGCCGGAGGGCCCCGCTTCATCGCCATCGTCGCCGTTCCGCTGAATTAATTGCAGGCTATAATGTAGAATATGCGCGGGATGCGATCCTTAATAGTTCACTGTTGGCGGAAGCCAATGTCTCGGGGACTCATTCTGACTTAAACAAGGGGTGGGTCTTTACCAATTTCCAAATCCAAGATTTAGGGAAAAATGAGAGGCAGGGCACTCTTCATTCTTCATTTGAAACTCATGAATGTCGGGTCGGAGGTTTTTGCCTTCGCCACCGGTCGCCGGAGATCCGCCTCGCCACCCCACTCGCTCCGACGCTTCCCCAGCCCCTCCATCTGCACCGGCCAACTCGTCGTGAGCTCCTCTTTCTTCTCCCCCTAGCTACGTCGCTCGAGATGCCCCCTAACCCCGTTGGCCATGACGGCCGAGAGCTCGGCTCCGCCGGCCATGTCGCCGCCAGGCCACAGACGCAGAAGCTAGAGCTGGCGCGTCACCGTGCTCAGCACATCACCAGGAGGACGTAGCACCCAGCCGTTCGCCCCGCCGTGCCCCACAGTACCATTCCCAACCTCGCCCGAACACCGGCGCCGCCACGAGCTCGACTCCGGCGAGCTCGCTGCACCCTAGCCCCTCCCGCTCGCACCATTCGATGCGGACGAGTCTCCTCGTTCTGTAGATGGTCTCGGCCTTCGATTTGGTCGCCGTGGGACGAAACCCGAATGCCTCCGCCGTCTCTGGCCTCGCCGGCGTCAAGCCGCTGGCAGGTATGATCCGCTGACGTGGCACCATCATTAGGGCCTAAGCACCCTACTAATTACCCCTGGAGTCAATGACAACCGGGACCCATCGCCCAACTAACCGGCTAACTAAAACAGATTAGGTTAGTGTAACTTACCTGTTTAGATTAGTGCTAACCTGTGGACCCCACATGTCAGATTTTGACTTGGTCAAGTCAACATTGGTCGGTCCCACCTGTCATACACTCAAACCAGCCTGAGACACTGACGTATGGGTCCCACAGGTCAGGTTTGAGCTGGCCGACCCAGTTGACCTGCTGACGTCACACCTATGTCATGCTGACGCAGTAACTTATTTTCTGGATTTTTTCTTATATAGGAAATTCCAGAAAATGTTGCAAACTTCTAAAAATCATAGTAATTCAACCGTAACTCCAAATGAAATAAATTATATATGAAAAATGACCAGAAAAATCCAATCTATCCATCTGTACCATTTTCATGCATGTTTGAACAACCTAAGGTTGCTGTATATGGCAATTTGCATAATTGGCATTTAAATAAGCACATATGGAGTTTGAATTTGAATCTTGTATTCAAACCAACTTCATTTAATCTGTTGCTAGTTGCATTAGCTCAATCAACAGCATATTGCCATGACATTATCATGCATCATAATTGTTGCATTGCATTGATTGCGTTCTAACATATTTGCCGGTGTTTGTCCCCTCTCAGTAGACGACGTACCGATGATGAGTTCGATGACACCGATGAAGAGCTATATTATCTTCAGAAGTGCCAGGCAAGCAAAACCCCCTTCTTCATTCCGATACAATCCCACTCTCTCGCTCCTGCTCTCCTTTACTGCATTAGGACAACAATGTTTCAACTGTTACATGCTGCGGTAGTTGAACCCCTTTCCTCTCCATGACCTGTCATTGCCACAGTAAATAGATGAAACCCACTAGCATGAGTAGGAGTTGTTTGAGCCCTGATGTGCCTACTCATTCATGCTTGTTTGTCATGCCTGCTATTGCTTAGAGTTGTGTCAGGTATGATTCATCGGGGATGAATTGGAGGTGTGTGAACATGTCCTGTGTGTGAGCTAAGTGTGTGAACACGATTTGGTAAAGGTAACGGTGAGAGGCCATGTAGGAGTACATGGTGGGTTGTCTCATTGCAGCCGTCCTCAGGAACTGAGTTCTGTGTTTGTGATCCATGAACAGTTACTACCACACATTGGGTTCCGGTAACTCGGCCCTCTCGACTTATTAATCAACATGATCTCTGTCCAGGAGTTGCAACTAGTTTCTGGCATTTGTAGGTAGTGTTAGTAGTCTACCAAGTGGCACCCGGTACAGGTGGGCTTGGGATAGACTAGGCAGCGTGGCATGGTGTACCAAGCGTAGAACCACCCATCGAGGTGGGCTTGGAAACCCTGCACACATCGTTTGGGGCCGTGAGCAACACCCCGGCCGGATCTCCTTGCGGATGGAACCCGAATAGGCGATAAACCTGGACTAGAGACTTGTGTGGTTAGTCAGGTCGTGGCCGACTCCCTCGCCAAAGCTTCCGCTTGAAGGTTGCCGAGATACACGAGGTGTACATGGCGGTAAGTGGCGAGGCGTGTGTGAAGAAGTACACCCTGCAAGGTTAATATGATCTATTCGAATAGCCGTGTCCATGTAAAGGACTTCTGGGTTGCCTGTACAGTTCATAGACAAGTGAAAGTGGATACTCTAAAATGCGCAAGATAAGCGTGAGTGCTATGGTTGGCGTTCTCGTAGGGAGACGGGAGCGGATCCATAGTGGTGTATTGATATGGTGAATATGTGGACTCGTGTGCGCCACCTCAAAAGAGTTACTTGCACTCGTAGTTCAGGATAGCCATAGAGTCAAAGCTGGCTTGCTGCAGTCAAACTCCACCCCCCCTTTGTTGATAATGATGCATATGTAGTTAGTTCTGATGTAAGTCTTGCTGAGTACATTTGTACTCACGTTTGCTTATTTTATATTTTGCAGAGAGACTTCCGTCTCGCTAGTAGTTCCGCGTGGACTTCGATGTTTAGCTTGTTACCTCAGCTACAATCTTGTGCCCTCGGCAGGATCTGGTAGTTAGTCAGGCTTCTCAGCCTTTTTCATTTGTACATGTCTGTACTCACACATGTTAAGCTTCCGCATGTGCTTGTTGCTTGTATGCTCTGTATGTTGGGTCATGAGACCCATGTTTGTAATATCTCGCTCCTCGGAGCCTAATGAATAAATACTTGAGTCATAGAGTTATGTTGTGATGCCATGTTGTATTTACACATATCGAGCATATTGTGTGTATGTTTGTAATGTTTGGTATGTGTGGGATCCGACAACCTAGTTGTTTGTCCTTGGCAGCCTCTCTTATTGGGAAATATAGTCTAGTGCTTCCTTGAGCCATAGTAGTCCGCTACAGCCCGGTTCACCGGAGTCCTGCTAGCCCAGCACTACTGCTCAGGACGCTTGACTGGCCGGCATGTGTTTCACTTTGTTCCTGTGTCTGTCCCTTCGGGGAAATGTCACGCGGTGACATCCGGAGTCCTGCCTAGCCTGCTACAGCCCGGGTTACCGGAGTCCTGTTAGCCCAGCGCTACAGCCCGGATTCACACGCTATTGACCGACATGCTCGAAGTTGATTCATGTATGCCTGTCCCCATGGGTTAGCGCCGCTCTGGGTTCACGACTAGCCATGTTGGCCCGGGTTCTCTGTCATATGGATGCTAGCGACACTATCATATACAAGAGCCAAAAGGCGCAAACGGTCCCGAGCCATGGTAAGGCGACACCCGTGGGAATACCGTGCGTGCGGCCGCAAAGTGATATGAGGTGTTACCGGCTAGATCGATGTGACTTGGAATCGGGGTCCTGACACAAATCACACAAAGTTTTGGGAATAGTGGAAACACTAGCACCCAAATCACATAAGGCATAAAATTCATGATCCTTAATCTTAATTTTAATAGTTGGTTCCCACTCATCATAAAGTTTTCTAGGGATAGAAACTTCCAACTCAAGTTTTTCTTCATAAGATTGCGTCAAGGCATCAACGATATGTTTGGTAAAGGCTTTATTTTGACTATATGCATGAGGAGAATTTAGCACGGATTGCAACAAGGAAATACAATCAATTAAAGAGCAACTTTCATAATTAAATTCCTTGAAATACAAAATAGTGGGTTTAGCAACATCTAGGGTTTTAATCTTTTCAATCCCACTTTTATCAATTTCATCATCAAGATCTAAAAACTCCGAATTCTTGGAACGCCTTCTAGGTAAAGGTGGATCATATTCAGTCCCATCATTATCAAGATTCATATTGCAAAACAAATATTTAATAGGGGGCACATCAATAACTTTTAGATCTTCATCTTTATTTTCATGGAAATTAGAAGAACACTAATAAAGGCATCTTTCGTAGCACGCATCCTAGCGGTTCTTTCCTTGCACTCATCAATGGAAATCTCATAGCTTTGAGAGACTCATTGATATCATGCTTAGGAGGAATAGATCTAAGTTTTAAAGAATCAAAATCAAGAGAAATTCTATCAACGTTCCTAGCCAATTTATCAACTTTAAGCAATTTCTTTTCAAGCAAAGCATTGAAATTCTTTTGTGAATTCATAAACTCTTTAACACTAGTCTCAAATTCAGAGGGCATCTTATTAAAATTTCCATAAGAGTTGTTGTAGGAATTTCCGTAATTATTAGAAGGATTACTAGGATAAGGCCTAGGATTAAAGTTCCCTCTATACGCGTTGTTACCAAAATTATTCCTACCAACAAAATTCACATCCATAGATTCATTATTATTCTCAATCAAAGTAGACAAATGCATATCATTAGGATCAGAAGAGACACTCTTAGTAGCAAATAAGTTCATAAGTTCATCCATCTTTCCACTCAAAACATTAATTTCTTCTATCGCATGCACTTTTTTATTAGTAGATCTTTCAGTGTGCCATTGAGAATAATTAACCATAATATTATCTAGGAGTTTAGTAGCATCTCCTAAAGTGATTTCTATAAAAGTGCCTCCCGCGGCCGAATCTAAAAGATTTCTAGAAGCAAAATTCAATCCGGCATAATATTTTTGCATAATCATCCACAAGTTCAAACCATGAGTAGGGCAATTACGTATCATTAATTTCATTCTCTCCCAAGCTTGGCAACATGTTCATGATCAATTTGCTTAAAATTCATAATATCATTTCTAAGAGAGATGATCTTAGCAGGAGGAAAATACTTAGGGATAAAAGCATCTTTGCACTTGTTCCAAGATTCAATACTATTTTTAGGCAAAGACGAAAACGAAGCTTTAGCACGATCTCTAAGAGAAAAAGGAAATAGCTTCAATTTAACAATATCATTATCAACATCTTTCTTCTTTTGCAGATCACACAAATCCACGAAGGTATTTAGATGAGTAGCGGCATCTTCACTAGGAAGGCCGGTGAATTCTTTCATAACAAGATTCAACAAAGCAGTATTGATTTCACAAGATTCAGTGTTGGTAAGAGGAGCAATCGGAGTGCTAAGGAAATCATTATTCTTGGTATTGGTGAAGTCACACAATTTGGTATTATCTTGAGCCATCGTGACAAACAAGCATTCCAACACACGAGCAAACAAAAAGCAAGCGAGAAAAAAGGCAAACGAAAAAGAGAGGGCGAATAAAACAGCAAGGGTGAAGTGGGGGACAGGAAAACGAGAGGCAAATGGAAAATAATGTAATGCGAGAGATAAGGGATTGTGATGGGTACTTGGTATATTGACTTTTGGGTAGACTCCCCGGCAACAACGCCAGAAATTCTTCTTGCTACCTCTTGAGCACAGCGTTGGATTTCCTTGAAGAGGAAAGGATGATGTAGCAATGTAGCGTAAGTATTTCCCTCATTTTTTGAGAACCAAGGTATCAATCCAATTGGAGGCTACGCGCGAGTCCCTCGTACCTACACAAAGCAAATAGCTCCTCGCAAGCAACGTGAATAGGGGTTGTCAATCCCTTCACGGTCACTTACGAGAGTGAGATCTGATAGAGATGATAGATAATATTTTTGGTATTTTTGTGATAAAGATGCAAAGTAAAATAAAAGCAAAGTAAAAATCAAAGGCAATAATATAGTGATGGAAGATTAATATGATGAAGATAGACCCGGGGGCCATAGATTTCACTAGTGGCTTCTCTCAAGAGCATAAGTATTTTACGATGGGTGAACGAATTACTGTTGAGCAATTCACAGAATTGAGCATAGTTATGAGAATATCTAGGTATGATCATGTATATAGGCATCACGTCCGAGACAAATAGACCGACTCACTGCATCTACTACTATTACTCCACTCATCAACCGCTATACAAAGATGCATCTAGAGTATTAAGTTCAAGAAAATAGAGTAACGCCTTAAGCAAGATGACATGATGTAGAGGGATAAATTCATGCAATATGGTAAAAACCCCATCTTGTTATCCTCGATGGCAACAATACAATACGTTCCTTGCTGCCCCTACTATCACTGGGAAAGGACACCGCAAGATTGAACCCAAAGCTAAGCACTTCTCCCATTGCAAGAAAAACGAATCTAGTAGGCCAAACCAAACTGATAATTCGAAGAGACTTCCAAAGATAACCAATCATACATAACAGAATTCAGAGAAGATTCAAATATTGTTCATAGATAATCTTGATCATAAACCCACAATTCATCGGTCTCAACAAACACACCGCAAAAAGAAGATTACATCGAATAGATCTCCACGAGAGAGGAGGAAAACATTGTATTGAGATCCAAAAAGAGAGAAGAAGCCATCTAGCTACTAACTATGGACCCGAAGGTCTGAGGTAAACTACTGACACTTCAACGGAGGGGCTATGGTGATGATGTAGAAGCCCTCCGTGGTGGATGCCTCCCGTGAGCTCCTAAACAGGCCCTAAGATGGGATCTCGTGGAGTAAGAAGGTTCATGTGGTGGAATTAGGTTTTGGCTCCGTGTCTCGATCGCTTGGGGGCAATGAGGTATATATAGGAGGAAGAAGTATGTCGGTGGAGCTTCATGGGCCCCACGAGGGTGGGGGCGCGCCTGGGGGGGTAGGGCGCGCCCCCCTACCTCGTGCCCACCTCGAAGCTTCCTTGGCATAGGGTCCAAGTCTCCTGGGTCATATTCGGTGAGAAAATCACGTTCGAAGGTTTCATTCCGTTTGGACTCCATTTGATATTCCGCTTTCTTGAAACACCGAAATAGGCAAAAACAACAATGCAGGCTGGGCCTCCGGTTAATAGGTTAGTCCCAAAAATAATATAAAAGTGGAAAATAAAGCCCAATATGGTCCAAAACAGTAGATAATATAGCATGGAGCAATAAAAATTTATAGATACGTTGGAGACGTATCAGTGACCGTCCGCGCGGTGCAGCTAGGGGTGCCTAGGGCTTGGGAGGGGCGATGCCATGGTGGTCGACGTGAGTGGGAGGGGGAGGAGATAGCGATGAACGTGAGCATTCTTCCGAATGTTGTGGGAGGCGCAGTATTTATAGCTGCACTGAATTAACTGCAGGTCCAGCCGCGTCACTGACATGTGGGCCAGACCCCTGTTGGGCCCATATGTCAGTGACCCAATGCACCTGCAGTTAAGTAACTGAAGCAGCGTCCCAGAAGATATGTTGCGTGATTAACGTAGTACTCCCTACTTTCTGGCTTATAGGGCTCAATTCGAAAATCTCACCAACCAATGTAGATGGTGAGTGGTGGAATACTTTTTGTAGTTTGCAAAAGTACCCAATTAATGCTCTTGTTTTCCTCAAAAAATTATGTTTGGGAATGCATAAATTGCAATGCATGCATGCATAAAATACATGCATTGGTCAATTTTCTCTTAATACTTGCATGAAAAGATTTAATGCACCTTGGAATCTGAACATGTGATGGGGAAAACCAAATTGAGCCTTATAAAATGGAAAAACTATAATTTTGAGATAAGCCCTATAAACCAGAAAGGAGGGAGTAACAGCTATGTGGGCATATTTTTTGGAGTAAATTACGGGGGAGGGAAGGGGTGGAAATATTGCTGGTCACAACGGATTCGACGAGCGCTGGGGGAGGAGAGTCATGCATGCAGATTTTTCCCACACGGGGTGGAGTGGTGGGACCGCCAGAGGGAGAAGGAGAGTCTGGCAGGCATATTGTTTCCACACATGGAGAGGAAAAGATTTGTAGACAAACGGGCTTCGTGCAGGTATGGGGAACGGTGCATAATAAGTCTCATCTTACATGCCGGGCTAGGTACAGTCTCAAGTCATTAAAAACATACATGCCCCACACATGTTCATATTTCAAGGTGCACTAAATTATTGCATGCGATGGTTAAGGCTCGCCATAATGGTGGTATCTTAGCTGGTATCATGCACACAGGAATAGCAAACATGCTGATGTGGCAAAGAATTAAAGAAGAGAGAGAGGTTAGAGTAACTAGTGTTCATGCATGCATTAGTAAACACATTTTTTGTGAAGAACGACATCATTAGTTGAGTACTTTTGCAGACTACAAAAACTATTCCACCGCCTCTATCTTGCTAAGAGTAGGTGAAGTTTTTGAATCGAGCCCTTTAAACTAGAAGGGAGGTAGTAGTACTCTAATAGCTAACCTTGGACCTGTTTGGATCCATGTGTTAGAGTTAGTTCAACTAACACAAAAAAATCTAACCCACCCGAGAGGTGCTTATTTGGGTTAGTTCTTTTCGGGACACTAAAAAACACATTATTATCTCGCTCTCCCCGCAGCAGATCCCTCCCCACTTCCTCGAAGCTTCTCATCCTCTCCCTCCCTCCCTCCCTCTCACACCGCCCATGAAGGCACCTCGCCGTATCCGCGCTCCATCTAACCCTGTCATCCAAATACCTCTTTCGCTAGAGTTACTTCAGGGTTAGTTCAGGATTAGAATCTTTAACTCATCTAACTCATCTAATAGTAGTTCTTAGGCTACTCATAGTGGGGAGTAACATATACTAGAATCACGCATATGATACTACCTCCATAGTGCATAGTATCATAAAGTAGTATCATAGATGGCCACATTTATTTCCATGCATGACACAAAGTAGCATAGCATTTAACATGATACGGTATCTACCTATGCTACTCTAACTATCTCTCTCTTATTTAATTGTGTGCCACATAAGCATGTTTGCTAGTCCCAAGTGCATGTTACCGGTTATGTTACCCCCACTATGGCCAGCCTTATACTCATTATAATTAGTATTGTAGATATTGATATTTTTAGTATAAACGGTTGACGGAAGTAAAAATGACCAAAGGGAGTATCATGCATGCGGAGTAGGCAAAAAATTGCCCATTTATGGCCGGTCAAAGTCTCAAAGGGCGCGACACGCGAGGGAGGCGAAGGTCGTGGGAGGCGCGTCAGTTGACGGAATTAATTGAAGTTACACACAAGCTAGCATGGCGTGCGAATAGGCAGAAGCTATACCGTCAGGCCTATGATATGGGTCTAGTAGACATGACATCTAGTGGGTCCCGCATAGTTCTCCAGAACTCTTTGGGGGCTTGCAGCCGTTTATCCACTGGGCAAGCCAGCTACCCCACGCCGTTCGCACGCCCTACTCGTCCCCGTCTTCTACTAGTACAGTACTCCCTCCATTTTTTATTACTCTGCGTCTATGTTTTTTTGGTTTTTTCCCAATTACTTTGCGCGCTGGCCTTTTTACCCGTTTCCTTCCCATTCTGCCCTTGATTTTCGACTTCCCATGCAACTGATGCATTAACTACGAGACAATCCATTACATGCAGCAGCAATGACAAGCCAATCCATTGCATTTGTGGAGAGCCATCCCGAGTAATTAGTGGGGCACAGTTACCACACATGCATTGCAGTGAGTGGCATGAAGAGCACACGAGCGGGGCAAGCCAATCAGTTGCAACGCTTATTTATAGCACGTCGGTTCCCAATACGCGCGATTAACATCAAAGCAAGGGCAAATTGGTCCAAAAAATTCCACCCGAGCCCTCCTTGGTATGCGGGATTGCACTTAGGCGTAGACAAAAGAAAAACGGAGGGAGTACCTTACCACAGTTCGCTCCCAGTCGTCCCGTCCTTTCACATTTCGGCAGTTCCACTAATCCTAACACTCCTCCCAAATCCATGGCATCCCAAATCTCCGTGATCGGCGGTGAGTACAATGTTAGAACCATCACCGGCGATGAGTTCAACATCATCTACACCAGTTCTTCCGCAACGGTGAAAGAATGCCTTGCTCGCTTCAAATGCATGTTCGAAAACTCAAATGATGAGTGGGTCGCTGGGCTAGATGTTGAGTACACCACAGTCCTGGGAAGCAAGAAGAAACTAAAGGAGGCAGAGAAGAAGAAGCCCACCATGATCCAGGTTTGCATGCATGACTTATGCTTGATCTACCAGATATGCCATGCCGACGTTGAGTGCGAGGAATTTAAGAAGTTCCTCAAGGGCAGCCGAGTCAAATTCGTTACTATAGACTTTAGGAACGACAAGGAAATCCTGGGTCGGATAGGCCTCGTTGTAGGCCAGCCCTTCGATTCCCAGAAGGCAAGCCTGGTGTCCTCCTCTCAGCCTTCAATGCTGACCCTGGCAGCAGCCATGATTGATCGTTAGTACTACGCTAAGCTGAAGAAACCTCACCACGAGTTTCATCATACATGGGAGTCGAAGACATTAGATGAAGATCACATCCTGTACGCAGCAATGGATGCCTACCTTTGTTTAAATATCTACAAGGGTTGGATGAAGAAGCAGAGCCCAGTGTCTGGTTCAAGCAAAGAAGCATCAGCGAACAGGAAGAGGAAGAGGGATGAGGACGATGTCGAGGATGTGCACTCAAACTCCGAGTAGGTGGCAGTGTCGTCGCTCATGCTGGTTCTACTGCAGTGTCAAGCGGACTAGTTGCTTAGTTTATTTTCAAGGGTGTGTTGTGCTGAGGCCCCAGCAGAACTATGTTTATGTTCTTTCTCGTTATTTTAACTCTTTAGTACGTACAGTAGTACTATTACTATGTCTTACTACTGTTCTTCTTGCAGTTGGTACTACTGCTCGTGTCTTCGTGTTCCTACTGTAGTTAATACATTCGTACTAGTAGTATAATTTGGGACAGTCGATTTGTGAAAGAAGTTCGACGGAGTGAAGGAAGAAGACAGCAGGGTGCCCATGATCTATCTTATGAGTGTTGGCTGTGGAATGCAGTTCGCCAGAAAAAAATGGATTGTGCCCGGGGTTAAACGGATGGCGAGGGTGGGGAGGGGAGCATGGCGGTGGCAGGCGGTTCAGGCGAGGGCGCGGCGGCGGCAGGCAGTTAGGTGTGTGGCGGGCTGAGAAGATGAACCGTGCATCTATTTCGGAGGTTGAAGAAGCCCTTCTAGCCATCCATGTTGCATCAAACGACTCACAAGAGTCGACTGACCCAAATTGCTCCTTCAGATTGCAGGATCCACATGGCATTCAAGGTCTCGAAGGTAGATTCCGCATCCGCACCCGGTTTGCGGGCTCGACGCGCGCGCGAACGGCTTCCGCTGCGACAGCCACCATGCGTGCCTCCTCGCGCGGGCGGAGACCACAATAACACGCTAGTTCCTCCTCACCGGCGTGCTGGAGCACGTGCTCGTCCTCCTCTTCGTAAGCTGCATGCATAGACGCGGCTCCACCAGCTGCTCGCGTGCTTGGCAGCACAGCGGCGTCGCGAGGAGGGACTGCAGACGACATCAGCGGGCAAGCCTTCGGCTTGCCGGCGACACGGCAAGATGGGCGAGAAATTATTGGCCGGAGCAGGCGGGCGCCGGCATGCGCAACAGTGGCAGCGGCATATTGATGAGTGCGTGTATGGGAGCTTAGTTTAGTTTTATATAGGGTTGGTCAAACTTAAAAGAAAACTCTAGTACACGTAAACATTAGACTTATGCAGTGTTTTTATTAGTTATCACAACCATGATACGGAATCCTGTGCAAGCGCGTGAACCGCGACCGCACGGTCGATCGAACGGTGTGTCACCGTGTCGCGCTCGAAGGATATCCACCGAACCTTTTTGTGTGTGTGAAAACAATCCCCGAATATTACTCAACTTTCTTTTCCGGGAAAAGTTCTTGACACTACAATATTTCCATATATTTGAATTTAGCTCCAGTTCGTGTTTATTTGGATTTGGACGTTTTAGGTGTGCCTTAGTTTTTGTAATACTGATTTTGTGTGTGTGAATGAGAGAGAACATGTGTATGTGTCCATATGTGTGTTGTGGCGGAAGGGCAATGTGGAGACGGTGTGCGTGTGATAGAGACATAGAGAGGTGTGAATGTGCAAATGATCATGCATGAGTGAGACATACACAGATGCCAATACGTTGTGTATACATGAGAGAACGGTCTTCTATTTTACTTGTGTGTGTGTGAGATAGAGAGAGAGAGGAGCATCTGTAACACAACAACCATCTCTCTTAATTCGTCCGTCCCTCCCATGATCGCATGTAACACATGCATCAACGCGCACATTTTGACACCCTCACCCGGCCCCTGCCCACCTCAAGGCTCGCACATCGCTCTCTATCTCGCACACACAATCTCTTCGTGAATACCCTTTTTAGCAAGTAGCTTTCCGTCACATACACACACATTTCTCTCCTTAGGTTTGTTTTCTCTCAATATCTGACACACACACACACACACACACACACACACAAACACACACACACACACAGCACACACACATTTCTCTCCTTAGGTTTGTTTTCTCTCAATATCTGACACACACACACACACACACACAACACAACACACACACCCCCCTCCCCCGAGCACACAAGTCATCTCCATCCAAGGTTATATGGCGACCACTCTCGCTTGTGCTTCTCTGCATCCCAGCATGCACAACACCTCAATCTTCAAAGAGGGCATCGAGGAGATAGAAGACGGCGACCACACTGCGCTAGAGAATGCAGGGCCATTTGCAAGCAGGATGATGTGACGATGGCTGACTGACTCCTCCCCCCACCCTTTCTCTCTCTCTCTCGCACAAAATTACCAATCCCTCTCTCCCCCGCACAAATTTATAAGTCCCTCAACCCACGAGATCCTTCCCCTCTCGTCCATGTTATTCCAGCTCTCTCATCAAACCTGTTGTCTCTTCTCCTTCCACGTATACAGAATCCGGATGCACACGCATCTGACATATATTACATGTCTCCATCTTTCTCACAGACCTAACTTCTTCCTCTCTCTTTCTCTCTCTTTCTCTCTCTATCTCCCTCTCTCTGTTTCGTTAGGTTTGTCTCCTACTCTCTCGTCCACATACATACAATCTTTCCCTCCCTATCTGCTCATCTTCGCAAGCTCTCTCTGCACGTTTCATTCACACATTGGGATATGTTCAACATGTTGCTTTTATAATGGCTGATGTAGAGTTATTGTTGGTTTTGTTGTATCCTACAAAGTAATAACTATGAAATGCATTTTGATTGTCATTTGACTGGATTATGTGAGTTTGAGCATGTTGTGAAGTACTATAGACCTCATATACATCTTGGAATTCGACAATGATTGTAACTATTGAATTGTATAGACCGTTACATTCAAAGTCAGTAGCCTAATATATTTATTTCACAATTTCAAAAATGATTAATTCACTACATACTAAGAAAACAAATGTGTACACCCTCCATTTTTATTTAAGTCCGCGTATTAGCATTGGTCAAAGTCAAGTTTTGTAAACTCTCAGAAAGTTTATAACAAAAAATATTAACATATACAATAACAAATAAATACCATTAGATTCATTATTGAATGTACTTTCACATCATACATATCTGTTATGGTAAATGTTTATATTTTTCTATAAACTTGGTCAAACTTTAGGAAGTTTGACTTCGGTTAAACCTAATATGCAGAGTTTACTACTACTACTCGCTAGTTGCTTAGCCGAATCACCCAACACGCCACACGGCGAGTTCAGTGTCACAAAATTTTGAGGTCAGCGGGAAAATCTCCCGCGACCATGATTCGAGGAGTGGGAAGTTACCATCATACCCTTCGGAACAAGCCTACGGATGACGGTTGGTAGGGGGCTGTTTTCGTAACTTCAGGATCACCCTACCCAGCCAACCCCACCCCGGCACCCAGAGTAGTACACCTGAATACTCCACATTTTCTATCCCCACCGCAAAATAGACTTCTCCACGGCATCGCAGCCTTCGTGCTCCTCCCCTTCTACATCGACGCACTCGTCCACGGCAGCGCATATGCCTCATCGACGACCTCGTATGCCGCACTCGAGCCGGTCCACCGTCATCGTCGTACACGGAGCCTCTTCCCCGGCACCGTCTTCCACGGTCTCGGATCTTGTTCCCGGAAGTCGACGCCAAGCGCAGAAGCACCACCGTCATGGACAATGAACTGACTCCCGTTGCCGACCATTACTCACAGAGGCCTTTGAGGGAGTCATGGACTAAGGGGTCCTCAGGCGTCCGGCCTGTTGTCCATGGGCCGGACTGATGGGCTTTGAAGACATGAAGGCCGAAGACTGCACCGTGTCCGGATTGGACTCTACTTAGCGTGGAGGGCAAGCTTGGCGACCGACTATGAAGTTCCCTTCTTATGTAACCGATTCCAGGTAAAACTTAGATCCCCCCGGTGTCTATATAAACCAGAGGGGTTAGTCCAGAAAAGACAGATTCATTACCATATTCATAGGCTAGGCTTTTAGGGTTTTTCCATTACGATCTCGTGGTAGATCAACTCTTGTAACACTCATATTCATCAAGATCAATCAAGCAGGAAGTAGGGTATTACCTCCATAGAGAGGGCATGAACCTTGGTAAACATCGTGTCCCCCGTCTCCTGTTATCATCGATCCTAGACGCACAATTCGGGACCCCATACCCGAGATCCGCCGGTTTTGACACTAACATTGGTGCTTTCATTGAGAGTTCTGCTGTGTCGTCGCCAAGAAGATTGATGGTTCGCCTTGTTTTCAAGGATAATATCATCTCCGGAGGAGTCCTGGCCCCAAGGCAAACTCTCCGGCTGGGCGGATTCGTCATGACCGCCGGGTCAGCCCTTAAGCCGCCGACGACCTCTCAAGTCATCGAAAATCGCCTCCGCGTCGATCCCGAATACTCCGCCCGCATGGATCCAATGGAGTTGTCGTCGTTAAACGAACTCCTGGAACGCATGGCTTCCTTGGGGGTCGCTACAGACTATGATCGGGTTGGGCTTAAACCCGACCAGAGAGAAATCAAAACTCCGCCGATCACCCATCAGATAGCGATAGTCGAGGAGCGGAGCAACTCTTCTGCTATATTGAAGACGAACTATGTTCGGATCTCCGATCTTGAAGGGCCGGATATTCTCCGGCAGAAAGGTGTGTCCCGTCCCCCGAGCATGGAGTCGGACGATGAGCCTAAAAAATCAATCGATATCATGGAGCCCGAACTGCCAGGTCCGATAGATCTTCAAACTCCGGATCCAAAATCGGGTCAGGGTTTGGATTTCGCTCCACCCACTCACCCGGACATAGACGCTCTCATGAGCATCAAACAAAAGTCTCAGGAAACGGTCCACCACTTCTGGGCCAGATTCCTCCTTGTCAAAAAAAGGTAAAAGATTATCGGGACGAAGACGTGATAGCGGCATTCCGCAACAATTGCGCGGACGAAGGTATCCGCAACGCCATTAATTGCCGCCGCATAGTAAAGTTCGCTGACTTAGCAACTATCATACAAAAGTATAGCACGATGGAAAGCACCTGGAAAATTCAGGCAGCCCGCTGGGAACCGTCGGTCGCAACACAACTCATCCTACAGGCGAAAAGGACGCACCCCCGTGGCACGCCCAGTCGAACAGTCAAATAACATAAACCCATTACGCTGCCTTTATTAATCGCTCGGAGGGATGGCTTAATGGCCCATGTAAAATACACACGACGCCAGATACCGTGGCAACCCACAGCCTCAGAGCATGTTGGATACTTCGGCAGGTAGCCAAGAGCGGCGAGGTCATCCTCATCAAGGGCACCCAAAAACAACACCCTCCAGCAAAGGACGACAATAGAGTATTGACAGTCTTGGAGACATTCGCTTCAAACAATAAGCGTAAAAGGGCACTGCGCGATCTCGCTGAAGTTTGCCAGGTCGCCGCAATTAACCCCTGGAACGACACGGCCATAACCTTTAACGCTAGAGACGAACCTAAATACGGAACAGTCCGAGCGCCAGCTGCATTAGTCCTCAGTTCCATCATGGACTGTTTTCGACTCACAAAAGTCCTCATGGATGGCGGGAGTGAACTAAACCTCATTTACGAGGACACGCTCCACAAGATGGAAATAGACAGGAGCCGCATCGAGAAAAGCAGCACAACCTTTCGAGGTATCATTCCCAGCCAGGAAGCACGGTGTGTGGGAAAAATTACACTTAATGTGGTATTCGGCACGCCGGAGAATTATCAGTCCGAAGAAATAACTTTCCAGGTGGCCCCTTTCAACAGTGGATACCACGCCCTGTTAGGGCGAGATGCCTTCATGCTCTTTCAAGCCATACCTCATTATGGGTATATGAAGCTAAAAATACCCGGGCCTAATGGAATAATCACCCTCATCAGCGATCCAGATATAGCAGTCCACGCCGAGAACAAAACCGCATCCTTGGCCCTCAAGGCATTGTCTGAGGCCCTTGCGGCTGAAGAACTAACCGCACTACGCTCCACTATGGATAGAGATGATGTCATCCTGGACAAACGACCCAAATCCACTTCCTTCAAGCTAGTAGAAGAAATGGTAAAATTTCAGGTCCATCCAACAGACCCGAAGAAGAAAGCTTCCATCGGAGCGCAACTCAGCCCCATAGTAGACGCCGCACTACGAGACTTCTTGCACGAAAATTGGGATATATTCTCCTGCCACTCCTCAGATATGCCAGGAATCCTGCGCGAGTTGGCCGAACACAGCCTCAACATACTAAAGGGATATAAACCGGTCAAGCAAACACTGCGGCGCTTTTTTGAACCCAAATGACATGCTATGGGTTAGGAGCTAGCTAAACTCATCGAGGCCGGATTCATCAAAGATATTAAACATCCGGATTAGCTGGCAAACTTGGTAATGGTACCAAAGAAGGATAAATCCGGGTGCCTATGCGTCGACTTCAAAGACCTTAACAAGGCTTGCCCTAAGGATCCCTTCCCTCTTCCACACATTCATCAAATCATTGACGCTACTGCTGGACATGACTCGCTGTGCTTCCTTGATGCATATTCTGGATACCATCAAATCAAAATGAAGGAGTCTGATCAAGCCGCAACAGCATTCATTACGCCGTACGGGCCATTTTGCTTCAACACCATGCCCTTCAGGCTCAAGAACGCCGGCGCCACCTACCAGCGCATGATCCAAACATGCCTCGAGAAACAAATCGGCAAAACAGTGGAGGCCTACATAGACGACGTCGTCATCAAAACTAGACACGTTGAAACACTAATAGACGACTTGTGTCTCACATTCGACAACCTCTGCACATACAACATCAAGCTAGGCTTCATCGTTTCCAATAGAGGAATTGAAGCAAATCCAGCCAAAATCCGAGCTCTGTCGCAGTTGGCCACGCCAACCGAACTCAAACAGGTCGAAAACTCACCGGGTGCGTGGTAGCTTTAACCCGCTTTATCTCCAGGTTGGGGGAAAAGGCACTGCCCCTTCATCGCCTTCTGCGGTGCACCGATAACTTCGAATGGACAAACGCAAGCAACCCAATCCTGGCCGCGCCAAACGTCGGCGAACCAATGCTCCTATATATATCGGCAACACACCAGGTGGTGAGCGCCGTACTCATCGTCGAACGAGAACATGATGGACACAAATTTCCGCTCCAGAAGCCGGTATACTATGTATCCACCGTCCTCACACCATGCAAATCCCGGTACCCTCATTATCAGAAGATAGAATATGCAGTCTTCATGGCATCTCGAAAATTGCAACGCTAATTTCAGGAGTGTTTGATCACAGTGGCTTCCGAAGTGCCCCTCAATGATATAATCAACAACAGGGATGCAATGGGCTGGATTGCCAAATTG